>CP139768.1:3957500-5285000 GCA_034370585.1 Fragaria x ananassa | reverse complement strand
CCATTGTGAACATCACCATAGTATTATTACGCCTCAATGTGAATACTGAGAAGCCATTAAGCCAACATCTTATGTATCATTCTTATAAAATCACTCATAGACATTGTAATTAATGTCGTACTTAGTGAACAACGACTTAGCATCTTGTTTATATACTAGTCTCTACATTTTATTGTCTTTAGCATAGGAGGGTGTCGCTCCTAATCTTTGCTAAAGAATAGGCTTTACAAAACAAGTAACGAACATGGTCAATGTGAGATCATAGGGGGTTCTTTTGCGTCATATTTGCTTATGAAAGCATGAGTAGTATCTCCATTGTATAGGAGGATGACTTGAATGGCTTTAATGTCATCCATAGGCCGTGATCATTGTTCAATGCTCCACCAAGTTGTATTTTGGTGATCTTTGATCTCAATGGTTATTTTGCTCATAAGAAAGGATGTCCATGAGAGTCTTTACTCTTTAATATACGGATCATCAAAACACGTTCAAATTATACCGGACGATTTATGTTAAAGCCTACATGAGTCATGTCTTCATTCTCATCATTGGAGACAATAACCGATTCAAGTAACCGAATCTTAGTAACTCATGAATGTTGCACATTCATTATAATGATACATAAGAAAATTTCATCAATTGTCACAATGTGTTTCTAGTTGATAAACGTTGGCATGAATATCATTAAGTCATAGCACGGTTCAATTGCTTCCTTATGCATGCATAAAGAGCATATGTGACTTGAATCATAACGCCATTAGACATTGGAACTTGAGCATTAATCCGCTCTTTGATTATTCATGATGATCTAGTCATCGTAGTCACAACGAATTTATAAAGAACTAAATCCATGAATAGTTGTTTATTCCTTGCAATAAGCTAAGCACTCAATCTCTCTACGACACATTTGTATAGAAGAATATAAAGACGAATGTAGAGACAATAGTCTTATGTCAAGACATAGAAACCGAAATATGTTAACAATTTCGATGGAGATTGAAAAAGGTATTGGAATCCCTTAGAGTGCATTATATAAATGACGTGTAATAATACATAGATGGACGAAACAAGGCTTAAAACATGCTAAAACTTGGCAAAATTAATCATGAGCACTATATAGGGGTGGCGCCGCCGCCAATGACCCATTATTGGATCTTGTAGAGAAAGAAAATGATTTTTCAACATCCAATTTTGGATGACATTTAGTATAACACAATTTTCTTTTTGTAATTATGAATTCGCTCAAGAGTGTAAAAGACTACTATTATTTGTAATGTTTTTGCAATTGTATAAGTGTGCATTGTGCCACACTTGACATTACAAATCCTCTTTTGATCCAAAACTGATGTGCATTGTACAACATCATGATATACCAAGTGTGCATTGTGTCATACTTGGTTTAATTATGATGTCCAAGTATGCATTGCGACATACTTGGTGCGATTTTAGCCTTTATAAACGTCACCTTATAGTAACTATTGGTCTTTTATAGTCCAATGTAGTGTCATGTTGTAATGCGATATATTGCATTAACATGTAGCTTATGTAGATCGAACCATATGTGACAGACCAACTTTGAATATATATGCCAACAATTATAATGAGGTCTTCATCATGAATTTAATTCAAAACATAACGACTAAGTAACTTTAGTCAAATATGTGAGATGTATGCCTTCACAAAACTTGAAAAAATAAACGGATTTGTAGTCACTTAGACTATTAAACCAAAGTCATATGCTTCATATTTTCTGTAATATACCTTTTGCTTTTAAAATCCGTAACTGAGACAATAATGTTCTCATCTTCTTCCATATAATGAGTTTCTTGGTGCAAGAAATCTATACATTTTGTATACATTGACATATTATTGTTTTCTTTGCAATTAAAGAACAGATGTAAAACCACATCAATTACAAGATTTTTCTTTTACTAGCCCAATCTTTATATGACATGCGGGGTTCGAGGCGTTGTCTCCCCCTCTTTTTTCAGAACGTGTGACACAAATTTCGTCACTGTTTTTTTATGTCAAATTCAGGCTCATGTTTCGGTCAATTATTTCAAACAATAAGAAGAAAGATTAACTGTTATCGATATACGATAATTAATTCCAAGTATTGAATTAGGTCAAGACCATAGTTTATGGTAACTCAATTCAATGTAAACCGTGACAAATTTTGTCACAAATCGATGTAACCGTGACAATTTTCGTCATAAATCGATATTAACCACTACAATTTACGTCGCAAATAGATATTTTTCCCTTAATTAAACACGACAAATTTATCATAATACCGTGACTTGTCAAACTGTCACAAATTTCAACTTTGATATGAGGGGTCTCAATTCCTCACATTAGCCCACGTTATAAGAAAGGTGGGGGTAGAAGAAGGCTACGAAGCCCAGCTATGAAATTAAAATTCAAAAGCGACAACTTTTATAAAAGCTTATGTGCTAGTTTGCTGTTTAAGAGAAGTTGCCCTTGCAATTTTTATGTGTACTTCCACGTGCGTGCAGTAGTTACTCTTGTAATTCCATCGCGATCCGTCGCGTCAAAAATTTTCATGAAAAATATAAACATATGGTTAGTCATATTCATCATATATATAACTAGTAAAACTAATTAAAGAGTTACTAGAGTAAATAAACTGTTTTTACTAGTAGAGTAAAAACGTTTTACCTAGAGGATCAAATTTACCGTTTTGCTCCTCGTACATTCATTTTGGAAAGACAGAGTGGGTCTGATCCTCAAATCCGGGTCGAGCATATCTGAGTTGGTGGCGAGCGCAGGTCGACAGGCCGGAGAACTAGGATGGTGGCATCGGATTGGGATCAGAAGCACGGCTTCAACGCTGGGTGTAATCGATCTCAGCGGGGCTGCTGGATCGGGTTTGAATCTGCTGTAAACGAACGGATCTGGGGCTGGGCTTGGCTATACAAGACTGGCCAGGGCGGTGCGCGCATGGAGGCTTGGGATGAGGTGAGCGCCGGGGGAGGCGAAGCAAATTGGAGTTGTGCTCCTTCTTCTTCTTCTATGCGAACCTTCGATTAGTGTGTTGCTAATGCGGTTAGCTTCAGGGCGTGATGGGTGGGTGGCTCGACGAGCCTGTGCGTGCGCTTGCCGGAGTTAGGTCGCCTGTCAGTGGTGTGCGATAGCTTGGGATGCCGAGGTCGGGGAAGCTAATGGGTGCCCAAAGCAGAATTCTGGGTGCCCAGAGGTGGTGCTAGGGTTTTTTCTGTTTAGGGTTACCTTTTAGGTTTCGTTATCAAGCTCGGGTTAAAGCACAATACTGATAACGTGTTGAAGGAGAAAAGATAACGAGAATAACGATCTACTCATTCATTGATAGAAAAGCCTATTCATAGGCATTACATAGAATCTCCCGAATGATCTAGAAGATCTATCAACTGTAATCTATTCTAATAAGGAAACTGAATTAACCAATTCTACGTATATTAGAGCAAAACACATAACAGAATGACAGAAACATAATTTCCTTAAACAATTATATAATTAGGCGATTAACGAACGGGTTTTTAGCGTGTGTTTAACGGGTAATAGACTAAATTGTCAAGTTGACACAAGACAATAGAGTTTCAGATTATACGGATTACATATCAACCCGGCCATTTAGGGAAATGTATCGGGGAAATTTTTTTCCAATATATCAATATCATTTAATCATTCCTTATTGTATCACGTACATACATACTATATCCAGTATTTCAGAAATGGACACTAGGTGGCTAAAAAGATGCACTGATCTACAAAAATACATTATCAGAGCTAGAGATGTGACTCATATAGTACTAATGGTAGTGTTGTTATATATCTTTTTGGAGATGCCAACTGTTTTCTTTATAATTTTTAGAATTCTCTAAAAAGATGATAGTAATGATGACTTATACTTATCTACTTCTTCGTGTTGATTATATCTATAAAACCATATTGATCATTTTCATCTTAAAACGTATCAATGTCATTATAAAGTGGCTCACTAGCAATAAGAAGTGAACCAATATAGGTGTTTTAATTTATTTGGTCTATCACATAATGACAACTTCATGTTGTAGTAGCAGTATACAAGTTTTGCCAACTTTAAATATGCAAGACGGTTCATTATTTGCTTGGTATGGATGAGAGAAATGTGCTCCATTTTCTCCAACTGTTTTGTATGCGTTAATCTTCACTTTGTCACTCAAATTTTCTAGATGAGATTACTCTTAACTTATATCTCTTTGCATATCGAAAATATTGGAAAGCAATTTGGCCAATTTTTGAAGTCCAAGAGTAGCATTATTAAAAGTTAAGGTAACAAAATACCAACACCGTAAATTATAACGTAGCGAATTGCCGATTAAGCCATATAGAAACATCGCTACTCTTAAGCGACTATTCACCGCCCCGCATCGGCCGGCTTTTCGCCTCATACTTGAGCTTCCAGCACGGAGTCCACCATGACGGAGGACTTTGGGAATCCTTGTTCAAAACTTTAAACTAGGGCTGGCATTGGCACACAAAATACCGAGCCAACCGACGTACCGTCCCAAACCACCGGAATCGGTTACCGACATTGTCGGTTACCGACTTTTCGGCATGGTACTACCGTACCGCCATCAACGTATGGTACGGTAGCGGTACTGAGTTTTGTATAAATACGGTATTACCGTACCGTACCGACTTTTTAACATAATTAATTTTCATGTAATCTAAGCCGTTGATTCCATCCATTTACAATCGTAGCCGTTGAAATTAAAAGGAAGAGACGAGGTTCAATGGTTCATCCCCAATTCGGCATTTCTCCGGAATTCTCCCATTTCGCAAACCTAATTCGACTCTCTCTCTCTCTCTCAATCTGAAATTCTCAATTCTCAAATTCTCGACTCTCTCTCAGTCTCTGGCCTCTCAAGTCTCAAAATCACAGGTACTTCTCTTTCTCTCTAACTTATCTTTCTGCCTCTCTGACTTTCTGCGTTTCTAACTTTCTGGGTTCTTGACTGGTTGTTGAAGTCTTGAAGATGGGTCGGCAGAGGGTTAGGATGACAGGGAGCGCATTAGGGAGGCAAGCTGCAGTAGGTTCGACTCTTCACTCTCTCTTAATCTCTTCTTCTCTATGAGACTATGATGATATATGTGATTAGGTAGCTCGATTGTTGTTGATTGTTGTTTTGAGATGTATGAAGTGAACTGCAGAGGAAGTGTTGCGTTGGTGTGTTAGTCTGTTAGATGCGTTTTAGTTGCTTTGAGAAGAAAAAGGTATAGGATGGATTAGTTGCTGAGATTTGATATCATGTTTGGTATGACCTGTTGTAACACCCCTCACCCAGATTATCCTGAATTTAGGGTGGAATTAGAGAGTTGAACTGACTTAAAAATCAAATTCGTATGCTACTAGAGAGATTATACAATGTGTACCGTTGCCATAGTTTCCATAGAGAACAAAATTTTTACTCACACCATTCATTAATTCAATACCTGAGCCTCAGTTGTAATCACTTGTTTGTTTTCTTGTTTGTTCACTTGTTAATTGTTATTGTCAATGTTGGCTTGGAAATTAGAAACTTAGAAAGTTTGTTTTTAAAGTTACTGTGCAGGTTTTTAAAGTTTGTTTTTCAACTGAGTTTTAGAGTTTAGACTTTAGAGCAGGCTGAGTTTATAGTTTGACAGTTTTTGACTTTCTGTGTTTGTGTTTATGGCTGTGTAACTTATTGAGTTATAGCCTTATAGGTTACTAAGGTTAGTAAAAAAGTTCACTTGAGCAGTAGAGAGGGCCTAGAGGCTGTAGAGCAGTTGGTTAATTGGTTAACTTGGTTTTGTGCTTTTCTCTGTTTTCTGTGTTTTGTGACTTTGTGTTCTCATACTTTCATCAGTTCATGGTCTCAGTCTCATAATCTCATTGTCTCACTCTCATAGAGTCATAGTCTCATGTTTGTGCTTTTGTGGTTGAGCAGTGAGCACTTGAGGTCTTAAGCAGTTGGTTAATGTCTTAAGGGTATTTATAAGTTTTGGTTGATCATTAATTTGATAGTTTGAATGTTTGGTAGTTGATAACTTGATATTGCTGCTAATGCTGCATGATCTGCATCAGTTCAAGTTCAGTTCAAAGCAGGAAAATATAATTTGGGCCAATGGGTCATGTCTTATTTTTTTTTATAAAAAGTTGCTCATTTTAAAGTCGGTAGCCGGCCCAACTGTACCATACCAAACCAAGAGTTCGGTATACCAAACTCTCAGTATACCAACTTTGCCGGTCGGTAGTGGTAGATAATTTCATGTATCATAACAAGTTGGTACGGTAGTTGGTTTTGACAAAAAAAGGCCGGTACCGTACCAATGCCAGCTCTACTTTAAACCATGTTATCTCCAACACGTGTCGCCTACACATCCACCAACAATGTCACCATCAGAGACCTGATTTTTATAGACCGGGGTGTCTCCCTTCATAAATCTATTTTATAGTATGGAAAACGGCATCTTTATCTTTTTTGGATTTTGGATTTTTGTTTGGGATTAGCTCTGGTCCACTCTACTCACATGCTTTAACGATGCCTGCACTTTGTTTTTGTTCAGATATTGTAATATAATGGTTTCATTTTCTGGAAACCACGTGAACCACTCTAAAAACGTTACTCTGATGAGTCTGATCTTCTTTGATTTAGTTTTGCCGATCACATTTTGTTACATATATACATTGTTGATCAAAATGATATGAACTCGTGGGAAAAATCTTGGTCTTCATAATTCATCTCTTGTGTGGAACACTACACATGCTCACAACTAACACAAATCTATAATTTCATGTCCCCATAAAACTGTTGACTATAAATCAATTAACAATAAACTTACAAAATTCTATATCAATCTATCTTGGTTCTTTGCGTTGTACGTTGATAATTGTACGCACTCAGTCTCTAGTGTTTATGGTTGATGGATTGATAGTGCCAATTGAGATTCAGAGTTGAGTAATTAATTAATTATTTCAACCATGAAAAATTTGGTTTAAAATGCTTGGTTTTTCGTATGAGGAAATTTTTTAAATGGTGCCATAAGTTAAGCACATTCATTATTTTGACATCTCAATCTTGAAAACTATGATAATGGTATCTTAACACTTAAACTCAACTCAACATTAGTTCCTTCCGTGATTGATACCGTTAAGTTGGATTTTATCTATGGGGAAAATTGAATTATCAGTTGAATTAGAGTTTCTCGACCTGAAGATATCAACTATGAATATGAGTCATATTACCTAGTTATCTTTGATTGTTCTATTAAGTATATATGTTTCATGAACTTATGTACTTGATACAAAAGACATTTTAATCAATATGGATTTTTTCTCTCACCATTGGTTGTAAAAGCTACTTTTAATGATGGATCTTAATGACCAATGATGTATTATAATTTCTAGATGTTTATAATTTTTTTATGCAGTCAACACATGACACACCACAAATTATGATACTAATGGGTAAAAGGACATTATTCTGGAGGAAAATGTTTGTGGAGGGAAAAGATTTGAGGAGGGAAAACATGAAAAAACAATTTTGCCCATGAATAAAGTCCAATTTAATGGTGTCAATCATGGAGGGAACTAATGCTCGATTGGGTTTAAGTGTTGATGTACCATTATCATAGTTTTCAAAATTGAGATGTCAAAATGATGAATGAGCTTAACTTGAGGTACTATTTGAAAATTTTCCTCTTTTCGTATTGAAACTTGTTAAATGTGTTGTTTTTTTAGAGTGTCAACAACGATATCCTTAAGTATCAATGATGATATCCTCAAAAGCTTTATGGGTCACTAAGAATAAATTGAGATTTAACTCTAATTAGCATCGACGGGATACGAACCTGGATATGAGGATTTCACACCAAGACTCTTACCAACTCTACCATTTGTGGTGGTTTCAAAATGTGTTGTTACAATTGGAATAAGCTTAATTATAAGCCACACATTTTAAAGTCTATATTATTTTTTGCTCGCTTTCCTAATGTGAAACATTAACTATTCATGTCAAGACCCGCCCCGAATTTCATCCCGAAACCCGAGATGAGTCATACGGGGACCACCTCCAAGGAAAATTTACCGAAGAACTCGGCAAATTTCCCTCGAAAATGGACAACCCTAACTTGGAAGAATTAAAGAACCACATTTTTAACTTAAAATAATATACTCCGCTACACCCCAAAAGTAGCTAGAATAAGTTACACCAAAAATCCAACAATATTCAGAGCTACTAAAAAATAAAAGAAAATAAAACACAGCGAAAGCTAACAATCTCCTAGTAGATTAAACAGGTAACCTACTGGCAAAATATAACGGATAGATGAGTGACTATGCCTCGACGTCTCCTTCTAGACCTCACACGAACTCTGCAGACTGGACATTTTAAAAACGAAGAGCCCAGGGAAAAATATTCAATTACGTTAGAGTGAGTGGACAAAACAATTCCGACAACAAATAAATATTTTCTCAAAAATGCTTTCAAAGAAAACGCTTTATCAACGACAAAAACAAAAGCTCAACTGGAGAATTCTGAACTGGTGTCTAGCATGGCTAGACTCCCAAACTTTAAGAAATTACCTCTCAGGCTAGAATATTATATATATTAGTATGTATTTATACTCGCCTACTCTTTATACGATATCTATGAACAACTTGAAAAATAGATATCATACAAAGCTATTACGCTTGTGTCTAACGCTCAAGTCACCCCATATTGAAATTGTACCTCTGGCTGGGGGAAACACCCGAGTGAGTATATATACGTGCTTACTCCTTGTACGAAATCTATGAATGAATATGAAAATAGAAAGTCGCACAGGGTTACGACGCTCGCGTCTAACGCTCACGTCACCACATACTGGTATTGTACCTCAGTATGGGGGAAATCACGTATAGCTAGCTAGCATTTAATCATATACATATTATTCTCATATAAGAGTATAATCACCTAAATTCTCAATTTCGGGAAATATCCAACAACAAAAAATCATTCAAAACGATAAAGCATTTCGAACACAATAATTAAAACAAAGGTCCATTCACAGGTTAGGCCTAAGTCTGATGTCGGTCTGATGTCGGTCTGAAGTCTCTTCCGCTCGAGCCTCCTCGCGTCCTGTTCCAAATAAATATATCCTTAAATAAAACACCGACGCTTAAAGCGAAACAAGCATAAATAAATATGCTTCGCGCGCTCAACCAAGTCTAACGCTCCAAAATCTTAAATCCACTGCCAACCACAAAACTCCACAAATTTTACCGACATCCTCAAAAATCACCTTCCACCAAAAATAATCTCATGGCCGAATTCTAACTTAATAATCCGCCAAAAATACCAAACTTCAACAATTCTCAAACCTATCCAAAACTCCTCCAAAAATTCTAAAACTTATTCCAATGAACTCCTCACATTTTTCCCCACCAAAAACACTTTTTCAGCAGCGGCGGCCGGTGGCCAGCTTCGGCGACCTCCAATGCTCACCAAATTTTGACAGCACCTTCCTCTCAACCTCCTCTACAACTTTCCTAACTAGCACAAAGCACAATTTCAAGCCTAACTAAGCCAATCGGATGAAAACACACAAAAAGCCCTAGAATTTCTTTTACCGATTTCTCCTTACCTAGCTCGAGATGGAGGGAGTCATTTGGAGGGATTGCTGCACGGGAGGATGGCTTTCTTTTGAGCCAAGGTTCGCCGGCTATGGCGGCCGGAGGAAGGAGTTCCGGCGATTGGAGACTTTGGGCAGCCGGACCTTTCGGCGGCCTTTTCTCCCTCACGGTGGCACTAGAAGGGCTGTCACCGGTCTAGAATGAAAGCTGGGTTGGACACCGATCGATTGAGACCAGTGTGGCATTCTGGGGCCGCCGGACGACGGCGGACGGGCGGTCGAAAAAATTGGGCAGAAAGCAGGTTAGGAGAGAGAGAGAGAGAGAGAGAGAGAGAGAGAGAGAGAGAGAGAGAGAGAGAGAGAGAGAGAGAGAGAGAGAGAGAGAGAGAGAGAGAGAGAGAGAGCACGAGCGGGAGAGAGAGGAAGAAAAAAAAAGAATTTTGGGCTTGGCCCGATCCGGTCCAACACCCTCAATTATACTCAAATCTAAAATTTAACACCTCAAAAATAATACCCCAACAAAATCACATTTCACTAACAAAAATTACCATTTTTACCGTCGTCACAATTTCTTCCTTAGAATAATCCTATGAAATAATTGTCCCCTACAACCTCTCTGGGGATCAATTAAATTATACACTTAATGACGAACACGGTAAAATTCTTATTACCACTATGCTAGTAATTAAGGTAAAAATTATGGGTCGGGGCGTGACAATCCAACACATCCCTGCTATGGATTTTTTTTAAGGTAAAAAATTTTGTATAGTATTTGTGGTTTGAAGTAGACATTTTTTCAGTTCTTGTAGTTTTATTTTAATCTGAATGATCCATAAAGTCACGATTTTTTCATCCAAATGGTCATTCCGTCAATTTTCTCAGTTTTTTAACGGCCACGTCAGTATTATAATGGAAAAAATTGACAGAATGACCATTTGGATGGAAAAACGTGACTTTAAGGACATTTCAGATTAAAATAAAACCACAAAAAATGAACAGATGTCGACTTCAGACCATAAGGGTTAAACAAATTTTAATTCTTTATTTTACTACAAATTTGGATATCGAAAACCTTTTGATTCACATTTGATAGACCAACGTTGACATATCTTTTGCAGCCTCGATTGTTCACTTCGACAATGTGAACAAAGAGGAACTTGAGTATGATATCCATGTCAAACAACGATAAGTGTGGTTCGTGACTAACCTTCATACCAATTTTGGCCATCTCTAATAATTGCTAAATTTTTAGAGGAAATAAAATTGTTAAATTTAGGTGCAAACATGTATATAACGAGTTTTCACTTAAAATTTTTCACTGCTATAAGTATTAGGTAGTAAGTCACTCACAAGTTTCTTATGTGAGTTTTTTCACTCTCCAACAATCATGCGAAGCTAGCTTTAGGAATACCCAAAAATTGATTATTTTGAGTCAAAAGTACAGTATATGGTTGCATAGCCTAGAGTGTCGATGCATTCCTCGTCGGGCTAAGCTTGACAAGCTCTTAAGCAATAAACTCTTAAATGACAAAAAATAAAAAGATATCGCCTAAACTGATTCAAAACAACCTATTGATCAAACTATGACTAGAAATCATAGAAACGGTACAAAGTATTAGTATCTAGTATTATACTCACAAGAAGAGCATAATACTAGTTGTTTTCGGTCTGAACATCTAATTAAATTTTTATTATAAATTTGATAGTTTTTGTATGAAATTATGCTTTTGAATCTTAGTAAGACACTGTTCACCAAAAAATACATTTTCCATTTACTTATATTTTTTTTTGGGATAGGAATTGGTCAACAAAACCGAATAGGTTTCACATTCAAGTCGCGTGCAACTAGAAAAATCCAAACCGGTGTTATGAACGACAAAAGACTTTGAGAAGTTGCATATCGCCTTCATTCTATGAGTAGTGAACTCCAAATGTTATCCATCAAATTATCACCGCGTTTATGACTTCAGGACAAAATTAAGGTCCTAATCCAAGTCAACATTGCATCAACCAAGAGATAATCTCACCGTCAAAATCATTAGAGATAACCTTGTAATTTACCCAAGATAATTTGATAAGCACGACCAACTGCCTTTTCTCAAAAGTGCTTGTGGCATTTGACTTTTCAAAAAAGCCAAGTCTCACATGATCCAAACACTCCCTACTCCCAAAAGATCTCCCAATTCACCCTGTCGGAACCTGGGCCCCACCTGTACGGTCCAGATCCCCCCACGTTTCACACCCGTAGTGGCCAGACATCAAATCACGAACACCTCTCCCGATTGGTCCACGTTGCACCAACTTTAGCAATTAAAAAATAACAGGAAATTCCGATATCTTAGCATTAAATAGCGACTCGTGCCGAGGCGGCACAAGACACTTGTCAACCCCAGAAATCGCAGCAGACAAAACCCAAAGCTCAGTTCTGAGCCCTCCCAGAAGAAACAGAAACACACCACTCCAATCTCTTCACTTACCTTAATATTTTTCCTATTTCTGGAAAAAAAAAACTAAAAAAGGAAATTAAGGTAAATAAAGCCTCTTCTCTTTCTTTCTCTATAATTCAGCTAATTTTAGGGTTTTGTCTTTTCCTGATAATTTTCCTTTTCACTAATTATCCTGGGTTTTTATTCTTTTTGGTCAAGGAAAAAAAAAATATCTGAGATCATAATACATGTCTGTTTGAGCTTCACTGTTGTAAAGTTTTGATCTTTAGAAGAAAAAAAAAGGGGGAAAAGTTTCTGGGTGTGGTGGAGTTGTCAGACAAAATAGGGTTAGGGTTTTTGATGGGTTATGTGGAAAAAGAATTGAAATTGGAGAAATGGGTTGTGAGTGTAGATATAAGATGAATCAAAAGTTGCTGAATTTTTTTTTTTTTGGGATCTGGAGTTTTGATCTGGAATTTTGATCTGAAATGATGGGACAGATGCATAGGTTGTTTGGTTCTGATAAATTTTGCACATTCCTGCTTGTTCATAAGTTAAAACTTGCTTTTTGGCAGTAGAATCTTCAGTGAGATATTTATGGGTTTCAGGTTGTGGCAAGTTTCTGTTGGGTGGTTGAATAAAGCCAGTGTTGTAGTAGTTTGTTGTCAATTACTTGGCTGCTTTAGAGAAAAGTGATGTCTTTGTATGATTCTCCAAGCTCATTTATGGTGTCCTATGATACGTGTGTGTAGGAGAGTTCACTGAATTTATGAGTTTCAGATTTTCTGTTTTTGTCTCAACTTTAGCTATTTGTGGATATTTTGTTTGGATATTGAAAACTGAGAATTATTTTTGTTATTGTTCAATTGGATGGATATATAGGGGGCTTGCCTAGTCATCTGTTGATATTATAGTTGCCAGAAGATGGGATCTAATATAAACTTCAAGAACTATGGTGATGTGCAAAACGGGGATGTAAATGGTGGGAAGCTAGGTGGGAATTTCTCACTGGCTCGGCAGACTTCTGTGTACTCCCTGACGTTTGATGAGTTCCAGAACACTATGGGAGGACTTGGGAAGGATTTCGGGTCGATGAACATGGATGAGCTTTTGAAGAATATATGGAGTGCTGAAGAGACTCAAGGAATTACATCTACTTCTGGGGCAGGTGAGGGAAATGCCCCTGTGGGGAATTTGCAGAGACAAGGCTCATTGACTTTGCCGCGTACGCTTAGTCAAAAGACAGTTGATGATGTTTGGAAAGAATTGAATAGGGAGAGTGGTGATGTTAAATTTGGTAATGTTGGTGGGGGTTCGGATTTGCCACAGGAACAAAGACAGCAGGCTTTGGGGGAGATGACTTTGGAGGAGTTTTTGGCGAGAGCAGGGGTGGTGCGAGAAGATGCTCAAGAAATGGCAAGGCCCGGTAATAGTGGATTCTTTGGTGAATTGTTTCGCCATAGTAATAACAATACCGGCTTAGCTCCTGGTTTCCAACAGGCAAGTCGAAACAATGGTCTTTTGGGTAGTCAAGTAGTAAGTAACAATAATTCAGTTCCTCATCAGTCCCCTAATTTGGCACTGAATGTTGGTGGAGTGAGAACTTCGCAGCAGCAAACGCACCAGCTTCCCCCGCAGCAGCAGCAACCAATCTTTCCCAAGCCTGCAACTTTGTCTTTTGCCCCTTCTATGCATTTGGTAAGCAATGCTCAGCTAACCAGCCCAAGAAGTAGGGGACCGATGTCTGCGGTTGTGGAACCTTCTAGGAATACTGCTTTCTCTCAAGGTGGTGGGTTTCCGGGTGCAGGGATTGGAATGGGTGGTTTAGGTGCTGGAGGTGTTACAGTTGCATCTAGATCTCCTGTAAATAAGATATCACCAGATGTGATTGTTAAGAGCAGTGCAGATACATCTTCATTGTCGCCGGTTCCTTACATGTTCACTCGTGGAAGGAAAGCCAATGGAGCTTTGGAGAAAGTAGTTGAGAGAAGGCAAAGGAGAATGATAAAGAACAGAGAATCTGCTGCGAGGTCTCGAGCTCGTAAACAGGTACACACTACTTTGCCCATCCTTGCATTTTTTTATCTGTTGATTACTGTATCAATGTGTTGGTCATTGCCTTTTGAAATCGAATTCACTTTTCTGTATGTGATAATCAAGGGGGCACCCATATTTGGATGTCTAGGATGGTGGTGTACTGGTGTTATGTTTTAGGCTTTTAGCATAGATATGGGCTGCACCTTACAAATGCATACGTTGATACTGTATTTTGTACGGCAAGGTTTCATACCGTTTTCTGTACGTATATTTGGAATTGTTACCTTTGTCTGAGACCATGGTGGTCTTGGTCTCCAGCCAAAGTGTTCTCAGTTAATTGTAATCCTTATTTCCTTAGTTGGAAATTGAAAATTTCCGTGAAAACACTTTGTAGTCTTAGAAGTCAGCTGAATGCCTAAATGTATTGAAACAGATCTGTCTGATGAATAACAAGAGCACAGTCAGTGCACATAAAGGAACATAGGAACTCAGCTACTGCAGCACTTTGCAGCACAATTAACATGTTTAGATGCAATATCGCATCATGTCAAATCATGCTGCTCTGATCCTTGGTTTTATTGTTTACTGATAGAAAATATCTGGTTGTACGTCTACTTTACACAGCCATGTCATGTGGGGAGGAAAACAAATGCCAGGAACACATAGTTGCATATATTATCAGTGATTTATCTATGTTTTGGTGTGTGTATATAACTACTGTTGGTCTTATGATGAAAGTGCAGTATGACGTTAATGTGTAGTGCAGCTCCTGAAGTGCCGATGTATCTAGTATGTAAAAATATTTAAAAATTTATCATATCCCTTCTTTGTTTGAACACACTTTCTGGAGAGTGAAATTGGGGCAATCTTTGGGATCTGTTTGAACTTGAACATGATTCCCAAATCAGCTTTGAAAATTAGTGGCATTCTGCTTCATTCATACTTTTGTATAATAAAATACAAGATGCTTAACTGTAACCTGTACTTTTGGTTTCTTGCAGGCCTACACCTTGGAACTAGAGGCAGAAGTGCAAAAACTTAAAGAAATGAATGAAGAGTTGCAGAAAAAACAGGTATAGTATTGGGTTTTCAGTTTTCCTCTGGTTGTTTAGTTTTAGCCAACCCTCCCTGACTTTACCTTTGTTGTTGTAGGCTGAAATTATGGAAATGCAGAAAGATCAGGTACATCATTCTTCATGTATCTTGAACTTTTTGCTGCCTTGCCTCTGTTTTGTTTGACTTATTTCTTCTTGCTTGGCATAGCCAGTGAATAAAAACAACTATATTTTTCTAGACGTTTCTTGTAAATGAGGAGTGTAACCTGCATAATGAATTAATGATATAGATGAACTTTTGACTGCACAATACGCTGATCGATCCCTTTTCTTCAATATTTGACAGATTTGGGAGACAATGAAGCAGGAATGGGGAGGTAAAAGGCAGTGCTTGAGACGAACATTGACTGGCCCTTGGTAATTTTGATGAGTTTTACTGCAGATATGAGATGAGTGCTCAAGTTTACAAGCATAGGTAGTATGGTACAGAGATTGGAGTTTGTATCTGTTATCTGGATCCAATCTTATACTTCAAACACTTGGTAGTAGTTGTATGTATAGGAGCGGAGTTGTGAGTTGTACATTATGACTATGGTTAGTCTCATCTTGTGGATCAAACTTTTGTATGTGTGATCTCTTGCTTGGCATTCAGATGGAATATAAGGGATAATTAAGAGAAGTCACATGTAAACTCTTGTCAGTATCATCCGTATATAAACTCTTGCTCTATTTCTCATTTTCTCATATGCATCAAAGTCAAGTTCATAAAATCTAAGCTACTTTTATACACTTGCGTTGGTTTATGATGGATTCTTTTTACTGTCAATGTGGGAGCTGGCCGATTTAAGTTTTAGTTGTTTTGGTCTTCAGTTAGGCTTTTAATAAGCAGTTCTCCCAGCATTCAACATGATAGAAAAGATGAGAGAAAATCACTCACACATGATATGTTTTGGTGGTCTGAGGTGTTTTCCTTTTGGTGGTCTCAGACTTTACATCCAAAACACACTCGACTCTAAAAAACTAACTTAAAAGTTAAAACACCAATTGATACTGTGATAATACTCCTACCCTAAACTGGATTGGAATTGGAAATAAGAAACATAGACTACAATGAAAAACAGAATTGTGGAGTAGTTGACTAAACATGACTTACAATGCAAGGAAGCATCGAAGAACCATTCATCCCAAATGCCAGGCCATGTGTTGGATTAAGACAACGTGATGAGACTCTCTTCGTATACAACCATGCTTTATGCACCATTCTCACAAAGAATATACATACGGGAGCTTTCTTCATTGCGATGATAAATGGTCGACATGAGTTCCTCTTGTTCTACTACCGCATATGTATTCGTCACAAATGCACTAGTTTCCGAAACCGAAATTGCTTCAAGCGATAAATACCAATCTCGCCGCGCAGCTGACTGGAGATCTTTACACCTAATGATTTAGTCCATGAATCACTGTTGTCATACTCTCTCATGACCCAAAAATCAACCACATAAAAAGAGGCCAATTTACCACAATCCCACACCTCATTCATTCTGGGCAATTACATACAAGCACCCTTCACGAGTAACACCAAGTTGGTATGAAATACTGCTCCTAATAAGGCCCAGAGTTTGAAGAGCATCTGGCAGCTTCATCATCGAAAATTCCTCCTTCTCCAAATCGAAAGCATACAGATTTGGTACATGCTGCCTTTGATCATAGGAATAGAGTAGCCAATGCAATGCACCTCTAGAAAACACACCACATGATTGCCCGACGCGGCAGGGAGGCACTTGAATCCGCTTCCATGATCCCTTGTTGGATGAAAACATCTCACAACTTTGTACTCATCGGTGGTGGAATGATACCCAAACCCAAACATGAGTTGCTCATCTATATGACCTCGGAAGGGTAATTCGTTAAAGAACCCGGTGGATGGATTCCATATAAACAAGCGTTCTTGTACGTAGGAACGGAAGACACATGAAGCCACCAGCCCATTGCATGACCCTAAAAACTCATCATGGGAGAATGAAGCAACTATGCCTGCCTTAAATACTAATTTTCAAATTTGGCAACAAATATTCAAATAAAATGTTTTGTTAATTAGTCGATAAGCAACAAATCCGTTGTAGTCTAGTTGGTCAGGATATTCGGCTCTCACCCTATTCTATACTTTTTTTGGTATTTGATTTCCTAACAACAAAATTGATGATTAAATAGAGTTGCTGAAAAGCTGAAAAAACTCCAAACTTACAGCAACAAACAAAATTCTGCTCCTCTGCCGATACCAAACATGTTAAGTTCTTCACTCATAGCAGAAGCTGTATCATCAGTTAATCAGCACTGGTACGTACTTCTCTGTTGAGGGGACACACTCCAGAAATGCATGGCCAACTCTTCACCGTCTCAGAAAGCCATTTTCCAATCATTTGGTATGAACTCTTTTCATTGGCAAATGTGAGTTTGGCAGACTATATATACTCTTCATGTCCAAGCGCTGATAAGAAGTGCATTTGATCCACCAGACCTGCTTAAGTCCTTGGGTACTCATAAACAAGGCCTTCTGCAACACTTCTTGCCCTTGCATGACCATACAGTTTGCTCACAATAGCCAATGCAAATTCTGCGACAGTGGCAAGTCCACTGCTTGTGATCAGGTTACCATCAATTACTACTTTGGTGTTGTTCACCAACTCATCTGTAGGTTTGCTCACAATGGAATGATGAGCTATGGCTTTCTTACCCTATATTTAAAAGGAAGCATAATGAATTAATAAGCCAAGGAAAAAATAAAATAAAATACTTCATCCGGACTCCTTTCCTGAAAAAGAAAAGGAAAGATGGGGAAAAATTAATTCAAGTTACCTTCAGTAAGCCCTGTTTAAGTAGAATTGCTGATGAGGAACATACTGCTCCATACATTCTTCCAGCTAGTTCTTGTTCTTTGAGGAGTCTCTTTAGAATTCTAGATCTGCTTAGCCGCTCAGCCCCAGCATTTCCTCCCTGTATATCATCTCATAAGTCAGACTTTCATTTATGAACAATGATATGATCTCCAGATTCTGATAGGCTGTTTAAAGCACAGACAAAAAATAATTGTATCAGTATATATTTTCTTTGTCTCACCGGCAGAACGATCAAATCATAAGTTGACTTGGCAGCTACACCAATTAACTTGTCAGCTATGATTTTGGTGCCTTGAGATGCTAAAATCTGCACAGATTTTTCAACTGAAGCAACAGTTATGTCCACCTTTGCTCGCCGCAGAATATCTACAATAGTCACTACTTCAATCTCTTCAGAACCATTTGCAACTGGAATGAGAACCTAAATGATATCGAGAAAGAGCAAGCAGAAGGTTAACAGGGTTAAGAGCAATAGAAAAGGAATACAGAGGTGTATTATGTATCCTAATATTGTTTCTAGTTCATCTATATGAGCATTTTTTTTTATGTTTTATTTTGTTTTTCTGTTTTAAGAGGAGAAAGAAACTTGAAATTTTAAACCTGTCTTTATGAGATAGTACATTCTTGTGTTTTTCCAACTTATAGAGAAACACTATCAGGTGACCAAAGATTGGTTTCCTTTCATGAATTAAATCATTGGTTACTAGAGGATCAAACTGCACAACTACAGATCATAGGGATCATATTCAGTAATGAGTGGAAACAGAAGGAACTTACTCGAGGAATGTGATCAAAAGACCATTCAATTTTGTTGAACTCCTCCTTTCTAGATTCATCATCAGCAGGTCCCACCAACTAATCAAAGAGACATTGTATTAGCTAAAAGGCTATTACATAGACCAAAATGAAAAGTAAAGATCATAAGGATATGAATAATCTGAAAGTGGGATGATATTTTGGATGCAGAAAATGATATTCATGTGGACAATCTGACAACAGATGGAGTTTTATGACTAAGAAAATAAAATGCGTAAACCAATGACTTCTTGAACATGAAAAGAATGGTACATGGCATCTACCGTTTCCTCTCTTGTAAGTCTGTATTTTGTACATCAAAAGTAAACCATCAATTCAAATTGGAGAGATAGCATACCAGTGTGAATAATATATTTCTTGTTTCCAACATCTTTCTCAACTGTAACGTACACTTGTACACTCAAATTTTACTCTGAAATTTAAATCCGTAAATAATTATTGAAAAAAATAAGGGAAAGGAACTTTCTGCTTCTCAAAACATATGGTTTCTTGACAAAGCATTTTCAAGATCACTATGGTGTTAGTAAACTGCGGATTCCACTTTCCTCTACTCATTCCCATTATGAAACAAATTGGCAGAAAAGAATTGTAAAAATGATCAAAGTAATAGAATTTGAAGAATATTGTAATGCTTTGGAACTTGATTAGTCCAGACATCTAGAATTTCTTTTTAAACCTATGGATAAAAATGTTGCTAATTTTCAGTGTCATTATCTGAATACTCCAACCTCCAAACTGAAAAGTATTTCAAACCTCATTTTTATGCTTCTTCATGAACAAATGTGAAACCAATTTACTCTACGTGTGTATCAAGAATCAAGGATATTAGGTAGCATGATGAACATCAAATAGAATAGAAAAGCATTACAGTAGCAGGGCTCACCACTCACCAGCAACTCTCCAATTTCCTTGGCGACAGATTCCCCAAATAGCTGTTCCACTAGGCACAGCGCAAACATAAAACAAGTTCCAGGGCCACGGCTAGTTGTGAGCACTCCAGAGACTTGAATGTTTGATTTGACTGCCCAGAAGGTTGGTAGCTTGTCAAAGAATGCAGGGTGGCAAGTTGTCTTGCATAAACAAACTAGAACACCATTAGTCACAAAAGTCACATCGAAACTTAACAAAAGTTAATCCAATTTAACACACCTGCTTTCTCCTTAGAAGACCCCATGGTAGAAGTGTTACTGCTGGAGCAGCACATATAGCTCCATATAACCTCCTTTTCTCAGCCTGTTGTCTTGTAATTTTCTCAAGTACTTCGCAGTCCCTTAATCTCACCGAACCAGGCATTCCTCCCTTAAGGTCATAAACATATCAATAACCAGTGCATCCTAGAACTTTCCAAAACTACAAACAAACACCACATTTCCTCATATATATCTTTCTAAGAACTTTATATTTTGAATTTTACTCTCATCTAGCAGCATTAGCACAGCTAAATACCAATATTTCTATTATTTCATGACCTTAATACAATCACAATGTCACATCTATTTATACACCTTTTTTTTTTCTTTGCGTTCATTACTTCATATCTAGTATGCTACCATTTCATGAACCTTAAACAAAAAGTGCTTCAAAACAACTTACTGGTAAAGCCACAAGATCAAAAATTTGATCAGAACAGGAGGAAATGGAGGTATCAGCAACCAACTTAGTCCCACAAGAAGCTTCAATTTGGAGCTGTGGCTCCACCGAGGCCACGGTGACATCAGCACCCGCTCGCCGCAGAACATCCACCATAATCACAGCCTCCATTTCTTCAGTCCCAAACCCAATCGGCACCAGAACCTGAAACAAAAAACCCAAAAAATTGAAGCCCAGTTCACTTAAAAGCTTAAATTCACAAATGGGTACTGCAAAAAAACCTTCTTGGGAGGTAAAGAAGCAGCAGTGCTTGTACTCGTTGTAGTAGAAACTGGGTTTGCTGGTGGAATTGGGTTGAGGGTTTTAGCTGGGTTTTCAGAGGGTTTTACAGTAGCTGCAACTCTCTGGCCAGAGGAGGCGACGTTCTTGATAGAGAAAGAAGAAGGAAGAGTAGCCGTTGAAGTAAGCTTTGGGTAAGAGAAGGAGAGAACTGAACACAAAGAATCCATTTCTGCAAACAAAGTCTCAGGTTTTGGCGCAAAACAAATCAACCTTATCTGGGTTTTACAGGGTTTTAACTTTTTAACTAACAACCCAACGACGTCGTTTTCAACTCCATCCATTTTTATCATTATTTTGGGTAACAAGGATAGACACTCCACATAAGCACAGAGTAAGCTGATCACTCTGTAAATACAGTTACGTCTCTCTCTGCGTTTTTGAGAGAGAGAGAAGAGAGAGAAATGCTTAGGATTTTGGCGAAGAGAGGAGCCTTGGCTTCATGGAGGTCAGTGAGCGCAGTACAGATTACTAGGGGTTACAGCCTCGGAGTCCTCCCCGACGGAGTTGATCGGAATTCCGAGGCCTTTTCCTGGAATTCAAAGGCCATGGACCTCTTAATCTCCGACCTCCAATCCCACATCCAAAGGGTTTACCTCGCTTGCTATGAATTTGTTGTTTATAGATTGGGCAAGTCACAAGTGTAGTGTGAGTGATTCTGTGTTTATTTGCGATGAAGGTTCTAGCTGGAGGAGGACATGTAGCTGTGAAGAGGAACAAGAGCAGGAACAAGCTCCTTCCTCGAGAACGCATTGATCGCCTTCTTGATCCTGGTGCTTCGTTCCTTGAGCTCTCTCAGGTTTTGAACTTTTGATTCCATCATACATTGATTTTTCGGTTATGATTAATTGGACCGGATTGTTTTTCGAACATACGACATGTGATTTTTTGGGTGTTTTAATTGGTTAGCTTGCGGGGCATGAACTGTATGAAGAGACATTACCGTCTGCTGGGATCATTACTGGGATTGGTCCTGTCCATGGGAGGCTGTGTATGTTTGTGGCTAATGATCCTACTGTTAAGGGTGGGACTTATTATCCCATCACTGTTAAGAAACACCTGAGGGCACAAGAAATTGCCGCCAAGTGCAAGTTACCGTGCGTGTATCTTGTTGATAGCGGAGGGGCTTTTCTTCCCAAACAGGCGGAGGTGTTCCCCGACAAGGAGAATTTCGGGAGGATATTCTACAATCAAGCTTTAATGTCAGCCCAAGGCATTCCTCAAATTGCGCTAGTATTGGGCTCCTGTACTGCTGGCGGTGCCTATATTCCTGCAATGGCTGATGAAAGTGTGATGGTCAAAGGAAATGGTACCATATTTCTAGCAGGACCCCCACTTGTGAAGGTTATTTTCCAGCTTTCTGGTGTTTTAATTGCTCAATGTTTCATACATTTGGCTTGATCTTTATTGGTTTCTTGCATTTTTCAACTGAATGTTGTATAAAATGTGGTAGTGAATTGTGGGCTTTTGTATACTTGTATATATATAACTAGATTAGTCAAATGCTTGAATAGGCTGCCACTGGAGAAGAAGTATCGGCCGAGGATTTGGGGGGTGCTAGCGTGCATTGCAAGATGTCAGGAGTGTCAGATTATTTTGCTCAAGGTATTTCACTTTGTTCTCTTCCACACTTTGAACCTCGTTGCATTTCTTGAAGCTACATGTCAGCTTATGGATTGGTTTGCCATCAGTTTATAATATGAAATTTCCTGCTGGCTGTTTGGGTCTCCAGTAGACTAGTCTTTGGGCCTAGGAAGCCTTTGGGATACCACAGGTGGCAAAAAAAAACATTATAAACTTTAACATGTGACATATATGTAAGTATATAACTCTGGCATTGATATCTGAGGATAATCAATCCATCAGTTTGGCTACTATTGCCATACAGTAGGTTTTATCTCCTGATGAAGGTAGTTTGTCTGATACAATTATGACTTTCAAAGTTGCATTCATCAAGGATACTAGACATAATCTAGAGTTGGTGTTAATTAGAAATGACTCAGTCGAGGACTATCGAGTGACAAACTAGGAAGAGATGTCTTTGAATAATGCATCACTTATCACTTGAGAGTTTCTTTACATGACATGTTTGCTTTTTCAATATTTTTTTAGATCGATTAAAATTGCTATTCTGGGCATGAATGTGGAGAAAGAGAGAGATTATCCATTAGTGCTCCTATATTTACTTTGAACTGTCCTTGTAGATGAACTCCATGGGCTTGCTCTTGGAAGAAATATAATTAAGAACTTGCACACGGCTGGGAATCAGGGTTTGCATGGTGCATTGCAGAGCATAAATTCCAAATACAAGGAACCGTTATTTGATGTAAAAGAACTTCGTTCTATTGCACCAACAGACCATAAGCAACAGTTTGACATTCGTTCAATTATTGCTCGCATAGTTGACGGAAGCGAATTTGATGAATTCAAGAAATTGTATGGCACTGTAAGGGCATTGGCACCCATTCAAATTTATATTCTTTCATTCATTCCAGAAACATTCAAGTTTTTAATGTAATGGCTTTTGTGCAGACTCTTGTGACAGGTTTTGCTAGAATCTACGGACAGCCTGTTGGAATTATTGGAAACAACGGGATATTGTTTAATGAATCTGCTCTAAAAGGGGCCCACTTCATTGAATTATGTACTCAACGAAATATTCCTTTGGTCTTCCTTCAGAACATCACCGGATTTATGGTATGTAAACTTGTTGTCCTCATGTAATTGTTTTGTGAAGAAGATAGCAGCATCACTCTGTCTGTTAACTATTCTGAAGAGGGCACCCTTCCAACCTGTGTGCAACCAGAGTTATGCTATGTCAATTATATATCTCTTATTTGTGTTGCACATTATATTTATGGAAACAAAGTATCTGAGCATGTTATATAAAAGAAGTATGTGAGCATGTTTGGGTGTGCAATCTGTAGATTGTTAGTTTTACCGTTGGTTTTCCTTTTCTACAAATGTATCTGATTGGCTAAGGCTGATTAAGTGAAGATATAGTGAAGAGAAAACCTTGAGACAAGGATGGTTGAAGCATGGAACTGAATGTCCTTCATTTTGTAGGTTGGCTCAAGATCTGAGGCAAATGGAATAGCAAAATCTGGAGCAAAAATGGTGATGGCAGTTTCTTGTGCCAAGGTTTGTTTTTCCTTGTTTCATGGTTACAGCTCTTGCATACTTGTGAAGATATGAACCCCTGAGGGCGTCTCAAGCTGGATGTTACTGCTACATGGCTTATAAACTGACTCCACTGATCCACACATACTGTCTAACATCTTAGTAGACACAGAGGCTTGTCTCAGTTTCTAACTTCCCATTTGCTATTATGATTCCATTCACTTTTACAGCATCTTAAATGTTGTTTCCAGTATGCATTTAAATATAAATGCTGTGCTACTATGGTCAGCAACTTTTTGTTTGAAATGCCTTCTTGTTTTAAGGGTATATATATCTCATTTTCTGCTAACTTTTTCTCCCATTTGGTATAATCTCTGTAAAGTTAATCAATAGTTTCAGTCAAAGTGTTTGAAAGGTCATTGATTCTTGAATGAATTAATTAATCAAATAAAAAGGAAAGAGAGAAGTAGAACCATGATCTACTTTTTTAACATCAAAGATCAATGTTTATAGGTTCCCAAAATTACTATTATTGTTGGTGGAAGCTTTGGCGCTGGCAATTATGCAATGTGTGGTCGTGCTTATAATCCTGATTTCACATTCCTTTGGCCGAATGCCAAAATATCTATTATGGGTGGTGCTCAGGTGAACCTTTCATACAACATATCTCTAATTAATTTTCCTGTATGATTCCACTACAAACTAACAGCTGCATTAGATGTATTGACATATCTTTTTTACATTTTCAGGCTGCTGGTGTCCTTTCCCAAATAGAAAGGACCAAGAAGAAAAAGCAAGGAATTGAGGTAGAATTTCGATTCTGTCTTCCTTTGACGACAGATTACTTGGTTTCAAATTGGATCAGTGCGTTCTTATTTATTGGTATCGTGTGAATGTGTTGTGCAGTGGGACAAGGAAGAAGAGGAAAAGTTTAAGGCAAATGTAGTTGAGGCATTTGAGAGAGAGGGAAGCTCCTATTACTCCACAGCAAGGCTTTGGGATGATGGGATTATTGATCCAGCCGACACCAGAAAAGTCATAGGTCTCTCCATCTCTGCATGTCTGAACCGTGCCCCAGAAGAAACCAAGTACGGTGTATTCCGAATGTAATGGAATAACAGATGCTTGTCTATAAAAGAGACCGTGACTTGTTCATTCAAATAATCAAACACGTTCTCTAGAAATGTTGTATGTCACAATCATGTCAATTTGTCAAAGAAAGTTAGAAACCAACCCTCTTTGCGTATTTGAGCTATGAGCGTCACAGTCCGATCATCATTTTGCTTTGACTGCTATAAACTCTCTTCATTTTCCGGAGGGTTTAGGTAGAGAACATTGATATTGAAAATGTACAAACAAACACCTGTGCGTTCAAAATACACACCATTTACTGATGACTTTGCCATTTAACTCAATCAAGTGAATCATCATATAATTTCCGATTTCCTACAGTCACAGTCTATTATTTTTACCAAATTCAAATTCATAAATGATGTAGCATATGCCATGGTATTCCTATTCGGGATATGGAAGAACATAAAACGCATTCCTATTTAGGCATGGAAGAACAAATATGGCATTCCTATTTGTTAATTCATAATAGAATTCGCTGAATTAACAAATTCATTAAAGAACAAGTAATGAATTAACAAATAAGGCATTCATAAAAGAACAAGTTATGTAAGGCATTCCCAAAATTATCATAGGTTCCCAATGTTTCTTACATCTGAGAATTCGCTGTAACAAATTCATCATCATGACTGTGGCTACCGTCTCTTCAATTTTGCACAATATCGATAACCTTGTAAGACAGACACCTCTAATCTGGAAATTACAAAACAAGCAAGACTTGCACATTACGAGAAATCCAGTTCTTCTGGAGTGAGGTCTAGAAAAAAGTCTATATACTCTTTGTTTAAACTTCTGCTTCGCCCAGCTTATGTTTCTATCTATTCCATTCATATTGTTCATGGATGAAGGTTTCGTTTACCGGTAGCTTCTTCTCCTATTTTGTACTACATACACCAGATAGCTAATAAGGGTTGTTCTTACAAATGTAAAGATACCCTTCTTCTATCAGATTAATTGCAAATTCCATCATTTCCTCTTGTGTTGAAGTCTTATTTATAACTATATGAAGGTGCATGATAACAAGAGCGCCCGTGGCCTAATGGATAAGGCATTTGACTTCTAATCAAAGGATTGTGGGTTCGAATCCCACCGGGCGTGCGTTCCTCTTTTTTCCACGTTTCTGTTCTTTTTCCAACAAAATCCAAAACCAATCAGTGGGTCCCACACTCGTCCTCATCACTTTCATCGAATCAATCGTCCCCAAAACTCTTCCCCATTTTTCACATGCTCTCTCTCTGAGCTCATCTTCCCTTCCATCCATGGCTGCCTCCTCCACATTTCCTCTACGCTCCTCACGCGCCGTCTTCCTCTCCTCCTCCCACTCTCGCCTGAACCCCACGCCCACTCCCTCCCTCTCTTTCCCGCTCCGATTCCACCCCAAACTCTCCTCCGTCAAGCTCCCAAATCCCCCGCCTCGCTCCCTCAAGATCTTCTCCGTCCGCGAATCCAAAGGTACACTCTCATAGATCTAATCTCCTTCAAATCGCTTCTCGCTTCTCTTTTGGTTTGCTCAATTGATTCATTATAAGCTATGATTATCAAAGATTATAAGCATAGATGTAGATTTAAAGATACACTACTCTAAATCTAATATTATGATTATCAGATTGATCTGAGAGGTTTTTGTTTATGTTGAAGAGATTAGTTGCTTGCTTATATCAGAACTCTTAATGATCTTTCAAGGTCTGCGATATAATAGCTTCAGATAGATTTGTATACCATACTCTAGAAAATGATTTTTTTAGTCTCTTCGAAATCTTGACCGGCAAGTGGCCCTGTTGTGCCTATGCAGCTCCGACGGTTACCGGAGACTCGTGGGAGAAATCAGTTATTAACAGTGAGACTCCTGTCCTAGTCGAGTTCTATGCAAGCTGGTGCGGGCCGTGTAGGATGGTCCACCGCGTGATTGATGAAATTGCGGTTGAGTATGCCGGCAAGCTCAACTGCTTTGTGCTCAACGCGGATGTTGATTTGCAGATTGCCGAGGACTATGATATCAAGGCAGTACCGGTGGTTTTGTTGTTTAAGAATGGGAAGAAATGTGACACTGTGGTTGGCACCATGCCAAAGGAGTTCTATGTTGCTGCCATTGAGAGGGTCCTGAAGTCGTAACCGTCTTCTGATTTGTGCCAAAAGGAGTTAAGAAAAGTATTAGTTGATCTTACCCCGATATGATACTTGTAAGATTTCCTATCCCCTGAATCTTAAAAAGGGTTTATACAGGTTGTACATATAAATTGTAGACATATGCCTACTTCATTACCTGCACCTCTTAGTTACGGCATTACCAGTTTCTGCTCCTCTTCTTTGGCATTGCCATATTCTCGGTTGAGGCATTGGCGGAAATTTCTTGCACTACTGCTGATTGTTCATCCCCTGTTTAGTTTGTTGGTTTGAACACTGATTTGTGATTGTAATGCAGAGTCAATGATTCATTGGAATGAAACATGGTTATTTGTTTCTTTTTCTCATCCAATTTTGCAGAATTCTGTATTTCTTTTTCACTGCATTGGGCTCCTGGAAGCTGGAGCAATTCCAAATATCCCATCACAGATTTTATTCCATCTTGTCAGTTGTATCTCCTGTTTACACCATGCTAGCATCAGAAAAAAGTTGCTCATGACAACTCAGAGCATTGTTTGTTCAACTAGAGTTACAAAATTACATGTTACTTGAAATATGCTTTAGCAAATGCTCTAAATGTCTTAATGTTGATCGATATACTTGCGATAAGTCTCGTGACGCATATTCCCGAACTCCCCCAGTCTGTTTATAAGAAACAGAACAATTTCTTTTTGCGAAGGTGTGGCTGCATCTACTTTGTGCCTTGCATCATTTGGCACACTTCGTAGTGCTCTGACATGAGTTTCTGCTTTCCTTTTCAAATATTATATGCTTAAACTCTATTTATGCATATATTAAGGGTTCATCCAACTAAATCAAATTAATCTACCATTTTGGTAACAATCTAAGTAACACGAATCTTTTGACAACTTGGACAGATCTTTGATTCACGGTAACAACCTATAATTTACCAACTAGCTTGTACACGCAATATCTCTCTCATTCGACGAACAAGTTTCAAGTCTAGTTCCTCTCTGTTCCATCACATTTTTGAATAAAGGGCTGGTGTGGCTGTTTTTAAACCTTCATCAATAAAATTGTCAAATTCAAAAAAGGTGGACATGAAGCTTAAACCTATGATTACAATAAATACTTAGAAGTCCCGAAATAATATCGAGAAAGTACATGTATTCATTCAAGCAATAACTAGTAAAGAGTACTGCTCTAAAAACGACTCTATTTGCTTTGTCACATCATGGATATAATGGAATGATCAGTAGACATATAACACGATTACATATCTTAGTAAAGATGCGTCGCCGCCAGATAGGGTATGACACATTGCGGGGAGTTCTTTTAGGGTTTTCCCGCAGAGCTCTCTCTCTCTCTCTCTCGTTTTATTTTTGTAACATGGTCTTTTCCGTTCCAGCTTCATATCCTTTTCTTTTTCTTGATAAATGTATCACCTTATATAATATACTCTAAAAGTATAGACAAGGAGTTATGGTAGGGGACATAAATCCCCTATTCTCCTGACATATTCTAAAAGCCTCGATATATCATAACAGTCAACTCTAAGAAGAAACAAGCTATTTCAACACTATACACCAAAAATACCAGCATATATGTAAAAACAACATCCCTATTACATTCACATTTCACAATAAGAAATACCCAACGTATAACCATGACACATCCAACGACTCGACCAACGACACCATCCTACCAAAACCCTAAACCCTCGCTCAAGAAAGAGGGACAACTAAAACCAACAAAACCAAACAAAATAACTAGAAAAACAAAAATAAAAGGAAAGCGAGACCTAGGCCCGACCCACATCTATTGGACTTCAAGAGGCAGCCCACCTAAAGACTTGACCCAAAGAGCTACTATCCTAGTCGCAGACTCGCCGCCTTGCCAGCTCCAACCACAATCCGAAACGCATAGTCGTCCTCATCTAACGGCACCACCCTCCACGATCGGCAACAAAACGAGGCAAGAAGACCCGACCCAGATTGGGATCAATCGGGCCGCCTATGCCAACTCACACCCGTTATGGGCTTCATCTTTAGAAAGCCCAAACCAAGTTTCTGCTCTCAAAATCAAAAATTAGGTGGCCCAAGTTTCAGTCAAGTCTCCCACTCCAAATCAAACTCAATCTGTAATAATCCTCTCTCGCCGCTTTTCCTCTCCCAAAACTTAAAATCCCTCATAAATCCCCAAATCCCATTCAACAAAAGCCTTCGCTTCTCTTCTGGGTTTTCATTCAATTCCAGATTTCGATTCCTCTTTTTTAATTATCATAATCCCTCAGGGTTTTGCTTCATCGGAGTTGCTTGGCTTTTACGGAAAGTATCCAGCTTTGGAGACAATTATGAGGTACCCTTTTCTCCGTCTCTTCTTATTGCTCTAAAGTTCTATTCTTTCTTTGAATTTGTGATTATGGCTTTGATTGGATTATCAAATTGGGGTTGATTTTAGGGTAATGAATTACAAAATTAGCAAGTATTTTAGGGTCGTGTTAAGTTTTGGTAGTTGTCACAGTGCTGCTTTTCTGTGCTGGATTGGATGATTGTTCGAAGTTATTGATTACAATCAATTTGATCCCAAAGCAATAATTTTTCAGAATAGAATGGCCTATGGCATGGTTTTTGAGAGTATATATTGACTGTTATCGTGTTGGGTTGCTGCGCCGACCTATGATCAATATTTCGCATATAAAAAGCAGCTACCTTATGGGAATATCTCTCTGATCTCTTTATCTATAAAAAATATAAAAAATTTAAAAAAGGTGTTTAGGGAATGCAATGATAGCTTGGTCATTCCTTATTGCATGATTCCAGCGTGAAAGGTTCTGCGTTCTAATGACTGTCTGAGGGTCATCTAGATGAAAGAGGAACGAAATAATGATTAAGAATGTGAGTGGGAAGACTCTGGCAGATTGTGGGATGGAGTTCGCATTGGTTTCCGGGAATGATTCATTTGAAATTCACTTAGATTGGATTTCAGCAGACAGCAGTTAATTTCTTTGGTCCTCAGCTTTGTGTTTCTGTTGCTTTAGTTAGTTGTTCTTCTAAGTGGATGCCTTGTCCACTTAGTTGTAATGTTTCCTCTGATTCACAATGAATTTCACCACTACTAAGGAGAAATTGAATAAACTCAAGAAAGGAATAGGAAGGGTAAGAGGACCAAAACAAATTCACAGCAAGGGACATGCTTCGGCCCTGAGGCCAATAATAGACAGAGAATGATTAAGGATTGAGAGATAGGGAGCTGAAAATGAGTGATGACAAGTGAAAGAGGAGAGATATTTACAGAGAGATGTTTGATTGGGAATGAGCATGATTGGTGAGTAAGAGGAATGAGATTCTAGAGTGAAGAACTGCTTCTTTTTCATAAGATTATAAGACAAGATACAATTTTGTTGTGTGCCTGGTTTACCTTTGTATAGCTCTACTTAAAATTTATGTTTATATATATGGGCGGGATTCAACTTCTGCTTTTTAGCTTGTTTATAATTTGTTTAGCTTATATTTTTTCTTTTATCTGCATAAGCAGGTAGACTTGAGTTTTGAGCTTTGATGGCTTGCCAAAATACATCGACATCAATTGTGCCTTCAGACCCCTCCGAACAAAGAGGATCTTACATGCTAGATGCAAACATGAACACAATTCAAGCTCCAATGAACCAGCCAATCCGAAGCTCCGCTGAAGGTCCTGTTGCTATCCTCTGGGATATTGAAAACTGCCCTGTCCCAAGTGATGTTCGTCCTGAAGATGTAGCTGGTAACATCAGAATGGCTTTGCAAGTACATCCTGTAATTAAAGGAGCTGTTGTTACGTTTTCTGCGTATGGGGACTTCAATGCCTTCCCCAGGCGGCTCCGCGAGGGATGTCAGAGAACTGGTGTTAAACTCGTTGATGTACCAAATGGAAGAAAGGATGCTGCTGACAAGGCCATCTTGGTTGATATGTTCCTGTTTGCTCTTGACAATCCTCCACCATCTTCCATCATGCTGATCTCTGGGGATGTTGATTTTGCTCCAGCACTCCATATACTTGGGCAACGTGGGTACACAGTGATTCTAGTAATACCTTCTGGAGTGGGCGTTTCATCTGCTCTCAGCAATGCTGGTAAGTTTGTGTGGGACTGGTCTAGCGTGGCTCGTGGGGAAGGCTTTGTGCCTACAACTAAGTTTCTAATGCATCCTCGTGGGGGACAAGCTGATATTGCTGGCTATTTCATGGGTTGCCATATTAATGATCATATGGATAGCCAAACTGAGGATGAAGCTATTTTATACAGGGGGATCTCACAAAGCTATTACAATTCAAGAGATTTTTCAATAGTGTCACAATCTATGTCTGAATATAACAGTAGTTCCTTATTGATGCCTAGCGGGGCGTCGAGATCACACAGTCTCCCATCAGGTCTCAATGAAGTTCCTGCTGGACCTAGTAGTTCTGCCGATCAAAATGGCTCTGCTTGGTGGGTTCAACCAGGGGACCTAAATGGTCTTAGGGGACAGCTTGAGAAGTTGCTTGAACTTTCTGGAGGTTGCATGCCTCTTACTCGAGTTCCTTCCGAGTATCTGAAAGTTTTTGGAAGACCTCTCTATGTATCGGAGTATGGTGCATTTAAGCTTGTTAATCTGTTTAAGAAGTTGGGTGACACAATAGCTGTAGATGGTAAAGGGAAAAAGAAATTTGTCTACCTCCGAAACTGGAAACCAAGCCCTTTGATTTCAACTGGGAAGGATAATAGTAGGAAAGGGAAGGGGACTCAGGAAGAGAGTATGGCTACTATTACAGGTAATGGCTCATCAGAAGAGTTCTCAGAGGAGGAAAGAGTAGTTTTAGAAGAACATGATGACAGGAGTCTAGGACAGACCAATTTGAGAACTGGTAAATGTGAAATTGATGACCATGACCTTGAGCACTTCAAATATGAGTTGCAGGAGATTCTTGTTAGCTACTCTTGTCGGATTTTTTTGGGTTGTTTTGAGGCAATCTACCAGCAAAGGTACAAAAAACCATTGGACTGTCAAAAGTTTGGTGTTGATCAACTAGAGGAGCTGTTTGAGAAGCTGACTGATGTGGTGGTGTTACTTGAAGAGCCTGTTAGCAAGCAAAAGTTCCTGGCTGCAAGCGGTGGCTGAAATTATTGAGGTGCTGTTGTTTTAGCAATGGTGTGATGTTTTCAACTTATGTGTGCGCCGAAGGATTGCTGTATGCTTATGCAGCCTGGTTTTTCTCCCTGGTCTTTTTCACTATTTTTATTAGAAGTCATGACGAAAGAGAAAAAAGAAAAAAGAAAAAAAAAAGATGACAGTAGAGCTGGGATACGTTTTTTTATGTTCAATTAGAAGTCATGAAGAAAGAGAAAAAAAAAGAAGAAAAAAGAAAATGATGACAGTAGAGCTGGGATACTTTTTTTTATGTTCAATGCGTTCTGCATAGAGTTGATGCTTACTATTGGTCTATGCACAACTCATACCCAGTCATTTGTTATTGATCAACTGCTAATGGGAGATCTAAGTGTAAATTTACTTGTATGTTACTTTTCTCTGTGATTTACTGATGATAGTAGTAAACAGAAATTAACTTGCATATAGTCTGCTGCGCTCCAACAAATGCTGTATCTATGATTCCACATAACACGCTTAAACACTTGTATGATACTTCTCATTCTAAATCTGTTGATCAAAGAAGATAATAGCTAATCATCAAAAGGTAGCTAAACAGCTTATGCTAGCTCAAATCCTTGTAGGACAAGGAAACGGTTTATAACATGAACTCAAAGCGGTTTTCATGTCCTATAAAGATTGGTGCTAGCATATGGAATTGCAAATCATCATCTATAAGTTTGATTTCCCATCCCTTGATGACCAGTCTTCATTCCTGAAAGGTCTCTGCGTCAGTTATGGCTACCACAAAGGACCCCAGTCCAGACAGAAACCTAACATGGCAAAACCAGACAAAGAAAGATCATGATAACCAAAAGGCCATGGTTGTGGAAACAATATTAAGCCGCCTCAGTTTCCAGATGAGATTATCCACCGAATCATTCAAGTCCTTCCTAGCAAATCTGCTGTCCGTATGAGCTCTCTTTCTAAAAAATTTCAAGGTGCATGGCTCTCCTAACCTGTATTAGACTTCGACGAAGGCAACCCCCACGATGACACAACTGACAACAACATTCAGCACACAAAGTTCGTCAACATCTTGGATAAGTATTTGGACTACTTCCATGAAGATGAGAAGGTCAGGCAGCAACTCTTAGATAAATTCAGGGTTCGAATGACTAACTTCTCAGATAGTGACTTTACTATGGTAGATGAGTTATTGAGTCTTGCAGTTCGAAGAAGCGTCAAAGAGTTGGACATGAGCATTGGAGGTGATAAACATGAAGCATTGTACTTTTAACCCTGAAGAACCCCCTAAGTTTGGCGAAATCTATAACTACCTTAAGTTTGGAGAATGTGACAATAGATGCAGAAGAGTGCAAGTCTATAATCTTCCCGTCTTTGAAAACAATGTCGCTCAAAACTATGCGCCTCAGCCGCTCCTTGATATCTAGCTGCCCTTCCATCGAGTATTTGACACTCTCTTCTTGTTCGATGCGTGATGGTTGGGCACCATTCTTAGTTTCCAATTCCAATCTCAAATCCTTGGAAGTTACGTACTGTGATTTCCGAATGTTGCAGTAGTGAAAACTAATCTGCTAGAATCTTTTACCTTTGTTTCGGAATCTTACGTTAGGCTCATCAGTTTGTCCGAGTGTAGAAACTTGAAATCTTTAAGCATCCTTGCACAACACCTGCAGTACCTTTATATTACTGAATGTGGACATTCTGTGAAGGCCACAATCAGTAGTCCCAATCGACATTATATTCAGTTTACTGGTTTTTCGAAGTACAAGCATTCCATAGAAGCTCAAAATTTGGCTGGGGTAAAAATTACTATATATTCGTCACGAAGAGCTGAACGTCAACGAACCATGGGAACATTCTTCTTTGCTGAGAGATTTTCTTGAAAGCTTTGCTTCCTTCTCAGGAGAAATAGTTCTAAATATTGATTATGTTGAGGCTCAGGCTCTCATCTTTCCAGAAGATTTTAGGAATACTGTCTCTCCACCATTGCCAAGTCTGAAGCATTTAAAGATTATCATCATGTCTCCAATATGGGCAGGAAATTCTGAGTTGATGGACTCATTGACTTGGATAGCACCTTCTGCAGAGATCAAAGAAATGTAAAACCGCTGTAATTTATTTCGATCAGTTAATTGCTTTGATTATTGTTCAATTATTTTGATTTAACTTTAGTTACTCGTCAGAGCAGTCTCTTACATTTAGTATGATAAATTTCTGTTTGATTTCTTGCAATTTGGTGCATTTAGTTGTCGGTTCGGCTATTTTGCAAATCAGATTCGCATTTACATGGGTTAATCCGAATATTAGAGTGAACCGTTTTTCGGTGCGATTAAAGTGTGGTATATATACAAAAGACTTTAAATGTAAATCATTATATGTGATATTTTTTTAGGCTTTTAGGGAGCAAATTATACGCATCAAGGTATACTTGCACCATTAATGTGTAAGTGCTCAAATCGTCGTATGGAAAGATCGAACAAAGATTAGAGACCATAAATTCCTTCTTTACAATTTTATTTTTAATCCGATCAAATTAAACGTCTATAATAAGAGTACATCTTCTTCGACCTAGTGTTCTCACCTCTTTAGTTGGAAACACTTGAGATTATTTTTTTGGGTTGTAATTTTGTTAACGGTATTAGTATATATGCATGTAGTGCGACATAGATGGTCGGATCAAAATATTGTATCTTAGTTGCTCGGTTCACTTACTCCTTGATGCATAGAAAAATTTTCGGGCTTGGAGTTGTGTTACACCTACAAGATACAAACATTTATGTATGCGCGCAAGTCATAATCACAGTTCTATACGCTACTACCTATTGCTCGGTACATTTTCCATTTTAAGGAAATATCGATCTAGCTAACTTTGTTTCTTATTCAAAAGAATCAGTAACTGCATTACTTTTCCCTTTCTACATTTAGTATGCTGTATGCATAACTTTGAAAGTAGGTCGACCTAATTAATTTTACTATGAACAGAATAGTTACTGACCCCGCCCATTTCCTCAACATCACATTGAGGATATTTGTAATAACATGATATATGCTTTGGCTAGAGTAGATCTTAATCGACTCGTACGTACTAGGACACACTAATCTCAATTCTCAACTGAGGAAACATCAAATATATTCAAGAAACACTTGAATACGAAAAGGAAGGTCATCAAGAAATAATAATACCAGCTAAGAAAACACCCAACGCATATATAAATAGAGTCGATCACAAATATATATAGTCTCAAATGCTTCATTAAAATGCATAATACCATAAGCTAGCTATTCTCAAATATCTTGCAAACGTCAACCTGATTAAGAGTTTAAGTAGGCATTAATTGATTGGTTGAGTCCTATTAGCTAGCAAGGCTCCCATAGAAATCAAGGGGCTGTGATCAGCAAGTAATGCAAGGTCACGTAACCAAGCACAGTTAAAGTCAGAGTAGATGTAGACATCATGAGATTGGATGAGCAGCTCTTGTTTCCATCTCTGTGTGGGTGTCTAAATATAAAGACACCTCCACCTCTGCCTCCTCGAGAGCCGCCTTCACCTCTGTTTCCTCGAGAGCCACCTCCACTTCCTCCACTACCACCACCACCACCTTTGGCAGCTGCTGAGGTAATGATCAAGAACAACACGAACACAACTTTAGCAAGCATCCTTACCAAAGTTTCAGGACTGAAATATATAAAAGAGGGCAATTAGCACAAATCAATTACGAATGTTGATTGAACAGCAAAACAAATTTGGAAATGTAAAGCCAAATATTGCCTAAGAAGTAAAAACTATTGTGAAAACAAGGATTCTAAAGAGTTTTGAACTGGTGGTTATATTATTCACACACTCGGCCAAAGCAGTACAATGCTTTTATATATAGGCTGTTATAATTGAAAACCCTAGATGGGTTGTATAAGGTACTTCTACAAGGAAATATTATTACAACAATAAGGACAAAGATACACAACTAATTGCTTGCTTCAATACTCTCATTCAAGTTAGAGTGTATGTTGATTACACCTAACTTGTTAAGAAGCAATCCAAACTGCATGGTACTCAAGGGCTTAGTAAACATGTCGGCAGGTTGGTCTTTTGTCCCAATGTGTATTGTTCGAACTACTCCATTTTGGATCTTCTCTCGCACAACATGACAATCTATCTCAATGTGCTTTGTAAGTTCATGAAAAACCGGGTTATTAGCTATGTGAATAGCTGCCTGGTTGTCACAAAACAATCTAGTAGGAGCTAGTTGTCGAACATGGAGGTCATGCAAAATATTCCTAAGCCATGTTACCTCACAACCTATGGAAGCCATGGAACAATATTCAGCCTCTGCACTGGAATGAGACAACGTTCCTTGCTTCTTGGTTCTCCATGATATTGGTGCTCGACCAAGCATGATGCAATAACCATTTATGGAACGCCTAGTGTCCTTACATCATGCCTAGTCAGCATCACAGAAAGTTGTTAATTCAAGATTACCTGATGAGGGAAGCAGAATCCCTTGATCGGGGTTGTGCTTGATATAGCGCAAGACTTGATGAGCAGCATTCAGGTGTGGCTGCCGTGGTTGGTTTATAATTGGCTCAAGATGTGTACAACATACGCCAGATCATGCCAAGTAATGGTTAAATAGATCAAAGGGCCTACAAGCCTTCTGTACTGCGATGGATCCTGTAATAGCTCACCATTCGCTTGTGTAAGAGAGATATTTTGATCAACATGGAACTTACAAGGTTTACTGCCGAGATACCTTGCATCTTCAAGTACCTCAAGTGCATACTTGCGTTGACAAAGCATAATTCCTTTCTTTGATCTTGCCACTTCAATACCGAGGAAATATTTTAGCTTTCCAAGATCTTTTAATTTGAATCTTCTGGAGAGGAACGATTTTGTTGCTTCAATGTCCTCTAGGCAGTTGCTTGCTAAAATCACATCGTCTACATAAACTAGAAAAGCAATAAATTTCTCGGATTTGAACCGCACAAATAAAGAGTAATCAGCCCAAGACTGAACAAAACCAACAGCCTTTAGCGCACCAGAAAGTTTGATGAACCATTGTCTTGAAGCTTGCTTTAAACCGTATAAACTCTTGTGCAATTTACACACCTTGGTCTCCCCCTTTCGTCTCAAACCAGGAGGAAGATGCATATACACTTCTTCAGTAAGATCGCCATTCAAGAAAGCATTGTTGACATCAAGTTGGTGCAAATGCCATCCTTTAAGAGCTGAAAGGCTAAGGAGAACGCGTACGGTGGTGAGCTTTGCTACTGGTGCAAATGTCTCCCTATAATAAATTCCGACCACTTGACTATAGCCTTTGGCAACGATATGTGCTTTGTACCTCTCGATTGTGCCATCAGGATTCAGCTTCAGTTTATAAACCCACTTGCAGCCAATCAGTCTTTTGTTAGGTGGAAATGGAAGAAGACTCCATGTCTTGTTGGCTTCTAAGGCTTGAATATCATTTTGTAGGGCTTGACGCCATTCTGGGACCTGTACTGCCTATGAATAAGAAGTTGGTTCTTTGTGGAGGGTGAGTTGTGTAGTGAAGGCACAATGAGAAGGTGACAGATTATCATAAAACAATACATTGGCAAGGGGATGAGAGGTACCTGACGCCGATTCAGACGATGAAACAGAGCGAGAAGGAAGAACTATCTCGATGTGGAAATCTTGCAAGTAGCCTGGAAGGTGAGTGGTTCTGGATAATCAACGAGAAGAAGAGATATTTTGACTCGATGATGGAGGAGGGCTCGGTTGTTGTTGTTTGACCGAGGATGGAGGACTAGAGTGATTGAGATTGATTGGATGATAATCGATAGGAGCTGACTCATTTGGAAGAGAGTGATCAGATGAAACCGTTTCGGTAGGAGATATGTCAGAGTGATGATGTTCTTGTGGTGTTGGAGGAGAATTAGGAGAAATAGGTGGCGGAAGTGGTGTTTGACTTGAACCCAAAGAAACCCTGGTATTACCCGAAACTTGTGGCTCATCCCAATCTCTAAAAGAATCAGAGATATTTGGTGTATCTCGAATTGAACTACTACCTAATGAGTGTTGTTTGGATGCAGACGGATAAGGAAATATGCTTTCATGGAAATTGACATCCCTGGACACAAAGATTTTGTCAGTAGCTAACTCAAGAACTCTATAGCCCTTTTTCCCATGTGGATAACCCAAAAACATACATTTGATTGATCGGGGCTTAAATTTTGGTGGTTTGTTCGGATGGGTTGAGGCAAAACAAAGGCACCCGAAGACTTTGAGATGTGTATAACTTGGCTCTTTGTTAAATAACCTTTCGAAAGGACTCTTACCTCCCAAAAGTGGTGTAGGGGTTCGATTGATTAAGTATCACCCCAAAAACTTCTAGGAAGACTTGCTTGAAATAACAAAGCTCGTGCCTTGTTGAGGAGGTGTCTATGTTTCCTCTCAACCACACCATTTTGTTGAGGTGTGTTGACACAACTTGTTTGATGACAAATCCCTTTTGACGCATAAAAACTTTTGTGAGCAAACTCTGGTCCATTGTCACTACACACAATTTTAACGCGTGCGTTGTATTGATTTTCAACAAAGGTAATGAAATTGACCAAAAACAGCCGAGCCTCAGACTTTTGAACCATTAAACATACCCAGGTACTCCTAGTGTAATCATCGACAATGGTAAGGAAATACTTGGCTCCTGTGTAAGTAGGTTCATGATAACCTCCCCAAATATCAACATGAATTAAATCAAAAGGTAACTCACTTGAAATTGAACTTAAAGAAAAAGGCTTTCGAGTTTGTTTAGCTAAAGGACACACATGACAAGTACTCGCAGTGCAAGATTTATTTGAAAGAAAAGAAAACTGAGAATAAACTCGACTTGAAGGGTGTCCAAGTCGCTGATGCCAAAGAGAGGATGACAGACTCGAGACATTGTGACATGTTGCTTGCTGAGTGTTGCCGAGATAGTATAGACCCTCCTTCTCAGATCCCATCCCAATCGTCTACCCCGATCGTAGGTCATGTATGACACAAAAATCCTTTAGAAACACCGTGATGAAATAAGAATCACGTGCAATTTTGCTGACAAATATGAGATTTAGATAAAATAGAGGCACGCATAAAACATTATGTAAGGTGAATTGTGAGGAAAAGGTGACTGTGCCGATGTGAGTGACTCTAGCTAGACTACCATCAGGGAGTTTGACATTTATATTTGAACAGGATATTTGATGGTGAGAAGTTTAGGACTGCACACTATGTGGTCACTTGCCCCACTATCTAAAATCCAAGTACTTTGCTTGTCGCAACTTATGAATTGTAAAGCTTTACCTGAAAGGTGTTCAAGGTTAGAGTTGTTACCGACATGGTTAGCCGTGCTATTTTTCTTCTCATTCAGCATGTCGAGGATTTGTTTACACTCATCTTGAGAGAAAGGAAAGTTAGCAGCCTTTCCATCTTGTTCAAACATGCCCGCAAGCTTGTTGATGCGAGCCTCACGGTTCTGTGTGTTTGACCCTGCTTCCAAAGCTTTCCTCTTGTTGCAATACTCATAAGTATGGGCCTTTAAACCACAGAAAGTGCATGTTAAGTGTGCACGGCAGAATTTGGTGAGGTGACCCTTACCACACTTCGCGCATTTCTTCTTCTCCTTGGTGTGAACATCGTCGTCGCGGCTCAGATTCTTGATGGCAAAGACAGCACCATCGGGCTGCTGCATTGGAGCTTTGCCACTTCCATTCGAAGCTTCTGCTTGCTTTTCATGGCGTAATATCATTGAATACACCTTGTTAACTGGTGGAAGTGGATCAATAGCCACAATGGTTCCATGCATTTGAGAATAGTTCTCATTCAGCCCCATCAAAAACTTCTTTGTTTTCTGATTCTTGATGTATTCGCTGATCTTGGTGCCTTCTTTACATGTCATGTCATAGAGGGCATCTCTCTCGTCTCATAATGCCTTCAACTTTGTAAAGAAAGTGGTGACAGAGTCCGCACCTTGCTCACACTTGTGAATTTCATTTTTAACATTAAACAATTGCACGGTGTTTGTTTGCAGAAATCTTTCTTGCAATTCAAGCCAAATAGCCTGAGCACTTTTGCAATGAACAACGCTCTTGGAAATAGGGGCCGACATCGAAGCTCTCAGCCAAGTTTTGACTAAGACGTCACACCTATCCCATTGTTGTTGTTCTTTTGGTTTATCAATCGTAGGACGTTGTGAGGTCCTGTTAATGAATCCAAATTTGTTCTTGATCTTCAACGCGTCTTCCATGGATTGACTCCATTGTGTGAAGTTGTCTTCCACCAAGGATTGTGGTACGAGAACCGCACCAGGCTGATTCTAGTGGTGTAAATAGAGAGGGTGAGTCAAAATCTCCCAAGGCTTCGAATTACGTAAAGCTATTTGTTTCTCGGCTGCCTGCTCCTTTAGGATCTTCTCTCGGAGAGGCCTCTCAAGTTCCTCTAGCTGCTTGACGTCTTCCTTTTCTCCCATTGGGATTTTTGTGTTTTGGTTTGGGGTTTCTTTTGGTATCAAGCCTCTGATCGATGCTCTGGTACCATAAAGAGTTTTGAACTGGTGGTTATATTATTCACACTCGGCCAAAGCAGTACAATGCCTTTACATATAGGTTGTTACAATTGAAAACCCTAGATGGGTTGTATAAGGTAACCTACTTCTACAAGGAAATATTATTACAACAATAAGGACAAAGATACACAACTTATTGCTTGCTTCAGTAGATTCAGCTAGGGATTGTCCAACCTAATATGTACCTAGGCTTACAACTCGAAGTGGTAGAGTACCTTTGTCCCTCCAACTAATTATTATTACTCCTATGAATCATAGTTTTCAAGGAACAAAATCTTCTCGTTACAAGAGATATTATATATGCTAACATAATTGTAGTCCTAGTCTCAGTTGGTGTTCAGTTAGCTAGCTACTTAGAACTAGAAATAAGGTACTTGTTTGAAATGCTGATCTTCATATATTGATTTGCAGAAACGTACTCGGCATGAAGATTTCGGTTATATAATCACTCTAATAAGCGAATTTACTCAGCAACTTAAAAAGAGAATTCTCCGGCAAAAGATCGAAGTTGTAAACAGCTACAATTATTGTGCTCATATAAGTGTAGATACATAATTGCATCATATAATTTTAGTTTAGTTAGCATGAAAATACCAAAGATAACGGCTGTGCTAAAGTACTTACTGATTGTTTGCTCAAAAATCGTCTTGAGAACAATCGTCCTTCTGAATTGTGCGGGCATGCCAACTTGCGGCTTGTTAGCCAAGCGAGGTTTTTGATAAATATTTTGCACTTGATCTGACTTTTTTTCAAGTGATTGTAGGCCAAGGAATGAACCGTCTCGGCCGTTGAGTTCCCTTGCTTTTGTTGCAAGGATTTTCAATGTTTTCACCAATGCTACTCCTTTTTTTGTGATTTTTTGTATAAGTTTACGAGAAATAAAGTGCGGAAAGTAATTAAAAGAACCAAATCTAAATTACATGAAACTTAAAGAGCGGAAACTAAAGTAAACGCGAGAAATTAAATTGCATGAAATTTAAAGATACAAAAGAATAAGTTGAAGACACAAAATAATAAGTTGCATGAAAACAAAATGAATAAGGTAAAGAAAGCGATAAAGTGCCGATGGTAATGAAAGCAATAAAAATATAACTACGCTAGAGAAAGAATGAAAAGATTGATATTGTAGAGAATTTGGTGTTTGTATGAATTTGTATTCTGTTGAGTTGTGTTGGTCGGGGACCCTTTACAATGAGGTTGAGGGTTGAATATATACAATTACAAGCGCACAATAAAGGAAAGAGAATACAATTAAATATTTGAATTTCGGTCTTAATGACCAGAATCAAGATTATGCTACATATTGCTCATTCCTTAATCTCACCATATATACTTTCCTCTTGAGGCACCGTTAGAATCGATTATCTCTTGATCATGAAATATTGTCATCAATGCCTTCAAATGCAATTACATCTCGATTATTTCCTTCCTCGATTATATATTCGGTAATTATAATAAATTGTCGTTATTTCCTTCCCTTTTATATATCTGCAATTATGAGAAATCATCGTTATTGCCTTTCCTTTTATATATCGGCAATTATGAGAAATCGTCTTTATTGCCTTCCCTTTTAATTTCTTCCCCGAAGGTTAATATCTAATAGAATTTCATAATAAAATTATATTAAGATATTGCAAATAAAACATCAAATTTTCCTTATCAATCGGCCAACAAGAGCTGATTTACCAAAATTGGGTACAAACACTGATTCAAAATGTGAAGAAGAGAGCCTGAGAGTATCAGCTGGTAGGTGCATTGAGAATAGTTTTCTGCGGAGAGCTAAAAGCTGTGAGAGGAAAAGAGAGATGGGTGTGTTCATATATATGCAGGCAATGCAGCTAGCTGGTGTGAGAGGGTTTAATCATGTATTTGGTCTTGTGGTAGTTGGAACTTGGAAGGTAATAAAACCATGCTAATTACATGGGTGCTTCGATCTCAGTTGGGTCGCGTGTACTTCTCTACTGATAGCTAACATATCCTTCTACAGTTTCACTTCTCTTTCCCTATAATGAAATGAAATAATGGATTTTGCTGTTTTTGCAAACGTTCGTTTTCAAATTACAAGTTTTGGGTCTGCACGCACTCTAATTAAGGGTTCTGCATTGCTTAGTTTGTGCAGTTCAGCTTAGCTAGGACGTTGACATGTACGTGGTATTAATGTTTGGATTGTGAGATCAATGTAGAGCCTGTAGCATTAAAAAAATAATAATAATAAAAATAAAATAAAATAAAATAAAAAAAACCCCCTCGAATTATATGGATTATGGAAGCATATACATCTAAGACAACTTCTGTAAATTGGTTTCCTTCTAAATGATGCTGGTTACAAAATTGTGCCACTCCAGAACCAATAAAAGTAAACATGAATTAACTTCCCCAAAAACACCAAAAACAGAATGGGTTCTTATACTACTCTCCTCTGGAAGTTGTTTGATGTGCTTCTGAAAAGGTTAGGGTGAAGCAAATGTAGAAAAAGGCAATCTAATATAGTGATTTCAAATATGCATGCACATGTGCTACCCCTTTTCGGCGACTACAGCAAATGAAGGCATGCATCAAACAGACAAAATATTAGGAGGGGACTGTGGAGACCCAGTTTCAAGCAAAAAGCTTCTGCTACAATATGACCTGGATGTACTTGAAGAAGAAGCCAGATATCTCCCATCCCCACTGTGGCAGATCATGTCATTCCTATGCATCTTCCCTTTACTGTTCCTTCCTCTTCCTTCTGTCTCTTCATAGTCTTCATCGTTTACAGATGCAATAAATCCACTATGCATTGGGTCCGAACTCTCGTACAAAAGCCTAAGCACCTGTTTGATTGAAGGCCTGTCCTGGCCTTCCCTCTGGGTGCACCAACTGACAACAGACATGAGTGTTTGAAGCTGATCCAAGTTATATGAGTCCTTAATACGGGGATCGAGTAAATCTGGTAGTCTTGATTCCGATTCCATGTATTTTTGAGACCATTCAACCAAATTCCTGTTGTCTTGTATTGCTCGTCTCCCAGTCACTATCTCCAACACTACGACACCATAGCTGTATACATCACTTTTCTCTGTTAACTCCTGAGTAACAACATACTCAGGATCCATATAACCTGAAGATATCCAACATATAATCTGAAGATCTCAAGCACAAATATTAAGTGAATGTTTCAGTCTAATAAATAGAATTTTCTCTAACCTGGAGTTCCCCGGATAGCAGTATTTACCGGTTCAAAGCAAATTGAACCATCTTTTGATGCATGGACAAGGCCAAAATCTGCAACCTGAAAGAATTAATAAATTTAGTTCAAATCATTTAAAGGGGTTCTTGCCATTCAATCATTCCAGAAAGAATACGCTTATCAATGTGTCCGTCCATCTTGAATTTTGCAGTGGTAATTGTGCATACAGCCACTATTTACCTTGGCCACAAAATTTTCATCCAGTAAGATATTGCTGGACTTGATATCTCTATGGCAGAGAGGAGGATCACAATAGAAGTGGAGATACTCCTGTATGTCAAAACGGCAATTAGAAACTAAAATCACTATCATGCGCTATCTATAAGGCTTTAGCAAGAAGTAAATGACAAATCTAATTGGAGCAGTCAGTCGAAAATTGAGAAATTTCTGCAAATTACCAGAGCATTAGCCACATCAATGGCAATTTGAACTCTAGTCCGCCAACTTAGAGGAGTTTTATTGGGAGCTGTACGAGTAAACTTAATCAGAAAACATGAGACCTTAAGAAATGTTACCTTCAAAATTGAATCACAGAGTGATAATATTACTGTCTTTCCTAGCATTTGAATGCATGTAATTATCATTCAAGAAAAGAAATGAATTTTTTATATCTAGTATGACGTCACCAAGATTTTAGGAACTAAACACTGTTAAACAGTCATAAATTTTTAGCAATGTTGGAGACCAAATGCAACTGTAAGGGTTGATTTCAAATACAGTAAAAAATATCATGAAACCATCGTCTTCTATAAAACTGTTTCACAGTTGCACCATTCTCAGCACAAGTGATTGAAGAGATAAAGAAACATACAATGAAGATGATCCTTCAAGCTACCATTTGCCATGTACTCATACATCAGAAACCTGCCATGGAAGTAAGAACAGCATCCAGAAAAAGCATTAGGCCATGACATGATATCCACAACTTACACAAATTCATTTTCTGATCAGAAACATAATGTGTACCTCTCATGTTTCTCAATGCAGAAACCCCTAAGAGAAACAAGATGACGATGATGCAATCTGGCAAGAAGCACTATCTCTCTACAGAACTCATGCTCCCCCTGCTCAGAAACTTTGTTCATCCGCTTCACTGCTGCCACTAAACCATCAGTAAAGTGAGCTTTGTACACAGTTCCAAATCCCCCTTGTCCAATGTTAGTACTGAAATTGTCTGTCGCCTTCTTTATCTCCTTGTAGCTGAATTTTTGAAACATAGATGGAGGACCTGCACATGAATTGCATCCAAGACACCCCCAATGAAATGATTTAGTTACATTTACCAGACATCAGGAAGGCAAGCTACCAGGGAAAAGACATAACTGTACCTTCCTGAAATTTCCTTAAAGGACGAGGTGGGGGAAATGATTTAGATGTCTTATCTATATCTTCAAAATCCATTAGCTCTCTGTTTTTCTTACGAATAAGAACTATCAAGACCAAAAACATCATTACAGCAACAACTGTTACTGCAATGCCGATAACTGGAACCAGGGTCAGATGGTAGGCATGATGTTTTTCACTTAAGGGTAGGCCCAACAAGTGTTGGTTTGGACTAGCAGCTACCAATGGACTTGGAGATGCCTTTGGGGTGGATGATGGCGATGGCTCTGAAACTATTGCAAGAAAGAATAAGTAATTACAATAGTATCAACTTTGGAAACTAATATATATGAAAAAGTGAGCCACTTGTTTTAAATGTTGTATCACATAACTACCATGAATACCTGCTGAGTAATGAACTACTACAACGTGATACACATGATTTAAATACTGAAATAAATAGATCAGAACAGAATTCCAACTAGAAAGTAAATAATTATATCAAATAAAAAGATCACCACAAAGTTTGGAAAATAGTACGAAACTAAAACCAGATCATGTCCTCTGTTCAATACAACATGAATCTCATATTCTCCCAAAATTGTGAGTACCTGGTAGGATGTTAAGCCCCTGCACTTGAAAGAAACAGCTTGCAATGCCAACAGCTGAAGCAATATCAACTTGACTTGCTAGTGCAGCAAAAGTTGCATCACGGCAGGTATTGAATGTTATATTAGTTTCAGTTCCTAATAGATGATGAAGATATACAATACCAGCATTTATACACTTCTTGCAATTACTTTCCCCTGAAAGCGGTACTTTGCAATTTTCCATGACATCAGGGAATTCTGGAGACTGCACCATCTGTGTAACAGTTGTTCGACCCTTACACTCATAATTTACTGGGATTTTTGTCCCCAAACCACAGAAAGCTGTTGCATTATGGGGAACTCCATGCAATTCTAAAGTTTGTGATATGAAATCGAGGCATGTGTTGGATAAGTTTGAAGGTACCCCTAAGTTGCTTGTTGCATTTGCATACTGAGCAATAGATATTGCAATGAAAGCATTTATGTAGCGGCAACATTTTCCTCTGTCGTCTCTATTCGAGCACAAAGAGGCAACTAGAGTAGCATTTGATCTACTTAAATTTAATGGACAGTCTGCAAGAGTAAAACGTATTGTCAATAATTCATAATGATAACATTATGGTATCGATCACAAGAAACCATAAATCATTCAAAGATCATCAAGTGACAAATTTTTGTAACATAATAAACTTGCAGCTTTTGTGAAGGAGAGTTAGGACTGCCAATAATATAGATAGATACATTAAAACCCTATATCTTGCATTAGCAATGTCCAATGTACTAAAATGCAAGTTTCTAATCTTCAATTCGGTCTGCCTGAAGAGTGTTTGGTCCAAACGTGTACCGTCTCTTTTTTAGAGACAGGAGATTTGATGGGATTGAACTTATAACTATCTTAATCCAAACCCTGTTACCCACTGACGCGTCATTACCTCCTGTAGCCCCTACCGCTTAAACATCTATTGCTCATTACTAAAACGAAACAACATCAACTTCAGGATTTTAGCTCTACTGAGAAGAAATAGAAGAAAAAGAAGTACCCCGGTCACAGAGCTAAAAAGAAGAAGGCTTTGAGCACAGATGATATATTCTGCAGATTTCTCACTATCAAAAAGATACTTCATCAGCAGTGACTCTATCCACAGACAAAAATACTTTTTACTTTTTTAGAATATCCTAACAAGTTCAGTTAACCTCAAGTGTAATAAAGCTTTGAAAAGAAAACGAAAACATAAATGTTCATTCACTTGTCATTGATGCAATCCTCGACCATGCTCACCATGTTTGTATAGGATGTAGCACCAAGCAAGCACACATAAGCACATTACTTATAAGACACAGCCTTTAATTTTTAGTGATAGACAAATATAAGATACTACAGCGAGACAACAATAATACTGAAACCAGAGAGGTTACTCAAACTACAAAGACCCAGTTGCAGTCCACCACTTTGGTTATGAACTACTATGGAAAAACTGCAACTTTGAGAAGAAGAAAAAAATAATATTCTGAAACGTCCATTGAGCTGAAACGAAGAAACTCACAACTAGGAGCTGAACACTTATACACACAGGAAGCAAATTACATCTTGGACCACTACCAAAGCAATGAGCTTGTCTAATTCCAAACACCCCAGGAAGTCATACGTTCCATAAAAGACAGTAAGACACCATTGATAATCACAGCAAAATATAATAGGAAATGAAAAAGATTATAGAACTCACGGGTTGCCTTAAAATCAGAAAAGTCGAGGACTTGGAATAGAGCCATCTTCAGAATTAGTACATACAACAGTAAATACCCAAAAGCACCCAAAACATGAAATTTCAATGAGAAGGAAAAAGAAACAAAGCAGCAACACCGATAATAAACAACTAAACATCAATGCAGGCTCTCTTCAATCACACTGAAAGACATAACATAACAAAGCAAAAACCAAATAACAAGAACCAAACCAAAGCAGAGCTATAAGAAACACGAATGTAAGTGAGGCCCAAAAAATATACTAACCAGCCATTGTTAGAGGGATTAGCTGCAGTTCAATAAAAGCAACGAAACCCAGAAGACATCCGAGTCTGTAAAGCACCATGGTGGAGAGGAAGAGGGAATGCTGGGCTGAGCGAGAGAGAAAGAGAGGTGGGGTTGAAGCGGGTTTCGGGAAGAAACGACGACCGAGGGTTATTGGAACCATAAAAACGAAGGCTGTGAGCACTGTGCGAGTGAAGCATGTGAGAGATAAGTCTTGTTCGACTCTGGAGTCTGGAGTGTACTAGATTGGGGCCCGCCCCAAGTTCTGGAATCAAATTCTCATTTTCTCATTTAACATAAATTTATAGTAATAGTGGGTGTCACCGTGCATGGTCTTCTGGGGAGTAGGAAACCCAGATAACTGAGATAGGATACATTATGATGAAATTCGCTCTACCCTAAATAAGCTATGAATGTGACATGTAGCATTTTTCTGCATCAAATTTGATAAATAGAAAGAGTTTTTCAAAGAAGAATTACATATTGTACCCTAATCTAATCCAAGATATTGTTTCTGTTTAGAGGAATTTAAAATAGTAGCGTTAATTTTGATGTTCTTATTTTAAACAAAGAACATGTTACATTTTAAATTTATGATTAAATAGTCTCAAAATGAGTTAATACCATAATAAGCACATTACGGTCTACATAATTATAATTATCAATAACAGTATCAAATGCATCATTCGATCATTTCGACGTATCTAGTTTATAATTCAAAACATATCATTGTTTAACTATAAAATTTATGATCGACTCAAATAAAATATATTCATAAAAGCAAACTGTTGTGTGCTGATTGATCTTCGATAGCTTGGTCAAGGATTGATAAAATTCTATGTTGTAATGTTCTCTTAAACACTTGGAGAAGAGCAATAAAGCCGTTCTCCTATTGTAGCTCGAAAGAAAACCATAGCAAATGTTTCCATCTAAAAGAATCTTCTTTAGATGTTTCAGTTTGTGATATTCTTTGATTTACCGAAAAAAAAAACGAAAAAACAAATGTTTCCATCTGAAAGAACAAAAGATTAATGTTAGTATATAGTAAATTGTTAGTAGCAGTGGTCCAATAAAATGTTTGAGGAGTACAATCATCTCATGCTGGTGGCCTGACATTATCTTCAAATTCCAAAGGAAGGTTCGTTTTCGGCCTTCAATATGTCAATATTCTTTTTGGTTTTTGGGGTTTTGACCTTTTTCTGAAGATAAAATTACTTCGCTAAATTTTCAACTTTAATAGTGTTTCGTTGACAACAAGTCAACAATGCAAAGTTGATGATGTTTTGATTTGTCATATAGAAGGTTGATGATTTTTCATTAGTTGGCATGAAGAAAATCATGATGGTGTTTCTTAACTCTTTATCTTTTGGCAAATAAATTGAGGAACACACTCATTGATTTGTTTCACATAAAGAGTGAAGTTTGATGGAACTATTAGCTCCGCTTCTCCTGGAGTCTCATACCCAAACCTAGGTTTTGTGAAGCACGGCGGTGGCGGCCCGACGGGTCATCTGCTTGCTACATGGCGTCTCTGCACTGAGCCTTGTTGGCAAGCGAAGGAGGTGGTGGAGTTTGATCGGCTCATTGCTTTGGGTTGGTGACATGGGAGGCGACGATGGTCACTTGTATGATGTCAACGAATGATTCTTTCCTGGATCTATTTCACAAGACGCGTGAGGCAGAGCAAGCAGAGGGTTGCGAAGGCGAGGAAGGCTGCTTTGAGGCAAAGATCTCTAATCTATGGCAGCCTAGAAGTTGTGAAAGAGAGCAGAGGAAGGTCTACATCTCAACGGTGGTGGTAGTTTGATTCTGCTTGGCAGTTCTTTGCTGCGGCAACATCATGAGCCTCAAATCTGGACTACCACTGGACTGATTCGAAGGTCAGAAGCTCCGACGATAGTTGTCTCAGGCCCGGCTGACTGGGCTAGACGAGGGGTAGGTTGGGCTTTAGGCCTTGTCTTGCTAGGCTGTATTTGTGTGGGCTAGTGTGATGGGGCTTTGTTCCTTAATTAATTTCCTCATTCTTTCCCCATGTGGGCTTAGCCTATGATTGGACTTTTATTGGAGTGACATCTCTAACTTATATGACTGCTAGTTTGAAGTTGTTCGCTGATCTGATGAGTGGGAACATATACCAATGAAGGTCTTAGGCATCATGCTCTTCAAGAGTAGAGGATTTTCTGTTTGTTTTTTCTTTCAATTGTAGTGTTGGATTGTCCACTCTTTTGGATTTTAGGTTTTTAGTTTTAGTCGAATAAGAGCTCTCTGAGCTTGTAAATGAGTTTTATCTCCCACTTGACCAAGCGTTTCACTGGTTGTATGTATTGGCCATGCCAACAAGAAGTATCTCAATTTCCCTAAAAAAAGGTGTTTATAGCTTGATATACAAAATAATGAGTCCCCGTTCAAAACTAATGTAGCCACGTTATCTCGTGTGAAACATATATAAACCCTATGCACCGTGGTATTTTATATACAGATTTATGAATGTGTAACTAAATGACGACACTTTTTGTGCTTACCACCATGTTAAGTTTCGGGAAAATTGCTAACCACTGCAAGGTAGTCTAGTAATTATTGTCTAGTTGAGTGTGCTCTCCAACCTAGGTTTGAACCACGATACTGTCAAAAATGGTCAAGGAGGGGCTGCAATGCTCTGTTAGATGTTCGGGCCCTTAACGGATTAGTCTTTGGGACTAGAAAACAGTCAAATATAATGAGGTTTGGAGAATGAATTTTCTGATATATTATCCATCTCACAGAAAAGGCTATATATAGAGATACTACATGTACAAACCCTACGTACTATGTACTACACATATAGAATAGGAAAGCAATAACAAATTAATTTACATTCCTAAACTGACTTCATGACTCACGCTAACACTCCCCCTCAAGTTTGTGCATATATATCAACCATGCCCAACTTGCTAAGTGAGTAATGAAAGGCCTTCTTAAAAACTCCTTTTGTGAGTATATCTACAAGTTGCTCTTCTGTAGGGACAAAAGGAAAGCTAATGATTTTAGCATCTAGCTTCTCCTTTATAAAGTGACGATCAACTTCCACATGCTTAGTACGATCATGTTGCACAGGATTCTGTGAGATATCGATAGCTGCCTTGTTGTCACAATACAGCTGCATAGCACACTTGGGTTTAACACCCAAATCTCGTAACACATTCCTCAGCCACAACAACTCGCACACTTCATGAGCCATACCTCTATATTCTGCTTCAACACTAGACCGAGCCACAACCTTTTGCTTCTTACTCTTCCAAGTAACAAGATTACCTCCCACAAAGGTAAAGTATCCTGATGTAGACCTCCGATCTGTAATATTTTCAGCCCAGTTTGCATCTGTAAAACCACATACCTCAAGAATATTGTTGTGCCTAGAAAACATTACTCCTCTCCCTGGAGCGGACTTCAAGTACCTCAAAATTCTTACAACAACATCCATGTGATCTACACTGGGATTATGCATGAACTGGCTCACCACACTTACTGCGTATGCAACATCAGGTCTGGTGTGTGCTAAATAAATCAGACGTCCAACTAACCTCTGATATCGAGGCTTTTCGGTAGGTACCTGATCAGGATACTCTGCTAATCGGTGATTCTGCTCAATAAGAGTATCAATTGGAGTACAATCCAACATACATGTCTCTGTTAATAGATCAAGTATATACTTCCTCTGACACAGATAGATGCCTTCACTCCCCATGGCTACCTCAATGCCCAAGAAGTACTTGAGTGTACCTAGGTCCTTCATCTCAAACTCTATAGCTAGCTGTTTTTGCAATCTATCCATCACAACAGTATCACTACCAGTAACAATCATATCATCAACATATATGATCAGAGCTGTTACCTTCCCTTGTTGATGTCTGAGAAACAATATGTGGTTTGAGTTACTCTGCTTATAACCAATCTTCCTCATGAACTGTGAAAACCTTCCAAACTAAGCACGAGGTGATTGTTTAAGACCATACAAAAATTTTCTCAATCTGCACACAAAGTTACTTGAAGGAGTAGTTTTATATCAAGGTGGAAGATCCATATACACTTTCTCTATAAGTTCTCCATGAAGAAAAGCATTCTTGACATCAAACTGTTTAAGATGCCAGTTTAAGTTAGCAGCAAGAGAGAGCAATACCCGAATAGTGTTCATCTTTGCAACTAGTGCAAATGTTTCATCATAATCAATGTCAAATGTCTGGGTGAATCCCTTTGCTACCAGACGTGTTTTATATCGACTCACTGACCCATCTGGATTATGCTTCACTGTAAACACCCAACGACATCCCACAACCTTCTTTCCATGTGGTGGAGATACAAGTTCTCAAGTATTGTTCTTCTGTAATGCTTCCATCTCCTCATCCATTGTTTTCCTCCATTTTGGATCTCCCAATGCATCTTGCACTTTGTTAGGTATTGATATAGCAGATATTTGATTCACAAATGATTCATATGACTTAGACAATCTCTTGGTAAACATAAAATTTGCCACAAGATACTTAGCTTTGGCTTGAAGGGTAGGTTCATACTTTTTTCTGGTTTACCCCGAGTAGACCTATTTGGTAACACATAATGTCTACTATTAGTATCACTAGTATCAACCCCAATAAAATTACTAACCTTAGATGGAAGATCTTCTGTACCAGGGAGACATGAGTTAGGGGTATTAGTAACATCAGACAATGAAGGAGGGGCAGTAACGCTTTCAGTGTCTGACTCTTGAATCTCTGGAGCAATTATACCAGAATCATCTGGTGGTGCATGTCTGTCATTTTCTTGTCCCTGAACCTCTGATGTATCGGTAACCTTAACTGAATGACATGTCTCCCCCTCTCCATGATACAGCTCTTCAAAATATGAGTGCTCCCCCTGAAGAGTAGTATCAGAAGAGGTGTAATAGCTCATATCCTCAAAGAAAGTAACATCCATACTGACATAATACTTCCTAGTATATGGATGATAGCACTTGTACCCTTTCTGATGGCCCCCATAGCTAACAAACACACACTTAATAGCTCGGGCATCCAATTTACTTGGCCTTTGACTCTTTGGGATATGAACAAATGCAACACAACCAAAAACACGAGCTGGGAGAGTATGAAAGGAATATAAAGAGACATAAGAAGCTAGTACCTCAAATGATACTTTTCCCTAGATGACAGTAGAAGGAAGACGACGAAAATAATATTTTCGTCACCTGAGTTCTCTGACGACCGGCCTTAGGTGACGAACCTTAGGAAACGAAATTTTCGTCGTTTGAGTGTTTACATGACGACAGAAGCTCTTAGGTGACGAAATTTTTTTGTTACCTTAGAGCTTTTTTCTAGTAGTGGATTAATGAGATGGGTAGAGGTGGAGATAGCATCACCCCATAGATTCTTGGGATAATGGGCACTAAAGAGGATACAACGAGCCATATCAAGTAAATGACTATTTTTCCTTTCGGATACCCCATTCTGTTTAGGTGTGTAAAGACATGTTTTCTGGTGGATAATCTCATGTGTTTGTAAGAAAGACTGAAAGACACGATTGACATATTCCCCCCCCCCCCATTATCACAGCGAAGAATTCTAACTTTGGCATTGTACTGTGTTTGGACTTCAGAAAGGAATGCTTGAAAAGCCAGAAAAACCTCATCCTTAGTTTTAAGAAGAACAACCCAAGTAAGATGTCTACAATCATCAATAAATGACACATAGTATCGCATACCAGACACAATGGATTCCTTTGAAGGTCTCCAAACATCAGAATGAATTAATTCAAAAGGAATGACACTTTTATTAGAAATACGAGATGAATAAGTTGAGCGATGACTCTTGCCCAAAACACAGGTTTCACAATATAAGACTGACTCATCCACACCAATAAACAAAGAAGACATGGATTTTTTCATAACACTAAAAGATGGATGCCCTAAGCGACGGTGCCATAACCAAACTTCACTTAGCTTGTCAGAATTGGACATTAAAGCCGTCCGGGACTGTGCTCCTGAATTCTCCCATACGTACGTCTGATCCAGATGAAACAACCTGCCCCTCAGATACTCCCGACCTAGTAACTCCCCAGTGAGAAGATCCTGAAAAATCATGTACATAGGAAAAAAGGTCACAGATCATTTGGATTCAACATTCAACTGTGGGACAGATATCAAATGATGGGATAAAGCAGGTACATATAACACATTTCTTAGCACTATTGTGGGAGTGATACGAACTGACCCCTTTCCTAACACAGGGAAGGTCTCACCGTTAGCATTAGTAACATAAGGTACGAGTAGAGATGATAATTCAGTAAAATAAGATTTGTCATAAGTCATATGATCGGAAGCACCTGAATCAATAATTCATGTATCACCACTAACAAAGTTAGAAATATTTAAGGTCATACCTATCTTGCCACGACCAGCGACAGATGTTGAGGGTGTGGCACCTCCTGCTGTATGACGATCACATCCAACCACACCATAGATGTCTGGTTCATGGATCAACTGGATAGCTGCTTTCGCCTTGGGACGATATGTAGGTCTTTTAGGCCTAAGATGCTGGTACAACTTCCAACAAGATTCACGAGCATGGTCACCATCACAATAAGAGCAAGGAGAACGATTCTCAAAGCCTGGTGGTGGTCCTTGCTTGTGGAGTGGAAAGGAACTTGATTGCTGAAGGAGTGGTGCTGGTGCTCTTGCCTGAATAGTGAGACTGGAGACTTCAAGTTGTGCTTGAGTAAGGCAGTCCTGTTGAGACTCATCCTTATGGATATATGTGAAAGCTGTAGTCAAGTTAGGAGGTTATGTCATTCTGAGCAGCTCTCCTTTAGCACTGTTATGTTTTGCATCAAGGCCTCTCAAGAAGTGATGAACTCGCTCAAGCTCTTTTTCCTTCAGGTACCAAACAAGATCCTCCTGATTCTTGATCTTTCAAGGACGCTTCACATCAATTTCAGCCCAAATGTTCTTCAGCTTGGTGAAATATTACGCCACTAGCTACCCATTTTGTTGCATTCTGCAGCAGTACACATCAACTCATGAACCTGTATGAAATCAGATTCATTAGTATATAAATCTGCCAATGTCTTTCAAATTGCCTGCGTAGTATCACATTGCTCCACCAGGTCAACTATTTCCTCATTCATGGCCTTGTACAAGACTGACATCACAAGACCATCATCATCTTCCCACTTAGTGCAAGCAACAACATTACTTGCACTAGGGACCTCAATCACCCCAGTTACATGTCCCATCTTGTGCATCCCTCGGAGATGAGCCGTCATGATTTTCTTCCATTTTCGAAAATTGGTGTCATTGAGTTTGGCTCCCCCAAAGGAACCACTTTCGGAATTCTTGACAGATACTTCAAGTGTTTGAACATCATTCACCTTAGAACTCTCTGTTCCAGATTCCATTGCAAGACAAATATCAAATCAGTTTGGAAATCAATGAAGAACTGATGAATAAACTTGCTTCTGGTGAATAGCAACTGAACCGGGTCGGATTACACTGAACCGGGTCGGGTGGAGCACGCGGGTTGCTGAACCGGGTTGGGTCTAGCACGCGGGTCACTGAACCGGGTCGAGCAAAACGATTTGGATCGGACTGAAGGAGAACTTTCAGATTTTCTATGTCCAGGACTGGGCACGACAGCTTCTGGGCAAAGACCATGTCGGGCTGAACTTTGAGACGGGAGCGTCAAGTCTTTGGCACGTCAAGGTTGGCTAGAACTCACGGCAAGGATCGAGTCAAGCTTGACCTGGGCTTGTCACGGCGGCAACGTCGACTTGGTCTGGGCACGGCAGCAGTGGATCTAGGCCTGGGCACGACAGCTTCTGGACAACAAACCACCGGGTTAGGATCTGGGCACGGCAGCAGGTCCTGATCTGGGCACGGTAGCCTCTGGGTAGACGAGATTCTTCAACCCGTGACAGAAAAACACCCGAACTGAAAAACGTCGTCCGGAGAATAAAAAATCGTTGGGAAAAACGTCAACGAAATTGCAGCGGAAAAACAAAGAGACAAAGTCCTTTCAGATCTTTGCTTTGATACCAAGTCAAATATAACGAGGTTTGGAGAATGAATTTTCTGATATATTATTCATCTCACATAAGAGGCTATATTTAAAGATACTACATGTACAAACCCTACGTACTATATGTACTACATGTACTACATATGAAAACAATAACAAATTAATTTACATTCCTAAACTGACTTCATGACTCACGCTAACAAAAACATTTGAGATACCGCGATCTTGAATAATAAAAAAATTGGGAAAATTGCTTGCACTCTTCTCTAGAATCAATAAGTACAAACTAGTATTCCAAAATTTAGATTACAGTAATCGTTTAACTAAAATTTAGTTTTCTAGAAATTGAAATGTGACTTTCTAAATTTCAAAAAAATAGAAGAAAAAAGGTGACTTTCCGAATTTGTTAATTAGTCTACAACAACAACACAATTTTCTGGAATGGGAATTGATTGTAGACTAGCTAGTTGCATGCTTTTGACGACTAATTGTGGAGTACGAAAGAGAAACTTAAACATGCGTCTATGTTGTTGTTACTACACTTGCGATGATGAAGCAACATCGCTTGTGAGACTAAGGTTCTCTTTTAGGAACAATATTTGGCAAACTTACTGATACTTGTAAGTTAGAAATTTCTAAAGAAAGAAAGCCGCTTCAAGCAAACACCTATTTATTTTTTTCGAGTGATCTTCAAGCAAACACTCTAAGAGAGAAGGGAACTATAGTCTTTAGCTTAAGGACATATTTGATGATTCCACAATGTGATTCAAATTCAATAAACAAATAATTAGAGAGGCGGGACATTAATAAGAGAGTGAATATCGAGTGTAAAAGAGTAATATCGCATGCAGCTAAATTCCATTATTATGTATTTTGTATACTAAGTAATAGTGTACGTGCATATGACCAACCATGACTCCATGATGCAAGCTATCACTACCATGTACTAGTACACATGAGAGTTATAGGAAGCACATAAATAACTATTCTTTTGCTTTTTAGTAAAAAATAATGTGTGCGTGGTATATGTGGGTGCCCGACCAACGTATGTAACTTCAAATCTTGAATAAAATGTAATCCTTCTTCTATAGTTCTATACTACCTTCTTCTCCTAATTTATTCATCTTTATTGTTTTTTTAACTTGCTTGTATTTTAGATTCTCATCTCCATTCAGCTCATGCAAATTAATTTTTACAAACTTATATCAAAATCTCAAAAGTAAATTTATCCAACATAGTTTCTATAGCTAAGGTAGGAGTAGTAGCATACATGCACTTAAGAATGTTCTTACCTCACCCCACACTCACTAGAAGAAGATTAGAGATGAGCTCAACTCCCGCTCAACCAGTCGGCCATGCATGAGTTGCCCTGCAGCCCTGTCATTCGTGAACTTAGTTTCCCGCAGCAGAGCTATAGCACTGCAACCCTAAACCCTAACTGCTCCAATCCCGGCCAACCTCATACCCCATAATCTGGTTTGCATTTGGTTCAGTGAGAAGGGTCATTTTAGGTCTGGACATATTTTTTCCGGCTAGGACCCCAAGTTATCCATTGTTCATTCCACCTACATCTATGGATGCGCCTTCTCCTACGAGCACCAGCTGCTTTGGATTCCATAGAACTAGAAGCATGTCTTACTTGTGTTATCTGAGTTTATATATACCTTTATCCTCCTGAGACTCTCTTCTCATGAAGAAACTTTAGAAGGTTTAATTAGTAGTCGATTAAACAGGTTTCTCATCATTTCATTCACATGGTTTTGCTTGAGCTTGAAGGACTTGTGGAGACATTGGTCTGTCCAAGCCCTTGTAATCAACCAACAAAGAAGAAAATTTTTGCATGACAAACTCAGATGGGTCGATCTGTTCATTTCAAAATTTGGCATAGCTTCCTTTTGGAAATCCTCATCCACACCCCTATCTCATGATATGATTGACATTCAAAATGTGCAACGATAATAATATAATTATCATCCTCCTGGTCAACCGAAAATTAAGATCTACATTTTTTGAAATAAAAATTGATATCTATAAAGCTTAACATTAGCCTTTTTTTTCGATAAAAATTAACATTAGCCTTGCTAGTTTGTTCCCACGAAAAAACCCCTAAAGGGCATTTGACCGGTAATAAACTAGATTTGTGTATGCTACCAAAGTACCAACTCTCGAGTTGTCAACTCGGCAGCTTTTATTATATTTTGCATGTGTTCATGTAAGAATTTCTCAGAGGGAAGATGATGCGTGGGACCAAACCTAACCGAGTCATATAAGAACTTTTGGATACTGGTTCTGAGACAACCCCCCAAGCCAATTCACATTGCTACACAGTAGTTCTGGGTTTTGGGCTCTACCTCTATATATTTGTTTTCTTCGGTCTGTTTTTATTTGGTTAGGTTTCTGTGTGGGACATTTTCATTGAACTTGTTATTCTCTTTGCAATGGAGCAGGTAATCAACTTGTTCTTAATCATCATCTTCTTTCCTTCATTCTTCTTCTTCGTGTATGGCTTACTAATCCATCTTTGGTTTTCCCTTGCAGAGACTCGTGCTCATTGCAACTCTGTTTTCTTTGCTTTGTTTCCTTCCTGTTTCTTCAGCCCGCAAGGTACCTCGCTCTGTGTAATCATTAGTTTTTCATCCAAAAGCATCAAAAATGAAAACCCATTTCAGTTTTTCTCAATTTTCAAATTTTTCATCACCTAAAACCAACACCAACCATCATTTTTGCTCTGTTTTCTCTGCTATTTCCAGGAGGGACAGAAATGCATCAAGAACAGTGACTGCGACGCAGGATTGCACTGCGAGACTTGCGTTGCAGACAACAATTTTGTGCCAAAGTGCACCAGGGTAAAACCCACAAGTCCAATATCTGAGGTAATTTACCTGATTCTAATCTTCAGCTTTGGTTTTGGCTCTGCATGTCCTTTGTGGCTTGTTCAGTAATGGTGTGGCAACTTGGAACAGGCGAAAACGCTGCCGTTTAACAAGTATTCTTGGTTAACAACCCACAATTCGTTTGCGATACTCGGGCAGAAGTCGGCCACGAAATCTCTGATTTTGGCTCCGACGAACCAGCAGGACTCCATTACCGATCAGCTCAATGTACGTTCTTATCTTCTTTACTTTTCTGCAATTTTTTTTCCCTTGTGTTTTTTCTCGGGAAGAACAAACACACAAATTTTTTTCTTTTTTTCTTATGTTCTTTTATCTTTTTTTGCTTCTATGATGTTACTGATGATATTCATCAAAAGCACACATAGTTGGAAAAAGACCAAACCCAACCTTGCAGAAAACACCAAGCAATGCATGAATAATTGAGTGAAAATAGATTAGGAGATGAAAATGATTTATGTGGAAGTGGGAGAAAGCCGAGACTCACACGACAAATACACACATTGTTAACATTTCTAACATGTTTAGAAAATTGGACGAGTCTGGACTCCGAAATTCTGGATTCAAGATTAAACTTTATGTCATAGTTTGAATATACATAAACCATTAGTATGTTTTAAATCCAAACATCGTTTTTCTTTTAAGAATAAATCCGAACAGCCTTGGACCATGATCAAAATGATAATTGGTAATTTTTTTTTCTTTTGTTGAACTTGGTTGTTGGCCTCCTAGTCAGATTCTGCTATATATGTTTGTACATCAATAAATATCAGGGTAGTTGGCTTGGCAAAATTTGGACGCTACTTGAATTAAAAATGGAGGCTTGGGTTGCTGCAGATGAATTAGGATTCCTTATGCATGAAATAATGGTTCGAGCTAGGTTTATATCTTGGCCCTAAACTCCTAATAATAAGCATTGAAGGGTATTCATACATGTTGGAATAAACCCAAAATTTCTGTTGGTCTTTCTATGTGATACTCATGATTTCCAGCAACTGCATATTTCACAATCATCTACATTTCGAAACCAACCACACCCGTACATGGAGTTTACTTGTACTAGCATAACTCTAGGAATTTAGGAACCTAGGATTACGTAACAACTTGAGAATGAAGATGAACTCATGAAACCATGATCAGCTTCAAATACACTTCTAAAGTAAGAAGTAAATTAAAATGGTGTTGCCCTTTATGAGTCTGAAGTCTTGGCTTACCAGCAAGTATATCATGTTTTTTAGACTTGTACAACCGTAGAAGGATAGGCAAGTCTTGAGGACTTATTTAGCTACTTTTTTTTATAAGATCAAATTGTTATGGATTAGGTGTGTTTTGACTTTGATAATTTCCTCTTCCTCTTATTCCTCTGTTTTCTAATTGAGCAAGAAGGGAACAAACATATACTTATAATGAATATTCATAGTATGAAATTGATGATGATGATGATCGAAAAAAAAAAAACAAAAGAAACTATATTATGATATGATGATGATGACTACTTGCAAAATGCACCTACCATGCTTTCTTTAAAATAAAAGCAAACCTTATAAGCATCAGTCTAACAATAAACATATGACCCATGAGGGGAGTCGTATATGTATTGACCTTAAAAAGAACGAGGGAATCAAATCGGTGATCCAATATAAATCGTAATTTCTATAATTGTAATAAATAAATAGTTATTGCCATGTTATGATGAATAATTAATATTCTTCATTCTATGTACTTTACCTGCATTAGTTGTCTCTTGTAAATTATGAGATATGTTTACAAAGTTGTATTATCATCTTGCAGAATGGTGTAAGAGGCTTAATGCTGGACATGTATGACTATTTAGGTGACATTTGGTTATGTCACTCATACGGTGGCCAATGCTACAACTACACAGCTTTTGTAAGTGTATATATGCAGAGTTTGGAATGAATGAAATTATTTTGATACATTATCAGAATCCTGGTAAACTATATATTTTCACTTCTTTGCTTATAAATATATTTCAAGGTTGGTTTTTGAAAACATACATAGTGATTTGGCAGCACATGCATTTCTATACATCTGAACTGTTAAGTCGATAGAAGTGAAGTGAAGTGAAGCATGAAACAGTGAAACTGGAGAGCCAAAATCACTCCATAACACATACTAATGTTGCATGATCTTATTTATGTACCAGCAACCTGCCGTTAAAGAACTAAAAGAAATTACAGCATTTCTTGAAGCAAACCCGTCTGAGATTGTGACGATTATAATTGAAGACTATGTTACATCACCAAAGGGGTTGACAAAAGTGTTTGATGCTGCTGGTTTGAGAAAATTCTGGTTTCCAGTTTCAAGAATGCCCAAAAGGGGTGGAGATTGGCCAACAGTTGCTGATATGATCCAGAAAAATCAGCGTTTGCTAGTCTTCACTTCCAAGCAAAGAAAAGAGGCTGATGAAGGCATTGCTTACCAGTGGAGTTATATGGTAGAAAACCAATGTGAGTCCCCTTTTTTAATTGATCTCTTCCAATTTGCTTACAAGTGGTTCTCTTTGTTTCTGTAATTATTATTATTTTTAAACAAAATTAGAGACAATTTTGATGGAACTGAAATATATAGATGGAAATGGTGGCATGAAAGCCGGATCATGTCCAAACCGTGCGGAATCATCAGCCATGAACACAACAACAAGATCATTAGTCCTAGTGAACTATTTCCGAGATACCCCAACCCTCCCTCAATCTTGCAAAGATAATTCAGATTCATTGCTTAACATGGTTAATACCTGTTACAATGTGGCTGGTAAAAGATGGCCTAACTTCATTGCCGTTGATTTTTACAAGGTATGAAACTATGAATGATTGTTTTTAAAATCAATGAATATAAGTCGGACTAGAAAGATAGTAGTTAACTTAGGTAGTTAGGTAGATGCTCAGCTCATTCTTATATGTTTATTTCATTTTCCGCAATCAATCAATTTAGAGAAGTGATGGTGGCGGCGCTCCTAAAGCTGTAGATGTGGTAAATGGTCATTTAGTTTGTGGGTGTGCAAGCATCACCGATTGCAAGGTGAGCTAGCTTCCCACAATATTTATTTCATGTTGTCAGATCAGCAAGATCAATCTGAACAGCAAGTATTACCTATGTCTGCTGATAATGTATTCTCATGTTGTCGCAGGCGAATGTGAGCTACGGAACCTGCCCACTTGAGGCTGCTATAGTCCTGGAAGGTGCACCAGAAACGAGTGATAGTGGCTTTAGTTACTCAAACAGAGGACCAGTGTTGTTTGGAACTGTTCTTGTGATCCTTTACTTATTGTCAGTGTAGATTTTATAACCTGAACTATGAACTATTTATTCTCTTCTATGCATTACATGCTAGCCAACAGGCAATTTGGAATTCGTAGTAGTGATTAGTGGAACTCATGTGATGCTCTAAGATGTATATAAAACATGCACTAGCTAGGTCTGCTTGGTTCTTCCAGCTTTTTCTAATGGTGCCTGTATATATAGGACTATTATATGATTGTTCTGGTGACCTGGTTGGGACAATTTTGTTGGTTATCATGCGAGAGTTAGGAGTGAAGAATCATGTTCGTATCTTTGTCTACTCTGGCTGCCAGTCAATTATGGTGCATTATGATCTATAAATAAATAAAGTAGGTGTTAAAAAAAAACCATACTTGACGAAATTATTAATTCTTTTTTTTTCTTTTTAAGAGGGTAATCAACCTCCTATTTTATTAAAAAATATAAAGGTAATACAAAGGAGGGAGACAAAAACCTGACCTTATGTATCAAGCAATTTTCTAACTAGAGATGATAAACAAATGCTTAATCTTGCATGCATATAGTCCCATAAATATGGTCAGTAGTTTCATGTCATTGCCCATACTGAGGAATGAAACTAGGAGCATTGTCCGATAATTGTGAGATACCAAGCATAGAGTAAACAGAAACAACTGTATGGTTTTTGTAGATATGAAAAGATTGCCTAACCGATTCCTTGAACAAACCGAGAAGATGACGCCATGCATCTAAAGCATCAAAAACCTTTCCTTCAAAAAGCAGCAGATTTCTAGTGATCCAAATATACCAAATTAGAGTGCAAGCTATAAAAATCCAAAACTTCATTTTCTGCTTGGAGAAGGCTGACACCCAAGCTCCCAAAAATACATCTTCAGGACTACTCCATGGGGAAAAAGAATGATTAAATAGAAGGCACATCCATTTCCATAAAACCACAATTCTTATTCTAACGATAATTCCTTTCATGCATTGCTATCCTTAATATATATATATATATATATATATATATATATATATATATATATATATATATATGTTTCAAAATTGACATAGGTTTTGGAGTTTAATTTGGGTGATCACCGTTTGGGCTTTTACTAACTTGAAGTCATCTGAGATTTGGATCTAGGTCGAGATACTCAGGGGCGGAACTACATTATGCAATAAAGGGGTATGGACCCCCCTCCCTAGCCCCTAGCATTATCAATCTCCACTTAATCATCATATAAACCTTCCATAATGGTAGTAATTTAGTGTAAATTCATTCATGAACCCCCCCCCCCCCCCCCCCCCCCCTTAATTAGTAGCAATGTCAACAAAAGAACAAAAAAGAGAGAATGACAAGATTTAATGTGTATTAATTATACCTAATTTATAAAAAGAAATATGACAATATTACTTATCTATAATATTTTGTAATTTATTATCATTGATGTATAATTTATTTCATATTGTTTTATTCTATATTATCATGTTTTATATCTCGGACCCTTAAGGTTTAAATCCTGGTTCCATCACTGGAGATAATTGATACTAATTCATTGACCTATGAGGAGGTATCATGACTCTTGAAATTGGTTAGTAGTTGGGAGAAAATGGCGATTATATATTGTGATTAGAGTTTGATGATAGAAGATAATGTGAACATATTGGATTAGAACTCGATCGCCTTTGATGTGCTGGTGTGTTTACCTTGCACTTGCAGCCTCATTCCCATCCTCCTTGTATATGTAGTTGGTACTGGTAATATTATCATGATTGGGTATCCATAACTTCAATCTCTAAAAAAAAGAAAAAAGGGTTGTAATCAGCAATCGTTTTAGCCAAGAAATAATAGCAGGTAGAGGGCTGGTTGGTTTAGCGACATGCAAGTGCATGAATTCTAATGGAGATAATTTTGTTTGCAGATGGCATGGGAACACTGGGATGAAGCTGGGACTTGCCTTAACAGTAATAACAGTGATAATCGAATCGCCTCGGATGATGGACAAAACGAAGCCAATCGTGTTATTGAACTACTTTTATAGTAAACCTATCTAACATCCATATTGTATCACTGGTTTTCCTGTCAGCTTTGTGGTTAAGACGTCCGCCATTCTCACGAGCTGGCGGGGTTCGAAAACTGGTATGGCGGTGGTGGTGATTATGGAGGTGTTCTGGTTGTGGAGTTTGTTTCTTCCTCAAACCCAAAACCAAAACGATATAAAGGAACAAAAAAAAAACATCCATATTGTATCTCCTTTCAGCTCCGTTGCTAGCTTGACATGATCAAACCTGCCAGGTACGTAGCTAGTATAGCCGCGACTAATCAATGGCCTAATTTCGTCGCTAGCTGTTCACTTTTACACGGCAAATGCAGCATATATGAATGCAATAATTTAATTACCATAGGTTCAAATATATATGTATTGCCTAGCCTGTTGAATTGAAAGTTAATGATGAACATAAACATGAGTTTTGCAGAAAAGCAATGTTGGTGCATGGCGCCCCAGCAGCTATAAGATGCATGGTATAGCATTTTAGACTTTAAAATTAAACAACTTGTTAACCTAGCTTGATATATAATCTTTACAGAAATCAACGTTGCATGCAAGGTCTCACTCTGGAATGAGTAGAATGAGTGACTACTTGGTTTGGTTTGTATGATGCTTCTTTATACCAAAATCAAAACAGAATTCTTCATTGTTTAAGGCCCCATGGCTCATCACGTACCAGTTTAAATTTTGTTCCCATCATCAGTCATATGTTATTCCCAGTTGTCTATTAAGGCTGCGTTTCTTTACCAAGATATAGAGGCTGGATTTCATTAATCTTTTCCTATCTTATTAGAAAGTGTGTTTGGACGTTTGGAAAACTCATAGGCAGATAACTTATGTCCTATCAGACCCTGATTTCCAATCTTGTTAGGAAGGGGTTATATAACTTATCCAGCTGGAGACGACGCACTCGAACCACCGAAAATAAACCGCCAAAGTAACCACTGATATCTGCAGCTACGCTTTTCCGCCGCGACCTCGTCTGCAAAGCCATCCAGATCATCCTCCACCAATCCCGCTCGCCACGTCCGACCCCTTCCTCGACCTCGCCGTCTCCCTCACGTCCGAGATTCTCAAGTCCCTCAACGACGCCGACCTCGCCGATTCTGCCCCTCCTTGATTTTCGTACTCTTCTCTACCGACGTTTTGATGACATCGGGGTTCTGCAATACATTGAGATCGATCGCCGGAATGACTGAATGGTCCCACCGGAGAACATGAATCTTTCCGAAAGCATGGCTATTCTGGAGATAACCCCAGCCATGAATTCTATTTGGAATCAGAAAGGGAACACTGGTAAATTTTCTTTTCAATTTTTTTTTGTTCATTGATTATGTTCGAATTTCCTAATCCAATCATGTTGTAATCTGGTTGTTTCATACACTAGATAAGTATAAGTAAATTCAATGTTAGGAAGTTATTTGGTTAGCTGTCAAGTTTGTTTCTGTTCGTGCTTGATAATAATCCCTATTTCTTAGGGAAGTGCTTGTAGGTTTGAATTCTATCTAGTCCATGATCCACGTTGTTAGTTAGTGTTAAACGTGGGTTTATCTCTTTCCCTGTAAGGCTTATAAAGCCACCAGTTTGCATTTCAATACAATAAGAAAGCATTCCTCCAGATTTGCAGAGCAGTTGTTGTGTTTCAATTCAGTTCAACATTCAAATCCTATACTAATCCAATCTGGTGGTAATGCCAATCCAATCTAGTCTGCTGTACCAAACGCCTCCTAACAGTGTTGTCATATTGCACTACATGCAGAAGCCAAAGCTAATTTGAATATTGAAAATTTCTTGATTTTCCGGCTAATTTGAATATTGAAAATTTCTTGATTTTCCGGCTAATTTGAATAGTTATTATGTGCAGGCAGTTGTGAGGCAGATACGATTATCGGTAGGAATTGTCCAAGGCCTCCGACTATATATTAATCCAGTTACCCTCCCACATAGAATTAGAGAACACTAGCTAGCTGCATGTTAAACGTTTACAATTCAGTCTTTCTGTTTTCAAAATCCTGGGGAAGTTGATGATTGATTACGAAGTAATTAACTAATTTTATGGCCGGTATTATGCAATTTCCGTACTAAAAAATAAAGAGATTAATTAACTGATAGCCTCCAATTATATATAGGGAAAATGTCAATTTACACAAAAACAGCTAAATTAAAGCCTAGTTCAATGAAAAAAGTTTTACAGAGCCCACTCTAATAAATTTTAAATGAAGAGACGATAATAACCTTAGTCTACTTAACCTACCATCTAATCCTTCACCTACCATCTGATCGGATCTAAAAATAGAACTCTCTCACTCTCTCTCTCTCTCATCCTCGACGGCGCCAACGAAGCCTCAACACCGACAAAGCCTCACCGGAATTGAGAAGATCTTCTGATCTTCCACCTCCAGTGTCGTCGTCAAGTATGATTCAGAGTCGTTTCTCTCTAAATCTATATCGTCGAAGCCCTCAAGCTCATCGTCTTCTGTCTCAAGATACGCCGCCGGATCTTTGTTCTCTCGGGCGCTCGACGCGCTCCACCAAACACATATCCACTCAAAGCGGAGACGATCAACTCTCTCTCTCTCTCTCTCTCTCTCTCTCTATCTCTCTCTCTCTCGTTGGCAACATCAATCACCATTCAGGTGAATCGGTTTTGGTGTGGTGAATTGGTGAAGGTGAAATTGGAGGGGAGGCTCATGAGTTTGGATTTTGTCCCACACAGATTCTCTTTTCTGTATTGCATGAATGCCCTCTATGTTTTTTGTGTTTTGACAGATTATTAGGGTCAATATAGAGGTCAATAGAAAATTACTGGGGTCAATAAAAAATTATTATGGATCAGTAATTTTTCTTTTAGTTTCGTTTTGGTTAGGAACTGTCTTCTTCTACTACTGGAAATAACCTCTTAGGCGACGAAACTATTTCCTCACCTAAGTAACAAAATTGGTTTCCGGAGTACTTAGGCGACGGAATCCGTCGCCTAAGTGGAGTGAGGTAGCTAGTTGTCTGGGTGACAAAAAAATTGATTTCCGTCGAGTCAAAATTACTTAGGTGACGGAACTGTTTCTGTCGCCTAAGTACTTCAGAGACGGACGTTTTCCGTCTCTTAAGTACTCAGGCGACTAATACTGTTTAATGACAAAAAAAAATTATTTTTCCCCTAGGCGACGGAATCACTGGATTCAGTCGCTAAAGTGCAATTTTAAAAAAAAATAACATGGGCGCAGAGTCCGCTGCCACAAAAGGTGCGCCGACTCCGCTGTAAAAGAAGCGCGCGGAGTCCGCTGGCACAAAGGGCGCACGGACTCCTCTGGCAAGGAAGGGCGCGCGGAGTCCACTGGCAAATAGGGCACGTGGACTCCGCTAGCACAAAGGGCGCGCAGACTCCATTGGCAGAGAAAGGCGCGGAGTCCGCTGACACAAAGGCGCACAGACTCAGCTGGAAGAGAAGGGTGTCCAGGTGAGGCAGGAAGCGAAGAAGAAGGAGAGGTAGAGGGCAAAGAAGAAGGAGAGGCAGAGGGCGAAGAAGAAGAAAAGGCAGAGGGAAGAATAAGGTGAGGTAGAGGGAAGAAGGAGAGGCAGAGGGCGAAGAAGAAGAAGAGGCAGAGGGAAGAATAAGGGGAGGCAGAGGGAAGAAGGAGAGGCAGAGGGCGAAGAAGAAGGAGAGGCAGAGGGAAGAATAAGGTGAGGCAGAGGGAAGAGGAAGGAGAGACAAAGGGAAGAAGAAGGTGAGGCAGAGGGAAGAAGAAGGTGAGGTAGAGGGAAGAAGAAGGAGAGGCAGAGGGCGAAGAAGAAGGATAAGCAGAGGGAAGAAGAAGGTGAGCCAGAGGGAAGAAGAAGGAGAGGAGAGGAGGGAGAGAGAATATATAAGGTATGCGTGGAAACTGGGTAGAGGAGAGGAGGGAGAGAGAACATATAAGGAAAGTTTGAAAATTTTGGTTCAAATTTTTATGAAATTTTTGGCGAAAAAAGAGCGGCTAAAAATTTCGGTACTTAGGCCACGAAAAGTTATATTTTCGTCGCTTAAGATATTAATTATTTTATTTTATTTTTAAAAATAATAATTTCGTCGTGTAAATCAATCCTAAGCGACGGAATATATTTCTGTCGCCTAAGTGAATAAATTTTATTTTTAGAAAAAATAATAATAATTCTGTCACCTAAGTAAATTATTCCATTCTATATTAATCTTACCCGACGGAATACGATTCTATCGCCTAATTGGATAATTTTTTTTTTTTTATAAATTTTTTTTCGTCCCCTTAGTAAATTTTCCGTCTCCTAAGTTACCACCTAGGCAACGGAGCACTATTTTGTTGCCTAGGAGGTAACTTAGGAGACGGAATTAAAACAACTCCGTCGACTAAGAGGTTTTTCCACTAGTGTTCTTCTATTTTCTTTGTTTTTTTTGTGTTTTGACAGTGTAGTTGGTTGTGCATAAAACAACCTCACAAGCCCGTAAACCAGCAGACATTCCACCATAACTGTGGTCACCTTAGGGTTCTTGCTCATAAGCAGGATGGGCCCGGCTTAACCACGGTCATAACACTGGGCTTGGAACAACTGCATAAGGCATAGGGGAGGTCTACATTTGAAACAGCAACAAGGGTAAGTGTCCCACATCGGTTTCCAAGCAAAGTGAACCCACGCTGAGCCATAAATACGGCCCAGCTACCAGCTTGTCTAATATGATTAACTACCCTAGTTATTACATTCATCCGACAGATACTGACTTAGCCATCAAAGGAGGAAAGACAGGAAGAATCCGGTCATCCTTTTGTTTACCGGTCAACGGAAGGATAGCCATTCAACCTACCAGACACGCCTTCAGCTTCTGCAACCTTATCCGGGATTGTATAGAAACTTTTGGCACCGTCTATGGCAACCTTTACTAAAAGCCAGCATGACTCGATGACTGAGTTAAACGTGCGGCAAGAGCAAGATATAGGGAGGGAAGAACAAAGGAAACTCATATTTGGTAGGACCTCGGAAGCAGCGGGGGGAAGTTCATGAATCACATGGAGAGCTCTCCGAGAGGAAACGCCGGAGGGAGTGACGCGAGATCTCAATCTCCAAGAGGTAGCCGAGATGTTGGAGGGGATGAGGGCCCAAATCACTCGGCTGGAGCAGCAAATAGTCAGGGATCAGGAAGAAGCTTTCGGGAGGGAGCACAAGTTGGAAAAAGAAAACGCCACGCTCATGAGCGCACTAGCCCGAGGGATAGAACATCGGGAAGCATTGGATAGGGCGGCCAAGTTGGATAGGGTGGCCAAGTCAGATCAGGTGGCCGAGTCGGATCGAGCGACCGAGTTGGATAGGGTGGCTGAGTCAGACCGGGCGGCCACGTCATGGCTAGCGAGCACACGGCTGGGAACAAATAGTAGGACCGTGCATTTAGGGATGAACCTGTTCCCAGACGAAATGAGGGATGAGGGACTACTGCCCTTGCATGAGTTGATCCCGGAAGTCCAGTTCAGAAGACCAGGAGAGTTGGAAGAAACCTTAAGAGCTATCGAGGATAGTGTGACGAGTTTAGCCGAAAGAATTTCGGATGGCGAGAGAAGGGGAACGCATAATCCAACCTGTGCGAGTTTCAAAGAAAGGATGGACCGTTCACTAGAGTAATCACCCAGTCTGTCCGATCGAATACAGCCAAACCATTGAAACTTAGCTATAATGGGGATCATGACCCTCATCTTTTCCTGGATAGTTTCAAGTCTCACACGAATGCCAAAGGGTACTTGGACGCGATATTCTGCAACATGTTCCTGGAAACCCTGACGAGGGAAACACTTAGTTGGTTCTACGAGCTCCCGTCAAACTCGATTGATTGCTTCCGGTAATTGGCAGATAGGTTTGTCAATAGGTTCATCCTACAGACGGACGGGCAGAGCACCACCCAACTGTTCAAAGTTAAGCAAGATAAAAGAGATGAGTTGAAAGCTTTTGTGAACCGTTGGCAAGGAGCCACAACCAGAGTCAGGAGCTTTGACAAAAAGGTTGCAGAGGAGGCATTTATTCAGGGGTTGCTTCCAGGAAAGTTTTTGTATGCTGTAAGAATTGAAAATACATAAGGCTACGACGAGCTTATGGAAATGTCAATCAGGCATGCACAGACGGACCAGGATAGTTATGGGGGGACCTCGGTCCGGAAAAGGAAAGTCAAAGGTGTTTACGCCCAAATTAATATTTTACAGGACAATAAATGTCTATGTGAATATTAATTAAATTATTGGTCTATGTCATACTGGCGAGCCCAAGTTTCTTTTAAGTTTACAAGTAATGGCCTGCCAGTAAGGCCACGCGAGCTGAGTTACACAGTTTGCGTGCGGGATGGGCCACGCGAGCTAAATTACAAAGTCTGCGCACGGAATAATTTCGCGCTGACTACGGATCTCGCGCGGAATGACTTCCCACGGAGTAGAGAGCTCGCATGCTTTGCTCGAAAATACATAGCACGCACACTTAATGACATCACGCTTAGGTGAGGCGCAATAGTACTTCGCATAAAAGTCATACTCGAAGTGGAATATATCAAGGTGAGCTGGCGAACTGGCTCTCGTGAGATACTTAGCGAGGAAGCAACAGGCGGAGTCCGTGCGCACCACATTTATCGTTGAAGACTTTTACAAGTTTTTATTATGATTCGGGCCAATCCCTATGACCTTTTTAATATGAAAAGCCCTTCTAAAGCCCGCGAGTTAGAAAAGCCCACGAGATGAAATCATTAACCCATGCGAAGTGTGCGAACTGGACATGTGTCACAAGATGTTTGGTTCAATCGGGTTTACAGTGTCCTTGTGCTATTAGGGTTTCAGGAGTCCGACTTGAATTCTAAACTATATTTCTTCTGCCGCAAGTCAAACTACTATATAAAGGGACAAACACAGACAATTAGACTCTCACTCGAGAAGACAATCAACTCACTTAAACAAAACAATACAAATAGCTTTTCAACCTAGTTGAACAAACTTTCGAGTCTCTCAAAAACCCTAACCCTAAGCGCGCCGCCGCCTAGGTTTTTCTCAAAGCCCTTTCGGACTCTACTTCGATCAATCTTGATCCCTCCTTGGATGCTCTGCTCGCGACACTGTGAGTATCGAATTGCCTGGTGCTTGTAAATTCCTCGTCCATGAGGTGACACCTTGAAACCCCTTTCGCCTGATCAAGAAGTCAAGCGCACTCAAACCTTTCCTCGTCCGCGAGGTGGCACACCCTCAACAATCCCCACTTTTGTTCACTATTTACCTCTGCTCCACACGCTGAAGATCGTGGCCAAAACAGAAGGGAGAGAAGGAGGATTGCTGGTGCAAGTGGTCCAAGAGTTTAGAGCCTAGAAGGTAGAGCAAAAGCCGAACTTGTACTCTTCTAGAAAGAGGCACAAGGAAAAGAATGGGAGGAAGGCAGGAAAGCAGTATGACACTTAAGTAAAGGCAAAGGGCCATTACCAGGACACTGGGTATGCGAGGGCGGTGCCTGCAGGCAAAGAGCATTTCTCAGCGCTCAACGCCACTTACGAGGCGATATGGAATGAAAATAAGTCTGTCATTCCGCCTCCCCCAGCCAGGAAGTTTCCCGCCTCTCGGCTCACTAAGGAACAAACCGGGAAATTTTACGAGTACCATGGGGAAGCAAATCACCATATAAATAATTGTATAGAGTTGAAGATAGCGGTAGAGAGCCGAGTGAAAGAAGGAAAGTTACAGCAATATGTGCTCGGGCAGAGGCACGTAGGGAAGATCGAGGTGTTTGGGACAATCAACACCATCCATGGCAGGTCCCGTATAGATAATAGGAGCAGTAAAGCCAAAAAGCATTGTACGGGAAGAAGGGATGGCTGGGAAGTTTTCGCCTTCAGAAGTAGCAATAATCAGCAAGTAACCACCGAATAGTGGTCCGTCACCTTCCTAGAAGAGGAAGAGGAGGGGATAAGGCCGCACGAGGACCCGTTCCTGATAACATTGTAACTCGATCACTACATCACGAAGAAGATCCTGGTTGACACAGGAGCTTCGGTCAATGTGTTATTCAGAAGTGCGTGGAAAGGACTGCATCGAGGAAGTAACAAGTTGATGCAAGACCATGAGCCGTTAATCAGTTTCTTGGGCGATGTCGTTCAGCCTCTTAAATCGAACAGCCTGGGAGTAAGCATAAATGGTCGAGTGGGAGTTGCTCGGGCAACAGTGGAATTCATTGTGGTGGATTGTGAGTCATCCTATAATGGGATCTTGGGAATGCCCGCCTTATAGAAGCTGAAGTCGTTTGTTGCCGGCCATATGTTGATGATGAAGGTCCCAACCTCAACGGGAGTCATTACGATCCGGGGAGATCAGGGGGTGACAAGGAGTTGTTATGCAATAGACAACGGGAGAAAGAGGTCGGAGGTGTTGTCGGCAAGCTAGGCCACAGTTTCCCCTTCGAATCCATATGTGGATCCCCGAGATGATACAGACTCAGATGAAGAGCATTCGGGATCAGCATGAGAAATAGAAGTGGTATCAGTCTCAGATGAGTTCCCAGATCGGCAAGTAACCATAGGGATGGGACATGCACTTGGTGTGCGAGCGGCACTAGTGAAATTGCTGAAGAGGAACAGTAGGGCGTTCACTTGGACATATAAGGATATGCCCAGGATATCGAGTGGCATCGTGACTCACAAGTTAGGAATCGAGAAGGGAATCCCGCCCGTGCAGCAAAAGTGAAGGACGTTTAAGCTAGAGAAGTATGAGGGAATGAGGGGGGAAGTAAAAAAATTGCTGGACAACAGGTTCATAAGGGAGGTTAGATACACCCAGTAGTCAACCGGACAAAGGAGGATGTGTGTACACTATTCAAATCTAAACAAGGCGTGCCCAAAGGATAGCTTCTCACTCCCACGCATAGAACAATTACTGGACTCCACGTCCAAGTTCAAATTGTTGAGCTTCATCGACACCTACGCGGGCTATAACAAGATAAAGATGGACCCGAAGGATGAGGAGCACACAACTTTCACAACGGACATGGGGCTATATTGCTACAAGGTCATGGCCTTTGGATTGAAGAATGCGGGAGCCACCTACCAACGGTTGATGAATGTCATGTTCACCGAGTACCTAGGGAAAATAATGGAGGTATATGTCGATGACTTGCTGGTCAAAAGTCTGACGGCCGAGGAGCATGTGGGGCATCAGGAGAAAGTCTTTGAAGTGCTACTGAGGTACGAGATGAGGCTGAACCCTTAGAAATGCATATTGGGGGTGATCAAAGGGAAATTCCTTGGCCGTATAATCAGCAGGAGGGGAATAGAAGCGAACCCGGAGAAGATCAGAGCCATCTTGGATATGGAAAGGCCCAAGGAAAGAAATGAAGTGCAGTAGTTGGCTGGGAAGATCATCGCCCTGGCAAGATTCGTGTCACGGTTCAAGAATAATTGTGCCCCCTTCTTTCGGCTGTTAAGAAAACAACGATATAAAGAGATAGTGTGGGGACTCGAGCTGGAAAAGATCTTCAACCAGATAAAGGCATACCTTACGTCCACACCGGTTTTGTCAAAACCAATCCCAGATGAGATTCTATATCTCTGTATATTGCAGCTTCGCAGATGGTAGTTGGCTCGGTGCTAATAAGAAAGGAGTCGGATATCGAGTATGCGGTATTTTACGTCGGGAAGGGATTCACACCCGCCGAGGCAGGTGCCCGGACATTGAAAAATTAGCTTTGACACTCATCGTAACCACCAGAAGACTCAAACACTACTTCCAAACACACTCGATAACCCTTTATAGCAACTACCCCCTAAGACAGATCATGCAAAAGCCAGAGATCAGCGAGAGGCTGGTAAAATGGGCAATAGAGCTGGGAGAGTTTGATATCCATTATCGAATGAGAGCAGTTATCAAGGGTCAGGCAGCAGCCGAATTTATATCCTAGCTCACGCCCATGAAAGTTGTGGGTGCGTCACCCGAGCTCATGCCCTTTGAAGTGGTGGGATAAACATCAGAGGTCGGCCAGGAGGGAAGTGAGGACCCACTGGCGTCACTTTAGAAGCTTTTTGTTGATAGCTCGATAACGAGACATTAAAGTGGGGCGAGGATAATATTGGAGACCCCTGATGGATTCAAACATGAAAGTTCATTGGAATTTCAATTTAAAACCTCAAACAACGCGGCAGAGTATGAAGCCTTGATTGGTGGGTTGCAGCTCGCCCGAGATATTGGCATGGAGAGAGTGAAAGTGTTTAGCGATTCTCAGCTGGTTGTAAATCAAGTCAACTGGAGTTCTGAAGCAAAAGAGCCCCAGTTGAACTCTTACCAAGCATTGTCAAAAGCCTTCATGCAACACTTAAAGTCGACCTCTCTCTCACATCCCGCGGAAGGAAAATAGCAATGCATATGCCTTTGCCTTGCTAGCCACCAGAGGGCCTGGGAAAGGAAGAAAGAAGACAAGGATTGAGGCGTTGGGAAAGCCGAGTATAAGTAAAACCATCTCGGAGATATTCATGGTCGAAGCAAGGCCCGGAGAGCTTACATGGATGGACCTTATTGTCGAGTTCATGAAAGAAGGGGTGCGCTCGGAGGACAGGCGGCAAGCATGAAAACTTCAATCGAGATGTGCCAGGTACACACTCATGAATGGGAAGCTATACTGCATAGGTTATAGTTTCCCAAACCTGAAGTGTGTAACAGAAGAGGAAGGAGAAGCGATCATAGGGGAAATACACGAGATAGTATGCGGGAATCATTTTGGATCCCGGTTGTTGGAACACAAGGCACTTCGAGCAGGGTTCTTCTGGCCCAACATGGGAGCCATTACGGATAAGATTTCGGCTCGTTGTCTTAAATGTCATTTGCATGCCAAAGGGACGCATTCCCCTCCTATTGCTCTATCAATCCTATTGTCGCCCTAGCCTTTTCCACAATGGGGCTTGGACCTCATTGGGATACTGCCAACGACACCAAGGTAGTTCAAGTACGTAATAGTGGTCGTTGACTATTACACGAAGTGGGTGGAGATGGAGCCCCTGGGGAAAATAACCACCGAGTGCGTGAAGAATTTCCTAATGAAAAACATATATTGCAAATTCGGGGTCCCGGAGACAATAGTCACGGACAACGGAACACAGTTCAACAATAACCATCTGATTGAGTTCACAATGGAAATGGGCACTAAGATGGTCTTCGCATCAATGGAACACCCACAGACCAATGGTCAGGTGGAGGCAGTTAAGAAAATCATTAAAAAGCTTTTGAAGAAGAAGTTGGACGGCGCGAGGGGTCTGTGGGCACAGAAGCTGTCGGGGGTATTATGGGCAATCAAAACCACAACAAACGCCTTTCTGCATGGCCTTTGGCACGGAGGCTGTCTTGTCGATCGAGATGTCAATACCTTCGGGCTGGGTCGAGAACTTTGACTCCACAACCAATGAGGAATTCCTCCAGCTAAATATTGACCTCATCGAGGAAAGGAGGGAGAGAGCAGACTTGTATAACCAAGTCTATAAGCAGCGAGTTGCATGTCATTACAAAAGCATGGTCAGGACCCGGATGTTGAAACTGGGGACTGGGTAATGAAGAAAATCATGACCAAGACGGCCGCCTTGGATTAGACATGGGAAGGGCCGTAAGAGATTGTTAAGGAGGTCGGCCCAGCAACATCTTTTCTACGAGATCAGGATGGGATAGTCACTGGGCGCCCCTGGAATATGGAGCACCTGAAATTCTACCTAGTGTAAAAGGGGGACGAGACTCATCTTTGTAAAATGTATGTTTGAAAGTATTACAGACCCCGGTAGAACAACATGTCCCGGAGGATGCCTACATTGGTCTTCAAAGACTTAATACAGGAATGGGGAAGTTGAATTCAAATTCTAATGATTAAATAATCTATAATGAGGTATAAGATAATAAAATCTCGAGTAATATCGAACGGGATAGGTAATTCACAAGGAGGCATAAGATAATAAAATCCCGAATAATATCGAACGGGATCGGTAATCCACCAGGAGGCATAAGTTAATAAAATCTCGAGTAATATCGCGCGGGATAGGTGATCAACCGAGAGACATAAAATATTCAGACTTTTAGTAACACCGAGCGGGATAGGCGTAATGCAAATTATATATATATAACACAGAAGAGACGCAAGTAACAAAGTTGGATAAGGCATAATATATTAAAGCCCGGAATGCCAGGAGTATGCCACCAATGGGTATTTATAAGCGCCCAGGATCTATAATCACCGGGATAAGGCACAAGGCCAATGTTTTACAAAACGCAAAAAGAAAGGCATATTACAACATATGCCTCGCGGCCATCCTCTTCTTCTGTAGTACCCCGAAACTTACTACTAATTATATAGCACACTAAGGCTCCTTAACCTTAGATAGTAATCCAAATATCTTCTAAAATATTCCTTTTAGAAGCCAATGACTCCAAGTATCATATTTACAAGATATGTATTTTTATGAAGTATTAGAATTTGAGTAAACTACTTAAATACCTTAACCCGTATTTCTTATATATAATCAATACTCTTTATCGAATTTAAGACTCGAGTTAGTATTACTTTTATCATGCATACTATTCTAATATTAAATATTACTAACATATTTACAAGATCTAAAGAAAGGGAAACATCATATTCCTTCACTGATTAGCTTGAGTAGATATATATCTATATATACATATATAAATATTTGTGTATCTATAGATTCATGTTAATACATATATAAGGTATACCTCATATATAGATTTATGTACTAGCTGATTTTATTTTACCCACTTACTATTTAGTTTTCTTTATTAACAATCACCCTAACTAGCTAAACTATCACTCAAATTTAATGTTTGGTCTTTTAAGTCAAATAAAATTGGTGGAAATTAATTTACAATGCATGCTTCATGGCCTATTTATACCTGAGAGCTGCAACATCTTTTCTTCACACTCCAAGATCAAATGTGAAGATGATCACAAACTTTCTTAGTTGAATAGAAAAACTCTCATACCAAAATCCTACACTTCACTCTTTTTCTCTTAAGAAGTTCTTTCTTTGTCAAAGAAGTCTAACCTTGTATCAACACCAAAACCCTCACTTCACTACAGAAAATTCAAGAGTAAGCATGGTTACATTCCTATACTCTTTTGTCTTTAAGATTATCAAAATGCATAACTAAGGATAAAATGGAAAAGAGTATGTTTTCTAGAAACTTATATTTTCGTATATAATTAAATATCACTTTATAAATTTGATCACAGTATTAGATTCTTCATGAAAAATGCTTCAGTTTAGGCTTTTGAATCACTTAAAAAGGTTTGGAAATGAACAAGTTATGGCTAATCAAACTTCCAAACTAATAAACTCGCTGAAAATCCATTACAACTACCACAACTTCAAAAATTCATATCTCACACATTTCTTAACCATTTTCTACAAACTTTATATCGAAGCAATGGTAAAATATAAAGTACGTAAAGACTTAGACATCAAAGGTAGTATAAAAGATATCAGCTTTCTGCATTGCTACTGTTTTTCACTATTTATGGACTCTATGACTTCAAACTGGATTATATGACTTATCCCATTGGATTCCTTATGAAAAATCCTTCGACATGGACTTCTCACTTGACTAATTTGGACATAAAATTGAATGAGATATGAAAATGATAATTTGACGGTTCATTAGACAATGATTTCTCTTACTATGGGAAATGTGACTACTAATTCTTTGACTACTAACTAATATTTTCTGTTTATTTAATTTAAAGTAAATTTACTTTATTGTATATTTACTTTCAAGTTTATTAAATTGTTTATCTTGTGCATACCTTGAGTTATTGACAATTTTTTAAGTATATTGATGTACGCTTATATACTTTGTTGGTCTTGAAGTAATTGTCTTACTTACTAAAGTTTGCTATATTTTATTGACGTAATTATATTTGGAGATGTGAAGCCGAGTGATTAGTACTACCCTGTGCTTAAGTGAATTACTGGTAAAAGTGTTTTGTGATTTATGGAGTTAGTCTGGGCCCTAATCCCTACAGATAGTGCATTATTATACTCATAAAAAGAAAGTGTCAACCTTGAATATACATACTCTGATATTGTCATTGGTATGTTGCGGCTTATCCGTGCTTTGGTATAGTGGACCTAGCACGTGATCTTTGTGATTTGTTACCAATTTCATAAATATTCACATGGATGAATTTATTCACGTTTGTATGTGTGTGTATGCGCATAAATAAGAATTAGTATGAATAAATAAAAATGATTCTTGGTACATTTTTCTTAGTTGGGTTTATTTCTGGTTTATTATAAGGCACATTATTATAAGAATATAAATTGTACTTACTGGATCTGTGTTACTCATGATGCTACACAATCTTGTTTTCAGGTAACGAATAGATGATTGGGGAATGGGATGAACCTACTAAATAAAAGAATGTTTTCTATTGCTATTTTGAGAATAAATATAATGTCTTATAATCTTTTGCTAAAACTCTCGTATTGTAAAATATTAATACTTTCGCTTTCTAATAAAAGTATTATTCAAAACATATATATATATATATATATATTTCTTCTTCTAATTTGAGAAAATTTTACTTGCTTTAACTCACGCCGCAAATTCGGGCACCATATTTCCTTATAATATTGGTCTCGGTTTGGGGTCGTGACATCTTCGTCCTCAGACGACTCGGCCAAGTTGCGTTGCCATTAGCGTCCTTCTCAACAACCCTCCAGGATGGCTCGCCTGTCACACCCTCTGTGCCGTCAGGCTCTCTATCGGCAGCCACCTTAGACTTTGCCTCCCTCTCCTTGGCATCCTGAGCAGCGATCAAATCGGCAGTCATTTTTGCCTTGTCCAAGTACCCAAGGCGGCTCGATTCACCAAACTTCTCGGTGATGCCACCCTCCCGAGCTACCTTGAGCATGACCTTCAACTCATCTTACCCCTTGAACTTGTTAACGGCGAGCTCACCTTGAGCGGGAATCTGGCGTTGCAAATTGACTATCTGTTTTCTCTATCCTTAAGCTTCGACCGCAACTTGGCATTCTCCTGCTGAAGCACGTCTATGTAGCACTCTAAGGAGACCATCCATTCCGCTTTTCCCTTCAGCTGTTTAGTGTGGAGGCTGATTTTGGCGAACTTGTCAGCCAACGAGAGCTTCTCCTTCTTCTCGACCTCCTAGTTTTTCTCCATTTTCTTCTTCTCGGTCCGGAGATAGTTGATATGGTCGTTCAGGGTGGCCAGACACTCCTTCATCTCATTAGTGTCCTCGCTAAAGTCAATAGCATAGACAGCAAATAGAGCCTGCAAAGAGAAAAAATATAAGTACAGCATCCCGAACAATAAATTGGCATCATAAATGAGAAGTTTACATTCATCATCGTCTCCCTGGTGTATTGTCGGTTCTATTGAGGAGTGTTGGACCCGATCTTGATCTAATCCAGCTTGATACCCTTTAGGTCGCCTACCATGCTGCGGATGAACTTTTCATCGGCGCACCCATACTCGTCCAGTATCTGCCGGATGGAGGTCTTTCGGATCTGGGGAATAGTAGGAGCGAGACCACTCAAGCTTACAAGGTGGCCAGCCGAAGGACCTGTTGCCTTTTGCTTTTTTTGGGGTGGCGAAGCACCCGACACGCTCATGCCTGTCAACGTCACGCCTTCCTTCCGCTGAGACTTTGACCTCTTAGATGAAGGTTTCTTCTTCTTCTCTCCCAAGTTGACATTGACAACGTCACCGGTCCTCCCGGGCACCTCCGTGTCACTAGGCGGCTTCCTGTATCCCTCGTCAGGAATCTCCAAAAGTACCGCGTCCTCTGAGACATGGGCGGTAGAGTCTTCAACATTCACCTCGTTGTGGGCTGCCACCTTCCCAACCTCCAGGAGGTCGCTCAGCAGGTCAAAATCTGAGTCCATGTCGCATGGGTGTGACAGACGGGGTTTGCGCTTGGGACTTTAGTTGGCAGCAAGCATAACAGTTAAAAGTGTAATAGAGAAAAACATAAGTATAAAAAGAACAAGCGCGAGACATTTAACTAGGAACCCCACCAGGCATACGGCTAAGTTTACAGTGAACTAGCACGCCCTACCGGGTTAGGTTGTATGAGCTACGATCCTCATCTGATGGCCAGGCCTCAAATAACCGAGCGATATGTAGTTTCTCGAGCTCCAACAGCGAATAAGACTGATCCTAGATATACCTAAATCGGTTGGGCACCATGTACATCGAGCAGTTTCTTTGCCATCAACCACCGGCAAGCATGACCTTTGAACGCCAGTTGTTATTAATGAACGTTGGAAGATGGGTGACAAGAGGCAAATGAGACACAACCGCCATTGTTCTGCTTCTTTGAATACGAGAGGCGGTAGAGGGCCCGAAACTCATTGATAGTCCATCTCATGTCGGACAAGTAGTACAGGAAGCAAAGAGATAGCAACTGGTGCCACTAATTTGGGGCAATCTGCCTGGGAGCAAGCTGAACCATGCTCAATAGGTACTGCACGCACTGAGGAAGCGGAAGGGAGAAATCGTTCCTAAACATATTATCGTGCATAGCGACGAAGCCGTCTCTCGGGCAGCACGCCAGCTCGCCTTCGTACAGCCCACGGAAGGAAACCGTAGGTGGGATGCCTCTGTCTTCCCTGAATTGTTCTATCTCGGCCGTGGTCATACTACTCCCAGGTTCGTCGCACACAGTGCCATCCTCCAAGATGTACCGTCTAGATGTAGAAGAGCCGACGACACTGGTCATCGGGACTCCATGAAAAACTCCGGCATACCAATCGACATCCCGGGCAGGTACGTCATATGTTAACTCTTCTGGCTTAGATGATGATTCCCCCGAGCGGGATGGCCGGCTAATGTAATCTTCCATCCTCTCGTCGTCGTCCATTATCGGTCTAGAGGATGTGCTGGCCCCACTTAGATCAATAGTACTTCGAAAATCCATTTATCCTAGTATAACACAAACTCTAGGATCTATTAGCATGCACCGCCTAGAGCAAGGGAGAGTTGCATAGCTTTAGAGCCTAACACAGAAATCCCTAGAACGCTAAAAATTTCCAATTTTTTTACCCAAAATCCTCAGGTTTTGACCACAACAGAAGCAAAAACAGAGGCAACAGAGGCAAAAACAGAGTGCAACACCTCGCAGAAAGCTTACCATATTTTTGTCAAAACAGCAGTGCTAGACATTTAGAGGGGTGGCAACACCTCGCAATTGCAGTAATCGAAGGCGACGCAGCACAGTGGCACAGAAGCAGGTGGCGAGAGGAGAAGAAAAGAGTGAAAAACCGGAGCAGAAAAACCAGAGAGTGAGTGAAGCAAGGACTGTGAGGGGGGGAAACAACTTATACAAGAAAAAGTGAGCAGTCGTCTCGATCCACAAACCGGCACATTAAAAAAACCAATAAACCGAAACCGAGGCACCCCTAGCCATCCGATCAAACCGCATGATGGTGCTACATGGCTTCAACCACCGTAGCTTCTTAAAGAAGGAAAGAATGAAGTGACGTGCATTAATTTCTTGGTATTTATCCCCAGGAATATAGCGACATCTGGCGAACATGCATTTAATGCACCCACCACAACAACGCACAAACTTATGTGAAAGACCCATCTCGGGTGAGTATCACCGAGATCATCCCACCATGTGAAAGACTCATCTCAAGTGAGTATCACCGAGATCATGCCACCATGTGAAAGACTCATCCCGGGTGAGTATCACCAAGATCATTCCACCATGTGAAAGACCCATCCCGGGTGAGTATCATCAAGATCATTCCACCATGTGAATGACCCATCTCGGGTGAGTGTCACCGAGATCATTCCACCATGGGAAAGACCTATCTCAGGTGAGACTCACCGAGTTCGTAACACCAAGTGAAAGACCCATCTCGGGTGCGTCTCACCGAGATCATAACGCCCACTGAAAAATATCCTCCTTTTAAAAACGAAGCAAGTGGCTTGATAAACCACAGATGGCGTTAACACCCCGTTACTCGAGTAGTAACACCGGATATGGAAAGGGCTCGCTACCTTTGTTCATAGAAAATGTAACACCCGTTCAACTCACATCATGAGTTCGAACTTGGGGGGACTATGGGCTGGAGCCTATTTGAAGTATATTGGTCTACGGGCTTATTTTAGCAAGTCCTCACTCAAGATGTGTCTTGAACAGGACTTGGAGGACTTGTAGTCGGCTGTGCATAAAACAACCTCCCAAGCCCGTAAACCAGCAAGCATTCCACCATAACCGTGGTCACCTTAGGGTTCCCGCCCATAAGCAGGATGAGCCGGGCTTAACCAAGGTCGTAACACTAGGCTTGGAACAACTGCATAAGGTATATAGGAGGTCTACATTTGAAACAACAACAAGGGTAAGTGTTTCACATCGGTTTCCAAGCAAAGTGAACCCACGCTGGGCCATAAATACGGCCCAACCACTAACTTGTCAGGTATGATTAACTACCCAAGTTATTACATTCATCCGACAGATACTGACTTAGTCATCGGAGGAGGAAAGACTGGAAGCACCCGGTCATCCTTTTGTTTACAAGTTAACGGGAGGATAGCCATTCAACCTACCAGACATGCCTTCAGTGTCAAGCCCCGAACCTTAATTTTTACCTTTATTACTGGCATAGTGGTAATAAGAGTTTTTACCGTGTTCATCACTAAGTGTGTCATTTAATTAGTCCCCAGAGGGTGTTGAGGGACTAATATTTTGAGGGAATTATTCTAAGGAAGAATTTTTGACAACGGTAAAAAATGGTAATTTTTGCTAGTAAAATGAAATTTTATTGGGGTATTATTTTAGGGTGTTGAATTTTTGGAGTTGGGTTATTTAAGGACTTGGACCGGATCGGGCCCAAGCCCAGTCTCTCTTTTCTTTCTTTTTTCTTTCTCTCTCTCGGTTCCTCCCCGAGCCCGTTTTCTCCCAGAAATTTCTCGGCCACCGTCCAGCCTCTGTTCGCCACCGGACCGGTCCCGTTCGGTCGGTCTCCAACCTAGCAGCAATCCTAGACCGGTGGCAGCCTCCCTAGCGCCGCCGTGAGGGAGAAACGCCGCCCGGAAGCTCCGACTGCCGAATCGGTTTTCTCGCTGGAACTCCTTCCTCCGGCCGCCATGCTGGCGAGCCTTGGCTCAAAAGGAAACCCTCCTCTCGTGCTTCAATCCCTCCAAAGAGCTCGCTCCGTCGTGAGCTAGATAAGGAGAAATCGGAATTTGAATTTCTAGGGCTTTATTGTGTATTAGGCTTAGAATTGATGTGCTTAGGCTTAAAATTGGAGTTTGTGGTAGTTAGGAATGTTGTAGAGGAGGTTGAGAGGAAGATGCTGCCAAAAATTTGGTGACCATCGGAGGTCGCCGGAGTTGGTCCCCGGCCACCGCCTCCGGCGGAGCCGTCGTCGAGAAAATGTTTTTGGTGGAGAAAATGTGAGGAGTTTAATGGAATAAGTTTTAGAATTTTTGGAGGAGTTTTGGATATGTTTGAGATTTGTTGAAGTTTGGTATTTTTGGCGGATTATTAATTTATAATCCGGCCATTGGATTTTATTTGGTGGAAGATGTTTTTGAGGATGTCAGTAAAATTTGTGGAGTTTTGAGGTTGACAGTGGATTTAAGATTTTGGAGTGTTAGGCTTGGTTGAGCGCGTAGCATATTTAATTATGCATGTTTTGTCGGTGTTTTATTTTAAGGAATTAATTATGTTTGGAACAAGACGCGAGGAGGCTCGAGCAGAGGAGACCTCCGACCGACGTCAGGCTTAGGCCTAAGTTGTGAGTGGACTTTTGTTTTATATAATGTGTTTGAATTGTTTATTGTTGAGTAATTTCCTTTGTTGGATATTATTTTTCCCAAAATTGAGAATTTCTGCGATTATACTCGAGGCAAAATTCCGAGAATAGTATGTATGAGAGAGAATGCTAGCTAGCTATACGTGGCAGCCCCCATTCTGAGGACGAATGCCAGTTGGGGTGACGTGAGCGTTAGTCGCGAGCGTAGTAGCCTTGTACAATTTTCTACTTGTTGAGATTATTCTATGTTTTTACATTCATTCATAGAAATCGTACAACGAGTAAGCACGTATTTATAACCACTCGGTCTTTATCCTCCATTTTGAGGAAAAATGCCAGTATGGAGCGACGTGAGCGTTAGACGCAATCGTATTAGCCTAGTGTGACTATCTAATTTAAAGCTTATTCATAGATAGCATACATGGAGCATACGAGTGGTTAATACATACTGATATATATATTTATAATTTGTGCCTGAGAGGCTGTTTGGTTTATGATTTGGGGACTAGCCATAATTAGTCGTTTGCATTGTTAAATTTCTTGGGGAAATATTATTTGATGTTGAGATTATTTTGTCCACTCACTCTGACGTGATGAAATATTTTCCCCTGGGCTTTTCCTTCGTTTTTAAATGCCCAGTCTGCAGAGTTCGGGTGGAGTCTAGAAGGAGGCGACGAGGCATAGTCACTCATTTTTCCACTACTGTTCACCAGTAGGTCATCTGTTTAATCACTAGGATTTCTAATAGCTTCCGCTGTATTTCTTGTAGTAGCTCTGAATACTTTCGAAAAAATAGTTGTTTATTATTTTATTTGGTTATTTGGATTAAGTTGAAGAATTTATATTATTGGTTAAAAGTGTTCTTCAATTTTTCCGGGTTAGGGTTGTCCACTTTCAAGGGAGGTTTGCCGAGTCCTTCGGTAAGTTTTTCTTGGAGGTGGTCCCCGCAGGATTCACATCGGGTTTCAGGGTGAAATTCGGGGCGTGTCTTGTCATTCAGCTTCTATAACCCTATCCGGGATTGTATAGAAACAGATAGATTATTAGGGGTCAATACATAGGTCAATAATTTTTCTTTTGGTTTCGTTTTGATTGGGAATTGTCTTCTTCTTTTTTCTTTGTTTTTCTGTGTTTTGACAGATTATTAGGTCAGTACATAGGTCAAAAAAAATTACTGGAGATCAATAATTTTTCTTTTGGTTTCGTTTTGGTTGGGAATTGTCTTTTTCTATTTTCTTTGTTTTTCTGTGTTTTGACAAATTATTGAGGTCAGTACAAAGGTTAATAGAAAATTACTGGGGGTCAATAATTTTTCTTTTGGTTTCTTTTTGGTTGGAAATTGCCTTCTTCTTCTATCTTCTTCGTTTTTCTGTGCTGTAATATATTTTTCTGGTGATCAGTGACCGGAAAAAGTCTGACGAAGAGAATTTGGTGACCGGAAAAAGTCCGGCGACCAGAATTCGGGGACCGGAGACTAGCGACCGAATGCCGGAATCCGGTGACCGGTGAACTTCTGGCCAAGTTTTCTCTCTCTCTCTCTCTCTCTCTCTGCATCTTTAAAGAGTGAGGGCAAAATAATCATAAATTAATAATGTTTGTTAAGATTTTAGTTAAAGATTTGTTCATTTTGATATAAAATAAGTTACCTTATATTCAAATAGGTTTTTAAAAAAGATATTCAATGAAATGGGCAATGAGGAGCTAAAATTAGTATTAAATTGACATTTTCCCTTATATGTATTTGTTATAAATTAATCTGACTTGTTATACAATTTTGTGCTCTGCTCTAAACAAGCCATAGACCTATATATATATATATATATATATATATATATATATATATATATATATATATATATATATAATTTCTTAAAGTTTCTGTGTATGTTTCGAAAACGATATAAGGGCAGTTTAGAAAAAGTACTACTTTAGGGTTTATGAATCGATTCAGTATTTGTATATTAGCGTAGGTAATTAGCTTTGGACATTGATTCAATATTTACTAATTAGGATTTGTATAATATACAGAAACACATAGTACTAAGCACAGAATGTCAGAATCTGAGTTTGTAATTGCCGTCAATATCTATCCCCTAATGTGTTTGGACAGCTATATCTTTGGTCGATCAGGGGCCAAACAAAGTTTGAAGTTTGCAGTGCACTACTAGCTAATTAAGCCAGCTATAGCTGGGAATTAGGGATCCAGTAATTAATTACATGAATCAATTAACCTAATTGCATGAATCAAGGGCACTTGATTCCGTTTGAATAATTAAGATATATAATCAAGTCCGTTTTGCGCACGGCTCAAGAGACCTTAAAATCCTTTAATTAGTTTTAGGGGTTCAAGGTTATGGATAGATTAGTTTACACTGAGCAAAGTGTTTAATTAGATTCGAATAAAGTCTTAATCCTTATTCTGAATCTGTGATCAATCACTCTGATCGAAACCAGTATGTCGTTGGCTTAGATGATTAAGTTAATCAATTAAGCGCTGATTAAGAATTTGATGGTTTTGGAAAAATATACGATTTGTGTAGGTCGGTGAGGGGGAATCAAGGTTCTAAAAGCTGTCATTTCAACATTAGCATAAACTGGATCCCTGAACTCGATACATGTAACTTGCAAAACAAACAGATTAACATTAACAGAAACACGAAAATACTCTAATTACAGTACTTGCTTGATTAAGATATGGATATAGTTTTAGTTTTGCCGACAAATTCACATGATCGGATACTCAGACATCATTCTATCCAATTGGATTCAAAATTTCAAATTCATAATGTGACAATACTAATTTTCTTTGTGTTCGTTCTGTGTATTATAGTAGATACGTACTCTTTGCTTAATCTTTAGATATCATTATTCAAAGATCATTGATCTCTTACGTACATAAACGCAACAAATTTGGAAATCGCATACTCATTTGCAACTGTTATCAAAACAACAGGTGATCCTAAGCTCTAAACGATTTTTTTATGTTTTTTTTATGCTAAAAGACTAATTATTACAAAGCATATCCCTGAAAACAACCAGTTTTGAAGAGATCAAAATTCACAACACGCCTCACAAACAGAGGAAAACCCAACTCCTTTAAGCTAGATTGAAAGCTAGCTGGTGATCGACTAGCTAAGATTAGCAAGCGCATTGCAGCGAACTTAGTTTCTCGAAAAACATGATGCAATAAGGCAATACTCTAAAAAGACCCGGCAACAATAGTTGAAACCCTAAACCATGTACGTACTACTCTAGCTAACCTTAATAGATTACCAAAGATTTCTAATTTTATTTGGTATTTTTGTTTCTTTTGGTCGAGATTATATTTGGTCGTCTTTCTATCACTAAATAATAATAATTTTAAAAAACAATATAATCATGAGAATGTATTGCAACTCGCAAGATATGTTCTAAAAGGCGCCGCCTTGTCCTGCCCAGGTGCCGCCTAGGCTATAGGCGGAGCTAAACCGCCCGAATTTTCTCCAAAGAGTTCAAGTAAGGCGGCTAGCTGCCCAGGGACCGCCTAGGCAGTCAAGGAGCCGTCAAGGCGAAGCAGGCACTTCCAAGGCGGTCTTGGACTAGGCATGACTAGGTGAAGCCAGTGCTTCCGAACAACAACAAAAACATAAAAGCATGCACGCCCTTGCGCTTCGTTGTGCTTTGATTCCCGAAGATGCATCGGTGTTGTTCACCATCGGAGCCACGATTAATTTAGGTTGGGCGAAGCAGAGGACGTTGTCATCGAGGTCTTCAGGAATGTCAGGTGGTTGAGCAGTGAGGTCATAAGAGATTTGGGTCTGAGGGCGAGGTTTTGTGAGAGGATTGGGAATGGAATTGCTCCTTTACTGTGTGTTGCACAGTTGAGCAGACTTTCTCAATTACCAAATCTGGGTTTGTTTGATTTTTTTTTCTTTTTCTGGGAATGAAGAGGCATTAATGGGATAGAGATGATTATTGTTGCAAGTTGCAAGGACAAGAGCAGGTTTATTGATAATGAAACCAATGTTTAAATTTGACATTTGGTCAACTAAGGAAGGACCTCCCCACCGCACTACCCCATTTTCATAATCTCAAATACTAATATTTATATTAAATTATTGTTTTTTTATGTATCTCTATTTAATTAGCTATTTTGGCTTATAAAACCATTTTTGGTTGAATTTTGTTAACCTTAATTATATTTATTAATATTTTATTAGTTTTAAATATTATATTTATTTATTAAATGCCAAAAAATATAAATCGCCTATCTCCGTTTAGACTGTCCAGACGTTAGATTATGGGTCACCACCTGCCTAGCGCCTAAAGCGTTTTAGACCACTGCATAATACAAAAACGATGTAAAGAGTTAAAACTCTTCCCGTTTAATCTTTTTTCAATTATAACTAAGCAAAAGAGTCATCATGCACCTGTTAACCTGCATAGTTTTTGAAAGGTGGAATATCATTGAAATATTGGAGTAAGAATAAAGTTTCTCATGCACCAAAAATGAAAATCAACACATTTATATAACAACAATAATAGGTCATATCATCCATCCAATCAGTCAACTCAAATTCATATATTCACAATATAATTATCACTCAGGCACTGAAAAAGCCTTCTAGAACACGCACATATCAAAGTCATGTTCAATTAGACCTAAGTTAATTGGTTGCTAATCAGTGATTGTGAGTTCATATACAACGGGAATGGGATCTTACATTGGCATCGTATATTAATTGATGATATAGTAAGATATGAAAATTGGGGGAATCAGTTGCCACATTTGAAAGCAAACCACATTTTAAATATATCTTGCATCACAATCCACATATATGCTTGATCATTTTTATCGTACATAGACATTATCCATATAAATATATATAGTAACAGTCCTCTTCCTTTGGGCGTGTGGTTTGCAGCTTAATGAAATATTTGTTAGGAAAAAAAAGACCAAACAGTGTCCCACCTTTTTAAGAAGCATAACTTTAGTATCCCACCTTTTAAAAACTTCAAAACGGTATCTCACGTTTTAAACCCGACACAAGATCAGTATCTGCGGTCGTCATCTCCGTTACGGTGACAGATTAAATTCAAATAATGAAGGATAATTTCGTCTAATCACATCATAACCCTTAACCCTCTTTAACCCTATCATTTTCACCCTTTTCTCAATCTGCCTCATACCCTCTCTCTCTTACGAATATCTCCTCTCTTTTTCTCTCACTCTCACTCTGTCTCTCTCTGTCTCTCTCATCTTTCTCTCAGATTGAATCACTATATTTGATTCTCTTATTATCTAGAGAAAAGGCATACAAGTGGACAGAAGGATTGATAGCATGATCGAAAAGTGGAGGTATTGATCAGGACCGAAGTTCTCACCAGAAAAGCTATATTAAAACCAACAAATAACACCAATTGCATCATAGTCAACTGAATACTGAAATAAAAGATGGATTTCTGACCATGTCAATATTAAGGTCAGAACGCTAGTCCAACTTATGATGACTGATATCTCATTGATCAAAAGCAGTAGAAAAGAAGCTAAGGCTGTAATAGAAATGCACATTTATTATCTAGATCAGAGTTCAAAAAGGACATATCCATGGTGTCGTCAAGTAGACCTTGAACAAAATAGCAAGGTAGTTGTTATAACAAAATTGCCTCAGCAGGTGAGCCGCTCAGCGACCTTTAGCAGCATACGCAACAGATGCTGCAGCAATAATGGTTGCTGCCGACAACATCAACTTCCACAAATTATTCCTCTTCTGTGCCTGGGCCACAGCAGACTCCAGTTGTTGCTTCAAGTCTTCAACCATCTTCTCATTGTTTCTGAAAGCACTCTATATGGCATCCAACTCCGCTGCATATGGTTGAACTTCTTCTCCAAGGTTCTTCTCCTTGATAGACAGTTCCTTCTTCCCTTCAGACTGAGAAGCTAGGAATGCTGCAGTGTTCTTCAACATAGTCAATGCTTGCTTCGAGCTCCTCCCAGCCGATTCATATTTAACCCTCCAATCATGAATTTCCCTCTGAGCATCAGAAAGGCTCTTCTGCATGATATCATTTTCCTTTGCCAATGATTCTAAGCGGCTTTCCATCACTTTTTTCTTCTCAGTAATGTTATCACTCTCACTCCTCAGTTTCCCCAACAATTGCTCTATTTCTTTAACCTTCTCCTCCCTTTGGGAAACAATCAGCTTCAAATCTTCCACTATCTTTTTCTGCTCAGCCAAACTTTTCTGAGCCTCAGCCCTCTCTTGCTTAATACGCTCAACAGTTTCTTTATATTGACTAACTTGAGAAACCAACTCAGCATTCTTCTCTTCCTGCTCCTTGAAGGATTTTCGCAGAGTAAATATAACATCCCTTTGCTCACCCACTCGTCTACTCAGCTCAGCAACTTCACCATCTCGATTGCCTTTGGAGGTAAATATGTTCTCTTGGCGGGAATATGTAGTTTTGGAGGCAAATATTTGATCTGCGCCAAACTATTATATGGAATTGGCGGGAGGAACTGAACAGACGAAAATACCCTTCAAAATATGATAGCTTGGAAGCTCCGTCACGGAGATAACGACCTCAGATACTGATCTTGTGTCGGGTTTAAAACGTGAGATACCGTTTTGAAGTTTTTAAAAGGTGGGATACTAAAGTTATGCTTCTTAAAAAGGTGGGACACTGTTTGGTCTTTTTTTCCATATTTGTTATTATCAAGTTAACGTAGTTAACTACGTACGTTACTTGCTGATTGGACCACACCAGCACCACAATCAGGGTGAACACGTGGTGTAGTAATGGACCACCCACGTGGAAAGAAGCTTCAATTATGTGACACATAATGTCAAGGACCACGCACAAAGAAAAGAAACATCCCAAGGCCCTATATATTCACAAAATTACACAAATCATTTTGATATTTCTGTAACAAAGAATAAAGATGAATAACATTTGAAATTGATTGATATAATTTTTTTAATTTCTCAAAAGTTGATTTTTGAGGTTGAAACCAAACGGCATATAAATTATCTATAATAAAGACATAAAGAATTCAGCGAGTCACAATTACATACTCTATAAGAATGGGTAGAGTTTGCATTGGCTTTCCAGCACTTGACGAGCTGCAAGAGTTTTTGATACACTAAAGCATACTCTAGAAAGAAAGATTTGATTAGTTGATTCGATCACTTTATTGGATTACATTGGCAGGGAATTCTTGCTCCTATAACATAAACAAGATCTGTTGTAGCATTAGGTTAAATAGAAAATCTAAGAAAGTGCATACCCTGCACCATATACTGAAATTCGTTTTATATGTAAATTCTATCTCACGTATTTCTCAAAAGAAAAGAAAAGATTATTATATTTTCAATGTAATTAACTGATTAAAATATAATGTTCATTCCGCACTGCTAAATAGACATATATATATAATACTAATAATAATTCAAAAAAATAACATAACAATACCGAAAAGCAGCTTAATACAATTTGGTTTAGCGGCATAGTCTTTTCTATATGAATGGAAGATCGTGAATTCGGCACACAAAAAACTCATTGTTTAACTGATAAAAAAAAGCAGTACTGAAAAGAAAATGTTAAAGTTGTAGAATAATAAGGATAAGATAGTGAGGGAACTGTATAGAGGTTTCTTCTAGATTCTGTTCGTTTATATATAGTTGGGAGTTTAGTTTATATATAGTTGGGAGTTTAGCGGGTGTTAGATTATTTGTCAACTTTCCCTGATCGATGAGAAATTGAAGAGAATTGTAATGTTTACCAATTAATATGGCTTTCCGGTAGGAATGAGTATGATCACTTTCTAGCTAGGATATAAAATTGTTGAGAGAGAACTACAGTACTACACCAATGAGAAGTATCCTTTTTGTTTAGGTTCTGATGTGACAATAATGAAATCAATTAGTATCAGGAATAGTAAGCTAACATTATGCTCCTTACGTATCTTCCACTTAGATAACAAACGATAGCAAGAAGCTAGTGTTAGTGCCCGGGTCACTGTCTTTTGAAGGAACAAAACAAACAAATAATAAACTACAAGTTATATCGTCTCTCTTTTCTCATAGTAATTTTCGATCAGTTTCAAAAGATAGTTGAGTGGTTGAAAATAAACAGGATATATATATATATATATATATATATATATATAATACGACAATTAGAGGAGTCATTTTCTTCAGAAGATGTTTCATTAAGGATCTTATAATGATGACTTTCAAATAAACGATTGGATGACATGCAAATTGTAAGTCAGAATGAAATCAATTAAAATTTAGAACAAAGGAGGGAAATCGATTAAAGTCAAAAACTTTAGCATCTTCCTTTCGCTCTGTCAAAACAAGAGGTTTCTAGGGTTTGTAAATTTGTTTTCTATTCCATCCGAAGACTCGTCCGTTGATGTTGATGTCAGACAGGAGTTATGGGTGGTTGTTTCTGGTGGTCGAGGGTGGAGATCTACTGCAGTGGAAGGAGAAAGGCTTATTATTTCATGGAGGGTGGACTAAGAATTGGTGATGGGTTTGTGTACAGCGAGGTTGTCTTTGACATGCTCTCTAGTGGCTGGCGAGGAGCGGTGGTGTTGGACAGTACAAACAGAGCAGCACTGTGGTACGATGACCTAGAGGACATGGTGGTGATGACCTGGAGGACATGGTGGTGATGACCGATCCAATTCGATTATTGAATCTGGATCGTCTCTCAGATCTTGAGAAAGTGTGTGCTGAGTCCAGATGATGATGCTCTTCCGGTGGCGGGGCGGCAACTGTTCTGCATCAAATATGTTGCAGATTCTTGGGTCGGACTCTCTGAGTGGCCTGCATTTTGATATCCAACGGGGTAGATTGGGCTGGGATATTTGAGCATAGGGCTGGTTTTTCTTTTTTTCTTTTTCTTGTTCTTTTGTTTTATTTTTATATTATAGTTTGTTTGTTTTGGATTCTGTTGAGTTGAGTCGTCCCTCCTTTTTGACAGAGGGTATAGGGTTTGGGTCGTCCCTCCTCTTTGAGCGAAGGTTTATGGTTTTGGTAGGTTCAATGTCTTGGGTCGGGTCGTTGGGTGTGTCATGGTTATGGTGTCGTTTCCAAGGACAATTTTAACGTTGGTTTTTTCTTATTGTCAATGTAATGGGAAGGTTACATGTGCATAAATGTTGGTAGTTTTGACATGTAGTGTTTGAAAAAGTTGTTTCTTCTTGAGGTTGACTGTAAGGATGTATCGAGACTTCTAAAATAAGTTAGGTTACGATTGAACCCCTATTGGGTCTTGTCCACTGTAATCACTGGTGTATTTAGATAGGGAGACGTGTGGGAAATTTTTTCTACCACCAATATCTCTCATGATAGTAATATTATATTTTATTATATAAAGTTTACATTTCAAAAAAAAAAGTTTAAAACACTCATTAAACCGTTCATTTGAAAGTTCTCGCTTAATTCTCGTTATAAAGTTTTCATAAAAACCTTTCATTTTCTTATGATCGATCAGTTTTTCTTTAGGAGATCAAACGATCGTTGTCAAACATCAATCAATCGTCAAACATCTCTTCTTCACCTTCATCAACACAGTCGATCAATAATTCTATATGGTAAGTAACTAAGTACGTTGTTCTCGTGTATAGATATCATTATTACAAACTTGCCACTCATACGTTAATGGTTTATGCTCCCAAAACCCTAACATGGTAAAACCGAAGTATTTAGAGTAATACATAGTACGTCGTCTTAGTTGAATCTAGGGTTCCGGCCCCAAAACCCTAAACGCATTCACGTACCGACATGCTTATTAATAATGAATATTTATCGGATTCGTACCATTGACCATTGAAATCAAATTCCGGGAACTGTTCGTCTCAGATTTTCACACCTTAGATTTCCCGCTCTCTGAAACCAAGCCGGGCTGCCAGGGCTCAGAGTTCCGTACAATGGAGTAGTCGGCAAAGCCAAGCATGCGGTCAAAAGAATAAACAGAGGAGGGAGGAAGCTGGAAACACGTGCGACGGAGGCGAAAGCGCACGTGCAGGGAGAAGTAGTAAAAAAGAAATTCATGGTGAGACGGTAGTAGTAGTACTACTGGTGTAGCAGCAGAGCTGGGTTTGCCAGGTTGACCGGGGACAACAGGGTCGCCGAGACTACCCGTGTGTTTGGCGCCCACCGCTAGACGACACCGTTTTTGGACGGTCCTTTGGCTCCTCTTGGCTCGGGCCAGCGTGGTTGGGTATTTGGTTGCTGTTCATCTCTGACTCAACAACACGATTCCGTGAGCCTGAAATATATGCATGTCTGGCTAATTATCGGAGCTTATCTGGAAAGTGGTATAGGGTTTTACTCTGAAACAGTACTGTGTTTTTCTTTCACACCTGGTTCCCTATTTTCCACGGCTTTCCCGAACATGCTCTGCAGTAGTCGAGTTGTCGTTTGTTCAATTACCCTAAAAATAAATGAAAGAGCTCGATCTTTTTCTCTTTGGACTGGGAAAGAGCTCGATCTTTAGCTCGAGGAAATGTAAAATTAGAAGGTGAATTACTATATGGGGAAGAAGCTAGATCACAGATTCACAAAAGTTGTCCATATATTACTCTGTATCTAATTATATGACTGTTTCAAATGAAAAATGACAGCTATTAGACAAAGTGGTTCCGATTAGACCACAATGCCGACAATTTTTAGTTAGTGCACGAATCAAAGACCAAAAAAACAAAAATCATGTGTATGAAAGTAAAGATAATCTTCTTCTTATTCGTTTTTTTTTTCTTTCTCTTTTTTCATTTTTGATAGCTATATACATTTGTTTGAAATTGGCAGAAGGACGAAATGTTACCCATCTTGTAGTGATGAATATGGTTAAAGGAGAGTGAGATGATACCCCTTTTTACAGTGTGCAAAACTCTTTAGTTGAGGAATTGAAATTGCTCTATAGTTCATATCTACCGAGAATGCAATATGACAGATGACTTAGCTCATTATATGCACACTTTAAACTCGGGACACCATTTCTTTAAGAATCTGCTTGTTTGTATGTTGGGCAGACTACAAAAAGACAAAGCTGATTTTTTACGATCGAGGCTTGTTATTACTTATTTTGTTTTTGGGGCTCTTAAAGCATCTCCCATGCTAGGCTAAATCCTTAGCTAAATTTAGCCTATAAAACAAGAATATCATGTGGAATCTTTTTTTAGCTTATCAAAGTCTCTCACCGTAAGCTAAATCTTTAGCCAAATTTATAGTTTTTTAACTTTAAAAAAACACTCTCACCGTACCGTAAGTTAAATCCAAAGGTAAAGCCAAATCTAATTCTTTTGTCATATATATGTAATGTTATATTTCTATGCATATTTTTTCTTTTCTCATATATATAAATATATATAATATTAAGAATAATTTGAAACTACAAATAATGGGAATTGAAGGACATGCATGGATCATATTCCTTAAGAAATATACAATAATTGAAAGATACAACCAATGAAAATAAAAAAAAAGAACGACAAATTTATTTGAAAACAAAATTTTTATTTGAAAATAAACATTTATCGATCACGATTTCAAACTTATGTTGTTTCATGTCATTGTCAAATATGTTCAATTAAAGCATCTCAAAGTTCATAATTAATGAGCTTTCTTTTCTTATCTTTAATTTTCCTATGACGATCAAGAAATTGGCTAAATCTTGTTGTTTCGTCAACCACCATCTCAACAGTAGGGACGGGGGTGCTTGATTAAATTCTTTAATCGGAGTCGATAAATCTCGTTCATCCTCGATAATCATGTTGTGCATTATGATGCATGTAGTCATTATATCATGTAAGACACGTTTATCCCAAAATTGTGATGGTCCTTTAATAATTGCCCAATGTGATTGTCAGTGAGCTGTGGCTTGGTTTGTTAAGGTGTTTAACTGACAACTTTGAGATCATAAGTTCAAATATGTAGGGTGTGTGCGTTATTAATAAAAAGCTTTTTTAAAAAAATAAAAAAATTGCCCAACGTGATTGAAGAACTCCAAATGCACGCTCCACATCCTTCCTATATGATTCTTGCTTTGTGGCAAACAAAGTTTTCTTCTAACCTTGTGGATCATGTATAGTTTGGGCAAATGTGGATCATTTAGGATATATACCGTCGGCTAGATAATAACCAACATTATAATTATTTCCCATAATTGTATAATTTAGGAATAAGTCTTTATGAAAGACCTTTTGGTTATGGAAAAGGTAAAGACTATGGAGGAAACAGAGGTACCGGAACAAGCGATGGACATGGAGGATCCCCGTGACGAAAGCGGTGGAGTACCGATTATTGTTGATGGTTATTATAATATAGGTTTTTTTTATTGAAAAATAATATGTGTTTTTAATAAGTCTAGCATTTTATGTTAGTTACTTCGTTATGTTGTAATTTAGTTAAATCTAGCATTTTGTGTTGTTTATGTTTTAATAAGTGTGTAACCCTTTTACATGAATATGTTATGTACTTTTTTTAATTCAATAATTAATCAAGTATATGATTTTATCTAAATATATTAGATATGGGGCTTACATGAAATGTCTCGTCGAGATCTTTGCAATGGTAAAAAAATTAAATAGAAATGAGTTTTTAATTATGTAGTTGTGAGGGATTAAAGATTTTTAGTTCAAATTTTAAAAATGATACAAAATGAAATAAGATGGTAGCTAGAAGGGCAGATATGAAAAAAAAACTGAACAAAATATTATTTGGCTTTAACTTATGAAAATGGAATGCCAAATTTGGCTTATCAAATAGCTATTATAGGCTAAATTTTTTAACTTGAGAATTAAAATTTGGCTTATGATGAGAGTAAATATAGACTAAATTTGGCTTTTTAGCCTATGGTGGGAGATGGTCTTAACTCTCTATATAAAAAAATAATAATGAAAATAATTAAAATTCAACCGTATATTTAACTTTTGAGCAACATGTAATAAAAAAAAGAGTTCAAAACATGCTCTGATAGCCAATTACTTTGTACTGTTGTATCCAGTAGTTGTGCAAAATTATCATTGGATTCAATTTGGAGGTGAAAATTAATGAGCATGCCGATGTAGATCCAACGTCGTTGAGCACGATTACCTACTGAATCAACTAATTGTTTGAGTAACTAATTAAACGGGGTGTTGATTAAAATTAGGATTAAATTCATTTTATCCTCATGAGGTTTGGGGTTATCTTGATTTCAGTTACCTACTGAATCAATTAATTGTCTGAGTAATTAAACGGGGTGTTGATTAAAATTAAGGTTAAATTCATTGTATCCTCATGAGGTTTGACCGTTTGGGGTTATCTTAATTTCAGTTTATGTTTTCTCAATTTGTTAAAATTCTGTCAAATTTGGACTTCCTACTGATGACTTGTAGCTTTTTTGGATGAGTAAAATTTATGTAACTTCTACAATCAATGAATTGACGCCCCTGTTTCAAACAGAAATATTCATTCTCCTTCATTAAACCAAGACAAAATCCTAATTTCATTTATTTTCATCTAGATTCCAAGTTGCATGACCTTTCCATCCAAATCGACTAGAGTTCTACAATTTTACTTCTCTTCGCATTTGAGAATTCATACTTGCTTTCTTAACCAGTCAAATTTTTAGCGTTTTGATTTAAGAAGACAAAATTTAAGTCGTTACAGAAAAATATAAGTTAAAAAAATGAAAAGTGAAATTATGAATTATAAATTACTAAATTTATGAAGTGTAGATTTTACTCGATTGATTTATCCAATTAAACTATAAACCCCCTGAATCAAAGTCCTCGCCGTACATCATGGCCGAAAAAGAGGTCCTCACCTCTTCATTTCCGGTAAAAAAGAGAAGAGTGGGATTTGCCTCTGAGTACAAAATGGGCAGAGCACACGGAACTGCTGGCCTGGCATAGCGTGCAGTGCAGTACAGTAGTAGATCCAATTTCCAGCACCACTGTGATCCCCTGTTCATCGTCCATTATGTTAAGGTAGACACCCCCACCAGGTCCCACCTTAACCAGAATCATTTTCTTACTTTTTTGGAACCTACCAGCCTCTCCATCCTCTATTTGATGTTATCCACACTCACACCAAAAAAAATGGTGGACACTCTTAGACAACCTGGACCCGCAATTTCTTTCCCTCTCGTAAACTGTTCATCTTTGACCGTTGAATACCATTCAAACCTAATTGTTTTTGAATTATTGCTTCTGCCCTTCAGTTTTTGTTATTTTGCTCTTCTTTACCCTTTCTATTTTGGTTTTTGCCAGTCTGTAACGTTCACTTCGATCACTTGTGCACTTCATTAGGGTCATTACCTTAATTACTTTTACTTTTGGACTTCTTACTATAAAACATAAAGATATCAAGATTAAATGAGTTGATGTCCATTTGTAAAATGGCTTTCCTATGACTCCTATCTATGCTTTATGTCAAAACAAGAAGAAGGGCATGAGTGCAAAGACCACTACCCGCTCATAATGAAATGAATGAACCATGCTGGTCGCCCAATCAACCTCTAAAAACAGCCGTGCTAGACAAATGGTGGAGGAGCGAGTCACGTTAACACAATTCCATGATGTACACAGGAGTAAGATTTCAGAATGCAAGCCTGAGTTGGTTTCGGGCCCCACCATGCCCCCCCAGTCCAACGTCTCAATTTGACCAGACCCAACCATAACCATAACCAAAAAAAAAAATTGCACAGCGCCACGGCCACACGTGTGGCCAAAAAGAGTCAGAGAAGAGACCAGCAGTCCAGTCCCCTTCTTGCCCCTGTTGGGTATGTCTCTCTGTTCCATTCGGTCCCTCTCTAATATAAAACCACCCGAACCTCACCAAAACCAAACCCACCAAATTTCACACAGAGCCTTCTCCGATTTAGCAACCATGCCGGGCAGTTTAGAGCCGTTGGATTTAGTCGGGGTGCAGATTCCCTACCACTTCAGGTGTCCGATCTCTTTAGAGCTCATGCGCGACCCGGTTATCATCAGCACCGGCCAGACCTACGACCGCCACAGCATCGAGTCCTGGGTCGCCACCGGCAACACCACCTGCCCCGTCACCCGGACCCAACTCGCCGATTTCACTCTTATTCCCAACCACACGCTCCGCAGGCTCATCCAGGAGTGGTGCGTCGCCAACCGCTCTTTCGGCGTCGAGAGAATCCCGACGCCGAAGCAGCCTGCGGACCCGACTCTAGTCCGGTCGCTCTTATCGCAGGCCGGGTCTCACTCCAACCCGTACCCGACCCGGCTCGCAGCGCTGCGACGCCTCAGAGGCCTGGCGCGTGATTTGGATAAGAATCGGTCTATAATCTCCTCCCATATCAGCGCGCGGGAAATTCTCGTGAATATTGTCTTCGGCGACTCCGGCCCGGATTCCGAGCTCAACCGCGAGGCGCTGGCGCTTCTGGTGATGTTGCCGCTTGCGGAGTCGGACTGCGTGGCGGTGGCGTCGGACCCGGACCGGGTCGGGTTCCTGGCGCGGCTCTTGTTCCATAACTCGATGGAGGTCCGGGTCAACTCGGCCGCGTTGATCGAGAACCTCCTGGCCGGGTCGCGGACGGCGGAACTCCGGGCTCAGATCAGCAATGTGGACGAAATCTACCACGGAGTGATCGAGATTCTCCGCAACCCGATCGCCCATCCACGCGCCTTGAAAATCGGGATCAAAGCGCTTTTCGCGCTGTGCCTGGTGAAGCAGACGCGCGACAAAGCCGTCGCCGCCGGGGCGCCGGAGACGCTGATCAACACCCTCGCGGACTTCGAGAAATGCGACTCGGAGAGGGCGCTGGCGACGATAGAGCTGCTGTGCCGGGTCCCCGAGGGCTGCGCGGGGTTCGCGGCGCACGCGCTGACGGTGCCGCTGCTGGTGAAGACGATACTGAAGATCTCGGACAGGGCAACCGAGTACGCGGCGGGGGCATTATTGTCATTGTGCTCGGAGTCCGAGCAGAGCCAAAACGACGCCGTGGCGGCGGGGATTATGACGCAGCTGTTGCTGCTGGTGCAGAGTGATTGCACGGACCGGGCCAAGCGGAAGGCGCAGCTGCTGCTCAAGCTTCTTCGGGATTCGTGGCCCGAAGATTCTGTCGGAAATTCTGATGACTTTGTTTGCAGCGACGTCGTTTGGTAGTTTGTCATTTTCTTTTTCTTTTTTCATTTTCTTCCTCAGTAATCTCAAATTTTTCATAATTTTTAGGCTAAGGGAAAAAAAAGGCACAAAGGGAGGTGGTACATAAAGGGATGTAATTTACTAATTTTTGTACGTAAGAATTCATTGTTTAGAAGCAGAATTAGCAGATGATGAAAAGATAGAAAAGTTACTGTTGTGAATTTCTTTATCTCTTTTTTTTTTACAGGCTTGAAATGATGCCTTTTCAAGTTGTTTGGGGAATCTTATGGTCATTGGGTGAAATGGGAATGTCCCATGTCACTTGGTGATTGTGACACTAGTGATCAGAGTGGAATTTTGGGGGATAATGGATTAGAAGAGCATCTCATGGTTTAGGTTCCTCTTTCTATTTTTGAGGATACATATGATCTTCACACAAAAGGAAAATATTTCCTAAAGTTGCTTTAATAACGAAGTGCTACTTGAGTCATGAAACTATTGTGTGATTTCTTATTACTGTTTTCATTAGGTAATTTGTTGGGTATTTGAGAAAACAAAAATCAAATTCAAGATACTCAATTTGAGAACAAAAGTGGGATCAACATGGCTAAAGTATCTGTGACCCAATAAGAACTCATTTATGTTTCAGATATAAATAATAATTTCTCAATGTCTTAAATAATTTTTACAAATTCAAGTTTGTTTTCTAATTAATTACCCACTCATAAGCCATAACTCTCAAACAGTCAAACCCCTCCTCCGACATATAGGTAGTTTCTAGTTCTATTAGAGTAAATACATAAAGAGAGCTTATTAATGAATACATTCATCTGCAGTGCAGTAGGTTTTGATGAACAATGATAACGTTCAATGCCACTCATTGTCACTGACTCTTTTAAATTTTTGGCTGACCACATTTAATCCATGTATGATGTTTAATTTGACAAGCTTTGACTGGGCTTTTCTTTCTGTAATTTTTAAATTGATTAGGTTTGGGTCTTTTTGGGTATACCTTTGTTAATTCTCAAGCCCATGCAGACCTGTCGGTTTAGGTTTGTGTTTGGTTGCTGCTATAGATTGGCAAATATAGCTTACTCACCCACAAAATGAATACCATAATGTGGACTGATGATGGTATCTCTTGTTTATATAAATCACACCCTCTTCACGATTAATTTGTAATGAACGTAACTAAAAGAAATTTTGATTTGAGAAAGCCAGAGGGTGTCAATTTCACTCTGCCAAAATATAACACAGCGAAAACATTTGGATCCTAATACTTGGAAAGCAGGCTATATAGACAAAACTATGTGGTTTGAAAATATACAGAAGTTAAGCAAGGATGATGTTGTTCACATGTTTGTAGAATAAAAGCATGGAATCACATGGCTTGGTTCTTATTCTTTTGTGGGGGTGATGGCTACTACCCACAGTGCTCACATGCCAACCCAACCTTGTTTGCCACTCTTTTAGTCACAAACATCATCATATATGGACTTCAATTGTCCCACCAACAACACCTTTGATATGCAACGATTTTTGATCTAATCAAATAAAACGCATATAATAAGACTACATTTTATTCGACCACATATTCTCATTTTTTGTGTTGAAAATGTTTATGACTATTTTTTTAGGGTTTCAATTTTGTTAACGATATTAAAATACATGCATGATAATGCGACGTGGATGATGATAGGAGCACAAAGTGCTACGTTTATAATGTATTTCCGACCCTATTTAGCTATGTAATTCCCTTAACAATATTCATATTAACTAAGTTTGTGTTTTTAGGTCATAAATAAAGCCAAGGAGCCTAAAAGAGACAAAAGAGGAGAAATCTTGAAGGAAAAGGAATCCATGTTGTGCAAGGAAAGAAATCAGAAAATCTGCCAGAAATCGTCAGTCAACTTCGACAGAATATTGTGATTAGCTCACAATGATCCAGGATATGTGCCATATATCAATGGAAAGCTACAAGAGTCTACTTTCCAGAACTTTTTACGGATCGTCAATACCTATTTTGGAGAAGAAGTTATGACCGTTTGAGTGGCCGAAGGTCAGTCTGCCCGAATTTCTGATTTGGACCAAAACTTCTATTTTGAGGCCCAGACCATATTGGTAAGCCCATGGACGAGTTTTGAGGGTTTTATAACCCTAATCACAGCAGAGAAGAGGAGATGAGAGACGAGGACGAAGAGATTAGAGGAGGCCAACGATCTCACCATCATCAGAACCTCCATAGTTGTAGACTCGCACAAGGAAGCCACCAAGCCATCATTGATTTCTCCATCATCCACGGTTTATCTTTCCTTTGTCATCTTTTATTCTCCTTGTGTGATTTTGCAGCCATGTGTGGCTGATTTCTCTTAGTTGGGGGCAAGGTTTGAAGCCCCAAGAATGTTTTAGATATTGTTTTGAACCTTGGTTTCGAATTATTAAGTCTTTCAAATTGTTTATTTGGTTTTGGTTTATGGAGAACTCTTGCTTGTTTATGTTCATGTATGCGCAACATAGAACATTATGAACTTGTGAGTGGGGCTAGAATTAGGTTGTTTAATCTCCTAAACGGTTAATACGGCTTAGTTCAAAGTAGTAAAACCTATAGGACAATAGGTGAAACCAAATAAAAAGGATTGCATGCTAGGTAGGCGTTCCACACTAGTTTTGCATACTTGTTCAATCAAACTTTCATTGATCTGAATGCTTAGAATAATTTGTTGATAGGATAGCGTCTATACCTTGATCGGTTATTCTAAAGGCTTAGTAATAGTGCGTTCATCTTACTTAAGTATTCAAGGGAAGTAATAAGGACTTACGCAGTGCGTTCACGGTTTGTTCTTGATTGATACCGATTTGTGACTTAATGATTGAAGCTTTGGTTGTTAACATGTCTTGAAATATACTTGGTGGTGGATTTCCAAGTCTCTAACGTCTCATCCATTTGATATTTTCTGATTTATTTTGTTTCTTTATTTTCTCTTGTTTATAATCACAAAACCTCATATCTCTAGTACTATCATCTTTTGTTTTGTAATTAACGTAATTGTAAAAGTACCCTCAATCCCCGGCTTGTAACGATACCCTTATTTGCTATATACTACAATTGACACAAAAGGGTTTTAATTGAAACGCCCGGTTTTGATCGCTATCAGATGACCGGATCAAAATATTACATATTAGTTGCTCGGTTTACTTGCACTTTGGTGCGTAGAATAATTTTCGCCTTTTTTCAGCTCTTTCCATGTCGCCGTCAAGCTTTGGGAATATAGAAACCATACCCGCTAACAATACATGGCAAGGACACGTCATATGTGTTCATTCCAAAGACTGAAACACATTTTTGTGGTCTCCTTAAAGGAGTCCGCGTTCCTTGTTTTTTCCTCTTCCACTCTCCAGTAGTCTAATTTTGGATTATTAGGGATCTCTGAACTTAGACAGGCTGCTCCAAAATTTCACTTGGTGGTTTGGAGGAGGCCACAGGAACGTCCCTAGGTTAAGATTAACACGGATGGTTCTTTCTGTTGTTCTCTATGGTTCAGACAATGCAGGCTTCGATCGTGTGGTACGGGGCCATGAGGGTGAGTTTAATTATATCTTGGCCTACTTATAGATGAAGGTATTTCTGATTTTGGTGCTTGTAATGTTGCTTTGCTATCATGTATTGTTCCATCTTCTTTTGTATGCTGGTTCCTATTTTGTTAGGAGTACTTTCTATGGGAGCCGTTTTTGCTTTATTTGCAGGATTTCACTATTGGGTGGGAAAAATCTTTGGTCGGACATACCCTGAAACTTTAGGTCAAATCCATTTTTGGTTCATTTTTTTCGGGGTTAATCTGACCTGTCCGTATTAGTCAGGCAGTGAAAGCAATAACAGAATTTCCCGTGGTTGGATCATCCAGTTTCTCATTCTCATGCCATCTTACTAGTGTGTTCCTTCTTGAGATAGTTTTTTGTTTCTTCTTTGGGGTTGGTTTTGACTTGGTACTTCATCTATTTTTGTATAATTTTTACTTTTTCCAAAAACTAACGAGTGCCCCGCTCTCGGTTACCCTAAAAAAAATTGAAAGCCCAAAAAGAGCGAGTACAAGGCGAAAAAACACCATCTTTTGTAGTTGTTTCGCCACCCTTGTAGCCGATGTGTTTACCAGGAAGCAGAAGAGGACTAGCCGGCAGTCTTGCACACCATGAGCACCAGCCAAAAGGCCCAAAAGCAACGAGCACGACGTCATCAGTTCCCTCGACGCAACATAGATCAGAGCCTTCACCATCATCGGCGTAGAGATGCCAATCAATGACATTAGCCCTAGGTATCAGAGACGTCACACTTTCACATCCACCAAAGAATATCAAGCTGATCCAAACGGATCCCAACATTCTCCATTGTTAATCACGGAGATCGAAACAACCAGTTGTGTGTATTTCAAGCACGAAGGAGATGGCACAATCCTTGAATCAACTTGTAACTCTCTATTTAGTTGGGACTTGTTAAAGAGAATAACACATTCATTCAAGCAAGCGCTAGACATATTTCATTTAAGATCAATTACAAAGTATTAAAACTGACGAATAAGGTAGCTAGCTTATTGCAGATACACAATAAAGCGGATCAAAAATGCAAATTTCAAGGTAATACATATAACAAAGTACTGCAAACAAAATAAAACAACTCTTAGGCAATCCATAAATGAGAAACACTTCGGAGAGTTTGAATTTTTGGGTCCATTTTCGGTCCATGTGTGCAAACTATCTTACTGTAGATTGAGACACCATTGAAGCAGATCGAAAGGCAAATTTAAAGGTAATACATGTATTATAGTACTGGAAGCAAGATAAAACAACTCTTGGGCTAGATATCTATGAATTAGGATTGAATTTTTGGGTCTAGTATTTGTCCATGTGTGCAAATACCGCAGTTTGATGATCGAAAAATTAAAAGCCGGAGACGACACACAAGTTAATCTCTGTCACAGCTTGCTTGAATATTTCCTCTGCTGGAAACATGTCCAGAAGCTGATTATCAGAAGCGCTGCTTGGCTGTAAGATAGCACATCAAGTAAGTATGAATTGATACATAAGTTAGCTAATTTGCATTAAATGAAATGTAAAATCAGCACAAGGAACATAATAAGGAATTCATCAAGTTATGTGCATTGATAAAACTAAGGTTAAATTACGTTGTTCACCGATAAGTTTTCACAACACCTTAAGCAAGATAAAATCATCACTCTGTTGGTATGCACTTTCTTCCCATAATCCACAAACACTCCCAATATACTAGAATAAGAACAACTCTACGCATTACTATTGATCCCTCTTGAATGCTATTTGTATCAGAAGGTACTAAACCGTTAAAGTTCTCAACACTCATCATAAAAATAGATTTTCGTTCTAATTGTTACAATAATATATTTAAATGTAACCTAATTTCTCCAACTTCAAGAACCAATCTAACCTAATTAAACCAAAATTAGTGGTTCATCATCTATAGAAATTAAGAAACTAACCAAAATCATGTAAATTGTAGGAGTACCTTAATTAGAGTTATTATATATAATGAATGATAGTAGATGTGAGAATTTAATTAGGATATTACTAATTTTTACCTGTGCTTGGATCATGTACATACTGCGATGAGAGTCTGAGTTAATATGAGCTGTTACCATTACAAGCTTGTACTTGTCCAAAATGTAGCAAATCTGGGAAAATATACCAGGCTTCTTTGGGGCGCACACACTAATTTGTGCTTCATTTCGGCACATGTTCAACACGACATTGGGTGAAGTCCATGTTTCAAACACTAGAGGTTCGGGAGAAAGTGAGTTGGTTGAGAATGAATTGTTCAAAGGATTGAAATCAGGATTGATGTCGAATCCGTTTGCAGTAGTAGTAGTAGTAGAAGCATCGACCAAGTTACTGGAAGAGGCATGTGAAGGTGTGTGGTTCATAAGTATCGGTGTGTGGTTGTAATTGACCATAGTGCTATTTCGCATCCTCTCCCTCTTTTGTTGTTGTAGGGATTGAAGAGTGATTTCATGCCTTTTTATGTAGGTGACCGCTTCATCAACGATTGTGGATTTGTCAGCCTGTAGTTGGTCAAATAAGAAATCAAGTTAGTGATTTCATGCCTTTTTCTTTGGTAGCTAGATGTAGGGCTCTTTGATCTCCCAAGACCGAAGTTTTTCAAACATTTAAGAGGGAGAGAGAGAGAGAGAGAGAGAGAGAGAGTAGTTAAAGAGATCGAAACGAACACTCATACGAGAAGCGAGAGTGACATGCAATAGTTGTTTTAATTAAAAACCGCAACTCATACAAATATGTAATATATAATTTAATTACCTTAGAAGGAAGCTGAGGAAGCAAAGCATGAAGATTGGCAAACATGTTCCTCATCTTCTTCCTCCTTTCCCTTTCGGTGTATACATGCAACTCATGATCATCCTCAGAATCACTACCCCTTCTTCCTTCTTTCACCACCTCCTCACTACTCGCTTTTCCCTTTTCCTTGACAGTCTTCCCGTTATGCTTCTTGAAACTGCTACAACCAACTCGGCCACCTCGCTTCTTAGCTAGAGTTTTCTTACCGAGAGCAGCCTCAGGCTCTAACTCTGGTTGCACCTGATCTTCTCTATCCATAATTTCTTTCTCCTTCTCTAATTCATCCTTCCCCTCAACGCCACCACCAGCTGAATTCTCAGAATTGGAGTTCAACAAAAATTTATCAGTAGAATTGGACAAATTAGCCCACGACTGGTTTGCCCACAAAACCCCATTTGAACCTCCTGCTCCTGCATCTGGTTTAAACATGGTTGCTATCCACAAACACCGACCGAGATAGAGCTTTAGTTTCTAGAGACACAAGAGAAATCAGAGCAAGAGAGAAAGATCGAGAAATAGAGAGTATGGATGGATGGATGGATGGATGGATGGAAGGAGGGAGGGAGAGGGGGTGAGGAAGCTAGGCGTTTAAAAAGGTGGTGTATTCGCCAGGTAAGGAAGAGCCCAAAATATAATCATAAGGTTTTGCCGTTACTCTGCTTCAAAACAAAAACGGATAGCCTAAAGCTATACGAGAGACGAGACCCGTCCATATGGTTAGTGGCCCCACTTAACCAAAGAAAAACTAATATGGTATTATTTACCTTCAATTTAACCCATCATTCACAATTTACTATGATGTCCTGTCTTCATTTACTTTGGAAATGCATCATATGCATCAAATACCCCAATTTTTTAAAATTTACCATGTCATTTATAGGTACGGCACAAGGGTAGATTGGAGAACTAGTTAATTCAAGATATAATTTGCTCCATCTATTAAAGGAAAGGTTGAATGCTAACAATTTTTCTGATGTGTATTGCAGCTACCTAAGAATAATTATTATGCATCTTTTGGTTGTAGAGACGGTATAACTGTTATATTTATGATTAAATAATTTCTGTTTTGATAAAACGGTTTCATAAATAGGGTAATAATTAGTCGGTCAGAATACTTTGAATATGTGGATTACCTTATTGGTGGTATAATCGATGTTCAGTGTGGTAAAAAAATTTTGGTACATCTATTGTCACCCCACAAACTGTTTTACTCACTCCACATTCTTTTCACACCATACTTATATATTTTTAATTGCAAGTTCATTTGGTTCACTCATTAACAATACCTAAAATACAATTTTCTCAATTCTACTTTATTTATCTATTAGCGATACACACAATATCAAGCTCTTCTAATAGCCATTGAACTCCAAAAGGAAAAAGAAATTGAAGAAAACCATAACATTAATATCATTTGTTTTGAAAGTATAAGTTCAAGGTAAGTAAAATCACAAACTCAAATTTAACAAGGGCCAATTACATATAAGTCCATTTTAAGAGACATTTTTTTCCATATAAGTCCACCAAATTTTTTTTACCCACATAAGTTCATCTAAGCCTAAATAGAGTTTTATATTAGGTATTGAAGTTCAACAAAATTACAAACTACTACCCAACCAAAAAATTAGAATATTGTTTAAGGAAATTATATTTTCGTTCTTCTGTTATGTGTTTTGCCCTAATACACATATGATTGGTTAATCCAGTTTTCTTATTTGAATATATTACAGTTGATAGATCTTCTAGATCATTCAGGAGACTCTATGTAATGCCTATAAAAAGACATTTCTATCAATGAATGAGTAGATCGTTATTCTCGTTATTTTTTCTCATTCAACACGTTATCAGCACTTTTCTCTACCCCGAGCATGATAACGAAACCCTAAAAAAAAACCCTAAACTTTGCCGTACCCAATCGATTTCTGCCCTGGCACCCAGATTTCTTCTCTGGGCATCCACCTACCCCGATCCGGCAACCAAGATCCAGCCTGAGCGGTCCCCGACAACCTACTGCGCGCCCCAACGACCTTCAGCCTCCATCGGCGCTCACCTCAGCCCCCTCAATCTCAGAGCTCCATCGGCGCCGACCCTCAGCCCAGCGCACGCACGTCCGTCGTTCCACCATCACCGGGCAACCCAGCGTCTCCTCTCGGCCACATCGGATCTACGACCAGCCTTGTGCCCGTCTCTCGGCGTCGCCTGCCCGGCACCACGTTTGCTGATGTATACTAGATCCGAACCGGATCTGCTTGACTCGGATTTCAAGATCCAACCCGCTGCGTGTTTCCGAATGTGACATTGCTGCTTTGAACAAGGGGCAAAACTGTAAATTTTCCCCTCTGGGTAAAACGTTTTTACCTGACGAGTAAAAAAAGTTTTACTGTTTATTTTAGATGGTGAATATGACTAATCATATGTTTTTATTTTTCATGAAACTTTTAGCACAACAGATCGCGATGGAATTACGAGAGGGCAAATTCTGTTAAACGCAGTTTATTTGGCAAACTAGCAAGTAAGCTTTTATAAAAGTTGTTGTTTTTGAATTTTAATTAATTCTATAACCGGGCTTCGTAGCCTTCTTCTACATCCCACCTTTCTTTATAACGTGGGACGATATTGAGGGATTGGGACCCCTCATATCAAAAATTTGTGACGGTTTGATAAGTCACGGTATTATGACAAAATATTGTCATGGTTAATAGAGGGACAAACATCGATTTGCGACGGAAATTGTCGTGGTTAATATCGATTTGTGATGTAAATTGTCATGGTTACATCGATTTGTGACTGAAATTGTCACGGTTAATATCGATTTGTGACGGAATTTGTCACAGTTTACATTGAATTGAGTTACCATAAACCATGGTCTTGACCTAATTCAATACTTGAAATTAATCATCGTATATCGATAATAGTTATTCTTCCATCTTGTTGTTTTAAAATAATTGACCGAAACATGAGCCCCGAATTTGATATAAAAAGTGACGAAATTTGTGTCACGCATTTTTAAAAAGAGAGAGATGCAACACCTCGAACCCCATATGTCATAAAAAGATTGGGCCAATGAATGAAAGAAAAATCATGTTATTGATGTGGTTCTACATCGGTTCACTAGTTACAATGAAAGCAATAATATGGTCAATGTATACAAAATATATAGAGGTCTTGCAACAAGAAACTTACTATATGGAAAAAGATGAGAAAATTATTCTCATAGTTACGGATTTTAAAAGCAAAAAGTATATTGCTGAATATATGAAGCATATGACTTCGGTTTAACAGTCTAAGTGACTATAAATCCGTTTATTTTTTCAACTATTGTGAAGGCATACACCTCACATATTTGACTAAAGTTACTTGGTCGTTATATTTTGAATTACATTCATGGTCAAGACCTCTTTATAACTGTTGACATATTTATTTAGATTTTGTGTAGCACATATGGTTCGATCTATGTTAATGCAATATATTGAATTATAACATGACACTACATTGGACTACATTGGACCACCAGTTATTATAAGGTGACGTTTCTAAAGGCTAAATATCATGATGTTGCACAATGCACGTCGATTTAGATCAAAAGAGAATTTGTAATGTCAAGTGTAGCACAATGCACACTTATATAATTTCAAAAACATTACAAACAAGAGTAGTCTTCTATACTCTTGAGCGGATTTATAATTACAAAAAAGAAAATTGTGTTATGTTAAATGTCATCCAAAATTGGATGTTGAACAATCCTCTTCTTTCTCTACAAGATCCAACAGTGGGCCGTGGATGCTCACGACCAATTTTGCCAATTTTTAGCTTGTTCTAAGCCTTGTTTCGTCCATCTATGTAGTATTACATGTCATGTAATGCACTCTAAAGGATTCCAATACTTTTTTCAATTTCCATCGAAATTGTTAACATATTTCGTTTCTATGTCTTGACATAAGACTGTTGTCTCTACATTCATCTTTATATTATTGTATACGAATGTGTCGTAGAGAGATGGAGTGCTTAGCTAATTGCAATATTGCAAGGAATATACAACTATTCATGGATTTAGTTCTTTATAAATCTGTTGTGACTACGATGACTAGATCATTAAAAATAATCAAAGAGCGGATTAATGCTCAAGTTTCAATGCCTAATGGCTTTATGATTCAAGTCACATATGCTCCTTATGCATTCAAAAGGAAGCAATCAAACCGTGCAATGACTTAATGATATTCATTCCAACGTTTATCACCTAGAAACACATTGTGACAATTGATGAGAATTTCTTATGTATCATTATAATGAATGCGCAACATTCATGAGTCACTAAGATTCGGTTACTTGAATCGGTTATTGTCTCCAATGATGAGAATGAAGACATCGACTCATGTAGGCTTTAAAATAAATCATCCGGGACAATTTGGACATGTTTTGATGATCCGTATATTAAAGAGTAAAGACTCTCACGAACATCCTTTCTTTTGAGAAAAGAAACCATTGAGATCAAAGTACAACTTGGTGGAGCTATGAGCAATGCTCACGGCCTATGGATGACATTAAAACCATTCACGTCATCTTCCTATACAATGGAGGCACTACTCATGCTTTCATAAGCAAATATGACGCAAAAGAACCCCCTATGATCTCACATTGGGCATGCTCGTTACTTGTTTTGTAAAGCCTATTCTTTAGCGAAGATTAGGAGCGACACCCTCCTACATTAAAGACAATAAAATGTAGAGACTAGCATATAAACAAGATGTTAAGTCGTTGTTCACTAAGTAAGACATTAATTACAGTGTCTATGAGGATTTTATAAGCATGATACACAAGATGTTAGCTTAATGACTTCTAATTGTTCACTTTGAGGCATAATAATACTATGGTAATGTTCATAATGATTTAACTCAAGCCATAACAATTAGATATTATGGGGAACCTTCACAATGATTGAAAAGTTGAAAAAACCTATAATTTCTGGTTTTTCAGCTTGCGGACTCGTCATTGTGAGATCCGGTTCAACAACTTTTGGACAGGTTCTTGAGGTTCTTTTTGTGGCCACAGATTTCTAACATCCAATCCTACCAATGTACAAAATTTCGTGGCATTTGGAGAAGTGGAAGGTGGTGAACCGCTCAATATAAGTGTTCACGGATGTCCAGCGACTCCGACGGACGGTTCGGCAGGTTTTAGGCTGGTTCTGTCGTTGAGGCTTGCGGTTTTGTAATCATAACTTCCATTTCTACCTGCTTACAAAATTTGGTAGCGTTTGGAGCATTGGAGAATAATGAACAGTTAAAGGAAGTGTAAAACAAATGTCTAGTGATACTGGCAGTCAATTCAACTAGGTTTCTTTTTGACCGGTCTCGACGGTAAGGCCAGTGGTTTATTTTTGGACCTGTAAGACCAATGATTACGGGTTGTAGCAGGGTCATAGTTTTACTTATTCATCTTTGCCCACCATCATTTAAATCTTTATGTTACGGTTGTAACGGTATGCATATTTGTTAACAGATTGAGTTAACGTTCTGCAATCTATATCGTCCACATGTTGTATGTGTCATATTGCATCACCACAAGCGCACAATGATGAGTTATTTATGATGAATATTTTCTTTGAATAAGACATGAGCTTCCGACTATAGTCCGCTTATATAAGGATCTTGACAAGCGATCTCTTTTATGTCACTTTGATGAGCTAGTCTTCCAATCGTTAGGGGGTGATAAGAACAAGAATATTCAAGTAGAACGACTTAGAATTGTCGTGGTTTGTCCCTACTGCGTCTCATCAAGTTACTTAAAGTGACGAGATCACATATATATGCTGCAAACATGCCTGCAAGGATTGATGTTCGGATAAGAACATGTTGATGTCCGGATAAGAGAACATGTCGTCACCCATAAATGGTGGCATGGTGACACCACAAATGTGGTAGATGGTGTCACTAGGCCATGGCTCCTATGGTTTAGGGGGAGGCCATATGGTTCGATACATACTCGCTATGGAAGAATGCGAGTTTGGCACAACTTGATCATTTGATCAATGATACTAATTCGTCTGTTAATACTGGATTATAGTCATCATTGGGGGACGCCTCAATGTCAATACAAATCCATATAGAGACCTCTACACTTAAAAATTGCTCCGGTGTACATGATGACGTGGTTTAATGAGTTTGATATCGAACCATACTTCGTTGAGAAAATACCAACGTTGTAGATTGGCCTAAATGGAAAGATGTGATCCAATTTAAACAAAAAGATATTGCTTTGGTCAGGTGATGCCGACACCGCAAGTGTAAACTCTATCAGTTATGTCTTTGTTAGAAAGCATACTGAGAAAAAGAGTTTAGACTCACCTTCTGGCGCAAGGTCTCTTATAAACGCTCTGGAATTGACTATGATGAGATATACTCTCGTAATGGATGTCATTGCACTCTACTACCTTGTCAGTTAGGTAGTTTCTGAAAAACTAAACAAGCAGTTTGTGGTCACAACTTATCTATGTTGGGAACTAAGAGATGTACATAAAGATCTTGAATAGATCGGTTTTCACCCAAATCAAGTGGCTCCTGACCACGAAGCACGTTTGCAAGGTATTTGCTTAGTATCTACTTGATGGGGAAGGGATATGAAGAATTATGCATATTTGCATGTAAATTCTGGATGAATCGTGATGACCTTTTGTTAAACTAAGAGATGTCACTGATCTAAAATTAAGAATGAAATGATCTTGGGAATACTTGGTCTCGAAAGTGAGGACCGTTATTGATGATACTTATTCATCTGTCGGCTTAAGGCAATCTAAAGGACGATGAAGTTATGCCTATATGTATCCCTTGATCGGTCAAAGTCTTGAGAAGACTTGTTTCGTCCATATGACGAAGAAGTCTTAGGAGAAATTCTCCATCTAAGTACGGTAGCACATTCATGTACTTGTCACAATATGCTTGACTCGACATCTCATTCACTATAAACTTGTAAGGTCAAGTTCTCCTTAGTCTTTCAACTCTCTAACGGTTGAGCAGCTTTGCTCCCTCTTAGATGAGTGTGAAGGAACATCAAGGTAATGGCCAGATGCGCCTACGCAACACCAATGTAATGGCAGTGATTCCTTCTATAAAAGGTTTAGGCTTATTCATCCTTACATAAAGACACATCAAATGCGAAATCAGAATATGCCCAGTTTCGTAGGTCAACTTCCATCAGACCTACATGATAGCCCACTCGTTGGAAAATGGTGAAATTGGCACAATTGGAAAGGTCTATGTGTCTACTTTTCAGGGATACCAACCATTTGATCACACCTATCATATTGAGTGAGTTATAGCTATTTTTGTAAAGTAGGACGGATCTGTCTGAGAATCTACTTTTGCAGAACAGTCAACTTAGACAGAGCTTTGTGAGCAGCTCAGGATAAAATAGGTTATGGACCTTATATGGTTGGAAAGCTATGTGTGTCTAGTTTCCATAACTTTATACGGTTTGTCCATATCTATTGTATCGAAGACGTTATGATTGTTTAAGTACACGAAGGTCATGCCACGCATGAATCTGATTTTCAATGAAAACTTATGTTTTGAGTTGTTAGGAAACATTCTTCTTCAAGATCAAAGTAATGCTAAGCATAGCAAGTCTATTCTTAGGATGTTGTGGCTAGATTTAATGACTAAATCATTGTCCAAGTCTACTTTTGAAGTATGTGAAGTGCATTGGCGTGAGCCGTTTATCTGTACTCTGGGATTGAGTTACCAATCAGGGGGAGTTGTTGTGTAGACATCAGGGGGAGTCTACATGCATCACATGTTATCTTCAATTGTAGTTGGTTCATTGTGCTCTTTTTCCCTTCGTCCAAGTCTTTTGTTTTACCAACGAGGTTTTTGTTTTACTTGGCAAGGTTTTTACCGAGACAACATCATAAGCACCATATCGTATTCGAGACGCAGCACAAGGGGGAGTGTTTAAGGAAATTATATTTCCGTTCTTCTGTTATGTGTCTTGCCCTAATACATATAGGATTAGTTAATCCAGTTTCCTTATTAGAATACATTACAGTTGATAGATCTTCTAAATCATTCGAGAGACTATGTAATGCCTATAAATAGGCCTTTCTATCAATGAATGAGTAGACCGTTATTGACGTTATCTTTTCTCCTTCAACAAATATCTCTTATATTTACAAAAATTTCACTAGAATAAAATGTCAACAACCACTCTCCTCCTTGAAAATGTCTCCGGCAAACCTTTGGCGAGGTCTCCGGTTGATCTCCAACGAATTTTCTGGCCGACCTCCCGTGAGAATTCTGGTGACCATAAAAACTACTACAACTGACAATTAAAGATACTACCGACAACAACAAAAGCTACTACCACAAGCAAGGAAAGCTACCACTATTGACAACAAAAGATACTACCGCCATAGATAATAGTTACTACCGTGAGCAACAAAAACTAATACTACCAGTAACAAAAGATACCACCGCCAGCAACAAAAGCTACTATCACAAATATAAAAAAATACTACCACTGACAACAAAAGATACTTCCGCCAGCAACAAAATCTACTATCACTGATAACGAAAGCTATTACCACAAAAAAAAATGCTACCACCCACCAACGAAATCTACTACCATCACCAACAAAAATTACTACCGTCAAGCAAAATAATAGCTATTGTTACCGGTAACAAAATCTTCTACCAAATAGAACAAAAGCTACTAACAAGTAGGCCATGACCGCTTCGTCCTCCCCCTCTTGCCGCTCCGCCACACCATCTCACCTCACCACAGGTAGGCTCCGAACCGCCGCTCAAAGGCGACGACAAAACCTCATTGTCGAGACAGTGTCGCTCCCCAAACCAGATCTGCCAACAACTATCTGGTCCGCCCCCAAGAAAGTCTGGCCCCTCTCAATGCACTGCCACCACCTATCGAGTTTGAACACCACCTGGCCACCTTCAACGTCTGTCCGGCGTCGAACCTAACCATATCAATGAATCTAGAAGCCAACGCCGGCGGGTAGAGGCGCCGCTGGACAAGCCTCAAACTCATAGAACCCTAAACTTTTTCCACTTGTACACTAGAGTATTATTACATATATGTGACTAGTGAATTTTTTTGAAAAGAATAAATGAATTTCATTCGCTTAGCACATATTGAATCAAATTTAATACGGGTACTAATTAAGCTTAATATTATTTTGAGGATTTTAAAATGCCATACAATTGAAGCTAAGATTGAGCAACTCAACCACCTCACCAATGAAATCAATTTTTTTTTCTATCTTTAAAAACCGTGACTTTGTGCCGATTCTAAACTGTAATTTTTCTATTTCAAAGGAATTATATATATGTAGAATTTGTGGAGACTCTTTTAGTATTATTTTAGGATATTATCTTTATGCTTATTGTATCTAAGGTTTAGGCTCAACGTCCCAATGCATTATGTAATTTCATTAATCGAGACTTGAGAGTAACCGTACCAACCCTATTTCAAAAATAAAAATAATAATAAACGTACAGAACAATGCACCTTGTTTAGTATAAGTCTTGTTATTGATATCACTACCAGAAAATGGGTCTTGGGCGACGAAACAAAAAAACCGGGCGAAATTTTTTTTTTTCGTCGCCTAAGAGAAAACTTAGGCGACGAAAAAAAAATCGTCGCCCAAGGAAAAAAATCGTCGCCTAAAGTTCAACTTTAGGCGACGAAAAATCGTCGCCTAAGAATAAATTTCGTCGCCCAAGATAGAAACTAGGGCGACGAAACAATTTCGTCGCCTAAGATATTTATATCGTCGCCTAAGTTTTTTTATCCTTAGGCGACGAAACTCAAATATTTCGTCGCCCATGATTCTTCTATATATTGAGAGGCCGGGATAGAAGAATGAGAACTTTGAAAATTTGAAACATAAATTTCTCTAGTTCTTCAAATCGTTCAGTGTTGTGGAAATTTGTCCATACATAGTTTGTGGAGCTACTCCCAGGTACGTACATGTGCATATGCACATATATATATTTGCATATATATATATATATTGATTTTCAGTTTTATTTGAGTTGAATTAATGATATATATATATATATATATATATATATATATATATGCATAGAGTTTGTTCCAAGCTGAGTAAGGGGCCGTTCTGTCATAGATATGGTTCACAGGTTTGTTTAACTGGATCTCAAGATCACAAACTGACCACTCTTCTCGGTGAAGGGGTCGATAGGGGTTCGCCTCCGTGATCACAAACGAGTCCTGCCTGGTTCCTGTAGGGGGTTCGCCCTCCGTGACATTGACACTTGCCTTCTGAAACCACGGAATCCGCTCGAACTAGATATATATAATTAATAATTAGTATGTTGTATTACATTAATATATATATATATAAAAGATATGTTTATTAAATATTGATATATATATATATATATATATATATATATGTGTTATTTTCAGGATATGGATAAGAGTTGGATTTCTCTTCCAAGATATCACAGAAAATATGCTGAAGGAGTTTGGGATTTTATGCAATATGCGCAGGCCAATGCTGACGGGAGTGGCATGTTCTATTGCCCGTGCAAGATGTGTAAGTGTCGCAGTGATATGCATCGATTTCCGATTGATACAGTATGGGACCACCTGAAGAGTAACGGATTCTGGGAACGTTACACATGTTGGATATATCACGGTGAAACCTCATCACGCCCGCATGATCATGGACAGTTTTATGAGACGGGCAGTACATCCAACGATCCAACAACGGCCTTCATCAACGACATGTTTCCTCATGACAGCGGTGTATGCCCTGAACGACAGCACATTCCGCAGGCGCCGATGCAGGCCATCCCTAGAGGTGTCAACACTGCCGGTATAGCCAAGTACAACAGACTTATTGCTTTCCAACAGACCCCTCTGTGCCCAGGTCATGAGAAGACCGTTCTTCAGTGTGTGATGGAGGTGATGCATATCAAGGTTGACACAAAATCGACCGTGACGGCTGTTGATAGGTATCTACAGTACGCTGCTTCGCTCCTGCCCGACGGTCATCGTCATCCCACCACGCATCATAAGGTCCGTCGTATCTTGAGAGATCTCGGGCTTTCCTATATCAAGATTCATGCATGCAGATATGACTGCGTTCTATTCTGGGGTAAAGATGCAGACGGTAATGACCTTGAAGGCCTTCATCGTTGTCCGGTATGTGGGACCGACAGGTATAAGCGGACTCCCGCAGGCAACAGGAAACCTGTTAAGGTACTTCGCTATTTCCCGTTGAGGGATAGGCTGGAGCGGTTGTACATGTCTTCAAAGACGGCCGAAGCTATGAGATGGCACGCTGTGAGGGAGGTGCATGACGAAGACCTCATGGTACACCCTGCTGACGGGGAGGCGTGGAAGCATATAGACAGGGAGTTTCCTCATTTTGCTTCAGAGGTGAGGAATGTGAGGCTCGGGCTGTCATCCGACGGGTTCAACCCTTTTGGGACCATGAGTCTTTCGTACAGTATATGGCCGGTCATTTTGGTGCCTTACAACCTTCCTCCATGGATGTGCATGAAGAAGGAATACAACATGTTGACCTTGTTGATTCCGGGGCCCGGTTATCCAGGTATCTACTTTCCCTTCATATTGTATATATTGCTGTTGGTTCAATTTTTTCTCCATTTATTGTTTTTGTTCTATATTGTTGGTCATATATAGTCGTTATCTGAATTTGTTGTGGTTGTTGTTGTTGTTGTTATCCAGGGAAGTGTGTCGATGTGTATATGAGACCGTTGATTGAAGAGTGTAAATTGCTTTGGGAGGTTAGTCATCCCACTTATGACTCCCACAAAAAGGAGATGTTCCAGATGCATGTCATGATTGTTGGTACCATCAGTGATTTTCCTGCACGTGGGATGTTGTCCGGCAACGTTGTTAGGTGATACAAGGCTTGTCCTGAGTGTCTTAGCTCCCAGGGGTGCAGCAATCATTGCAACAAGATAGTCCGGATGGGTCACCGTGCTTACCTACCACATGATCACCCCTGGCGGATAGATACCGGGGCATTTGATGGGACCGAAGAGAGAGGTGTGGAGCCGCATAGATGGTCGGGGGAAGAGATTTTAGCAGTGCTGGATGAGTATGATTTTGGGCAGCTCAGCAATCATCCCGATATTGTGGCCAGAATACCTGAAAGACCAGACAAGTACAAATTCTGGACACATAAGAGCATATTTTGGGAACTCCCGTACTGGAGTACGCTGTTGATCAGGCACTACCTAGATGTGATGCACATAGAGAAGAATGTCTGCGACAGTGTGGTAGGTACAGTGCTCAACTTGGAGGGGAAGACGAAAGACGGTCCTAAGGCACGCGTTGATCTTAAGAAAATGGGAATCAGAAAACATCTTTGGCTGAAAGAGGGGAAGAAAAAGATGCTTTGGGCTCCTTACACCGTGAAGCCTGATCAGAAGACCCAGATCTTCAGGTGGATGAGTTGTGTGACGTATCCCTCAGGCGTTGCAGGAAATATAGCCCGGTGTGTGAACTTGCGGGAGAATAAGATATACGGCTTGAAGAGTCATGACTGTGATATTCTGCTACAACATCTCTTCCCTGTTTTCATTCGACCGTTCCTTCACCGTCAGGTAAATTTGTGGTTAAAATTACGGTTAACCTGTCGTTGTTGGATTTTATATTAAATTTGTGATGTGTGGTTGGCCAGGTTGTGGAGCCGTTAGTAGCGCTGTCAAGATTCTTCATGAAGTTATGCACAAGGGAAGTGAGAAAATCCGATCTCCGGGAAATGCAGGCAGACATCATATACATCATGTGTAAATTCGAGAGGATCTTTCCGCCAAATTTTTTCGATATCATGCCTCACCTGATGATCCATCTTCCCCAGCAATTGTTGCTTACCGGTCCAGTACACTTCACTTGGATGTATCCCATGGAAAGGTATGTTTTATTCACTTACATCTCCAGAATACATATATGTACGTACATGTTCAATAACCATAACGTATAGTTTGCAATCTTATATTTACAGGCAACTTGGTGAGTACAAAGATTATGTCACTAATAAATTCGCGCCTGAAGGATGTATAGCTGAAGCATATATTGCGCATGAATGCGTCACCTACATGAAGTTGTATTTAGGAGCGTCGTTGGGAGCTCCGCAAGCCATGGAGGAACATGCGCCGCGGTTCAATCTCTCTATAGTTTCCAGTGATGTCGAAGTTGGTGGAGCACGATTGTCCGCCGAGTATGCATTGTCGGATGAAGAGATAGCCATAGCGCACTAGTGGGTACTAATCAATTGTGAAGAAGTTAAATATTGGAAAGAGTTGCACCTATATTTTCCGGAAGTTGATGGTGATCTCGAGTACCACAACATGACGTTCACAAATTATTTTCGCACCTGGGTACGTAATTTAATCTTCCCTGTTTTTTATATATATATATATATATATATATATATATATCTAATTATTTTCTATTGCATATATTTTCGGATATTTACAGTTCAATATCCGTTACAGATGGACATGATTAAATCTGATGATAATCCAAACTGGTCTCACGAACTATTACTTCTTGCGATGCAACCGCAACGGGCTAGAGTTTATCCCACTTGCACAGTGAATGACATCAAATTTGTATCTGAAGAGAGAGACAGCAGACGAAGAACACAGAATTCTGGGGTGATGGCGCTTGGTCATGGCCTTGACTATTACGGTGTTCTCCATTCAGTGGTCGAACTGGTTTATGCGGAAGGCATGAAAGTGCATCTGTTCAAGTGTAGATGGTTTGATACAGGCGCACAGAGCATGAAGATGGATCAGTACGGCATTTTATCGGTCAACACTGCTACAAGCGCCTACGAAGATGACCCGTTTGTTTTTGCGACATCGGTCAAACAAGTGTTTTATCTTGATGACCTTGTCAGGGGTGACGCGTGGAAAATAGCGAACATTGTGCATCCTCGAAACATTTACCGGGCGGCTACACTTGGAGTGACCATTCCAGGGCCAGAGGCTGATGCGTATCAGGAGCCGAACGCAGTAGGTATTCATGATGTAGCTACTGTTCGCGAAAATAATGTTAAACATGGTCGAGTGCTCAGAATTCGTGACGAAGATTCAACCTTTATTGATGTTGATCCAAATGAAGAAACAGACGACGACTCTGACGACGAATTAAGGCATAGATTACCAGATATTAATTCCGATACCGAAGAAGACTCATCGGATGACTCAGATTACGAGCCTTAGCTTAGTTATAATTGAGCCTTAGCTTTGTAATTGTTGTCCAAATTAATATAAAGATTTCCGGGCGTGTTTGTGAGCCTTCCATGGTAGGCTGGGTTCCAAACCCCTTAAAAGAATATGTTTGTACTAAAAGAATATGTTTGTACTAAAATAAATAAAGCACATTTAAATTTCATTGTACAGGATTTTTTATTTTTAACCTTGGGCGACGAATTTAACAAATATCGTTGCCCAAATATTATCTTGACCGACGAATTACACTCATTTCGTCGGCCAAGAGTAATCCGAATAATTAAAATAAAATAAAACACATTTAAATTTCATTGTACAAGATTTTTTATTTTTACTCTTGGGCGACGAATTTAACAAATATCGTCGCCCAAGTATTATCTTGGCCGACGAATTACCCTACTTTCGTCGGCCAAGATAATCCGAATAATTAAAATAAATAAAGCACATTTAAATTTCATTGTACAGGATTTTTTATTTTTATTCTTGGGCGACAAATTTAACAAAAATCGTCGCCCAAGTATTATCTTGGCCGACGAATTACCGTAATTTCGTCGGCCAAGATAATCTGAATAATTAAAATAAATAAAGCACATTTAAAATTTCATTGTACATGATTTTTTTTTTTTTACTCTTGGGCGACGAATTTAGCAAATATCGTCGCCCAAGTATTATCTTGGCCGACAAATTACCCTAATTTCGTCGGCCAAGATAATCCGAATAATTAAAATAAATAAAGTACATTTAATTTTTAAGGAAATGTTTTTTATTTTTATAGCCCCGTCAGCGTCTCGTCGATTGGAAACTATTCTCAGTTGAAGGTCCGGCCAGATTACGTGATTTGGAGGGTCGAATAGCCGTTTCCGTCTGTTTAGGGGTTTGACCGCGCCGATTGACCGGACGGATCGAGCCCTTATCTTTGTCAGATGGAGCTGAATTTTTGCCCACCTACGTAATTCGTTATGCTGGTCATATCTGACGGTCGGTTTTCAGTTCCTCTTCTCCGATCACCAAACTCACGATATATGTACTAATGTTGTATAACTTTTTTATATAAATGTTGAGTTTAAGTTTCGTTTTGAAGACAACGTATACGTAGAGGCCTCAAACGCAAAAAAGTCGTGAAATAAGATATGACCGAAACGGTGAAATACGTCAACCCGTGAAAAATGAAGATATTTTGGTAAAATTTCGGTGCCGGTTGTTCCGGTCAACGAATTTCTCTTATTTCTACCTAGTGGTAGCCCTATCCCGGGTAATTATTTTTTACCAAATTTTTATAGCCCCGTAAGTGTCTCGTCGATTGGAAACTATTCTCAGTTGAAGGTCCGGCCAGATTACGTGATTTGGAGGGTCGAATAGCCGTTTCCGTCCGTTTAGGGGTTTGACCGCGCCGATTGACCGGACGGATCGAGCCCATATCTTTGTCAGATGGAGCTGAATTTTTGCCCACCTACGTAATTCGTTATGTTGGTCATATCTGACGGTCGGTTTTCAGTTCCTCTTCTCCAATCACTATACTCACGATATATGTACTAATGTTGTATAACTTTTTTATATAAGTGTTGAGTTTAAGTTTCGTTTTGAAGACAACGTATACGTAGATGCCTCAAACACAAAAAAGTCGTGAAATAAGATATGACCGAAATGGTGAAATACGTCAACCCGTGAAAAATGAAGATATTTCGGTAAAATTTCGGTGCCGGTTGTTCCGGTCAACGAATTTCTCTTATTTCTACCTAGTGGTAGCCCTATCCCGGGTATTTATTTTTTACCAAATTTTTATAGCCCCGTAAGAGTCTCGTCGATTGGAAACTATTCTCAGTTGAAGGTCCGGCCAGATTACGTGATTTGGAGGGTCGAATAGCCGTTTCCGTCCGTTTAGGGGTTTGACCGCGCCGATTGACCGGACGGATCGAGCCCTTGTCGTTGTCCGATGGAGCTGAATTTTTTCCCACCCACGTAATTTGTTATGCTGGTCATATCTGACGGTCGGTTTTCAGTTCCTCTTCTCCGATCACCAAAATCACGATATTCTGAATTTTATGATAAAACTCTTGGCCGACGATTTTCAAAAAACAGGGCGACGATTTTTATAGAATCGTCGCCCAAGAACGCGAATATAAAAGGCAAAAATTCGGAACCCTAATCATTCGCGCTCACAAATCCAAGCCCTCTCTCTCTCTCTCCGAAAATCCACCGAAGCCCTCTCTCTCTCCCTCTCTCCGACCCCGACCCCGCAACCCGACGCCGACCCCGACCCCGACCCCGACCCCGACCCCGACCCCGACCCACAATTTAAGGTATAACCCTAAAACCCTAAATTGGTTATGTTAATGAAAATTTTAATTGTTGTTGTTATTTGAAATTGTTGAAATTGTTTGAAATTGTTGAAATTGTTTGAAATTGTGAAATTGTTTGAAATTATTGTTTGAAATTGTTTGAAATTGTGAAATTGTTTGAAATTATTTGAAATTGTGAAATTGTTTGAAATTTGGGAGAAGTACAAAATTATTGTTGTGTAGTGAAATTGTTGGTGAAATTATTGTTGTTGTTGTTGTAATTTATGAAATTAATGGTAAATTAGGGTAAATTTGTGTAAATTATGGTAGGATTTTAGGGTAAATTATGGTAAATTGTGATGTAAATGATAATTGTAAAATATTAGGGTTTAGGGTTTAGGATTTGTGGAAATAATTTGTAGATATATTGTAAATGATTAAATAATTTTTGATTAAATAATTAAATAATATAAATTATAATTGTAAATATATTGTGGAAATTTTGTAAAAAATAATGGATTATTTTTGAGTAAGGATGTAAATATTCGTAAATTAATTTTTGTGATGTAATAATTCTGAATTAATGTAAATAATTTGTTATGTGAATTAAAAAAATAATAAATCCTATAATAATTATGACTTTTTATTTGTGCTATTATTGTTGATAAATTTTTCGAAATTTATGGTTAATTTTTGTTAAATTAATTATAAGACGGTAAAATATTTTTAATAAATATATGGTTATTTTAAACAGGATGGGCATGAGGAGAACTTCTGGATAACGTTCGGGTGCGAGGAGCGAATATTCCTCGGACGGTACCTCAAACAACCCGCCGCAATCACCGTCGGTCGCGTTCTGCTGGGCAGCCGGGCCCCGCAGCGACGGCCCCTCGTCATCCAGATACTTCCACGGTCGCGATCTATCACCGCCCCCACACAGTCGTCCCCGACCGACGGTGATGGCGGGTCATCCGGGGTCCCTACGGTGCCGTCCGACCTCTTCCTTCCTCCGACGATACCGTTAAACCTGAATTTTTGTAATTTATTACATCCTGAATTTATGTAATAAATTATTTATAAATTTATAAATTTCTGTTATTTTTAATTTAATTTTAGTATTACAAAAATTTAAAGAAATTTCAAAAAAAAAAAATTCCAGCAAAAATTAAAAAAACATTATTTATAAATTTAAAAAAATTATTTAAATATTTAAAAAAAAAATTTAAATATATCTTAGGCGACGAAATTGCTAAATCGTCGGGCAAGGACTTACCATATAAGACGACGAAAAAAAATTATCGTCGCCTAAGATGTAGTGATCTTAGGCGACGAAATATTTAGTTTCGTCGCCCCAGGTTATAACATCTTAAGCGACGAAAAAAAATTTCGTCGGCCAAGGTTTTAAATCTTGGGCGACGAATATTTTTGGGCGACGAGAAGTAGATTTTAGGTGACGAAATTCGTATCGTCGCCTAAGAATTACTCTTAGGCGACGACGGAATGAATTTTCGTCGCCCAAGTTCTTGGCCGACGCACTTCTGGCGACGACGTCTTGGCCGACGACATGTCGTCGCCTAAGTACTTAGGCGACGAAATTTTTTAACAGGGCGACGATTTTTTTTCGTCGCCCAAGTTGAAATTTCTGGTAGTGTATAACAATAATTAAAGTTAATTACACCAACACACCGTTTCCCCCAACTGTTTATATGATAGGAGCATAATAGAAGAGGATTATGGTGAATATCGGAGAGTTTGCAAGGACAGATAAACCAAGATTCAAGTGTATCTCTACCTTGTTGTAGAATCTTAATTATACGAGGCTTAGTAAAGGAAGCTTGATTGTGATTGCTTTTAGCCAGATAGTGGATCCCCAGGCCCAAACCAATTCAATTGAATACAATTTATAACTTAGATTAATATGTCCAAAATATAAATTTAAGGTACTTTTGTGTGTGTTGTGTTATTTATAGGCTTTATTCTGTTTTTTTTTTCTTTTGTGGAAAAATGTTATTTATACGCTTTAGTAAGGAACAGATTGTTCTCATATGGTTCAAGTCTTCAAATGGTAACCGGAGTCAATAATCTATGGCGGCGATTAATGAATTTATACGAGGACAAGTTCGACAACTTGATTATGTTTGAACCTAACCCAGATAAGGTAATGAATCCAGACAATTTACATGCAAGGTTAAAGTTTGCAGGACCAGAGAAGGCTAGACTGGCTAGGGCTTGCGATGTGAATTGACGTTCTCCAGTGGCACAGAGGAATGAAACAAAACTAACAACCTTCTTCGTGGTATGTTTCTGTATTCTTTGTTTTCTTGCTTGGCAAAACGTACATAGACAGTCACACAGATAGTACGGCTTTTTCTTGTTTTGGAGTTTTTATGGGATCGTTCTGTGAGGAAGTGTTACTCACGCAACAACAAAAACAGCCAGTATTATGAACACCTGTATGCATATGCATTCAGAGATGCAGGTAGCTTCTTCATCTTCTTCTTAATTGATAATGGTGATCGATGAAGAAGATGCTCAAGAAGAAAAAGTGGACGCGTAATCATGGTATGCAGTGGAAGACTACTAGTTTACAGAATAATACAACTAATAATGTTGTTTAAAATATAAATCCTTAGTTTTTTTTTTGAATAACATAAATCCTTAGTTTATAAATAACAGAAAATTCCCACTGGCCCTAATTCTAGAAATATTTTTCTTACTAACTGTTTCAGCGTGATCTCTGAGGGGGGGGGGGGGGGATCACACAGATGCATGAATGTTATCTTCAAGCTCCCACAACCTGTCAACCATGAATGAACAACGTCAGAGGAAAGACCGGGTGTTCCGGCCTTCGACCATCCGATGCCTAAGTCAATGTGAGTAGAAATAAGGTGATAATAGGGTGAAGATGGAAAGAGAGCAAATGAGGGGTGAAGAGTGGTATTTATAGGGATATGGTGGATGCACCCTAAAAATACCACTTTGCCCTTATTAGAGGGTGTATTACCATTATGCCCTCAAGGGATAGTATAGGTTTCTTGGGCTTAGCTAAGGCCCAAGCCCATTTTATGTGGCGGCACGCGTCTTCTTAGGCGAGTATGACTGATGTTCTACTATGTACTAACAAGTCCCCAAGTCTGCGGTCAAGAGACTCTTTTGGGTGGGGACTTTATCTGATAGAATATCGAGAGTACGAGTCCTACTAGTGGTGACATAACCAGTCCCCAGTCCCCCAAGTCCCCACGCAAGGGAGGGGATGGACCGGCTCCCTTCGAGTGGGGTATGCAGTGTGTCGCTATATATGATTGAGACACTGGGTCGTTATTCCTATGTAGTGTTTAGAGATTGTAAGACGATCGGGGGTCGAAGTTGAGGTACCTCTGGCGAGCGTCTCGCGAGGGCCACGGGTATCGGCATGTTTGTATGCCTTGGCGTTTTAGTAGCCTTTGATATGTACCAGCTATATGCTCGAGCTAGCTGAGTTATTCTAGCATACGTTCGAGGGGGAGATTGTGGTGACATACTTTGTGGTTGCCTCTAGGTGAGTGCTAGAGTGCCTACGTATCCGTTTATGGGATCAAACCAAATGTAGTTCATCGTTTTGCCATCGAGGCAAGTGTGCCGTCAAGGTGTGGCGAGGAGTGCCGCTGAGGCATGACGATGAGTGCCGCTAGGGCATAATGATGTGGCCGATAGGGCTTGTGTGGAGCTGTCAAAAGGCACTCTAGGGAGCGTAGCCAAGATGCCGATAGGGCAAGGCGGGTGGTGCCAAAGTGTATCGAGGGCACATCATAAGGCGTGGTAAATGCCGGCCTATAAGGCTGTAGCCCAAGTCCCCCAGTGTCGGGAGAGATTATGGTGGCTGGACACCGAAACGAGGACTGGGTTGGCATGAGGGATTTCATATGGCGTGTTCGAGAGGTAAGGATAATATCATGTGTCGGGAAGTGTCTTAAACACGTTGGTGATTTAGGTGTCACGCGTCGGGGAGTGTTTATTGACTCGTCCCGGGTGGCTGATAGATGGTAGATGTCGTGTGCCAAGAGTGCTGCTCGTCACAAGGTGCCAGATCTTCCCCTTATGAGGAGCACGTGGCATAATGGTTAGCGCTAATGGCAAAACGAGGTGTCGGAAACTCTGTGACTCTATTTTTGGAGTAACGAGGTGTCAGAACCCCACACTTGGAGGCGATTCTGGAGAGCAATCACAGAGAGTCGCTACGTCGAGTCCCTAAGTCCCCACGCGAGGGTCGCGAGGTGACGGGGGAAAGTACTGAGTTAAGGTGGTAACGATTTGCGAATGGTCCGCCCTGGTGGCGTAACAATCCGCGCTAGTGGCGTGACAGTTCTCGCTAGTTGCGTGATAGTCTGAGCTATTGAACTGAATGGTTCGCGCTGGTGGCGTAACGGGTCGCGCTAGGGGCGCAAACAGCGCGCGTTAGTGGCGTGATGGGCCGCGCTAGTGGCGTGATGGGCCGTGCTAGTGGCGTGATGGGCCACGCTAGTGGCGTGTCTGTTCACGCTAATGGCGTAACGGTTCGCGCTAGCAGTATAACGAGGTGTCGGAACCTCATACTTGGAGAAGCGATTCTGGAGAGCAATCACAGAGGGTCACTACGTGGAGTGACTGACAAGTGCGACTTTTGAGAACATGTCGCGACTATACTAGAGGACTTTGAAACATCATGGTGGAACTATATAGATCATATGGAGTTGTCATGAGATGTTATTATGGCAGAAGTGGTTCCTGACAGACCATGATGACGTACATTTCCTCAAGGTAAGGGTTGTTGTATACGCTTGTGGCGTGTGTAGCTAGAGATTGCATGTTTGAATGCTGGTTGTTTACACATGTAGTGCGTAGCCTGAGATTGCATGTTTGAATGCTGGCTGTTTACACATGTTGTGCGTAGCCTGAGATTGCATGTTTGAATGCTGGCTGTTTACACATGTTGTGTGTGTAGCCGTCGATGGCGTAGTCGAGATAGATATAGATAGATGTATAGCAATGTTTGGCTTGTAATCATGTAAAGCAAGTGTCATATGGGTTACACATGGTTGACAAGTATGTGTGTTTAGCATGTACATGAGAATATATGTAACATGTGATAGAGAATGTTTGCTAACTCTATGTCATGAGAATATATTATGATGAGGCATGTTATTTGTATGATAATAACTCAATTGAATAGTGTGAAGTAAGACTTATCTGGAGCCGTGTAAAGCCGCTATAGACATGTAGAAAAATTTGGAGTTGTTGATATAAGTCTCGATGTCGACAAAAGAGCATGGTATAAGAATCCCAATGGAGTAGTCATGGTGGCCAAGAAGACAATATTGGAGTGCATCATTGAAGATAATATTACTTGACCAAGTAATATATATGTTCCGACATAGGGAAGAGAAGCCATGATGACAAATATGATAGTCTGTAGCTTGTGCCTGTCATATTTGACAAGCAGATAGGTAGACGAGGCGTGGCCATTGATAGGGGCATGACTCATGAGAGTTTATTGTTATGTTGTCCACTGATAAATCATAGAGAAGTATGTATAACTGCAGGCGAAGTGTTGTTGGGAACTTGTTGTTGGAGCTTGGCTTGATATGATTATATAATACCGAGGGCATGACAATTGAAGACATTGAACTAGGTAGCGAGCTAGGCATAGCAATTGGTCAAGCTGTGTGAACATGTGTTGAAGATGTAACAACCTCTTCCATGCGTTGTAGGATCAAGTCGGTGCCAATAGAACATGATCTTGTGAAGTATATACATGGCGAACTTCATGAGTGAAGCGAGTGCGAACTGGAGTATCAATCAAGGGGTTGAAGGTTGAGCCTTGAGATACACAGCCAAAATACTTGGCTGAGCCGAGAATAGGGCTAGCTGAGTTGAGCGGAGTGCGCGGGGACTCTGGCAAGACCAGCGGAGTTCGCGACCAATAGAGTTCACGAGGATTTTGACGAGACAAGAGGAGTCCACGAGTGGTTGGCGAGACAAGCGGAGTCCACAGAGACTGGCGAGACAAGCGGAGTCCGCGGTGACTCTTGCGAGATTGACCAAGTATTTTGGCTCTTTGGTAGTGAGTGCGTTGCTGCCGCTGCTGGGGGAGCAGTAATTTAGAGAATAGAGGCCATAGGCAAGGCCGTGATAGTCCATTATAAGTGGCTGGAGTTGCTGCTAAGATGTGGGATTGTAACCAATTGCTTGAGAATTGGGCGATTTATTGAGTTGAACTGTGGGTGCTTAGAGTAAGTGGCTGGGTGCCGAGGCCAGCTCTGTGTCAGCGTGGTCTCAGGATCCCGGAAAGGGTGGGGCTGTACGGATGGTCCCGGGAGGGAGGAAGAGAGGTATGGCCTCGGGAGAGGTACTGAGACCCGAGAGAGGGGTGTCAAGCGGGTCACTTGTGCTGGCATGTTCCGAGAGCAAGGTAAGCAAGGGAGGGGTGGGGGGGTTGGGAGCTCGGGGGGCCATGTGGGAAGGTTACGAGTCGGGACAAAATCACGAGTCGGGACGATACCACAAGTCGGGAGGTCGGATCCTTGGTTCCGGGTTCTGCACTAGGGATGGCAGGAAGGTTTGTTTGGAAATTGGGGTGACCAGGGGAGTCCGCGGGGGAACTCACGGGACCAGGAGAGTCTACGGGGACTAGCGCTAACATGGGAGGGTGTCCCTGGGAGAGGGGTGTCAAGCGGGCCCGAAGGTGAATTCATGTCCTCGTGGCAGGGACCTGGGATGAGGGTTCCGAAATTGGGGTCACGAGGCCAAAACCATATCCCTGCCTGGACCGTGTCACCGTCGCGACTGTCGCGGCTGGTTTCGCTACTCTGATGGGCATCTAGAATTTGTATCCTACGACCGGGAGAGAGGAGTCCCGGGAGGCCGTGGAGGTTTCTGGGTGTCCAGATCAGTTCTGGGTGGAGGGCTGCTCACGGAACTGGATTGGATACGAACTTACCAAATAATGGGCTGCTCACGCGATCTCGGAGAAAAGTATTCAGCCAGAGCCCAGAGTCATAGATGTGTAAATGCATGTAGCATAGAATATATGTGACTGCTTGTGAGCTCTGCATTCAACCCCTTGGTTGATTGTGGAGGACGTGTAACTCAGTCTCAGGAAGGGGAGGTGTCGAGAGCAGGTTGTTGGGTTGATGAGTGTTTGAGTTGTTGTGGTGGGAACCAGGAAGGGGAGGTGTCGGGCGACATGTATGTGTGTGTGTGTGTTTTTTTTTTTGTATCCTTCTGCCGGGAGAGAGGAGTCTTAGGAGGTCGGGATGGAGAGCTGTGTGTGGGAGTCAGCCAGGGGAACTACCAGGGAAGTCCCCATGCGAGGATGAAGACGAGGGGAGGCCGCGAGGGGCTGGCGAGACAAGCGGAGTCCGCTAGGACTGACGTGACCAGGGGAGTCCGCGAGGGGCTTTCGAGACAAGCGGAGTCCGCGTGGGGTGGGCGAGACCAGCGTAGTCCGTGGCAATGTGAGTCTGCGAGGACTGGCGTGACCAAGGGAGTCCGCGAGGAGCTGGCGAGACAAGCGGAGTCCGCGACAATGTGAGTCCGCGAGGACTAGCTTGACCCGGGGAGTCCGCGAGGGGCTTTCGAGACAAGCGGACTCCGCGAGGACTGGCGTGACCAGGGGAGTCCGCGAGGGGCTGGTGAGATCAGGGAGTTCGCGGGGGTCTCGGGAGAGAGGCACCGAGACATGGGTGGGCGTCCCCTGGAGAGAAGTATCAAGTGGGTGCTAAAGGCCAAGGCATGTCCCGGGAGGTCGGTGCCCGGGGGGAGGGTGCCAAGATTGGGGTCGCAAGACCGAGAGCATATCCCTGCTTCTGTTGAGGGAAGCTAGGTGTCCAGATCAGTTGTTTTTTGGGTGCTGCTCACCGGCGCGTGGGCCTTGGCCGGAGGTCGAGGAGGCCGCACTGGATTCATTGGAAGACAGTGAGTATGATGGCTGGGAAGGTGAGCTACCTTGCTGTGGCACGCCCAAGCGAAGGAGAGAGAGAAAGTCAGATCTACTTTCTCTCTCCTCGGGATTTCTCTAAAACCAAGCCAGAAGGACTATCACGGAGCGAAAATTAATAGGGTGAGCTCCTTGTACGCGGGCGGGGAGAAGCTCGAGAAAAGGAGGAGGTTGGCAACCGGAAAAAGAAAATTTCCAGAGGGAAATCTGGGAAGATTATGGATACGCTTATGGTGAGCTATGTAAGGGTTTCCACTTGAGGAACCCTCCTTCTAGCGCCAATTGTTTCGGCGTGATCTCTGAGGGGGGGATCACACAGATGCAGGAATGTTATCTTTAAGCTCCCACAACCTGTCAATCATGAATGAACAGCGTCAGAGGGAAGACCGGGTGTTCCGGCCTTCGACCCTCCGATGCCTAAGTCAGTGTGAGTAGAAATAAGGTGATAATGGGGTGAAGATGGAGAGAGAGCAAATGAGGGGTGAAGAGTGGTATTTATAGGGATATGGTGGATGCACCCTAAAAATACCACTTTGCTCTTATTAGAGGGTGTATTACCATTATGCCCTCAAAAGATAGTGTAGGTTTCTTGGGATTAGCTAAGGCCCAAGCCCATTTTATGTGGAGACACACGTCTTCTTAAGCGAGTATGACTGATGTTCTACTATATACTAACACTAACAAAATCATATTTTGAAATTCCCATCAACCCATAGACTCCTAAGAGATGTATTCCCACTAACAAAATGTTTAACTTTTTATGTCTTTTATTGACCATAATACCCTCATTTTCTAATCTCTCCTCTCTCTCTCTCATCTCCGCCGATGACCTCCGGCTCGACATCGACCTCCGGAGTAGGTTCTGACTCCTTCGGGAAAGGATGGCGGACAAGGATGACGGTTGACGAGGCGGTTGGTGATGGAGATCTCGTAGCTAGAGTTAGGCGTCGGGATCTAGAAGGCGGTGAAGGAGGTGTTTGAGCCCAGTGGGCATTTTCGGTCCAAGATTCGAGAAAGGCTTGGATACCATTCGGGCCAACGCCTGTGGCCTTTTTAGCCCACGAAGGGTGGCGAGGTTTGGCAGCGCGTGACGTGGATTTTATCCAGAAGATTCTGATACCTTGCGAGATTCGGTGTCCTCGCGGGATCCTTATCTCCAGTTCGCATGGGACTCTATAGTTCTTGCGAGGATGAGTTGGAAATGACTAATAACGCCCTCTGGATAAGGTCGCTTAGTGTTTGAGTTTGCTTACTACACGACAAATGAAATGCAGCGAGGCAGGGAACGAAACCTAAGCGAGATAGGTTTGACACGTGTTGCATGGAGCGCACGACTGGCGGGTTAGTCGTATCCTTGTGGGATTCTAATTGCAGAGTCCGCATTGGATTGTGAGTAAGTCTCCACGAGTTGCTTACGGATGAATATATAAAGAAGCTTTACAGCTTACAGCGGACAGACAATGAATCAATCAACAAATCTCTCTCAAACAGACGTACACAGTCGAAACCTTCGAGTCTCCTCGAAACCCTTACGTTCTAAGCGCATCCCGCCTTAGATCCTAGAGCCCGTCAGGACTCATCTCCGATTTCCCAATTGTTGCTCTGCTCGCTCTCACAGTGAGTATCGATCGACAGGTGATTAGAAGAGTAAGCTCGGAAATATTTCCTCATCAGGTGACACCGGAGCCCTCATTCGCCTGGTCAAGAAGTCAGGACGCGCACCGTTCTCTTTCCTCATCCGTGAGGTGGCACGCCCCGCACACACCCTTTTTTACCTTTGTTCCCTCATCACCCCCTTGCTGAGGACGTGGGCCAAAACATTGGCACGCCCAGTGGGACGGCGAGTTCACTTTTCTTGCAATCATTGGGAAGTCTGACAACTCCCCCTACCGGAGACCTTCGCTTTCTTGCTTGAAACATAAGGCTCCGCAATACAAGCCCCATAACAGCGCGGCTTGTAGATCTCTCGCTAAAGAAGAGATTCTTACTCGGTTCGGCAATCCCGACCTTACTAAGTCCACAATGGCAAACTCACAACCAACCTCTGAAGCAGGACCTACTCTGTCCGCAGAGGAAGTCCGCAAAATGCTCGAAAAATTGAGAAACGATCTCAAAAATGAGATCGGGGAGCGATCTCAAGAATTGAGGAGCGATCTCAAGAATGAGATCGGCGCGCTCAGGAGTGAGCTCGGCTTAAAAGTCGAAGAAACTCAGCAAACTGTCCAGGACCTCTCTACGCAGGTCGCTAAGGACAAGGAGATCTGGCTTGCAAACCAGGAAAACCACGCTAGGCTCAGCGAGGAATTCAACTACGTGGTTGGCACGATCAGGGAGGACAAGGACATAATGACCGGCTCTCTGCAAAGGATCCAGACAGAACTGGAACAGAGCAAGGTGGCCTTTACAAAGGCTTTGGAGGTCCAAACCTGTCGTCTGAACGACCATGACACCAAGCTGCAGCAACAGCAGGACGCTTCCTTCTTCGGAAGCAAGAATAGCATGGACAAGCTCGAAGACTACAAAGAGCGCCATGATACCCTGAATACAAGGGTCCTGCAGATGGAAGACTGGATTCGGGCCCAAGCGCCAAAGAATCACGCTGTGAACCATACCAGTTCAAGCGCAGCGGAGGGCTCAAGGTATATCCCGCCAAATGAGCGTCCTAGGGCAAATCCGAGGGTCGGGGCCCAGAAGGCTCCCCAATTCACATTGGGGGCCAGCTCATCAAGGACGCCACCCCGTCTACCCTCGCCATGCAGCCCTAGGATCACACTCAAGGGCACCGATGCTCTTGCGCCGCAAGGAATGGGGACACCAGACGACCCGATCGTGGCTTATTCCAGTTCGACCCATAAGAACGTCGGACAGGCCCCTAGTTTCTCCGCATGGCATGGCCATGACCAGGGGGCAGATTCTGCACCAGTAACGGCGGCCGACTGGCGCCAACTCATCTCAAGCATTGTCAAGGAGCACGCCGGAAAGGGTGATGCTAGCTTGCACTACCGTGACCCCTATCCAGATAGCGTGGCACAGTATCCCTTCCCCCACGGGTTCAAGAACATCGTCTTCACCACATTCTCTGGGGAGACAAGGGAAGATGCAGCAACTCACATGGCCCGTTTCAAGGTCTAATGCGGCCAATACGGGAATGATGATATGCTCAAGCTCAAGCTCTTCGGGACTTCTCTGTCCGGAGCCGCTTTCACCTGGTATTCCAGACTGAAGCCGGGGTCAATTCCAGACTGGCCCACCATGGAACGTCTCTTCCGGGAGACATATGGCACAATTGAGCCCGAAGTCGGCCTCGACTCCCTCACGCAGATGAGCTAGCAGAGCATGGAGTCCGGAGTTTCTTTCCTCCAGCGCTTCAAGATCCAGCAGGCCAAATGCGATTACCTGCTGCCTGAGCAGGAAGCCATTAAGTTGGCTATTCGGGGTCTGGAGCACCGCCAGCGGCTGAAGCACCATGGAGAGCGTTTCAACTCCATGGGCGACCTAATCAACAAGGTTGGCAGCTATGAGCTCATCCTGAACAAGCTGGACGACAAGGCCAACGCTTCCAAGGGAACCTATGTACCAGGGAAGAACCGGATCGTGGGGGCACTCAGCATGCAAACCCCTGCTCACGATCCCTACTATCAAAGGCCGGAGCCAGCCCATGCAGATCAAGACTTGGACGACATTGGCGCGGTAGAGCTAACTGGCAAGCAAGTGGCTCATAAACTGAAGAACCTGAAGATGACCCGCGAGCCGATCACCATCCAGTCCTTTGCCTGGACCAAGCCAGAGTACGAGTCGTACACTTACGACGCCAAGAACGCCCATTTGGTCTTCAATGACCTAATCGAGGCGAAGTACGTGCGCCTGGACCACAAAATTCCACCTAAAGAGGACCTGAAGGACAAGAAATATTGTGCCTTCCACAACGTATACAATCATGACACCAAAGATTGTGTCAAGCTACGAGACCAACTGCAGACCTGGTTAAACTCAGGCGAGCTGAGGATGAAGGCACCGGGTAGCACGGCCTCATTGGTCGATGTAGACCCTTTCCCGCCCGTAGTGGGCATGGTCGAGGTCAACTGGGCTGATCAGGCCCAGGACGATGAGCAACGTCGCGCGCCTAAAAGGGGCCGTGAGGAAGGAGAAGACAATACCCGCCAGCCGCGTCGCCAGTACACCTACAATGAAAGTCTGGCACACGAGGTCTTAGAAGATCTCAGAGAGGCTGGGCTCGTCACACTCCACTCCTTGCCCTACAGCGAGTACAAGGATGGACGCGTCCATTGCAGTTTCCATGACAGCTGGGGGCACAGGACCTGCGAATGTCGCCAGCTCCGAGACCAGATCCAAGACTGGCTTGACCTCGGATACATCTGCTTTAAGGACGAAGGCGGCTTTTGATAAGTGCGTTTTACGCCATGTTCTTAATGTATTTTTACCCCCATTTATACTTTGTTTGTGCCTTAGTATAGTCGTTTTTACTTATTTTAGAGTCAAGAGGGTTTTTCTGTAGAGTTGTGGCTACTAGTTGTTTTTATACAGAAAATTGCACTTAAATGATAAAAACTGTTTTTGGACTATCACTTGGACGTTTTATTATGATTCGTTATTTTGTTACCTTGTCAGTTTTGATGTATTTTGTTTAAATGTGCAGAAGACAGGTAAATACGCTTAACATATCGAGAATCATGATGAACGGACTCATGAATGACAACAAGTGAGGCCACGGAAAAGAGGAAACACTTTTGGACATTGTTTTGCTCTCGGACAGAATCTGCCAGAAAACGTACATCAACTTCAAAAATTCATATCTAGAGTTCCAGGAGGAGTTAGAAGGCGTGCCACATATGGAATCAAAGCTGTGTGTGTCTACTTTTCAACCCCATTTGGATCGCAGCAATCGGAGTTGAGACGAAGGAGTTATGAGCAAAAGAGTGGACAGAGGTCAGGCTGCAAAACTGGGCAGAAACTGCCTAAGTTGTCTAACGAGTTTTGGGAGATGATTCTTCAACAAAAGGCTTCCCAAATTTGTCAAGAGATGTATCAAGACCTTAATGAAGTGTTAGGAAGCTGGACAAAAGAAGAAAATACGAAGAAGCATCAAGGCAGCCATATTTTGGTTAAGTGTAAGGTTTCCCGGTCAAACCGGGAAAGCTGACCTTGCCGGACCTATCACTGGTTTTGGCTGCCATCAAAGCCCAAGATTTCGTACATGAGGCCTACATGGATCCATAAACATGTAGGAAGGTCCAAGGAATCAGAAGATAGAGTCCAAATTCGGATACACAAGCTGAATTGAAGAAGGAATCATTGAGCAAATAGGAAAGAGAGTTAAAATAGGATTGCCTTTCCTTTGCCGATGCAGCTAGGGTTTCTCTATAGTTTTCTGTATAAATAGGTCTGTTGTATGCATATTTTAGGAGTCCTTCAATTGTTTTAAGTTCTAGCAAGCCTAAACTCTACCTAAAAACCCTCCCTTACACAGCAAACACAAGCACAGCCGAACCATTCCTTGCCGCACAGCCATCTTTGCCGACTGCCTCCACTGCCATCTTCCACCAATTTTCCTTTCAACCTTGCCGAACCTTATTGGTAGGGTAAGGATGAAGACATCCATGGTTTGTGTTTGTATTTACTGTGTAAGAATTTTGAGTTTATTGATAAATATTTTCTGGTTTTTGGTTTTATATGATATGTGTGATTGTATGATCTTCTTTGTGACTTGATTATGATTGTACATGTTGTGTAACGGTTTAGTATGCATGTTAGGATTATTAAAGAAGTAAAGAATCTTTGTTTATGTGTTTAGTAATTGTTAGGTTAATTAATCCTCACCTGATCACGTAATCGAACCCTAGGTTAATTCAAAGTACACGAGTTAGCTATTAGGGGGGAGTTTAATATGCCGTGGTATTCTAGGTTGAGTTGAGCACAAAGACAACTCGGTTCTAGGTGCTGCATAGGGTTGTTAGGGTGAGTGATTTGCATGGGTTCGAGGATGGGTGACGCCATTGCTAACGAGCATGTCTCCAACGACTCGTGGACGATAAGTGTTGCTTGATTAGATTGAGCGCAAAGACAATTTAGTTAAGTAGTCACATAGTTTTTGGTTGAGCGCAAAGACAACCTTAAACACATGAGAAGTCTTAAGGGTTGGAATTAACTTGCAATTGTGAAAACATAGATAAGATAATTTAACCTTTCATAAAAATACTTGCATGCTAATCGGAGTTTATTTGTGAAGTGCTTACAACATTGAAGTGACCAAACTTTGTAATTATTTGCCTTTGTTTTATTTTCTTTATTTTCTGCCGATTTCAATCCCCCATTTTATTCTTTATGTATATATTGTGTGAATATTTTTAATGACTTTGTTTTGCAGAATAAGTTCTTCCCTAGTGTCCCCGGCTAGAACGATACCCTACTTGCATGTACTACAACTATAGGGTTTTAAATTGCACTAACGTCATCTTTTGACAGGTCAATTTTTGGCGCCGTTGCCGGGGATGCTAAAAAGGATTTATTCATGTATTTATGTCTATTTAACTAACATTTTTTCTGTTTTGTAGGATGTGTTGCCGAGCTTGGCATTGCCAAGCATGGCATTACCGAACCTTAATGTCTTACATTGCCGAATGTATATATATGTGCTTATGTGTTATTTGAAAATTGTTTTTGTAAAATTTTGTATAAGTAGGTCGACATTGTTAGTAAAGTTTAGAATTTTTATATGGCTTTTTGTTTTGGAATTTCTAAAGTGATCCATGTCAGGTGGAGCCACCTATTTTAATCATAACCTAAACCCCTCATACGAGCGACGCTTGTCGGATCCGTTTTTATGAGGTTGAGGGCGGCTTTGATTAACATAAGGTGACTGATCTAGGGATCCGAGTTTGTTCCTAGCTGAGTAAGGGGCCGTTCTGTCATAGATATGGAATTCAGGTTTGTTCAATTGGATCTCAAGATCATGACTGACCACTCTTCTCGGTGAAGGGGTCGATAGGGGTCCGCCTCCTTGATCACAAACGAGTCCTGCCTGGTTCTTGTAGGGGGTTCGCCCTCCGTGACATTGACACTTGCCTTCTGAAACCACGGAATCCGCTCGACCTAGTCAAAAGCTCGGGCCGTAGCATCACTTTGCTTTAGATTTTCGAAAGCAACTTGGCATATAGGCATTCTAACTTCAATTTTGAAATTGGTCTTGATTTTCATGGTATATAGGACGAAGCAAAACACTACCTTGAGCTGTACAAGCTCATTGCACAGTGGTCTTCCCTGCTCCACGTACCATGAAGTTAAGAGTTAATAAAATGAACTAGCAACTTTATTAGGTTGCCAACAATATGTGCTTAAGTGAAATTGAACTTGTTATTGTGCTCGATATATATAACTTGTTTGAACGTCACTTTTGTACTTGCTAACTTGATCTTGGCCGTGATGATGATGATGCCGTGTGTGGGAGAGCTGCCGCGCAAGGGAATGCCACCCAAGGGGCTGCCGAGCATGAACATGTTGCCATGCAAGGTGGGAATGTCGAGCCAAGTGGGAGGAATGCCGAGCAAGGAACAGCCGAGCAAGGGACTGCCGAGCCTACACAACACCGAGATCAAGGTACCGAGCAACACAAGCAAGCTAAGCCAAGCAAGGGAGACTTGAAAGCTATGAAGAAAAGGGCTCTTGAGAAAGACCCTGCTGCCATGGAAGGAAGACATTCGGCTGCCAAAGATGCAGCCATGCCGAGCACTTGTTGTATACCCTTCCCCTCACGTTTCACCAAGAGCAAGCGAGCCAAGTCCGACGAAGAAGTGTTGGATGTTTTTCGAAAGGTGAATGTCAACATCCCCTTGTTGGAGGGTATTAAACAAGTACCGAAGTATGCAAAGTTTTTGAAGGAGCTTTGCACCACAAGAAGACACACAAGGGAGATAAAGGTTATGAGCATGAGCGAGACCGTGTCCGCCGTGCTACAACACAAGATGCCGCCAAAGCTTAAGGATCCAGGAAGCTTTTCAATTCCAGTTGTCATCGGCACTACAAGGTTTGAGAAAGTGATGCTTGATCTAGGGGCTTCCATTAATGTCATGCCCTACTCTGTTTACTTGTCTCTAGGTCTTGGTCCACTTCAACATGATGACGTAGTGATCCAATTGGCGGATCGATCAAGCAAATACCCTAAGGGGTATGTGGAGGATGTCCTTGTGCAGGTTAATCACTTGATATTCCCTGCAGATTTTTATGTATTGGAAATGGAGGAGTCAGTTGATGATTCGACACAGCTTCTGCTAGGAAGACCCTTCATGAGAACCGCAAGGACCAATATCGATGTGGCTGGGGGTAATTTGACTATGAAGTTTGATGGCGAAGTCATTAAGTTCAACATCTTTGACGCCATGAGACATCCAAGTGCCATTCAAGCTGAAGCAAGCAGCCATGCCGAGCCTTATTGTGGGGATGACGCCACTTTTCAAGGAGAAGGAAGAAGAGTCTAGGCTGACAGACTATAAACATTAAGCGCTGCATGAGAGGCAACAACCGTAGCTGTGGAGGAGCCATCACCGAGAGTTTGAATTTCTTAATCCCTTCACTGTTATTGTTGATATTTTTATATATTTATTATGTGTTTTCGATCCCTACTTAGAAAATTATACATAATTTTGAGCTTACATTGAGGACAATGTAATTTTCTAAGTGTGGGGTAGAGATTACATAATAAATGTATATATATATTTTTTTTTAGCTCTTTGCCGAAAGTTTAAAATTCCGTTTTTTTTATTTTTTTTTATTTTTTTATTTCGAGTTTGTTTTATTTTTAACATATTTTTAATTGTTTTGAGTCTTATACCCTTAGAATGTCTATGATGAAAATTATCTTTTAAAATGCATAATGGATGGTTGAACATTTATCTTAAGAAAATTGCAACTTTTCATGAATTTTGTAAGGTATGAACACTTGAGATTTTTGACAGAAAAGTTTGCATGTTTTGTTATTTTGTTTCCATAACAACCTTTGTGAGATTTTGAGCCTAATATACTTTCTTTTTGAGTGATTAAATTCCATATCCTTTGAAAATTCACGTAAAGCCTCATTATTTTCATTATTCAATAACTATGTGCTATAGCTGTTTAATGGACTCTAGAATTTACTAGAACTTATTTATGTGATTTTCAAAGCTTTATAATCATAACTTGTTCTGATTTTGAATAGGATTGCAATTAATCTCAATTAGGATCACCACCAAAGCCAAAATAAGCCTTTGCCCATTTTTGTGCCCGTCGTGGGACTCCTTAGTTAAACCCCTTTGAGCCTACATTATGCCTTTTCTTTCATCACCCTTAAACAGAATTCCTTAGCTTAGTATAGATTATCTTTACCTTGTTGTCAAGACTTGGCAAAGAATTTTCGATGAAGCTGTGCCGTGATGTTAAAGAACAAGTGTGGGGAAGAGTTGAAGTGTGGGGTTGATACACCATTGTTTTATATTGTTATATGCCAAAATATGTCTTGTCCGAAATAAAAAAAATGTATTGCAAAAGAAGTTGCCGAAACAAAAGAAAAAAAAAAGAAACAAAAGAAAAAAAAAGAGAAGAAAAGAAATCGGCAAAAGAAAAGAAGAATTTCGGACAAGTATGAAAGAAAAAGTCTAAGGCATAAGTTTTTATGGTGTTTTCATGAATGTGGAGTTGTAATTATTTGAAGGTCCAAGAACGTTATACTTGACCTTTGTCCTGTTCATGGAGTGGAGACATAAGGAGGATGGAGTTGAAATTTGCCTAAGTCTTGTTTGATAAACACCACTTATATCCAAAAAAATTCCTACCTTATGAAACCAAGCCCCATTACAACCCTTGAGATTATTTCATGATTCTTAAGATGACTAAACTTGATTTGTGGAGAATTTCATATAAGTAAGCATATGGTTTTGGTCCATTATTGCACTTAGTTGTTAAATGAGGTTTTTCCAAGAAAAATGTTTTCTCAAGGAGCCGTTATTTCTTGAAATATGCAAGTTATTCGTTATTGATCATCTTTTCTCTTGCATAAACTTATGAGTGAAAACCATTTTTCGAGTGAAAAAAAAAAAGAGAGTGTACCTTGGAAAGGAGGATCAAAATTTCATTCATGTTTTACTTTTAAATTTCGAAAATCTTGATTTTTCATGTTATAATACAAGTTTATGAACTTTTGCAATTGTGCTTTCACTCGAATGTTAAAACTTGAGATTATGCGTACTTAAGAATCTGAGACAAAAATTTTAAGGGTATTAGAGTTTTTGTTAGTGTCGTTTTTTGTTTTTGTTTTTACTTTCAGTTAGAGTCAGTTTGCTAAGGGACTAGCAAAGCTTAAGTGTGGGGTAGTTTGATAAGTGCGTTTTACGCCATGTTCTTAATGTATTTTTACCCCCATTTATACTTTGTTTGTGCCTTAGTATAGTCGTTTTTACTTATTTTAGAGTCAAGAGGGTTTTTCTGTAGAGTTGTGGCTACTAGTTGTTTTTATACAGAAAATTGCACTTAAATGATAAAAACTGTTTTTGGACTATCACTTGGACGTTTTATTATGATTCGTTATTTTGTTACCTTGTCAGTTTTGATGTATTTTGTTTAAATGTGCAGAAGACAGGTAAATACGCTTAACATATCGAGAATCATGATGAACGGACTCATGAATGACAACAAGTGAGGCCACGGAAAAGAGGAAACACTTTTGGACATTGTTTTGCTCTCGGACAGAATCTGCCAGAAAACGTACATCAACTTCAAAAATTCATATCTAGAGTTCCAGGAGGAGTTAGAAGGCGTGCCACATATGGAATCAAAGCTGTGTGTGTCTACTTTTCAACCCCATTTGGATCGCAGCAATCGGAGTTGAGACGAAGGAGTTATGAGCAAAAGAGTGGACAGAGGTCAGGCTGCAAAACTGGGCAGAAACTGCCTAAGTTGTCTAACGAGTTTTGGGAGATGATTCTTCAACAAAAGGCTTCCCAAATTTGTCAAGAGATGTATCAAGACCTTAATGAAGTGTTAGGAAGCTGGACAAAAGAAGAAAATACGAAGAAGCATCAAGGCAGCCATATTTTGGTTAAGTGTAAGGTTTCCCGGTCAAACCGGGAAAGCTGACCTTGCCGGACCTATCACTGGTTTTGGCTGCCATCAAAGCCCAAGATTTCGTACATGAGGCCTACATGGATCCATAAACATGTAGGAAGGTCCAAGGAATCAGAAGATAGAGTCCAAATTCGGATACACAAGCTGAATTGAAGAAGGAATCATTGAGCAAATAGGAAAGAGAGTTAAAATAGGATTGCCTTTCCTTTGCCGATGCAGCTAGGGTTTCTCTATAGTTTTCTGTATAAATAGGTCTGTTGTATGCATATTTTAGGAGTCCTTCAATTTTTTTAAGTTCTAGCAAGCCTAAACTCTACCTAAAAACCCTCCCTTACACAGCAAACACAAGCACAGCCGAACCATTCCTTTCCGCACAGCCATCTTTGCCGACTGCCTCCACTGCCATCTTCCACCAATTTTCCTTTCAACCTTGCCGAACCTTATTGGTAGGGTAAGGATGAAGACATCCATGGTTTGTGTTTGTATTTACTGTGTAAGAATTTTGAGTTTATTGATAAATATTTTCTGGTTTTTGGTTTTATATGATATGTGTGATTGTATGATCTTCTTTGTGACTTGATTATGATTGTACATGTTGTGTAACGGTTTAGTATGCATGTTAGGATTATTAAAGAAGTAAAGAATCTTTGTTTATGTGTTTAGTAATTGTTAGGTTAATTAATCCTCACCTGATCACGTAATCGAACCCTAGGTTAATTCAAAGTACACGAGTTAGCTATTAGGGGGGAGTTTAATATGCCGTGGTATTCTAGGTCGAGTTGAGCACAAAGACAACTCGGTTCTAGGTGCTGCATAGGGTTGTTAGGGTGAGTGATTTGCATGGGTTCGAGGATGGGTGACGCCATTGCTAACGAGCATGTCTCCAACGACTCATGGACGATAAGTGTTGCTTGATTAGATTGAGCGCAAAGACAATTTAGTTAAGTAGTCACATAGTTTTTGGTTGAGCGCAAAGACAACCTTAAACACATGAGAAGTCTTAAGGGTTGGAATTAACTTGCAATTGTGAAAACATAGATAAGATAATTTAACCTTTCATAAAAATACTTGCATGCTAATCGGAGTTTATTTGTGAAGTGCTTACAACATTGAAGTGACCAAACTTTGTAATTATTTGCCTTTGTTTTATTTTCTTTATTTTCTGCCGATTTCAATCCCCCATTTTATTCTTTATGTATATATTGTGTGAATATTTTTAATGACTTTTTTTTGCAGAATAAGTTCTTCCCTAGTGTCCCCGGCTAGAACGATACCCTACTTGCATGTACTACAACTATAGGGTTTTAAATTGCACTAACGTCATCTTTTGACAGGTCAGCTTTACAATCGCAACTGCTGGTTTCGCCTGGCCTCGCGTTGGCCAGCGAATGATCACACTAGACCTGTCACCAAATGCAGGACCATCCGATCCGCCAGGCCGAAACCGCAAACGGCCGGCGAACAACTACATGCTCCCAGATAACCAGATGAGGAGCACAGACGACCCAGCTCGACAGTTGGTCGCAAAACTCGAACCAGACCGCCCCTCCTACAAGGATAAGGGCAAAGCAATCATGCGGAACGATAAACCGCTCCCCGTAAAAGGTTCCCAGCCTACGAGCCCCAGGACTCGCGAAGAGCTGGAGAAAAGGATAGCGCGTCTCGAGACATACGTTGCCGCGCATTGGGCAGCCGCCATACCTCCATCCCCTGTTGCAAGCGAGATGGACATGTCAGAATCCAGCAGTGAGAGTCACAGCAGCGGCGCTCCAAGCCCTCGTGACGGCGTCTTAACCAACCCTTACATTCCCCCGACGTCCAAATCAGCGATCAAGGAAGGGGTCTGGTACACGCAGCAAGGGGGCAAGGCAGTGACCATCAGCAGGTCCAAGAAGCGCAAGCTCCAAAAGCGGTACGGCAGCATCCTACGCGCCTTACAGGCTGTCGACGAGGGCGCCATACGCCCCTCACAGCTCGCACAGACGCCTGAACGGATGTGGCGGGAAGCAGAGGGTCTGCGCGCAGTCCTCCAAATGCCGCCAGTCACACCTCCAAGAATCTGCAAGCAGTTCAGTGACGATCCTGCGCCCAAGCCAAATGTTTTCTGCCGACTCACGGTTCCACCAAAACCGGATTCGCAGCCTCCCAGGCGCAGGCAATCACCACCACATGAACAAAGAAGGGATCCGCAGCCTCCTAGGCGCAGGCCATCCCCGATACCTGAAAGGAGAAGGGACCAGCAACCTTCCAGACGCAGGCCGTCACCCGTACCTGACAGGAGGAGGGATCCACAGCCTGCTAGGCCCAATCCATCACCGGAGCCTACCAGGAGGAGGGACCAGCAGCCTTCCAGACGTAGGCCGTCACCGGAGCCCGAACAAAGCAAGGCTCCACCTACCGGCCCTAGGCGAAAATTGTTCATGACTCCGGACTCAGAGTCTAAACGTGAGCCGTCTCAGCCCTCACGACGACAAGAACGTCAAAATCTGGAGGCTGACGCCAGAAGGGAGCCACCATCGCCACAACAGCCTCGGCCACGGCGTACCCCGGAACCCGAGACTAGGATGGTTCCCCGGGTATCTGCCCTGCAGCAGTTAGGGAAAGAAGACAACGGTAAGGCTCCTGCGGCAGCAGACAGACAGCCAGCCAGGGATCATCAGCCTTCACCCAAGCCAGTATGGCGTCCGCGGCAAACTCAAGCTTCAGAGCCACCAGCAGAGACACCGGCACCCTCCAGTCCTAACCTCGCCGAACAAATGGCCCAACGTTTCCGCGAGAATGAGGAAGCCGACGAGGCACATTCAGAACCTCGGCTCAACCTAGAGGAAGAGCAAGACGAAGAGCAGGCTGAATCATTCACCTGCAATATGGTGGAAGTCTCCGGATGGGATGCTGATGAAAGGCTTAGCCGCGAAGCAGATGCCTTTGCAGTGCTCGAAGGGGAACACGGGATTATTGACACACCTCTGATCCCAGTCTCCGAACAATTCTCTTTTCAGGTCGGGATGGTGTTCTTCATTTCGGAACGATACGCTCTTCCACCAAACACGACCTGCAGCGCGGCGGATATCACTATCATCAACGAGGACGACATCAACGTACCCCCGCCATGCAGCAGCGAAATGGGCCCAGTACTGGCCCCAGCCGATAGCACTCCGCAAGAGGAAAGTTCGAGCAGTTTCGCACAAAGGCCAACCATGACCTTCTCTACGCCAACTCTGGACATGGCCACCCACATGCGACCACTGTATATCACGGCAGAGGTCCAAGGGAAACTGATCAACAAGGTCATGATCGACACCGGTGCCGCGGTTAATGTCGTCACAACCCTCACCATGGGACTCCTCGACATCCCACGCTCAATGATCCAAACCACGTCCTTAACGGTGAAGAACTTTACAGGACAGGTGTCCAGAACCCTAGGTTTGCTGTTCCTACGGGTCAAGGTCGGGCCAGCATCGCGGGTTTATACCTTTTTTGTTGCCGAGTGCGTTTCCTCCTACAGCATGATCCTCGGCCGAGACTGGATCCACAGAAGTTTTTGCGTGCCTTCCTCAATGCACCAAGAGCTCATGATCTGGGACACCGAGAAACGCGAGGCAGTCATCGTCAAGGCCGACCCGCGGCCTTTCTCTATTTCCGCCAACCTCAACGATGCCCGGTACTATAATACGGACTTGGGCCCGTTGGATGTTCAAGGCGTCGATTGCAAGGGCCGCCCATACGGAGTAACGGCCTCCAATCTAACGCGATGGGGACTTACCCAAGCGAAGGACGATCTGCAACGTCCTCACACCATCGCGACTCTCACACCCCATTTCGATGGATAGTGCCTTTTCCGAGGAGGCACGCGAGGCTGGCGAGTCCTTGTGCGAAAGACTCCTTTCGTACTGGGCAGAACACGAAGCCTACGACAAGGTCGCGACTATGGAATATGTCGATGAAGTGGTGGATTATTCCGATACCAAGGAAGAAGTTATTCAGTTAGCTCCTGCTGCCTTGGACGACACTCCACCTCAAGTCCGCGACCCCACTTTACAAGTTGATGTAGGGACTGCAGAAAAGCCCTTACTTATTTCCATCAGTGCAAAGTTGGCGGAGGAAGAAAAAGAAGCCCTCCTTGACCTATTACGCGAGTACAGGGATTGCTTCGCCGACAAATACGAAGATATGCCCGGCTTATCCCCGGACTTGGTCTGTCACCGGTTACCAACCTATCCCGACCGGCGCCCAGTCCGGCAGGACGGCCGCTTCATGCGAACTGAAACCCAGATCGTGGTTAAGGAAGAGATCGAAAGCATGCACCGCTCGGGTATCATTCGCGTCGCCAAATATAACGAGTGGTTGTCTAACGTCGTCCCCGTCCGCAAGAAAAATGGCAAGATGCGTGTCTGTGTTGATTACCGAGATCTCAACAACGCAACACCAAAAGACATATACCCCATGCCTGTGGCTGACCTACTTATTGATGCCGCCGCAGGGCACGAGGTATTATCCTTTATGGACGGCACGGCCGGGTACCATCAGATTCCCGTAGCCGAGGAGGATCGACACAAGACCGCTTTCCGCTGCCCTGGTTTCGCTGGCGCGTTCGAGTATGTTGTCATGCCCTTCGGCCTTAAGAACGCGGGGGCAACGTACCAGCGCGCCATGAACCTCATCTTCCACGACATCTTGGGCAAGTTGATCGAAGTCTACATCGACGATGTAGTAGTCAAAACCAAATCACGAGCAACCCACGTGGAAGACCTCCGGCAGGTGTTCACACGGATGCGCAGACATAACCTCAAGATGAATCCCGCCAAGTGCGTTTTCTTTGCGGAGGCCGGTGATTTCCTTGGCTTCCTCGTACATCAAAGAGGCATCGAGATCCCAAAGGACAAAGCACAGGCGGTCATCACCGCTTCGCCTCCCACTACCAAGAAGGAGCTACAACAGCTACTAGGGCGAATCAACTTTCTCCGCCGCTTCATATCAAACGCGGCAGGGAAGGTCCAACCTTTTTCCCCTCTACTTAAGCTCCAGGGGGCAACCGAGTTCGTATGGGAACCACAACATCAACAGGCCTTTGATCGAATCAAGGACTACCTTACGAACCCACCAGTCCTGATTCCGCCTCCCGACGGCGCCCCGCTTAAACTTTATATCGCCGTGGCCGATCTATCCATCGGTGGACTCCTGGCCCAGGATGATGAGAACGGGGTAGAGCATGCCGTCTATTACCTTAGCAGGGTTTTAACGGACTGTGAGACACGCTACTCGCCCATGGAGAAGTTATGTCTCGCCCTCTACTTTGCAGGATGCAAGCTGCGCCATTACATGCTCGCCTTTACCACGGTCGTCATCGCCCAATCCGACCTGGTCAAATACATGCTTTCTCGCCCTATATTGCGGGGACGCATCGGCAAGTGGATCCTCGCCATGTCCGAATTCTCGTTGCAATATGTTCCGCAAAAGGCAGTAAAAGGACAGGCAATAGCGGATTTTCTTGCCCATCACCCACCATCAGAGCTCACAGCGTTTCGCGAGTTGGACTTCGCCACAGTAACACTCGCTCCCTGGACCTTGTACTTTGATGGTTCACGGACTGATACAGCAGCCGGAGCCGGGATAGCCATCGCCAATCCCGCTGGAGATCGTTTCTCCTACTCGTTCCAGCTCGACTTCAAATGCACCAACAACCAGGCCGAGTACGAAGCACTAATCATCGGCTTAGAGATCTTGTTGGACTTAGGAGTCCGCGAGGTCCAGATCTTTGGTGATTCTTTGTTGGTCGTTAACCAGCTTGTGGAAAAGTTCAAATGTTTAAGCTTGTCAATTGAGCCATACCTGCGCAAGGCATTCGAGGTACTGGATCGATTTGACGACGTGTACATCGAGCACATACCACGTGAATTTAACTTCGCCGCCAACGAGCTCGCCCAGATAGCGTCTGGACTCAGCCTGAGAGACGGAGTGCGCGAACGCCTGCTCAAGGTCGAACGCCGTACTCTTCCCTCTTTCATCGCCAGGGGGCAATTTCGGGACGCCATCCCAGAAGTTGCAGCCTTGGACCCCATCGACGAGGATTTGCGGCTACCATTCATCGCCTACCTCCAGAACCCTAACGATGCTGCTCATTCCAGGCAAATCCGCTTCCTCGCCTTAAACTTTGTATTACGCAATGGCGAACTCCGGCGGCGTGGGGAAGACGGCAACGACTTCCGCTGTGTATACGGAAACGAAGCTAAACGTCTCATGCGCGAAGTCCATTGCGGAGTTTGCGGCTCGCACCAGGCCGGGCCCAAAATACGATGGCTGATCCGCCGACATGGATACTACTGGCCAACCATTCTGAAAGACTGTATTGCCTTCGCCAGAGGTTGCCAAGATTGCCAGGCTCACGGACCAGTGCAACATATCCCTAACATCCCGTTGCAGCCCATCATCAAACCTTGGCCGTGTCGCGGATGGGCTATGGATTTCGTAGGCATCATTCATCCCCATTCCTCTGAGCAGCACAAGTTCATTATCGTTGCCACCGATTTCTTTACCAAATGGGTCGAGGCCGAACCACTCAAAGTCGCCTCTGCTAACTCGGTGCGCAACTTCATTTTCCGCAATATCATCTCACGCTTTGGTATCCCGGAGTGCATCGTTACGGACAGGGGGGCAGCTTTCATGGCCGATTCAGTTGTTACGTACTTAAACGATTACGGCATCAAGCTCCTACACTCCACGCCATACTATGCTCAGTCCAATGGCCAAGCGGAGGCTAGCAATAAGGTTATCCTTGGCATCCTCCGCAAGATGTTGGAGTTGAACCCTCGCGTCTGGCACCAGGAGCTCTACCACACTTTGTGGGCCTACCGCACCTCCAAGCGAGGCCCAACGGATACCACACCGTACGCTCTCATGTACGGTCATGACGCCGTCCTTCCCCTTGAGATCAATATCGCTTCGCTCCGCGTTCAGGAACAGCATCAATTACTTGGCGAGGATTACGTCCAAGCCATGTGGCAGGAGCTTGAAGATCTAGACGAACACCGGGTCGTCGCTTTCAACAATTTAGTCCTTGAGAAACAACGCATCGCCCGCTCTTATGATAGGATCACGCGCGAACAGAGTTATGCTGAGGGCCAGAAAGTGTGGCGCGCAGTCCTCCCGCTTGGAGATAAAACAGATGGTCGAGGCAAGTGGTCCGCTCGCTGGGATGGACCCTTTATTATTCACCGAATACTTCCCAAGGGGGCATACCACTTGCGCGATTTGGACGGTACTATTCATCGCAACCCTATTAATGGCCGCTTCCTCAAGCGCCACATTGCAGGGGTCTGGGAACGCGAGGATCCTACACCTCCACCAGATCCCGCCACCACAGTCAATAGTGCTACGCGCCATCGCGTACTCGCTCCGCCGCCTAACACTAGGGGGCAACTCGGGACAGAAGACTAATAGAATACATTGTAACGTACCAGCCTAAAAAGGCCTGTATTAGATTGGGGCCTATTCCAGAGACCCTAAAAAGTTCTATTGTTTTCTTCATTCTCTGTAAACGTGCAAAGTCTAAACACAAAGACTAGTACAAGATTGGGGCATATTCCAGAGGCCTAAAAAAAATAAATTCATTTATTTTTTCCCTTTTTGACTTTGTTCAATACATGTTTCGAATTATGGCTTTGCGGCCAAAGCAATTACATTGATCAGAAAAGGTAAATTAGACTATGTTTACATTTCAAAAAGCATAGATCTACAGATACTGGAAGCCTCGTCCCGGCTCGCTTGGCTAAAGAAAAGTCTGCCACGGCGTCCTTCGCTCAAAGTTGACGAACGCCTCGCGTCTTTAGACCAGCCAAAACCCTGACGCCGGTCTGGACCTAAAACAAATTGTTGGGAAGCTAGAGGTCCAGTGGGTCAAGATCCCTCATGCTACCACCAGTCTTCCATTTGAAGGGCCGGCAGAGCCTCACGCGCTGATAGAACAGCAGGCGCAAGGCAGAGGGTACCCAACCTTTGGTCAGGCCGAACAAAGGCTTGGCCTGAGAGTATATTTCCAGAATCACTCTCGGCCTGAGAGTAGATTTTCAGAATCAGCAAAGAATGGGAATGTATGGTTGGGGGCTTTGCTCTAAGCAGGGACAAAAGGATGAACAGAAGAGAATAAGAAATCATGGTGAGGGGGCAAAGACTTCACTGATACTTCACCCCGGCCAAGCGTTTCTTTTTATAGACAGAAGGGGCGATTGTGCGTTTGACAGTTGTCCCCCATGCAATATTTGCTCCGAGATACGGGCTTTGGAGATAAGGTCAGACGCGTTTTTCAATATTGATTGCCCGCGTTCCGAGCGAGTAGTTGTTGGAAACCGTCACCAAATCTCAGAAAAAGATTTTTTCCTGACAGTTATTACAGAACAGTTGGCAAAGAGCGGGAAAAATTCAACTTTGATATTATCATTAAAGTTCGTACACAAAGGGGGCAAATACAAGTTAAACTTAAGCACGCCTACAAACCCTATACAAAGCTAGGAGCATGCCTTCTAAGGCTATTTCTTCTTCATAGGCCTGGGCTTGAACTTCCTCAGCAGCGGCAAGGGCCGAATCCAAAGCTTCTTGGGTTTCCTCTGCGGCCCGCAAACGGGTCTCCACTTCCACAGCGCGAGCTAAGTCTTGGCGAGCTTGAGCAAGTTGAGCCTGCAGCTCTGCTATCTGAGCCTCCAGGGCCTCCACTCGCCGAGCATGGCTAGCACTTGGATTCTCTGAAGACGCTCTCGAGATGCCAGCTTCACCAAGCTCAGCCAAGAGGTTTGCCATCTGATTGTCTAAGTTTCGGCGAGCTTGCTCACGGGAGGCTGATTGAGCACCGATATCCAAGACTCGGCGAGCCTGTGACTCGACAGCATCGGCCAACTCCAGCGCTTGGTCCAGAACAGGATTGCCGCCAGTGAGATGTCGATCCAGAGCTTCATGGGCCTCGCGAATACGTCCTACCAAGTCAAAGACGTTCGGGCGAGAGCCGTGATGAAACAACCCATGAAGAAAAGACCGAGCTAGGCGGATGGGCTCCGGATCAGCAGGCGGAGTAGTTCGGGCCCAAAGACGAGCGGCCCGGGTACTGAAGGAAGAAGACTCCTCGCCAGGTTTCCTTGTTGGGACCGGAGTGACTGGTTCAACTTCGGCAGCCGCTTCAATCTCTGGAGAGGGTGGCGGAGTGCCACGAGCTGTCTCTGTCTCCACCAAGGGGGCAGTAAGATCCTTTGTTGGAACCGCCGGAGGCACTTCACCGGTACAACCTGTATGGCCCAGCCGCAGGGGAGGAACCCAAAGTATCAATTGAAGGCCTTCGGGCGGAGACGCCAAGGGGGCAGTAGGATCAGAGACTTGGTTGGACTGGTCGAGAGCTTCATTTTCAACTGGAGCCAAGGTTGGCTCTGGGATTGGACCAGCTTCGCCCGAAGCGGCGGTTGGAGAGGACGGTTGTATGACTTCCTCAGTAGCCTTGTCAGCCCCCTCGATGACCGTGGTAGTCTCCTCCGCGGCCGCTTCGATAGTCTCTTCGAAGATCACCTCCTCGCTGGATTCAGCAGTTTCTTCAACGACCGTCTCCGCGCCTGCCACAGCGACTTCCTCAATGACCATCTCTTCGCCGGCTTCAGCGACCTCCTCGAGTTCCATCTCCGCGCTTGCCTCAGCGACCCTTTGGAGGGCCGAGTCCGTATCGAATGGTTCTGGAGATGGGACTTCCGTTATCACGGGCGCCTCTTCAACAACAGCGAGGCGAGGTCGAGTGCGGCGAACCTGTCAAAAGCAAAAGTTAGCGAGTCGCTCTGACTTAAGAAAAATTTGATTCAAAGTGGTCCGCTTACCGGGTCGCTTACCAAGCCATACTCTCGCTGGTACCGCACATCCTCCAGCAAGTCCTCTTCGTCCTCGATAGGACGCTTCCGCGAGCTCTCGCCGCTCGTTGGCCGAGGAACGACAGGGGCAGTCTCGCTGTCGTGGCCCGCCACAGTTTCCCTCCGGACAGGTGCCTTTCCTCTGGCAACTTCAGACCTGTCAACGTTTCTCCGGCGGGGGGCAGACTGAGAAGAGAACAAGAGGATTAGAGAAAAGCATTTTATCAATATGTCAAAGGAAGTTCAAAATTTACACATTTAGTGACATACCGAAGGTGTGGGATCGCGTTCTCGAATGACGATCCCCGTCGGGCGGCGAGCAGCAGGAACTGGCGGAAGCGCGAGCCTAGTTCTTGTTGCAGCCCCTGAACCCCTCTCCGCACGCTCGCGCTGGCCATCGAGGATGATGCGGTCTGATTCACCCAAAGTATCGTAAAGAGGACGAAAGACGGCAACAAAGACAGCATCATCTGGGAACTCCCAATGGTTGTCAGACAGGGACCGCCACCAAGCGAGGTAAGCGGGGTCAACACCTTGCGAAGGCTCGATCTCCAGCAAGTTGGGAGAAAGAGGGTAGATGTTTTGCAGCGGGGTGACCCGATCAGACTCGCCAATCTTCCTCCACGAGGTGTACTTGTTGACTGAATGGAGAAGCGGGTAAGGAATCCCTTGATGGAAGCCAAGTTGCCTCGCGAAGTGGTTGGGGGCATACAGCTCGAAGCCTTGGTCATCCTCGGCGAGCTGAAGGTCGCAGCATGAGGTTGCTCTTACGAAGGCAGTCCTCGCATCGTTGTCCGAATCTTGGCGGGGGAAGAAACCCGTCGATAGGACCTCAGGGTGGCGCCGGCGAACCATCATATCCATGGTCGGAGGCGGCTCAATGTGGTTATAGAGGATGGACAGGCTAGCAAAGAAGGATAGAGGGGTCCGATTCGCGTCATTCCTGCACACCGCAAAGCCAAGCAGCTGATCTTCGGGCAGGAATTCCACCGGGGCTCGCCAGAAGAGCGGAAAGTACAGCTGCGTCCACAGGTCCAGGATCCACAGAGGGCCGCCAGATAGGTGGAAAGGCCTCAGCGACAGCAGATGCAGGGTCCGGTAGAGTGCGCCTAATACAGGTTGCCCTAGCCCGACTTCAACCCCATTGTACAGTGCTTCGGCCAGCTTGGTCCATCTCCCGGTTGGTTTGTGAGCACTGCCACAGAAAACAAATTTGTCGAGCCAGTACTCCAGGAAAGCGATGTCTCCTTCATGCGGCTCCGCGTGGCCCATGTAAAATTTCCTCCATGCCCCGTATGAAATTCTCAGGGCGCGACGGGCTCCCAAGTTGCAGGCGTATGTGAACTCGGTCGACGCAAAGTCGCTTGGCGCATACGGCTTTGCGTGGGTCGGCAGTCCGGTGATGGCGAGGATATCCAGCAGAGTAATGCCCATCTGCCCGAAGGGGAAGTCGAAGGTGTTAGTGGCGCTGTTCCACAAACAGGCCATGGCAGCGATAGGCGCTCGATCGGTGTGAGGGGGCAGCGAGAAACTCAAGGCAATGGCCTCATGGATGCCGGTGGCTTCCCAGATCGTCTGATCGGTCTGGAGGCGCTCCTCGTACCACGCTCGATCCTCCGCGGTGGCGCTAGGCCACTCCCCGACCCGGACATTCGTATGGGAACGGGCTTGCTAGGTAGAGAAGTTCCCCGGTTCGCGCCGTTGGGCCAAGATTGGTCGACGCACGGAGGAGTTGTAATGGTTAAGGTCGGCGTCGGACAGGGGCTTTGAAGGAGTCGGACTGAGCAGAGCCGCCCCTGTGTCAAGGAAGTAGATTGGTGTTCCTTGAGGCGGGTTGGTGGCGAAGCGGCGAGCAAGGTTGGTCGACCAAGAGGTCGCCGCCGTAAGGCTGAGGTTCGGGTCATTGGCAAAAGGTTTGGGAGGCATTGTTTCCGGTTAAAGTTTGTTTGGTGCTGGAGTTTGGTTGTTTGCAGAAGGCGGAGTTTGTTTTGAAAGCGATGGTAAGATGTGGGGACCCGCGTCGAGGTTTATAAAGGAGACGAACCGTAACGTCCCTTTCAATCAATGGTCGCAACGAAAAGACACTATGACGACCGAAACGTCAGCGTGTTTCAAAATTCAAAAAGCCGTAATGATGAAGGGAAGTGATAGCGCCGAAGCGTCAGCACCTTTTGAAATACGAGTTCCCATAAAAAGCTTAATTAGGCCTTTTCGCTTATCCGTTGCGAAACGGATTAAGCTCAAGGCCTAGGGGGCAATGTTTGAGCCCAGTGGGCATTTTCGGTCCAAGATTCGAGAAAGGCTTGGATACCATTCGGGCCAACGCCTGTGGCCTTTTTAGCCCACGAAGGGTGGCGAGGTTTGGCAGCGCGTGACGTGGATTTTATCCAGAAGATTCTGATACCTTGCGAGATTCGGTGTCCTCGCGGGATCCTTATCTCCAGTTCGCATGGGACTCTATAGTTCTTGCGAGGATGAGTTGGAAATGACTAATAACGCCCTCTGGATAAGGTCGCTTAGTGTTTGAGTTTGCTTACTACACGACAAATGAAATGCAGCGAGGCAGGGAACGAAACCTAAGCGAGATAGGTTTGACACGTGTTGCATGGAGCGCACGACTGGCGGGTTAGTCGTATCCTTGTGGGATTCTAATTGCAGAGTCTGCATTGGATTGTGAGTAAGTCTCCACGAGTTGCTTACGGATGAATATATAAAGAAGCTTTACAGCTTACAGCGGACAGACAATGAATCAATCAACAAATCTCTCTCAAACAGACGTACACAGTCGAAACCTTCGAGTCTCCTCAAAACCCTTACGTTCTAAGCGCATCCCGCCTTAGATCCTAGAGCCCGTCAGGACTCATCTCCGATTTCCCAATTGTTGCTCTGCTCGCTCTCACAGTGAGTATCGATCGACAGGTGATTAGAAGAGTAAGCTCGGAAATATTTCCTCATCAGGTGACACCGGAGCCCTCATTCGCCTGGTCAAGAAGTCAGGACGCGCACCGTTCTCTTTCCTCATCCGTGAGGTGGCACGCCCCGCACACACCCTTTTTTACCTTTGTTCCCTCATCACTCCCTTGCTGAGGACGTGGGCCAAAACAGGAGGAGGAGAAGATATCGTTGCTGATGGGAGGGCACTTGATGGCTTTCAAGAGCAGTATACTCCGATGGTTACCATTGATTTTCTCTTCGTCTGAATTTGGTGTAGTTGGCTTTGGCTGTACTCTTTGTTTGGGTGCCCGAAGTGAGCTTAATCACACTGTAATTTCCTTCCCCAGTGGCACCATATGTGTATTGCTTTTGTTTACTTTCTTATTAAAACACATCATTTGGTTTCACCTCTACTTGATCATTATTACTCACTGGATCTAATGGTAGACCTTGAGCTGGAGCAAGTTTTGGTTAATTAATGTTTAATCTTACTACCAGCAACATGTTTATCTTCTATGGAGTTGTGTGTTCAAATTGGTATGAGAAGTGTGTATCAACTACCAGATCTAAAAGCATGGCTGTTAGTATGGATATAAGCTTCTAGTTTATTTTTGATGCTGCTTGGCACTTGATAGTTTCTAAATACGAGGGTACCAAGGCAACAATTTGTTGTCTGTATGTCATTGTTCATTTTGACATTGGATGTGCATATTCAGATTTGTGTGCGCATTTGACTATTGTCTTGATGGGTTTAATGTGCATTGCTACTCACTTTGTCAAACTTTTGCAGGGCATGCCACAGCCTCGTTTTGATGAGCGAGGTTGGTGTTTTTCAGAAGACCTCTTATTGCTACTGCCCCCAGTAGACCAAACTACTGCCCCCAGTAGACCCCTGGAAAGACCTCATGCCTATTGCTTCCAAAAGACTCTCTACTGCCCCCAATAAAACCCTTGACAGACTCCTACTGCCCTCAATTTGAGGTCATACGTCATACTGCCCTTAGTAGACCTCCTACTACCCCCAATAGACTTACCTACTGCTCCTAGTAGACCCCCTAATACCCCTAGTAGGAGGTCCTACTGACCCCAATAGGTGGTCATACTGCCCCTAGTAGACCTCTTACTGCCCCCAGTAGATACACCTACTACCCTCAGTAGACCCTCATACTGCCCCCAGTAGACCCCCTACTACCCTGAATAGACCTTCATACTACCCCCAATAGACCCACCTACTGCCCTCAATAGAACCCCCGAAAGACCCCCTATTTCCCCCAATAGGAGGTCCTACTGACCCCAATATGTGGTCCTACTGCCCTTAATATACCCCCAACACAGCCTCTACTGCCCCCAATAGACCTCCAGACAAACTCCCTATTGCCCCGAATAGACCCCCTACTGCCCCCAATAGACATCCTATCGCCGGAATCCGGTTAACGGCTTCTAGACAGACTTCATATTGCCCCCAATAGATACCATATTGCCCCTAATAGACCCTCTACTGCTCCTAATAGATACCTTATCGCTGGAATCCAGTCAACAGCCCCCGGAGTCCGGTCAACGTTCCCCGGAGCCTGGTCAACAGTAGTCGGAATCCGGTCAACGGTCCCCAGAGCACGGTCAACAATCGCCGGAGTCCGATCAACATCATTGGTCATGGGAATCAGGTTATAAAAATTTTATTATATAATAGACTCTTATAATGGTCTATTGTAGTTTATTTAATTCATTAAGGGTATAATTATTTTTCTATTGTTTAAGTTGGCTCTTGGGAATTTTAAAATCTAATTTTGTTAGTGGGAATAAAATTCTTAAAATTATGGCTACTGGCCATTGTCCCTATGTATAAAGACCGTGGTATTCTGCACCGACAGAAAAACCACTTGTACAAATAATTAACTTCTTGTTCAGTGTTCACCCTTATAGAAATTAATGCAAATATATGACGATAGCTAGTTAGAACCCCCATCACATAATTGGAATTTTTAGTGCTTTTCAATTTTGATACCTGACCAGCTAAGTGAGCTAACTAGAAACATCGACACCCTAGACACTAGTAGAAAAAAAAGTTTAAGCGACGGGTATTTTCATATTTTGTCGCTTAAGCAATACCTAAGCGACGAAAACTAATATCGTTGCTAAAGATACATTTTTGTCGCCTAAACTTCGCCACCACAGGTCCTACTCAGGCGACAACAAAGATTTTATCAAAAATTATTTATGTAGCGACGAAATCTTAACACTTAAACAACGAATAAGTTTTTCGCATAATATTCTTAACCTAACTGACAAATTTATATTTTGTCGCTTTAGTTTTAAACTAAAGCAACTAAACTTTTGATTGTTGAGCGACGAAAATGTTTGTCGCATGGTATTCTGCACCTAACCGATAAATTTACAAAGTGTTGACTCTTGAGCGATGAAATTGATTGTCGCATGATATTCTGTATCTAACTGACAAATTTAATTTTCGTCGTCTAAGGTTAACACTAAAGGGACGGTACGTTTGACTTTAGCGACGAAATATTTCGTCGCTTAAGTTAAATCTTCTTTATACCCTCTACATCACTTCCAAATCGAAAAACTAGAGGAAAACAGATCGAGCTACAGTGAAAAAAAATATGCACAGATCAATCTGGCAAATTTCTGGCTTATTTGATGCATAATATTATCTTCATCCACTAGTTTTTAGTTTGCTGGTACATCCTCTTTCTCCCTTTTTTCTACCATTTTTTTCCAATGACTTTTCCGGTGGAGTATTCCGGTCAATTATATATTTTTATTCTTTGTTCCTAATTTTTTTAGATGTGTTGGTTTTAGGATATGAGATGGCACGGTATTCCGAGGGAAGATGACGATGCGCTAATACACCCCGCAAATGGGGAAGCATGGAATTTGAAATACTTTAACTTATCATTTTCTAATTTCGTCGCAGACGTTCGAAATGTAAGGCTTGGACTCTCAACAGACGGGTTTTATTGTTGCCACAATGGCAAGACTAGTTTTTTTTTATCTTGATGATCCAAAGGAGAGTGGGGGTTGGAAAGTTATTAACGCGATGTCACATAGATATATTTACATTGCAACTACACTTGAGATGGGTATTGTAAATAGAGATATTGAGAATGTCACTCTTGAACTATATCATGAAGCCTTGACCTCTAATATCCTCGACACGGAGACTATTCGCATCAACAACGACATCCACTTCCAACCCCGCGAGTACGTACGTTTCCATTTCTAATTTAGAGTTTGACTTTGGTTCACTTCCGTTCATCCGGCCAGACGACGAAGAGGAAGACTCAGACAATCATTCATATGAAGTGAGTGAATATGATTTAGAAGACAGAGACTACATTGATAGCGATTGAAAACTCATGTGTTAAAACGTCAAATTTTCGATTTAATTATGTCATGAATTTATTATATATGTAATGAATTTATTCTATAATTAGTTGTGATATGTATTAATTTCCTTAGATGAAGGAATTATTATTATTGTTAAACAAACTAAAATTATTAATCACTTAAGCGACGAAAGTATAACTTTTCGTCGCCTAAGTACGAAATTTTTAGCAACACCTATTCCGCCAAAAATTTCAGAAAAATTTGAACCAAATTTTTGAAAGTTTCCTTATCATCATCTGCCTCACTTTTCATTTCTCTATATATTTGAACTCGATCTCTCTTCTCTCTCTCTCTCCTCTCCTCTGCCCCAGTTTCCATGCACTGATCGAGAGACCCCTAGAGTACTCTAGTTTTCCCTCTGCATCTCCTTCTTCTTCGCCACCGTCATCTCTCCTTCTTTCCTCTGCCTCTCCTTCTTCTTCCCTCTGCCTCTCCTTTTTCTTCGCCACCGTCGCCTTTCCTTCTTCCCGCTGCCTCCCATTCTTCTTCGCCACCGTTACCCTCCTCTCCTTGGCAGCCATTTTCATGGAATGACTAATTTTCCTCCTCCATTGGACTCCATGCCCATCTCACAATAAGACTCCGTGCCATCTCGCCGGTGGACTCCAGCAGACTCCACGCCCATCTCACCAGCGGCCTCTTCCTTGCCTTCATCTATCTCGGTTGAAATTGGGTTACTTGATATTGGTTGTAAGATATTGAGGTTGTTTGGGGTTGATTGTAAGAAGTTGGAGTCAGAGGTGGTGTAGGATCTGGTTGAAATGGTTGAGTATCAGACATAATTAATTAGTGATGGAATTCAATAATTCCATTGTCTAGGGGAAATTTTTTTTTTGTGTCATTAAACAATCTCCGTCACTTAAGGAAATTATTTCGTCGCATTATATCTGGCGACGAAAGAAAACTTGTCGTTAAATTAATTTTTTTTCTTGCTTAACATTAAATCGACAAAAGAAGATACGTTGTTCAAGGAGTTCAGCGACGAAAACAATTCGCCGCTTAAGGAAATTATTTCATCACATTATATTTAGCTAGGAAAAAAAACTTGCGCTTAGCTAAATATTTCGTCGCTTAACACTAAAACGACAAAATAAAATACGTCGCTTAAGGAGTTCAGCGACAACAAAAATTCGTCGCTTGAGGAAATTATTTTGTCGCCTTGATCTGTGGCGACATAAACTGTACCCGTGGCCTGTTTTCTTGATCTATGAGACGCGTCATATGCGACGAAGCTTAAGCGACGCCGGTTTCGTCGCTTAAGTCGTATGGCGACAATACTTGGCACTTAAGCGACGATTTAATCCCATCGCTTAAGACTTTATTTCTACTAGTGAGAGGAGCATAAAGATGAAATCAAAACGTGAAGGACTAAAACGTCGACACCCTATAAATCTAGTCCTTCAAAAAGTTATGAAACCATAGTAAGGCAAAGATCGGCTTCTTTTTTTTTGGTCAAAAAGGCAAAGATCGGCTTTGACAAAGGAATGTGGGTGCGTGTGTGTGTGTTTTTATTTTATTTATTTTATTTTTTATTGATATGAAACAAACAAAACTAAAGAAAGAAGTCTCTCAAACAATCCGAGTTTACACCATCAAATAAAAGAGCTCTGGTAGTAGTCAGTGAACAGCTAACCAACCATGTGCGTCTACTAGGAAGAAGATAACATTTATGAGCAATATATTGCATCTGTCACGAAGTTTGCCTCTTTAAATATATGGTTAAAGCTAATAGAGGTAAAAGACCTTACAATCATCATGATGTCTTCAATGATATTGAGAAGTTTCCAAGAGGTGCTAATTAATCTTTTCATTAATGGCATCAATCACAAGTTTTGAATTGCTTTCGACTTAAATGTTCAAAAAACCTTGGTGTTTGGCTTTCATTAGAATGTCTCTAAGAGTTGTAGCTTCAACATATAGGAATTGTAGCATTTGCGATGCTGTTAATTAGCTGCAGCCATAAGAACTAAGCCCTCGTTGTCCCAAAAAAAAACCCCCCTACATCAACTATCATTCCCTTGTACTGATCCGTTAAAGTTGGTTTTTAATATGGTTGCTATGAGGAGGTAACCACCATATGATGGTAGGTGTGGTTTGAGAAGAATCTCTCTCATCAAAAACATTTTTAGCACAGCTTCATTGAAATGAATAGCAACAGTTGGTACAACTTTATTAGTTTTTTTTAGAACATGCATGTGCAACTTTAGAGAAATTTTATTAACACATCTTTAATTACTAAATACATATCTCATATTTAATACATCACCTATTAACTTTATTATTGTAACATTTTACTATATACACATACTCAAACTTCTTACAATACCATCATTTAAAATACACAACTCATTCACTAAATACATATACTTCTCTATATCTGCTACTCAATTTATTCAAAAAGAAAAAAAATTCACATTGGTGAGATTTTTCGCAAAATGTTTCATCTATTCTTGTAATTTCACCTCATTGACATATTTCTCTCGAATGTTTTGTTTTTCTCTAAAAGTTTTCACCTTGTTAAGATATTCCTCGAGGGTTTTCCCTTTGTTAACATCTTCTCCCATCGGTTTTACTATCTAATCAAACAACAAATTCTAAAATCTATATTTTGTAGTAGATCAAACTTAATCAAAGATAGAGAAGTCATACCTCATTTAGGGGTTGAGAAATACCACTAGAATTCATTAAGTTGTCTTCAGTTTTTACTTGAAACTATGGTTGTTCATGATAAATGTCACTAGCTATTTCTAATTAGAGCTTGGTGTCTTCACATATATTTTTAAGAAGAAAACTTTAAGCGGAACATTTTATTTCAACTAGGTTTCTTTACTTTTAATATGAATGTCTTTTTAGGTAATTTTCCGTACTCATAAAGTCTTATATAATTTGTTAACAAAAAAAATATATATATAACATTTAGGGATGTGTTAATAAAATTTCTCGCAACTTTATTGCTTGTAGCATTAATGATCCCTGAAAACAATATCATTTCTTGCTTTCCATATATGCAACAGTTTTTTAAGGTAACTTCTCATTTGAGAGATCTTGTGTTTGAGACTCGTTAAAAGTCTAAAAGAAAATAGAAGAAGGGAAAACTATAATTATCCGGCAATGCCAAAGTAACTTCTGATTCGATACAGTAGAATTTGATCGAGACTGGTTACCTTCATTTACCCATCAACACTTGGAAATATATATATATATATATATATATATATATATATATATATATATATATGAGAATGATAGCTAGGCGCACCCATATATATATATATATATATATATATATATATATATATATATAGTTGCGTAATTTATCTAACTTAATTTTTATGACCCAACCTGTACAATCTAACAACCAAATGAAATCTAACATCCTAAACGTACCTATCATGCATGATGAGAAATAAAGTTTACGGTTTAGGGATACACCATGCTCTCCAATCACAAATGAGGCAAGTAATTATGTCAATCCATTGTAGCTTCCTTAACAGGATTGACATATGTATTTAGAATTTTAGATAAAGAGACATGAGAGGTGAAACCTAATTACTTGCCGTCCACTATTCTACCTATAGCTACACCATAACACAAATTTCTTTACAAATTAACAATTAAAATTTACGCTTCCAAAACGTCCTAACAAATGTTTCCTCGCATTCGTTTCTGGAAATTCTTCAGCTTTGCATTTCATCTTTATAGGCTCCTCTTTAATTATCAGTTCCATCAACTCCTCTTTTACGAACTATGAAAACTTTGCGTAATTTTGTTATTTGTAAATTATCTAATCATACTAAAGATGAAGATCGAATTCAATTATTAGTAATATGCACTTGATACATATGAATCTATCTCTACAGTTGAGTAGTTCCGCCACGGCATGTCAGATACAGAAATCAAACTCAGAAAACTATCCACGCACCAATTAAAGACAGAAGGGGGCAGCTACCAAGAGTAGTTCAAATTCGTTTTGTTACGTGTCTAAATAGAAAGATATTGAAAATCATACCTAACTGAAAAGTGGAATCAGAAACTTAATCTTGTAATTGAGCATTCTCCAAAATTGTATCTTTCTTGCTTGACTGGGAAGCATTACTACTGAAAATTTGTCAGTTCCCAGTGTATATGGAAATAATCTTTTATCAATATGACTACGTATTTTGGTTTTTTTTTTTTATCAATCTGTAAATTTGTCAATTCCCAGTGTACGTAAACAAACTAATATTAGTGCGTATATCGAAAGTCAGATCCTTTTTCCCAGATGCTGCATGTAAGGATCTAACCCTATCATTGACTAAGTAAACAAAACGACCAATAATTATTCAATCCCTATTGCTCCTACAATTTCACAATTGTACTCGAAATATATATGGTCTGTCCTGGAAATACTTAATCAGAACGAAAAATGGAACCAAGTAGAGATAACTTTGTGAACGAGAGTGATTAGTCTAATCTCGTGACACTAAATTAATTAAGATACTTCTAACTGAAATGCTTTGTCGTTTCCGATCGACATCTTTTTCAATGAAAACAGCCCCTTATCTGTCATCAACTCTGATCTTCTATATATTCAGCAGCGAACTAGGATGTTTTCAGAAGTAGTTTTTAGTAGAAAAGCAGAAGAAATTATAAGACTGCATTGTGTTCAGTTCTTCTTAACAAGAATGATGTGGTCTAAAAACTACTGGAATTTTGCCCTGCAGATTTTATCATTTCTACTGCTCTTCATTCATAGTGACGCTTGGGCACATTATAATTGGGTCGTACGTACTTGCTTAGTTCCATGACTTGTTATGTTAACTGTGGTTTGCTTGATTAATTACTTAGTGACTTAGCTATTGTGCAGGTGAAAGAAGTTACATATACAAGGCTGTGCAGCACTAAGAAGATATTGACTGTTAATGGAAAATTTCCTGGACCAGTTTTACGAGCTTATAGAGGAGATACAATCTATGTCAATGTTCATAACGGAGGCAGACATAATATCACTATGCACTGGTAATGGAAATGGAATTATTCAAATTGTTCTTGATGGTTTACATATGGGTTTCATATATATATATAAACTAAGTTCCAAAATTTATTTATCTCTAACTTGAAGATGATGATGATATCGATCGAATAAGTAGTGTTTTTTTTTCTTTTGAGTACAATAGGCATGGAGTAAGGCAACCAAGGAATCCATGGTCTGATGGTCCGGAATACATCACACAATGTCCTATCCAACCTGGGGGAAGTTTCAACCAAAAGATCATATTTTCTACAGAAGAAGGCACCCTTTGGTGGCACGCTCATAGTGATTGGTCTCGTGCTACAGTTCATGGAGCAATTTATGTCTATCCGAAGCCAGGAACTAGCTACCCTTTTCCCAAGCCCCATGCTGAAGTTCCCATAATATTAGGTATCAATTAGATTTATATCTCTGTGCCTGCAGGGGTTACATTAAGAATGAAATAAAATGAAATTACAAAACATTCCTACTTTGAACCTAGCTAGCTAGTTCTAAGTTTAACTCTCGGATTTTGGATTGATGGAGATGACCGGACTGTAAGATTTCCCTGAAATTGGAAACCAACAGGTAATGAACTGTTGAATGAAAATGCAGGTGAGTGGTGGAAGCAAGATGTAATGAAGGTATTTCAAGAATTTGTTAGATCAGGAGGACCTCCAAATGTTTCTGATGCATACACCATAAATGGTCAACCTGGAGACCTCTATCCTTGCTCAAAATCAGGTTTGAATTCTCTCAAATTTCATAAATCAAAACTTCTTATAAAGGGTATACGTGCTTTTGTACGCTTTTCAAAGCAAAAAAAAAAATGCAGATACATTCAAACTCTCAGTGGAGCAAAACAAGACCTACCTGCTCCGTATAGTAAACGCCATAGTGAACGAGATCGTCTTCCTCGCGGTGGCAAACCATAACCTCACGGTGGTGGCGACAGACGCAAGCTACACGAAGCCAATCGAAACAGACTACATCACAATCTCTCCTGGCCAGTCCATGGATGTCTTGTTGGTCACGAACCAACAACGTCCCGGTCGCTATTACATGGCTGCTAGGGCTTACAACAGTAACCCAGTAGTTGGTTTCGACAACACCACCACCACAGCAATAGTTGAGTACAACAATGGAAATGGCACTCCATTATTTCCGTACCTTCCTAGTTTCAATGACACAGCAAGAGCCTTCGGCTTTTTCACTAGACTCAAGAGCCTACCAGTTGATTTCAAGGAGCCTGTCCCGGAAACCATTGACCGTCGCATAATTTCAACAATTTCAATCAACACATTCCCTTGCCAGGGAAACCAAACATGTCAAGGACTCAACGGGACTCGTTTAGCTGCCAGCATGAACAACATAAGCTTTGTGGAGCCAAATACAATAGACATACTTGAAGCTTACTACTACTACAACAATGGAGTTTTCAAAAAAGGTTTTCCAAATTATCCGCCGTACGTATATAACTTCACTGGTCAGAACCTGCCTCTGGGTTTGCAAATACCAAAGAGAGGGACGAAGGTGAAGGTTATAGAATATGGGACGGATATGGAAGTTGTGTTTCAAAATACCAACTTAGTGGGTGGGTTAGATCATCCCATGCATCTTCATGGGTTTGATTTCTACATTGTTGGAACTGGTTTTGGGAATTTTGATGAACAAAAGGACCCAAGGAGCTACAATCGTGTTGATCCTCCTCTTAGGAACACAGTCACTGTCCCCATAAGCGGATGGGCTGCAATTAGATTCAAGGCCAACAATCCTGGTAATCATGCTATTGCTAAACTTTAAGATTATTGCTTTTGATTTTGATTTTCATTGTTTAGGATGTTTTAAAGGTTTTTCTTTGTAGCTTTGTTTCTTGTTTTCTATTATGAATCTATCTTACTGATCTTATATTTTGCTATTTCAGGTGTGTGGTACCTGCACTGCCATTTCGACCGTCACCTGACGTGGGGAATGGACACGGTTTTTATCGTGAAGAATGGGAAACACAAGGAGGAAAAGTTGCTGCCTCCGCCACCAGATATGCCACCATGTTATTAAGAATCTGTCTGATGAAATGAGTCGCTCTTGCGCCGTATCTAACTATCTATGCATATTTACACTTAAGCAGTCATTGTCTCCTGGTATCTGATTAAAGGAAAATAAAACATATGCTGTTGTATTGTTGTACATGTTATTATCTACGTGGTTGTTCATTAGCATATTCACGAGTTACGTACTTCGACTCTACCTCTACAAAAGTTAATTAATGAGATTTGGATTCGACATTATTTCAACCTCCTATCTCTCAATTATTCTCTCTTTATCTTATTTCTAGTTTATAACACGTTATAATTTTTCTTTTCCGAGAGCTCTGTGATCTAGGTTTATGGTGCAATTCTATTGCCTCGGCTAATACTCTCAAAATATGAGTTCTCCTGTGTTTTTTATTTTTCTTATTTGCCAATTTATGATGTTAATTGTTCTTGTCCTATGATTAATATATAGTAGAAGTGCCTTCATTTCATAAACATTCATGTATTCAAGTTTAGGTATGAGTATCAATATATTTCATTATTTTGCTCCGGATAGTTCCCACCAAATTATGCATATGAATGAACAGGCATAGTTGTGGCTAACTTGCGTTTGAATTGTCGGTCAATCAGCATAAATTATGTCTATGTCAAAATGGTTGATTTTCCTGCATAGATGATTTACATTTTGATTTATGATTGTACGTACATAGCTCTTTTTTCTCAAGTTTTGCAAAGCTTAAGTCTTTGCAAATGATCATTTTGCTAGTACCAGTCGTAAGATTTTAAATCTTGCTCATTGCTAGTTTTTGGGATGGAGAATAATGACAAAGTTTTGATAGTGGTAGCAGTGGCAGATCTAAGATGAAATTGTTCTCCAGGCTAATTGCAACGCAAAAAAAATTTCAACAAATCTTGGTAAAATAGCATATTTTAAACCACTCAAGTTTTCAACAAACCCTAACAATTCTAAACCACTATATAGCAGTTCGTGCATACATGAACAACACGAATAAACTACACATGATCAAGCCAAATATTAAACATCATCCACATTAGACCTTTAATCTTTGAGTTTGAAATCAAATCTTATTTCCTCTATCAACTTATACTATATGTTCTAGTTAATTAATTAGTTCTCACATATATTGCTCATCTGATTGCGTATATGCAACAACATATTCCATGCTTAGAAAAAGGATTCGAATCCAAAACCATTAACTATTTGTTCTAGTTAACTACAGTAGTATTGATAATTGGTGGTAGAGTTTGTATAAAGATTTTAGAGACAATCACAACTTCTCACACATAGTAACTTCAATTAAGAATTCCAATTATGTTTATATATATATATATAGGCATTTTCAGATACGGATCTCTTTATTTATTCAAAAGGTACGGATTTCCTTAATTAACATAGTTTTCGATCATATTTTCTCATCTCAACCATTCATCTTTTAGGTATATATGAGTAGATCATCTCTACAAAATTTTATCAAAATTGATAATTATTAAGGTATTTAAAGTTGTGAATTACACGAACGGTTCCTGTTGAACAGATTTGGTTCGTTCATTGTAATCATATAGTTTCGATACCTTAACAATTATCAATTTGGCTGAAAATTTGAAGAAATGATCTACTCATATATACCTACAATGTGAATGGTTAAGACAAGAAAATATAATCTAAAAGTGGGTCAATTAAGAAAATCCGTATATTTTAAATTAATACGGATATATATATATATAGTTTTGTTTACCCCTAAAAAATCTCACCTAGGCTTAAGCCCAGGTCAGCCCTGGCTGGATTCGCCAGCGAGTGGGAGAAGGCGAAAGAGGGGTTGTCATCTTCAAAATCCATCTTCTTCCCGATAACAAGCACACAATATAGCCTTCAGATCCATCAATGTCTTCACACCCTTGTCGATGATCAACTCGTCAAGCCTACCTCCAGCATCTACATTGAGACAAAACTGAAGAAAAAATTGGAGGAAATTGTGAGAGACCAAACTCATGAGACAAAACTGAAGATCGAGAGGCGCACGTACGTAACTGAAATGAAACTGAGGAAGAGATTAAAAAATGTTACATTGACGGCAGTAATTTTTTTCCACCGAGTATTCATTGCTTGGAAATTTCAGTGCTAATCTGATTTTCTAAGGCTGGGCATGAGACGGGATATAGCTAATCTCACGGCTCGTCCCAGACATTGAAATCAGGACGGGACGGGACGAGTTTTGCATTTTTTAGATTTCATCCACCCAGGCCCTATCGCGGTTGAGACGGGATGGGACGGGCCCAATCCTGGATAAAAAAAAATAGAAAATAAACTTATAAGCAAAAGAAAGAGTTTCATAGTTTTATAGTATTCTTTACTCTATTATGTATTATCAAGTACTTGTAACATATATACAAGCACAACATGGTGTAATAAGAGAGTTTATACTATTTACTTTTTCTAAACATGTCATCTATACTATGCAATAAGAGAGCCTACAACAATCAACAAATTAAAGTATTAAACATTACTGTTATTGAATTAGTGACAACCTAGTAACTTAAAAAACAAAGAGATAAGATCAAAACACTTAAATGAAATGCTTAAATCACATCTTAATCAATAAAATATCAATCATTAAAATAGTCAGGACGAGACAGACTTGAATTATCCGTCCCGTGTCTTGTCCGTTATATATAAACGGGACGGGCCTAACGTTTTAAAATTTAAATCCCGTCATGTCCCGGCAAATTTCGAGACGGGTTCGGGATTACGGTTTTTTATGCCCACCCCAATGATTTTCCGTCATGTTTTCAGATCGTTCGAAATAGCCAGAAGTGTCGGGTAGTTTACCCCCAAAACTCATATCTGTGACCACATCTCAAACACCTTCACGCAACACAACGTTAGTTACTCAAAACCAAATACATGGAGTATGACAAATACACGTGTACAGTAGAATTTCCAACCAAGTATTCACTCTAAAAGACTTGTCAAGAAGATGGAACAATGAGCTTCCAACGCATTTTAAATATATACAGAATGGCAAAATTCATCTTTGAAACTCTATTTCACGAAGTAATCCCATCGAAAAAAAATGGAAGTAATCCCCCATGAACTCATTGAATATCTTTATCAAGAAAAAGGAATGAAACATTAATGCAGTCGAGTTACAGTAAAATCCCAGCATATTATAGCAATAAGAGAAACGATCCAAATTCGACAAGCATAGAAAATGGTTCATACTGTCAGATGAAATGTTATTCCAATATATTCATTATTGTCATACAATTAAAAGGTATTTCTTTCTAACCAAGAAACAAATCCTTCAATGATCATTAGCAGTCTCTCTTCTTTTTTATTTTTGTATGGACTGTTTCTCTTGCCCTCTTTTTATCAAACCAAAAGTACTTCATGCATAAATAACCCGGTTTCAGACAAGGGAGTAGATTCTCCAACCCACATTTGGATTTAACAATACAGCAGCAAGAAAATCAAATTGCAGGCTGTGACATATTGGTTTAGCGTCTTCCCTTTCATGTCACCAAGGCTGGCGTTTTACAAATTGGGCACAGATTCTTCTGCATTAGCCACTGTTTAATGCAGTTGGTGTGGAAGTCGTGCCCACAATCCAGTCTGCCAATATCATCCCCATCAGCATATTGCTCCTGCCATGTACATTCGGTTCAGACATGTTGAAAATTCAGATGCATGAAGCAATTGAAACAATAGAACAGCTTCCTATGACTCATACCTGACATATACAGCAGGGTTCCATGTCTGCTGGGAATTCTGTCATAACAGACAGACACTTTCTCTGTTTCATCAATTTCAATATGGTCTCCTCACTCAATCCAGTGCTAACGTCTCCTATACGTTCCCCCAGTGCTAACAGCTCCTATTGTCCAAACAACATAGTTATTGGAACAGCTTTAAAGCAAAATCATATGGGAAAATACTTTCTTCCGTTTTACCTCGTAAGTCATGTTGTCAACATCGAGCCGCATGTCTCTGTGCCTATCATGCATCTCAGCCATGCCATGATAAATATATGGGTCAAAGAGCATATAATCCTGATAATCATACGAATATCGATTGTCAAAGAGATAAATCTATGTAAGAAGCTAAACTTTTTTTTTTAAACAGAGTTGACCCCAAAAGATGCAAACAGAAGAATCATCAAATTATGAACCGTTGCTTGCCCTGATTAGTCATTAGTTTCTATGAAACATGCAACTCCTTTTCCAAATATCAGGATGTTTTTCTCATCAAATTGTAAGTACTGTTCGAGAGTTTAACATGGTTGACTATCCAGATATATTATGATCTTATTCAAGAGAAAGCCTATATAATGCTATGCACCAAAAATAAGAAAAAGAAATACATCCAATGCCATTAAAAATGGGAATAACAATAGTTCTACTATTCTTAGCATCTTCACCTAGCAGAGCATACAATAGTTGAGAACTTTTGGTGCAATTTGTAGTGCTAATTGATACAGCTTTCATGTCTCAGCTAATAAACCTATTACAGTTACACATCTAGAAGTTGATAGCCTCAGGACCAGCAAAAAGATCGTGGTTGTTAAGTTATCGAGGTTAACTTACCATGAATTCCTTATGTTGGAACCGACAAAAAAATTATTATTTAATCGAGGTTATTAATTTAACAAGAATTAAGTAATTGAGGTTATACTGTACTTCATGCTATACAGTGGCAATTAAAAAGAGATTTCTACACCTTTTCTGCGTATCATCATGGTACAGAAATGGACCAGACAATTCAGCTGGCAAAAATATTATTTAATCAAGGTTATTAATTTAACAAGAATTAAGTAATTGAGGTTATACTGTACTTCACGCTATACAGTGGCAATTAAAAAGAGATTTCTACACCTTTTCTACATATCATCATGGTACAGAAATGGACCAGACAATTCAGCTGGCAAAATGTACGACAGCTTTTACCCACAAAAAGATAGAAGCAGATGCAATAGACCCGAAAAATTTTAGAGCTCAGAGATACAGATTATTGCAATTTTGAAGAACTAAAATCTAACATCACCAAAAATGATGAATGTCTTTTATGTCTGCCTAAATGAACTCATGCCATGGGGTATGAAAATCAAAATTTTAACCGTTCACAAAGATGGCAGAAATATCTAAAAAACGGAAATTGATTGTAGGAGTCAATATCATACCTCGACTCGTAGGTTCTCGCCCCTGCGCATAGCATTCAAAACTTGACGAATCTGGTACATGAAAGAAAGATCTAATTGTTAGTTTCGGAGCGGATATCTCAAGGATAATTTAATGAATACCTACGAACAAAACTTGAAAGCACAACTCGTCTCTCTGGTCAGAAGCAGAAAAGAAAAGAGAAGAGGCCAGCATGTGCAACCTCTACTTGTAAATACTATTAAGTATTTCAGTACAAGGATAAGCTCGTAAAATAGCATCTGCTAAACAAGAGGTAGATACTATTAAGTATGTGCAATCTCTACTTGTAAATACTATTAAGTATTTCAGTACAAGGATAAACTCGTAAAATAGCATCTGCTAAACAAGAGGTAGATAGAGTAGAATGGAAGATGGAAATAAACCACACAATATTAAAAGGACCACTTTCAAAGCAGCTAAATCATTACGCAATCAGTGAAACTTAACAATATATTGTTCATGAAAAGGCAAGGAGAACGAAAAAAACAACATTAAAGCAATTTTAAAGGGAATATTTAATCAAGTAAGCCTGCAGAAATTTAAAATTGCAACAGATTTCAGTTAACAAATAGTGATATAACTCAATTCCAAACCGAAACATTTCGGAATTAATATCTACTCTCATCTAGATATAAACATTTCAAAAACAATGCAGTCAAACTGAAAAGTAACAAAAAGAGAAATCCAACACAAACCTCAGACACAAGTCGGAGCCTCCCATCATTGTCAGCTGCTAATGCACGCAGCGAATGGGGCATATTAAGCACATCATCACCTTGTCTGTCCAACAAGAACGCTGACCTATGAAGTGGTTGTCGACGACCCTGATTACTTGGTCCAGTAGAAGTTCGAGAATCCTGAGTGGAAGCAGAAGGTCCTGGTGGTATTGGATTATAATGATTATGACCTCCAGGTTGAGAATCTATAGATGGAAACAAAGACCAAGGTGCATATTCAGTTATCCTTTGATTTTCTGTTGGAGGAGGGTTCCATGAGGGATTAGGCAAAGAATAAATGCTGGAATTGGAGCCAATACTTGCAGAGGAAGGAGCACCTACAGAAGTGCTAAAGTCTCCGGGGGCTAAACTCCAACCGGTTGGATCCTGTGATGAATTTCTCGTATCAGTAGCAGCTACAAACATGGGGTGCTCCACATTGTTTCTAGGAATGCTTTGTGAGCTTGCTTCTTCTCTTAACTCAGCACCTCTATATCCGGACATAAGAGAACCTGATAAGGTGCCCACTCGTGAACTGGAAGCACCATTCCAAGGGAAAGGAAGCATGTTTCCCGATGAACCGTTCATATGCATTGCAGGTGACTGGCTTTGGGGAGCACCCGAATTTGTTGCAGCTACTGTAGTTGATCTTCCAGCTGATGATAAGTTTGATGGTGCAGATTCTTGCTGAGAGCCAGTACTACCGAAACCCCTAACATATTGTCTCAGTGGGCTCTCTGCATTTCCCGTAACACCTAATGAAGGAAAGGCATCAGATGCTCCAACTCTCAAACCAATCCTCGTTCTTGAGCTCTGCTGTTCTGAAGGAATGCCACTAGGAGAACTACGGGGCGTAGATAAACTTAAACTACTAGAAGGATTATAACATGCAGGACCAGTATTCCATGGTTGATTTTCAGGTTGAGGAAATGAGCTAGAACTTCCACCGGGATAAGACTGCCCTGACGTACCCTCAAGAGCCTTTCGCTTGCAGGATAAACCCCAATTGCCAAAAGAAGAGTTTGGGTTACCATGATCTTCCCCAACCATATAGTCAGAGCTTCCGGATGAAGTCCCAACAATATCATGTGAAGCACTGCCAGGAAATGTATGTTCTGCTCCTAATCCACTTGACTTGTAGAATTTAGGATCTGTATCAGCTTCCATAACATGCCCACAATTACCACTATTTTCCACATACCCTGCATTTAAATTTACACGCTGAGGGATATAATTAGAGCTAGAACCTTCTGAAAAAGAAGGCCCACCTGGAATCTGATTGCCACCAAGGCCAATAAGTGATCTCCCAGGAAAATGGATATTTGGCTCAATTCGTCTATCTTCTGGCCTTGGAGCAATCACAGGACAAGCACTATGTGGAGCCGACCAACCATGTTCCATTCTTGTCCCACCATCATTGACCGTGTTTTGCAAATTCAATCTAGAGCTAGGTTCACCTGAACCAACAAATTATGGGTGTCATGACTAGAGACATTTAAACATGTTATTGCACCATAAAAAACCATAGAGCTTGACAACTAGGTTTGTGCAGAATTTAGCATATTATTGAAAGAAGTCTACAACTTCATACCAGTACTGTTGGAAACAGGCCCGAGACCAACATCTGTGATTTCTGAAAAAGTACCAATGCCACTCCCTTGACCTTGCATTAGGGACAGGAACTTCCCCCTTATAACCTTATAAGTGCAGACGACACTATATGGTATCCACAGGTGGATAAGAACTAATCACTTCTCCAGCACATCTGGAATCTGCAAGATAGAAGCATAAACTCAGAATCTCAAATCAATGCTGGTCAAAGTAAAGAGTGGGCAATGGTTTATATCTGCAGGAACTCAATATAGATACATAGATATACAAACACTGAAAATAAATTTCAAAAACATATGTAGACAATAACTAGAAAGCGCGTGGAACTCCGATACTAAAACTAAAAACGCGCACATTTCTCAGCATAGCAATTACAGCGATTCGAGAAAAATGAAATACACTGAACAATTAGTATAGACAATACCACAAAGTCCATCGATTCTAATTATTTGATACTTGTAATAAGCAGCTTCGATTTTGAGACAGACTAAATTGGCTGCAGTGGGTGAAACAATCTACATTAGTAACGCACAACCTAGCACCCAACATAAGTAATCGACAAGGTAACAAAAAACACTCATTCATTCCTTTGAACTGATTACCCAAGTGATCGATTGTACGAATGTGACCCAAATAAAAGCAAGTTAAGCAACACATAATCAATCAAAAAACGGGGAAACGGCAAATTGGGTCGATTTCGATCCCCTCTTATTCTCACATCCTGATGCAATCAAAATCAAATTAAGAGAGAAAGAAATTTACCTAAAATTGGAGGAGAACAGTGAGAGTGAGAATGAAATTGCGTCGATGAAATGTTTGGCTCGGACCTTGTTTTTACTTGTGGGTTTCAGTTTTTGTTTTATAATATTAACATTGGTCGGGAAGAGATAACCGTAAAAGGACAAACAGGACGACTGAGCAAACGGATGAGAGAGAGAGAGAGGGGAACTGAATCACAGACAGAGATGAGAGAAGAGAGATGAAGAGAGATGGTGAATCTCTTTTATGGGAGGATTTAGATTTTATTTTGGGTTGTGTAGACGAGAGAGAGAGAGAGAGAGAGAGAGAGAGAGAGAGAGAGGATGAAATTGGGTGTCGGGGTCTCTCTCGCCCAGTGCAGGATTTCAATGTCCACATAGTGTGCTTGCATGCACCTCGGCCCCCTGGTGGGACCCGCCTAAAACCGATGATGCTGCTGATTTTTAGTCTTATTATTTTTCTAATCTCTATGCTCCTTGCTCGCGCTGGTTTATGGACTGAAACGCATCCTACAAATTTATTTTTCTTTTAATAATTGAAGACGTAGAAGTATTGACCAAAAGAAAAACAAACCAAAAAACAAAACAAAAATGTTGAATAGAAGAGAGACGGTAGGTGTATCCCTGCTTCTGAGTCTGGTTTAAACTAGTTTTACGGGTTATAATGGTTGTATAATGGTTGTTGAGATAGTTCTTATTGTTTGTGTGTTATGTTAGTGTTGTTTGCTGAATGTGAAATTGGTTGATTATTTCTCTCAAAAGAAAAGTACATACAATCTCTTCTATTTTACGCGTTCGATACAATAAGTATCTGAAACTAAAGTTTTTGTTAGCTCGACTTGTCAAAACCTATTCCGAATTTCATTATGAAACCCGAAGTAAATCTTACGGGTTCACCTTTAAGGAAAATTTACTAAAAATTTGGCATAACCTCTCTTGAAAATGAATAACCCTAACCTAAAAAATCCAGATAAACACTTCTATAATAAATCATCAATCCTCAACTCCTGGAGTCATTTGCACCCCACAAACACACCCACCACAATAACATTTAATCATTTCTAAATCCATCACTTAAACATCCAAAGATAAATTATATACCAACCTCCAAATATTTCTAAAATATATTCATGAGTCTTAACATACAACCGAATATTATTCAATACCCCTAAGGTAATCAGAGCTACTAAAACTAGAGCAAACAAGAAAATACACTGGTAGGTAACCTACTGGTGAAAAGTGGTGGTGATGTTGGTAACTATGTCTCGCCTCCTACTAATACCGACCCGAACTTTACAGAACTCTGTAGACTTAGCATTTCAAAACGAAAGACCCAGGGGAAAACATTCAAAAACGTTAGAGTGAGTGGACAAAAATAAATTTAAAAGAAATGAACAAATAAAAATATTTCTATTTTCCAAATTTAATTTATACAGAAAAATTATGATGCATGCAATAAGCTCAAAAACTTTTAACTTAAAAACTGGCAAATACGTGACTAGCTCCGCTAGTCTCCAAAATTTTATAATATAAAGCCTCCCAGGCTATAGTATATAAGTATGTATTTATACACGTCATACTCCTTGTATGAATTCTTGTGAAAGATAGAAATTCATATAAGGCTATTATGCTTACGTCTCACGCTCACGTTACACCACAATGACGGCTTATTGCTACACCATTAAGGTAGAAAAGATGAGTGTATATACGTGCTGCATATCCCCTATATGAATATTTACATTCATATAAAGCTACGACACTTGCGTCCCACGCTCACGTCACACCATAATGGCGACTAATTGCTACACTACTATGATGGAAAAGACACATATGGCTAGCTAGCATTTATTTACCTACTATCCTCATAATTATACATATATATATCCACCGAAAATGAGATTTTCAGTAACTCTCCAAAACAAATAAAAATTACCAATTTAAAAAGAATGACCCATAAGCTCTAATAACAAGAAACTGCTTACCAACAAACCATTGCATGCATATTATTCAAAATAAAAGTCCAATCACAAATTTAGGCCTAAGTCTAACGTTGTTCCGCGGTCTCTTCAACTTGAGCCTCTTCACGTCCTATTCAAAATATCTAATTAGGTCCCCAACCAAAATTCAATACTTATATAAATAGGCAAAAATAAAAATGAGCCTTATATAACACTCGTCTTTGCCCAACTTCTCCATTCTTAAAACAATAAGGCCTGAACTTCACCACAAGCACCGACAATCTTAAAGCAACTATCAAGAGTTTAAATAATGTTAATCCAACGGCCGGATTCTACCCTTTTAACCGCCAAGTTCACCAATCTTGAAAAATCTCAAACCTAACCAAAACTCTTCCAAAAATTACAAACGTCACACCATTAAATTCCTTTCAACATAACAAATTTAATAACATGAAAAACTACCTAAAAGAGGCGGGCCGCCATCTTCTTTGCCGGCAGTGGCGCCCGGCCAGCCCTTTTCCGGCCACCTCTAATGCTCACCAAAATTTAACACAATCGTTCTCTCAACACGCTCAACAACTTCCTTAACTAACACAAACATCAATTCCAAGCCTAGATAGGGTAATTAAATCCAAAACAGTAAAAATCTCAAATTGAAACCTTATAACTTCAAACCTTCAAACCTTCAAACCTCCTTACCTAGACCGAAATAGGTTGATACCTTTTGAGGTTTTGCTACACAGGATGAGAGATTGAAGATGAGACAAGAATCTCTGGCTATGGTGGCCTGGGGAGAGAGTTCCGGCAACAAAACCACCACGGCACAGTCGGGCTCCCGAGCGGAATTTCCCTCTCACGACAGTGCTAGGGAGGTTTCCAGCAACCCAGGAAGAGAGAAGAGATGACAGCAGACCGATTGAGACTGGTGCGGCGGTCGAATTGAAGATGATCGGACGGCGGCAGACGGTGGTGGGCTAACACGCCGACAGCTGGAAAGAAAGAAAGAAGTCGGGGAACAGAGAAGAAAAAGTGTGGGTTGTTTGACTAATTTCCCAAACGGGAAACTTCTTAAAACCGGAAGTTTCCCTTTTTTATCCATCCACAACTTGAAATTTACTCCTTTTTATTACCAGCTTAAAACCTACAACTCAAAACACATGTAACTCATTTCTGCTACTTTATTTTTCTTCGTCCTTTATGATGTTCCTTAAAGGAAAAACCCCGTAATAATAGTCATAAAAAAAGTCTTCTCTAAGATCCTTTAACTATGAGACCGTTAACAAAGGCAGTAAAAACTCAGGGTAATTCAATGTAAATATTTAGGGTAAAAATTAAGGATCGGGACGTGACACGACTAACCTCTATTAAACTTTTAAGAGCGTGGTATTTTTGTTGTGCTCTCATATCAGTTCTTGTTCTTCTTCATTACATCCAGAAAATCCATGAGCTTGTTCTCTTGAAATTTTCGGAGAATTGATGTTGGTTTCTTGATTTCAAGGCTCAAATATGTGCCATCTCTTTTCATATTGTTGTTGCTCTTTTTCTTTTTCATTCTTAGTTACACTCCTATCTTCGTAGTGTTATGTAGGAGAAAGTGGTGGAGCTTGTAAGGGTTTGTGTTTCAGTTTTGATCTTTTAGTCACCATTCATGAGTTTGTAAATGCAATACAATGTGTGGTTAAGTGTTAGGGATTAGCATCGGTTTGTCAATATTTTAGACTACATGTTGGTCGAACCTGAGATTTGGATACCCAATACGAGTTACAAGAATGATGTCCTCTAATGGTCAATTGGTCATACGAAAAAAAAATGATTTTCTTATAAGAGACATGTATGTACTTTGTAGCTTACTTCTCTTAAAACAAATTAAAATAAAACAATTTGATTTTCAGCACCAAAGAAATTACTGAAAATTCATTTGTTGCAATAGAACATAAGATCAATCATATGAAGCTTCTTTCTTTTATTTTTACAAGTCACATTCATGTACAAGTGGTGAACAAAACAATGTGCGCACAACCACTTGCCCAGCAATTCCCTATCCTGTTTGGAACTCTAATGAAAGGGCAAGGACAAAGCACAACACTAAAAAAAAATGTCTCAAGTAGAACACCTCTAACACACAAATCAATACGCCGTACCAATTCGTTTGTAATTATTAACTAGTGTTACTTATATGATCCAATAGTTATTAGCTTAATACTATTTTTATCTGTCTATATCGAGCGTCACATAATTACACATCATACATTTTGTACGCACCTAACACTTGCTTGATTAGTCATTTATGCAATATTCATGATTTTCATCAAACTAGAGATTTTTTTGTGTTTTTTTTCTCTTTTTTGAAAAAAAATGGTTACCGATATATATATATATATAGAAATTTTATTTACACATACTAAATTTCTTAATACACACTCCTAATTTTTGGACATATTTTTAATACAATTTTACCCCTTTTGATAATAATGAAAAAAAAAATCAATAAACAAAAAGAAAAAAAATACAAAGGAACAAAAACTTTCACCCCCACATTAAATCAATATCAAGCTAGACAAGTAATTTATCCATATCCATTTAACAAACTGCTTCTTTAAAAAAAAATCGTCCCCTCTATTTTTATTTTTTATTTTTATGAACTTGATTGGTTGAAGTAACAAATTTAGTTTGAATGCTAAGTTTTGAATTTGTATACATATTTACGACTCTAAGAAATATGTGGTCTGTACACTTCTTAGTGATATCAAACTTCTATAGTATTTTGATTGATTGAAAATCTTGAAGGTTGTTTGAATGAGAAAATAAAGAAGATAAAAGAAAATCTTCATTCACTTTGTCTCTAATTCGATTTTCTTACAAGTTTGATTTGATTTTAGTTGAAGAATCAGTAGAATTGATTATAGTGGTGAGAAAATAGAGTGATAGATTTAGAACATCAACTTACTTGGAATCGGTTTGGCAAAAGCAAAAACAATGATGAATTAAAAATGAAATAGATGTGTATTAAATAATATGAAGAAGGCATAATAGGAAGTTTGAGGAAAAAATTTAGACAAAAAATAAAAAAGATGTGTATTAAGTATATAAGAATGTGTGAATAAAATTTCTCATATATATATATATATGAATTATATATATTTAAATAAAACTGTCAGGTTTTATTAAAAACAAGAAGCATAATTCATATATGAATACTCTTGAAACCTCAAATTTATATAATTGATTCATATATGGAGACTCTTGAAACCTCAAATTTCCCAATAAGGAATCCTCTTCAAGTCCCCCATAACAACAACGTAAATGTTTCCAAACACAGTAAAACAAAAGCAGATATGCAGTTACCAACAGCAGCCAGGTGTTGCCTATGTATTTCATCTCCCAGATTCATCCTCACACACCTCCCAAGAAAAAAGAAAAAAAAATTCCAAACTCAAAACCCCCCGAAAGAAACCAAAAATGGAATCTTCAACCCTCGTCGCTCTACTCTCCTCCGTCTCCCAACTCCTCCTCCTCCTCCTCCTCTCTCCCAACCCTTCCTCCTCCTCCTCCTCCTTCCCCGCCGTCCACCACCTCCTCTCCTCCCAAGAACTCGCCGCCACCCTCTCCCTCCTCTCCCTCTCCCGCAAACGCAAACGCAAACGCGCCCGCCTCTCTTTCTCAACCCAACTCCTCCCTCGCTCCCCCGACTCCTTCAAGACCCATTTCCGCATGACCTCCTCCACCTTCGAGTGGCTCTGCTCCTTACTCGAGCCCTTACTCGAGTGCCGCGACCCCGTCGGCTCCCCTCTCAATCTCTCCGCCGACCTCCGCCTCGGTATCGGCCTCTTCCGTCTCGCCACCGGAGCCAACTACCATGTTATCTCCCAACAATTCCGGGTTTCCGAGTCCGTCGCCAGATTCTGCTCCAAGCAACTCTGCCGTGTGCTCTGTACCAATTACCGCTTCTGGATTGAGTTTCCCAATAAATCGGAGCTTCAATCGGTGTCAGCCGGGTTCGAAGCGCACACCGGGCTGCCCAATTGCTGCGGTGTGATCGACTGCGCCCGGTTTAGGGTGGTTAGAGATAATGGGGTTGAACAAGAGAGAGTTGCAGCTCAGATCATGGTGGATGCTACGTCGAGAATTCTCAGCATTGTGGCTGGGTTTAGGGGGAGTAAGAGTGATGATATGGTTTTGAAGTGTTCTACATTGTATGCGGATATTGAGCGTGGCGAGTTACTGAATTCGGAGGCGGTGAGTGTGGATGGGGTGCCGGTGAATCAGTACTTGGTTGGAGGTGGAGGGTACCCTTTGCTTCAATGGCTTATGGTGCCGTTTGTTGATGCAATGCCAGGGTCGAATGAGGAGCAGTTCAATGCGGCACATAGTAGGATGAGGCTTTCGGGGCTTAGAGTGGTTGATAGTTTGAAGAATTGGGGGGTTTTGAGTAGGCCCATTCGCGAGGAGATGAAGATGGCTGTTGCTTATATTGGTGCTTGTGCTATACTTCATAATGGTTTGTTGATGAGGGAGGACTATTCGGCAATGTCTGGTGGGTTGGATGATTACTCATTGTATGATCAGAGTTCGAGGTATTATAGGGACGATACGAGTTTGGAGAAGAGTTCGATTGAGAGGAGGGCTTCTGTTATAAGAAATGCATTGGCTACAAAAGCTAAAAAGTTTCAAGAATCAATTTTATCGGCCAATTCTAGCTCTTTGGCATCATTGCAATCAACCTAGGAGAATGGTTCAGTAGAGGGAGATGATACAGCACAGTTTTGTTTTATCAGGTACTTTTAGATGACTTTTCTTTCATGATAATTGGTGTGTTTCCTTAGACCACAGGCCCCTGGTTTCGTTTACATTCTTTTGATTTATTTTGCGAAAAAATTGCTTTCTGCATTCTTTCATTGTAGCTCTGATCTGTGAGGGTATACCAGTTTAGCATGTTCTATCATAATTAAAAGTATAAAGATGAGATTTTTGTTTTTTAGAATGTGATGAAGTATAGGCTTAATCAAATTAATCTAAAATAAATATAACAATCCCAGAACAGGAAGAACAAACAAAGATTTCTGCAGGTCTGTGGACTATAGGAACATAGGAACAACGACCGGTTCCGAAGAATGAAAACTTGCAATTGTTATTTGTTGACCTTAAGTCTTGCAGAATGTAAAAAGGATAAATATTATAATGGGAATGAAGTAAATGAAGTCTTTCCACACCGATTGAGACTGGCCAGGTTGCACGGTAAAGCCCTGAAACACTATTAACTAAAGCTTGGTATCATAGCTTCTGACAGTAAGATAATTTGGTAAACTATTCTGCGTTGTGGTCGACTGTTCGTGATAGCAAATTCGTCGAATATTCTAAATTTAGTAGTGTTCTTCAATTTAAACTTCAGAATCCTCCTCAGCCTCTAATAGCTTAGCATTTGCAAAACTTAATAGCTCCTAGTTTTGCACAGTTCAATAACAATAGCAGCAGCTTAACCACTTTATAACTTTTCCCACTAACTATTCCTCTAAGCCATTTGTTAAAGTGGTAACTGGGCTATGAACATATCATCCCCTTCAGATGATGCTTGTCTATGGTTTGTAGTGAAAGATCAACGCATTATGGTTACTTTATAAATCGTCTCTCATCTGTTCTGGGCTTTATGTAAAATCTTACTGCCGCAACTTCTGTTTGCCTGTATTTCTACATTGATGTGACTTGAGGACTATAGTGACTTAAGATTCTTGGTGTACCATAGTATTCTTGCTGTAGGTTGAATACCTCCTTCCAAACCAGTTATGGACTTGCTCGTTTGAAAAAACACAGCATAACATTGACCATTCCAAATCAATTACGGACTGCTCTGTTTAAAACACAAAGCATATATTGACCTTCTCTTCAGTCATTCTAGAAATACATCAACCCCCCGTATTCTCAACTCCTTTCTCATACTCAGACTTGAACAGTTGAACCATTCCGAGACTTGGTTAGCCATTTCTGCTGCTCCACCTGCTCTACAAGGTTCTAACTCGCGTGCCTCTTCAAATGTGAATCAAGATTATTTTTTCTACAAGGTTCTAACTGCTTTAGTGAAATCTGGTGTAGCTGAGATAGGTGTGGTGGTCATGGACATCTTCAGTAGTTGAAAGGCATTCAGTCATTGAGCTTCTAAACTTGACTTGAAGCTGTCCTCATCAGAGAGATCAGTTCAGCCTGTATAAATTAATAGGTAAGGGTTCAACTGCACAGGTGTATACTCCAAGTGAAAGATGATTAGAGAAATTCCCTGTAAATTTAATCAGAAGGCCAGGCAATGGGGTTGGTGAGCCTTTTGAAGAATCTGAAGTGGGAATAGTATTCACAGGATAGGGACACAAGAACCGTTCTCCACCACTGTCACACCAGCAAGGATATAAACCCAACAAATTACTTACCTCACCTAACAAGAATCCTCATTCAGATCATATTCATTCATCTCCATACCCTAATCAGATTACATGTTTTTTCTTTTTTCTTTTTGAGAATGCAATCAGATTTCATGTTCGTTTCCTGAAATGGTGAAAATCTATTTGGGGAGTAACTTATTCGTAACAGTAAATGGCTAATTGCTAAAGACGGTTACACATTTTTAAGAGATTCATATCAGATTGTTAAAGTTTCATTCTATTCCTACCTCACTTGACTACCTGAACATGGCTGCAGCTAATTATTAATTCAGAAAACCTCATGATTGAAAAGGGATTTATGAATGAAGAAGCATTCAGAAAAGGAGACGACTTACTGCTGCTACACGTAAACAACCAAGTCCGCAAACACTCTCACCAACCCCAGTTGGCTACTTCCAAAAGAATCAGAAATGAAAAAAAAAAAAAAAAAGGATTCCACCATTATAGGCAGCCTACAGTTTTCCTTTCAAAATGGAAAACAATATAATCTGGCCCTAATCTGGTATGAAAGCGGATTATAACAAATTAGAGAGAAACTGAAATTCATTAAAAACTCAGTACCATGTCAGCAAGACCCAACAACAACACTCCACAAAGTCTCCTAACACAACCGATGTCCTAACACCATTACCAGATCAGTGGGCCCGTAGGAGTTCCAAAACTCACACACACACAGAGGGACCTCACCAACCCCGGACCGGTTTGGTGGCCGGTCCAACGAACCATCCGGGTCAAACCGCATATTTCCTTCCATATATACCTTGGTCTTTCCTCTATTGCAACTCAGGCTTTTTTATCAACCTCTAAAGCTCCAATCTTTTTATTTGATCATATTCACAAAGCAAGGAAGATTAACACAGCAATGGCAGAAAATGGAGAAGAGCAGAAAAGCAGGCACCAGGAAGTTGGCCACAAAAGCCTTCTTCAAAGTGATGCTCTTTACCAGGTACTAACACCATTACACATTGGATCATAGCTATGAATTGGATCAAAATCTTCAAAATTTATAGGAGCTTTGATTGATTTGGGTTTTTTGGTTTCGTTTGACATTGTAGTATATATTGGAGACTAGTGTGTACCCAAGAGAGCCTGAATGCATGAAGGAGCTCAGAGAGTTGACTGCAAAGCACCCATGGTTTGTTTCTCTCAACTTTTGATTTGATTTTTATCGACCCAATTTGATTCATTCAATGATACAGAGAAACCCATTTCTTGATTTCTTGTTTGAGATTTATGATTGGGAAATTGAATTCAAAACAGGAACATCATGACCACCTCAGCTGATGAAGGTCAATTCTTGAACATGCTTCTCAAGCTGATCAATGCCAAGAACACCATGGAGATCGGTGTCTACACTGGCTACTCCCTCTTGGCCACAGCCCTTGCTATCCCTGAAGATGGAAAGGTCAATAATTTATCCCTCAAAATCGATCAAATATACAAACAACATATTTTTCCTTAGAAATGATGTTAATATGGGTTTTGTCACAGATCTTGGCCATGGACATCAACAAAGAGAACTTTGAATTGGGTCTGCCAGTCATCGAGAGAGCTGGCGTTGCCCACAAGATTGACTTCAGGGAAGGCCCTGCCCTCCCCGTCCTTGACCAAATGATCGAAGACGTAAGTCCAACCAGTCTTGAATGTTATGTTGTGACGTTGTTGATTCAAATGTTATGTTATCATATTCAAATAATATGTATCATCAGAAAAATTGAATTTATCATTTCTCTAAGATTGAGCTCCAGACATGTACAAGTTCATACATTACTCTTGAATTTGCAATACAAGAATTTTGTTGGGGGGTTGTTATGACACCGAACCCTACTCAAAGACTTGTTCTTGGTATCGAAAGTGACATTTTATTGGTGCAACAGGAGAAGAATCATGGATCGTTCGACTTCATCTTCGTGGACGCAGACAAGGACAACTACATCAACTACCACAAGAGGCTGATCGACCTGGTCAAGGTCGGGGGCCTGATCGGCTACGACAACACCCTCTGGAACGGCTCTGTGGTGGCGCCACCGGATGCTCCTCTCCGCAAGTACGTCAGGTACTACAGGGACTTTGTGCTCGAGCTCAACAAGGCCCTTGCTGCAGACCCCAGAATTGAGATCTGCATGCTTCCAGTTGGTGATGGCATCACTCTCTGCCGTCGGATTAAATGATCATCCCCCATTGAGACGTTGGTTCGTGGTCGATATATGATAAAGAGGCAAAAATGGTCTTTCCTTTTCTTATTTTCATGTGTATTTGTTGTAATTTGGGTGCTCATGTTTGAAGGATTGAAAGGCATACTATATTGAATTGTGCTGATTTAATTTTCTGCCATGATTATAATATATACCAAAATGGTTTCGTTTTCATAACTTTTCATTTCTTGGTTATTCTGGACAATTCGTTTTCATTTTTTCCCTATTGTAAATTTATAATCACCATGACACCATTATTTTCTTTCTTGATTAGATTATCACTTCCGTTAAATTTTCTAATATAAGACTGCAATATTTCTTTTCTTATATATCATGTATGGTGATCATGACCTCCACTCCACCAGCCCTGCCACCCACCGCACCAAATCGATTTGTTATAGTCATTGTTGGTTGTTCATATATATTGACTCTAAGGCATGTTTACTAACCTGGAATGAAATTAAAAGTGGCGGAATTGATTCTGGGATAGGTGAATTCCGGTGTTTACTAACCTGTCAAGGTATTGGAATGGGTGTGGTCTCACTTGCTTATCAGGAATCAATTCCTTATAGACCCCCTAATCTGATACCCATCTCCCCCCTTGGGTATCAGAATCAAGCTTATGGAATCAACTTTTGCTTCCAAAAATATCCTCTCATAATTATAATATTTCCAAAATACTCAACCCTAGATATATATATGGAAGAGAAGACGACAAAATGAGAAAACAACAACGACAAAATAGAAGAGCAGACGGCGCACTCCAAGGTCAGTTTCTCTCTTCTATTTCATAAAATGAGAAAACAACAACGACAAAATAGAATGATGTTGGTGCATCAGCTTCCGGTGTTTTGCTTCTTTTTTTTTTTTCCGGTGGTTACTAATGAATGATATCACAACCTGGTGATTGATGAAGTAGATTGTTAGTTGGTTCATTAGTTATGCAAAACTTTGAACACGTGCACTTGAAAAGAAGAATAATAAAATTGCAAACATCTAGCTTCCTTTTTTTAGGGGTATTTTAGTAATCAAACTAGTTTTAATTCCGATTCCATATGGTAAGTAAACAACATCAATCGTAATTTAATTTCATTCTTGTTTTGATTCCTGATGGTAAGTAAACAGTATAATGGAATGAAATATTCCGATACCGATTTTAGTTGATACCGATTCTTGTTGATACCAATTCATGATAAGTTCTATTCCAAGTTAGTAAACGTGCCTTAATTCTTTTCGAAGTTGAGATAGACTTGGTGAACCACCTGGATTTGGTATGATAAAGTGGCACAGGGCTGGAATGGCATATGCATGCACGATATGTCAATGGCTAATTAGCTACCCGACTCACACCAAACCTTGAATGAAGTACACATGCTCAACTCGAAGAAAGAAAAAATTCATTCTTACTCTAACAATTGAGCTTAATCACCAAAAGCTTATAGACTCTCACATCAATCATAGAAAAAAAAAACAAAAAACAAAAACAAAAACAGATCGAGACCTAGGAGCTGATCCACGATGTTAGTCAGTCGTAGATAAATTAAGACGTATAAATAAGCAGACGCTGCAAAGCACTAAGAAACACCAACACCCCTTGGGACTGCAATTTTTACTAGCTCTATATATATGAGCATATATAATAGTAGTGTCAAACAGCGGTCATATAGAACCGCTAATAACAAATTATAAGGAAAAGCCTAAAATGTTGTAGCATATATATATAGTATACAGATCAATGAGCAGGTATTAGGTAAACACCTAAAGAATTCCCCAGCTGAATCATATGGTGCATATCATGCGATTCATGCTTATGAACAATAAGAAAAAACTCTGTGCTTTGAAAAAGAAACGAAATGAAATGAACTAGATCAATAAGAAGGTAAACAATATGTAGAGTTGAGCCACGGTACGGCCGGTCTCGGAAATAGGTGAAATAAGAACCGGCTTGTCAAATCATAACAGATTATCGAGTTGGCAAGAGTTTATGTGTGAATCCTCGTATCTAAGTTTGAATCCTACTAATGTTGATTAAAGTTAAATCTCATAATGTTTTTGGTGTTTTAAAAAAAGGTTAAACAATTCTCATATAGCGAAGTACTAAACAGTACTTGGGGGAATGATGGCATCACCCAAGTTTCTTATCGATTTCGTCTACATGTAAATGAGACTGTCCTGAATACCATACCAGGATCGACTTCTTTGGATGTACTGCATCATGTGCACTTGTGCAGATGTTTAGTTATCGTTCAAACTTGGATACTATATCACCGATCTGATTCCAGTAGGAGCAGCAAGCACCAAATCAATAAAACATGGAAACTCAAGTCAAACAGATCAAAACTGAAGTTGGAATTTGATGTAAAAACCGATGGATATCTAATCATATAAGACTTCTTATTTCCAAGAATTCCAGACGGGTGTACTTAGATTAACAAATTCACTATTTTCCATTTGTTAAATGAGAAACACAGAAACTGGGACTTATAGAACTATTCTATGTGGACACTAAAGCTTTCACTCTTCTGATCCTCGTCTTCATCGAGGACCTTAGGCACAACAACCTTCAGCACGCCGTCGTTCATCTCTGCCTTGGTATAATCGATGATGCATTCCTCCGGCAGGTCATAAGAGGTCCAATGCCTGCCATGCCCGGCCCGGCCAGTGACGGTAAGAATGTTCTCTTTTCGATCCACGTCCACCTTCACGTCCTTTTTCTCATATTCCGGCAAATTCAACCTCACATAATAAGCTTTGTCCGTCTCCTGCGTGTACCACTCCCCCTCGCCGTCGTCGCCGTAATCAGCAGGAGCAGTGGAGATGAAGTGCTTGGCGGCAGCCGACAGGGTGGTGGTGATAGAGCGAGTCGATGATGATATTGGAGCAAGGGATTTTGGCATGAGGAGACGCCTTAGGGTTAGTGAAGATGCCATCGATCAGAAGCTCGAGAATATCTGATTTCTTTTCTTTGTGAATTGGAGGCTAAAATTATTAGGGTATTTGTGCACGGAAGAAACCTATCTAACCTATAGGCTAGCGCTCGGTTTTTTTTTTATTTTTATTATTTTTTTATTTTTTTTTTTGAGAAAACCAAAATCCGTATAATCCGAAATTCAAAATAATATATATCCAAACAAATCCCTCAAGGTTTGCGTGAAGAACAAATAAAAATTTCTTTCGTTGCAAGCAAAGACTAATTACTAAACGACCTTGCTAGATCGCATAAATACCAGAAAATATTACTGCCATCTCTGATCGAAAAGCTAGCGCAGATACTTGAAGAAAAAGATATGTTTAGGGCAAGACATCTCATCCGATCCACATCTGCTATCACCCTCGGGAATTCAAACCCTATTCTCTCCTCTCCATTGTCTTCTAACTTGCCTGCACACAATTTCCCCAGAGTTCGAAGTTACTTCAGAGATCGAGACAAGTAGGTTTTCCTTCATACTAAAAACTTTTGACTTTTCATATTTACTGTATATGTTTGATTTGGTGCTACAAGCATATGTGAATGATGATCAGTTTTCGAGTTACTGTAAGTGATTTGAGGTTTTACTTATTATATGCAGAAACTATGTGAATCGGTGTCCGATTAACTTCGGGGTCCTTTTTGTGCCGGAAGCTGAAGCTTTCGTGGTGCAGCGGTGTGGAAAGTTCACGAAGGTTCTACCCCCTGGAGTCAATTTCTTGGTTCCCTTCTTAGACAAAGTTGCTTACGTGCATAACTTGAAAGAGGAGGTCATAAATGTTCCTAACCAGTCCGCTACCACCAAAGACAATGTAGAGATCACTATTGATGCTGTGCTCTATCTCAAGGTACGTACGTACTTCATACATGTTCGAAGTGATCAACATATTTGAAGATACATAGCTAATTATAATTTTGCTTGTTACGTTGCTTGTGTGGTTACAGATTGTTGATCCTTATAAGGCTTCATATGGGGGCGGCGCATATGGGGGTGGAAGTCCTTTAGTTTTAGCTATTAACCATGCTCAGGCAGCCATGCGTAGCGCCATCGGACTTATGACTCTTGACAGGACATTTGAGGGAAGAAACTACCTGAACGAGAAAATATTGGTAAGCTAGCTGCTAGCTCGATCATATATATCCGGCCTGCGCTTCTTTTTTCTTTTCTGGAGCACCAATTTTGTTCGATCGAATGAAGCACGAATCTGTGCTTTAGTTGTCTAACAATAGACTTATTTGATGTGGCAGGAGGCCCTTAAAACCAGTGAGAGCGCTTGGGGCTTAAGTTGCCTTAGATATGAAATAAGTACGTAAGCATATCTATACATATATTTCATAATCTTTGTCATACCTTAGCTTGAGAAAAAATTGTATAATTCGGATAACTTAATTGTCATACTTGTTTAGGGGATATAACTCCTCCGAGAGCGGTGAGGGAATCTATGGGGATGCAAGCAGATGCAGAACGCAGAAAAAGAGCTCTGATTCTTACTTCCGAAGGTATAGTACTGCAACTCCAATCCACTCACGCAGAGACTAATATATGCTTTGATGCGCAGACATTAAAATAGGCATGCATGTTTTGTTATATTTCTCAGGAGAAAGACAAAAGACCCTTAACAAAGCAGACGGAGACAAGACTAGAGATATTTTAGAAGCAGAAGCCAAAAAGAGATCTGTATGTTTATTGGGAGAAGGTACGTATTGATTGTTATGATCCTAGCTATATCAATATCTGAATGTAACTCATTTGATATCATGCATGTGGCTGATGGATTTATTATGTTTCGATTCTACAGGACAAGCACAAGCCATCAAGGCTAAAGCAGAAGCAGACGCGCAAGCCATCAAAGTTAAAGCAGAAGCAGAAGCGCAAGCCATCAAGGCTAAAGCAGAAGCAGAAGCTTACACCATCAAGGCTAAAGCAGCTGCAACATCTGAAGGTATTGCTCTCATGGCAAAGAAACTCGAGGAAGTTGGGGGTCAAGAGGTGAGGTCTTTTATCTCATTTGTATTTAACAGTGTGTTGATTTTATCAGATACTTTCATGGAATGGAACTAATGTTAGTGTATAAATTGACTGGCAGGCTGCGGCTTTGACTATTGCTGAGCAATACGTTAATGCTTTTGGGAATCTTGCTAAAGAGGTGAAAACCCATTAATTATTGATGATTAATTATCACCCACAAAATTAGTACTGCATGCCTTGTTTGCTAAGTTTGTTACTGTTATTTTGTTTTCTACAGGGCACAACTGTGTTGCTTCCATCTTCTGCTTCAGATCCTGCTAGCATGATTTCTCAGGCACTCGGTATCTACAAAAGATTGAGTGACAAACCCTCCAAGATCAAGAATACTTCACCCCAAAGTTGATTTCTTGGACTCTCTCTTCCGATAACCTCTTGGAATTAATCAGAACTGTTTTTTCTTCTTAGTCAACATTTTGTTGCTTTGTTCGTTTTTGTTTTTAGCATATTTTCAATTATAATGAGGTTTATGTATATGATTTTTGTTCGTTAGCTATTATGTGAGATTGGTGAAATTCCATCATAAAAAAATAATAATAATAATAATTAAAAAAAAAACTGTTGGGAATCCTTTTTGCCCAAGTTGCTTTCCTCATTGTTTCTACAGTATATACAAACAGGATGGCATGCCATTCAATTCTTCATTCTGAAACACCGTTCAATCGTCCATGCTTACTGTCGATGCTCTATGAACTGGAATGGTGTACTGTGCAGCTCTGCTGATACCTCGGCCAAGATTAATTCCACTAGGTGATGATGATGAGCTTAAGATCCAATTTATGTTCCACATTGAAACCCAACACGTACTCTTTTACACCCGATAGAGATGCTCTTGTTTGAGCCCAGTGGATATTTTGGTCCAAGACTGTGTGTTAAGTTTTAGATAGCATTTGAGCCAATACATGTGACCATTTTAATATAAAACATGTTAAAAACCGCGAGCTTCGGAAGCGCGCGAGATAGATTTCTGCAAGAACTATAGCACCCCGTGAGATAAGAATGCTCGTTGTTTAAGTTCGCATAGGAGACTACAGTTGGATAGCGCGGAGGCGGTGCTTGTGACCTAAGCGAAGTCTAGTTATGCGGCTAGACATGTGTCGTGTAGATGATTAGTTCGCGAGTGAAACAGTGTCCTTGTGGTATTCTAATTGCTGAGTCTGAATTGGATTATGGTTGCATCTCTACTGGCAGGCTGCGAGTCGCTATATAAGGAGAACTCGAGGGTCATTGAAGACACACAATCAAATCTTACAAACTACAACAAAACTCTTTGAGCCTCTCGAAACCCTAGTTCTAAGTGCATCTTGCCTTAATTCTCAGAGCCCGTTCGGACTCGCCCTTGGTTACTTTCTCAATTGGTTGCTCTGCTCGCTTCTTACAGTAGTATCGATTGCAAACGAATAGGTGAGCTACTCGTAATCCCTCATCCGTGAGGTGGCATCGGAACCTCTTCGTTTGATTAGAAGTAAAGCACACACACAACTCACGTTCCGCATCTGTGTGGTGGCACGCCCTGCACTCGTTTTTTTACTTTTGGTACTGCTAAGTTACCTTTCTGTCCCTTGCTGAGGATCATGGCCAAAACAGCTCTAGAACATTATGGATTAAAATACAAAAATCTTATTCAATCAGCTGGACATACATAATCTTTTTCAAGATACAAAATGTGGCACAAGTTCTATTTGTTTGGATGACTGAGGTTGGTCCTAAAACTAGTCGATTGCCTTGTTGCCTGTGGATACTCTTTTCATGGTGCTTGCATTGTTAACTGGCTGGAGATCAATCTTCACTGCCCTGTTTGCCAATAATCGTATTCCCTTGAACCAACACCATGGTTTGATGCATAAGAAATAGCTAGCAGTTTGCAGTAAGGAATCCAGACGTCGTTGCATTTAGATATTTGTGCCCTAAATTACATAAAAAAATGTTTAACGTTTTTTTTCAAAATAAAAACTGAAAGTAACACCCAAATAATTTCACCCAAATAAATTCAAAATAAATCAAAATATTAAAATGTAACAACATTCCCCCACTCATTTTAATATTTTAAAACAAAAAAGTTACCGGTCAAAGATGAACCACTGTTGGGGTCATTTTGAACAGAGGTTGCTAGATTTGCTTGAATGACTTAATTTCCTCTTTCTACCCCTTTTGAATTCAAGAAGCTTTATGCGTGTTTTCCTCAATATCTCCCCTGCAGTAATATTGGCTTGCTTCGGGGATGATAGCCTGTTGCGGTGACATATTGCTTGTGATCTGGAGGCATGAACTTAATGTGGTTTTGATTGCATGATAGATCAACAAAGTACATAAAAAGGCTTGCAGGATGGCAAGTGGCATGGGAGTTAGAAGCACATGAATTACAGAAGATGAGAGGCTTGTTGCGGTGAGGAGGAAAGGGTTTTGGTGGTGGTGGATGAGTTTGAGGTTGTTTAAAGGTGAAGCTAGTTTTTGGAGTGAAGGAAAGTATGCTTGGCTTGATGCTTGATGCTTGATGCTTGAGGCTTGCTTGTAGGATGCATTGGTTGTTGGTATGTGTTGTGTTATGTTGCTTGAGAGTCCTCTTTGCAGCAACTAAAGGCTGTATTTATAGGTTGGAGGGGGTGAGGCAAATACACAAGTGAACGAGGTAAGTCTGCTGGACAATCAAAGAGATGTATCATGTTGAGTTTAAATGTACAAAACACTGTAGTGACCACAAGATTAAGAGGTGATGCGTGAAGTTGGAATTGAAGCAGCATATTTTAAGGAAAAACTATTGTTATGTTGATAGATGTGTATATTGGAATAACTGGAGGTTAGAGCTTAGAACAGAGTAGAAGAAAAGGTTGTTCGAGACTTATGCTTGGCGTAGAAGAAGAAGACTTACTGCAGGGTTTAAAGAAAATACTGTTTGTTTGATCGGGTAGAAAGACTATTGCATTAGAGTTAAAGTAGGTGATTAGGTTAACCATATGAGTTTGGATTATCTCATCTTTGCAAGCCCATTAAGCGGTTTAGATTGTTGGGCATGAATTTCGGTCACAAGTCCAAAATCACCAACCACCAAATGGAGAATGAGCCTCATGTACTTTCGTTACCTTCCATACCACACCCAAACTTGAAAGCCCCAAGAGGGTGTGGCTTGGGTCTACATGCATGGCATAAATATTCAAATAAATATATAACTTTTGTATTTCGAATGTGATTTGCATGTGTATTTCTTTATTGAGCTTGGAATGTCTATTGAGCATGAATATTGATTTTTTGGATATCAACAACCATTATGTGTCATGAAGGTTTGCTCTGATTTTATTAAGAGTTACAAAGAACTCAACCTCCATATACGTTACAAGATAAATTCACTTACACCATAGGGATGAGTAAGGAAATATAGTGCATGTCTTACGACCACCTCATGTTTTGTTTTTCTCATTGAACCCAGTTTTTAGGATCTCTAATCACCGGGTTGGGTGTCCTCATATATGGCTCATGAAAATATGGGCTTCAATCCCATCCCCCTCGATATATTCTGATCCAGACATTTTCTCTTGCCAAGCCTTTTGTTAAAGGATCTGCAAGATTATCACAAGATTTAACATAATCCACATTAATAATACCATCACTCAAATATGATCTCACAGTAATTTATTTTCTTCTTATTGGTCTGGATTTACCGTTATAATAACGGTGATTCACTCTGCCAATAGCCGTAGTGCTATCACAATGAATCAATATAGGTGGTATTTGTTTTTCCCATAAGGGAATTTCATGCAATAAATCTCTCAACCAATTTGCCTCTTCACTTGCAGAAGCTAAAGCGACAAACTCAGCCTCTATGGTTGAATTAGAGATTTTTGTTTGCTTCTTTGATTTCCAACATATAGCACAACCACCTAATATAAAAATATAACCTGTGGTAGAAAGAGAGAGAGAGTCACTTGACAAAGTATTCCAATCGGCATCACAAAAGCCTTTAAGTACAACATGATATTTTTTTATAAAATAACCCATAATTTTTAGTACCAAGAAAATATTTCATGACACTTTCAATTGCTTGCCAATGTTCTCTACCTGGTTTGCTTGTGAACCTGCTAAGTACTCCAACTGCATATGCAATGTCAGGTTTAGTGCAATCAGTTATATAACGCAAACTGCCAATTATGCTAGTATATTTCTTTTGCTTAATCACATCTCTTTCACTCTTAACAGGAAATAAGTGGACATTAGAATAAAAAGGAGTAGACACATGCTTGCAACTAACATAATCATATTTTTTTCAATATTTTCTCAATATAATGTGACTAATCAAGAAAAATACCATCACATGTTTTTGTTATTTTCATGCCCAAAATGACATTATCCTTACCAAGATCTTTCATATCAAAATTGCTCTTGAGCACATTTTTGGTCTCCTCAATAACATGCAAATTAGAGTCAAAAAGTAAAAGATCATCAACATAAAGACTAATAATAACATGTGAGTTTTTCCAATATTTATAATATATGTACTTGTCACATTCATTTGATTTATAACCATTTTGAATCATGCAGGAATCAAATTTTGCATGCCACTGTTTGTGAGCCTGCTTTAAACCATAAAGAGATTTGGTTAGCTTGCATACTTTGTGCTCTTGACCAGGTTCTATAAAACCCTTTAGTTGGTCTATATAGATCTCTTCCTCCAGAACTCCACTTAAAAAAGCTGTTTTCACATCCATTTGATGAATAATCAAATTAATCATTAATTGCACCAATAACAATTAACAGACTAATGGATGTAACTCTTGTAACCAGAGAAAAAGTATCAAAAAGTCTAGATCAGTCTTTTGCTTAAAGCCTTTAGCAACAAGTCTAGCTTTATATTTATCAATACTTCCATCCGGTTTGAGCTTCTTTCTAAGGACTTATTTGCAACCAATTGTCTTAAAACTTGCAGGTAAGTCCACCAATTTCCATGTTTTGTTAGAAATTAGAGACTCCATTTCATTATTCACAGCCTCTTTCCAGAAAACTACATCAGGTGACAGTATAACTTCCTGAAAGAAATAAGATTATCCTCAACATTATAAACAATACAATCAGGGCCAAAATCTTTTTCAACCTTAGCTCTCTTACTTCTCCTAGGTTAAACATCATTCGTTTCTTGTACCTGTAAACTAGGAGACGAAAAACTAGGTTGAGAAATGATATTTTCTCTAGATTGTTGACCCCCCACTATTTCTTGATTTATAGGGAAACTTTTCCTCATAAAAAATGGCATCACCAGATTCAATCACAACATGATTTTCAGTATCTCGAAATTTATAGGTCGTACTATTCAAAGCATATCCAATAAAAACACAAGTAGCAGCTTTTGCTCCTAATTTGGGTCATTTGGGATCAGTTAACTTCACAAAGGCTAAACAACCCCAAACTTTGAGATAACCCAGATTTGGTTTATGCCCTTCCATACGTCAAAAGACGTAATCTTTGTATTTTTATGTAGCACTTTGTTCAATACATAATAAGCGGTTAAAACCGCTTCACCCCAAAGATTAGAGGGAGCACTTGAATCAATCAACATGGTATTAGTCAAACCAATCAAAGTTTTATTTTTCTTTTCTGCCACACCATTAGATGCAAGTGAATAAGGCAGAGTAAAATCATGAATCACTCCTAAAGATTGAACATAAGAGTTAAATTCAGAAGAATCATAGTCCCCTCCTCTATCGCTTCGGAGCCTTTTAATTTTTCTGCCAAATTAATTTCCAACCTCAAGGAGAAACTCTTTCAATTTGGCAAAAACATCACTTTTATTTTTTATCAAATAAACATAAGTATATTTTGAACAATCATCAATAATAGTGATGAAATACCTATTACCTCCACGGGTAAAAATATCTTCAAATTCACACAAATCTATATGAATTAATTCCAATATCTTGGTATTCCTTTCAACACTTATGTGATACTTTCTGGTGATTCTTACTTTAATGCAAGACTCACATTTTTCAAAATCTTTTTACACAGAAGGAATTAATTATAAACCCAAGCTACTCATGATTCCCGGCCACATATCTACTATTAATATGATATAATCGTGCATGCCAAAAATTTAAAAAAGAAAGCATATAAATTGAAGTAGATGCTTCATTCTTATTCTCAACATTCAATTTGAACATGCCATCACATGCAAAATATTTTCCCACAAATACACCATTTTTGGTGATCACATACTGGTCATATTCTATAGTATGTTTAAAACCAACCTTATTAATAAGATAACTAGACATTAAATTTTTACTCATAAAAGGTGTATGCAACATATCTTTCAAAGTTAGCACCTTACTAGAAGTAAATTTGAGTTCAACCTCACCAGTTCCAAACACATGAGTGGTAGTGAATCTCCAAGCATGAGTGGTATGGGCTCCTTAAAAGGAGTGTAACTCTTAGACCAATCTTTATCATAGCAGACATGCATATTGGCACCACAATCTACCCACCATCCCTCAACATTTTGAACCATGTTTATATCGGTTATCATTGCCACATATGGTTCATAAGTGATGAAGGTCTCCGAGGATGTCTTTTCTTTGCTTGTGATGCATGGATTTTTGGAACCCTCTCTCTAGTTGATCTATCAAAGTTCCAAAAATAAGGGAGTAGTCTATTATAATAATAAAGACTTTATGATAAGGATTCATTTCAGTTTACCCCCATCAACTTTAGGTTAATCATCATGTAAGTCATTTTTCTTTCAATTTCATCAAAAACACCCCTTGACTTCTAATTTTCATCAGCCGTGCCTAAACTTCTATTTTCCATCTAATTCCCCGTCATGTGATGACGTGACATTAAGAAGAAAACCAAATTTGAAGTCATTCGGCCCACAGAAAGAGGGCAAAATAGACAAATTTCATTCAATACTATCAAAATCACTAAGGTTAGAGGTTGTGTGTGATGACCTATATTTTAATAAATATTAAGAAAATAAGATATACTAAGTAATATTTATTTATTTTCCTTGGTGTTTTATTGTATTCATAAATATTGGTATATTGGTGTGTACGTATATTTATATATACTTATTTCTGTGAGTATAAAAGCCTAAAAGGTATTTGTAACTAGCCCATTAGTTGAATTGTTAGACCAACCCAATATTTAAAAAAAAAAACCAATCCGAAAAGGAAAACCCAAGTCCAATCTAAGAAAACCCAAGACCAAATTGTTAGATTACTTCAGCATAGTACGATGTCGTTTAACGACAATGGAGTGTGTTCAACCCCATTCAGCCTCTGCTCTCTTCATGGTCATTCTCCTCCATCCTCCTCTATTATGTTCCTCTTTGCAAGCACCACTCCACCTAGATTAGAAGATTAGAACCACTACAATGATAATCTTAGAAGCTGGAGTTGTTGTTCATATAGAAGAAAACTTGGAAGTTGGAGTTGTTGTTCAATGATAATCTTAGAAGCTGGAGTTGTTGTTCATATAGAAGAAAACTTGGAGAGTCAGTTATTAGAAGCAGGAGGTGGCGATTTTGATTGAGCTGACATATGATTCCATTCTATCCCGAATTTAATTCTGACATATTTGTATGCTCTTATAAATAACCAGGTTTGATCCTCTTGTTATTCATTGAGTTTATTATCTCTGAGGTTTAGGAAAAGAAAAAGGGTGACGGAAGGAATTTTGAGATTTAAGAGGAATCTGAAAAGCATAGTTTTGAATTGAGGTAGGAGGATCTCAAGAACCTCTATTTAATTTATTGTGTTTTGTTGTTGTTTGTTGTTTTAAAGCTATGAGTAAATGATGTGTTTCTAGCCGGGGCGGAACCATGTTACGGTCCGAAGGGGTTCAGACTCCCTGATGTTTTGGCAGATGATTGATTCTGATGAAGATGAATATCTACTTTTGAATACTAATTATTGATATTTAATTCAATTGATCAACTATAATAAGTAACTAACCGTTGGTTCTTAATCAAAAACTAACCATTAATTGGTTAGATTAATAGAAGGAAATACATAATCACTATAGTTAGGCCATGGTAATTAATGGTTTTTGCTTTTTTTTTTTTCTTTACAAATATGATTTTAGCTTGGAATGAAAGAAAATTTTACGTCAATTTCGTACCCTCCACTTCTCTTACAAAAAAAAAAAACTTTCTCTTAACAACATTAGTCTTTTATTCAATTCTTTGTTCATAGGTTTTTATTGATTTTGAATAGAGTTTCAAACGGTGAAAAATGATGAAGAAAAACTACTACATTTAACACATATAGATAACTAAAATAAATTTAGATTTTCATATTAAATTTGAACCCCCCCCTAAGTACAAATCCTGGCTCCGTCACTGTTTCTGGCTGATGTATTGTTATATATGATGTTGTTGGTGCTATGTTCTTAGTTAATCAACATGTTCATGAATATAAAATTAAGGCAGAAGTTTGGTGAAATTGGGAATGAGAGTTTTGAGAGAATGTTTTTGTGTAGTTGAGCCTAATTCGTAAGGACCAAGTATCATGTGAGCTAATATGGCTGTACGATTTTGGTGATCGAGATTAAGCAAGAGGACTAACAAAAAGGAAATCATGGTTTGGGTGAGGGGGTTATTATTGAAGGGGTCATTGCATTCATGCATTCTTATGGTTGACATCTATTGTTTAAAGAGGACACTACCAGAAAATAGGTCTTGGGCGACGAAAAAAAATCGTCGCCCTGTTTAAAAATTTCGTCGCCTAAGTACTTAGGCGACGACATGTCGTCGGCCAAGAAGTCGTCGCCAGAAGTCCGTCGGTGAAGAACTTGGGCGACGAAATTTAATTCCGTCGTCGCCTAAGAGTAATTCTTAGGCGACGATACTAATTTCGTCGCCTAAAATATACCTGTCGTCGCCCAAAAATATTCGTCGCCCAAGATTTAACACCTTGGCCGACGAAAATTTTTTTCGTCGCTTAAGATCTTCTAACCTTGGGCGACGAAAATAAATATTTCGTCGCCTAAGATCACTACATCTTAGGCGACGATATTATTTTTTCGTCGGCCAAGATGTTAAATCTTGGGCGACGATTTAGAAATTTCGTCGCCTAAGATATATTTAAATTTTTTTTAAAAAAATAATTAAATAATTTTTTTAAATATATAAATAATGTTTTTTTAATTTTTGCTGGAATTTTTTTTTTCGGCATTTCTTTAAAGTTTTCTAATACTAAAATTTAATTAAAAATAACACAAATTTATAAATTTATAAATAATTTATTACAAAAATTCTGCCTATGGATCGAGAAACCCGAAATCTAACTCATCATTCCCGTTCGGAGGGTCCTGAGGCGGCGGTTGGTCAAGCTGAGGAGGCTGCTGCTGAGGCTGGGGCCACTGAGGATGGGGCCACTGAGGTAATGGTATAGGCGTAGGCATGGGCGGAAACGGCTGTCCGGCCGCAAGTGCAGACATGCAGGCAGTCATCCACTGTCCCATAGCCGCCTGGTAGAACGCAGTCATATCTGCATGCATGGATCTTGATGTAGGAAAGCCCGAGATCTCTCAAGATACGACGGACCTTATGATGCGTGGTGGGATGACGATGACCGTCGGGCAGGAGCGAAGCAGCGTACTGTAGATACCTATCAACAGCCGTCACGGTCGATTTTGTGTCAACCTTGATATGCATCACCTCCATCACACACTGAAGAACGGTCTTCTCATGACCTGGGCACAGAGGGGTCTGTTGGAAAGCAATAAGTCTGTTGTACTTGGCTATACCGGCAGTGTTGACACCTCTAGGGATGGCCTGCATCGGCGCCTGAGGAATGTGCTGTCGTTCAGGGCATACACCGCTGTCATGAGGAAACATGTCGTTGATGAAGGTCGTTGTTGGATCGTTGGATGTACTGCCCGTCTCATAAAACTGTCCATGATCATGCGGGCGTGATGAGGTTTCACCGTGATATATCCAACATGTGTAACGTTCCCAGAATCCGTTACTCTTCAGGTGGTCCCATACTGTCCCCAACGGAAATCGATGCATATCACTGCGACACTTACACATCTTGCAAGGGCAATAGAACATGCCACTCCCGTCAGCATTGCCCTGCGCATATTGCATAAAATCCCAAACTCCTTCAGCATATTTTCTGTGATATCTTGGAAGAGAAATCCAACTCTTATCCATATCCTGAAAATAACACATATATATATCAATATTTAATGAACATATCTTTTATATATATATATATTAATGTAATACAACATACTAATTATTAATTATATATATCTAGTTCGAGTGGATTCCGTGGTTTCAGAAGGCAAGTGTCAATGTCACGGAGGGCGAACCCCCTACAGGAACCAGGCAGGACTCGTTTGTGATCACGGAGGCGAACCCCTATCGACCCCTTCACCGAGAAGAGTGGTCAGTTTGTGATCTTGAAATCCAGTTAAACAAACCTGTGAACCATATCTATGACAGAACGGCCCCTTACTCAGCTTGGAACAAACTCTATGCATATATATATATATATATATATATATATATATATATATATCATTAATTCAACTCAAATAAAACTGAAAATCAATATATATATGCACATATATATATGTGCATATATATGCATATGTACGTACCTGGGAGTAGCTCCACAAACTATGTATGGACAAATTTCCACAACACCGAACGATTTGAAGAACTAGAGAAATTTATGTTTAAAATTTTCAAGGTTCTCATTCTTCTATCCCGGCCTCTCAATATATAGAACAATCTTGGGCGACAAAATGTTTGAGTTTCGTCGCCTAAGAATTAAAAATCTTGGGCGACGAAATATCTCAGTTTCGTCGCCTAAGGATAAAAACTTAGGCGACGAAATAAATATGTTAGGCGACGAAATATTGTTTCGTCGCCCTAGTTTCTATCTTGGCCGACGAAATGTATTCTTAGGCGACGATTTTATTTTCGTCGCCTAAAGTTGAACTTTAGGCGACGATTTTTTTTTCTTGGGCGACGAAAAAAAAAATCGTCGCCTAAGTTCCCTCTTAGGCGACGAAAAAAAAAATCGTCGGCCGGTTTTTTTTGTTTCGTCGCCCAAGACCCATTTTCTGGTAGTGGGACTAGCCTCCTACTGAGCGTTGCTCACCTTTAAGAAAATATTGTGCAGGTATTGAACATGAAGTTTAGGTTTCTCTCTTGAAAAGCTTTGTTTATGATGTGATGAAAGTGTGTGGATTATCTCTTTAATTTTTTGTCTAGAATAAGAGCAAAAGGCTCCCGACTTGTGGTTTTGCCTTTTAAGAATTTCAGTTAGAATGATGAACTATGAAGCAAGTTTGTATTGTAATCTATGACATCTTTATTGAATTGGTTATGCCCTTATTGATTCCAAGTTCTTCAAATTGATTCATTATTTTTCAGCTATAATATTTTAAATTATGAGATTATGCATCAATTAGTTTTCGTCTGAAAACCGTACAGTTTTGTTTGGAATTTGAAGTTGGTTTCTTCATAAGAATTGTAAGTGGACATTGAAAGGTTCATTCTAGAATTTTAAATCACTTGAAAACGATTTTTGTAGATTAAGTTATAATTTTTCAAAGTTTAAGGTTTGCATCAAGAAATTCTGCAGATCAGTGTTTCTGAGATTTTGGATCAATTATCTTTTTTGAAAAAACAATATAAATTGGTTAGTTGTTTGCACTTGGTGTCTTCATGAAAGTTACAGTAGACATCTTAAAGATCAACTGAGAGTTAGAATCTCATGAAAATAAGTTTTCTAGAATTAGTTATGAATTTTCAAAGTTACAGCTCTGCTGCATATTTTTCTGAAACATCAAACTATCCTTGTTTTGTATTCCTTTCGTATTTTATATTTATTTTTCCCAGTCACACATTCGACTCAAGAATATATATATATATATATATATATATACACACACATCCGGGTTAGGGTGTGACATTGTGATATGGGGAAAAATAGTTAGAAATGTTATTTTCGGAATTTGACTTTTTTCTTGATGTCACATCATCACTTGGCGGAGGAATTCGATAGAAAAAAGAGGTAGGTTTGGACACAGCTGATGAAAATTAGGAGCCGAGGGGTGTTTTTGATGAAATTAAAACAAAAAGGATTAACATGATGATCGAACTAAAGTTGATGTGGTTAAACTGAAATTAATCCTTATGTAAATAAGCCAAGAGATAAAACTAATAATAATAGAACTCATCCTTCTCAAGTTGAGGTTTCCCCTATTGTCAACGCACGACTTCTCTTGAGGACGCACCATCTTCGTTGAATTTTCCTTAAAATTGTTAGTGAAATTACAAGAAATTACAATAAAAAATATAATTTCAATATTACACAAGTTTGTTGACAATAGGTTGAGGCGCGGGTATTTCGTTCTTTTTAAGGAGATTCAAGCCCTCTGTGGAATAACACCGGTGCACCAGACTCTTGACTTGTCCCCTGCAGGATATAACAGTCTAACAACAATTTGTATGACTCACACCAATCGGCACAAATTGGAAGAACCCAAATCTCCACCACAAGAACACATTTCTTTGGCCGACTAAAAATACAAAACTCTTTTGGGGAATATTGACGGAAAGTTGATGGGTTGTTGTAGTACATGTGGTTCATTTCTTCATGCAACAAATAGTTGTATATATAGGCTTGTAGGACACTCTCTATAATTAATAGGATAATAACCAATAGTCATAGGTTACAAGAAATAAAAGCAAATAAAACCAAATAACCACCATCAGTTACACAAATAAATGTCAAAATGGTTTTCAAAATAAAAACTGAAAGTAACACCCAATAAATTCACCTAAATAAATTCAAAATAAATTAAAATTTTAAAATGTAACAACACTTCACGTTATTTTCTTCTCATCTACTTGTTAGTCAATATGAGTGTCTCGAAAATTCGGTTTTCTATTTTTAAAAGGAAAATAATTTACGAGCTATTTTTATTTTAATTTCTATTAATCTTCAAAATCTTTGTGGCTTTTGAAAATTATTTAAATTTTTTAGTTTTTCGAGTTTTGTCTTTCAAGCCCATAGGATTAAACTAGACGTAGGATTTCGGAGGATCGTTTGGCCATCGGAGCTATTTTTAATGATTTTTGAAAGTTGGTATTATCCAAAAATTAATTAAAAATATATTTTAGGTCGGCTTGATCTGGACCGTTGGATCTCTTAAGCTGCTAGATCTGGACCGTTGATTGGTGTGTGTGTGTGTGTAGAATTTTTCTTAGCTACAAACGTCTGCACCAATGGTTTTGGTGCGGATTTTCATTTTTGCACAACTTTTTAATCGAATTTTCTCATCTCCACCGTCTAGTATCTAGATAATATTGTGTAGATCATCTCTACAAAATTTCAGCAAATTTAGTAATCGTTAAGGCTCTCAAAATTGCGTCTTTTATTTATAAACATGAACTGTTCATGTTTGACAGAATTCAGTCCGTCCATTTGTTTTTGGAGTTTGATGGCCTTAACGATTACCAAATTGGCTGAAATTTTATAGATATGATCTACACAATATTATCTAGATACTAGACTGTGAAGATGAGGAAATTCGATCGAAAAATTGTGCAAAAATGAAAATCCGCACCAAAACCATTGGTGCGGATGTTTGTAGCCAAGAAATCATGTATATATAATTTCAGCCAATTTGGTAATCGTGTATATATATATATATAGAATATATATATATTCTTTCTTGATTTTATAGATCAGCTAAATAAAAAAAATATTCAAACCTTAACAAAAGTAAGATGGAAAAAAATATTCAAACCATAACAAAAGTAAGATGGAAAACCACCACTAACTCAGTCCTTTCTAGTCATCCTCATGTTGAAATAATAGTAATTGATCATCTTAACAATTCAATCATAGCCTCACCATTTAAAATCGCCACAGAAGATCTAGAAACTAAGAAATTTATTAAACAAAATAGTTACACAAACCAGAGTCTAGTAACCATATGTACCCAGCTAGATAAAATAGAAACAAGGGTTGATAATAACATATCCTTCAAAGTCAATATTCTACCTTAATCCAAACCAGAAACTCCTTTAATTCATTTCAGTGAATTAAATAAACCTACCCTAGCCTTAAGCCTACTTCTTCAATTCAAAAGATCGAACGAATGTTGAAAAAATTAAAAACTGAAACACCTGAATCTAGTAGAATTGCAATAATTCATACCCAACAAACCTCTTCGTCCGATAGCGATTCTAGTAACACTAGCCAAAATACAGAATTAAACAAAATATTTCAATCTTTAAATATGGCACCTTTAAAACTAGACAGAATAGTTCAGCCAAAGAAACGACCTTTTAAAACTTGGACAAAACGTCCTCTTCCTTTGGATATACAACCTAGTAAACATCTTAATAATCAATTCTCAGTCTCTTCTGATAAAACCTACGAATGGAACATTGATAATTTATCAGAACAAGAAATCTTAAACAAATTACATCTCATGTATATGACAGCTAATAGCTATGTCACTAATCACAATTTTGGCCAGCCTGAAATTATTGATATACTTTCCACATGATTTACAATAATGCTTCATTCCTGGTGGGAAAAACATCTCACTCTTGATGCTAGATCATCCATTAAACATGCCATCAAATGTGATGAAGATGGGAGACCCATCTTTGACGATCGCACTGAAATGAGAATTTTTGATGTCATTAATACCTTATTTTACATGATTATTCAACATTGTATAGGTACCCCTAGTCATATTACTTCCCGAATTCATGATCAACTCAATAATCTTAGGTGTCCTACCTTAAGTGATTTCAAATGGTATAAAGATGTTTTTATTTCTCGAGTTATGCTTAGAGACGATAGTAACCAACCGTTTTGGAAAGAAAAATTCATAAACGGTCTTTTAAAATTGTTTGCTCACATTAACTATATATGATTCTTTAACTTATGGTAATATAATTACAGTTATCCAAGTTTTTGCCCAGACCAAATTTTAGTACTTTTAACCGTTAGTTCCATTACGGGAGTTGCTAAGTGGCAATTTGTAAAAGCTATTTTCGTCTCTTCAAGTCTTCATTCATTTTTTATTTTAGAAACAAAAACAAAGATTCATGAGTTATTGTTTTCATGAGTTTAATTTGCAATTGATGAAATCCATAAACAAAAATAAAGAATCCTGAGTTTTTATTTTTTTTCATTTCATATGTTGCTTGTCATAACTGTTTACGCCCAAATTAATATTTTACTGGACAGTAAATGTCTATGTGAATATTAATTAAATTTTTGGTCCATGTTATACCGGCGAGCCCAAGTTTCTTTAAGTTTACAAGTAATGGCCCGCCAGTAAGACCACGTGAGCTAAATTATAAAGTACGCGCGCGAACAACAGATCTCGCGCGCTTAGAAGACTTCGCGCAGACTATAGAGCTCGCGCGCTTAATGACTTTGCGCTTAGGCAAGGCGAAGTGATACTTCGAGTAAGAGTGGAGCCTTAGGCGAGGCAGAGTATATCGAGGCGAGCTGGCGAATTGGCTCGCGTAAGAGACTTCGCAAAGAAGCCACAGGCGGAGCCCGCGTGCATCACATTAATCGTTGAAGACTCTTACAAGTCTTTAACATGCTTCGGGCCAATTCATGTGGCCCTTTTAATAAAAATAAATAAAAAAAACCCTTTTAAGGCTCGCGAGCTGCAACAGCCCGCGATATGGAAGCGAGCTTCAGGAGCTCGAGGGATGGTTTGTGTCCACGGCTCGCGCGAGATAGGTTTTCCGCAAGGACTGTGACACCCCGCGGGATAAGGATCCGCCTAATTCCAGTATGCATAAGAGTTTATATTTAGGCGGCGCGAAAGCAATGCCCTATGCGGAATAAAATGTGCAAATTAGACATGTGTCATAAGTTAATTGGCCCACGTTGGGAAAACAGTGCCCTTGTGCTATTAGGGTTTCAAAGCCCGACTTGGATTTCAAGTTAACTTTCTTCTGCCGCAAGTCGAACTACTATATAAAGAGGTCGAACTACAACTCAACGGACACACAACTTTTACACAACAACTCAAAACACAATCAAATTTTTCAACAAAACAACAAACAAACTGCAAACCAGTTGAACCCCTTCGAGCTACCTCGAAACCCTAACCCTAAGCGCACTGCCGCCTAGGTTTTTCTCAGAGCCCTTCCGGACCCTACCCCGATTCCCCTTGAGTTTCCCTATAGTTGCCCTGCTCGTGTCCCGCCGTGAGTATCGATCGTCTTGTGCTCGTAAATTCCTCAACTGAGGTGGCACCTGGAAACCCCATTCCGCCTGATCAAGAAGTCCAACTTGCATACAACCCTTTTCTCGTCCGCGAGGTGGCACGCCCGCAACAAATCCCCCTCTTTTTGTTCGTTATTTACCTCTGTTCCGCGCGTTGAGGATCGTGGCCAAAACAATAACATCATAAGTAATCAATAGTAAACTTGTTGTACAAATTCACTTAGTAAAAGATTCAAATAGTTTTCTCTTCAATTCTAGTCTAGAAAAGCGATATCACTTTTTCAATTCTATTCGATCCAGCTCTTTTCGTGAAGGCCGTGAAGCTCCTAATTTCCTAAATATAAAGGAAAGAAGAAGATAAAAATTTGTTTATTATTACATAGATGAAATATATATTTAGAGAAAAAATAATTAATTTAAATATGAAGAGGCGAAAAATACACATGAAAAATGGCCAGCTGACTATTATCCTATCGGAGATTACGGTTAAAAGTACTAAAATTGGGTTGGGTGAAAACTTGAGATACCGTTATGATGTTTTCAAAACTTAAAGTACCAAAGTTTTTGTAAGTAAGAAAAGATGAGATTCCGTTATGACAAATTTATCTTTTTATTATATAAAATGAATAAAAAAAATAAAAACTCAAGAGTACATTAGTCATTTTATGAATAAAAATGGTTATTGTTAGCCTTTTTAACAGAGCTAACGGTTTTACATACCAAACTTCAATTGAGGTAAAAACGTGGAATAAGTTAATTTGTAAATGTGAGATACAAAAGTTTTGCTTCTTTAAAAGGTGTGACGCTGTTTAGACAATTTTTCTAAAAGGGAATGGGTGTAGAGGTGCTGCTAGGGCAGCGAGAGAGAGATTTGGTCGCCGGTTAGGAAATTTGTCGGCCAATTCTAGTGAGGGAACGCCGGAGGTGATGATGGGTGCCCAAATCATTAGTTTGGGTGCCTAGAGCATTTCGGAGCGGGTCAGATCCGAGGAGTGGTGATGGTGATATTCTCTGATTGTTAGGGTTTTACCCCTAAGTGGGAAGAAACTACAGCTAATTAAGGAAAGAAAATGAAAGAAATGAAATACTGATATATTCTTTTGATCATGAGCAAAGCTCAACAAGCAGTACATATAGAGCAAGAGAGATGAGCACGTGCGCAACACGTGAGTAAATGAGTCCTAAATTCATAACAATCCATCTCCCTTTAAACAAACTTGACCTCAAGTTTCACATTCTGAATCAAAATCTGGGCACGGTTGCAAGATGTCTTGTGTACCAAGACATTCCCAATTACTGCATCCACCCCATCAGTTCTAAGTTTATTCAAGTTCTTCAGTCTTCCCACATAGAAAGCTAGCAGCTCATTCAATTCTAGTGGGGTCTTAATCCAACTTCCCGGAGGCTGCAAGAAGGTATCACATTCAAAGCTATGCACCATGGCGACTTGCTTACGAAATTCTGCAGTAATGTCAACTTCATATGGCAAACACTTGAAGCACATATTGGCACCATTTGAAGCCATGGAAATACCACATTTGCAACATAACACACTACCAACAGTTTCAGGAACCGTAATTAAGCTTCTACCTATATCATACCTGTTAGGTGGGAAATAAGCAGAGAGACTTTCCACCCTAATTTCACGCCCATATTGCTGTAAAACACTAGCAAAGAAGGTTGTTATCCCAAGATGAGAGACAACACGGTCAATATTTGGGACATTTATATTTCCACCACATGTGTTTGACATCTCAATAAGTTGGTCCTCAACATGCACTTGAACCTCGACGTAAGCAGATTGATGGAAATCAAAAGTCTTACCATCATCAATACCAGCCATTATACGAATAGTGTTTGAAGACACTCCTCCTTCCTTCTCCTTACTAGCAACCTCAAATTTCTTGTCCTTGACAACAATTACAAATACCGGCTCAACCACATAAAGGAGAGTTGAATGAGGAGGTACCACTATTAACGCCGGCCAGGCCTCTAATGCACCCACTGCATACTCAGAGAACATAATCAGAAGAGCTATCTCACCCTTTCTCATTGTCACTACACCCTTGTCAACCTCCATAGTGACTTGCTCTGCATCTTTGTCAACTATCCATTCTAGAACTGTGTCCCATGATACCAACTCTAGAATAATATGAAGAGTTGCACTTGGAAATTTAGCTTCCCCATCACCAAATGTATGCTTAACTTGATCCCCACATATATATACAAACATGGAAGGAATACTATCAGCTGCAGTAATAGACATCAATTTATTTCTCAAAGCAGGAGTTGTACCAACATTTGAAGATGTAGCAGTGACCTCAAACAACACAAATTTGTCTATGCAGACTGAGTCACCCAGATTAGGTCCAATAGCTAACTTTTTTACAAGCTCCAAGGCACAGAAAACATATCCCAAGCACTTGCCATCTAACTTCATATGGTTTTCAAGAAATATCTCACGCAATTCTTCAGTACAATAATCATTTGCAGCAATTATTGTAGACTTCCACCGCATTGTGACATCCCCTTCCATTTTGTCAAACTTGTCAGTACTATAAAAACTCAGTGTCTCCAATTTAATGGCACTAAATATAAGCCCCTGACCATGGTAATATTTCAAGCACTCCTTTCCAAAACTAGTCACTGAGATCTTAGTAAGCCATCTCATATTCTTCTCAACATATCCATACTTCCACAATTCAATCAAGGAAATTATTAGAGTAAAGATACGTTTCGAGCTATTACCAGATTTATTTGAAACAAGCAGAATAACTTCAAAACTGGATGGATGTTCCAAAACCGTAGCTTGAGCAAATGTCCTCTCATTCCCTGTTGTGTTGCTATAAAAATGCAGGACTCTAACCTTCTTTGAGGAAGAACTCAACTCATGAACTACTTGGGCAGCCTTTTCAGAAATGCCATCAATCATCAAACAGAACTCCTCCCAGCAACTTTGTGATTTCACAATTGTCTCAACAACATCGAGTGCTCTGAAACCAAAGTTGGTACTGCTGGAGAATACCTTAGTGTAGGCATTCCCTGGCTTCCACAAAGGTCTTATTGCGGCTATCCAAATGGAAAGACTTACCCAAAGCCACATACCTGTAGACTCTTTATCCAGGACAAGAAGGTCTCCTGTTAAGAGAGAGCGGCCACTACCTTTATCACTAACCTTCTTATCAAACCCAGAGGAGCATGGTAGCAGTACATAATGACAAATCTTCTTTGGCCATATCACAATCATCATAGAACATACACACATGTCATAGTTGATTGGCACTGATGAAATCGGCTCAGAAACAAATTGTTGTTGTACCTTACTACCTCCCATTGTCACAATTTCCACCTCCTGCTCCACTGAATTATCATTACTTTCAAGCTTGGCAGGATTGCAGTTATCTTTAGTCGCTAAACAGCCGGATAAATTGACCACCCTATCAAAAACCAAAACCTTCTCAATGACGTCACCCAACACATTCTCACCGAACCTTCTACAAATGACCCTTGCCTCTCCAGTAATCATAATCTCATTCACATGACTTAGTCCACTAATTACCATCCCATCATTGTGAACTTTTTTCCTGGGAACAACAGTAAGCTTATCATTTCTAATAAGTTGAGTGCTAAGGGCCAGCTTTGATATAGCATGGCCATCATCAACTTCATCATCTCTCCCAACAAATTTGTCAAAATACTCGTCCTCTTCTTCATAACTAGCCCCAAATGCCACTTCTACAGGTTGGTGAGCAAGTCCCCCACCTTTGTCTCGAATAACAGTCCCCCCTACACTACACAACCCCTTTGACTGAGGCATTTCATCAAGCAGGTGGAGTGCATGGCATTCTCTCCCATTCTCACCCGAATTTGGTCCTTGCAGATCATCTTGCTTAACACTAACACTATCAAGCTCACTAAGCTCTTTCACATCTCCACTATACACCTTAGACTTCCTGTCAAAACTATACACCTTAGACTTCATGTCAAAAGTCTCATCCTCTCCATTTTCGAAATTCACATCACTCCCATTCAATTTTGCAACAAGCACAGAATCTACGCCAACGCAATGAGTACTCACAAAATTGAGATTAGGAATACTAGTGCCAGTATCACTCACCAGGCAAACAGAAGTAGGGTTAAGGTTTGACTGAGCCGAAATGGCATCCTCGAGTAGAAGAGACGCAGCTGAACTCCGGAAATTGCGCTTCTGGTATTTGGCTGTCTTGTGGAGCGTGGATGCTCCTAGCCTGAAACTATGCGGTTTCTTCACTCCTCCGGTGGCCGCAGTCGACTTGAGAGCCACTTGCTTGCTTCGAGCCTTCCAGAGATGAGAGTGAACAATCTCAATTTGAGTTTTGGGATCAGAAACTGGAGTTGATGAATGCTCCAGTGATCGCTGCTGGTAGTAGACTGGTTGCGACAAGGCTGGTGGTGGTGTTGTCAATTGAAATTGCTCGAACACATTTTCAATCATACTTTGCAGCTTGGATTGAAGCGACGGTAAAGTTTTATCCAGTGCACGGCTCATTGCAAGAAGAAACAAATCTTCGTCGAGCACAAGAGGTTCGACGCTGAGCGTCGGAATCGCCGGTTGCCCAGCTCCCAGATTCATGGCTCTGGATACCAATTGTTAGGGTTTTACCCCTAAGTGGGAAGAAACTACAGCTAATTAAGGAAAGAAAATGAAAGAAATGAAATACTGATATATTCTTTTGATCATGAGCAAAGCTCAACAAGCAGTACATATAGAGCAAGAGAGATGAGCACGTGCGCAGCACGTGAGTAAATGAGTCCTAAATTCATAACACTGATCGCCGGTGAGCATGGCAACGACCGAAGAGGAAAAAATTAGGGTTTTTTTTTCTTTTTTTTTCTGTTTTTCGGGTTTCGCTTCGTTGGCAGTTTTTCTGGATCCGGGCGTGGGGGTGCCGCCTTTGGATATGGTGGAGGAGACGGGACGAAGAATTGGAGATGCTATTGGTCGATTTGCTAGGATGGAAGAGGATGAATTTGGTTATGGTTTGTTCTTGGGTTCCGCTTTGAGGGTGAGGATCCTAGTTGATACGACTAAACCTCTTAAGAGGGTGGTGACAGTTCGCCTCCCAGGGAAGGTGAGGACTTCTCATTTTGAAATCGATTATGTTTGGTTGCCGGCGTTCTGCCAGTATTGTGGTTTACTTTTGCATGGCTCCAGTCATTGTACTGAACATCAGAGGGGCATAATCTCTGATATTCAGTATGATAAGTTCTTATGTGCTGAGAAACGGGATTTATGGCTTTCTGGGAAGTTGCAAAAGGAATAGGAGAGTCCGCCGGATTCTGGGTGGTTAGGATGTCGTTATGGGTTGTATGATTCTCCGAAGAAAGGGTGGAAAATGCAAGCGCCTGAATTGTCTGTGTCAGGGGTGGTTAGAGCGAGGCATGAGTGGGAGGAGGATGCTCAGTCTGTGCTGGAGGGAGACGCGATGGAGGTCGATCCGGGGGGCGAAGGCGTGAATGTGGCGGCGTTTGACCCACGATTCCGTGCCTCAATTTACGGATGTCGATAATAGATGGGGCTTTTAATGGCTCTTCTGGTTGTGGAGGAATAGGGGTAGTTGTTCGAAATGAGAACGGTGTGGGAATCGCAGCTGTGGCAAGACTGTTTAAGCATGCTCACTCCGCTTTGTTTATGGAGTTTGAAGCGTGTAGGACATGTCTCTTACTTGGTATCCGCCAAGGTTGGTTCGATATTGATATTGAGAGCGATTCTATCCTACTTCTTGCTGCCCTAGAAAGAGAGGAGGAAGACATGTCTGAGGTAGGTCGGGTTTTTGGGGATTGTAAAGATTTTATTAAAGCTTTCGAATCTTTTAGGGTTCGACATATTTATAGGGAAGCAAATAGTGTCACAGATAGATTAGCGCGCCTTGCTAGTTTAGGAGCACTTGATAGTGTTTGGTTAGAGGAGACTCATGCTATTATTCAGGACGTTCTCTACTAGGATATTTGCAATTTACCTATTGTAGCTCAGGGTTCTGGTTGTTTGTCTCCCCCCCCCCCCCCCCCACAAAATTTTAATATTAATATAATAAATAAAACCAGGAGTGAGACTGAACCTCCTAGCTACACTAGGTTCCAGGAAAAATAGAATTGGTCTACTCATTTCATTGAAGCTCCTCTTTATATAGAGACAATATTACAAAGGTAACTATAACGTACATAATGATAATAAAATTTGATTGATAACTGATTGAGCAATTATACTAATTGATCACTAATTACATAATTTACTCTCGTCGGTTACGACTTTAACAAAGGCACACATAAATGTGTTTTTCCTTCAACACAATTTCAATATTACACAAGCTCGTTGACAATAGGTTGAGATGCGGGTATCACGCTCTTTTTAAAGAGATTCAAGCTCTCTGCAAAATAACACCGTGCACCAACCTCTTGACTTGTCCCCTCCAAGATCCAGAAGCCCAACAACAAGTTGTACGGCTCACCAATCGACACAAATTGGAGAAACAAAAGCTCTACCACAAGAACATCTTTCTTTGGCCAACTAAAAACACAAAAGTTTATGGGTAAATGTGTTGTTGAAGTACATATGGTTCATTTCTTCATGCAACAAATGGTGGTGGTATATATAGGCTTGTAGGACACTATGATTAATAGGATAATAACCAATAACCAGAGGTTACAAGAAATAAAAGCAAATAAAACCAAATAACCACTTCCATAGCCGCTCCTAAGCTGTGGTGGCAACAGAAGTAGGGGTCCGAAAAAACCAAATGTGTTAAGGAACTCTTGTCCACAGAATTGTTGGATTCTTGAGCTGAACACATCCTGTATCCACTAACAAGGAGAAGTAAAACCTGGAGACAAGTTTTAAGGATAAAGGTGTGCATTTGAGCAGGGACAGAGGAAAAGAGTGTTCAATTTATTCCAGGTGAGAATCACCGATGGAGGAGTTTAGAAAGCAGCTTTAAATATTGGTTCTTTCATTAAAAAAGAAGTTAAAACAGACGGACCCAAGTATGATAAGTGAAAACAAACAGACCTAAGTATGATGCATAGGTGAATTCCTCCACTTACACAGACAAGTGATGCATCAGCAAATTCCTGACCTAAGATGTAAACTCTGGGACATATCTTTACACACATAGGTGGGACAGATCAAAAAGTCCTCATTTCACACTTCCAACTTCTCTTGTAATTGTTAGAACAAGACCCAATTTCACACTTCCTATATGAAGGTGGTGGTGGTGGTGGTGGTGGTGGTGGGGGGGGGGGGGGGGGGGGGGACAGAGAGAGAGAGAGAGAGAGAGAGAGAGAGAGAGAGAGAGAGAGATTCCAGTAGATCAAAATTTGCATCCATCCCCTAAATTTTGTAGGACTGGGCATTTGATCTAGAGTTATCTCCAGTAGATCAAAATTTGTATCCATCCCCTTAATTTTGTAGGACTGGGCATTTGATCTAGAGTTATCCTCAACCTGTTATACTAACTAATTGCCCAAGAAAAATAACAAAATATTCAGCCAAAACCAAAAATAACCAAAGTCAAGACCTCAAACTAAATGATACATAGTATTGGGTTGGATCCTTAAGATTAAAAAATTTCTTATTTCAAATGCATGAAATAGGAAATGTCTTCAAAATAATATTACCTAAAAGAAAGGTATGCTTAGATAATGGAGCAGCCATAAGCTGGCTGGAACAGAAATATCCTCTTTGGAAGTCAAAGACTAAGCCCAACCATTTTTGGTCCAAAGGAAAGTCTACTTGGTAGTTAAGGGTATTAACAGGTTTATTTTCAGTTACAAAATTTATTTTCAGTTATGAAAATAATAATTATGAGTCTAGTGTTTTAAAGAGTCTTGAGTGTGTCTTTATGTCTCTTTAAGTCTTAAGTATTTAAAAGTCTTATTATTAATCAGTTATATTAGTCTTATGGTATTCTGGGAGTCTAAGGGTTTTACTTGAAGCCTATAAATATGGCTTTCTAATGTAATCCGAGGGCAGATTGGAATGAATTAAGAGTTTATCTTTTGAAGGCTTGGCCTTGTATTCTCTCCTCTAACCTCCCTTATTCTATTTCTCCCTTCTTCAGCTAAGAAACTCCTGTTTCTCTTAAAATCCTTCTGTTTTCTATAATCTCTTAACACTCCAACCCACCCTATTCACTCTCACACTATCTCTTGCTTCTCCCTGCATCAGATTTGGTATCAGAGCTAAAACATCCTATTTTTTACCTTCACCTTACCCTGAGCACTACAATGGTTACTAACGCAGAGCTCTCATCCAAAGTGGACAGTTTGTCTCAAGAATCTGAATGCCAAAAAAAGATGTTCCAGGAGGTGCTTGAAAAACTGACTTCTTTAGAACATGGTTTTCAGTTTATGTCTGCCTTGGTTAAGGAGAATTCAAAAGACAGTGGTCAGGATTCATTTTCAGGATCAGACTCTAGGCGTGGAGAGTCAAGACAGTCTGCTTCAGAAAGGGGCATAAAATTAGATATTGTTGATTTCAATGGTGACAGCAATCCTGAGGTATTCCTTGATTGGCTACACAGCTTGGAAAGTTACTTCAAATGGCATCAGTTGGCGGAGGAGCGAAAGATCTCTTTTGCATAAGCTAAATTGAAGGGAGCAGCTAGAGTTTGGTGGGAAAAATACCAACAAACTCATCTTGCAGTTATCCGAACTTGGGAAGACATGAAGATGGCTCTAACACGTTTCTTTGTGCCACCTAACTATAAGCAACGAGTCCATCTACAGTTTGTGGAATTGGTGCAAGGAAGCTTAACTGTTGAAGAGTATACTAATAAGTTCTATAGCTTGGCTGCAAAATCTGATTTTCCATGGAATGAAGACATCATGATATCGATGTACCGCAAGGGCTTGAATCTCTATATTTCTTCGGGATTAGCAGCAAGTCGAATTTATACGATGAATGATGCTGTCCAGATTGCCTACCAAATGGAGGAAGAATATAAGAAGAGATCGTCCATGTCATTTTCAAACAAAGGGAAGATAGTAGACAAATCTTATGGAGGATTCACCCCTACATCGAGCGACTCAAATGAGAAAACTCATAGTGAATCCTCATCTTCCAACCAATTAGTGAGTTCTTCTGCCCTTAAGAGTGCACAAAAGGCTGCTGGTTCTGCCTCTAATATGAGGACTGAAATTAAATGCTGGAAATGTAAGAGTTTTGGACACTTGGCAGTACAATGCCCAAATCGTTTAGTTGCTTTTGCAGATAAGGAGACTCCTACTGCAGCTGCCAACACTGAACAGAAGGCAAATGAAGTTGTTGAGTTGGAAGCAGAAAAAGAATCGGAGATGGAAGTAGAAGTGTATGACCCATGTTTAGTACTACGGCCTGTTCTCACTACACAAAAGGAGCACGAGGAAGATTGGCGGAGTAACATTTTCCAAACCCGTGTTCGATGCAGTAATCAGTTGTGCACCCTAGTCATAGATGGAGGGAGCTGCTCTAATATCATCTCTGAAGAAGCTGTTCGCAAACTTGGGTTGTCTACCGAACCACATCCAAACCCTCATAAGGTGGCATGGGTAAACAACACAAATCTCAAGGTCAATGATCGTTGTTTGGTGACCTATTCTATTGGGAAGTTGGTTGACACGGTAACCTGTGATGTGCTGCCCATGAAAGTGTGTCATATTCTTTTGGGCCGACCATGGCTATATGATAAGAAGGTGCAGCATTGTGGCTACAACACATATTCCTTCCAAGATGGAAGTCACGAGTTCAAGCTCGTACCATCTAAAGATTTGCCCACCATAAAGCTCAAAAAGACAGCTGGCACGTTCCTCCTTAAGCAGACCGAAAGTGATGACTCTATACTTGGTCCAGTTCCAAACTCAACCAAGTTGAGTTCTTTTCAGAGGGGGAGAATTAATGGAGCAGCCATAAGCTGGCTGGAACAGAAATATCCTCTTTGGAAACCAAAGACTAAGCCCAACCATTTTTGGTCCAAAGGAAAGTCTACTTGGTAGTTAAGGGTATTAACAGGTTTATTTTCAGTTACAAAATTTATTTTCAGTTATGAAAATAATAATTATGAGTCTAGTGTTTTAAAGAGTCTTGAGTGTGTCTTTATGTCTCTTTAAGTCTTAAGTATTTAAGAGTCTTATTATTAATCAGTTATATTAGTCTTATGGTATTCTGGGAGTCTAAGGGTTTTACTTGAAGCCTATAAATATGGCTTTCTAATGTAATCCGAGGGCAGATTGGAATGAATTAAGAGTTTATCTTTTGAATGCTTGGCCTTGTATTCTCTCCTCTAACCTCCCTTATTCTATTTCTCCCTTCTTCAGCTAAGAAACTCCTGTTTCTCTTAAAATCCTTCTGTTTTCTATAATCTCTTAACACTCCAGCCCACCCTATTCACTCTCACACTATCTCTTGCTTCTCCCTGCATCATTAGATGACTTCAGTTTGTCATTTGTTGCAGCCATGGTTTATGGCTGACAAATGATCATATCATGCATATTTGAACCTCTACCTAAGCCAAAATTACATACTAGAACACATCTAATTCCCTAATAAACGTATAGTTGCTATCCAATGCCTAGGAGGGGAGACAATACAAGGGATAGCACGAATTTTGATAAGCCTTCTTTGACATTAACACGATCAAAGAAGCACATAATGCTAAGCCATCAAAAAGACCAAGGTTTGATATAAAAACAGCATAAAAACATCTCACTCAACAAAATTGAACCAGGTGCTGGCTTATCAACATTCCAGAGCACAAGTCTAATTTTCTGAGATCAGAACAACAATTTAACATTGTCAACCAAAACCATCCTCTATCTAAATGAATGTCTATTTAATGCTTGAATGCAGCAACATGATTAGAGAAATCACTTAAAATGCTTAAACAATCAACGCAGCAGAAACATTCTAAGCTTGCCACACAAACACAACCTCAGGCCTAAAAATTACCATTTCCATACCATTGGACTCATTAAAAACCATTTCATACTTGATCATAACAAAAAGTACCATTTCAAATTCCGTCTTACTAAAACAACTACAAGTCTCGAAATTGTAACATATCAATTGACATCAAAATCCAAGTTCTCAAAAATCAAAGCAAAGTAACAACCTGTCAAGCTCTTAACGGTAAGACTTCTGGAACCTAGCACGAGCACCACGGCCACCGAACTTCTTGGGCTCGCAGCGCCTAGGATCAGCGACGAGAAGAGTCCTGTCGTACCTGACCAAAATGTCCTTAATCTCCTTCTTGCTCTGCTCATCCACATACTTCTGGTAGAAAGCAACCAACGCCTTAGCGATGCTCTGACGGATGGCGTAGATCTGAGAGGTGTGACCTCCGCCCTTGACGCGGATGCGCATGTCCACGTCAGCGAAACGGTGTCGTCCGAGGAGGAGGATCGGCTCGTAGGCCTTGAATCGAAGGATCTCTGGCTCGACGAGCTCGATTGGGCAGCCGTTGATCTTGATGAGGCCACGGCCGCGCTTGCAGTAGGTCACGGCCACGGCGGTCTTCTTGCGACCGAAGCATTGGACGGACTCCTTAGATGGAACAACTGCCGCCGCCATGGTTAGGGTTTTTCTGCTGTGCTCTCTGGAGAGTTTTGAGTGAGAGAAAACCCTAGCGGTAGCGGACGTAGTGTTTTGGGGTTGTGAGTGAGGGTATTTATACGATGGGTTTCGGGGTTTTCTATTGGGCTCGGTTGTAAGAAGGGACTTCGGGTCTGAGCCCAATTTTGAACCATGGTCTACGGTGCTGTTTTTTCTTTTTATTTATTTTTATTTTTCAAACAACATTACATACAATTTTAAAAATCAGCGAGCATAAAAAACTAACACACCTCATACGATCATCAGAGGGTATCGTTTTAAAGAGTATCACAACTATATTAACAAAATATAAACTCAAAATTCAATAATATACCTCACCCTAAAACAGATAAGCACTTAAAGAGACATCTAGTCTTTGTTTAGTCTCCACTAATTAAAAACCACAAAGAAGCTTAGGTGGCGTTTGCCGTTTGGTAACGTTTTCATGCTTTTATTTTTATTTTTGAAAATAAAAATAAGATGAAAATGTGTTCGGTGAGACATTTATAAAAACGTTGAAAATGAAAAATGAAAATATTTTTAACTTTTTCAAAGAAAAACTAAAAACATCAATTTGACTTTTTCATTTTCTTAGTTTAGAAAATATGAAAAATATTTTTCACAATAAATTACCGAATACATTTTCAAAGTATAAAATAAAAATCTCATTCTCTCATTTTTATTTTTAAAAAATCATTTTTAAAAAATCGTTTTCAAAAACGTTATCGGACAGACCCTACTACCTTGGACCAAACACAAACTTAAACAACAACAAGAGAAGGAACACATGGTTCCTCCATAGTCGACACCATTGCCTTCCAAACCCTAAACCATAACATCCTAACTCACCACCCCATTCTCAACCACCAAGGCATCCCAATGAGGCTGCGATGCAATCTTGTCGATGTGTATCCATATGTGGCGAAATCGGTGAGTGGGCTTATCCAACTCATCTAAGTCCAAGGTAACAACATCACATACTCCCTTATGTGTAACTTACGAACCAAGCACACAACTATGTGCATCAATAATCGGAATATCCACTCAACTCACCTATACATATGTGATGTAAACTTTCGAGTTCAACAATTGACTCTCATACACACTGATTACAATTCAAGTTTTTACTAATATAGACACCAAAGTATTATTAGTTTTTTTTTTCTTCCCGAACACCATTTTTAGCGGGCAAATATCAAGTATATGTACACTTGAATCATAACAATCCATGGAGCCAAATTGAGAGCCGACTCCCATTGACCCCGTTTGCCAACTTTCATTGACTCCCTCCAATTATTCACTTCAATTATTCAAAGCTAAACTAACTTGCATTTTCTTATTCAACTCTCTTCAAATCAAGTCGCTCCATTCTCACCCCTTCCTGCCATTTGGTGAGATTGGAGGTCACTTTCCTCCCTCTCATCTCAATCACAACCACCTCTAAATCCTCTTCAACTAAATCTGTGACCAACCGTACCCATTAATTAAATCCACAACCTTAACATATCTTGGTCGCTCCCCATTTTTTTTTTGGTTCTGCTATTTTTTTTCTTTCTCTAATGGGTTCGTCGGCGCCGGCAACTGATTCCGACGAGCCCATAACTCCGGCCGGCCGTCTCTTCCTGCAGCCCCAACTGAACCAAACAATCCACTGCGTCATGGGCTTCAAGAACCCAATTGACGTCGACTCCATCAAATCCCAAGTCAAATCCTCCCTCATGCTCACCCACCCAAGATTCTCCAGCCTCATGGTGCGTGACTCCCACGGCCGAGAACGCTGGCACAAAACCACCCACATCGACCTCGACCGCCACGTCATCGTCCTCCACGACCCCGTCTCCTCCTCCGGTGACCACGAGACCGCCGTCAACGACTACCTGGCCGACCTCTCCACCGGCTCAGGGCTCCCGACGGACAAACCCATGTGGGAGTTTCATCTCCTTATTGCTCACAACGTTGGGATTTTCCGAATCCACCATGCTCTGGGAGATGGGATTTCGCTCATGTCTATGTTCTTGGCGAGTTGCCGGAGAGCCGACGACGAGGGGAAGCTGCCGACTTTGGCGTCGGGGAAGAGTAAGGGAGTGAATAAGAATAAGAGAGGGTTGTTGGGTTTGGTGTGTGGGTTTGTGGCAATGGTTTGGTTTAGCTTGGTGTTTGTGGTGGAGTTTGTGTTGAGGTGTTTGTGGGTTTGTGATCGGAAAACTGAGATCAGTGGTGGTGATGGGGTTGAGCTCTGGCCTAGGAAACTAGCCACTGCAAAGTTTAGGCTTCAAGATATGAAGCATGTGAAGAAAGCTATTCCTAATGCGGTAAGTAGTTGTGTTTTTTGTCATGTCTGTTTAAAGAGTGTTCTTCTATTTTGGGTTAGCTCTATTTTGAGTTTTCTATTTTGGGTTAGCTCCATTTTTCTCTTTCAAAAGAAACAAATTGTGGGATTTTGACTGTGAATATTTATATTTTTTTTTTTGGCTGTGCAGACTATCAATGATATACTTTTTGGGGTGATTTCGTCAGGGATATCAAGATACTTGGATCACAGAAAACCAAATGGTAAAAGTGGTGTGACATTGAGTTGTTTTAGTACCACCACATTGGATCGCCATGACTAAAACCAATTGTCTTTGTCAGCTTTGCCCGAGGGTGTTCAAATTACAGGGGTAGCCATGACTAATCTAAGAGAGCAACCTGGATTGCAGGTTTGTTGTAACTGTCATCCTTTACCTCATTCTATTCTCTATGTTTTCCTTAATGGAAATGACTGAAACTTCAAACTTACGCCAGGAGCTGTCCGATTTGATGAGGAGCAATTCAGGATCAAGTTGGGGTAACAAGTTCGGCATGCTTCTTCTACCTATATATTATCATAACTCTAAAAGCAATGCCGACCCTCTAGCCTATCTCAAGAGATCGAAGGTGATGATCGACAAGAAGAAGCAATCTGTAGAGGGTCATTTCTCATACAAAATCGGGTTGTTTGTAATGACCTACTTGGGACCAAAGGTGAGGACCAAAATGAGGTTTTCAAAATAACAAAAGAATAGAAAGTTCAGTTTTATTTTGTTTGTTCAAAGTTAAATTGCTTGTGTTTGTTGTATGCAGGTTGCTACTTGGCTTAATTACCGGATTCTCTGCAATACTAGCTTTACTATCTCAAATATACTCGGACCACAAGAAGTAATTACAGTTGGAGGCAATCCTATAACTTACCTAAGAGCCAGTTCATCAAGTTTGCCCCATGTACTGCCATAGAATCACTTCAAATTCTAGCAAAGCAGGATGTTCGAGTACATAGATGTCTTATAAGTTACAACATGATTGTTTTTTGCTGGTTGGTAATGCAGGCACTCACAATGCACATGGTGAGCTATGCTGAAAGGGCAGACATGCAAATATTGGTGGCCAAAGATATCATCCCTGACCCGGCATTTCTAGCCAAGTGCTTCGAAGAGGCCTTGCTTGATATGAAGGAAGCAGCTGCAGCCATCACAGAAACGTAGAAGGACCACTGTACTATAGTCTATTGATTTCATTGCAATAAGATAAACTTACAAGGATTTGAATATGAGAGGAAGATTGGTCATAGATTTGATTCACTCGTAGAATTTGTACAATAACATTGATTGTACCGGGAAGATCAACCTTCATGTAGGAAGGGCCAATCCCAGAAATGTAAATATGTTTGATCTGATCATCGTCTGTCATTCTTATTAATTATGTAATTATAGTCTTCGAAGCTTCAAACAAAGATATATATACATCAGGCAGACTCACAAACTCACAGATCTCACTCGCTCACATTATGCTAGAAAATAAGCTTAAACTCTAGTAATGCCAAGTAGTAATGAGAAAAAACCAAACAGCAGAAGAAATCAGAAGTCATATGGTCATATGCTACCAAGTCTTATTACCTCACGAAAGTCTTGCGATTTGCTGCATTTTCTTTTAGGTTCCTCACCTTCTGAAAATCAAGCTTTGGACAAGGTTTGTGGTTTCTTGCTGCTTCCTTTCTTCCTCCTCAGCAGTAGCCTCCTTAGAAATCCAAAACCTCCTTGTTTCTTACTCGGCACAATAGCCAGATGCTTTGAACCAAAGTTTACTTGCCGGGTATTTACCAGAACACTAGGAGTGGACAAAGCATTATGACTATCAGAGTGAAGAAGGGATGGTTTTTGTGCATCTGCATCCCTTGATGCATGTTTACCCTTTGGAGACTTCAGAACCCCGTCTTTGGGATCTTCATCATCTAGCATTCGATCACGTAGAGAAAAGCGCTTGGGCAAGTTACTGTTGGTGCCGTTGGCTGCAGCGCTGGTGGTAGAGAACACCTTGTCAAACAGTGCTGCTTCTCTTGGTGTAGCTAGTGCCTTCAGCTGTTTTCCCAAGTTTAGGATGGTTTCTTGGCATTCTGCCAGCTTCACTGAAGCTGTTGTGATTTCCCATCCCTAAAAGTTTAACAATTGTCACACCACAGTGCCACATTAGGAGATTCTTTATGAAAGTTCATTTATATCTAATCATTGAACTCCTTCTAAAACAAAGTGAAATGTGTTACAGATGATAAACCATTTCTAAAACATGAAATTTGCTCGCTGTATTTTGGAACTAGTCTTTCAAGTTACAAACAGACAGAACACAGATGGCCGGATTATCTCTTATTGGATCTATTATTTCAGTTCTGGTAATTTGTTTAGTATCTAACATCATTATGTATGTTAGGAAAAAAGGAAAACCGGTACGAGTAACTTACAGGTTGGGACTGTTTTTCCTCTTTAATTATGTCATACTCTGGAGTTTCCATCTTTGTAGCACTGTGAATCAGACATTTGATAAATCAGAAATGTCTCATTAAGCGAATAGAAACTATATTACAGAAGATGCAGTGGAGTGAGTGGACCGATGAATACCTTTCTTGCTGGAGTTGGAGCTCAAGACATGTTGCTTCTAGTTCTTCGAAACAATTATGTTTATCCTCCAATTCCACTTCTAAAGAGGAGAACTTCTGGAAGACTTCATTTAACTTTGCTTTGGCAATAGTTAGCTGGGTATCAAGGTCTTCATTAATCGACTTCTGATTTTCGAGCTGGTCTTCTATCAACCCCTCTGCTTCTCTCAGACTCTCCAGTTCTGTTTGTAGGGTTCCAAGGCTTTGCTGTGATTCCTGAAGTTGTACCATCAACGCTTCGTTCTTTTCAGTTGCTGACTGTAGCTTAGCTTCCATTTCTTTCTTTGCAGATTCCATATTGTTCAGTTCATCTTTTAGTCTGCTGTTTTCTTCTTGCAGTTTCTCACCAACCTTATTTTCATTTGAAGAAGCAACTAGAGCTAGACACAATGACTTCTCTTGAGATTCTGCAGTTTTACTAGCCTCATGCTTAGTTGGCTGTTTTAGGTAACCCAAAGCAATTTTGATGTCCTCAAATAGCTCATCTAGACTTCGCTTTGACATATTTTTTTGCTCCAACATTGCTTTCAAAACAACCTGAAGCCAGTCAAAAGAATTCTCAGGTACTACATCTCTGGACTCACTGTACTTGCTCATGCTATAGTGATCTCCAACTCGTACCAGGTCCTTACCAGTAAAGCGAAGATTATGTATATTTTTAGGAGGTGTATCCACAGAAACTATTGCCAATTTCTCCATCTCAACAAAATCATCCATTAAGCTCATGTCTGAAACCTCCATTTCTTTCTGCTCCTGTGGACTTTTAAGCCTCCCACTTCTAAAATGTTCCAACTCTGACAGTAATGCACTAGCCCAAGATCCGGAAGAACTCATCCCATCATCACTGCAAATGTCATACCTTGAAGATCGAGAAACATCATTTGGGATAGGACTACATCGTGCCAGCTCCATAGCTTTCTCAGCCTGAGACAATCTGGAAGCTATCTGAGAATGCATGTTCCTCGAAGAAAGAAGCTCAGAGTTTTTCCTGGTCAAAATATCTCTATAAACTTTGTTTTCCTCTTCCATTTTACGTAACTGCTCAATCATGAAACTCATATTCTTATTTGGTATTTCAGGCGAGTTTCCCATGTTGGCATCTCTTACAATCATATCTCTAGTAGGATTAAGCTTCCTTCTTCTCATCTCTGTTTGATCCCTCCCCATCATTTTAACTCCATTCTTCATATTCATTGAAGCAGGACCTGGCAGCCGTTTTCGCAGCAGAAGATTGAGTCTTTGACATTCTTGTTCTAACTCTGTGATTTTCATCATACTCTCCAAATGCTGTTTGTGTGATTCTTCAGCACACCAACGGTTGTACTCCATCTCCTCACTTCGAATCTCGAGTTCCTTCTCTAGCATGTGAAATTCATATATTAAGAAGGAATTTTCTTTTTCTGTTGAATCCAGTCTAGCCATTAGTGCATTAAATTCTGCATCTGTTTGAGATTTCTGTCTGCATAAATCTTCCATGAATTTCTCTTTTGCTTGAAGGGCCTTGGTCAGATTTGTATTTTCAACAGCCAAGTTTGCAACCTGTTCATTTCTCTCTTGCAACTTAGCTTCTAAGTTTTTCTGAGATTTCTCATACTCTATTGATGCCATCATAACAGCATCATGTATTCTTTGCTCCTGTTCTTCCCGAACAAAAATTAATTGTTCCATGCATTCTTTCAATGCATCATCTGAATGGATTGATCTTTCATTTGCAGCTATTCCCTGCCTCAAAGCTTCATCTAGTTCTTGCTTTGGTACTAAATCTCCTGATAAAAGCCAACATGTAAGTAACAAATATTTAAGAAGTGGTTTAGTGGTCATGTACAAAGCAAACTTCTTAAAGAAGAAACATTATGGAAAAGCATAACTGAGAATTACCTGGTATGCCTTCTTTATTGTTAGAGTCAAGGAGGACTGAAGCTAACTTCTCATTCAGATATTTCCCCGGTCTCTCTACATCATTTCCTCTCTCAGCTGGATATGTTTGTACCTAACATAGGAAATGAATTCAACATCTACAAAGAAGACTACGGCCCTACTGACATGTTTGGCAATACTTTTAGTAGTTTTGACAGCGCTAGTTACCTCTTCTTCTTCAATTGTTCCTAAAGGAATAGCAAGTCTGTTAGTTGAAACAATCGTCTTCTCTGAAGATTTTTTCCTCCAAAGCCAACCCCTGTGGTCCATGATTTCAGCTGCAATTCAATAACAGAAACGGAGAATTTCATAACCATTGAAAAACCATCAGCAAAGACAAGTCACCAAACAATTGTAATAAAAATGAAAACAAGCGTATACTAGTTTTCTTTCAACAGTCATTACTTCTGCATTGATGTGCCACCAGTACAGATAGCATATTACTATACAATTGGTGAAATACTATACCTAACACAAAATTCTGCATACACAAGTATAAATCTTATCTAGATAGCATAAAATCCTTTTCTCTCTATACCTAACACGAAATTATACCATATATACCACTGTACATATTTCCTATCTAGAGAACCTAAAATGCAGAAGTTAATAGTGTAATTTCCTTAACAAAGAAAGTAAAGGATCACAGAGAGAAAAAAAAAATTGGGGTTGACATTTAAAAAAGATGTTACAGAAACACTGAAATCGAAATTACTGACATTCCTCAAATGCACAATACTATTACTGGGCTAAAAACGCTTTGTCAGAACCACAAGAGGAAAGCATCAACTAGAGGTCTAATTGTCTTTACTTACCAATATTGCATATCTATGCCAATCAGTGACCACATTGTGTCTCACCCAGAAACTGAGGCAAAACGGATCAGACTGACTGATTAAAAGCATTATGTACTGAGTTAAGAGAAAAAGAATGACATCCAGAAATCCAAGTGCAGGATCCAGAAGCAAAACTAAAATGGAGGGCGATAAAAGACTGTCAGAACTCAGAAAGAAGAAGGTGAAAGTTACTGATCAAGAAGATGATGAGATTGGCATTGTAAGCTGTTCTACATTTTAAGGCTATATTTCAGAATTTTTAACCAATTTGCCATAAATTACAAATTTACAATAACATTAAGATGTCAGATAATAATTCATGGATCAGTTAATTTTCACGAAAATATCACCAAAACCTCGATCAAAATACCATCTAGGAATCAATGCTATATTCTTGAAGAAAAGTTTATTTTTGTAGATCACCATAGAAATTCGAAAATCTATATGAACACTTGAAATCCTAAACCTTTATGCTATGATAAAAAATAAATTATTAGCTTACCACATAAGAACTGAGACTTGCAAGCTGCTGCATGCATGAACAAATTCAAGAAGAGAAGAAAGGGAAACTACTAAATTTAGAGAAAAAAGGTGATCACATAAACTGACATTGTAGTACTATCTCAAGCTAAGAAGAAGAAGAAGAAGAAGAAGAAGAAGAAGAAGGTGCAGAAGAGGAAGAAGAAGTTTGTTCTCACCTGGGTAAAGTGAAACACCAGAATTACTGTGTAACGTTTGGAAATGAAAGTAAGAGCACAGAAACGGCTTATATCGACCAAACCTTCATAGGATGCTTGCACTCCACCGACAGTTACCCGTGGCTGTAATAATTCATGAGAGAGAGAGAGAGAGAGAGAGAGAGAGAGTAGTAATGATGAAAAGGGGAAAAGGGTGGGTGGAGAAACCAAAGACAAAAGGAGTCAAAAGAGTGGATGGCCAAAGGTCGAACATCCACTGCAGCCGTTGAAAGAGAGTGAAGGTGTTTTGGGTTTTATTGTAGTAGCGGAAAGAGAGGGCTCTACAGCCTCTACTACATGTCTACGTCTCAGAAGACGAAGCTCTGGTGGATCCAAGTGTCTGTGTGAAAGTGTGAATGGAGTTGGTGGTGCTAACTAAGGCCTGTTTGGTACAGCTGTGGCTTTCAAAATAAGCTGGCTGTGGCTAATTCTGAGAATAAGCAGCTGACAAGCAAAGCTGCTGAGTGTTTGGTAAACTAGCTTTTTGTAAGTGCTGTGAATGGTAGAAGCAGAGACAAACTGTTTGGTAAACTAGCTTTTTGAACCAGCTTTAAACTTGTAAATGACCAGTTTAACCTTAGAATTTGTTTTTGCCTTATTTTTGTGGTAATGTATTATAACATAATTGCTCTTCAATTTTATGTCTATATTAATTTTGTAGACTATACTTGGAGTTTTATAAATCATGGTTACCAAGAGAATAATATTAAACACTATCATAAGTAAATGTAATAATTAAGCTCCTTACAATTATAATAATTTGCCTTTCATCGGTAAGAAAGAACCACCATAAATTTCATATTACCTTCAAACATTCATATTACGTGCACTCATCAAACTTTGAGCGATCCTATCTCTTACTAATTTCATTTCTTGTGCTCCATGATTATGTGATTCTTCTTGTTCATCATCATCTATCTCTATGTCACCACTTGAAATGTTATCCAATCTTTCTGAATTGCAAAACCTTGTTAAAATGCAGCAGTGTAACAAGATCATGCATGATGTTCTGCAGGTAACATCAAAACCTTGTTAAAATGCAGCAGTGTAACAAGTCCCAATTTAGGGAGTTTTATTGCTTATTTCATCCTTAGTTTTGTTTTGACACTTAAATCCATATGTTGATGTAGACATTCATTGAACCTTTAAGTTTAGGCAGGATTCGACTGAGTTCAATTTTCAAATATAAACTTGCAGGGCAATCCAATTCAAGTCCCACTTGCCTCTCTGTCTTCAAGAATTCATCTCCAGAACTGATAAATATATTTGGTCTAGTGATACATCGGAAAGTAGTACATGATTTTCTGCATAGCCATTTAAAAATCTCTCCATACAAGAAAGAACATAGTAAGAGAAATGATGCAGTAGAACTCAATGCTGAGCAAGAATAATAACTACATCCTACAATTTTCACTCGTCATCTTCAGTTGAATCCTAAACCAAATTCTGCAACATCCATTTTCCTTTGTAAGATGCTCAGCAATTCAGGTACCTGTTCTTGATATTTGATCACAAACTGTTCCAAGAAGAACTTCTCTGTTTTGTGCACAATGGTAACCATAGATGTTACTGATAAACAAAAGAAGGATGTAAATATAGGAAAAATTTCCCGCAGATGAAGATTTAAAAAATTCAGCCTGCATAATCTACTGAAAAAGGTGATTTGAACGATTATAGAAGAAATCAAAAAGGTGATTTGGGTGCTGAGGAAGTGAACTTGGAAGCAAATTTTGAATCATGTTTTCATATATACTAATTGAGGGCTCATTTTCCTGATGAGTACTAAACCCCACAGTTTTGCTTCTTTACTGTAGCATGGTGAATGGAAATTCTTAGACCACAACGGTAACCAAAATTGGACTACACATTCTAAGACCAGAATGGTAAACAAACCTGGACGACATGGTACATATATCCTTGGCATCTACTTCAAAAACAAAAAACACACTTTTAGAAGGTTAGACACTGGTTTCGACCAACGAGCATAGAAGATCAGAATAGAAGTTGGAACAGATCATTCTTCACCTCATGTTACATCCGATAGCACAAGCATAAGCCAATTCAAATTGCATTCATCTGCATAAAATTGAAGTTCTTATTTCCAATTTTATAACACAGAAACAAAATAGATAATAGTTCAATCATTTTCATATACCACCATCCCAGAGCCAGACCCACTAAAAGCAACCCAAAACGTACTATACCAGTACACTCCATCTTCATATGAACTCTCTTTAATTCGAATTCGTGCTATATTTTAACCCTCATAAACTAACTTGTTGCTGGCTTACTCAGTAAGTAACTTAACTGTTCCATGATCTTCTTACACAGTAAAACGAGAGGGACTGGCTGTATGTGTAATGCCTTCAAATTATGCCTGGAAATGAAAGCTTATGATCTAGAATGAGTTGTATATATATACAAGTGTGTGTGTGTATGTATCTAATGTATGATTCAAGATGCATTTTTCCATTTGGGTTTATACCAGCAGGTAAAAACATGTATCTAATGTATGATTCAGATCTATATATTTCAGCAGAATTATGGAGAAATCAGCCAGAATTGGGTGGGGATATATATGGCATTCAGATTAAAACTCTTGATCAAAGTTATAATTATATGCAGCTAGCTGCCTGCCACAAATTAAAACTGGATTACTGGACTGTTCAAAAGCAAAAGCGCATCTGAATTTGATTCAGTAAATCTGTGCATGATCGATCTTAGGTGTTATATGATTGGGTTAAACGTACTGTCAAAATAACCCTACCGCTATCACTACGAGTCCCCTAGAAATCCCGAGTGATCAGATCCCCATGACCCATAACTAACTTAATTAACAATGATCATCGATCAGAGTATACTTCTGGCTATAAAACACCAAGAAACCAATACTTGACAGAAAACACCAATACTTGACAGAAAACACCAAGAACACCAGCTCACCCATCAAATCACAAAGCCTATAAACTCTAGCTCTCACAAGCTTAAAGTAAAAACCCGGAGCAGCAACATTACCTTTGATACCCAAAGAAGTCTGACCCGACCCGACTGCCGTCAAAGCGTGCTCGATCTGCACAAGCTTCCCTGAAGGACTGCGCAACACAAAATCCTAAATTAACCAACAATCACAAAAACCCAGCCAAATTGAGAACCCTGGTTATTAATCAGATTTACCTGAAAGTGGTGAGCGAAAACGAAGGGCAGAGGGAGAAGAGAGAACGAAAAGAGAGCTGAGGGAGAAGAGAGAACGGGAAGAGAGCTGAGGGAGAACGGCTAGGTTGCGAGAAGGGCAGTCTTGACTGAGAATCGGAGGGAGACAAGTGAGCTCTGAGGTTAGGGGAGAGAGAGAGTAGACTAGAAATAACAGAGAATGCCTTGTGTGGTACAGATCGTAATTTCACTTTATTCCGAAGGATACCCATTGGTATTAATGAAAAGTTCATTTAATTCGCGAAAAAAGCCGCGCCTTTCTACCAGAAGAAGCCATCATATTCGAGCTTCTGCTTTTAGCTCAAAAACAAAGACACTACAAAGCAAAGCTGCTTCCTTTTTAGCTAACCAAACACTTTAAGGAGCTTTTCTTTAAAGCAAAGCAGCTGAGAAGCCCTCCCAAACAGGCTCTAAGATTAGACAGGCTTATATATATAATCCGATCATACACTATGTGCAATGGGACAAGGAAAGTAGGTGCATACATCTGAAAATATAATGGTGTCTTTAGTAAGTCAGGCCGAAAATGATGATGTTTATGGTCCTACGAGTTTCTTCTTGTAAACCTCCATTTTAAGTTGATTCTTAATCACCCATCACCCATCACCCATCACCCATCACCCATCACCCATCATATGAGTAGAAATGAGCCATGCCATTGTCCTACTGAGATTGTCATACGTACCTTGCTGTTGCTGTATAAGCTGGCCGGTGAGATTCTATCTGTTTAGGATAATGTAGGGTTATGATATGACTTATCTCTATTTTTTTTTTTTAAGAAAATGTCTTAATACACAAATTTCTTTAAAGCAAACCCGAATTCAACGGAAAAAAGTTTGTTATGTAGCTCATTCTAATGAAACATAATAAAAAGACGATTATGTCTATTAGACTTATAAACACTCTCAATCTCTCTCGTCCTCTCTCATTCTCATCATATATATACACACACACACGAAGCCGTTCGAGAGCGGACGTCCACACTCGGCTTAAAGTGCGAACGTCTCTCCGTTCGCCACCGTACGACATTGGCGAGGGCGCGCCTCCACCTTAACGGACTCCAACAGCTTCCTCGACCACTTTCCATCTCCGGCGAGTCCGCCGAAATTTCAGTTTTCCAGCCGGACCGACTTTGTTTGAAGTTTTGGGTGATTTGGCCGGAAAACTGGAATTCGTTGGACTCGCCGGGGAGGGAAAGTGGACGGGGACGCTGCTGGAGTCTGCTAGGGTGGAAACGCACCCTCGCCGGCGCCGTACGGTGGCAAACGGAGGGACGTCCGCACTTTAAGGCCAGTGCGGACGTGCGCCTATGATCCAGATATATATATATATATACACACACACACACACACATATACATATATGTATATATATATACATATATATTATATATATACATATATATAGGGGTTTTCTCAGCTGCGGACATCCGAACGAGTTTTTGTCCTAATTTTTTACCGTTTCTCCACTATTCCAGCGCCGGCGACGCCGTTTTTTATCCCCGGCGTGATCCAAGACCTCATCCGACGGTGTTGGAATGAAGAAGAAGGTCGGAGAGATCGCGATCGGAGGTCCACCATGATCAATCGTGAAGTTCTGAGTGAGATTGCTGCAGACCTCCGATCGCGATGTCTCTGGCCTTCTTCTTCATTCCAACACCGTCGGGGGAGGTCTGGGGTCACGCCGGGGAGAAGAAACGGCGTCGCTGGCGCTGGAATGGTGGAGAAACGGCGGAAATCCGGATGGAAAACTCGTCTGGACGTCCGTAGCTAAGACATATTGTATACACACACACACGATTTGCTTCGTCGCTGATCTCTTCTATCTGCCCTCGTCCGACAATCTGAATCGTCTTCGTCGCCGGCGAGATCTAGTTTGTTTCCGTCACCGATGAGATCTAGATCGTCTCCATCACCGGCAAGATCTAGATCGTCTCTGTCACCGACGAGATCTTGATCGTCTCCCTCAAGTCTTAGCTCACTCTCTCACTCTATCTCTCTCCCCCCGAAAACAAACCCTAACTTTCTCTCTCCTTGATTCTAGCTGCCAATGGTGTGAGAATTAAGCCACAGTTCTGGTATGTTTTCAGGTTGAAAATCATGGACGCCATCGTTGATTGTTTTTTTTTTTGAACAAAACCATCGTTGATTGTTGCAGATGAATTTTTATTTTTATTTTTTCTAAAAGAAAATGATTATTAGGTGGTAATAAAAGTGATTACTGGGGTAATAAAGTTCTAATGGGGTCAATAAACATTTTATTAAGGGTAGTAAAATATTTTTCAATATTTATTGCCCTTTATTTGGATGAAATTGTTTATTAGGGGGTCAATAATTGATTATTAGGAGTTAGTAACAGGTTATTATGGGTCAGTAACTGATTATTGAGGGTCAGTAACAAGTTATTGTGGGTCAGTAACTTATTATTGAGGGTAAATAACTAATTATTGAGGGTTTATTAGGGTCAGTAACAAGTTATATGGGGTCAATAATTGATTATTAGGGGTCACTAACTGATTACTGAGGGTTAATAACAAGTTATTGGGATCGGTAACTGATTATTGAGGGTTAGTAACAAATTATTAGGGGTTAGTAACCGAGTTACCGGTGACCAGAATCCGGTGGTTGGGAAAATCTAAGTTATTGGGGGTCAGTAACCGGCGACCGAAACAATTCTGGCAACTGAAGACCGGAGTCCGGCGAGATTCCGGCAAAGTCATCTCACTCTTTCACTTTCTCTCTCCTTATACATGTTGAAATAGTGAGGGTAAAATTGTCTTAAAAATATACAAAAATTATTATTTTATTATGGCTTTAATATAGATTTATGTATTTGGGCACAAATAAGAACACATTATATTGGAATGAGCTCATATTTATTAAATTCATTGGAATGGGCAATAAGAGGTTTAAATTAGTATTAAATAAACATTTTTCTATTTTTTTCTCCCTCTTTTTATAGGACATGAGTGATAGTAGATTAGTAGAGAAACAAGAGAAATTGTATTAACACATCTCTAAACGCTAGATACACTTCTTCTTTTTTTACACAAATTATGTAAGACTTTGTTGGTACGTAAAATTACCAAAGAGACACTCATATCAAAAGTAAAAAAAATTTAGTAAAGACATTCATAAAAGCTATTGTACTTTTAACATTATTTACTTTTCAGGTTAAATCGAATACCAATATTTTGACACCACACACACACACATATATATATATATAGCTTAGCTCTTATTTATATATATTCTATATATATATAACGAATATATATAGGTCTTTTCAGATACGGACCTCTGTTTCTGCATAAACGCGGAAGCTATGTGGAATCACGGTGGAACATAATTAATGATCAAGAGACAATGACATATAGTGGTTCACCATGCCTCGGGGGACATGGCTACGTCTACTTAGAATCAACTATCATGTCTTTGGGTCTTTGGTGGTACAAGAACATCCATCCTCTGGGATTGAGTAAGGGAGGGAGAGATGGGGGAGTCTGGGAGAGTATGTGAGTCCCCTTTCTACATAGAGGGAGTCTTCCTTTTATAGCTAAATAGGATTCCCTCTTACTACATGTTTCCGATGTGGGACTAACTATACATTTATATTCTCATGATGTATTCTTGTGGAGCTTGGAGGAGCACCTTCCCTATGTGGTACCGATGATTTTTCACCATGGTGAGGTAGACCGGATGTCACTCTACAAGTTTCATGACTGGTCTATGGGCGGGGAATGTAGTTTCCTAACTACCAACTACAAGCTCCTTATTTATTCAAAATGTATAGATTTCCTTAATTGACATACTTTTCGATCATATTTTCTCATCTCAACCATTCATCTTTTAGGTATATATGAGTAGATCATCTGTACAAAATTTTAGCCAAATTGATAATCATTAAGATATTCAAAATTGTAAATTACACGAACGGTTTTTGTTGAACAGATTTGGTTCGTTCATTGTAATCATATAGTTTCGATACCTTAACGATTATCAATTTGGCTGAAAAATTGTATAGATGATCTACTCATATATACCTACAATGTGAATGGTTAAGATGAGAAAATATGATCTAAAAGTTGATCAATTAAGAAAATCCGTACATTTTGAATAAATAAGGATATTTGGACTTGATATATATATATATATAATATATCTATATGCAATGATTCTCAAGACTTGATGCATTACCCATGATTATTGAACATTTTAATTCTAAAAGTTTCGTTCAGGACTTTGGTGATGTATTGTCTTGTTTTGTTTTGAGTTGGTAAGCTCAATTTTTTTTGAAATAAGAGTAAAAGGCTCATTGAGAATACATTTTGTTCAAGTAAACCCATGAGAGAAGATATATATATATATATATATATATATATATATATAAGGAAGATGTTAACAAATAGAAACCATAATGCGAGAAAAATCTTAACAAGATAAAACCTTTTATGAAAAAATAAAAACCAACTTATTGAGTAAAATATTACTAATCTAAAATTGCTTTGATTTAGTAGTATTTTTTTTTTTAAATAAACTAAGTAGAAGATTTAGAAAAGAATAGTTTGTGTATTTTCAATGAGGGTATTTTAGAAAATTTGGATATGTGTATTTAGTAAAATGTTAAAACAAAAAAGTTAATAGGAGGTGTATTAAGTATGGAATGTCTATCTAGCATTTAGGAATGTGTTAATAAAATTTCTAGATAAACAATATAATTTTATATTTTTTTGGGAAAAATTAACTAAAAAAATGAAATGGTAATAAATGTGAAAAAAAGTATAGGTCTTTTCAAATAAGGACCTCCTTACCTTAGTTAAGATATGGATTTCCTTAATTTGACCTATTTTCTAATCATATTTTCTCATCATAGCCGTTTTGTATTTAGATATACATGACTTGATCATCTCTGTAAATTTTCAGCTGATTTGGTTATCATTAAAGAATCGAAAATGTATTAAATCAATGAACGAACCGAATTTGTTCATCCTGAACCGTACGTTCTTTTAACTCTAAATCACAGTTTTTAATGTCTTAACCATTATCGATTTGGCTAAAAATTTGTATAGATGATCTACTCATATATACCTAGATACTGAACGGTTAAGATGAGAAAATGTGATTGAAATATGGGTCTATTAAGGAAATATGTGCCTTAACTAAGATAAGGATATCCTTATTTGAAAATGATTCAAAAAAAATTATTACATACGAGTTTGAACTCTCCTAGAGAAACCCCATGTACCTCGTTACAACACATGCCTTACCACTCGATCAAAGCGTCATGATGTTAACACCAAACTATTTATACCATAAATAATTGGACGTGAAATTACACTCTCCTTATCCAATAAGAATTTAATTCCCCCGTCTATATGAGCATCCACCTCTTTCCTCAATTCTCATATTCCCATGATCAAATCCCCAATTCTATTTCCCTAAATCCAATTAAGGCCTATTTTCACATCCCCTGAAAAAATCAACACCCCAAAACCCATTATGCTTCCTACCAGGCCAACCAGGCTCGCCAAAAGTCAATCTACGAGCAGCTCCTTGCTACGTTCCCGACCGCCACGAAGTTCTAGACCCAATACGCAAAGGCCCAGATGGCAGCGAATGGCGACGAGGCCACCAAGAACATATTCACTAGGTTTTTGATGAAATGTCTCCGCAACCCTTTTTGGCAGACCTACTTCAATTTCATCAGGAAAGTCAATGCCAACAGCGGTCAAGATTTGATCAGGGAAGCCTTTCATTCTGTTGGGGATGATATTGCGTGTGGGCCTGAGTGGTTAGATTCTTGAAGGCTAGTAATCTTAGTGTTTGGTTGTTTAGAGTCTTAATTTATATTTCTTTGAGACGATTTGCAAATTATATGTCCGCAATATCTTGTCCAATTTGATGCGCACCAAAAGAGCACAAAATAATCTACACAACTTTGGACATCAATGATGGTCTATAACTATACTAATGGTGATCATAACTCATTATGAGAGACTATAATATATATGCTCCTCAATCTCTTTAGTGCACACCTCATAATTTTCCTGCTTTATAGATGAAATTCTATTTTGCCCATATTCACTATACACCTCCACCCACTTTTGCTGCCATTGTGCCTCCACAAGATTGAACCCTAACCCCACCACTTACCACTAGAGAAATATAGTCTTCGAGAAAACCTAAACCGAGAGCACTAATTTGGTAACTCACAAATTGCTGAAACTTGGAATTTTGAGAACGAAATATTGTTAATTTAAAATTTAATCAATCGTAATCATTATATTCAATTTAAAATTTAATTATAATTTTAATGTTAATTTATTTACCAACTTTGTTGAACTTGGTTTGGATCTTGTATGGACCCAAAATTCTCTTGTTACAAAAACAAAGCCCATAACAAAAATTTGTTTACCAAATGAAATGAAGTCTCGTTGTTAACGTGATGTGACGGGATTAGGAGGAAGGTTCCCAGCAAACAACCAACACCCTCCCTCTGTCTTTACCCGCGTCCACGTCATTACGGTGGGCGAAATAACCGACCTACCCCCAACCTCATAAAGACCGCCGACCATGGGCAATATAGGAATATAAAAATAGACTAAAGAACCCATACCCCCAAATCCAATTTCAGAAAGAAAAAAAACGCAAAATCCAGGAACCTAAATCGATTCAACAGGAGCCACCCGGACCCCACCTGACCCGACCCGATGGAGATCGCCCCGGCGCCGCCGCAGTCCGCAGACCGGGACGTCCCAAACGACTCCGCGTCCGTCAAAACGACGCCGTCCTCCTCGCTCTCCGAGAACGACGAGGCGAGCGTGTCGACGTCGGTGGCGGCGGCGGCGAAGTACGACGACGACGAAGAGGAGGAGGACGTGTGCCGGATCTGTAGGAACCCTGGCGACGCCGATAACCCGCTCCGGTATCCGTGCGCTTGTAGCGGAAGCATCAAGTTCGTGCATCAGGATTGTCTCCTTCAGTGGCTCAATCACAGCAATGCTCGCCAATGCGAGGTTTGAATTTGGATTTTGAATTTTTCGAATTAGGTTTCCATTTTGTTATCTCTAATTTTGCAATTAGGTTAGGTTTTCTAGTTTATGATAGGTAAGCTGGTGGTAAGTTTCCTGATGATCATGTTCAATTAGAAAGGAAATTAGGGTTTTTTAGTTGCTTTGTAGTGTAGAGTGGCGTATGAGTCCATTATAGAGAATTAAACGGTGGAACTAATCTAGACATGGCGTATCGAAATGGATTTTCTGTAGAAGTCTGATTCTTTTGTACTCTGTGATATGCATTTCCTGTTTTGTGCTCTGTGATATGCATTTCCTGTTCCTATCATCATTGTTGTATGATTTCGATGTTTCAACTCGGCGATAGTGTACAGCAAACAATAATGCACCGGAAATAATCTTATAAAATGGCTTTTTTATGTTAGATATGGCGGGTGGCTTTTGTGAGAAATTATGTTCATACTCATCTGAGACTCATGCATACTTATGCACTGCAGGTTTGCAAGCATCCATTTTCCTTCTCTCCGGTTTATGCTGAGAATGCACCTGCTAGGCTTCCTTTTCAAGAGTTTGTAGTTGGGATGGCAATGAAAACTTGCCATGTTCTGCAATTTTTTCTGCGCCTTAGTTTTGTGCTATCCGTCTGGCTCCTCATTATACCTTTTATTACGTTTTGGATATGGCGGCTGGCTTTTGTGAGGAGTTTTGGTGAAGCTCAGAGATTGTTCCTAAGTCATCTATCAACTACCGTCATTCTTACTGATTGTCTGCATGGGTTCCTACTTTCTGCGAGCATTGTGTTCATATTTCTCGGAGCCACTTCTCTGAGGGATTACTTCAGGCATTTACGTGAGCTTGGAGGTCAAGATGTTGACAGAGAAGATGAGGCAGAAAGAAATGGTGCTCGTCCTGTAAGAAGAGTTCCTGGACAGGCTAATAGAAACTTTGTTGGCGACGCCGACGGGGAAGATGCTGCTGGAGCACAAGGGATTGCTGTAGCAGGTCAAATGATTAGAAGGAATGCTGAAAATGTGGCTGCTCGCTGGGAGATGCAGGCAGCTCGTCTTGAGGCTCATGTTGAACAAATGTTTGATGGTCTAGACGATGCCGATGGTGCAGAGGATGTACCATTTGACGAGCTTGTGGGAATGCAGGGACCTGTATTTCATTTAGTGGAAAATGCTTTCACTGTAAGTTATATTTTCTCCTGTTGTTTTTTGTTTTGTTATCTCCTTGTAGCTCTCCGCACACTTTCTCTCTCTAATTGATAATTATGTACACCTTTCCCTAAACAGTCGTGTCCTAGATGCTCCAGGAAATAACTCCACTAATTATGCGATTTGTGTGTGCTTGTGTTATTTGGTTGAGGTCATCGGTTACAGCTAATATTGACTATCTACTTTATGAAGAAAATTTAATCTTCTATTATTTGTAGTTACAAGTTGATGGTTTCATTCTCTGCAGGTGCTGGCAAGCAATATGATATTCCTTGGTGTAGTAATATTTGTGCCCTTCTCATTAGGTCGGATTATACTCTATCATTTGTCTTGGCTTTTCTCCACCGCTAGTGGTCCAGTTTTGTCAACAGTCATGCCACTCACTGAATCAGCCATTTCCTTAGCTAATATCACATTGAAGAATGCATTAACAGCTGTAACAAATTTATCAACCGATGGCGAGAAAAGTGGTATGGCTGGCCAGGTTGCAGAGATCCTGAAAGTTAACATGAGTGGACTGAATGAGGTTTCAAACAATGCAAGTTCACTACTTTCAGCAGAGATCCTTAAAGGGGCAACAATTGGAACGTCAAGGCTCTCTGATGTGACAACTCTTGCTATTGGATACATGTTTATATTCTCCCTAGTTTTCTTCTACCTTGGCATTGTGGCTTTGATCCGTTACACTAGGGGTGAGCCATTGACTATGGGAAGGTTCTATGGTATTGCTTCAATGGCAGAGACAATTCCATCTCTATTCAGGCAGTTCCTGGCCGCAATGAGGCATTTGATGACAATGATTAAGGTCGCTTTCCTTCTGGTCATTGAACTTGGAATGTTCCCATTAATGTGTGGATGGTGGTTGGATGTTTGTACTATAAGGATGTTTGGGAAGACAATGTCTCACAGGGTGCAGTTCTTCTCAGCGTCTCCTTTAGCTAGCTCCCTGGTTCATTGGGTTGTAGGAATCGTATACATGCTACAAATAAGCATATTTGTCAGTCTTCTTCGAGGGGTACTATTCTCTGTCATATACCACTTTAGCTTTTATTGAACACCTTTTATATGTATACCTGATTTATATGCTTTATATTTGCAGGTTCTGCGTAATGGAGTTCTTTATTTCCTAAAAGATCCAGCTGATCCAAACTACAATCCCTTCCGTGATCTCATTGATGATCCCGTGCACAAACATGCTCGCCGGGTTCTGTTATCTGTTGCGGTGTATGGGAGTTTAATTGTGATGCTGGTGTTTTTACCAGTTAAACTAGCTATGCGGATGACACCTTCCATTTTTCCCCTTGACATTTCGTAAGTTAACATCCAACACCAATTGTTCTATAGCTGCAGTTTTATTGATGGATTCTCGTTTTGGTTTCTAACATGCACATTTTTCTTTTGGCAGGGTATCAGACCCATTTACTGAAATTCCTGCGGACATGCTTTTATTTCAAATCTGCATTCCATTTGCAATTGAACATTTCAAATTACGGGCAACCATTAAATCCCTACTGCGTTATTGGTTTACGGCAGTTGGCTGGGCACTTGGTTTAACAGATTTCTTACTACCCAGACCTGAGGATAACGTCGGACATGAAAACGGAAATGCAGAGCCAGGAAGACAGGATAGGTTACAGGTTCAATTGGGGCTACAGGATCAAGCTTTGGTGGCCCTGCCAGGTGCTGATGAACCAAATGGAGGGCTTCTGGCATCAGGGGACTCGAATGTTGCAGAGGAGTATGACACTGACGAACAATCTGATTCTGAGTAAGTTGAGAGAACCCTTCTGATTTGATATGCGATGCTAGAGCTTACTTTATATTATAGGAGGATGCACTTCCTGAACTTAAATTTCTTGGTTGGGTTATATATTTTGAGAGTTGATGCAGCCGTTCTTGATTCACTGTACGAGTCATGGCATCTGTTTTTTATTTTATGTTCTTGTCTTTGTTTTTGTTGCTCAAGTGCTCAAGTATGTTAACTAATTCTACTCTTCTTTCCATCATTTTTGTCACTGTCTTTTAGAAGGTATAGCTTTGCACTTCGAATTGTCCTCTTGTTGGTGGTGGCTTGGATGACATTACTTGTCTTCAACTCAGCCTTGATAGTTGTACCAACATCACTCGGAAGAACAATTTTCAATGTCATTCCTTTCCTCCCTATAACTCATGGCATCAAGTGCAACGGTAATTTCTTTTTTAATTATCTTGTTTCCTACTTCTGAGTTTGGAGACAAGTGTCCAAAATCTTAACCATTTCTTTTCTTAGATTTATATGCTTTCATCATTGGAAGCTACATAATATGGACTGCTGTAGCTGGAGTCAGATATTCTATTGAGCACATTAGAACAAAAAGGGTTACCGTTCTATTGGGCCAAATCTGGAAGTGGTGTAGCATTGTCATAAAGAGTTCTGCCTTGTTGTCAATATGGGTAAGAATCATTTGATTTTGTTCTCTCTTTTTTTAACATGAAAAAAAAAAATTTGTTTGTTATGTTTTAACAGTAAGAAAGTTTTTTTTTCTCTAACATACTGTTCGGTTCCCAGATTTTTGTCATTCCAGTATTGATCGGGTTGCTCTTTGAGCTTTTGGTGATCGTGCCAATGCGGGTGCCTGTTGATGAAAGCCCAGTATTCCTGCTGTATCAGGACTGGGCTTTGGGCCTTATTTTTCTCAAGATATGGACTAGATTGGTAAGTCATCTTTGTTACTCTTGTAAATATCAACATCAGTTGCATGTTTTGTGGACTTGTTTTATCTGGGATTGATTACTCTTCAGTTGCATAATTTGTGGACTTGTTTTATCTGGGATTGATTACATGAGTGACTTATTGCTGGTGCTTGTAACCACTCATGTAGGTGATGTTGGATCACATGATGCCATTGGTAGATGAAAGCTGGCGCGTAAAGTTTGAAAGGGTGAGGGAAGACGGCTTCTCCAGGCTGCAAGGTCTTTGGGTGCTCCGCGAGATTGTATTCCCAATCATAATGAAGTTGTTGACTGCCCTGTGTGTGCCTTACGTTCTTGCCAGAGGGTTATTTCCTGTGCTCGGTTACCCATTAGTAGTCAACTCAGCAGTTTATCGGTTTGCCTGGATAGGATGCCTGTGCTTTAGTCTGCTGTGCTTCTGTGCCAAGAGGTTCCATGTATGGTTCACCAACCTTCACAACTCTATACGTGATGACCGATATCTAATTGGACGAAGGCTTCATAACTTTGGAGAAGATGTTGAAGAAAAGCAAAATGAGACAGGGACATCCCTTGAATTGCAGGATTCTAGTTTCGAAGTCAGTGGTTTAATTCCACATGACCGAGAGGCTGACCATGGTCTCCGTCTAAGGCGTGCTATTCAACATGATGCTTAGTTATGAGGTATGGGCTGTAGGAGTTTTGGTCAAATATGAAGCTATCATGCTTAGATGTATACGTTACGTTACAGCATAGAACTGGTTTGTACTTCACTTCCATGGATGTAAAGAAAAGAGTGTATTCAACTATTCTCTAATTAGGGTTGTCCCTCAGTTTGTGCATATAATGCTTGTTTAAATTAGCAAATAGGTTTATGAATCAAAATTGTCCATACTCATTTTTCACTTTAGTTCACTCATTGGTCGTTGTTCTTTTCTTCTTGCTCGTCTTGATTTTTTAGCTTGAAACTCCAGGTTATGAATTCCTAATAGCGTTTACGAATGATGTTTATAGCTTTGTTCTTTTCTAAATATATATATATTCAGAGTGGTGCTGCTCAGGTGTCTAGGGTTCTATCCCAACAATCTTCTTCATTCGCATCTCTTCTAGTCGCTCTCTTCCTCCTTGAATCGTCGTCGAGGCAAGCATTTATCTTATAGTTTCTACATCATTCTTTGTTCATTGCAACCCAAATTAACCGCTGCTCTGAGCATCCCCAAAATTTGCCAAACTGCTGAAACATACATAAACAACTGTGCCCACAACCTCGCTGTAGACGTGAGCAGAGTCAATTCTATGTGTTTCACAAGAACCCTGTAGCTGCTCTAGTGCTAACATACACTTTCCAGATTACCTTTCTAATCTCATTTTCAACTCCGCGTCTTCAATGAAATCAATCTTTCTAGTCAGAGCATCATATCGTTCGGTAAATAACATGTCAGCCACAAGGCAATTGGCCCTAGTTTTGATTAAGAAACTGCTCAAGCTAGCCGTGGTTGAAGCAAGGCTGTGGCTATAGAACTTTGCTTGCATTTCGATTTTTGGGGGAAGTGGCTGAGTGAAAGCTCATACATTTGGGTACAGGGATTCTCAGTTGATTTTCTTGTGGATGAGGCCATCTCCAGTAGGAAAGGACTATATTGGACCAGGGCTATAATTTAACCCTCAAAAATATTTTTTTTTATTTATAGACTACTAAACCATCTCTAGTAAAAGAGAGCCAAAGTTTAGCCCCATCAAATATTGTATGATTTCACAATATATTTTTCAATATTTTTCATTTTACCTATAAATATGTTGTGACATTTGTAAATGTGGGTATCACATACGGGTAGTATATATATAGAATTTCTCACTTACGATTTATTTTATTATAACAATATTTGAAATTGGACCAAAATTAATTTTTGAATTATTTTGAGATATAAAATATTCTATATATGTTGCAATTATGAGATGAAAATGAAATCATCATATAGAAATTTGACAATTGTCATAATTTGAGTGTTTATCAATTAACCCACATGCACATTTTTAATTTTTTAATCTGATTTGGGACCACAATTTGGTTTGGCCTAAGTTAGCCAAAGGGCTATGTTTGGCTCTTTTGACCATTTGGCCCTCTTCTGATTTGTTATTGTAGACTAAAATAATGCCAAAATTTAGGATTTGGCTATATAGCCTCTTATTACAGGAGATGGCCTAAAGAGTGCATCTGGAAGGTTGCGTTCACGGTTATTTTTTGGCCTCTGAAAACAAATAGCTTTGTGATGTGAATGGTTGGGGGTAATGTAACCTTGAGCCTTATAGGGAAAGGAAATAAGGCAAAAAAAGAGAGAAACACCATATGCCTAGACTATTAGCCGGTTCACGCTGCATAGATTAATTTTTGCCTATAAATCATAAGAAAATAAAAACTAGACATGGAATCCATGCATTAGGGCAGACAATACTATGTTAGAGATTTTTCAAATTATAAAAGGAAGAGTTGTGAAACGGATATGCAGTTATGCACGAAACCAAGAGGCATGTATTTATTATTGCCAAGAGACATGTATATATTAAAAAGGAGTATCATATCAATTGTTGTTGTATATGTGAGTTTGAACTCAAATACATATATGACTGTTGGCAATTATAGATAACTCTTGCTGAAGAGTTATAGCACAATATGAAGAGGTATGTCAGTATTTTGAAAAGACATAACTACTCTTATACATATAGTTCTCTGCATATTAGCATATCAGAAAAACATGTTTCTCTTCTTCTCTAATCCTAAATCATTCTCTCCATCTACACCACTTTAACACCAATAAAATCTAGAAACTATAATTACAGACATAGTTTCTAGCAACCTTGAGTCTCTTGAAAACCTTCAATTGAGTGTTGGTTGATCATCGTAAGTGCAAGACGCCGATCAATAATAGCAAGATTGCTAGGCTTCATTGTATCCATAAGGCTAATTTGCATTAACCCTTTTGCACACAAGTAGTTGGGGCAAATATAGTCTGAAACATAGCGTTGCCACAACATGTCTTGAAGCATAAACTCTTTTAAATTGCCATAACCCACATACCTATATTTCCCAAATTTTCAACAGTTTTCAGACTATATTCCTGCTATGGCATCTTTGAAGGAGTTTGCTGATACAATGAAGCTTGATTGCTTTGATGGAACAATTTTTAGACAATGGCAAAAGAAGATGCACTCATTGTTCACTAGTCTACAAATGGCTTATGTGCTTACGACACCAAGGCCAGAAGAAAGTGAAGATGAGAGTGTTTCCATGAAGCATGAACGAGAAAAATAGGATCAAGATGATTGTGCGTGTAAAAACTATATATATAATTCCTTGAGTGATGAGTTACAACCAAAGTTTCAAAGCACGGGTGACGTCGAAGGAATTATGGGATGCATTGGAATCACATTATATATCCACATACCCTACAAGTAAGGCCTTTCTGATTTCAAAGTTCTTCAAGTATAAAATCATAGAAACCAAATCTATTGTTGGGCAATTTCATGAATTAGTTCATATAATCGACATGCTCGGTCAACATGATATACATATGGACTCACGCATCAGTATCCCTGTCATTTTGGACAAGCTTCCTTTTTCATGGAAAAATTTCAAAAATAATATAGAAACCATGGTGGAACACTTGACCATAGAACAATTGGGTCGTAGGCTTCAGTTTGAGCAAGATTTTAGAGCAACCAATAAAAGGTGGGATGAGATTCTCAATCTTGGTAAAGATAATGAGACCCATGAGCAAGCCTTTCCAGAAATTGATTTGGTTGTTGGTGGAGGTAAACAATCCAAGAATAATCAGGGTTGTAGGAAAAGAAAGTTTGGGCCGTATAAGAACCATCCGAGTCAAAATTCGAACAAGAAGAAGATATTGTGTTCTAAAGAGAAGTTTGTGGCCATAGTTTCTGAAATAGTGAATAAACTTCAGGGAAACAATGGAGTTCTTCTATGAACTCTGCAAATGTATTTGTGACTTTAAGGATGATACCTTCTTATATATGTATGATGATGATTAATTACATGTTTACTATTCGATAAGTATTAGTAATTGAAGTATGATTACATATATGTATGCATTTGATTTCATCTTCGATCTGCTATATGCTTGTATTATGCATCTACAAATACATGCCTTTATATGTGGCATTAATGATTATATTTTATTCTATCAACTTTTGCAAACCCAGATTGGAGTTTTTTGACAAAATTTTAGTTTTGTTTTGGTTGGAAAAGTAACAGAAGTCAGTTTGGCAGATTTAGATTTGGCCTATAAACGATTTAAATAGGATGTGTGTCTTTGTGGTATTTTTAGTTAAACCAATGCTCTTATAACTGTATGTTGGTTTAATTTAGCTGCTTGATCTGACCAAATTGAGAAGATGAATGAGAAAGCTGGTTATTCATTGCTTTAGACTATTTTAGTTATAAAGTGCATTCATATATACTTTCTGACATGTTAAATTAAAGTTTAGAGTTTAATTAAAGTTTTGGCATGATATATTAACAAGAAACAAGAACTTACTTTCATGTTTCAATCACTGATTTATTAATATGGAAGTGCACATATTAATTTTGGGCATGTTTCAGTTTCGTCAGATTACCTCTGCAATTTTTTGCAAAGCAAGCTTTATAGAAACTAAACATGTCTATCTTGTTTATATCTGGAAATTTTCTTTTCATCTGAATCTGTGTTATACACTTCTTCATGATCTATATATGTTCATCTACCTATATATCATATCTTATACTACCAGTTGATAAAGAATCATAAAAGCATAGAGTTTTGGGTAATATAGTTTTACCTGCAAACTTGATTTGCACATCAGTACATACTGCTTCATTTGGCTCAGATATGTTAGTCTATTTGATTGTTTTGATCAGACCAACATGACAAGTCGAATAAGAACGACTGTCTGATTAATGATTTTACAAATTGAATAGAGGTGCATTCAGGTGCAATCATATACACATCAATAACAGAACCATAGCAAATAGCTTATGTATATGCTAGTTGGATCCATTTGGATAGTAACTAGTTGATTACATGAATATCGCAAATGCAAGCTTATTAAAGGCTCTATGAATCATTGTGTGATATTCTTCGAAATCTAATGACAACCATTAAGCTTGAAAAGCTTCTATAGCTTGAATATGGATTGTAAATACTCAAGTTAAGAATGAGTATATCATCTCATGTGGAGATGGATTTACTAGTTGAATGTCAATAGAAAATCCAAATCAAAATATTAGATGGATCCTATATGTATTTATGGATGAGAAATCTGTTCATAGTCTTGACTAACAAAAAGGCAATTGATGGCCGAGCTATGAAATATAAATAGGGTTAAATGCACCAACAGTGTCTGAACTCTTAGAGGACTGTCAATATGGTACCCGAACTTTTAAATGTATCAAAGTGATACCTGGACTTGTATTTTTGTACCAACGTCGTACCTGTCGTCATTTTCCGTCACAGCTCTGTTAGTTCATGTCACATGTGACGCACGTGACTGAAAAAAAGAGAGTAAATGACTGAGCTACCCCTTCATTGATGACGACGTCGTCACCATCCTCACTCTCACACCTCTTCAACTTCAGCAAAACCAGCAACACCCAAAGCACCAATCCCACCATGCAAAAGCCTCACCTTTACACCACTCCATGCCATCACTGATCCAATCCCAACCAAACCATGCAAACCCACCACACCATTTCTTGGTTCTCTCAGTTTACACTGCTCTCTGTTCTTCTTCTACTTCTCTTCTTCAAAATTGCATCTGGGTTTGGATCAATGGGGCTTGGAAGTGCACTCGTGGCCGCACAAGATCTCATAGAAGAGCTTCATGCTGGAACCACCAACTATGATGAGGGCACAGCACGTGCCGCCGGAGAGGTAGTAGATGGGGAAGACGGCGAAGATGTTCTTCATTTTATCTCCGAAAGTGGAGCTGAAGAGCTGGAGGTATCTACTGTAACGCATCCCTGTTTCCTTGGATTCGTGAAGCTTGACTAAAAGCCAGAGAGTGTAGAGCTGCCATATGAACGCCACCGTCAAGCTTATGATCCCCCATGTCCTGCATGCAAATCAATCAACTAATTAATTAGATCGACGCTTATACCAATTAACAAAATTATGAGACTAAGAACTCAAAACCTAATAGAATTACATGACAGCAAGAGGTTCTTAAATTTTATAGGTGAACTTGACAAATCACGTAATAATATAGAGAATAACTCATGAATAGTACAGTGTTATATTCATTAATTAGTCTAATACGAATAAAAAAAATAGTAGTTAGGTTTCTGTACCATCCAAGAACGGTGAAGGAGACGGGAAGCACAAGGGCCGGAATTCCGATACCGGAGCAAAGAGAATGGAAGGCAGCATAATATGCATTGCCGTTCCTTGACTCGGTGATGGGGAGCCAAGCATCCTGAGGATCAAACTTGGTAAGTTGGATAGCCCTTCTGATAGGGCTACCCAATGGCGTGAAGAAATTGGGAGTGTGAGACCTCGGGGTTACTCTGCGTATATTTACAGGCACTATAGAGAGATTCAGAAGCTCTACACTCTCTGGCTTTTAGTCAAGCTTCACGAATCCAAGGAAACAGGGATGCGTTACAGTAGATACCTCCAGCTCTTCAGCTCCACTTTCGGAGATAAAATGAAGAACATCTTCGCCGTCTTCCCCATCTACTACCTCTCCGGCGGCACGTGCTGTGCCCTCATCATAGTTGGTGGTTCCAGCATGAAGCTCTTCTATGAGATCTTGTGCGGCCACGAGTGCACTTCCAAGCCCCATTGATCCAAACCCAGATGCAATTTTGAAGAAGAGAAGTAGAAGAAGAACAGAGAGCAGTGTAAACTGAGAGAACCAAGAAATGGTGTGGTGGGTTTGCATGGTTTGGTTGGGATTGGATCAGTGATGGCATGGAGTGGTGTAAAGGTGAGGCTTTTGCATGGTGGGATTGGTGCTTTGGGTGTTGCTGGTTTTGCTGAAGTTGAAGAGGTGTGAGAGTGAGGATGGTGACGACGTCGTCATCAATGAAGGGGTAGCTCAGTCATTTACTCTCTTTTTTTCAGTCACGTGCGTCACATGTGACATGAACTAACAGAGCTGTGACGGAAAATGACGACAGGTACGACGTTGGTACAAAAATACAAGTCCAGGTATCACTTTGATACATTTAAAAGTTCGGGTACCATATTGACAGTCCTCTAAGAGTTCAGACACTGTTGGTGCATTTAACCCATATAAATAATAAGTGACGGTGTAAGCCGTTAAATTGTAAGGTCATGATTTATGATTGACCAATTAAGAAAAATACTTGTAAATCTCTAAATTTACAACGATTTGATGGCCGAGTGATACATCAAATGGGATGGGGAAGTCCAAAATTTTAATCACCAATGATGGAAACTCAACTCAACACTTGAAACATCAAGCTCTTGAGTTCAATGAGCAAAGTACATCATATGTAGTGATTGCAAGCACTAAAATAGATATTACAATATATGTTTCTACATATATCAAAGATTTAGTGATTAGTACTTGTAATGAATGGTGGAGGTTGAATTAATTTTCTTAATAGACATGATTGAAAGTACTATTGTTACAAGGGTATTACATGTCTACCTATATGAGTGTCGAAGGTGGTATCGCCTTCTATGCGACTTAGGACTAGTCTCTAGAGCACTCAAGAAAATGTATATAGACACAAGGCCATCTCACGTGTCGGCTTTAAAACACTTGAAAGAAGTAGAAAACTGGTGTGTGAGATATGTCTGGTTGGGTCACATAAGATCGCAAGTTCAAAGCAAAGCTACTTTGCCATCTTGATTTAATTTTGATGTTTTTCACTAAGCTAAGGTTCAAGCCCGCAAGACACCTTAGTTTATGCATTTAGTTTTCCAAGTTATTTTCTCAAGGATTTTCCACAATATTTTGAAACTTATTTATATATACTATACATACTTTTATATTTTGAAAATGGTGGAGGATTGTTAGAGATTTTTCAAATTATAAAAGGAAGAGTTGTGAAACGGTATATGCAGTTATGCACGAAACCAAGAGGCATGTATTTATTATTGCCAAGAGACATGTATATATTGAAAAAGAGTATCATATCAATTTTTGAACTCAAATACAAATATGACTGTTGGCAATTATAAATAACTCTTGTTGAAGAGTTATAGCATGATATGAAGAGGTATGTCAGTATTTTGAAAAGACATAACTATTCTTCTATATACATAGAAAAACATGTTTCTCTTCTTCTCTAATCTTAAATCATTCTCTCCATCTACACCTCTTTAACACCAGTAAAATCTAGAAACTATAACTGCATACATAGTTTCGAGCAATCTTGATTTTCTTGAAAAACTTCAATTGAGTGTTGCATTGGTTGCTCATCGTAAGTGCAAGATGCCGATCAACAATAGCAAGATTGCTATGCTTCATTTGTATCCATAAGGCTAATTTGCACTAACCTCTTTGCACACAAGTAGTATGGGCAAATATAGTCTGAAAGATAGCTATAACGTGCCTTGAAACATAAACTCTTTCAAATTGTCATAACTCACATACCTGTATTTCCCAAATTTCCAACATACTAGACATGTATATATATATATATATATATATATATATATATATATATATATATATAAGAACTGCATTTGGTATTCAACAAGCAGATTTTTTTTAAAAGAAAAAATAAAAATTATTAAATAACTCACACACTCTACATATATACAGTATATAACAAGCAGATATTGCAACACAGATTTACAAATAGAATGGCTTTGTGTACATCTCAAGGATCATGTATACATCAAACATGAAGGATAGGTAGTCCATGTAGGTTCAGGTGTAAAAGAGGGAATAGAAACATTACAATGCACACATAATCAAATTAACGCAATTGCATCTATTACATATAGGAATTCAAAGAATACAAACGAATAGAAAGCCAACTGAAAAGAACGGAAAGAAAACAGTGTTGTGAAAAGCCAATTGAACACCATTTTCTTGAAGAGCACTAGATATGCGACCCTTCCCTTCTCTTCCGCACGATCTGCATTCAAATTGAAGTACATAAGGTTGTAGAACAGAATGTATGTTTTGGTTTATGCTCTACCAGCCTAAATAAAATGGAGGATCAGGTGCTTGTCAATGTAAATTTGTTACGAACATTAGCTTGACGGTTTCATATTTGGAACAAGTTAGTTAGGTCTGTTGTCGGTGAGTCGTGGTCTGGTTGGTTAAGGTGTTAACTAACAAATTTGAGATCATGAGTTCAAATTTCATTGACATAAGTAGGGTGCAATGTGTGAATTATTTAAAAAAAATTAAAAAATATAAAAAAATTAAAAAATAAAGTTAGGCAAACCTGTAGCTTGAAAGTTTATCCGTGTTGTAAATAGTTTATTTAATGGGCTTATTAGGGATATTCATGTAATTTACATACTGATTACATCTCTATATAAAAAATTGTTCCATACTCAATATGAGACAATATATATTCTCTCATTCTCATTCTAAGTGTCGTTCCTCTTCTCTCTCAATCTCTTGTATTTTATGTTTTACAACACGTTATCAGCACGAACAGTTCTAACGTTGAATTTAATTTTTTGTTGTACGAAAAGCTCTGAAATTGTTGATCAACCAAGCAAATGACGATCATTCAACCTGGTTCAAGATCATCATAAAGAAGTAATTGGATTGGCTGACAAGCTTTGCACTTCAACTGAGATGAAGATCATTTTCGCTCCGTATTGAGTAAAGTTTTCCACATCTTAATTCTAATTCATTTCTTCAAGCCATGATTATATGAAAAGCTACACCATGAAGCATAAACCATATTTCGTTTATCCATTCGAAATTTGTATATATATATATGCTTATTAATTTATGTAGTATATAGAAAATTTCATTTGATGCATGAACCGCCAAATTCATATTATTGATCTATTTCTGTTCATGTTTCGATTTTGGAAAGAAAAATCGGCATTGAAAATCATTGAACAGCCAGTAGCCTTCGTAATTAGCCACAACCACCTGCCTAGTAGTGCAAACCAATAGGCGCATGGATCAACAAGTACATGTATCAAATTCAAGATCACTATCAAATTCAAGTATATGCATCCGTTTTAGAAGTAACGCCCATAACCATTAATTTGGTCGTTTATGCTAGACGTTACATATATGGAATATGTATGCCTAAAGCATTTAATAATACAAATGAATTAATATTTCTCTTAATGGAGTTTGAATAAAATCTGTTTAGAAATGTAACGTCATTTGAATAATGACGCATAACACTGATGATGTTATTTACGTATAAATTAACATCTACGTTTTGTCAGTTACTGATTTAAATTGTGTCAAATTCAATGTCATTTAAGGGTATGTAATTAATGCCAGAAGCATTTACCAAGTTATAACCCATACATTATGATACAAGCATTATGGGCCAAATTATTACATAAATAATGATAAAAATGCTATGGTTACACCAATTTGAATAATGTCATTATAATCCATTATGCTAGAAGCATGAATTTTAGGTTTTAATTACACGATTGTTACACAAACGTTATGTCAGAAGCATTTATCTAATTTAATACTTATGCGTAATGCTACAAGCATTAATGAGATTTGAACTCATTGCATTTGGTACTTAACCGCTACATAAATGATATTTATTTAGTAATTTATGCCATATATTTAATGTCGGTTACCAAATTCAAATCGCGTCAGTTTTATTTAATTAGTTCTCAATTATGTTATCATTTATATTGATAATTATTATGAGTATATAATGACATATTAATGCCAGAAGCAATTGGTGATGCAAATGAGTTAGTTTTGCAAATAACCTCTACATTATCGACATTCATTGGTTCAGTAAATACCAATTTTATTGCATATACATTATGTCGATGAGAATTAAATTGTTTTCGATATAATTTAATTTATTTCGGTTTCATATAATTATTTTCACATTAAGTTTGTCAGTTATGATTTAATAACATATATTGCATTGGTTTATATTATATTGGTAAATATTAATGATGTTAAGTCAGAACCTTAAATCAAGCCTGAATATATATGAAATTGAGCTAGAAGCTCGTAATGTGTCACCTTGAGTCCATGACAATGATTATAACTCTTCTCAAACTAGGCTCACCCAGTTAGATGTGATGTCTAGGTAAATTTTTTTGAGAATATGTACTTAAGTGAGCCTCGCTCCACCACCTCATCTTGTCTTTACCTAGTCGTATACAATTAGAGTTACCGAAATGGTTGACTAATAACATTGCATTTCTTGGCAGACCATTCTGAGCCTAGTAGGCCCACTCTCTACTGGACCTAGAAGCCCAACATACCACTCAGATTGTGTCCCGTATGCTTGTAAAGTATATAGAGGCTATGTTTATTTCTTTCACTTTAATTACAGTCAATTCCTTCTATCATGATTGTTTTGTCCAATAGGGTTTTTCTTACCTGGCAAGGTTTTGATGAGGTAACACTGGAGTACATATCAGAGGAAATTAATAACAGAGAATACCTAATGAGGAGTGTTGTAAATAGTTTATTTAATGGACATTCTTATAATTAGCTTATTAGAGATATTCATGTAATTTACATACTGATTACATCTCTATATAAGAAATGGTTCCCTACTTAATATGAGACAACATATATTCTCTCATTCACATTCTCATTCTAAGTGTCATTCCTCTTCTCTCTCAATCTCTTGTATTTTATGTTTTACAACAATCCGTATATTATCGGAGTATATGGGAAATGTTACTGATAATAATATAAAGGATGCAAAAATAAGAAAGGTAATTACCTTGTAGAGTTGTAGGTGATGGAAAAAGTTATGTAAATAAATTAAAAGAAAATGAAGTAGCAGACATACCTCCGGTGTAGAAGCTTGTGAGCTCTGGAAGAACAATCAACTCCAATTGAGTTAAGTGTGGCATAATTAAACTGTTCACTACAGTTCCCTCGCCTGGTCCAATGATCATCTCCAAACATCTGCAGATCTCTACACGAAGCTTCTCCAGTTGCAAGAGACATTGAGATACCTCGGATGTGATGACATATTTCAATTTGTCACACCCATCAACTTCCAAATATTGAAGATTACGGAAGATTGCATAACCAGCAGGACCGCTCCATATGTTTTCCAGTTGCGGTAGATGCCACAATCTGAGGTCTCTCAATTTTCTTAACTCAATTAGTCCTTGCCCAAAATCTTCCCACCGAAACACATATTCTGCACTTGTCACACCTTCGATCTCGAGTGTTTCCAGATTTTGCAAACTTCGCAACAAATTTGAGGGAAGTGGATTCAACAAGTTTCTACAATGTTGCACCCCCAAATACTTGAGATTGCCTAGAGACCCTTGTGGTAATTCACCCACACATAACTCTTCCAAATTATCCAATCTCACCACATACAAGAGTTCAAGATTCTCAAACACTGGTTTATTCGTGATTGGAACACTTGTGGTTATGTCCATCAAAGTTACAACTTCAAAGCACTAGTAGATAATTAGTTACATTCCAACAAAATGTTATTCAAGTCCTTGCAATATGTGCACCAAAGTTTCTGGGCTCTTTGGGTAACAGCACTATTAAACCAACTGGGCAAGCTGTTTTTGGTTCTGTAAAGCTCCAACCCTCTTGAAGTTACCTTATTATGACTCTAAAACTTCATTCAAAAGGTAGCTTTCCGAGGACCAACGACTGTTTCCTCTGATACATATGTTAAACTTTCCCCAATTGGGAATGCAGCTAACATTGTGAGGCAAGCATTCTGCATCAATTATGTCAACCTCCAAAATGTTCAAGTATGACAGGCCAATCAACTCATCAAATCCAACATTGGTCTCTTCTCCTTCTCCCTCAACTATACTCCCCCACTCCCGAAAACTATATTGCATGTACAACTCTTCTAACCTAGACAACCTTGATATCAAGTTCGATGGAATTCGCTTAATGTACCGACTCCCACTTACATCAAGCATTCTTAGCTTAACCAGATTTCCTATTACTACAGGTAATTCCTCAAGGGCTGATTTTCTCAGGCTAAGAATTTCAAGTTTCTTCAGTTCTCCTAGAACAGAAACACTCCTTATGAACGGCAACCATCTAAATACAGTGCCTGGAGGTTGGTCCGCAGACTTAAAGAGTGTGGTAATATCGAAATACTAGTGCTACTGAGATCTAAGACCTTCAACTCATGCAAACTTTCACAAAAAGTTTCTGGGATCTCCGTAATATTTTGATTATGTTGCACTAATAAAATCTGGAGTCTTGGACATACCAACTCTTGAGGAAGCTTCTGGATGTCATTTCCCATTAAACACATTGCAGAGTGGCCTTCATATGCATTACTTGGCCAAACCGTTATTCGTGTCCAAGCTTTGACCAAAAATCCATCCCCATATTCAGATGCTGCAATTAACATGGCCATATCCCGAATCACATCATGCATCCTCACATGTTCATTATCTTCACTATCCAAAAGCAAGCTGGAAGCTTTGAGATGATTGAACACCGAACGCGCTCTTCTTCTGGCTTCTTCAAATGAGGCAGCATCCAAGTGCATACTTGATCAACTCCTTTGTTGAGATATCAGTCTTCTGGAAAGAGGCAACAAAACAAGAAACATGATTTTGCATCCTCGCTTTTCAAGTAATCATAACTTAACTTTATACATCTGAGCACACGTCCGTCATCATCAAGAATTGCAGGTTGGGAAACCTCTAATCGTCAAGCTGCTTCTTGCCATTCTTCTAGCTGGTCTTTATCTCCAAGTGCTCTTGCAACTGCTATTAATGCATTTGGGAGGCCACCACACCCTAGACTTGCTTTGCTACCTCATTGAAATTGGAGAGCCTATTCAGCGCACCCGGAAATTTAACGGTGAGATAGCCGGGTGGGGCCGGACACGGTGAGTGGACGGTGAGATTGGCCGGGTGCGCTGTATAATTTTCATTGAAATTGATCGACTCAAAAGACCTGTTAGCATTCTTCACAAAAAAGTTCCAAGAATCATCTTCTGATAATCGGTTAAGTGGGATCATCACGTCACTCCGCATGGCGCAGCATACGGGTAGTCTCCTTGTGGTGAGGATGACTTTGGAACCACATTTTTCAAGCTCGTCAAGGCTAGGAATTCCTATGATAGACAAATTTATTGTCTCCCAAATATCGTCCAAGATTATGAGCATCTTCTTTGCTCTGATAATCCTCTCCCTCAGTCTAGCTGCTCTTGCCATTTCTGTTGTTTCATGAAACTGCAAGGCCAGCTGGTCTTGAATTTGTACCACCATCGGGTTCTGAGAGAAAACAGCCATAATCATAAGATCAAAGAGCCCATCTTTACACACTAGCGCACCAACTTGTTTCACCAAAGTTGTTTTTCCAATGCCACCCATGCCGTAGACCCCAATGATTGTGACCTCATCTTTCAGTGTTGTTGTCAGGTTTGATGCGTTCTTCCCCAAATTGTAACGCCATTTCAAATCCGGGCACCATCCTATACTGCATTTCTCCCCTGCTCCAGCTGCACCATTCAATTCTTCCACATCTGTCACGGCCTTATCAGCATTTCTCAGCCATATCTGAACCTCTGGCTTGATACCGTCTCCACTCATTTGAGCAATATCCACAGATTGTTTATGACTATTAAGCATCGTTTCAAGATTCTGAACAGGATCGCCAAGAGACTAAGTTTCTCTTGTAAGTTGTAATGAACCATGTAACTCATCCCACGTTTCACAGGAGTCCACAGCCACTCACCAAGTTGCATTACTGGACCAATAATCTCCCACATCTTATAATTATCCTGAAAACACAAGCAAACGATGATGCAAAATCATCTGGGCGTAATGAAACTATGATTTAGCTAACATATATATATATATCTTTGAACAAGGGAACAAGGGAGCTTCATTACTTGGCTTTAGCTGATAGTTATGGAAAGAAGCTAGTAACAATATATTGGATCGATGATGCATGCAACTTACAAAAGAACTTCTGATTAATTAATGCTCTGAAAATGGAACCAAATATATGATTTTGTTGACTAACCTGGGAACAGCCGAGCAGGGAAGCTTGAATTCCTGAGCAGGTACAGCTTTGAGAATTTGGGGCACAGGTCTTAGCTTAGTTCAGCAAGTTGGGTTCTCTCAGAATAGGAAAGATGTATTAGAGACAGACTTACAGAAGACTGCAGGATTTGCTACAATCATTGCTACAGTAACTCTTTTAAATAGCATTATCAATTAGCTAATATTCTAATGCGTATGGTATCCGTGCTGTCTCTTTCGTCATGAATTTAACGAGAAGATGAAAAAAAAATATTCCAAATAATGCAAAACGTGCGAGGTTGAGACTCGAAATAAACACTACTTGGAAATAGAGGAGGTTTGGGGACTTTACCGGCGGCCAGTCTTATGAACCCAACTACTGAAGAATTCAAAATATTGATACCCCGACAATATGTAACAACAATTACAGTATTATGACTAGGACCGGTGTATCTAAATTGATTCGGACAAGGTAATGTCCCAATTGCAATTTAGCTTCAAAACAATACCATCCTTTGGGCCAAAAGAATATAAGCAAAGCAACAGATGTGCATAGAAGTATTTATGCATAAACGTCACAATCTCAAAATAAACTTCAAAAGCTCACAGAACAGACCAAAACCAAACCAGTGTCTACCTAACTTGAGATACTTGCTGTTCATACTGTATCAAAACCCATCCACACCTAAAATAGAACAAGTCCTCTCCGTTATCAAAGACAACACAAACCGGCAATTAAACTCAAGAAACAAGATTATCATTGAGCGACATTGAGGCTAGTTGATCAGCTGCACCGCCAGCTTGCTGCTGCTGAGCAACATTCCTCAGAACCTCCATAGCTTCAGCTACCTTTGCTTTCAAAGCTTCAGGTGACTCGAGCAAATGCAGAACCTCAGTCTGATCCATCTCAAGAAGCATGCCAGTAACCTTAGCTGCATTGTCAGGTTCCAGCTGGTCCACCAGCGGGTAAAGACTCTCCCCAAGCATCTAAAAAATTTCACACAGCAGACAATGAGATTACATAAAGAGTAATTATATTATCAATAACAGCAGCAGTCATCATAAGCTGTTACTTTTTGTCACAAGCAGCACAAAAACAAAGCCACATTGCTAAGGACATACCACCAAAGTCCCAAATTTCAGCATTAGACTTCTATAACTCATTGAGTGCTAGACAATTAACATGGACCAACAGATTACTTACCGTCCTTTGCTGCTCTGGTGTAGCATTTGCAAGGGCACTAGCCAAAGTCCCAATTGGAAGAGGCTGAGACAGTGCTGGATCACGCAATTGCATGCCAGACAGATCATATGGAACAGAATACATGCCTCCAGCAACACCAGGCATTGGACCATCAGGCATAGGGCGCGCTGACGGGTAACGGAAGACACGCCCTCTTGGAAGCATCTGTAATTATGAAGCCACTAAGTCAAACAATCTAAGTTCATGCATACAACACATAAAAGGGGAAGAGAGACAACTCTAACCGGCGATTGCATTAATGGAACTGGTTGCTGGTTTTGCTGCACAGGGCCTGTACGTCTTCCACCAGGACGCTGCCCTTGCTGCCCCTGCTGAACCATTGGCACAAAGAAGTTTGGCATGGGAGCACCACCCGGTCTCATACCCGGAACCAGCTGCTGTTGATATCCAAATCCAGGCTACAAAGAAAAGAAATAAAGCCAGAATGAACAATACCCCCATGAATGAAACAGAAAACAAGTCGGACATGTTTATTAAAAGGCAGGACTATAAGCTTAATATAGAATTATTAAGAAATTTTCTATCACTGGTTACAAATTCCGAACATGAAGCAAAATACTTACTACTGCTACAGTCTGTAAATCAGTAAGACACTAAATGAAGACGAGACTGAACATTAGAAAGATAAAATAACTGGTTACCTGGGAGGGAATGATAGCGGGTGGGGCCTGACCATAGAATATTTGCTGTCCAATACCCGGACCACCAGGAGGGTACATTGGCATACGAGGAGCGACTGAAGGTGTCATTGCAACTGGCCGCATTTGAGAAAACTGAGCCTGCGAAGGTGGCAAATATGCATAAAACTTTAAAAAGACTGACAAATCATTGAACGTGCAATGATGAAACAAAAATAGAGTGACACTAGAAGAACCAACATACCTGGAGTCTCGCTCTTCTATCTTCTTTTCGTTGCGCAAGTGCAACATAGAGAGGTTTGCTTACAATCATTTTTCCATTCATCTCCGCAAGCTACCATACAAAAAGAAAAACATAAATCTTTGTACGTTACATGACCACTAACATATATGAACATCCACAAGTCCTACCAAAAGTTTGGCCTATGCAGCAACAAATGTTTTTAAAACCATTCTATATACATTACATGAACACTAACATATTTGAACATCCTCAAATCCTGTCAAAAGTTTAGCCTGTACAGCAACAAATGTTTTAAAAACCATTTCATATAATTGTTCACGAGTAACACTTTTCTTTAAAAAAAGCTTAGCATCGGGAGCGGCAAAGGACACTTCTAACTCATATACAAAATTGACTTACAGCTCTGTTTGCTTCTTCCGGAGTAGAGAATGCAACAAAACCAGAACCCCTACTTACTCCGCTGGGGTCTCGCATGACCTGCTCATGTTCAAGAAGAGAAGTTTTTATGAGGCCAATACCTTCCAGATAATTTAGAATAGTTGTGACAGATAATTTGCAATGAGACTCCTACATACCTTACACGAGGTAATTGTGCCAAATGGAGTGAAGAGCTCCTTAAGTTTGTCATCAACTATGCTATCATCTAAGTTTTTAACATACAAGTTTGCTCCTTGATATTTGTCTGCTGCCTCTTTCATGCTCTGTTCAAATCGAAGTTTCAGTTCATTTTCCCTTTCAGACTTCTTCTGAGCCTTCCCAACATACCACTCCTTATCCTCAAATTTCTTTCCATTCAGAGCCTCAACAGCTCTGGCAGCATCATCTGGATTATCAAAGTTGACAAATCCAAAGCACTTGGATTTTCCTTCTTGATCTCTCATGATCACTACACTAGTGATTGGTCCAAATTCACCAAAAATTTTGGTAAAATCATCCTCAGTAGTCGATTCTGATATATTCTTAACATAAACATTCTGGAATTTGGACTTGTCAGCAACCCCATCCCTTTCCTGCTTGCGAAGGAATGGTCCTACAAAAACTTGCTTGTCATTTATAAGCATACCATTCAACTTAGCAATAGCTTTTTGGGCAGCTTCTTCATTATCAAATTGCACAAAGCCATAGCCCTTTGACTGGCCAGAGGAGTCCACCGCCACCTTGCAAGAAAGAATGTTGCCGAACGAAGAAAATGTATCATGCAAGGCCTTATGATCAAGTGCTTTGTCCAAATTCTGCCAAATTGATACAACTAACAGTGTCAGCGAGGGATCTGATCAAATTCACAATGACAAACAAAAATATACAATATCTCAAAGAATACCTTAATAAATATATTTCCAGCCCCACTTTTACGAATACTAGGATCACGGTGAGAGTACATGATCCTAACGGGCCTTCCATTTATAGGAGTGAAGTTCAACACATCCAATGCCCTAGCAGCTGTGACAAATATCAAAAAAAAAGGTGAGTAGGACTGAAGAAAAAAAATACTCGCTCTCTTTTTATCAGCGCTCCCTCTGTCTTCTTATTTGGTTTGTTTGATAGAAAAAGATATATCACAGATCATTGGACAATATAATGATTATAAGAAAACCAAGGCACGACCTCAAAAAAATAGGGGAAATAGCACATTGCTTTTGAAGAAACAGCAAGTATAAACAATTCGGGAGAACAAAAAGAGTATTTACTTTTCAAGATACAAATCAAGAACCTTATGAACAGCAAGCATTTACTTTTCAGAAAACAACTTTCAATTTTAATCCATGCAGAATGGCAGCATTTAGATGATGGAGAGAGAAAAAATTAAACTTTTCAATTTAAAAAAGAGGACCCCGACAAATCTTCCAATATTGACATTTCAATAGGGAAAAAAAGATAATTCCATCTAAGATCTATAACAAAAGCTTCTTGATCATTGAAAACCCAAGTTCACAAAGTCTGAAATGTCCAGAAAACATAACTATTCAAACTAGTAAGAACTCGTACTGTGACCCTCACATAATAGCCCGAATGTAAACATACCAATTCACTATAGTCCTCCCTCAGACCACTGAGTAATAAACATACTGACAACCATAAATGTGCTATTATTCTATCAAACCCATTGTAAAAGAAAAGCAAACAAACTCTAAAATTTGGTTTCCCCATCCCTCACACAAATCTCTGTTTCCAAAATGCTCAAAGTTTAAACCTTTCAACACACAACACTAACTGCGCAATCCACCCTCGCAACAAAGAATGTTACTTGCACACGAAAATCACAATACTAAGCTGAGTTCACTCCTATCCTGTAAAACATAATCTTCCCCTAATCCACTTATACTGAATCTAAAACACTGATCATCCAAATAGTCTCCTAAACTCAAACCAATCCAGTAATAAACATATAACAAATGCTTCGAAATTCAAACAGAATCAACAAACGACATACCGTCCTGAGGGTTGGCATAATTGACATAGCCATAACCAAGCGACCTCCGGGTGGACAAGTCCCGGCAAACCCTAACCGACACCACCTGACCCAGCTGATTGAATAGATCATACAGCTGCGAATCCGTAATGTTCTGGTCCAGATCCCCAACGTAAAGCGACGTCGTCACAAACTGGTTCGCCCCACCGCCGCCGTTAGCAGCCGCAGCCGCCGCGTTAGCGTTCTGAGCCTGAGCTTGCGCCATCTTCACCCAAAAACCCTAATTTTTTTTCCTTTTTTTTTTTAAATAAATCTAAAAAACAAAAACCTTCTTCCCTCTCCTCGCTGTTATTTCACTACCGGAAAACCCGAAGGAGAACCGAAAAGCAAACACACTACTGACGCTCTCCAACTGCTCAGAGAAAAAACTGGAATTTTTTAATTTTTTTTTTTGTTTTATGAAAGAGAGGAGAGGGAAGGGGGCGGAGGGATAAATAGCCGGAGATCCGACCGGTGGGGAAGGGGGGCGATGCCGCCGGTGAGTGGCGGCGCGTGGGTGATGAGAGAGAATGTGTTGATAGAGAAAGAGGGGGGAGAGAACAAGGGAGATGATAGGTTTTTTTTGCCGAGGGCAGCGGAACTGCACTAAAGAAGTGAAATGAAGGCTGTGAGAAATTGATATAGGGAAAACCCTAGAGTGGATCTGGGCCGTTGATGGGGAGGTGGTGGGGCAGGGAGGAAGGGGGAGTGGAGGGTGAGGATGTGAGGGATTAGGGGTGTGAGGTACAACTGCGGGTAACGGTAAATTTTCTAGATAAGGTAAGGTTTTTTAGCTTAGGGGGGTTGGTGCGGGGGCCCCCTGTGCGGGTTTGGGGACGCGCCAAGCGGAAATGGGACCGCGGTTTGTGCTGGTTTCAGAAAATAAGGAGTATTTTTTTTAAAGTATCTTTAGTACACGGCGTGTATCTTCACATACATACATGGATGGTCAGGATTAGAAGAAATAATAAAACATATGAATTGTTATGAACGGTTAAGATTGTGTCGTGTAAATACACGTCATGCATACAAGAATTTCCACATAAAGGTCTGCCAAATTCGACTTTGTTGGACAGGTTTTCTATTTCGAAGTAAAGGCATGTAATTTGAGGTCTGAAATCTGTCGTAGTTAGTAATATTTTATTAGATGTTTTATGGTGTGATTATTATATAATTGTAGTTTATTGAATGAAATTTTATGTAATTATAAAAAAAAAGTTGATTGAAATTATTTGAGATCTACATAAAGTAAAGTATATAATAGTGTGCACATATCTCGAACAAGTGACTGTTATCTCCATCTATATTAGAGAAGAAGGTGGTGTTTCTGAGTCTCATTTTGGACTACCAATCTACCATGATTTGAGGGTGACGGGGGAGGAGATTTTGGTCATTGTTGGGTATTAGTTCGGTTTTGGTTAGGAAGGTTGGTGGATGAGAGTTCTATGGCAAGGGGAGGCGAAGATCATCTCAATGTTGGTTTTAGGTTGGTGATATGGGTATTCCCATGTCTGATTTTGGAAAGAACGACGTCTTGGCAGTGCAACACTGGTGGCGAAGAGCCCAAGTGGAAAATTGTGCCATTAGTGCAGCAACCACAGTAGGGATGGCATGTCAACTGAGCATGGAGGCGGTGTTGTGGTATGTCCGGGAAAGTTGCACCAGAGTTTGGCTGAGGTTGGCATGTAGACATTAATCTCCTTGTTACCTGGACTGGTTGGGTTTAGGCTCCATTCTTGGGGCCAGCCTAGGTTGTTTTTCTTTTAATAGTTATTTTTATCTATGTTATTTAGTTTTGTTGCGCTTTTGGCGAGTAATAAGTTCCTCTGCATTAGTCAAGTAGGGTTAGAGCTTGTGTGTGCAATTAGAGCCCGTGTTTGCTCTAAATAGGCAACAAGCTTCTTATTTTGTCAAATGGTCGTCGTCGCATGGTAGGGTGAAGCTAACTGTCATCAAATCTAATTTCCAACAGTAACATAGTTGGAAAGCTGAATTATTAGACATTAAGATGTGTAAGCATGTTACATATCTTATGATTTTTTCAATATGTCACCGCTATGTAAAAGCAAATAGAGTCGTCATTAGGACAGTAGTTTGTGTCTAGTTGAGTACAAGTTTGTTGTGGGGTTTTTGATATTATTTTAAGTATTTGTAATCAAGGGTATATGCTCAATGTCCTCATTTTGTATTCGAAAATTTCACTAATCAAAGCTTGAGTGCAACCGCATCAACCATTTATTTCATTTCAAACAAGAAAAATAAAACGTTAACAAAATGTGTGAATATTTTTCGATGCATGACTAAACATAAAACATTTGAATTTTAAATAATTCTATATTAATAACCACCACATAATGGTGAACTTTTGGGCACCGAAAAACTAGCTAAAACTGCACTAAACCTGTTGTTTACGCCCAAATTAATATTTTACTGGACAATAATTGTTTATGTAAATATTAATTAAGTTCTTGGTCTATGTCAGTCGGCGGGCCCAAGTTCTTTAAAGTTTATAAATAATGACCCGCCAGCAAGACCACGCGAGGTGATTTGCAAAGTCCGCACGCGGAATGACTCCGCACAGACTAACGGATCTCGCACGCTGTTGGGTAAAAAATGTAAATGCATGTATACCCAACATAACTTCACCCTATCTTATTGACTAAGATAGGGTTTTAATTTATGTCTGGTTCGACCCATTCAGAATAAAATAAATTAAATTCCTTAATTACAACCCCTGTTTTCCAGTAGAAAACCCTTTGATTCGATTACAAAGTACCAACTGAGAAATGTGTATGTTCGAGGGTGTTTGGCCTGGAGAGAAATGCCAATTTGGGTTATGGTTTTGACTCTCTGGTGTTATGGGAATTTGGTAAGAGTTATTTGGACTGGAAGAATTTGACTGGTGGTGTCAGGGATTCTGTTTGGAATTTTGGTTGCATCTAGTGGGTTGCTAGACTGCCTACGTACCCCTTTGTGGGATCAAACCGACCGTAGTTCATAAGAGGTTTGTAGGCTTTATGGCTTAATGCCGGCTTTTGGTTTTAACAGACGTATTTGGAGTCCGTTAACTGTGTTTCTTGTGGACACTCAATTTGGTAGAGTGTCTGTTGATTTGATTTAGGAACCCAAATAGGTGAGGCAGCAGTGTGATAAAAAGGCTTGAATGGTTTCGGCCACAACCCTTGATAGTGGCGTAGGCGATCTCTGCGTGTAGGCGAACTGCTTCTTTCATGCGGACTTCGCGCATATGTCGGTGAGCGGGCTTCGCGTGTATGTCTGTGAGCGGACTCCGCATGTATATCTGTGGGCGGACTCCGCATTTTATGTCTGTGAGCAGACTCCACGTGTATGTCTGTGAGCGGCCTCCGCGTGCATGTCTGTGAGCGGACTCCGCGACTTGCTTCATCTTCTGCATGAATGGATCTCGCCTCGCCTGGGCTTAGAGCTTCTGAATATTAGCCTTTTCTTTCTCTCTCTCTTTCCCACTCCCGCTCCCGATTCCCTCTCCCTGTCAGATTTTTCCGACCGTCAGTCCGCCGGCGTCCGGCCGCCCTAGACCGCTGCACCGGTCTCAAACGATCGGTCTCCGACCCAGTTGCCGTTCTAGACCGGTGGCAGCCTCCCTAGTGCCGCCGTGAAGGAGAAATCAACGTCGAAAGGTCCGACTGCCGGAAAGGTTTTCTCACCGGAACTCCTTCCTCTTGCCGCCATAGCGGGCGAGCCTTGGCTCAAAAGAAAGCCCTCCTCCCGTGCTTCAATCCTTTCAAAGGGCTCGCTCCATCTCGAGCTAGGTAAGGAGAAATCAATATTTGAAATTCTAGGACTTTTATGTGTGTTTTCGTTCGATTGACATGGTTAGGCTTAGAATTGGAGTTTGTAATAGTTATGAATGTTGTAGAGGAGGTTGAGAGGAAGATGCTGCCAATTTTTGGTGAGCATCGGAGGTCACCGGAGTTGGTCGCCGGCCGCCGCCGAGAAAATGTTTTTGGTGGGGAAAAATGTGAGGAGTTTAATGGAATAAGTTTTAGAGTTTTTGAAGGAGTGTTGGATAGGTTTGAGAATTGTGGAAGTTTGGTATTTTTTGCGGGTTATTAAGTTAGAATCCGGCCATTGGATTTTATTTGGTGGAAGGTGATTTTGAGGATGTCGATAATTTTTGTGGAGTTTTGAGGTTGGCAGTGGATTCAAGATTTTGGAGTGTTAGGCTTGGTTGAGCGCGCGAAGCATATTTATTTATGTCTGTTTTGCTGTAAGCGTTGATGTTTTATCTAAGGTTTTATTTATTTGTAACAGGACGTGAGAAGGCTCGAGCGGAAGAGACCTCCGACCGACATCAGGCTTAGGCCTAATCTGTGAGTGGACATTTCTTTTAATTAATGCGTTCAAAATGCTTTATCGTTTTGAATGATTTTCTTTTGTTGGATATTTCCCGAAATTGAGAATTTCGGTGATTATACTCTTATATGAGAATAGTATGTATATGATTAAATGCTAGCTAGCTATACTTGATTTCCCCCATACTGAGGTATAATTCTAGTATGGGGTGACATGAGCGTTAGACGTGAGCGTCGAAGCCCTGTACGGCTTTCTATTTTCGTATTCTTTCATAGATTTCGTACAAGGAGTCAGCACATATATATACCATTAGGGCGCTTCCCCCATCCTGAGGTACAATTCCAGTGTGAGGTGACGTGAGCGTTAGACGCAAACGTATTAGCTTTGTATGGTATCTATTTTTTAAGTTGTTCATAGATATCGTATAAAGAGTTAGGCGAGTGTACATACATACTAAAATATATAATATTCTAGCCTAAGAGGCAATTTCTTAAAGTTTGGGAGTCTAGCCAGGCTAGACCCCAGTTTAGAATCTTTCTAGTAGAGCTTTTGATTTTTTCGCTGATGAAGCGTTTTCTTTGAAAGCATTTTTAGGGAAATATTTATTTGTTGTCGAAATCATTTTGTCCACTTACTCTGACGTGTTGAATATTTTTCCCCTGGGCTCTTCGTTTTTAAGAATGCCCAGTCTACAGAGTTCGCATGAGGTCTAGAAGGAGACGTCGAGGCATAATCACTCATCTATCCGCTACATTTCGCCAGTAGGTTACATGTTTAATCTACTTGGGGTTTGTTAGCTTCCGTTGTGTATTATTTTATTTTTCAGTAGCTTTGATACTGTTGGGATTACTGTATAACTTATTCTAGCTACTTTTGGGTTGTAGTGGATGATTTATTTTGAGTTAAAAAAGTGGTTATTTAATTCTTCCAAGTTAGGGTTGTCCATTTTCGAGGGAGGTTTGCCAAGCTCTTCAGTAAATTTTCCTTGAAGGTGGTCCCCGCATGACTCATCTTGGGTTGGGCGGGTCCTGACAAAACCAATACCAAGAAACTGGAACCGAATGAAACCAAGCCATAAATGCCGGAAGCCACACCAGACAGAGCAATGTGGTAGCGTTTTGCGGTTCTGTTCTAGAAAACCGGTTAAACCAAATTAAACCGACGTATATTCATTTAATTATTAATTTTTAATTATACATTACATGTTATGTTCTTATTGATCATGAGGCCTTATGGTTTCTAAGTGTCTAAGTCTAACATAATTCCCTCTCATGTAGTCTTCTCATTTATTATGGATGTTGGATGCATCAAATGAATAATGTATAAAGTTTAGCTTTCGTTCTCTTTCAGTTACTCGTTTGAATCAATTATAGTTACTTATTTGAAGTATTCAACATGTAGTTTACTATTTTGATATATTTCTTTTTTCTATTATTTGGTTAAGTGTGAAAATTATTACAAATAATAGACAATGTAATAGAAACTGCATCGAAAACGAACCGATGTGTAGGTTAACCGGCGAGTGCGGTTTTTATACTTTTTTATCGGTTTCGGGTTTTAATTTTCAGTTGGTTTTCAGTTAATGTTTAAAAATTGAACTGTTGAGATCGAGTCCCTAGAACCTAAAACTAAACCGTTGAGACCGAGTGCACCTTTACCATTACATGTATTCGAGTTGGTATATATATATTTTTTTTGGATAATGATGTATTCGAGTTGGTAATAAACTCATTATTGTAGATGTAGAACCCAAAATTCAAATTAGATTATGAACCTAGAATTATAAACTCATTAGTCTATTTAAGGAACCGTGTGATATCGTCACCGTACACGATCATATGGCAAATGGTCAAAACCTGCGGCGGCGCGTGGACTTCCAATAAGTCATCCAACTACCAAATCTGAGTTTGACACGGAACCCGACGCAAATTCTAGAGGAGGGAAAAAGAAGAAGAAACAAACACATGCTCAGAAAATCTCATTCTATCTCTCTCACGCACCAAAATCAAAAAATAATTTAAATTCCAAAATAAATTTTAAAAAAAATATCACTTCCCTCTGCTTCATCATCATCTCAGCTCATCAAAATCAAAATCCACTATGATGGGCTCAAACTCACTCCAAATCCTAATTGCTTTGCCCAACCACACCCCCATTCTCTCTACCCCTCTCAGCTTCTCCCTCCCTCTACTCTCTCCCTCGCCTCTTCTACGACGTAGTTTCCAGGCTCGCCGCCTCGCAATCCGTCCCCGCCGCGCTTCTACTCTCTCCGCCGCCGGCGTCGCCAATTCCGTGCCGAGAAATGGACACTACACCGTCGGCGATTTCATGACCACGAAAGAGTCCTTACACGTCGTCAAGCCCTCCACCACCGTCGACCAAGGTAAAACAAGCTCGTCAACATTTCCACTCCGGCTTGAACCTTTGCTTTCGTTTTCTAACTGATTCGCTTCGATTTTTTTTTACAGCGTTGGATTTCTTGGTGGAGAAGAGAATTACCGGCTTTCCTGTGGTGGATGATGACTGGAAGCTGGTAAATATTTTGCTTAATTTTTTGTGATTGTGTATGAGATTGAATTCGGTGTTAGGTTTTCGAAAGGAATGACTGTTTTGTATTTACTAGTTTGTGTTTGCTTCTATTTGTTTCGCTATGGCTGCAGGTTGGTGTTGTTTCGGATTATGACTTGTTAGCATTGGACTCCATATCAGGAGTAAAGATAGGAGGTATGCTGTGTTGCAATATCTGAATTTTTCTGTTATATGGTATATGCTTATGATGTGGTGATTAAGAAGTTATGGTTTTTTATGTTAAGACAATATTAGGTGTGTGACATAACAGAACTAGTCTATCTACTAAGTTTGGGATCGGGTTGGAAATTTGAAGTTGGTTTGTGAATTGTGAGGGAGAGTAGAAGAATTTATATCTTAAGCAGTAGGTCAATTGCCTTAATTTAATCCTATGAAAGCTGTAGTCTTTGTTTTTTCCTTAGTCCTTGTGTGCTATACTTCTCTTAGTAACCGTGAGGATTATTTTTCTCTTTTTGAGTATCCATCAAGTATGGAATCTAAACCGAGGGAGTAAAGTAGTATACATTCATAAAGGAAAGGAGAATGAGGGGAGCGATGTAATTGATATTAAATCAGCATACATATACACTTTTTTGTTCTGTTGGGAAAGGGTGACAGAAGAGCAGAATAAGTTCAACTTATGATCCTTGTTAACTTGAATCATTGGTCAAGGTTGGTCTGCTGAGTTGTGTAAACTAATTTAACAATTTTAGTTTTCTTTAAAGAGTCTGATTTTCATCTGTGTAATTGAGTCTATTCTGGACTGCCAGTATATGTGTGATCTGCGGTCAGGGTGCCTTGAGCTTTTGGCTTTTTTGGGGCTGCTATGAACTCCTAAATGAGCCTCTATGTGCATACATATGCATGAAGGAAATTCAAATTTTTCAGTATTTGTTTGTAGCTTGGTTAAAATATACAGTTACTAAAATTTTCTTTTGAATACTTTAAGGTTAAAAGGGAACTTTTGATATGATTTAAGTTCAATATTATCTTGCTGCTTCATAGTTCAACAAGAGAGAAATGGGAAAAATGAAATAGAGCACCAAATAAATTTTCCAACCCCTTTGCTACCAAAAGGAGATGAACTAATTGCTGCATAATATCTCAAACATGATATTCTTGCATTTTTAGCTGCAAAATACCAATTAAACTTGTATACTAAAGGTGCTGGGCCTAAGGCAACATAGTTGTCTGACATGGGTAAAATTCCTCTGTAAAGATAAAATTCGGGGACTTGTGGCGTAGATCCACGAAGGGGACGCATAGACGCTGTTTTCCATCTTTAACGTCTTTTTTATTGATTTTGCTTATGTTTCTTTGTTTTTTGATGAGATGGATGAATTTATTATAATGTTATATTCCTATCAGGTGGTAGTCAACATGACACAGACTTCTTTCCAGATGTGGACAGTTCTTGGAAGGTATGTCTAATGTTGTTTGACAACAAGTCTTAATTATGAGTTGTCAATTGTGTTGTGATGTGTATTTTGCAATTAGATGATGTAGGTGTTTCTCAGTTAAGTAGGAGTTTAACGGTTATTTGTAACTTTGATCATGATATAAAGACCAGATGTTCTCATGCACACACTGCATGTGATGATTTACCCAGAGTCCCATAGTAGTATGCGTTTACTGGCTATCTCTGCATTGGAGTTTTGAATTTGTCAGAGATATTGCTTTTACAGCTATTGGTGTAGGCTTACGAATTTGAGAGACAATGCATACTTAACATGCTGATAAAAGTGATACAGAATTCCGATTCACAACTCTTATCAGGATCAACAATTTCTGGCAGCCGACATTCCCTATCCTTTTGCCAGTGATTTGTGGCCTCTAAGTTATTTGTAAAACCAACAATACAGAGGTCATGCGTTGGAATCTCACTGGCATATAGGAATGGGTGGGATTGGAATAAAATAAGGTTTAAATGCTGAGGTAAAAGTCATTGGTTTCTTTCGGCCTGGACTCATAAGGCGTTGGTTATTTCATTATTTTTTGTGGAGTGAAATTCACACCCCTTCCTAATAGTTTAATAGTTTCACATCTTATTTCTTCACAAAAACTACCCCTACCTGCCTACCTTTATTTCTTCCTCCTGCTCTACCTCCCTTCTTTATCTCATAGGCAAGTTGATCAGATCATAAAGTCAACTTTTCTACTTACTCCTAATGTCTAGAAGTTTGGATTTTAGGTTCAAGTTTACCATCATCCTTCTTGCCCAATTTTTTTTTCTTCTTTTTTTCTTCTAACCCAGGAAGGATTGAAGTCAATTCTTTGTCTTGGGGGAAGAGAGAAAGAAGAAGAAAGAGTAGAACAGAAAAACGAACAGGGAAGTCATTGAAATGTAGATCATTAGAGCCCATCAAGAGAGAAAAGAATAGTAAGAGAGATAAATAGAGATGGCAGGATAGGACGAGAGAAAGATACACAATGAAGTCAGGCTCCTTAATTGGGTTACTTTTTGGTCATATTTTCACATCCGCACTGCCCCAAAAGTGCGGACGTCCACGCTTTCCCTGCAATTAAGCGCTGACGAAGGTGCTTCTCTTGTCGGATGGATACCAGACCTTGATCTGGAGCTTCTTCTTTACCGGTGGACTCGTCGGCTACCAGATTGGAGTTGACCTTGATTGGGATTGAAGTTTCAGGTGAGGTCGCTGCCCAGACCTTCAACCTGAATCTCCTTGGCCTTCATCTTCATGGTGACGTCGTAGGGGATGCCTCTGGTCCCCGTCCGACAAAAGAAACGTCGTCGCTGGTGCCGGATAGTTGGGAAAGCATGGACGGTCTCCGTCCGACGAGAAATGTCGTCGCCGGTGCCGGATAGTTGGGAAAGCATGGACGGTCTCCGTCCGACAAGAGAAACGTCGTCGTTGGTGCCGGATAGTTGGGAAAGCATGGACGTCCGCACTTGCGGACGTGTGCCTCTGAATGCCCCTATATATATATATATATATATATATATATATATATATATATATATATATATATATATATATATAACTGGGATCAGGGTGTGGATTTTGCTACCCCCACCCTTTTTTTAATATATTTTTTTTTTCTCTGTTCAGCTAATATCTATCACATAAGAAGTTGGAGACATAGTATAGAAATTTGGCGAAGCCTAACGATTACACAATATATGAATGCTCAACAATACTAATTCATTTGGTTCTCCCTTGAATATTATTTTTATCAGTATTTATATAATGATTTCTCTCCTTTCATTTCGACAAGGTTTCATCATATATCCTAACAATATAATTTTTTCGAAGATTGTAAAATGTTTAAGAAAATGAGATCAGGCTGGTGGACTTTTTGCTATTGCATACTAAAAAATTATTTTACGGTTCTATTGAGCTCACCTCTCCATCATATCAGCGGGAAGTTAATATTTGAAGAGTAGGAGGAAAAGAAGTGTATAATTTTGCTGAACACTACATTCATATAGTGATATGACTCCATGATTAGATCACTTTTCTGTTCTGTTGTCAGGTATTCAGTATCTAGTATAACTCAAAATTTTTTTATCACATGGAAACTTTTTGAAGAAATTATGGTTGTTAGTTCGCACCTGACATGTGTAAACAAGTGATTATTGAAAAAGAAAAACTTAGAAATTGTGTGATGTACTTGATATTTCTCTTTCAGTTGTACCTGTACTCCCTTTTGAGTGAGTAGTGCAAACCCAGAATGTCTGCTCAAATTAAAATTGAGACAGTTTATGTGACCTAGAATTTTAGATTGGAGACAGCATATCTATCCAACAGCTTTGTATTTTTGATATTACTAAGATACGTGCATAATTGCTTCATGATCTACTTTCTAATTCTGGATAAGTATGGCAGACATTCAATGAAATACAGAAACTGCTTAGCAAAACCAATGGAAAAGTTGTTGGTGACTTGATGACACCTGCTCCACTTGTTGTTCGTGAAACCACCAACCTAGAAGATGCTGCACGGTAATTAAATTATCAGTTTCCTTGTATATCTATTTTGTTTAAGGAAGATTTCTTGAAGTACATTTCATTTCCTGTGATTTGATTGAACAAAGTGATGATAAGCTATTAGAGTATCTTTTGGCTACTGATAAGATTTAACTGGAATTGGGCTACTTCTCACACCATTGACTCATGGAAGTTATGATTCTGCTTTTTCATCTAAAATGTGACAGCAAGATATTTTTCACATAAATGTGTAGTTTAATTTAGTAACTTATCTTTGGGGTCAAACAGTCTGTTTCAACACTTTATATTCTGTTAGGTTATTGCTTGAAACAAAATATCGCCGGCTGCCGGTTGTAGATAGCGATGGCAAGCTGGTAAGAATCCTCTTCTTTTTTAACAATAACAAGTTTCTTATTTGTTGGATACTAAATCGAGGCAAGTTGCATCTAAATGGTTTCATTTCACTGTTTAAAGGTTGGGATCATTACAAGGGGAAATGTTGTTAAAGCTGCCCTACAGATTAAACGTGCCAGTCAAAAATTAGGTTAGTTCAGGGGAATATCATTGGAGCTCATAGACATGCATAATGAGCTAGCTAAAAGTTCATGAACTTGAATATGTCACCATTATTTCTGCAGCACACAGGCACAGCCTGCTGTTGCAGCGATTAATCAGAGTCAATTATAGTGTTGTAGATTGCTCTATAACAGGGTTGTCCTTGTATTCTTCATGAAATATATTTGTATATTTTAGGCTTGTAATTGATCAACATTGTCTAGGTCCTCTAGGATCAGACCTGAATTTTGTATTGTAAGTAATCTCCTATATATTTCACAGATAGTTATGACCCAGAACTATGAGTATTGATTTTGATTGGTTTGTAAGGAACTTGTTCCACATTTACTCTCATGTGACTGTTCAGATTGTTATGAGATTTTGTTGTTAATAAATTATATTGAAACAATATTTAGTCGTAAGACACGTGGAATCTACAATCAAATTCTAGAAGTGAGAAATGATTTGTAGAGAAGTTATTAAGTTCTCTTCAGAAATTTGCTTTCTTGAAGACCTTAGAACTCGTGGACAATCCTGAGTTCTTTCTTTTTTGTCTTTTCTGTTTTACCAATTTTCTCCTAGGTTGCTTCACACTAGTTCTCAACCAGGTCAGGTCTTAATCTTATAGATCATAATATTGGGAAGTTGTGCATAGAAACACACATACCACGTATGTTCATATATATACATATTTTGGTCCACCACAGAATATTATTTGATCGTAGAAATGCCCGTTACAATCTATTTCAAGCCCCCACAATAATTGGAGCACTCACGTTAGGTTCTTGATAAAGAAAAATTTTAGTTTAAAACTATGACTATCATTGATTGAATAAACAACTAAATTGTCATATAATGATTATTTGCCCATTCAAAAACCCTCATGTTTTATACAATTAGACACATTTGTAATAGGTATGTTATACCATATGGTATAATAGACAGATCCCTTGATAAATAGATTGTTACAAAGATTTTGTTTAACCCATTTTCCCCGATTCAATAGATGCCAATCATGCCTATCATGGTTCCTCATAATTTACATATTAATAAGGAAGCATCACTACAACATTTGCAAATATAAAAACTTGACAAACGAGAAACATAATCTGCTCCGACCTAGTTCGTAAGAATTCACTACTTTTGTCTTTACTTTCACCCTAGGTTTTGGGTGGGTGAGTCTTGTAGTTTAAATCATGGGTATAGAAAATAGTTGTAAACTGATGTAGTTGTTAACTTGTTTTACAAAGCTTTTTCTGGAACAATAAGCTTATTTTGAAACAATGAGGATAACACAATCACAGATTCACCATCAACTGCTTGTTTCGCCTACAATAAGATTGAACAAATAGTTCCATTATTGGGTGTAGCCAATAATACCCAATAATTCCACCTCATGAGTAGCAACCCTGCAGTTACCCTGACAACATGATCAGATGTATGAAGCCTAATAATAAATAAGATTGATTCCATCCAAAAGAATATCTTTGATTCCTTTCCAGAAGATCAGCTTGACCTAAGAGACAGACTGTAAAGTATTTTCCCTGGTAGAAATCAAAGCCACATATATGGAATGTCTTGAACTCGTGATCGCAAAGCAGCAGCCTGATGTTTGATCGAGTGTCTTAAACCATACAGTGTAAATCGCACAGATTCCACATATCTGTGACAAGACGCAAATGCTCAGAGGGCACCCTCGTCCCTCCCTCCTTAGCCCCACTGATGACTAATAAGTCTGTCTGTGTACGTTCTAGTCTTTACAGCTGGTAAAGCTTCTGAAAGAGTGATAGGAAATCCCATGTTAATTTTAGGCAGATCGATCATTGACAAGCTTCCATCGATGGACCTTCGATCAGCTCAGTTCCTCTACTTCTTCTACCAAAGTATCATCAGTATCTGCATGGAAATTAAGCATACTTTTTAAAGAGAGGATCCAAATTAATGATTGAGTACTTAATTTGTAATGTATATTGCAGACATCTTTCAACATCATATAACCATTTCTACGAGTTACTGTGATCTGTTCTAGCTGTCTACCATTACCATTTCAGCATATTTCCAATCACCTGAGTTGATGCAATTTGTAGTTTTGGACCATCACGTACTCGACCTCTTTTCTTAGACATTCATGGAGTCTCCACCAAGAGGAGGTGTCTTCATTCATGGTGTTCAATCAAAACCCTAAATATATCTCCGTACAGGTCTTATGCTGAAGACAGGTACTGCGGTCAGTTGATTTATATCTAATATTTTCTATGTAAAAGGGAGAGAGTTTTTAAAGAGATGTCCTGGACTCGCGATCGATCAGTCTTTCTGTAAGCTAATTGGAAACTGGAATTTTTTTGTAGCCCTTTTGAGAACATCGATCAGTAGTCTTTTGTAGTGTAATGCAAGCTAATTGAAAATTGTTTAGCTATTACATTACCATTATCATCGTTTTTTTTGTTCAACAAATTGTATATGCGAATAGTTTGCGTGAATGAAGGTTTCCGAATAGTTTGCGAATAATTGACTGATCGATTTCCGATTTAGCCAGTTTTTACATACATGATCATAACAACATAAAAATGAAGGTTTGCATATCATTGCATTTCATTACAAGCATCAAGCATATATGCATATGCCTTTTCTCTCTTTTTTGAGACATGGCGAGTACTGAGAATGCCCTGAAACCTAAGCCCTAAACATCAGTCATTGGACGTTATACAATTAATCACCATATTCTAAATCATTGGACGAAAATTATTATTTTCTCTTTATCGTATTTTCTAAATCATATATAAGTATCATATTATTCCCATCAGTATACCCTTTTGGGACAAAACCCCTACAATTGTTGACATCAAGATCGAATATGTCAATGCATGAACTAGGTCGCCGGATATATTCTCAAATGAAAATACCTGTGTGTGATGAAGCAGAATAGCAAATGCCACCCAAGTGTTTCTCGATTTGTATAGAAAATTAGTTGACAATATATGCACAATCCGAACACTTACACAATATTGTTTGACATAGATTGTCAACCCTAAATATAGCTATCGATGATCAAACCGATAGGAGGATGAGAATTGCTGAGGGGGGTGGGGGTGGGGGGCATTGATCTCCGATGTATGTTTCGAACCAATACGACTTTGGAGAAGCCTTATAGTGATGTAGTGATGTATCATTTTCTGTGAGTGTCCACTGTCCGGTGTATGAAAACGAGTATTCAGCTGGACTATTTACTCGATCGACAAATTATTGGTAGACTTTTGGGTGCAAACTTTGCATTCAAATCTCTGCATATATGCTGATAAAGTTTGTGGATACGATCTTTTTCCAAATATGGGCAAGCAGAAAACAGGATCCAAATGAATCTGGGGACTAGCTGCATGTGTTCTATCACAGTGGTATGCAACTAATGCCACCTGCTCTACCCACTGCACTGATGAGAAACAAAACACACGCATGCATAAATCTTTTTCCTTCTTTTATTGTTTTTTTCCCTTATCCTTGTGATTTTGATGAAGATTTACAACGTCATTTTTAATCATTTGTGAGACTGACATATAGTAACAGACTAACAATCATGTATCATCAAATAATGTTGATCTGTGTTACTGTTTTTGCTACTTCGAGTAAATAATAAGGTTTATGACCTTCTTACGACGAGAAATGATGAGTAACAATGGAGAATTAGAATAGGCCACGAGTTCAATCTTACATGATGAAATTCATGTTATAAATTGAGCTCATGGAGAAAGAGAGAGCTAGAGCTGGCCGACTGCTCTTGTTATACACGTACCAAAATGGATTCACAAGCTGACCATCCCAAACTTGAAATATTCTTCTTCCCATACATTCTTGGTGGTCACTTGATCCCCATGATAGATTTGGCCAGGCTCTTTTCATCTCATGGAGTGAAAGCCACCATTGTCACAACTCCTCACAATGTCCTCCTCTTCCAAAATCCCATCCTCAGAGACCAACAATTAGGCCATGCCATCAGTTTCGTCACACTTAATTTCCCGGCAGAGGAGTTCGGTTTGCCCAATGGTTGCGAGAACGAGCTCACCACTACTAATGGGGACATGTTCACTAAGCTGTTCATGGCTGCCATGAAGCTCCAAGACCCTCTCAGGAAGCTTCTGTCCGAGACAAAACCAAAACCAGATTGTCTAGTCTCGGACAGGCTCTATCCTTGGACTGCAAATGTCACAGATGGTCTTGGAATCCCGAGGATTGTGTTCGATGGGAGTGGTTGCTTCTCTCAGTGTGTTGAAGAAAGTCTTAGAGTCTATGCACCCCATGAGAGAGTTGTGTCTGAGATGGAGGCTTTTGTTGTCCCAGGACTGCCCAACAAGATTGAGCTAAAAAGGTCAATGCTGCCAGACTATGTCAAATCTGAAAATGTGTTCACTCATTTTCTCAATGAAGCCCTAGAAGGTGAGATTAATAGCGATGGGGTTGTGGTCAATAGCTTCTATGAGTTAGAGCAAGCTTATGCTGATTTTTTCCAGAAGGAGATGAAGAGGAAAACATGGCACGTAGGACCAGTCTCCTTGTACAACAGAAGCATCATTGACAAGGTTGAGAGAGGGATCAAAACCTCCATTGATGAGTACAGTTGTTTGAGTTGGCTTGACTCCAGAGAACCCAACTCTGTTCTTTACATTAGCTTTGGAAGCATGCCAAGGATCACTTCAGCACAGCTCTTGGAGATTGCTCATGGGCTTGAGGCTTCAGATCACCATTTCATTTGGGTGATTGGGAGGATTTTGGATTACTCATCAAAAGAGAAACAACAAGTAGAGATGGCTTTGCTTCCTGTGGGATTTGAGGAGAGGATTTCGAAATCCCAAAGAGGGCTTATAATCCGAGGCTGGGCGCCTCAGCTTTTGATACTTGAACACCCAGCTGTGGGAGGTTATATGAACCACTGTGGGTGGAACTCCATCATTGAAGGTGTCACTGCTGGTGTGCCCATGATCACTTGGCCTTTCTCCTCTGAGCAGTTCTATAATGAGAGGTTCATCCTCAACATCATCAAGGTTGGGATTTCAATGGGAAATGAACACTGGGTTCCATTGAAGGAGCTGCCTAAAGTGACCATAGAGAGCGACAAGGTAGCAAGTGTTGTGTACAGACTAATGGGCAGTGAAGAAGCTGAAGTGGTTCAAATGAGAGAGACAGCAGCAGAGTTTAGAGACAAGGCCATGCAAGCTTTTCAAGAAGGTGGTTCTTCTTACAACAATGTTGATGCTTTCATCCAAGAGCTCAAGTCTCGCCGGAAAGTTCAGAACGGTCATCTGTAAAGTGTAAACACTACTATATATAACCAACCAGCATTGGATACATGATCAAGAAAGATAAGCTATAGCATGTAACTGTTGGTTTTGGATCAAAGTTGAAAACCATGGTTTTGCCTCATAAACCCTACCGTTTACTGTATTATGTTTGTTATGTTTAGCTTTGTGAACTGTGACAACACCCTTCTGATTTGGGCAAGTAAGAGTAAGCAAATGGCATTAACTTATTGGGCAAGCACCATTCAATCCCAATCCAATTGAGTGACCAAGTGTTATGAGCAGCAATTGGGGTTTTAATCTGTGTATCGTATGGCTTCTTGCTTATGGAGTATGAGTGTTGGTCCTGTAAAAATCACGAGCTGGTTGGTTTCTTGGTCCCGTTTGGCAGCCAAATAATTGCCTGTTGAGGAGAGGTACGAGGTTCGTTTTGTGTCACCAATAATTCGACTCAAAAGTCAATACTAAGTTGTGGGGATCTACTTCCACTACATTATTTTCTCATCGTAAATATGATGACGAAATTCTACCACCAATCCTTCTTGAGTGGTGGCCTCCTATGTCAACATCCTCAACCTTGCCCCTTTGATAACATAAACAGGACTAGAGTTCTCACATCAAACTCAATATCGATCGAGTGGCAAGCTCCAGCAAATGAGGTAGTCTAAATTAACTTTGATGGTTCAATGATTGGTGACTCAGCAACTGGGCTTTGTAATCCATGATTCGCTTGGCAACCCGATTGCTATTAGAAAATTCTTGATTTTACGTCGCTTCCATACTTTTATCTCTTTCTCGCTAAATTGTGCATGTTCTCGTTCTAACCTGATGTGTTCTTCGATTGACTACATATAACAAATTTTGGATCTTGCACTACACCACAGATTCTCATAGATAGCATTTGAAAAACGCTATCATAGTATTTTAATAGCGTTTTAGTAAACGCTATGACAGCCGGAGCTATAATAGGTACATGATCAACCATAGCATTTCCGGAAACGTTATGAAAAATTCAGCATCAATAGTATTTCTGAAATGCTATCATATAAGATTTAATAGCACCTAGTAAATGCTATGAATACCTTTGTATAGCTTTTATAGAACATATATGCTATATATAACATATATGATATCACTTCAATGATCTTACTATCATACATCTTAAATGTTATCAAAATTACTCAAATAAACAATTCTCCATTACGTAATCTCAACATAATGAAATATGTTGATATTCATAAATTGAAAGCTGCTACATTGTCTGAGCTAAAGCTGTTCTATTTTTGTGGAAATGATGAAAATCCTACTCAAAACCTAAGCGATTAGACACTAATCTATTACTCTAGGCAAATGTCTATAGAAAAGTGTGATGACTACAAACTAATTTCAAACAAAGAGTTAACAGAGTAGCCAGAAAGCAACATAAAAACCATCCTTATCTTGTAAACCATTAGCCTCGTCACACATTCATAGCAAACATAAACACTTCTTCTTTAACTCTAATCTGCAGCATTTTGTAAGCACCTCATCAACCTGAAGGTCAATAGCTACTATGTCAAAGCCGATATTGAGAATGTACTAATACTTATTAGAAAGTAGAAGACCATATTCCAATTAACAGTATAGTTACATTATACATAACTGATGATATATGCAAGTTGTACTGACACTTTGTTCATGCCACCTTATTAACTAATAAAACTGAAGTTATGCCAAAGATTTATTTTGTACGATAATAGGTTTTATGGGTACAATATTTCAGTATTTATGTGAATAGGATATGAGCATTTGTTTACTTACAGTCTTAGTTAGAGTTATAGTTGTAGTTTTATGTGCCTGCTCTGCCTAGAAAATATTATTCATGAGTTCATATCAGCAGTGACCTGCAATACTTAAGTAGTATAATAAAGATTCTAAAAAAGAATAACCAAACTTCAAATAGACTCACCAAAGGAGAAAATCATTTCATTGTCAGCTCCAAATTATAAATAGAATAAAACACAAAGGAATAAGTGTCAAGACCGTGAAATCTGGAATGAACCTTGTAGGGACCACCTTCAAAGAAGATGCTACTAGAAATTCGGTATAACCTCCCTTGAAAATTGACAACCCTTCCTAAAAACACCTGCAAATACACTTCTAAAATCATACTCTAACCTTGTATTCCTAGAGCCTTCCTACTCTCCAAGTTCATCACATCTCTCAAAATATCAATTACTCATCTAAAAGAATCCCACAACCCACAACAAAGACATTCAATAATTTACTCATTAGATTATCAGAGCATATCTATAATTAAAGAAAAACAATGAATAAAGAATAAGCGGCAGCAGCCTCTGACTATGTCTCGACTCCATATACGTTCGACCTCAAATAAACTTAGCCTGCAAACTGGGCATTTGAAACCGAAAGGCACAGGGGAAAGTAATTTAAAACGTTAGAGTGAATGGACAAAAATAAGTTAAATAATTTAACAAGAACGTAATTTAAACTTTAATAACATAGTTACACGCAACTTTGAACATCCTTAAAACTTTAAATCTAAAATCACGTAAGAATGGACAAACCAGCCCCGCTGGTTAATCAAATACTGAATTCTCAAAAGCAGAAACAAACCAGTCCCGCTGGTTAATCAATTACATAAATGAGAAAGTAAAATAAGGAGAAGAGATATCACCATCTAAAAGGAGCCTCCCAAACTCGGGTCGAAGCCTCCTAGGCTCTAGTAGCGTCTTACACTAAGCGCTCGACTCACTCATGGTGAGGACTGCTAATAAAGGCTAGCTAGCAATGAATAATATCTGATCGGTGCCTCCCAGGCTATAGTAGCGTCTCACGCTAAATGCTCGACTCACCTATGGTAAGGACCGCTAATAAAGGCTAGCTAGTAAAGAATAAGAGCGACCCTAGTATGGTGACTAAAAACATATGAAATCACTTAAATCTATAAAGCTTCCCCAAGATCATGTGAATGGTGCGGTTCCCAACCGTACTTGAAAATTATCGTAAGAAAAATAAATAAAACTCAATGACGTGTCTCACATATCAAAATGTTCTCAAAACTATGATTATCAACGAGATTTAATTATCAAATATAGATCATAAAGAAATTCAACCCGAAATACTAAAATGTTCTCAATGTCAAAAATCAATAACCCACAAATAACCGAGAGATTATAAATAGAGAATCACCGAAAATCTCATTTTCGGTAATCTTTTATAAATCTCAAAGTCAATAAATAAAAACGATAATCATTAAATCCGGAAATCATAAAGAATATCAAAACTCAAATACCAAATTAATAACCCGAGCTCAAATCCATAAATCATGACAAAGATTAATCCATGCATCAAACTCATATAAATTTCAAGATCATTTTGTAAGCCGAAATTATAATATAAGCTCGGAAAATAAAAGGTTAACTTATAAAATCTTCTATGCATATTTATTAAAAACCAAAGTGTCAAGTCACAAATTTAGGCATAAGCCCGACGATATCCGCAACGCCACTCGTGTGAGGTCTTCATGTATCCTAACACCATAAGCATAATTAGAACCATACTCCAATTTTGGAAAAATAATTGCTTTAATATAACATCCCGAAAATCTTCCGCCTAACCCACTACCTTAGCTAGGGTTAAGCTTATCGGATTCATGTCAAACTCCAACCACAACCCCACTTCACCGATTCTAACATTCTAGAATAGATACAAAGAAAATCCAACAGTTCGATCTTCTTAAATTACCTACCGACTTCAACCAACTTGAAAATTCCCAAACTTCAACCCAAAATTCACAAACTTAACATTAATGAACTCCTCTCATCATACTGTTGATACCGGAAAAAAGAAGAAGAAGGGATTACAAATGAAAAATAATAATAAAAATAATGATAATCTTTTTCTTGTGCTACATGCACAAAGCTTTTGAGTTCAATTGTAACTCTTACCAAAAAAGAGGTATCCGGATAGGAATACAATTCGGTCATCAAAGTCCAATTACAAATCAATCTTCATAGCCAAGCACTCTATATAAAGAGGCCAAAGCCTCAACAAGAAGAGAGGGACAGAGACAAAAAAAGAGAGGGAGGCAGAAGAGAAGAAGCAAAGCAGAAAGCAGAGGAAGACTGGCGACCAACAACGAGAAGGTGGAGCTCCCATTCTAACTCTATTTTCTTTTGTTTTGCAGCAATTCTATCTTTCTCATCCTTTGCTTCAAGCGGATCTCCAATACGGCTTCAAAGGCCTTAAGGCGCGAAGCAGAGCCCCTGAGCGGGGACGAGACGACCTCGCATATGGCGAGATGACCTCGCCCCCTCCACTTATTACAACAAACATATGGCCGCTCGGCCCTTCCTCTTGTTACATATGGCCTTGCGCTTCGCATAACAAGCCGTACAAGAGGAGAAACAAGCATTCCTGGCGAGATGACTTCACATCAAAACGAAAACCCTAAGGGATGACGAGGTGACTTTGCGTCAAAACATAAACCCTAAGGGGTGGCGAGGTGACTTTGTGTCAAAGAAGAAACCCTAAAGGGTGGCGAGGTAACTTCACATCAAAACATGAACCCTAAGGGGTGGCGAGATGACATTCGCGTCAAAGTATGAACCCTAAGGGGTGGCGAGATGACATTCGCGTCAAAGCATGAACCCTAAGGGGTGGCGAAATGACTTCACATCGAAACAAAAACCCTAAGGGGTGACGAGGTGACTTTGTGTCAAAGCATAAACCCTAAAGGGTGGCGAGGTGACTTCACATCAAAGCATGAACCCTAAGGGTGGCGAGATGACATTCGCGTCAAAGTATGAACCCTAAGGGGTGACGAGGTGACTTTGTGTCAAAGCATAAACCCTAAGGGGTAGCGTGGTAACTTCACATCAAAGCATGAACCCTAATGGGTGGTGAGATGACATTCACGTCAAAGTATGAACCCTAAGGGTGACGAGATGACATTCGCGTCAAAGCATGAACCCTAACAGGTGGCGAGGTGACCTCACATCAAAGCAGGAACCCTAAGGGGTGGCGAGGTAATATTCCGGTCAAAACAGAAACCCTATGGGGTGACGAGGTGACTTCACATCAAAGCAGGAACCCTAAGGGGAGGCGAGGTGATTTCTCAACAGAGTAGACATTCAGACAACATGGTCTTTCACAAAATTGGAAGTCCGAGTGGCGAGATGATGTCACGTAAATTGGAAGTCCAGGTGAGGCGGATTGCTTCACAAAATTGAAGTCCAGGCGAGATCCCCCCATGCAGATGATTTCGTGAGGAAGCAAGACGCGGAGTCCAAGCGCGCGAGATCCGCTTACAAGCAAGCACGCGAGATCCGCTTACAAGCAAGCGCGCGGAGTCTGCTTACAGACATACACGCGGAGTCCGCTTACACGCGAGGTCGCGGAGTCTGCTTACAAGCATACAGGCGGAGTCCGCTTATACGCGAAGACTTGATTTGCAAATCACCTACGCCACAATCAAAGATTATGACTAAGACAATTCAAGCCTCTTGGTCACACTGATGCATATATCACCCATTTTGGGTCCCCAAGTCAAATCAACAGACACTACTAAATTGAGTGTCCACAAGAAATACAGTCGACGAATTCAAAAATACATATGTCAAACCCAAAAAGCCTATAAACCCCTAAGAACTACGGTTGGTTTGATCCCACAAAAGGGTACGTATGTAGTCTAGCAACCCACTAGATGCAACCATCAATCCTAAACAGAATCCCTGACACCAACAGTCAAATTCGGCCAGTCCAAATGACTTCAGTTAAATTTTTAAAGCACCACAAATATCAAGTGCCCAAACCAAATTCAAGGGCTTTAAACCCTCACAAATATCCCAAACACAAATTCAAAATAAATGGGTCATTCACCCATTTAAAATTCTAAATGTTCGAACTACATTGGTTTGATCCCTTCACAGGGTATGTAGGCAGTCTGGATTTAAATCTAGATGCAATGACCAATCCAAATAAATTCCCGGATCGCCTGAAGCCAGAATCACGCTTTTAAGCTTAAATGCCTTCAGACACAAATCCAAACACATTTCCAAACACTACTCTTACTCCAAAATCAAAACCCTCCAATGAGTCATTTACTTGTTGAAACCATTGAACAACGAGTGATTTGATCCCCTCCAGGGTACGTAGGCAACCCACTCCCAAATGTGGGTGCAGTCACAAAAACAAACAAACCTACAATGGTCTCTTGATAAACGGAATCAAAGGGTGTTCCATTGTAACAAGGGATTGTAATTAAAAGACACGTTCTATCTAGAATGAGTCGAACCAGACATAATTAAAACTCTATCTTAACTAATACGATAGAGTGAAATTGTGTTGGATGACATTTATGCTTCATGCATATTTTTACCCAACACATACTCTATTGAATTAGCTTGAAAAATCACTCAGAAGAGGCGGCACCGCAGTCTGCTCTGTCAGCAGCGGCGGCTAACCACCTCCGATCGCCATCAAAATTTAACACAATACTCTTCTCCACATGCTCAACAACTTTCTCAACTATCACTAAGTCCAAATCTAAACAAAGAAGCCAGAATTTACCTCAAATGGTTGGAAATACCAAAACTACCGATTTTCTTCCCAAGCTTGATTCTCCCTTCTCGCTGTGAACTGGCCTAAGACCCATTGAGGGTTTGCTATGCAAGGGAAGACCTTTAATATTCAGGTGGTGGCGCCGCTTGAGTTGGCCGGAGGAGAGAGAACCGATCAGGTTGTCAAGTCGGTCTAAACTCACTATTTTTAGGCTCGAGTTGCGCCACAAAACCACCACAGAAACGTCGGGGAGGAAGAGCTCGTTCGAATGAGATCGGTGGCGAGCCGATCCGTCGCCGGACGGAGGAGAAATCGCCGGAATACCGTCCGGTTTTGGGTCGGGTATGCGGGTCGAGCGGCTGGGAAGAGAGAAAAAGTGAAGGTTCCAGGAAAAAAAAAATGTTTCCGACCGGGAAACCTACACTTCCTGTTTATAGTGGTTTCCCTAAATAGTAACTTTAGGTTTTTAGACCGTAACTTCTTCATACGAACTATGTTTTAAATGTGCTACATGTCCACAAACTTTGTTTAACGTCCTCTACGACTTTCATGAAGAAAGTTTTCCCAAATTTTGACGAAGAAAAAAGATAACTTTTGGAACCTTAAATAGTAAACGATTACTCAAAACGGTAAAAGGTCAAAGTAACACAAAAGTAAATAACCGTAAATTAACTTAAGAACCAGAATGTGAGAATAAGAGTACAAGTAACTAATTTGGAATATGATTATGAAACTTATCAATAGGTCAATATAAAATGCTAGCTGCCCATATAACAGAATGAAATTTACCTTAATAGTTAATCAACAATTCAAGTTCTAGGATGTAATTGAAACATTGGGGAGAAGACTACTTATTTTGTAGCATAACCTAAATGACCAGCCAAAGAAGTTATACACAAGCCTAAACCAAAATAAAAATTGGTCAAACAATAATGAGAACCATAAAAAATATCAGATCAGAACAACCAGGCAAACACATAACCATATATATATATGTGTGTGTGTGTGGTACAACATTGAGGGAGAGAGAGCAACCTTATTAGAGGGTCGAGCTCAAAGCTGCTTTTACAACAATGTAGTCATTCTCAAACCTTCCAGCTACTACTTGATAATCAACCAATAACAACAAAATTGTACAATACAAGAAACATCCAACAAATGGTAAGGTATAAGATGACTCAACAAGCTTATGAGAATAAAGAGAATTGAGAAGTTGCATGCATATATATTTACCAATAGAGTGACAAGGCACCAAGATCTAATCACAATATAAATTGGTTTCGAACTTACCTCGCTAATGATCCTCTTGTAGCTACTCCATATCTTCCTCAAACTGAAACAGATGCTCATCCACATTGTCTTTCATCCACATTGTCTTCATGTATAACACAAGGATGACTTAGATTCAAACTACACTTTCTACAGGTCTATACTTTGGTTCAAAAGAATTTTGACATGAGCCATATCATATCTACCAACATCTAAATTAATGCCCAAAGAAATTAGATCCTAAACTATGACAAGGCCTCACCTTCTGTTCTAGGCAATGAGCGAGATTGTTCAGTAACGTAACCCAAATACCTTGACATTTTCGTCGTTGCGAACTGCTCCTCCAATCTCATATTAAATATAGTAGAAAATTGTCAACAATCACCAGTAACCTAAATTCTAATTGAGAAATAGAAACCCTAACCCCCAATTTCACATACCCTGAAAAGTTAATTTCAAATTAATATCCCAACTTTCAAATCGCCATAAAATGCATTTCAAAATTGAACAGAATTGAAAATAGAAGAGCTAAAATCCGGAGAATGAATACCTTTTAAGACATCGTGGCTGAGGGAGAGAAGAGAATCAAATTCAAACTCAATGGCTCTCAAGCTAGAATAAAAAACGAATTCAAAGCAGAAGACTACGGAATTTCAGGTGTAACTAAAAAATGACGGTGTTTCTCATCGACGATGTAGTCGCTGATAGCGACGGCGACAAGGTGCTGATGCCGATGGAATGTGGCGGCATGAGGCTGCAGCAACTTCGTGCTCCAAGCGACGTATTGTAGATCCAGATGCCGCACCTTCGCCCACTCCATCGGAGAAATGAATTGGATCGGGAAAGAGAAAGGGTTGCAGATCTTGAAATACGATGAGAGAGAGAGAAGAGAATAAATGAGAGATGGGTTTTTTCTTTTCCCACCTTAATAATAGTTTCAACTTTACAAGGGAGGGAAATGTGGCGCTCTTTATTTTGGATCCTGCTTCTCCTTTTCGATCCCGCTTCACTCTAAAGAGAGCATAGCGTTTCATGAATTTTTTTTTTAAAAAAACATAAAGTATCAATTGAAAGCACTTACATAAAAACGCTAGCTATTATTTGATGCTATCAATGAACCATTTTCTTGTAGTGTTACCATTACTCTAGTTGCGGCACTCACACCACGTGGATAGTGTGACCGCCCAATCAAACGCCAACACGTATCACTTTTTCCACGTCAGCATTCTCTAAATTTCCCTTCCTCTTCGTCGGTGATGTGTACACGTTGTAAAAATTTCTCCAACAGCTCCTCCAGTCTTTCAACGGCTGCTCTGTGGTATAGGTCAACTATATGTAGTCCATGAAAGCATCGATCTGATTCAAATAATTAGAATCGGCGAAGCTATTATTGTTCAGGTTAGGGATGTGGTTGCAAGTGACGTTGAGGGGAAAATCGAGGAATTTAGGGTTTTGAGGGAGGATTAAATCGATGGGTCGAAGATGGAGTTCTTATTGGTTTGCAATCTGGGAATGTGACGCAGTGAATCCCTTGAAAGTGGGTAGAGGCAATAAACGGTTCAAGATGTACTTGATGTGCTTGAGGTGGTGGTTGTTGACGTAATGGAGGGTTTCGAGGGTGTAGAGATTGCTTGGAGCAGTAGGTGGTCTTGGTGAAGCAGGGGAAGGTGTAGTTGAAGCCGAACCAGAATTTGTCATTTACCGTTCTTGTCGAGCTTGTTATATTTTCAGCAAAGCTGATGTGGGAAAAATGTCGTACATGTCAGTTTCTTATTGGGCGGTCGCACTATCCACGTGGTGCGAGTGCCGCACACAATAATTTATCTTGTGTTACACATTTGAGATTGGAGGTTGAGTTATAATTGTTTAGAGTTATATATATTGGAATCGACTTTGAGAAATTGGCACCAAAGGTAGAAGTCAACGATCCTAGCTTTTTGTGAAACATTCAATTTGATGTTTCGGTCGTATACTATTATTGTAGTCGAAAAAGGATTGAAGAGTATTGTGAAGTTTAAGTATCAAAAAAGTTCTTGGATTTTTCTTTTAGTTTGTTGTTAATGGTTAAGTTGGTTTGTTATTGGTTTGTTTTAGTGGAAGTTTAAGTTGTCGAGATATGAGAAGTTCGTACATTAACAAGGTAAGATTTGTTAAGCATTTTTATCTGATAAGAGTATGTGTGTCCTTAGTTGTTCGATGAAGCGACATTTATATTTAGAAAGTGGGTAAATTCCTCCTGTGGTATTTGACATAGGACCAATTGGACAATTAGGTATCTGATGTTTGAAAAGGACAATTTGGTACCTCAAGCTATGCTCAGTTAGACAGTTTGGTACTTCTGTTATCTTTTCCGTTAAATATGAGGGTAAAATAGATATTTATGTACTATTTATCAATATAAACATAAAAAGTATTTGTTTTATGGGTTAAATGACCATTAATCTTGAGTCTTTATTAGATTCTAGGTATTTTGGGAGCATAAGAACATGAATTATTGCTTTTGGTTAGGTTGATAAAATATGACATAATTGAATTTTATGTTAAGAAATATGTATTTGTGATCTGAGCATCTATTACATTATTTTCAGTGAATTAATTAGATATACCTCAGTGGAGTAGTCTCGTGAGTGTTTAGGTTACACCGACTAAATTTCTTAAATATAAAATTCAATCTTATTTCAAACAAAACATTAATTCATCCTGATATAGATAAAAATTAATTCAATTTTTGGGGTTTTCTTTTTATTTAAGTTGTCCAGCTCCAAAATTCATTCAAGCTCGTTGGTTCGTTCCTCCTCCTCATCCCTAGATTAAAGTGAACACAGATGGTTCATATAATAATGATACACGAACATTAATGCAGGTTTTGTTGGGGTCTTTCGCGATACCACGCGTCTTTATTTAGGAGTTTTTGCCTCTCAAGTTGTGGTTTCAAGTGCTTTGGATGCTGAGGTTCTAGCGGTCATTGAGGCTCTTAATATTGCCTTGGTGCGTTGTTAGACTTGAAACAAACTCATCTATGGTTGTGCATCATTTTGAGGAGAGATCTTGTGTTCCTTGGAGGATTAAGGATGCTTGGTTGAATTTCTTGCATAAGTCTCAACAACTCAATGTTTATAGAGAGGGAAATAAGGTGGTAGATGGTCTAGCTTGCTTTGGAGCTGCGCATTTTGGTTCTATTAACAGTGACCTTAATTCTACAGTGTATTATCGATGTACTTAGTTATTTCTATTTTAATTTCTGTTTCTTTGTACTACATGTTTTGTAATCGTTGCTCATGGCTGGCTTAGGTCTAGGGGTGGAATTTTGAAACCGAAAACCAAAAAAAAAAGAGCCGAAAACCAAACCGAAACAGGAAAAACCAAACCAAATTAAGAAAAACCGAACCGAACCAAATTAGTTTGGTTTGGTTTTTGGTTTCGGCCCTTGAAAAACCGAACCGAAAAACCGAATCTATCTAAAACAACGTCGTTTTTTGTCTTTATTTTTGTATTAAATATTTGATTTGAACAATATGATTTTAGGTTTTATGTTCTGTATAATTATATGTTTGTCTTTTCTAATATTTTGCTTTTTATTTTCGTTTTATGTACATATAGAAATGTTTTAGGTGTCGTGTATGCGAAGTATAAAGAGTGATATGTTACCTCTAAAATTGAAGACCTTATTCTTGCGAGCTTTAGATGATAGACTCTAATATTTAATTTATTTTTCTCTTCTTTATTCAAATTTATGATTTTTAAACTTTAAAATTTGGAATTTATTTAGATGGACTTTAAACTATGGAGTCTATATTTTCTGTTCAAGATGAACTTAGAAGTTATGGTGTGCTAGCGTGGTCAATTCCCAATACTTTCGAAATTATTGAGTATTAAACTTTCAAAGTATCTATTTGGTATATAAATTGTTGGTTTGTTGAAGAATTATTGTCAAAAAATTTATTGATATATTATATGTGCTTATAAAAACAAGTAATGGAAGAAAAGAAAAAAAGACCTAAAATAAGATAATTTTTTACTAAGCCAAAAACATACAAATTTTAAGAAAAATTATTTTAAAAAAGAAGAAGAAAAACCGAAACCGAACCGAACCACGGCTTAATTTGGTTTCCGATTTAAGGTCTCAAAAAATGCCAAACCGAACCGAATTTTTTATTCAGTTTGGTTTCCGGTTTTAGTTAAAAACTGAACCGAATAAAACCGAACCCACCCTTATTTAGGTCTAGTTATGCTGTTTTATACTTGTCATTTTTGAAAACTAATAAACTTTGCGGGGGGACTTTGAAAATCGAAAGAAATAAAAAAGGATGCATTTCGCTTTGTTTCACTTATTCCATTCTCCATATTATGAGAGTGCACAAGTGAACCAACGACGATGTTTAGTTGTAACAGTATGCCATTGTTTTAAACTTGAGAAACAACAATTTTTATTTTATCCCACCAATCTCATCATGTCAATAAGATTTCATTTTGAGAATTTTATTAGGTACCTACTTGTATGTGATACTCATATTTACTGATATGACAACAATTTTTTCGTCAATGATGTAAATTGGCATAACTTCGGTAATTTAGTTCTATTAGTGGTAATAACTCAATCTATGATATTTTACAACTATATGAACAAATTGTTGTAGATATAGTAACTTGGTTCAATAATATGTAAATATGAAAAACTAATATGATAAATTTGCTTTTAATGTTGTAAATTTGGTTCAAATAAATAATAATTTTTGTCCATTTAATAGTAAATAAAGACACAAGATACATGTAGGTATCATAGACGACTCTCTCGTTTTGACATCTATATTGTCAATTCTACGAAGCCGCGCAAGGCTTAATACACATTTCCCTACCTCTAGCTTGCGTCTGTGATCATAGCTCCATGCCTCCATCAGCCAAATCCCAAAACTTCATCCTCAACTCCACTACTTCACCGCTGATTATGCCTTAATCCAGACAATGGCCTCTCTACTACTCCACCGGCCAATTTTGTATTGTCTTCAACATATCATGTGCAATATACACATACCCATCTCCCATAATCGTCTGATGTTAACCTCTAGTCTCTACTAGAATTCGAATCACATTTGTATACTCTCTTCTTTCTATTCCCTATTAATATCCAAACTTCCATACTTCATTTTCATCTCCACACTCGTTTCGTTTTCATTTCCAAATCTCAGTTTCTCACTCTCTCTGTTTCAACCACCATGGATTCAGAACCTCCGGTCGAAATGTACTTCTTCCCCTTCGTCGGCGGCGGCCACCAAATCCCAATGATCGACACGGCCCGAGTCATCGCCGCCCACGGCGCCAAGTCCACCATCCTCTCCACCACTCTCTCCAACGCCCTCCGCTTCCGCAACTCCATCCACCGCGACCAAACCCTCAACCGCCTCATCTCCATCCACGTCCTCGACCTCCCAAAAGACGCCGTCCCACCCGACACCTCCATGTCCGCCGCCCCCTTCACCGACACCTCCGTTTTCCAACAACCCCTCCGCCACTTCCTCACCCAAAACCCTCCGGACTGCATCGTCATCGACGTCTTCCACCGCTGAGCCTCTGACGTCATCGACTCCCTCGGAATCCGAAGAATCGTCTTCAACGGAAACGGGTTCTTCTCCCGCTGCGTCATGCAGAACGTCGGGAAATTCGCGCCGCAGGAGAAAGTGGGTTCGGATTCGGAGCCGTTCGTGGTGCCGGGTCTGCCGGATCGGGTCGAGCTGAGGAAATCTCAGCTGCCGGTTTTTGGTAGAAACAAAAGTGGGCCGGATAAGTTTGGGCAGTTGGAAGATAAGAGCTTCGGGGTTGTGGTGAACAGCTTTTATGAGTTGGAGTCGAAGTATGTTGATTATTTCAAGAAGGATTTGGGGAAGAAGGCGGGGATTGGTCCTGTTTCTCTATGTAACAGAGACGAAGCGGATAAGGTTGAGAGAGGCCAAGCTGCTTCAGTTGATGAGGAGAAACTGAAGTGGTGTTTAGATTGGTTGGATTCTCAAGAGCCCGACTCGGTTGTGTACATTAGTTTCGGAAGCTTGGCTCGATTGAGTTACAAGCAACTGATCGAAATAGCTCATGGAGTTGTGAATTCGACAAATTGTTTCGTGTGGGTTGCTGGGGAAGTGTTTAAGTCTGAGAATGATGGTCAGAGTCACGAAGATGAGGAGAATTGGCTGTTGGATTTTGAGAAGAGAATGAGGGAGAGTGAGAGAGGGGTTGTGATAAGGGGATGGGCGCCTCAGATTTTGATGCTGGAGCATAAGGCTGTTGGTGGGTTTGTGAGTCACTGTGGGTGGAACTCGACATTGGAGAGTGTATGTGCTGGTGTCCTGATGATCACTTGGCCGCTCTCGGCGGAGCAGTTTTCGAATGAGAAGCTGATTACTGATGTGCTGGGGATTGGTGTTCAGGTTGGGAGCAAAGAGTGGGCGTCGTGGAATATGGAAAGGAAGGAAGTGATTGGGAGAGAGAAGGTTGAGGCTGCGGTGAGGAAGCTTGTAGGTGGTGGCGACGAGGCGGTGGAGATGAGGAAGAGGGCCAGAGATCTTGCGGAGAAGGCAAAGAAAGCTGTTGACGAAGGTGGGTCATCATATGCAGAAGTGGATGCTTTGATTTCAGAGCTCAGGTCACTGAAGAAGAACTGATCGTCATGGAATCTGGGATTTACAAGATGTACTCTATTGGTTGAGACCATACTAAATTTATTTTTAATGGTTGAAATTTGAGATTCATGGACTACCATACAAGATTGGCCCATGTCTATAAACAAGCTCAAAGTAACCTGTTGCTACTAGGAGAGCTCCGAAACAGCGCAAGGACGGAGGGTGTTTGGTTGTGTTTTGGCTACGATCTTCAGCGTGCGGAGTAGAGGTAAACAACGAACAAATAGTGAGGGAGATGAGTTGCGGGCGTGCCACCTCACAGACGAAGCTTGTATGGTGAGCTTGACTTCTTGATCAGGCAGAAAGGGGGTTTCCAGGTGCCACCTCAGGTGAGGAATTACGAGCACAAGACGATCGATACTCACGGCGGGACACGAACAGAGCAACATAAGGAGTTTAGAGAGAATCGAGGTAGAATCCGAAAGGGCTCTGAGAAAAGCCTAGGCGGGGGCGCGCTTAGGGTTAGGGTTTTTGAGTAGCTCGAAGGGTAACTGAGTTTCAGTTTATATTTTATTGAGAGATTTGATCGTGTCCGTAGAGACTGCGCCGAGTCCCCTTATATATCAATTTGACTTCCGGCAAAAGAGATGTATTCATAGTCCAAATTGGATTCTGAAACCCTAATGTGACAAGGACATTGTTTTGCTCACGCGAACCAACCAGCTTGTGACACATGTCCATTTCGCATATTTCATTCTGCATAGGGCTTTGCTTCCGTGCTGCCAATCTGTAGACTCCTATACGGACTAGATTTAGGAACAATCTTATCCCGCGGGGTGTTACAGTCTCAAACCATCCCGCGAGCTCTTGAAGGTCGCTTATATCATGCGGGCTATTTGCAGCTCGAGGGCCTTAGAAGAGATTTATCTATTAAAAGGGCTACATGGATTGGCTCGAAACAATGTCAAAGACTTTTCAGAGTCTTTAATGATTAATGTGATGCACGCGGACTCCGCCAGTCACTTCTTCGCGGAGCTTCCCACGCGGGCTAGTTTGCCAGCTCGCCTCGCGTATTCCACTTGTCACCTACACGGAGTGTTAATCTCGCCTCAACTACGCAGAGTGTTAATCTCGCCTCAACTACGCAAAGTATCAATCTCGCCTCGCATACGCGGAGTAGGCTAGTCATTCAGCGCAAAATCACTCCTCACGCGAACTGTGTATTCCGTGCGAAGTCATTTCTTTCATAAACTATGTAGTCCGCGCGGAGTCACTTTACTTGGACAAAAACGCTCTTTGGCTCAAACATTGCCCCTAGGCCTTGAGCTTTGAGACTAAGCGAGAAGGCCTTATTTGAACATGTCACGACGCTTCAAGATTTGGGAGATTTTAACATCTTGGCGTCATCGCGATCTCGCCTCGCGGAAGATCAAATATTTAATGTCCCCGACCACTTCGCGAGGCAACTTGGTTTTATTTAAGGGGGTTTCTTACTCACTACGTAGCGAGCAAGTATGTATCTTGACGTAAGGTTGGCGAAGCGAACTGTGCTATCTCACTGGTGAATATAAGAAATGACGAAGCGAACCAACAAGAGACACGGACTTCGCCATTCTCGACACCCTGTGTGTACAGGCTGTAAAGAAACTTTAAGAGACTCTGGTCCAGCTTTATTTCGCTTGTCATGTTGCCCCCATGTGAACTCTTTCACTAAGCAACGAAACTGCTGAGGTTCAAATTTGGTCTTCTCTTGAGATTGGGTAAAGGTCTCTATACAATTGTTTACTTGGGAAGTAGGAAGTCACTATAGAATCACATGTTCACCCTATCTTTAAGGCTCATATCTCGGAGCAAAGCTCTGCATGCAGGACACATGTTAACAAGAGTCAGTCCCTTCTTTCTATAAGAGAGTCCGCTGGCCAAGTTTGGAATATCAACCAAGTCTTTCTGCCTCTTTGCCATGGATCCTTCTTCTTTTCTATTCATCCTTATGTCCCTACTTAAAGCGAAACCACCATTTCCCTTGCTCATTGCTTGCTTTGATGAGTTTCGAAGTCTACTCTTAGGTCGAAGGTGGGTTTCAAAATCCACTCTTAGGCCAATCCTCCGCATGGAAGAACAAATAGTTTGGGCACCTTCTGCCTTGCACCTGCTGTTCTACCCACGCGTGAGGCTTCGGAGGTCCTTTGTCCACTCATGTTTCGGGAGTTCACCAGTGTTCTTGAAGCACGCCCCGAAAGCTTCGGAGGTAGCATTAGGGACCTGTCTCCGATGCTTAGATCCACACTTTTAAGCGCGAAGCATTTAGAGTTTATTGTAAACATGCTTGCTTCGGCCATAAAGCAGCCCACGTAGCCTGTATCAGAGTGTAAGAAGGAAAAAAATATGTGATGTTATATTTAGGGCCTCTAGGATAGGCCCCAATCTTGTACTAATATATTATTGTAGACTTTGCACGTTTATGATAAAATGGAAGTGAGAAATGAAGAAAATTTTATTTAGGGCCTCTGGAATAGGCCACAATCTTGTACTAGTCTGTTGGTTAGACTTTGCACGTTTACAATGTTTTGAACTAACTTATCTCTTGGGTTGCCCCCTAGTGGGAGGTGGCGGAGTGCTATCGCGAAGGCGTGGAACACTATGGACAGTGGTCATGGGGTCCGCGGGGTCCACGGGGTCACCCGAATGTGGGGAATCCGCGCGCTCCCAAACGCCAGCGAGATGGTGCTTTAAGAAACGACCATTAATAGGATTGGAATGTAGTGTACCGTCGAGGTCGCGCAGGTGGTATGCCCCCTTGGGCAATATGCGATGAATAATAAAAGGTCCTTCCCACCGCGTGGAGCACTTCCCACGACCTTCAGTTTTTTGGCCCAATGGTAGCACTGCGCGCCATATTGATTGGCCCTCGGTAAAGCTCTGTCCGCGGGTAAGTTTATCATAGGACCGCGCAACACGCTGCTTCTCAAGGATGAGATTGTTGAAAGCTGTGATGCGATGTTCAACAAGGTCTTTAAGCTCTTGCCACATTGCCTGGATGTAATCGTCACCAAGCAACTGATGCTGTTCTTGGACGCGAAGTGAGGCAACGTGAACCTCCAAGGGAAGGACGGCGTCATGGCCAAACATGAGAGCATAAGAGGTGGTGTCTGTCGGACTGCGCTTGGAGGTACGGTAGGCCCACAGAGTATGGTAAAGCTCAAGATGCCAGACGCGGGGGTTCAACTCTAGCATCCTACTCAAGATACCAAGGATAACTCTGTTGCTTGCCTCCGCCTGACCATTGGATTGTGCATAATAGGGGGTCAAATGCAGGAGTTTGACACCATAGCCGGCGAGGAATGTGACTACAGCATCGGCCATGAAAGCTGCCTCCTGGTCCATTACAATGCACTCCAGGATACCAAAGTGGGAGATAACATTACAGAAGATAAAGTTGCGAACCGCAGTCGTGGAGGCGACCTTGAGTGGCTCGGCCTCAACCCACTTGGTGAAGAAATCGGTAGCTACGATAATGAACTTATGTTGCTCGGAGGAATGGGGATGGATGATACCGACGAAGTCAATCGCCCATCCTCAACCTGGCCATGGTTTAATGATCGGTTGTAATGGAATGTTTGGAACATGTTGCACGGGTCCGTGAGCCTGGAAATCTTGACATCCTTTGGCGAACGCAATACAGTCTTTGAGAATGGAAGGCCAATAGTAACCTTGGCGACGGATTAACCAACGCATCTTTCGTCTAGCTTGATGCGAACCACAAACGCCGGAATGCACTTTGCGCATAAGCCGCTTAGCCTCGGTGCCATACACGCAACGGAAGTCATTACCGTCTTCGCCGTGCCGACGAAGCTCCCCGTTGCGAAGTATGAAGTTGAGGGCGAAAAACCGTATTTGCCGAGAATGAGTAGTATCCTGAGGGTGCTCGAGGTGGGCAATGAACGAGAGTCGCCAGTCTTCATTGATGGGATCTAAAGCAGCAATGTCAAAAGCGTCTACCTTATATTGCCCCCTTGCAATAAAAGAAGGAAGAGTTCACCGTTCAACTTTGAGAAGCCTTTCGCCCACTCTATCTCGCAAGCTAAGACTGGATGCAAGCTACGCGAGCTCATTCGCCGCGAAGTTGAACTCGCGCGGAATGTGCTCGACATGAACATCGTCAAAACGATCTAAGATGTCAAAGGCTTTTCACAAGTAAGGCTCAATAGAAGAACTTAAGCACTTGAACTTTCCCACAAGCTGGTTGACAACCAATAAAGAGTCACCGAAGACTTGAACCTCGCGGACTCCTAAGTCTAACAAAATTTCCAGTCCGATGATGAACGCCTCGTACTCCGCCTGATTATTTATACATTTAAAGTCTAGCTGGAAAGAGTAAGAAAACCGGTCTCCTGCAGGGTTCTCGATGGCGATCTCGGCACCTGCAGCGAACTCAGTGCGCGAGCCATCAAAGTAAAGAGTCCATAAAGTAAGAGAGACTATGGCGAACTCTAACTCGCGGAATGCTGTCAGTTCGGTTGGCGGGTGGTGGGTGAGGAAGTCTGCTATGGCTTGTCCTTTAATCGCTTTTTGCGGAACATATTGCAAAGAGAATTCGAACAAAGCCGATATCCATTTGCCTATGCGTCCCCGTAGGATAGGGCAGGAAAGCATGTACTTTACGAGATCAGACTGAGCGATCACCACTGTGGTAAAGGCTAACATGTAGTGGCAGAGATTGCAACCCACGAAGAAGAGGACAAGAAACAACTTTTCCATCGGAGAGTAGCGCGTCTCGCAATCGGTTAACAACCTGCTAAGATAGTAAACGACATGTTCCACTCCGTTCTCATCGTCTTGTGCAAAGAGTCCACCAATGGACAAGTCAGCAGCAGCGATGTAAAGCTTAAGCGGAACGCCAAGGTGAGGGGGAACCAAAACAGGCGGGTTCGTAAGATAGTCTTTGATTCGGTCAAAAGCCTCTTAGTGTTATGACTCCCATACGAACTCGGTTGCCCTTTGGAGCTTGAGAAGAGATGAAAACGGCTGAACCTTCCCTGCCGCGTTTGAAATGAAATGGCGGAGGAAGTTGATTCGCCCGGTCAATTGTTGGAGCTCCTTTTTGGTTGTTGGAGGTGAGGCGCTTATGACCGCCTGCGCCTTGTCCTTGGGGATCTCGATGCCCTGTTGGTGGACTAGAAATCCTAGGAAGTCGCCGGCCTCCACGAAGAAGACGCACTTGGCGGGATTCATCTTCAGGTGATGTTTCCGCATCCGCGTGAAAACCTGCCGGAGGTCGTCCACGTGTGTCACTCACATCTTGGTTTTAACCACTACGTTGTCTATGTAGACTTCGATTAGCTTGCCTAGGATATCATGAAAGATGAGGTTCATGGCGCGTTGATATGCTGCCCCCGCGTTCTTGAGTCCAAATGGCATGACAACATACTCGAAAGCGCCTGCAAACCTCGGGCAGCGGAAAGCAGTCTTGTGGTGATCTTCGGCAGCGACAGAGATCTGATGGTATCCAGCAGTTCCATCCATGAAGGATAGCACTTCATGCCCTGCGGCCACGTCAATGAGGAGGTCAGCAACAAACATGGGAAATATGCCCTTAGGCGTTGCATTGTTGAGGTCACGGTAGTCAACACAGACGCGCATTTTGCCATTCTTCTTGCGGATGAGAACGACGTTGGACAACCATTTATTGTATTTGGCCACACGAATGATACCTGATTGGTGCATGTTTTCGATTTCTTCTTTGACCGCGATTTAGGTCTCAGTTAGCATGAATCTGCTGTCTTGGCAGACTGCACGTCTGTCGGGATGAGTAGGCAGACGGTGACAGACTAAATCCGGGGACAGACCAGACATATCTTCATACCTTTCGGCGAAACAATCCCTATATTCATGTAGTAAGGCGAGAAGGTCTTCCTTTACTTTCCCCGCCAACTTGGCACTGATGAAGAGTAGTAAGGGCTTGTCTATAGTGCCCATGTCAACTTGTAAGGTGGGGTCGCGGACTTGACTTGGCATGTCGTCCAAGGCAGCGGGTGCTAACTGAATAACTTCCTTCTCGGTATCGGTATAGTCCACTATCTCGTCTACATACTCCATAGTGGCGACCCTATCGTAGGCTTCGCGTTCCGCCCAATATGAGAGGAGTCTCTCATATAGCGACTCTCCAGCCTCGCGTGCTTATGTTGAGGATGTACTAATCATCAGAAGGTTGGAAATGGTCCGCGATGGTGTGAGGACATTGTAAGTCATCCCTCGCCTGAGTGAGTCCCCATCGCGTTAGGTTGGAGGCCGTGACCCCATAGGGGAGGCCTTTGGAATCGATGCCTTGGACTTCCAATGGGCCCAAGTCGGTATTGTAGTAGCGAGCATCATTAAAGTTTGCGGAAATGGAGAAAGGACGCGGGTCTGCTTTGATGAGGACCGCCTCGAGTTTCTCATTATCTCAAATTATGAGCTCCTGGTGCATGGACGAAGGTATACAAAAACTTCTATGAATCCAGTCGCGGCCCAGGATCATGCTATAGGATGAAGCACATTCGGCGACAAAGAATGTGTAAACCCGTGATGCTGGTCCCACCTTGACTCATAAGAACAACAGACCTAAAGTTCTGGAAACTTGTCCGGTGAAGTTCTTGACTGTCAAAAACGTAGTCTGGATCATTGAGCACGAGATAACAAAGAGTCCCATAGTGCAAGTGGTGACGACATTTACTACAGCTCCCGTGTCGACCATAACTTTGTTTATCATAATCCCTTCCACTTCAGCCGTGATGTACAATTGCCTCATGTGAGTGGCCATGTCCAGGGTCGGAGTGGAAAAGGTCAGAGTCAACATGCTTGTGACGCTGCTTGTGGCTTCCAATGAAGGAACGCTCACGGGTTCCGCCAGGACTGGACTCATCTCGCTACTGCATGGCGAGGATATGTCACAAACATTATCACTACTGTCTGGAATATCCGCCGCGTTGCATGTTGCGTTCGGCGGGAGAACATACCTCTCAGAGATGAAGAACACCATTCCGACTTGAAAGGAGAACTGCTCGCGAACTGGAACCATTGGGGTCTCAATGCTTCCTAGTTCTCCTTCAAGCACAACGAATCCGTTCTCTGTTGGGCTGACCTCTTCATCTGCAGGCCATGCAGCCACTTCAACCAAGTTACATGGGAATGATTCACCCCGCCCTTATGTTTGGTCTTCTCCCAAGTCGATGCGAGGCTCGAAATGAGTTTCCTCGTGCAGTGAATTTTCTCAAAAACATTAGACCATGAGCTCCGCGAGGTTAGGGCTAGAGGTACTACTTTCGACACCTGGTGCGGAGATATCCTCTGGCTGCCGTGGTCGCCATATGAGTTTGGTCGAGGGCTGCTTACCTTCAGCTGGCTGCTTGTCTGTGGTTAGAGGGATTTTAGTGTTGTCATCTGCCTTAGACGGAGAAGGGCCTGAGACCTGAGGCTCATGCCTGGCTGGTGGCCAGGGCTAACTTGGTTACGATGGTTCCTTCTTTACCTCAGGTTCTTGGAGACGAAGCTCTTGTGGATGTGATGAGCGAGGCGTCTCTCGCCTTGGCTCGTGTTTCGAGGTAGTGGACAATCTCCACTTCACTAGGGAAGGTGGTTCCCGTCTTCTTTCAGTTTCTGGCGACTGCCTACGCTTTGGTGGAGGTAGCGGGTCCCTACGACGTTCAGCTTCCGACGTCGGCCTACGCCTCAGTGGAGGGGGTAGTTCCCTTCTCCTGTCAAGCTCTTATGAAGGCCTGTGCCGGGCAGGCTGTGGATTCTTTCTCCTTTTTGGCTCAAGAGATGGTCTGTGCCTAATGGGGCACGGATCCTGTTTTGGTGGTACGGTGAGGTGACAGAAGACATTCGCCTTTGGAGCGGGGTCGTCTGCTACCTGCGCACAGACACGGGGAGGTGTGACAGGTGGTCTTTGGAGTAGAGTGCGCAAGCCTTCAGCTTCCCACCACATCCTTTCGGGTGTCTACAAGAGCTGCGAGGGTCGTATGATGCCATCGTCGGTAGCTCGCAAGGCGCGCAGGATGTTGCCATACTTCTTCTATAGCTTCCGCTTCTTGGATCTGTTGATGGTGACCGGCTTACCCCCTTGCTGTGCATACCAAATCCCTTCCTTGATCGCTAATTTGGATGTTGGGGGAATGTAGGGATCGGTCAAGATACCTTGCCGAGGGCTTGAAGCCTCGCTATCTTGGTGCTCGCTGCTGGAGTTGGATATGTCCATCTCGTTTGAAGCTGGAGACGAAGGTACATCCTTAGTCTTGTGTGATTGGACGAAGGTTTCGAGGTGCTTGATCCTCTGCTCTAGCTCTTTGCGAGTCCTGGGACTCATGGGTTGATAGTTGTCAGCTAGGGACGGTGTGTCGTCCTGCATGGTAGCCTTGCCTTTATCCTTTCTTGAAAGTCGATCGGGCTGAGGTCTGGCTGCTAACTCCCTTGCCGGGTAGCGGTTCCCATTTTGGTTTGTCAGCATGATATAGTCATTCGCCGGTCTCTTGCGGTCTCGACCCGACGGTTCGCGGGGACATGCGTTCGGAGATAGGTCCAATGTTATAGCGCCCTGGCCGATGCGCGGCCAGGCGATGTCAGCAGTTGTGATCATGAAGTTACTCTTTTCTTCAAAGCGAATGTACTTGAGATCTAGCCAATCCTGGACTTGCTCGCGGAGCTGGTAGCAATTGCGAGTTCTGTGTCCCCAACTGTCATGGAACTTGCAGTGGACGCGACCTTCCTTGTATTCAACATAGGGTAAGGCCTTTGATATGGTAACGAGTCCGCTATTGATAAGGTCGTGTAAAACCTCGTGCACGAGGTTGACGTTGTAAGCGTACCGGCGAGATGGTTGACATGTGTCATCATTACCTTCCTCGCGGTCTCGTTTAGGCGCCTGGCGCAGATTATCATCCTTTGGGCATTCAGACAAGTTCAGGGTGATCCTCCGTTAGCCTGGCTTTGTCGTGCAATGGCGGCTGGTTTCTTTTGGATGATCGTTCCAGTTTACTTCGACCATACCAACCACGGCCGGGAAGGGGTCTACATCCACTAGGGAGGCTGTGGTCTCTGGCATCTTCATCTTCAAGACCCCGAAATTCAACCAAGTCTGCAGTTGCTCGCGAAGCTTGACACAGTCTTTGGTGTCATGATTGTAGACGTTGTGGAAGCTACAATATTTCTTGTCTTTTAGTTCTTCCTTGGACGGGACCTTATGATCCAATCGTACGTATTTTGCCTCAATCAAGTCATTAAAGACAAGATGGGCGTTTTCCGCGTCGTACGTGTATGCCTCGTATTCGGGCTTAGTCCATGCAAAAGACTGGATTGTGATTGGCTCACGGGTTATTTTGAGATTCTTCAGTTTATGAGCCAATGACTTCCCAGTCAGTTTGACCGCTCCGACGTCATCGTACTCCTGCGCGACCTCAGCTTCCTCCTGCCTCTGGTAGTAAGGATCAAACGTAGGGAATTGGAGGTTTAGTGCCCCCACTGTCCTGTTTCTCCCTGGAACGTAAGTCCCCTTGGAGGAATTTGCCTTCTCATCTATTTCATTGAGGATTAGCTCATAGCTGCCGACTTTGTTGATTAGGTCGCCCATGGATATGAAGTGCTCCCCATGGTGCTTCAGTCTCTGGCGATGCTCGAGGCCACGGACAACCAACTTAATGGCTTCCTACTCGGGTAAGAGGAAGTCGCACTTGGCTTGTTGAATTTTGAAGCGTTAGAGGAAGGAGACTCCTAACTCCATACTCTGTTGACTCATCTAAGTAAGGGAATCAAGGCCAAGCTCTGGCTCAATGGTGTCGTATGTTTCCCAGATCAATCTCTCCATGATAGGCCAGTCCGCAATGGATCATGGCTTTAACCTGGAATACCAACTGAATGCAGCTCCGGATAGAGAAGTCCCGAAGAGTTTGAGCTCGAGGATATCATTGTTCCCGTATTGGCCGCACTGGACTTTGAAGCGGGCCATATGAGTTGCTACGTCTTCCCTTGTTTCTCCAGAGAAAGTAGTGAACACAACATTCTTGAACCCATGCGGGAAAGGGTATTGCGCCATACTATCAGGGTAGGGGTCGCGATACTGCAAGGCAGCATCACCTTTTCCGGTTTGCTCCTGGACGATGGAGGAGATGAGCTAGCGCCAGTCGACTGTTGTCACAGGCGCGGATTCCGCTCCTCCCTCATGGTTTGGCCATGCAGAGAAACTAGCGGCCTGTCCAACATTCTTGGGAGCTAGGCTGGAGTAGTCTAGAATCGGGTCAGCTGGTGTCCTCGCCCCATGGCTTGGAGAATCGTTCAACCCTTTGAATGTAGCAAGAGTGTTACGCGGGGGCGGTATCTTTAAAGTTCCAGCCCCTAGTGCAAATTGCGGGGATTTTGGAGTCCCAACTTTAGGGTTTCCCCTGGCGCGCTCATTTGGAGGGATGTACTTGGACGATCCCTCGTTCACGCTTGCGCCCGTAAGGTTTAGAGCTGGGTTTTTCGGCGCTTGCGCCCTCATCCAATCTTCGACTTCAAGGACCTATAGGTTTACAAGGTCCTGTTTTTCTTTGACTTCTTCCAGCTTCTCCAAACTGTTCTTACTTCTAAAGAAAGAAGCATCCTGTTGATCATGCATCTTGGCATCGTGGTCGTCCAAGCGGCGGGTCTGCTCATCTATTGTCGCGCGAGTGAGCGACATGATCTCCGCGTTCTGCTTCACGGTCTTCGTGTTCTAATTCAGGTCCTTTTGGATCCATTGGAGGGAACCGTTGACCAAGTCCTTGTCTTCCTTTACTTCGCCGGAAAACCGGTTGAAGTCTTCAGTGAGTATGGCAAGGTTGTGCTGGTCTGCTTCCCAAAGGGTCTTGTCCTTTTTGGCCTGTTCAACAAGGCCGTCTACCTTCCCAGTGAGGTCGGTGACGCTTTGTTGAGTGGCGGAGCTTTGAGTTGTCAAACTCTGGATCTGCCCCGTGAGTTGTGCGAACATCTAGAAGACTTACTCTATACACGGAGCATAGTCTATGTCTTGGGTTGGCTGAGAGCCTACCATGGTGGTCTCGCTGAAGTCTGGGTTACCAAATTGAGCAAGGACTTGTGTTTGAGTGAGGGATCAGCAAGCCGCGCTATTATGTGGCTTGTACCGTAGTGACCTGTGCTTGAGACAAGAAAGCTGAGGCTTTCGGTATGGTGCGTCCTCTGTTTTCCCTATGATGTCTCGCTTGTACTCCTTGTCCCACTGGACGTGCCAATGTTTTGGCCACGATCCTCAGCGCGCGGACCAGAGGTAAACAACGAACAAATAGTGAGGGAGATGAGTTGCGGGCGTGCACCTCGCGGACGAGGAAAAAGCTTGTATGGTGAGCTTGACTTCTTGATCAGGCAGAAAGGGGGTTTCCATGTGCCACCTCAGGTGAGGAATTACGAGCACAAGATGATCGATACTCACGGCGGGACGCGAGCAGAGCAACAAAGGGAGTTCAGAGAGAATCGGGGTAGAATCCGAAAGGGCTCAGAGAAAAGCCTAGGCGGCGGCGCGCTTAGGGTTAGGGTTTTCGAGTAGCTCGAAGGGTAACTGAGTTTCAGTTTGTATTTTGTTGAGAGATTTGATTGTGTCCGTAGAGATTGCGCCGAATCCCCTTATATATCAATTTGACTTGCGGCAGAAGAGATGTATTCATAGTCCAAATTGGATTCTGAAACCCTAATGTGACAAGGACATTGTTTTGCTCACGCGAACCAACCAGCTTGTGACACATGTCCATTTCGCATACTTCATTCCGCATAGGGCTTTGCTTCCGTGTTGCCAATCTGTAGACTCCTATACGGACTAGATTTATGAACAATCATATCCCGCGGGGTGTCATAGTCTCAAACCATCCCGCGAGCTCCTGAAGCTCGTTTCTATCTTGAGGGCTATTTGCATCTCGCGGGCCTTAGAATGACTTTATCTATTAAAAGGGCTACAAGGATTGGCCCGAAACAATGTCAAAGACTTTTCATAGTCTTTAATGATTAATGTGATGCACGCGGACTCCGCCAGTAACTTCTTCTCGGAGCTTCCCACGCGGGCTAGTTCGACAGCTCGCCTCGCGTATTCCGCTTGTTACCTACGTGAAGTGTTAATCTCGCCTCAACTACGCGAAGTGTCAATCTCACCTCGTCTAGGCGAAGTATCAATCTCGCCTCGCGTACGCGGAGTGAACTAGTCATTCCGCACGAAGTCACTCCGCGCACAGACTGTGTATTCCGTGCGAAGTTATTTTTTTGGCGAACTATGTAGTCCGCGCGGTGTCACCTTACTTGGACAAAAATACCATTTGGCTCAAACAGGTTGTGGCTTGAAGCGAAATTGTGCCAATCGTACCCGCAAGCATTTCTACAGGTGGTATACTGAAAGTTCAATGTTATCTCGAGTTCTTGACTCTTTCAAATCGATAAAGACAAGCAGCAGGAACGCGTAATGATATTTCCTACTTCAAACCATATGATACAAATTAAGAGAGGACTATCACACTAGTAAGAAAAGACGTAGAGACCTAAAAGTCTAAAACTGCTGTCTTGGGATGTCTATATGTATGCCTCTCAAGTCCTTGATTATCCCAACTCATTTTCAGTTCTTCTTCACCAAGATTATCATTATCTGGGAGCCTGTGCTGACTGCATTGCAGCCCTATGGCCATGGAAACTAAATCATGCCAACAGCTTCATATCTTCTTTCTTCCATACATGGCTCGCGGCCACAGCATACCCCTTACAGACATAGCTAAACTATTTTCTTCTCATGGGGCAAGATGCACCATAGTAACCACTCCCCTCAATGCACCACTCTTCTCCAAAGCAACCCAAAGAGGTGAAATTGAACTTGTTCTCATTAAGTTCCCATCTGCTGAAGCAGGGTTGCCTCAAGATTGCGAAAGCGCCGACTTGGTTACTACACAAGACATGGTGGGAAAATTTATCAAAGCCACCTTTCTACTTGAACCACAGTTTGAGAAGATTTTAGATGAACATCGACCTCATTGCCTTGTTGCTGATGCTTTCTTTACTTGGGCTACAGATGTTGCTGCCAAGTTTCGAATTCCAAGGCTGTATTTCCATGGAACCGGTTTCTTCGCATTGTGTGCTTCACTGAGTGTGATGATGTATCAACCTCATTGTAATTTGTCATCTGATTCAGAATCTTTTGTCATTCCTAATCTCCCCGATGAAATCAAGATGACTAGAAGCCAATTACCTGTGTTTCCTGATGAGTCAGAATTTATGAAGATGCTCAAAGCATCTATAGAGATTGAAGAAAGGAGCTATGGGGTTATTGTTAACAGCTTTTATGAACTAGAACCAGCTTATGCAAATCATTACAGGAAGGTGTTTAGGCGGAAGGCATGGCACATCGGCCCTGTTTCATTATGCAACAAGGCAATAGAGGATAAAGCAGAGAGGGGATCAATAAAAAGCTCGACTGCTGAGAAACATGAGTGTTTGAAATGGCTTGATTCAAAGAAACCACGTACGGTTGTTTATGTATCATTCGGAAGCATGGTCCGTTTTACTGATTCTCAGCTACTAGAAATCGCAACAGGCCTTGAGGCTTCTGGACAAGACTTCATTTGGGTTGTGAAGAAAGAAAAGAAAGAAGTAGAAGAGTGGTTGCCTGAAGGATTTGAGAAGAGAATGGAAGGTAAGGGACTGATGATAAGAGATTGGGCTCCTCAAGTGCTGATTCTTGAGCATGAAGCAATAGGAGCATTTGTGACTCACTGTGGCTGGAACTCTATCCTAGAAGCAGTGTCTGCCGGAGTTCCAATGATCACGTGGCCGGTGTTCGGCGAGCAGTTTTACAATGAGAAGTTGGTGACTGAGATACATAGGATTGGGGTTCCTGTTGGTTCTGAAAAATGGGCTTTCTTATTTGTGGATGTAAATGCAGAGACAGAAGGGAGGGTGAGGAGGGAGGCCATAGAGGAGGCTGTGACTAGAATGATGGTGGGTGATGAAGCAGTGGAAATGAGAAGCAGAGTGAAAGAGCTTGGGGAGAATGCAAGGAGGGCTGTTGAAGAAGGTGGATCATCTTTCTTGGATTTGTCTACTCTAGTCGGAGAGTTGAACGACCTAGCTTTTGGAGGATTAGTTGAATGACTTGAATCCCAACACCAGTACACTATTTGAGTTGCAGTAATCTTAAATTTCACTTGAACTCTTTTGCCTTCTTGTTGTCCCAAGTTTTCTAAGAATTTGTAGGTGATATAAATTTGCTAGCTGCGGTACTGAACTATGAGTTTGTCTCGTGCTTAATGTGATATATATTGAGCTCTTACTAATTATGTGGAGAAAGCATCTGTCTGTGCTATTTGTTCTATACTTTTGATTCATGTGTTTTTCTATGGTTAGAGTAATGTGAAGTGAATGACTGAATCTCAAATTGGTGCATCACTTTCTTCTTGTTGTTTTTTTTCCCCAAGAGATGAACTATATTAATGAGTTTTGGAGCAACAAGTTCCTCACGAACTTAAAACTGAAAGTCCGTACGGACACTTTTGGTATAAATTTAAATTTTTTTTTTGATAAAAAGTGAGGGTAAATTTTCATCACCATATTACAGCTACAACATCACAATTTGATTATAGTATGTTATCTCGGAGGATTGTGTCAAGTGCCAAGTTTAAGATATTTTCATGTCTAGATATAAGTACTTGACTTTTTCTTATGTGTTTCAGATGATTAATAGACATTGAATTTGTTAGTTTTTCTTTGGTCGAGAGATGTGTGAAAAAGAGAAGAGACCTCCTCTCATCCTATTGAATTAATGAAGAAGAAGAAACCAACAAGAGAGGGGCACCAAATCGACACCTGTCAAAACAAAATGATGAAACAAAACTATGAAATTTGAAATTAAGAACGACATATACGTCACTTTTATAATATGACAAAATAACAGGAGAGACACAATACCACATCCCACTAAGCGAATTGATCTAATGATGTACCGTTATTATTAGACGTTGAGTTTGTTTATCACAACAGTGTTCAAACTATGGTAAGCTTAAATCAAAACAAAACTAGGCTATATATGATTTTTCGAAAATTGATACGTAAACTAATTTCAGAAGTTTTCAGGATATTTCGTTGCCGAAAATGACCTTCTTTGAAAACATTCGTCGCCCACACTACACACAAGTCTTTTTTTTTTTTTTCTTTATTTAGTCAATTGAAAATTTCATTAATTCATAAAAACTACAATAAAAAACCTAATAAATTAGAATAAATAGGAACAAGCTTTCAACTTTTTTATATCTGAAAAAGTTGAAAGCCCACACTTCACACTAGTCTTGCTTCTCCATTTTCCTTGTCACATGCGTTCACCCATTGCTCTGACGCAAGCCGTGATGTCACATTGATCTTTCATCTCCTAACGTGTGCGCTAAGGTTGACCAGACTTCTCCGACTCCTGAGTCCTTACTGGACCCGGTGATTCCATTTGTTTGACTACTGTCCACAGAGCATAAGAGCTTTTCTGTATTTTTTATTTTTCAAAAAAGGTACGGAACAGGCTTGGCGGGTAGGCTCGTGCTCCGAACGTACGTCCGGGTCTATTTATTATATTAATAGTAAAAGCTTACGTTAGGAGGACCTGGACCTTAATCTATGAGATACAGAATCAAAGTGACAATAATTATTAAAAAATGAAAAATTATGATTTAGATAGGGAACTGAAATTCCCACCCCCAAAACTGAAATCCCCACCCCTTCTGATTTTTTTATTAATTTTTTTTCCCACTAACTTTTAGCTTCCGAAATTACCCTTAACCTTTTTTGACTCTGACTCGATCACACTCACACCCCTCATTCTTCACCGACTCGATCGCTCTCCACACCAGACATAATCGCCTATGCCCTAACTCCGACGCCTGAAATCCTCCCAGATCTGAGCCGGTCCGCACCCGATGGACGAAGCGCTTGAACTCGCACGCGCCAAGGACACCAAGGAGCGCATGGCCGGAGTGGAGCGCCTCCACCAGCTTCTCGGGGCTTCCAGGAAGAGCCTCTCCTCCTCTGAGGTCGCCGCCCTCGTCGATTGCTGCATGGATCTTCTCAAGGACAACAACTTCCGCGTCTCCCAGGGCGCTCTCCAGGCCCTCGCCTCCGCCACCGTCCTCTCCGGCGACCTTCTCAAGCTTCATTTCAATGCGCTTGTCCCCGCCGTCGTCGAGCGCCTCGGCAATGCTAAGCAGCCTGTTTGCGACGCCGCCAGGAGGCTTCTTCTTACTCTCATGGAGGTCTGTTCTTCTTGCCTGTTCTCTATGTACTTTCTACATGCTATTGACTAATTCCAAAGCCGAATCGATATATGTTGCTATTTTTGTGATTGGAATATAATCTCGGGTAGAAGATATAGTTAAGCTCTTAAATTTTGGGCAAGATGATCCTCACATGATAGGGATAGTGGTAAATAGTCTCATAGGAATGCTTTAGGTATGAAACGCACAGATTCGAAGCAAAATTTTTAATCATATTGCTGTTATACATTCCATGTTCACTGTTGGATTACATCCAGTATGTGCAATGACGCATCCCATGCGAGATATGATATAATGCCCAATTATGATGATTAACACCAGTATGTCCTCCTTGTCCTACTCATACACCACTGTTTTTCGCAAACAAAAAATTGTCAATGTTGTTTTCACCAACCCAGAAAACTGGGCTTAAGTGGATTTAGCTGGAATTCATTCTGCACTTGGGTTCATAATCTACTGATCTACTTTATGATGTTATAGTTGAAAGGCAGTCTAGACTTTTGTTTTTAGGCAGTCTAGACTTTTGTTTTTTTGCTTCCTATCTCATTAGAAATGCTTTATATTTTAGTATTGAATCTTAAATTTGAAGGATGAACTCAGAAATCACAACAGACTAAAAGTTGAAGTGGATAGCCATAAGTTTGAACATAGTTGTTTCCTGGGAATCATTATGCTAAAGCAAAAACTAAGCCATAAAAGGGTTCTCTTAGTTCTTGATGATGTCGGCATTTTACCAGATTCTTCTGTTTAAATAGATTCTTCTTTTTAAACATAGAATGATGTTGGCATTTTACCTGCCTTCAGTCTTGTTATTGGATTGCCAAATTTATTAAATTTGTTAATGCTTCAGAGCTGAGCTGTTTTGGTTCTTTTCAGGCTGATGTTGACAATAGCGGGGCTATTGATTATGGGGAATTCATAGCCGCTAGTGTCCATCTTAACAAACAAGAACGTGAAGAGCTTCTTGTTGCTGCCTTCAGATACATTGATAAGGATTTTAGTGGCTACATTACAGTCGATGAGCTCCAACAAGCTTGTGCAGAACATAATATGGCTGATGTAAGTCATCTGAATATGGAAGACAATGAATATATTTCCAGTCCAGTAGTGTGTTATTTGCAATTAGATCTCTTTGCAGATTACCAGTAAAAGACAAGCTTGCAAAATGAGTAGATTTGGAAATGTATAGGCACACTTGATGGCATTCGATCTCTTTATGCGCTTAATGAAATTTGATTATTTCATGAAGACGCTCTATTAATGTTCACATGATGGATGGCATTTGATGATTTATATGATAAGATCGATCTATTAAGAAGTTATATTCCATTGTCAAATTTCACATATGATTTTTTTTTTTTGGATGATAATAAAAGCTTCCTTTATGCTTTTTCGATAGAGTTCTTTGAGCTGTGTATCATCTGAATGTTTCTTTCTCTCTGTTGACATGGGTGAGAGACCTTCCTGGAGTATCATGAATGCATAGTCACATCTTTCTTTTCTATTCATGAAGCTGGTCAGTTTTGGAGAACTGGAAACAAGACTGCTTGATGTAATTTTTTTTTTTTTTTTTTTTTTGCTTGATGTGAATTCCCCTACCAGAAAGAAAAGAAGGAATAGAGTCAAGTCAGTCAACAGTCAAAAAAAAAAGGTTAAGGGCAATTTCGGAATCCAAAAGTCAGTGAGGAAAAAAATTAATAAAAAAATCAAAAGGGGTGGGGATTTCATTTGTAGGGGGTGGGAATTTCAATTCCCTTTAGATATCAGTTATTTAAAACCTCACAACAGAAAGAAATGTGAAAGAGTCATCGTTATATTATAAAAAATTATACCCTACATATTAAAATCGAGACATTTGATATAAAACCTATACCCGTTTTTTTTACCGGGTGGCCAATAATAGACGATTTGTTACATCATTCCTCATTTCTCTGTATTAGGTACTTGTTTGCTTAGGAGACTAAGTCCCAATTAGGTTACCTAGTTAACTTTTCCTGAATTTTACTATAAATTACTATAAAATCCCATAATGAAGAGAATTCTTATGCGTAATGACAAGGATGCTTTCTCTATTCAATGTTTTCTAGTGAGGAAGAAGAACCCAAATTTTATTCTGTAAAATGAATGGCGCATATTCATGTCTGTCTGTTTCTGTATATAGTAAACTAGTGAAGTGAGGACTGAGAAAGAAGGATCCCATTTCTTCTGGTTTTCTTTTTACCAAGGATCCTACTATTTCCTATAGAGAAAAGTTCACCATCGGTCCCTCAACTCTTGTGGCAAGGCCAATGTGATGCCCAACTTATAAAAACTACCAATGTGATGCCTACACTTTATTTTTCGTATCAACTTGGGGGTTGAGACCATATTCCGTCACGGTACCGTGTGTTTGGTCACGTGTCGTGCACGTGGCTCACCAAAAGAAGGTCATTTTACTGAAATAACCCTATTGTTTCTTACAGGGCTGCTCACCTGCGGGATACGATTTAAGGGACAAAAACGGACCATTCAATCTCAGCAGTTGGATGTTTAGTGAGTAAATCTTACGGTTCTAATGGAAACAAATTATATTCCAACTCTGTTTCATCTTCTTCCCTCATCGATCTCACTTTCCAAACTTTGCAACCCAGATCCGTTCATCTACTTTTCCTCATCTTGCTATCCTATTATGTAATTTGTTAGAGGCATCATCTGCTATCATTTTCTCATCCTTCCATAGAACTAATCTAAGCAACATGTAAATTAATTCCAACAAATGTAGGAAACCAGAAGTAACCCGATTAACAAATACCCATTACCCAATCTTCTCTCTAGTCTCTCTCTGAATTCGGTTCGCACGAGGCCGGATTGGTGCGCCCCGACGGACGCGGTTTGGATCTCTGGGTCTGAGGCTTGGTCTCTGTTGTTTCTTACGTTTCTCTCTGCTTTACTTTTCTTCGCAGTATTCTTCTTCTCCTCGTTCTTTCTAATCCGGATCCATCCCGTCTTCCCCTCCCCTCCGCCTCCCCCAGCTAGGTTGCCTCTAAATCCCCAAACCCCCCAAGAAACCCTACTAACCCCTCCACACACACAGATTTCTGCTTTCTTCACTCAAAAATCTGGCCAAATCATCTTACCTGACCAAGTCCCTTGGCAACTTCTCCGACATTGATTCCACTCCATTCTCCACCGCCACCTCCTCCTCCTCCCTCCAGCCCGTCGCCCTCCCCATCCCCACCACCATGTCCAAGATTCAGAACCCGACCACGAAGACGGCGATGGCGCATGGCTTAGTGGGCCTGTCGAGGGAGTCGCCGAAGAGGTGGCCGAGGTCGGAGGAGGAGGAATGAAAAATCCTTGTAGATTGACTAGTTCAGGTTTAGAATGGGCAGTGAGTCTGCTTATGGATGTTGCTTTTTTTACTCTTGATAAGTTGCTGGAACCCATACACCATGTTCGCTTTGCTGCAGGAAATGGAGATTCCGCCAGAGACCAAAGCTCATCTTGGTCGGCTCCTCTCTCGTCGCCATCGCCATCTTCCTCATCGGCTACGCCGCCGACCTCGGCCACCTCTTCGGTGACTTCCTCGACAGGCCCACCAAGCCACGCGTCATTGCTGTCTTCGTGGTCGGGTTCTGAATCTTGGACGTGGTGGTAGGGACGGGGAGGGCGACGGGCTGGAGGGAGGAGGAGGAGGAGGTGGTGGTGGAGTAAAAATCTAACGAGGGTTCGAGCCGCTTGGGCTCTCTAGGGGAAGAATCGAACTGGGTTTGACTGAAAATCAATGGAGGAAGTAGCCTTACCAGGTATTGCTTTGAGCTCGTAATTGGAAGAAGAGTAGTCCTCGAACTGGGTTCTTAGACTTAGAGATTTGCTCTTAATATTCATGGTTTGATCTGCAAAATCAATGGAGGAAGTAGCCAGAGTTTGGAGCAGCAAACTACCAATTGATGGAGTTCGAGTTTTTACTCGATTCTGGTTCCAATTAGATAAAATGTCCTTTATACCCTTTTTTTGGTGAGCCACGTGCGCGACACGTGACCAAACACACAGCGCCGTAACGGAATATGGCCTCAGGCCTCACGTTGATACGAAAAATCAAGTGTAGGCATCACATTGGTAGTTTTTATAAGTTGGGCATCACATTGGCCTTGCCACAAGAGTTGAGGGACCGATGGTGAACTTTTCTCTTTCCTATATATAGGTTAATATGTTCTCCGCCATAGAAGCATAATCACAAACACTGAAACACATCTTACCCTTTAACCAATTGCTTCTTCATCTTCGTTCTGAGTTCTGAAATCCAAACATGGGTAGCGAAAGCCATGACTCTGTTCACATATTCTTGTTCCCTTTCATGGCTCACGGCCACATGATCCCAGTCTCCGACATGGCCAAGCTCTTTGCTTCACACGGCGTCAAGATCACCATAGTCACCACCCCTCTAAACGCCATCAGATTCTCCCAAACGACCCAGTCGAGCAAATTCAACATCCAAATCAAGGCCATCGAGTTCCCAAGCGAAGAGGCTGGTTTGCCAAAAGGTTGCGAGAACGTCGACACGTTGCCCTCGCCTAATTTAGTCAACCCCTTCTTCAAAGCCACACGCTTGCTTCAACCACAGTTCGAGGAGCTTCTCAAGGAGTTCAAGCCGACTTGCATAGTGGCTGACATGTTCTTTCCTTGGGCTACTGAAGCTGCTGCCAAATTTGGTATTCCGAGGTTGGTTTTTCATGGGACTAGCTTCTTTGCTATGTGTGCTTCGGACTGTGTCAAGGTTTATGAGCCTTACAATAAGGTTTCAAGTGACACTGAGCCTTTTGTGATCCCCCATTTGCCGGGTAAGATTGAATTGACAAGAGCTCAAGTGCCTGATTTTATCAAAAACAATGTTTTGAATGATGTGACCCAGTTGCTGAAAGAGGCTAGAGAAGCCGAGTTGAAGAGCTTTGGAATTATTATGAACAGCTTCTATGAGCTCGAACCGGTTTATGCAGATTTTTACAGAAATGAGTTGGGGAGAAAGGCATGGCATATAGGCCCTGTTTCTCAATGCAACAGAGAGACTGAGGAGAAAGTACAGAGAGGAAAAGAAGCCACAATTGATGAGCATGAGTGTTTGAAATGGCTTGATTCAAAGAAACCAGATTCTGTTGTGTATGTCTGTTTTGGGAGTGTGGCCGATTTCAATTCCACTCAGCTCAAGGAGATTGCCATGGCTCTAGAAGCTGCCGGGCAGGACTTCATTTGGGTAGTGAGGAAAGGCAAAGATGAGGTGGATGAGTGGTTGCCTGAAGGATTTGAAGAGAGGATGGAAGGCAAGGGATTGATCATCAGAGGTTGGGCTCCTCAGGTTTTGATTCTTGACCATCCAAGTGTTGGTGGGTTTGTGACACATTGTGGGTGGAATTCCACATTGGAAGGCATTTCTGCAGGGCTTCCTATGGTGACATGGCCTGTGTCTGCTGAGCAATTTTACAATGAGAAATTGGTGACCCAGGTGCTTAAGATTGGAGTTGGTGTTGGAACTCAGAAATGGGTCAGGCTTTTTGGGGATAGTGTGAAGAAGGAAGCTGTTGTGAAAGCTGTGAGTCAGATCATGGTGGGAGAAGAAGCAGAAGAAAGGAGAAGCAGAGCCAGGGAGCTTGGAAAGCAAGCAAGGAGGGCTGTTGAAGAGGAAGGATCATCATACCAGGATTTTAATAAGCTAATTCAAGAGTTGAAATCCCAACAACTAGGATAAAAATGTCCAAGGATTTTTGCAGCAATGTTTCATTTTAGACACAATCTAGTAAACATTTTGTTTGGTTTATACTTTGTAATATGGTATGATGCAAACCATTGGAAAATGAGATCATCATCTTTTCATTAAAGAACAAAGTGCAAGTCCACTGAAAGGAGTGATACATGTTTGCATTCCGGATTCCATTTGTGACACAAAACACTTGGTTAGAGAATAGGTCCTCTTTCTTTTGCTCAACTCTACTTATGAAACGAAAATGAAACTTGCATCGGTACACAGGCATCGTTTTGATAGAATTGTTATCGGTGGAGGTAAAAGATTTTAGGGTAAACTATAGCCAATGTATGTTTTAGTCGGTAAACATTTTCACTCTTAGAAATATTAAGCATATTTGGTGATCATTAAGACAACAAGAAAAGAACATAGTCTTGCCTTGTGCGGTGAACATGTCGTCTTGCCTTGTGCAGTGAACATGTCGAGGATGAAGTTCTCAACGATGGAAAAACCTTGCTCAGCATATTAGGGCCCAATGTGTACATGTCAGATGGAGTCAAAGTAATATCTTTTCACTCTTTTGTGAGTCTTGTGTTCGTCTATTATTGCAGTCCCAAACTTGTTTCTGTTCCTAGACAACAAACATAAGAACAAAGCCTTAGCTCCAAAAGCTGCTGCCTTACCAAACCGTATCATTCGTTGCCATAATCTCTCTTCCTGATCAATCAATGATAAATATTCATCTTCAGTACCAAACCTGCATTCCAAAAGCTCTACTCCAACCCTAGCAAGTCCTCATGGAAACTAAATCACAACAGCAGCTTCACATTTTCTTCTTTCCATTTATGGCTCCAGGACACAGCATACCTATCATAGAGATTGCCAAACAATTTGCTTCTTACTCAGTAAAATCCACCATCATAACCACTCCTCTCAATGCACCACAATTTTCCAAAGCAATCCAAAGAAGAAAACACTTGGGGTTTGATCATGAAATTGAACTTCTACTCCTGAAGTTCCCCTCTGTTGAAGCTGGGTTGCCACAAGAATGTGAGAGCTATAACTTGGCTACGTCAACACTAGAGATGGAGCTAACATTGTTCAAAGCTATTACTTTGCTTGAACCACAATTTGAGCAGGCTTTCGACCAACACTGTCCTCACTGTCTCGTTGTTGATACCATGTTTCCTTGGGCTACAACTGCTGCTTCAAAGTTTGGCATTCCAAGTCTCCTCTTTCATGGAACCGGCTTCTTCTCATTGTGTGCTTCAAAGAGTATAATAATACATCAACCTCACTTGAAGTTGTCATCTGATTCAGAGTCTGTTGTCATTCATGATCTTCCAGTTGAAATTAAGATAAAAGGAAGTCAAATACCATCTTATTTAAAGCTGAACCTTGTAAATGAATTCACCAAGTTGTTTAGATCATCCAAGGACACTGAGGATAGGAGCTATGGGGTTATTGTCAACAGCTTCTATGAACTTGAACCAGATTATGCTGATCGCTATAGAAAAATGTTTGGGAAGAAGATATGGATTATCGTCCCGGGGTCACTGTACAACAAGGTAGCAGAACATAAAGCAGAGAGGGGATGCATGGAAAGCATTGAGGAAGTGCGCACGTGCTTATACTGGCTAAATTCAAAGAAACCGAAGACAGTTGTTTATGTATGCTTTGGAAGCCCCTGACCAATCTCAATGATTTTCAGCTTCTGGAAATTGCAGTGGGGCTAGAGGCTAGCGGGCAAGAGTTCATTTGGGTTGTGAACAAAGAAAAGAAAGACAAAGAAGAGTGGTTGCCTGAGGGGTTTGAGCAGAGAATGGAAGGTAAGGGACTCATTATAAGAGGCTGGGCTCCCCAAGTGCTCATTCTTGAGCATGAAGCAATCGGAGGCTTTGTGACTCATTGTGGGTGGAACTCAATCGTTGAAGGAGTGTCTGCTGGTGTGCCAATGATCACATGGCCAGTCTCGGCTGAGCAGATTTTTAATGAAAAGTTGGTGACAGAGATACTTCGAACTGGTGTTGCCGTTGGTGCTGATATATGGGGCACATTTGCGGATGAAATTGTGAAGATGGAGGCCGGTGTAAAGAGGGTGGCAATAGAAAAGTCCGTGAGTCTTATCATGGTGGGTGATGAAGCAGAGGTAATGGGAAGCCGAGCCAAAGAGCTAGGAAAGATGGCAAGGATGGCAGTTAAAGAAGACGGTTCATCGTTCAAGGATTTACGTGCTCTAATTGCTGAGTTGAGGTCCCTTTCGTCTCCACTCTTCTAATGCTTTGCAAAAGCTTCAGGAGGAAATTCTCACAACTTTTAAAATTGGGAGCACCTACAGGTGTTCAAATGTTGTACTTAGTACTAAGGCCAAAAACAATTGTAATGGAATGAAATGGTGATAACAAGTTAAAAACATTGCGATGAAATCATGAAGAGTTAACAGAAGATTCTATGAAACAAAATGTTATTAACAAGTTAAAGCATTGCGTTGAATCATGAAGAGTTAACAAAAGAGTCTATGATGTCATCATTGGAGAAATCTAGTACTCACTGTTTGGAAGAGATAAGTCACGGAATTTAACATATGCAAGCCAAACCTCTCTTCCTTCTTTCAATCGAAAACAATATAGACAGGGGTCTGACTGGACTTGGAAATAACTGAACACTGAACAGACTCAAACCAGATGAATATAACTGCAACATGAGGGCCTATTCGGCGCACCCGGAAATTGAACGGTGAGATCGCCGGATGGGGCTGGGTACGGGTGAGTGGACGGTGAGATCACCCGGGTGCGCTGTATAATTTTCGCTGCAACATATACAGGTTAAGAAGTAGAGAAGTATCAATTGTCCTGATTTGCAGATTACAAACTGGCCTACATAACAATGTCCATTTCGCAAACAGATACACGAAGAGTGGACAACCTTCTAGTAGCTTAAAGCACATGACTTATAGTATATTAATCATAAAACTAACAATATTGGAGAAAACAGAGCATTCCTTGCACAAATATTAGACAAACTGTAATGTCAACAATTGCAAGAGACGTATAATCAAACACAGAACCTGCCGATCATCATATATTTAAGATGCGGTTATGCTTATCAATCACTCAAAACTCACCATCATTTCAAATAATTAATGTAGAAAATGAGACTGATATGAAGAAGAAGGTTTTCTGTATATAATCTTAAGGAAACGATTACAAGCCTACCTCTATTTATATAAAGAGAGAAAACAAGCTAAGAACCAACTATACAGAGTAAGAACCATCAGTCCCTAATAACCTTCCATGAATTGTGGATCTGAACAACTCTAAACTGTAGAGATTGAACCAAAACTGTTTCACAGTTTTGACCAGAAGACATGGAAGAGAGAAGTAAGGGAAGAGACGTGTGACACACAAGTAAGCTATCTCAATACTCCCCCTCAAGCTGGATCGAGGGAATTCCTTGAGCCAAGCTTGGACAGCAGACGCTCAAACTGAGCGGAAGCAAGAATCTTAGTGAACACGTCTGCAAGTTGATCACAAGATCTTGTGTACATAGTCTCAATGAGCTTTGACTGCACTTGATTTCGAATGAAGTGGCAGTCAACTTCGATATGTTTTGTGCGCTCATGGAACACTGGATTTGCTGCAATGTGCATGGCAGCTTGGTTGTCACAATGCAGAGGAATTGGAGATGAATGCTTGATGCCTAAATCTTGGAGAAGAGCTTTAAGCCAAATAAGTTCACAAGCAATGGATGCCATTGCTCGATATTCTGCCTCAGCACTGCTTCTAGCCACCACTGACTGCTTCTTGCTCTTCCAAGTGACGAGATTGCCTCCTACAAATGTGCAGTAGCCTGTTATGGATTTCCTATCAAGGGCATTGCCTGCCCAATCGGAATCAGAGTAGCCTTCAATCTTGAAGTGATCATTTTTGCACATCAAAATTCCACGACTTATGGTTCCTTTCAAGTAGCGCAATATTCTCTTGACAATGCTCAGATGATAAACAGTTGGAGAGTGCATAAACTGACTAATCAAGCTGACTGAGTATGTAAGGTCTGGTCTGGTGATGGTAAGATAAATCAACTTACCAACCAGTTTCTGATAAGTGCTAGGATCAGTGAGAGTTGTACTTGGTGAGTCCAGCTTCAACTTGCTGTGCAATGGAGTTCGAGCAGGTTTACATGCAGTCATGTTTGATTCATCAAGAAGATCAAGGATGTATTTGCGTTGATTTAGAAACAGACCTTGAGTTGAGAGGTCCATCTCTATCCCCAAGAAATACTTTAGAGAACCAAGATCCTTGATGGCAAAAGCTTTATGTAGAGAAGCTTTTAGATTCTGAATTTCTTCTGTGTTGCTGCCAGCAATGATAAGATCATCTACATATACTAATACCACCAATTTTCCAACTTGACTGTTTCTAACAAACAATGAAGAGTCTGAATGGCTTCTTGTAAAACCTGATGCTACAAGAACTGAACTCAATTTAGAGTACCAAGCACGAGGAGATTGCTTCAATCCATATAAGGCCTTGTGAAGCTTACAAACCATGCCAGCTTCATGTTCACGAGGATGTCCTGGAGGCAGTTTCATGTACACATCCTCCTCTAAATCACCATGCAAAAACGCATTCTTTACATCCATTTGACACAAAGTCCAACCATGATTCATTGCAACTGAGAGTAGGACTCTAACTGTATTCATTTTAGCTACAGGGGCAAACGTTTCTTTATAATCAACACCAAACGTTTGAGTAAAGCCACGAGCAACTAACCTTGCTTTGTGTCGTTCGAGAGTGCCATCTGAATGATATTTGAGTTTATAAATCCATCTAGCTCCAACCAGTTTCTGTCCTTTAGGAAGAGGGACAATACTCCACGTCTTGTTCTCATCAAGAGCATTCAATTCATCTTTCATTGCTTGTTGCCATGCTACTGATCTGTTGGCTTCTGCATAGGTACGAGGCTCATATTCTGTGAGAATCTTGCTTACAAAGGCACTGTAAGCATGCTGAGTGTCACTCAATCCGAGCTCAATGGGATACCGTGAAGAGTAAGTAACATAATCTTGCAGCTTTGGAGGAGGATTCCGATCTCGTGGAGGATTCCTTCGAGGTAAAGATGGAACTTGTTGAACTGTCTCAGGATCTACTTCCTGGTCACTTGTTTCTGCACATGGCTGCTCAGTGTCACTACTGTGAATGACTTCATCATGAGTTGGAGTTGATGTGGTTGAAGTGGGGGTTGGAAGAACCTCAGTCATAGGAAACACTTCAGTTAAACACTCCCCCTGAAGATCACCAGCTGTGCACTGATAAAAGGACTCATTCTCATGAAACACAACATCTCTAGACACAAAAAATTTTCGTGTCAAGGGATTGTAACATTTATATCCCTTTTGTGTAGAGGAATAACCAAGGAACATGCACTTAATTGATCTGGGATCCAGCTTGTCTCGTTTATCAGATTGAACATGCACAAAACATGTGCATCCAAATGTTCGAAGATGAGAAATGTCAATTTTCCTACCCTTGAGCAGCTCAAATGGTGACTTAAAATCCAGAACACTACTTGGCAGCCTGTTGATCAGGTATGCTGCTGATTGAACACTTTGGGACCAAAATCTCTTTGGAACATGGGATTGCAGCATAAGAGCTCTTGCTTTTTCCAGTAAATCTCTATTTTTGCGCTCAGCTATCCCATTTTGTTGTGGAGTTCCCACACAGCTTGTTTGGTGTATGATGCCATGATCACTAAGATACTGTTTCATGATTTTAGAAGTGTACTCGGTCCCATTGTCAGACCTTAGAGTTCCCAATTTTGAAGAAAATTGATTCATGATCAAATTATGGAAGTCTTGAAAACATTTAAACACTTCACTTTTGAGTTTGAGCAGATAAACAAAAGTAGATCGAGAGAAATCATCAATGAAAGTAACATAAAATCGATAACCATCAAAAGAGTCAATAGAGGCTGGACCCCATACATCAGAATGCACTAGTTCAAAAGGCTTAGTTGATCTTGAGTGTGAGAGTTTAAAAGGAAGCCTAGTCTGCTTAGATAAATGGCAGATCTCACACTCATGAGCAACTTTACAAAAATTTGGAAATAGCCTAGACAAAACAGGAAAAGAAGGGTGTGCAAGTCGTCTGTGCCACAGCTTTTGTTGAGAAGCATTGGAGTTGAGCAGAAAACACTTTGAAAGACTTGAGTTGGTGGAAATGAAGTAAAGTCCATTTAGGAAGAAGCCTTCACCAATCTTCATCTTTGTGACTCGATCCTGAAAAATGATATTGTCAGCAGAGAAAATAGCAAGACAATGCAGGATTCGAGTCAATTTTCCAACAGACAACAATTTAAAAGGGAAAGAAGGCACAAACAATGCAGAAGACTCAATGACGTCTGAGAAAATTTTAATTTTGCCTTTTCCAGAGATGGGAACATTACTGCCATTAGCAATAGAGACATGAGAAGGTGTTTTTGATTTTTCAAAAAAAGAAAGATCTTTGAAATCATTTGTGATATGCTCGGAAGCACCAGAGTCTACAATCCAAAACTCTCCATTTTTACTCAAATCAATAGCTGTTGAGAGAGCGCAAATGATACCTGGGATGTCATCAGTAGAAGCAAAGCTTGTTTCTTCAAGGAAGCCTGCAAACTTCCCAAGTAGAGCAGTTGAGTTTCCTCCATTCCTTTCCAGACTTCCCTTTTTGCTTTGAAGAAAGTTTGCAAACTCATTTATGAGTGTGATAGGATTGGAGGTGAAATTGCTCATTTCTTCTGATGTGGTGCTCAACTTTGCTCTAGGATTGGATGGGTAAGAGTTTCTGCTAGTTCTTGGGTCATCATTCCACTTTGGCTTCAGATCAGGGTGAAGTATCCAGCAAGTTTCTTTCTTGTGTCCTACGCCAGTTCTTCCAATGCTCTCACAATGAGTGCATTTTAAGTCTGGCCTCTTCCCTCGATAAGGTCTGTTGCTGGAGAATGCTCTAGGCTCAAAGTTAGTTGCATCAGTCTCTCCAACTGCAACATTAGCATTCATGACCTTTCTTCTTACTTCTTCTCTATGAATAGTGCTACACACCATTTCAAGGCTGGGAAGCTCTGGTGTCATCAACAGGTAACCTTTGAGATCTTCATATTCAGATCCAAGACCAGCTAGGAGCTGAAAGACTTTATCCTCCTCAGCACGTTTGAGAAGAGTTACAGAATCAGTTGTATGAGGCCTGTACAGATTTAACTCGTTCCACTTTGTTTTCAAAGTTCCCAAATATTGAACAAAGTTCGAGTTACCTTGCTGAAGTTCTCCCAACTCCTTTTTTAGCTGAAAGATTCTAGCAGCATTGTTCAGATCTCCATACATATCTTTAACAGCTTTCCACAAGTGTAGAGAAGATTCGGAGAAGTTGAAAATTTCTGCAATCTTTGGCTCCATGGAATTAAGCAGCCAAGACATCACCAGCTGATCTTGAGATTGCCATGCTTCAAAGTCAGGTGATGAAGATGCAGGAACTTTACTCTTTTCACTAATAAAGCTAAGTTTGGATCTTCCTCCAAGTGCCAGAGTAATGGCTCTTGCCCAGGAGATGTAGTTGAACTCATTCAGAAGGGTTGAGCTGAGACGTTGATTTGGGTTAGTATCAACCATCTCAGGCCTGGAAGAGGATGAAGACGAAACTTTCTCACCGCCTTCAGACATGATGCAGGCCTTTTATGAACGAAGAGTCTATGAAATGAAACAGAAGCAGGTCCTATGAGGATCACTGCTCTGATACCATGTAGAAAATGAGACTGATATGAAGAAGAAGGTTTTCTGTATATAATCTTAAGGAAACGATTACAAGCCTACCTCTATTTATATAAAGAGAGAAAACAAGCTAAGAACCAACTATACAGAGTAAGAACCATCAGTCCCTAATAACCTTCCATGAATTGTGGATCTGAACAACTCTAAACTGTAGAGATTGAACCAAAACTGTTTCACAGTTTTGACCAGAAGACATGGAAGAGAGAAGTAAGGGAAGAGACGTGTGACACACAAGTAAGCTATCTCAATAATTAATTTTAGTCCAAACTTGTTTCAGTTCGTACCAAACAACAAAGTCTAGCCACCCAAGTCTTTGTATTGCAATTCTTGTTTAAGCTAGCAAAGTCCTGGCCTGATATTATAAATACCCAATATTTCCATGTGTTATCTCTCGTTTCAGTTTCTACTTCTTCACTTTCTTCATTTTGTGTTTTCTGTGTGCATATCAGCCAAGTATCCATGGAAATTAAAACTGATAAGCTACTTCACATTTTCTTCCTTCCATATATGGCTCCAGGGGCACACTCTACCCCTCATGGACATAGCCAAACTATTTGCTTCACATGGTGTAAAAGTCACCATAATAACCACCACTGTCATTGCAAAACAATTCACCATGCCAATCCAAACAAGCAAAAATTTGGGTTTTGAAATTAAACTTCTTGTCTTCAAATTTCCATCTGCCGAAGCAGGGTTGGCTGACGGAACTGAAACCTCTAACTTAGCAACAACCCAAGAGACGAAGGAAAAGTTTTTGAAAGCTATGAGTCTGATTGAACCAAAGGTAGAGCAGATTTTAGACCAACATCGCCCTCACTTCCTTGTTGCAGACTCTATGTTTCATTGGGCTACTGATGTTGCTGCCAAATTTGGGATTCCAAGGCTCATTTTTAATGGAAATGGTTTCTTTGCCTTGTGTGCTTCAATGAGTGTAATGGAGTACCAACCTCAGTTGAAGGTTTCATCTGATTCAGAATCTTTTGTTATTCCTAATCTCCCACATGAGATCACAACAACTAGAAACGAAATGCCATTTTTTCTTAAAGCAGATGGCAAGAAAGAACTCATCAAATTGGTCAAAGCATCCAGAGAGGCAGAGAAGAGGTGCTATGGGGTTATTGTTAACAGCTTCTATGAACTTGAACCAGATTACGCAGATCACTATAGGAAGGTGTTGGGGATGAAGTTATGGCATGTCGGCCCGGTTTCCTTATGCAACAAGGTAGAGAAAGATAAAGCACAGATGGGAAGGGGAGGCTCTGTTGATGGAGTACATGAGTGCTTGAATTGGCTTAATTCCAAGACACCTAATTCAGTTGTGTATATATGTTTTGGAAGCCTGACCAATTTCAGTGATCGTCAGCTCCTAGGAATTGCCTTGGCTCTCGAGGCTTCTCACCAGCACTTCATTTGGGTTGTGAAGAAGAAAGATAAAGAAATGTGGTTGCCTGAAGAGTTTGAGCAAAGAATGGAAGGTAAGGGATAGATTGTAAGAGGTTGGGCTCCCCAACTACTCATTCTTGAGCATGAAGCAGTTGGGGCCTTCGTAACTCATTGTGGGTGGAATTCTATCCTGGAAGGTGTATGTGCTGGGGTGCCAATGATTACATGGCCGGTGTCCGGAGAGCAGTTTTACAATGAGAAGTTGGTGATTCAGTTACTTGGGATTGGGGTTGCTGTTGGTGCTGAAAAGTGGGCTACAGTTGAGGATGAAAATGTGAAGAGCGAAGCCAGTGTGAACAGAGATGCTATAGAGAAGGTCGTGACGGAAATCATGACGGGTGCTGAAGTAGAGGGAATGAGAAGCAGAGCTCAAGTGCTCGGTAAGATGGCAAGGAAGGCAGTTGTGAAAGGTGGTTCATCATTCTCAGATTTAACAGCTCTAGTTGAAGAATTGAGGTCCTTCAGGTCTTGGTTCACTTGATGCTTAGCCAATATGCCAACAATTACTGGAAAGAAAAGTTTAGGTGAATTTCTTAAAGTTGTTGGTAACTTGTATACCTATATATGTAATATCTTAAAGTTCATATCAATGGGAAAACAAAAAATATTGTGTTGCAACATGTCATAACATGTCTCATTCTTATAAGTTTTCCTTGTGAATTTTCCATGTTATAACAAAAATCATTGTGAGTTTTCCTTTTTCTATCTACTGAATGAAATTGCTTTCAAGTGCCAAATAAACTACCACCAAAAGACACCAGCAATATAATGCCAACATTGGGAAATATAAGCATTATAGTACTTCAGCTTATGTTTAAAAGTTTCAATGACGGATTACCTGACCAAACAAAATTATTCCCTTGCTATTGTATCCCATAGAAAACAGCAAAACCAACACATTATGTGGAGTGTGGAGTCCTTATTTCATAAACCCCCCCCCCCCCCCCCCCCCCCCCAATTGAAAAGCACCCTGTTAAATAATCTGGTGCTGAAATTGTAATTTTTCCTTAAAAAGGAATAGGGTGAAATAATTACCAAATAGTTTGGAAGATATAGATTAACTTTAACATTAACCAGAATTTTCTGACAACATGACATGCTGGGGTTACTCATTGAACTTAGCAAGTACCTGGACACCCAATAGACCTGAACTGGATGGAGATGACTGCTGAAACCATGAACTTTGGATCTTTATCATATCCCTGGCTCACTCCACAAAGCCTGTGAATAAATAAAAGAGAATTGAAATTGAAATATACATATAATGAATCACTACCTCTCACCTAAACCAAAACACAACAGATATCACTTTCAAGTTCCAAGTCATTACATGTGATCCCTTTTCTAATTCCAAAAATATATTCAGAAAGAAATTTTGCAATCTTTACAATCTTGTATGCTGCTGTGATTGCTGTTGTTTAACTAAATCTATATCTTGCTTAATTCTACTGCTTTTCTTACTTAAAATCAAGTTTGGTGATTTCAAAGTTCTAATAGATGAAATAGTAATTGTTAAAAGAAAAACAAAATTCCAAATACAAGATGCCTACAATAAGAAACTCCAAATTCACCTTGAAACACATGACACTACATGTGAAGCATGCAACCTGTGGATTTTAAAACGAACGTCACACATATTGAGTCAAAAGCCATTCAATGTGCAAATATTATATACATCTTAAACGTGTGCATGTGCAAGTGACTATTTAATCCTAGAAGAAAAAACACTTAAAGATGTGATTTATGCTTATGAATCACTCAATAATCTAGTGCAGCCAAATCTCAGTTTGTCCTACCCAACCAAGTCTCTGTCTGACAATTTTCTTTTAGCAAGGGGGACGTCTTTCCAGGTTATAATTAAGCTCAGATTTTGCATTAGAATTTCTTCACCATAATCTGTCTGTTCACTGCGCAGAACATCTACTATCTTGCAATGGAAACCAAACCTCGTCCGCAGCTTCACATTTTCTTTCTTCCATTTATGGCTCCAGGCCACACTTTACCCCTTATAGACATAGCCAAACTATTTGCTTCACGCGGTGTAAAATGCACCATAGTAACCTCCCATGCCAATGCACCAATCATCTCCCAAGCAATCAAAACTAGCATAGGTTTTGGCTTTGAAATTAAACTTGTTCTCATCAAGTTCCCATCTACTGAAGTTGGATTGCCTGAAGGAATTGAAAGTATAAAATTGGAGAAAACCAAAGAGATGGGGGAAAGGTTCGTAAAAGCTACCACTCTGCTTCAACAACAGGTAGAGCAGGTTTTGGACCAACATCATCCTCATTGCCTTGTTGCAGACTTTTTATTTCATTGGGCTACAGATGTTGCTGCGAAGTTTGAGATTCCAAGGCTCGTCTTCCATGGAACTGGTTTCTTCGCCTTGTGTGCTATAAAGAGTATAATGATGTACCAACCTCACTTGAAGGTTTCATCAGATTCAGAATCTTTTGTTATTCCTAGCCTCCCAAATGAGATCAAGATGACAAGAAACAAGCTAGTACCATTTCTTACTCTAAATGGTAAGACAGAACTGATCAAGTTGATCAAACTATCCAGAAAGGCTGAAGAAAGGAGCTATGGGATTATTGTAAACAGCTTCTATGAACTTGAACCAGATTATGCGGATCACTATAGGAAGGTCTTAGGAAAGAAGTCATGGCATATTGGCCCAGTTTCTTTATGCAACAATGTAGAAATAGATAGGTCTGAGAGGGGAACAGAAGGCTTGGTTGATGAAGCACAGGAGTGCTTGAACTGGCTTATTTCTAAAAATCTCAATTCAGTCGTTTATATATGTTCTGGAACTATGACCAAATTCAGTGATAGTCAGCTGGTAGAAATCGCCTATGGTCTTGAAGCTTCTCGGCAGCAATTCATTTGGGTTGTGAAGAAAGAAAAGAATGATAAAGAAGAGTGGTTGCCTGAAGGATTTGAGCAGAGAGTCAAAGGAGAGGGACTGATTATAAGAGGTTGGGCTCCCCAACTACTGATTCTACAGCATGAAGCAATTGGGGCGTTTCTCACTCACTGTGGGTGGAACTCAATCCTTGAAGGAGTATCTGCAGGGGTTCCAATGATCACCTGGCCGGTGTCTGCAGAGCAGTTTTACAATGAAAAGTTGGTGACTCAGATACTTGGCATTGGGGTTCCTGTTGGTGCTCAAAAGTGGGAGGATGGTAGTTTGCAGAGCGAAGCTAGCGTGAAGAGGGAGGCCATAGAGAAGGCTGTGACTGAATTCATGGTCGGTAATAAACAAGAGGAAATGAGAACCAGAGTGCTTGCACTTGGAGAGATGGCAAGGAGGGCAGTTGCAGAAGGTGGTTCATCGTTCTCTGATTTAACTGTTCTAATTGAAGAGTTGAGCTTCCTGGGGTCATGATTCTCTTGGAGCAGCTAAGAGGACAACATTTTCCAGCATTTAATAAGCATATGTTCTAGTTACTATTGATTTAAATTGTGGGCAGACTTAATTCCAATAAATGGCCAAAGAAAAATTATGGTGTTTCAACATGCTTGTGTTAATTTATAAGTCCTCACAGTCCTAAACCAATGCTGAAGTACTGGAGATATCAATGTAATGATGATACACTACTATACATATGCATGTAAGTACCAGATACGCTTCCACCAAAAGGCCATAGCAGTATGTTTCAGCAGCAGATGCCAATGAAAGTACCAAGAGGTCCTATATGCTAAAACTTTTATTTGAAAAATTCACTGATGCACGATTAAAAAAAAATGAAACTTTCTCTGATGCAATCACCTTACTAGACAGAAGAATGCCTGCATCATAGTTAATTATGTGAAAAAAGACCGACGAAATTATTGTATCCCACAGTAATCAGCCAGCCTACAAATTGCATTATTTACCAACTGCATCAACTAGTTCTCGGAGTGAAGTCGTACCTGTTCAGTTCTTTCTCCATCATCACAAATCTTTCAGAATTCAGAAGCAATATGGAGAGCGAAACCAGACAGCTCACATTTTCTTCCTCCCATATATGGGTTTATGGTCATATGACGCCAACACTAGCATTTACTGAAAAATTTTCTTCCAAAGATATCAATAAAACCATTATTTCCACTCCTCGAGATGTGGCCTTCTTCTCCAAAACAAGAAAAAGAAGCAGATTTCTGGTTCATGCTGAGAGTCCCCATTCTCAAAGTCCCTTCTGTAGATGTTGGATAGCCGGGAGGGTGTCACTGAAAATCAAGATAGCTACAAATCTTTAGCTAAAGAGAGTTTGCAATTTCAAAACACGATAGCTTTGCTGTTGTTGTAACATTTAAATTTCAAATAATATAAATGTATTGACTCCAACTATAAAATCAAGATAGCTTTGTTGTTGTGTTGATCTTAGAAAATTTTCGATTACGAAATGCAACTAGGAAATTTCCTGGACAAAAACCACTACATAACAGAAACACAAAATAAAACCCAAAATTATTGTAGTTTAGATTATTCATAATAAAGTTTCGGCAAAATTATCTAAACACAGAATAAGATGTGAAGTAGAGACTTAAATTGTAGTAGTAGGCGAAGTACTGTGACATGTTAATAGAAAAGTTATAATATTCCCATGTTAATACAAAAAAAAAAAAAAATACAACCATTACTTACAAAACCTGTCAACTCGTCTTACCTTAACATTCGTTTATGCTTATCATTTAATCGAGTTTCATCATATATTCCGATGATTTTTATTGCCAAGAAAGTCTCTATCTTGCAATGTTTTGTTCATTAGTACTTTCAGTTTTTTTTATCCGCTCCTGCTTCTTCACCATCATGGTTGTGTTTTCTATGCGTAACAACTTCACATTTTCTTTCTTCCTCCTAGACATAGCAAAACTCTTTGCTTCACATGGAGTAAACTTTCTGATTATATGCACTACGTAAAAGAAGGCAACAACATCCAAACTAACTTTCACCAAAAGATGACAGCAACAACAAGCGAGCACAATACAATGCCAATTGGAATAAGAAGAACTAGTATTTCACAGAGATTTGGTTATAAAAAAACAAAACACAAAGTCTATGTTGACTGATTATACTATTGTATCCCACAGAAAACAATTACATTGTTTTATACACAAACTCGATCAACTAGTTTATTGGGTGAAGGCTTACCGTTCAGTTTCTGTTTGGGAAATCAAAGCCGTCCTTCCTTCTTAAGGACGATGGGCTTCTCTGGCAGTCGGAGGCTGTGTGGTCCGTTGCAGATGGAGTTCCAGAGACCACGTGGCATTGGGGTTGGTGTTGGAGTTTCTCCAATTCTGCTAGATTTGGAGGTGAACGAGTGAAGAGTGAAGCTAGAGTGATAGAGAAAGGTGGTAGAAAGGGGAAGAAACAACAGTGTGGAGTGGAGAATTGGGTTGCATACCCGACTCCTGGATCCTTTTGAGTCGAATAAAAGGAAAAAATAAATAGAAACGAAGTTAGAGTCATTTGAGGCTAAGATGAGTTCACCATAAGAGGCTAAGATCATATGCGCATATGCTTCTCATAGCACCAAAGACCAACTAGTGTGATGAAGCACCAACCTCAGAGGAAGGTTTCATCTAATTCAGAATCTTTTGTTGTTCCTGGTCTCCCAAGTGACATCAAGATGACAGTAAACCAATTAGCTCCATTTCTTACTTTAGAGGGTGACTCAGAACTCATCAAAGTGGTCAAAGCATCCAAAGAGGCTGATGAAACAAGCTATGGGATTATAAACAACAGGTCCTATGAACTCGAACCAGATTACGCAGATCATTATAAGGTGTTTGGCAGGAAGGCGTGGCATATCGGCCCGGCTTCTTTATGCGAGACAGAAAAAGATAAAGTGGAGAGGGGTGAGAAGGCTAAGCTGATGAAGTACATGAGTGCTTGAACCGGCTTAATTCTAAGAAACCCAAATCAGTTGTTTACATATGTTTTGAGCAAAGATGCCAACATTTTCCTGCTTTAAGAAGGAAAAGATTCACTAATTTGAAATTGTTGGCACACCTATATATGATTTGTAAAATTTCAAATAAATGGAAAAGGGAGTAATTATTGTACTTCAAGACAGATAACTGATACGCCCACAGGATCCAGTTTTCTTTGTTTCAGACTTTCGGGTTAATAAAGGCAGTAAGATCCTAAGCAGAAACTGAACAGAACCGTCATCAAACGGATGATGATATGTGCACTGTATATATTTAAGTATGTAAGTGCCAAATAAACCCACAGAAAGACAACGAATATAAAATACAGCAGCATACTCAAGTAAAAATAAATCCATTCTGCCAAAGTTGTTCTTTCAAAAGTAATTTGTAATCACCTCAGCCAAAAAAAAAATGTCCTTTGTAGTTTATGTTCAAAATTGAATGATCCTTCTATTGTGTCCCATAGAAAAGCAATCAACACATTTTATAAACCAACTCTACCAACTAGTGCTTTGAGTCAAGCATTACCAATCAATTTCCTCTTCAGCACCACAAAACTTTCACAAGCAAATATAGAGAGGAAAACCAATCAGTCTAATATAAGTAGTTCTGTCAGTCAAGCCTTACTAGTTTGGTTACTTCACCATCATCACACTTCTTTCAGGAAGTAATAAAAAACAACTTTGGTACAAATATCTTGAAAGATTGAGGAATAGATAGATTGGAGAAACAGGTATTAAACATAAACTGACCTCTTTTTCTCTTACCTGGTATGATTGAGGTAAGATTGAGCTTATGCAAATACCTGAAGATACATTTGACCTGAACCAGATGAAGTTGACTGCAATAATCTAGTTAATCTGCAGATGTGGTGAAGAGCTTTGGATCTTAATCACCAGAGGTTCAGTACACAAACCCTGAGGATAAATATAGATAAAATCAAAGTATAATTCAAAGTCTTTATAGGGAAATGAATAGTTTCATCAACATGCTGCCATTTCTGTTGTTAAAACGTTTTTCATTTCCTGCTGAACCCTACAGTTTTCTCTTGCTCTTTTTACTTACTATTTCAGATGACATGGAGGAATCAGCCCCAAGATGGACTTAAACTTAACAAGATATATTGCACTAATTTTTTTCTTTTCAATTATCACAATTGTTCTGTAACAACATCCCTTTTCTTCTTTTTGTCAATTTCCTGGACAAAAGACAACAACACAATACAACTAAATAAATCTCAAACTTGTTATTCTAGTTTATTCTAAGACTGAAGTCTATATATGTTTCTGAAAAACAAACTAAAACTAAATAGCCAATATAAAGGTGAAGCAACTAAATAGACTTTTGCTGATGTCCCTGCTCATGCTGCTCAAGCTGTTTTGGACGATCTTGCTGGTGTTACTAGAGCAAGAAGAACTGGACTTTGCTCTAGTATTTAGTCAGTAGCTTTTTTGTTTTTCTTTTTGTTTGGGCCTTTTAGGTCCCTTCTGTACCCCAAAAAAAACGTACAGATTGATAGTATCAATAAACAGATAGGTTACTACCTTGAGTAGAAGTAATCAGGATGAGCTTACAAAGTCAATCTAGTTAAACACACTACACAAAGCTTAATTGTATATGCTACTTGCCTTGTTAGGATTCAGTAATGCTATAACTCTGTTTGTAGTTGCAGAGACCCGAGTGTTTGAATTAACCTCAAAGACATAGAAAAGATGTATATAACTAAAAGACCGACCCCCAAAACCCCATCAAGGGTCATATCTCTCCTTGGCAACACCACAAGTGCCCAAAGCAAGCCTCCTCCTAACAAACCCAGTGTCTCCATGAGGTATAGATCTCCATGAATGACAACAGCAGAAGGGTATTTAGACCACGAAGAGCCAACAAGTGACAGCCCCAATCCAAACAGAGTGTTGAAGATAGGACCAGCATAACAGGCAGAAAAGGCAATCTGTGCTCCTTCTGGTCCTCCATTCAACGCCATGGTCAAGTTGGTTATCAAATCCCCAAGTGAATTACCCCAAGCAAGGACAGTCAGTCCTAATATCGAAGGACTAATACCTAATATGTACCCTATTGAGACTAACAAGGCCACCAGTTCCTGAGCTGTAATGTAACTCCAAGTAACACTCATCAAGAAGCCAGCAGCAAGCCAAGGAAGTAAGCATTTCTTTGGTGGGCTTGACTTCTCTGTTGTCATACATGCAACAAGCCCGAAAACTAGTCCAATAATCAATCCAATCACATAGATCAAGAGGCTTTTCTGAAAGCTAGCGTTTGCATACTGATGGTTCCAAAGGGATGACAATAGCACTGGCGCTAGTGTCACAGAAGCAACAGCATACGGCTTAGACCATCTCTCTTCACAAACAACGGGAATCGTCAATCTCCTGGGAACATACAGAGGTAACTCAATTACGAAGATCAACCTTCGACAAGAATCTGATGGCCGGGGGAGTTGATAGCAGCTTTTCTTTACTTCTTCTACGGCACAAGTTAAAGCTCCGTCCTCTGCAGCACCAAGCTCTTCACGTTCATCCCTCTCCATGCTACTCAGGATTGGTACAGTCAAGTCATGACTAGGGTTGCTTAAAGATTCACTTGGTTTACCAGATTGAGTATGCGATACATAAACCACAATCACATAAACAACATACAGTGTAGAGAAAGCGATGGAAGCCCACACATCTATTTCTTTCTGAATCAGGATCAGAATCAAGCATACGACAACCAAAAGGTAGAAGCAGGCATCTCTCACGAAGTCAGATTTCTTAACTCGGACAAGCCTCTTGCGAATTGAAATACTTATGATTCCAACCACAACACATGACACAAAAGAGGCACCTCCCAGAATTGTGTTGAGACCAACATCAATGTTCGTCCCACCTTTACCCATAAACGAAACAAAGCTGGAGAAGACATCAGGGGCTCCATTACCAAGGGAGAGAAGAGTAACCCCAGCAATGGTAGGGGACAGTTTTAAGAGCCTCGATAGACTCTCAAGTGAAGCACAAAAGTACTCTGAAGCTGTATTACCCAATAGATAGAACAAAACCAGAAGCCAAAACAACAGAAAGCCATAACCCACAAGGGGGCAAGTGCCGAAACTGCAATAGAAGATGTAAAGATAATCAATATAGCCTCGGGAGACACATGGGTTATTGGACTTGAGGTACAGACACTTGTCTTCATAATCAACCATGCCAAGAAACCCCTGGCAGCCTTGCTCATTGTTGCTGTGAATGCTTTGAACTAGAATGTGTGGAGAGTGGGAAGAATTGTATATAACCAAGAGAGTAGAAGCCACTAAGAGAAAAGAGAGGTTCAAGAAAAAGATGTAGTTTCTGTACAGAGGTATGGAAACAAAGGCTTTCATTAGAACCTCAACCACGAGCAAGCAGCAATTGAGCTGAAATAGTTGAGACAAACAGTAGAAGTTTGCTGGAAATGGTTGAAAGATGCAAAGGAGTTACCTCGATGGGAATGGTTTGTGAATTTTGCTTTCTGGATTCCTTGGGTGCGGGAATATATGCTTAGATCGCAGGCGCTGACATGTCACGCCATGACTCATGGAACAAATGCAACCTTTAAGAGGTGATAGGTCTCTGAAGTTGGCTTGTCAGACATGATTATAGTTTTAGAAAGGTACACGTGTCGGTTGGTCAGATGTCTTCTTCGTTGGGCAGCAAAATAACCCACGCGAGATAGAGACGCGTACTCTGAATAATGAATGATTGAATGAGGCAAACCCACTAACTTATTTTATTTTGTTGAGACTTATTAGCTGGTAAGTACTTATCCACCGACCAAAAAGTTAAAAGAGAATTAACTTTTATCTTTCCACCAAGAAAAGAGAAAGTGACCAAACCTGTCCTGGTAACTAAAACGCGTCATAACAACTTGCTTGTCCCAACACGACCGATGCACCATTTTGAGAGTCTCACAACCACCACCACCACCACCTCCACCTCCACCTCCACCTCCACCATGTTACTTCCTCTCTCAATTCTTTCCTCTTTGTTTCGACCTTGCCTTCTACCCATTCCTTGCTGCCAAATAAAAAAGACAACGAATATAAGATACAGCAGCATAATGCCAATCAATTCCCTCTTCATCCACCACAAATCTTTTACAAGCAAATAGAGAGAGAGAGAGAGAGAGAGAGAGAGAGAGAGAGAAAGGAAAACCAATCAGTCTAATACTAGTTTGGTTACTTCTCCATCATCACACTTCTTTCAGGAAGGAATAAAAAACAACTTTGGTACAAATATCTTGAAAGAATGAGGAATAGATAGAATGAGGAACAGGTATTAAACATAAACTGACATCCTTTTCTCTTATCTGGTAAGATTGAGGTAAGCTTGAGTTTATGCAAATACCTGAAGATACATTTGACCTGAATCAGATGAAGATGACTGCAATGATCTGCATACAATGTGGTGAAGAGCTTTGGATCTTTTATCACCAGTGGTTACACAAATCCTGTGGATAAATGTAGATACAATTAAAATCAAAGTACAAGCTAGTTGATCACCTTCAAATTCAAAGTCTATAGGAAATGAATATTTGCAATTTTATCAACATGCTGCCATTGATGCTGTTGTTAAAACATTTTTCCATTTTTGCTGAACCCAACTATTTTTTCTTGCTCTTTTTATTTATTATTTCAGATGACATGGCGGCTGACCCCAAGATGGACTTAAACTTTTTTTTTTTTTTTTTTTGATTGAGAGATGGACTTTTTTTTTTTTTTTTGATTGGGGGGGGTTAGCCTTTGTTAGATTAGGTAACACACACACCCATGCAGGGTATCCCAGCACAGCCGGATTAATCCCTGCATCGCCACGGGGCATGAAAGCGAACACCACACACCAGGCACACTTGCCTAGCACGGGCCACCGCCGGCTGGCCACCAAGGCCTTAATGGGGATTCGAACACCAGACCTCTTGGTTAGAGAAGACAGTGCTTTCCACCCCACCGTTTCCCCGGTAGTTATTGAGAGATGGACTTAAACTTAACAAGACCTATTGGATTTTTCTTTTCAGTTACCAAAATTCCTTCTTTGACAAATATTAAAATAATAAAAAAGGTGAAGTAACAGATAGGAATCATAGGATATATGTCCTATCCGAAAAAAAAAACGTACAGATAGCAGCACACATGAGTTGTACACTTTGTAGTATCAATAGACAAATGTGAAAGTGAACTTCCCAAGAAAAAAAAAAAAAGATGTGAACATTTGCAGGTTACTACTGTAACCAAACTGAGAGACGTATTGCAGTGCAAACATGTATCTGTTGGTACCTAACAACAGTCTCTCATCCCAAGACTAGATCTTGGAATTTTCTTTCATCTAGGGAAGTCACTACCTTACATTATTGATTCTCAGTAGATGCATTTTCAACTTTGACACCATATCATTGCTTCTTTGCTTTGCTTCTGCAATAGCAGCTACTCTCTTGCAGGTTCCCATGGGAACCAAAACAGATCAGCAGCTTCAAATCGTCTTCCTACCTTACATGGCTCATGGCCATACTTTACCCCTCATAGACATAGCCAAACTATTCGCTTCCCATGGTTCCAAATCCACCATTGTAACCACCCCTTTCAATGCACCACTCATCTCCAAATCAATCCAATCAAGCAAATTAAATTGACCTTCTTGTCATAAAATTTCCATCTAATGAAGTTGGGTTGCCAGAAGGGATTGAAAATGCTAATTTGGCTACAACCCGAGAGATGAAGGAAAAACTCTACAAAGCCAGCAATCTGCTTGCACCACAGGTAGAGCAGATTTTAGAACAATATCATCCTCACTGCCTTGTTGCAGACAGTTTATATCATTGGTCTACAGATGTTGCAGCCAAGTTTGGGATCCCGAGGATCATCTTTCAAGGAGTTGGTTTCTTCCCCTTGTGTGCTTCATTGAGTGTGATACTCTACCAACCACACAAGAAGGTTTCATCTGATTCAGAACCTTTTCTTATTCCTAATCTCCCACATGAAATCAAGACCACAAGAAACCAAGTACCAGCTTTCCTCAATCTAGATGGCAAAACAGAACTAATCAAGTTGGTCAAGGCATCCATAGAGGCTGAGGAGAGGAGCTATGGGAGTGTTGTTAACAGTTTCTATGAACTTGAACCGGATTATGCAGATCATTACAGGAAAGTTTTGGGCAGAAAAACATGGCATATCGGACCGGTTTCTCTATGCAACAAGGCAGAAAGAGATAAATCAGAGAGGGGAAGGGGAGGATCTGTTGATGAAGTACACGAGCGCATGAATTGGCTTAACTCTAAGGAATCATATTCAGTTGTTTATATATGTTTTGGAAGCCTCACCATTTTCAATGATTGTCAGCTCATAGAGATTGCCTTGGCACTTGAGGCTTCTCATCAGCAATTCATCTGGGTTTTGAGGAAGGAAAACAATGATAAAGAAGAGTTGTTGCTTAAAGAGTTTGAACAGAGAATGGAAGGTAAGGGACTCATTATAAGAGGCTGGGCTCCCCAACTACTAATACTTGAACATGAAGCAACTGGAGCCTTTGTCACACATTGTGGGTGGAACTCGATCCTTGAAGGAGTGTCTGCTGGGGTTCCAATGATCACGTGGCCGGTGACCGGAGAGCAGTTCTACAATGAGAAGCTGGTGAATGAGATACTTAGGATTGGTGTTGCTGTTGGTGCTGAAAAGTGGGCTACATTTGAGGAGGAAAGTGCGAGGAGCGAAGCCAGTGTGAAGAGGGAGGCCATAGAGAAGGCTGTGACTGAAATCATGGTGGGTGATGAAGCAAAGGAAATGAGAAAAAGATCTAAAGCGCTTAAAGAAATGGCAAGCAGGGCTGTTGAAGAAGGTGGTTCATCTTACTCGGATTTAACTGCTCTAATTGAAGAGTTGAAGTCCCTTAGGCCTTGATTCTGTTGAAGCAATCAAAATGCCAACATTTTTCTACCAAACTTGGATCAACTTTCTACATGTAATATGTAGAATTCAAATTAATGGCAAAAGAGAAAGCATTGTTCTTCAACATGTGTTTTATACATGTATAGCTCCTAAGCATGGAATCAATGTAATATCTAATAAGTATGAACTACCACCACCTAAGTGCAAATTGAAATGGTAACAAGTCCTATTTCCAAAATGATCAATTGAAATAGTAACAAGTTTTCCGAAAAGCTTTTGGAAAGCTCTTTGAATTAATCACCTCAGTAAACATGAAATTTACCTTCTTCAGAAATCACTGCAGATATTTGCAAGTGTGAATGTGTGATCAAGCCTGATGATGCTCAGCTGATGGGAATTGATTTGGGTCTTCAACCTTCTGGGTAGAAATGCAAATGGGTTTTTAAAAGAGATGAAAATAATGATCAGGAAAGTAAAGACAAGTGGCTGCTTGTACGATTTGTGAAGAAATCTAAACACAAAGATTGCGGAAGCTTTTCTTCTATATTTCTTAATAAAACTTTACAAGGTTTAATAATAAGTATATATATAGATACAATGAGAATCATATAAGGGAAGTGAAAGCAAACTCAGCCACAGCGACAACTGTGGCACCAAGTCCGAGGTCACCAACTTGTTGCAGCAACAGAGAGACAAGCAACAACAACCAGCAGTACATGGTAGCACACCAGCAGTACATGATAGCACACCAACAGTACATGGTAGCACAGCTGTAGCTTCTAAATCAACTTGAACTAGATTAGTTCAATTAGAACTAATATCTAACTCTCTCAATACTCCACCTCAAGCTGGATCAAGAGGATTCATTGAGCCAAGCTTGACCAAAATACGATGAAAATGGGATGTTGAAAGAGACTTGGTGAAGATATCGGCGAGTTGATCATAGTTGCGAGTGTAATGAGTGACAATGAGCTTGGACTGAACTTGAGCTCAAATATAATGACAATCAACTTCGATGTGCTTAGTCCTTTTATGAAAAACAGGATTTAGAAGCATGGCAGCTTGATTATCACAATAGAGAGAGATTGGTTGACTACAAGGGGATCCCAAATTAGAGAGCAAACCCTTCAGCCAAATAAGCTCACAAGCAGTACGTAGCAGCCATTGCCCTATATTCAGCTTCTACGCTAGAACGAGCCACAATCGTTTGCTTCTTACTCTTCCATGTAACTAGATTTCAATACTCACAACATAGGTAATGTCTGGATGAGTGATTGTAAGGTAAATTAACTTACCAATCAGCCTTTGATAAGATGTTACATTAGAGAGAAAAACACTTGAAGTTTCAAACTGAAGCTTGCTATCCAGGGGAGTGCTAGCTGGTTTGCTATCCCAATACTCTGACTCTTTCAACAGATCAAGAACATACTTTCTTTGATTTAAAAACAACCCTCTATGAGAAGCAGCCATTTCTATACCAAGGAAGTACTTAAGACGCCCCAAATTCTTAATTGCATACTTGCTACGAAGAGATTGCTTGAGAACATTAATCTTCTCTAGGTTATCACCTGTCACAATTAAATCATCAACATAGATAAGCACCATAAGCTTACTTGTTGAACCAATTCGAACAAATAATAAAGAATATGCATTGCTGCTATGAAAACTAACTTCTTCAAGCACAGAACTACAGAACTGAGCTTGGCATACCAAGCTCGAGGGGATTGTTTCAAGCCATAAATGGCTTTGTGAAGTTTGCATACCATACTAGGATCAGAAAACTGAGAATGACCGGGAGGCAATTGCATATAAATCTCTTCTTCAAGATCACCATGTAGAAAAGCATTTTTCACATCCATTTGAAAGAGAGGCCAACCATGATTCACAGAAACCGAAAGAAGAACTCTAATAGTACTCATTTTTGCAACAGGAGCGAAGGTTTCATTATAATCAACTCCATATGTTTGAGTGAAACCCCGAATTACCAATCGAGCCTTATGTCTTTCTACAGTACCATCTGAGTGAAACTTGGTCGTATAAACCCATCTACTGCCTACCGTCTTCTTCTCTTGAGGAATCTTAACCACACTCCATGTTTTGTTCTCATTAAGAGCTTGAATTTCATCTATCATAGCTTGTTTCCACACTTCATACTGATTTGCTTCATCAAAGCTTTGAGGTTCATGAGCAGCATCAAGAGTGCTAAGGAATGCAACATGAGAAACATAAAATTTCTTGTAAGAAATAAAGGCTGTCATTGAATACCTTGCTGTGTAAGTCACATAATCCTTAAGTTTTGCTAGAGGTCCTCTTGCTCGTGAGGGATTCCTTCGAATGGCCATTAGACTAGGTTGAACTTGGTCAACAATAGGTTGCACATCAGCTTGATCACACTCAGGATCAGTATTTGCGTCTTAAGCTTCTTGAACTGCAGTAGGGGGATTAGAAGGCACATTGCCATCCTCATAAACTAGAATGCTGGGAATTAGAAACAAATCAAACAGAGACTCCTCCTGACTATAACCATTTGATTTCTCAATAAAGAAATGACTATTCTCATCAAATCTAACATCCCTGGAAATAATGATATTGTTAGAGGAGGGGCTATAGCATTTGTATCCTTTTTGAGTGGATGAATACCCTAAAAACATACATTTTTCAGCCCGAGAATCAAGTTTCTCTCTTTTATTAGCTTGTATGTGAACGAAACACACACAACCAAACACTTTCATGTGAGAGATGTCGATCTTCCTTCATTTCAACACTTCAAGGGGAGATTTACCACCAAACACTCTACTAGGCAGCCGATTGATGAAATAAGTGGCAGTGAGCACACTTTGAGACCAAAACTTCTTAGACATATTCATTTAAAACATCAAAGCTCTTGTTTTCTCCAAAAGATCTTGATTTTTTCTCTCAGCAATTCCATTTTGCTGAGGCGTACCAACACAACTAGTCTGATGTAGAATTCCATTTGTGCTCAAGTATTGTGACATGTTATGAGACATATACTCATAGCCATTATCAGATCTCAAAATTTGAATATGAGATGAAAATTAGGTGTTGACAAGTTTATGAAAGTATTTGAAGACATAAAAAACTTCACTTTTGAATTTAAAAAAATACAACCAAATAATCCTTATAAAATCATCAAAAAAAGTTACAAAATATTTGAATCCATCATAGGACTCAAGAACTGGACCCCAAATGTCTGAATGAACGATTTCGAACGGATTACTAGACCTAAATAAGGAAGAAGAAAAAGGCAACCTAGAAGACTTAGACAAATGACACACATCATATTGATCATTTGTCTTACACATATTTGGAAACAAAACAGACATCACTTTTTCTAATGGATGAGCCAAACGCTTATGCCATAGATGTTGATCTTGAACTAAGCTTGAGTTGACTTGGAAGACTTTGGAAGCAAAAAAGACCTTTGGCAGCCATTTAAAAAAAACCTTCACTAATTGTCATCTTGGTGATGAGATCCTGAAATATAACATTGTAAGGAGAGAAGATTACTAGACATCTTAGAGTATGAATGATTTTTCCAATAGAAAGAAGTTGAAAAGGAAAAAAAGGAACATAAAGGGCAACTAACTCAGTATGATTAGACAAAATTTTGATTTTTCCTTTTCCTAAAACATAAACCCCTTTGCCATTTGCTACAAAAACTTTGGAAGGGATGGAAATTTTTTTGAAATCATGCAAATTTTGAATTTTGTTTGTCATGTGATCCGTGGCCTCTGAGTCTATAATCCAATAATCATTCATAGAACAAACATTCAAGGTAGTAGATAACGACTTTAAGATACTTGAAGCATCTTCTTGTGGAACATAATCAACTTCTGCAAGGAACCCAACAAACTTCCCAAGAAGAGCAGTGTGGTCTCCTATCCCTAATTCACAAGCTTCTTCCCTTTCACTATGCATATGTTTTTTGTTAAGGAAAACTGCGAATTCATTTATCAAGGTAGATGGATTGGAAGTGAAGTCAAACATACGCTCAGAGGAAGAGGTTGCAAGATTTGCTCTGTGTGATGGACCATTCCAACTTTTGTGACCACCTTTGTTCTCTTTTAAATGCTTTGGCTTTAGGTCAGGATGGAGGATCCAACATCTATCTCTGACATGTCCCATACCTTCACAGTAACTACATTTCGAAACATGCCTTCTCCCTTTGTAAGTCTTTTCTTTAACCTGCCTACAGTCTGAAACATAAGCTCTAGTTTCCGAAAGAGTTGGCTTGGTCTCTATGTTCATCACCTTTCTTCGAACCTCTTCTCTTTTGAATTGTTGCACATACACATGTGAAAGTCGGCAGCTCCGCATTCATAAGAATAAGACTTCTCAAATCTTCATAGTCTAAACTTAGACTAGCAAGAAGCTGAAATATCTTGTCTTCCTCAGCTCTTTTCAACAAGATAGCAGCATTTGTAGTATGAGGTTTATAAACATCAAGCTCATTCTACATTCTTGTGAGACCACCAAGATGTTGCATAAAGGATTTACCCTCTTGTTGTAAATCTAAAATGTCTCACTTGAGTTGAAACACTTGAGAAACATTGTTTTGATTCTCATACATCTCTTTAAGTGGCTAAGGGTAAATCGATATGCTGAAATCATAAATAATGACCGATGAGGTTGATCCTAGAGATGCCTAGAAGACTTAGAGAAACTGAAAATTTCTGAAAGTTTGCTCTCCATAGAATTGAGCAACCAAGACATAACCAATTGATCCTTGGAAAGCCAAGAATCATAAGAGGAAGAACCAACATCTGACTTCTGTATGGATCCATTAACATAGCCTAACTTGGACTTTCCTCCAAGAGCAAGAGTAGTTGCTCTAGCCCAACCAGGATAGTTGAATTAATTCAACAAAACAAAACTATGACGTTGATTTGATTCATCTCAACATCAGAAACACTTGAAGTGTTTGAATTGATATTATCACCAAAAAGATTAATACCAGAACTAATCTCAGCCATCTCAAGCTTGAGAAACCGAAGAGAACTTTCTCTTGAAAGAATAAGAATAAGAGCAATAGAGCTAGGACACTAAAGTTCTTGCTCTGATACCATGAAGAAATCTAAACACAAAGATTGCGGAATCTTTTCTTCTATATTTCTTGATAAAACTTTACAAAGTTTAATAACAAGTATATATATAGATACGATGAGAATCGTATAAGGGAAGCTAAAGAAAATTCAGCCACAGCCACAGTTGTGGCCCCAAGACCGAGGTCACCAACTTGTTACAGCAACAAAGAGACAAACAGCAACAACCAACTTGTTGTTTCAGAAAAGGAGACCAGGGAGACCAGGGAGACCAGCAGTACATGGTAGCACACCAATAGTATATGGTAGCACAGCTGTAGCTTCTAAATCAACTTGAACTAGATTAGTTCAATTAGAACTAATCTCTAACTCTCACTATTAGAAAAAAGGTTATAAGGTGACGAAATATTTTTAATTCGTCACCTAAGAGAACACTTTAGTGACGAAATCGGTTTCGTCACCTTAGTGAAAATTTTCGTCGTCTAAGTAAGGTAAGGTGACGAAACATTATTTCATCACTATTTTCGTCACCTTAGAGCTAACTTAGGTGACGAAAATACATTTCATCATGTAAGTAACAAGTTAGGTGACGAAATATATTTTCATCACCAAAGTATTGAGCACTTAGGTGACGAATATAAATTTCGTTATGTAAGTGATAGGTTAGGTGACGAAAAAATATTTCTTCACCAAAGTTTTGAGCACTTAGGTGACGAAAATATATTTCGTCATGTAAGTGATACGTTAGGTGGCGAAATATGTTTTCGTCACCAAAGTTTGAGCACTTTGGTGATGAAAATATATTTCATCATGTAAGTGATAGGTTAGGTGACGAAATATGTTTTTGTCACCAAAGTTTGAGCATTTTGGTGACGAAAATACATTTCGTCATATAAGTGATAGGTTACGTCACCAAAGTTTGAGCACTTTGGTGACGAAAATGGATTTCGTCACCTAAAAACTTACTTTTGTGACGAAAATAAATTCTTCGTCTAACACCTTTACTTAGGTGACGAAACATAAAGTTGTGTGTCATTTTGAACCAACTACGAGGTAGAAGTAAAATTTTAGAAAACCCACCGTACTATATGATCAGTGTACTTAAATACGGCTATAAAAAAAATCTACCAGTTTTTGAAAACGATAAGGTCTCAATCCACGCGGTCAACATTAAATTAACGCCACTTATTACACGAAAATGCTCTTTCCTACCCCTATATGACCTAGTTTGATTGATTATTTCACACACAAAACTCTCACATTGATGAGATGTAACCACTCATGTAAAAATTTAGGTACGTTCACCTCTCGACGATAGGGCTCCACATAGGGAAACATAAGCGTATATAGGGTTGACCGCTTGTATTGGGGAAGAAATGTTACCGGAAATATGTGATTTTTCAACCACATTCGTATTTCACCATACCGATGACATCCTATTTCACAAGATTTTTGAAAATATTGCTTCCTCCCTATAGTTGGTTCACAAATATTTACACTTGCATATAACCTACTAAACAAGTTATACCACATTAGTAGACACGTTGTGGTTTTGATGGCTAAATTTTACAAAATAAAAATTCAACCGTCTGATATGATCAGTGTATTTAAATACGGCTATGAAAAAAATCCACCAGTTTTTGAAAACGTTAAGGTCTCAATCCCACGCGGTCAACATTAAATTAACGTCACTTATTACATGATAACGCTATTTCCTACCCCTATATGACCTAGTTTGATTGATTCTTTCACACACTAAACTCTCACATTGATGAGATGTAACCACTTATATAAAAATTTGGGTACGTTCACCTCTCGACAATAGGGCTCCACATAGGGAAACATAAGCGTATATAGGGTTGACCGCTTGTATCGTGGACGAAACTTTACCAAAAATATGTGATTTTTCAACCATAGTCGTATTTCACACAAGATTTTTAAAAATATTGCTTCATCCCTATAGTTGGTTCACAAATATCTACATTTGCATATAACCTACTAAACAAGTTATACTACATTAGTAGACATGTTGTGGTTTTGATGGCTAAATTTTACAAAATAAAAATTCAACCGTTTGATATGATCAGTGTACTTAAATACGGCTATGAAAAAAATCCACCAGTTTTTAAAAACGTTAAGGTCTCAATCCACGCAGTCAATATTAAATTAACGTCACTTATTACATGAAAACGCTCTTTCCTACCCCTATATGACCTAGTTTGATTGATTCTTTCACACACTAAACTCTCACATTGATGAGATGTAACCACTTATATAAAAATTTGGGTACGTTCACCTCTCGACGATAGGGCTCCACATAGGGAAACATAAGCGTATATAGGGTTGACCGCTTGTATCGGGGACGAAACTTTACCAAAAATATGTGATTTTTCAACCATAGTCGTATTTCACACAGGATTTTTAAAAATATCGCTTCATCCCTATAGTTGGTTCACAAATATCTACATTTGCATATAACCTACTAAACAAGTTATACTACATTAGTAGACATGTTGTGGTTTTGATGGCTAAATTTTACAAAATAAAAATTCAACCGTTTGATATGATCAGTGTACTTAAATACAGCTATGAAAAAAATTCACCAGTTTTTAAAAACGTTAAGGTCTCAATCCACGCAGTCAATATTAAATTAACGTCACTTATTACATGAAAACGCTCTTTCCTACCCCTATATGACCTAGTTTGATTGATTCTTTCACACACTAAACTCTCACATTGATGAGATGTAACCACTTATATAAAAATTTGGGTACGTTCACCTCTCGACGATAGGGCTCCACATAGGGAAACATAAGCGTATATAGGGTTGACCGCTTGTAACGGAGACCAAACATTACCGAAAATATGTGATTTTTCAACTATAGTCGTATTTCACCATACTGATGACATCTTATTTCACAAGATTTTTGAAAATATTGCTTCCTCCCTATAGTTGGCTTACAAATATCTACATTTGCATATAACCCACTAAACAAGTTATACCACATTAGTAGACAAGTTGTGGTTTTGATGGCTAAATTTTAGAAAATAAAAATTCAACCGTCTGATATGATTAGTGTACTTAAATACGGCTATGAAACATAATCCACCAGTATGACGAAACTAATAATTTCGTCACCTAAGTGCTTTAATCACCGGCCTTAGATGACGACTCTGAGGTGATGAAATTTTCGTCAGCTAAGTGTTTACATGACGATAGAAGCTCTGAGGTGACGAAAAAATTTTGTCAGCTAAGAGCTTTTTTCTAGTAGTGTCACTCAATAAGATGAGGGTATTTGAGATGAAACACGAAGAAGCTGACTGAGGTGATGAGAAGCCAAGAAACTGAGAAAGAAATAGGTGTGGAAGAAGGTGGATCATCATGGTACATGGGAATTGGGCTGGATATCATCAATTAAAACTAGGGTAGTAGGCCGAATCCAATACTAGGCCCCAACATAGACCAAGGGCAAAGGTCCAGACCCAGATCTATTTCTGGACGTGGACGATACGATACACATGCAACTGCATGATCGCCGGCTATGTCTTTCTCGACTAATTTTTGTGCCATTTTTGTGCATGAGACATTGTCGGAACGTCCTCGTGTTGTTTTTTTTTTTTTTTTTTTTGCAAATAAAACAGAGAAACTACAAAACAAAACTTTTAGAAACTCCCTCACCCAGCTTATCTAAATGGAACGCTTGAGACACAGAAAATGAGAGACAATTATGCCAAACTAAAACAGACTGATCCCGAAGATCAAACATTGTCCTTGTGTTTTACGAGAAACAGTGTGAGATTTGGTGAAGATGCTGTTGAGAAGCAGTTAAAAAGTAGATGTTACCAAAAAGAAAAATTAATCAAATCAAAGTCGAGACGTGAAGGATAGGTCCTAATCTTTTTCTAATAAGGTATTTCTTGTATATATGTTTTAGAAGATACTTCTAAATGTATCGAACAGTTTTTTAAGAACACTTAGAAATTGAAATTCAAAGCAATGATTTAAAAAATCAAGAGTGAAGCGCATATATAACGGGTACATTAATTTGCAGTCCAGTTGTTGAATTTTGGAACTTGATTCTTGAAGCCATGCCAAATATTTCGTTGTTAGAGTTCCATAATCAAATCAATCAGAGATAGTACATGATCATATTCAAGGAACCAGCTGCTAGAAGAATGATGGGCGAGTTACCAATCAATGTACCCCTTGCATCAGTTGCATGAGTTCAAGACTTTCGGATAGGTTTTGATCACTCACATATATATGTTTGCAAGAGACTATTGATCCATCAAACATAAGCTGCCAATCCACCTTTTCCAAAACAAACAAGAAAAACTCGCTACCCAAGTCTCTATCATGAGAAGCCAGCTACCTTAGACTATTAAAACTCGATTAACCTTGATCCCTTGGTATAATATCTCATTTCCATTTCTAGTTCTTCACCAACACGATAGTGTGCATTACAGATTTTTTTCCTTGCAAGTCCTCATGGAAACCAAAACTCATCGACATCTCCACATTTTCTTCCTTCCATAAATGGTTCAAGGCCACACTTGACCCCTCCTAGACATAGCCAAACTATTTGCTTCACGTAGTGGTGTTAAATCCACCATAATAACCACCCCTGTCAATGCACCACTCTTCTTCAACTCAATCGAAACCAGCAAAAGTTCGGGTTTAGAAATCGAACTTGTTGTCATCAAGTTCCCATCTAGTGAAGTTGGGTTGCCTGATGGAATTGAAAATACTAAGCTGGTGAAAACTCAAGAAACGAAGGAAAAGTTCTACAAAGCTATCACTGCGCTTGAACATCAGGTAGAGCAGCTTCTAGACCAACATCGTCCTCACTGTCTCGTTGCAAGCACATTATTTCATTGGGCTACGGATGTTGCTGCAAAGTTTGGAATTCCAAGACTCATTTTTCACGGACCTGGTTTCTTCCCTTTGTGTGCAGCAAGCTGTGTGACACTGTACCAACCCCACCTGAAGGTTTCATCTGATTCAGAATCTTTTGTTATTCCTAATCTCCCACATGAGATCAAGACGACAAGAAATGAACTACCAACTTTTCTTACTCAAAACGGTGAGACAGGACTCAACAAGTTACTCGAAACATGTAGAGAGGCTGAGGAAAGGAGCTTCGGGATTATTGTAAACAGCTTCTATGAACTTGAACCAGATTATGCGGATCACTATAGGAAGGTGTTGGGGAAGAATTCATGGCATATCGGCCCGGTTTCTTTATGCAACAAGGAAGAAAAGGATATATCAGGAAGGGGAGGAGAAGGCTCAGTTGATGAAGTTCATGAGTGCTTGAACTGGCTTACTTCTAAGAAAGCGAATTCGGTTGTTTATATATGCTTCGGAAGCCTTAGCAGTTTCAGTGATTTTCAGCTTTTGGAAATCGCTATAGGTCTTGAGGCTTCTGGACAACAATTCATTTGGGTTGTTAAGAAAGAAAATAATAATAAAGAAGAGTGGTTGCCTGAAGGGTTTGAGCATAGATTGAAAGGCAAGGGACTTATTATAAGAGGTTGGGCTCCTCAACTACTTATTCTTCAACATGAAGCAGTCGGAGCTTTTCTCACTCATTGTGGATGGAACTCAATCGTTGAAGGAGTGTCTGCCGGCGTGCCGATGATCACCTGGCCGGTGTTTGCGGACCAGTTTAACAATGAGAAGTTGGTGACTCAGATACTTGGAATTGGAGTTGCTGTTGGTGCTCAAAAGTCGGAGGATGGTCGTGTGAAGACCGAAGCGAGTGTGAAGAGTGAGGCTGTAAGGAAGGCTGTAACTGAAATAATGGATGGTGATGAAGCTGACGGAATGAGAAGAAAAGCTTTTGCGCTTGGAGAGACGGCAAGGATGGCAGTTGAGGAAGGTGGTTCATCGTTTTCTGATTTAACTGCTTTGATTGAAGAGTTGAGGTCTCTATCTTAGAGTAGCAAAATATCAAAAATCTCAACATTTTATGCTCTGAAAATGTTGCATACCCACATATGTATGATGTATCTTTTTTTTTTTTTGGATATATACCTACATGTATCTTCAAACGTTCAAGTGAACTTGAGTTTGAAGAGATTTTCATTCTTGTTTCCCCATGTCATCATGAGTAAGTCAATAATTCTATGTGCACCAGTGCACGCACTATATATATATATATATAAGTATATATTCACCCCTCCAAAATCACAGCTAGTTAAAAAAGAGAAAGGCTAATCCTTTTGAGTTGAAAGAGAGAGACAAAACCAGAGTCCCCCAACCTGTCCGGCGGCGAGCCTGACGCCGTCGTCGGACGGGCTTTCTTTGTGGGTAAAGAGTATATAGCCGATCCTCGGTCGAAGTTTCCTCTTCGAATTGGGGATTTACGGTGGTGAGGCAAGGATTGGGATCCATATGACGATGATTGGATTTTGGCTCCTTCCTCTGGTCTAAGCGGTGGGGTGTGTTGGCGGAGCATCTGCGAAGGTGGTTGGGCGTGGTGGCATGGCTGGATCCGCTTCCAAGGTCTTGTCATTATACAAGGCCACTGTGATGAGATCGTGATGATGCGATCTGGATGGGATCTTATAGATCTGATTTGGGTATAAAGCCTGCCCGGGGAAGGAGTTGGTGGCAACTCCGGCGTGAGAATGACGACTATACGCGGAGGAGGGTGGTCCGACGCATCTGGCGAGACCGGGAGGGCAAGGCTTGGTTGGCAACTGTGGTTGGCTCAATTCCTTGGTTTAGGGTTTCGGCTTGGGCCTGGGCTCAATGGTTAGGCCCATCCTGAGCTTGCCTTATTTTATTTTCTGGTTTTATTGATGCAGTTTTATTTGAGTTGGTTTTTGGGTCTGATTTTCATATCTCAAATAAGTTCTTACTCTATCGAGTTTGTTGGATAGATGTCATGATCTCTGATAGGTACTTGAGTTTGGGTAGCTGGTTCGTTGTTACAAGAACCCAGATTACAGCCAGTCTTTGGCCGAGCATATTATCAGCCTATGTTAAACATGCCGGGAGATCTTGGGATGGCCCACCCAATGATATTCTGTTGTGGTCAGATCTTGTCCCAATAATTGCTACCTATGTTGGTTAAGTTAATTCGGACGACTGCCCAATTCAGTTTCTATCAGATCCATTGACATGTTAGTCTTTCCTCTTCGGAGTGAGGACAAATAGATTGAGGATAGAGTTATTTGCTCGTAGTTGTATTCCCTTGTTGGGTGCTGTGATTGCTTTGTAATTACAATTTATTAAATGAAATTTCGTTTAATAAAAAAGAAGAAGTATATATTCCATTTTTTTTATAAGAAAAACTAGATTACTTACAAAAACCCCAGTTTTATTCCATTACGTAGTCCCAGTTTTACTAAACCAAAAGACTACATGCACGAAGTTTGAGGAGTTAGCATAATGCCAACCGATCGAATTAAGACGCCCAGACGCACGAAGTCTTTAGGTGTATATATACATGCATGCATGAGTGCTCAAATGATCGAAATTAACAATGGAAGAGCTGCAAAAAGAATTTAACGGCCATCACTTTGCTTCAAATTCTTGTTAATTCTGACTCAGATCGTGCCAATAAATAAAGTTCTTTACATTTTAATCCTTCTTTTTGAAGATTTAGATTGGGTTTTAGATTAACTAAGGCAATGGAGTACTGTATAGAGGACAAAGAAACCAAAAGCCCTAGCCTGCCATTACGTCCTTACCTGATTTATCCTTCTAGCATTTCTCTAATATATACGATATTTCTCAGATCTCTACACCAAAAACATTATATGGAAAACTAAGTTGAGCAATCAATTAGAATGGAGAGATTCAAATTCAAATGAAGCACGTAAGTAGGTAGACCTAGCTTGGAGTTAATTAGTTTGAATTCTGGATCTTATTCTTGTAGCTCTCTATTCAAATATCCTTGATTGATTGGAGAATATGAGCCAGTCAACCCCTGGACATGCAGTTGGATGATTGAGTATACGACTTTCAGATAGGGGTTTCGATCAGTCACTGTAATTTTCTCATTTTCATTTTTTCTATGACAGCTTGTGGTTTGTCTAAAGATTATACCTAGAAAATATGACCAATTCGAACTTATAGTTGTTTTCTTTCTGCTATGATTGCATGGTTAGTGAAACAACAAAAACAGCCACAACAAGGATAGGAAAACCTATTCGGAACATGCACCTGTCGATTATGAAACAGCAACAAGATGCGTTTATGATTATCAATCAGTCATTGATATATTGATCGTTCTTTGCCACTAAATTTATTCAACCCAAAATTGTCCAAGAACACAACAACAAAGTCTGGCCACCCAAGTCTTTATCTCACAATTTTTCTTAGCTACGGCAGTTGCTGCATCTTACACTATTAAAACCCAATCTTTCCATGTCTCATATTTTCAACACTCTGGTAATAAGCCTAAAATAGACTTATAAATAACCCTGCAATCACAATCAAGTTATCGATGGTAGTATAGAAAATTAGGGTGTCTCCCGCAGAGGATTGTGACTCAACAATTGCAAATATGACTCTGAAAAACTGAACAGACACTAAACAAAGACGCAATTAAAAACTATAGCTAGACTCAGCGAAAAATTATGAAATTAAATCTGGAGAAACTAGGAACACTGACGAAGGCACACATAAAATTTGGGGGGAAACTGTGTAGTTTTGCTATGCTAACAAAATTCAGAAATATGACAGATAGACTGATCAAAAACAGAAAACTAAATTTGGGGATTTTGGTTTTGGAAATCAAATAACAAAAACTAGTTAGGAACCACTCCTCACCACTAAACAATGATTGCACCTATGATGTGTTTACTAACATGGTCAATTCATTCGGATATCCTTACTCAAGCTAAGCCAATGATGTGTTGAACTTAACCTATCAATCTTTCTTACTTGGTATGTTAAGAGAATGATGTTTTCAACTTAACTTAGCATCTAGAATGGAGCCTAGAGTGATGTTCTCGCACAGCTCTCACCTAGAAGTCATTAAGGTCTAAAAGATTATGAATAAGGCTAGACAATGTCGGTACTGATGTTGTCCTAATCTACCTAGACATTGATTTATGTGAATGGGCTCAAGTCACACTCACTCGCTACTCTAAAATGCAAGTAGACATGATGATCATACAAAACATTCATAGCTTTACAACCTAACATGCATACTAATGTTGGCCACCATCAATAAACATAAAAAGTTGATCAATGATATAACGATAAACCAATGAATATCCGAAATCCATGGAACAAATTAAATAAATGCCAACTTCATAGTTACACCATGTCTAGGGCTTGGAAGCAGCCCCTAACTAAGGGAAAATTAGTTACTCATCATCTTTGAAAACACACCAGAGAATTTCATAAGATTCGGGAAGAAAAGAAAATACGAAAGATTAAAAGCAGGGGAAAAGATCGATTTTCTGAGTCGAGAGATCAATCTCTTATGGGCTCTGAACTTTACTTCTTCTCCTTGAGTTCTTGACGGCTCCCTCTTCTCTTCTGTGTTTCCTCTCCTCTTGTATGACAGCTTAGAGTCATTCTGGTATTAGGGTTCTACCTTAAGTAGTCTCCAAGTCTTCAAAGGTTCCTTTTCAGACTATGTTTCCTTCTTTGACTAGGATCAATGTTTGGGCTATCTTTTGAATGTCTTCCACATATAATCTGGGCTTGGATTTTGGGAAAATTATATTAATGATATCACTCTTTGAAATCGTGTAAAAACCCCCAAGAAAGCTTCTCAAAAATCCAGCCCAAACACTACCTCGAACTTGACTGCTGCACAGCTTTCCCGGAACTGCTGATTTTCTGTCCAACTTCGACGCTTCATAACTCCTAGATGCCATCACCGATTTGGATGATTATTGACTCGATCTAAATTGATCTACAAACGCACCTCTACAAATCTGGGTGGTCATCTTGGTGAAACCATTCTCGTAATCTCATGGAAATAGGCCTTGAAAACCGGAGAAAATAAGCAGAAACCAGTTTTCAGCTTTTTGTGTTTGCAGCTTCTGTTTTGGTGAAGTGGTTCCATCGCCTTTCCTTGATATTTTTGACCATGTGAATGATCAAACTCCATCCTTGACATCACTACTTTGTATTGGAAGCCTTGCTTGCATCACTTGAACACATATTTACATTATCTTGCTCCACGAAGTACCTAAGAAAATAACAAAGTTAAAACGATATTTTTAAAAGAAAATAGCTAAGTTAAATGCAAAGGTTAAACTATAAAATCATTGCATTTTATGCTCCTATCATCTGTGCTATATACTATCTTGCAAAAGTAATCAATGGAAACCAAAACTCATCAGCAGCTTCACATTTTCTTCCTTCCATTTATGGGTCAAGGGCACACTTTACCCCTCATAGATATAGCAAAACTCTTTGCTTCACGTGGAGAAAAATCCTCCATAATAACCACCCCAGCCAATGCACCACTCTTCACCAAAGCAATCCAAACAAGTAGAAGTTCGGGTTTGGAAATTGAGATTCTTCTCATCACATTACCATCTTCCGAAGTAGGGTTGCCTGAAGGAATTGAAAGTTCTAACGACTGGGGTAAAACCGCAGAGATAGCAGAAAAGTTCTTCAAAGCTCTAACACTACTTAAACATCAGGTAGAGCAGCTTCTACATCAATATCATCCTCACTGTCTTGTTGCAAGCTCTTTGTTCATTGGTCTACGGATCTTGCTGCCAAGTTTGGGATTCCAAGGCTCATATTTCAAGGACCTGGTTTCTTCTCCTTGTGTGCTGCAATGAGGGTTACGTTGTACCAATCTCACATGAAGGTTGCATCTGATTCAGAATCTTTTATTGTTCCTAATCTCCCACACGAAGATCAAGATGACAAGAAGCGAACTACCATCTTTTTTTAAACAAGAGGGTGAGACAGAGCTCATGAAGTTGCTCAGAGAGTGTAGAGAGACTGAGAAAAGGAGCTATGGGATTATCATCAACAGCTTCTATGAACTTGAACCAGATTATGCAGATCACTATAGGATGGCGTTCGGGAGGAGGTCATGGCATATCGGCCCGGTTTCGTTATGCAACACGGCAGAAAACGATAAATTAGGGAGGGGAAGGGAAGGCTCAGTCGATGAAGTACATGAGTGCTTGCAGTGGCTGACTCATTGTGGGTGGAACTCAATCCTTGAGGGAGTGACTGCTGGGGTGCCAATGATCACCTGGCCGCTGTTTGCAGACCAGTTTTACAACGAGAAGTTGGTGACTCAGATACTTGGTATTGGGGTTGCTGTGGGTTCTCAAAAGTCGGAAGATGGTGGTGTGAAGAGCGAGGCCCGTGTGAAATGGGAGGCTATAAAGAAGGCTGTGACTGAAATCATGGAGGGTGATAAAGCTGAGGAAATAAGAAGCAAAGCTGCTGCGTTAGGAGAGATCGCAAGGAGCGCAGTTGAAGAAGGTGGTTCATCGTACTCGGATTTAACTGCTCTCATTGGGGAGTTGAGGTCATTTGGGTCTTGATTCTCTTGAAGTAGCCAAATGCCAACCTTTCCTGCTTCGGAGAAGTGTAGTTGCATGACTTGCATCTCCTAGTGTAGTTTGAATTGTTGGTATATTATACCTACTTGTAATCTGTAAAAGTTATACAGAGGGTTTGTATAAAAAAAGAAGGTTTGTATAAAAAAAAAAGTAATCTGTAAAAGTTGAAATAAATCGTACTGGTATTTCCTTCTAAACGTACACATATATGCATGCATGCATATTGCTTCCGAAAGAACTTATCACTACACCATCTTTCCACATATTGGAATTAATATAGTTTGATACTCGATCAATTAACTGAAAATTTATAGATATGATCAGGAGTGTGTGTCTATATATATATATGTTCTTAAAACCTCCTATCATTTTTAGTTTTAGTCCAGTTTTCTCTTTTCTTTCTAAAATGAGTCGACTATTTAGATCCAACTCAGACACTTCTAGTTCGTCTAGGTCCTTCCTCAATAGAATCCCAGATAGAGTCAATGAAGAACAAATAGAGTTTCAGTCAAACGATAACATAGACATGAATGATTGGAATATTCCCAAAGTTCCTAGTCATGAAATTTATAAGAAAAAATAGAGTCTTTCTTCATTCAAGAGTGAACATCATATTAAATCCGTAGAACAAGTTTATGCCCTTAGTAAACAACATGAAACTTGCCAACTTTTTAGTCCTGAATCAATTAAGAAACATAGAAAAGATGGTCATAATTTCCTCTATATTGGATTAGTCCAAATCAGTGTTAAACCTTTAACTAGAAAAAGTCTTAATGCCTCCATTCTTTTATATTTAAGAGATACAAGGTTTACTGACTTTAATGACAGTACCTTTAGATTAATTGAATCAAGTATATTCAATGATCCAGTTCTAAGTTACCTCCCCCAGTTAAAAATGAATCATCTGAGTCAAACCCCAGCATAGTTCCCTATGCAGGTCATTCCCCCATTCCAATAGTCAATCGGTATAGTGTTTTTGGTAGCACCCTTAATCTGATTTTATGAGCAAATAATTTTGGGAGACCATTTATGAATTTTTCTTTCCAAAATAGTTGGTTACTATCTTCTCTAAGCATAACTCGAGAAATGAATACATCTTTATACCATTTAAAATCACTTAAGGTAGGGCACCTAAGGTTACTGAGTTGATCATGAATTCTGGAAGTAATATGACTAAGGGTACCTATGAAATGTTGTATGATTGTGTAAAATAATGTGTTAACAGCATCAAAAATCTCCATTCATGTGCGCTTGTCGAAGATGGGAGTCCCATTTTCATCCGATTTAATGGCATGTTTAATAAGTGATCTTGAACCAGAAATGAGATGTTTTCCCCACCAGGAATGAAGCATTCCTGTAAATCATGTGAAAAATATGTCAATGATTTCAGACTGGCTAAAATTATGATTAGTGACATAGCTATTTGCTGTCATAGACGTACATGTGATGTAATTTATTTAAAATTTCTTGTCCTGATAAATTATCAATGTTCCATTCATAAGTTTTATCAGAAGAAACTGAGAATTGATTGTTAAGGTGATTACTAGGTTGTATATCTAGAGGGAGAGGACGCTATGTCCAAGTTTTAAAATGTCATTTCCTTGGATGAACTATTCTATCTAGTTTTAAGGTTTGAAGTATTTGGTTTAATTGTCATGCCCCGACCCATAATTTTTACCTTTATTACTGGCATAGTGGTAATAAGAATTTTACCATGTTCATCATTAAGTGAAAAATATAATTGATCCCCAGAGAGGTGTAGGGGACAATTATTTTGTGGCATTATTCTAAGGAATAAATTTTGACGATGGTAAAAAATAGTAAATTTTGCTAGTAAAAGGTAATTTTATTGGGGTATTATTTTTGGGGTGTTAAATTTTGGTTTGGGTATATGTTGGAGTTGGTGGTCCGGGTTGGGCTAAAGGCCCAAATCAGTTTTTTTTTTCTCTCTCTTCCTCCCGGTTTCTCTCTCCCCGAGCCCTTCACTGCCGAGACTTTCCGGCCGCCCGACCGCCGCCATCCAACTGCCCCAGACCGCCACGCCGGTCCCAAACAGAGAGGCAATTTCTTAAAGTTTGAGAGTCTAGCCAGGCTGGACCCCAGTTCAGAATCTTTCCAGTGGAGCTCTTGTTTTTGCCGCTAATGAAGCGTTTTCTTGGAAAGCATTTTTGGGGAAATATTTATTTGTTGTCAGAATCGTTTTGTCCACTCACTTTGACATTTTGAATATTTTCCCTTGGGCTCTTCGTTTTAAAAATGCTCAGTCTGCAGAGTTCGCGTGAGGTCTAGCAAGAGACGTCGAGGCATAGTCACCCCATCTATCCGCTACATTTCTCTAGTAGGTTACCTGTTTAATCTACTCGGGGTTACTTAGCTTTCGCTGTGTATTATTTTATTTTTATTTTTAGTAGCTCTGAATACTTTTGGAATTCTTATGTGTAATTTTTTTAATCTGGCTACTTTTGGGTTGTAGCGAAAGATTTATTTTTTTTTTAGAATAAAAAGGTGGTTCTTAAATTCTTATAAGTTAGGGTTGTCTATTTTCGAGGGAGGTTTGCCAAGTCTTCGATAAATTTTTCTTGGAGGTGGTCCCCGCAAGACTCATCTCGGGTTTCGGGGTGAAATTCGGGGCGGGTCTTGACAGTTGGTATCAGAGCTCTATGTTTCATTTGTTGTCTCCTATTCACTATCGTATTTGCCTAAGTAGTCATAGTGTCTATAGAGTGATGATCCGACCGCGACGGATTCCTCGGCAGTTTCTGCTTTTAACGCTATGTGTTATTGGGTATGTGTGGTAGTTCTGTTAGTCTTGTTTACAGACTACAAAAAGTCTTCTTCCTCAGGTACTATGCCTCCTAGACGCCGACCCCGTGTGGCTACTTCGACCAACGCCAATGAGGGTGAAGAAGTGAGAGGTTTATCAGATTCTATTGGGGCTATGTTGAGAGGTGTTCTGGATAGGGTTCAGCCTTCTCGATCTGTGAAGAAGAGAGATGTTGCTGATGCAGGGGCAGTAGAGTTCAAGGGTGCCAAGGGACCCCTTGATGCTTACTCTTGGGTGGACAAGATGGAGATGGCCCTCGAGAGCACATAACTGCCAGAAGAAAAGAAAGTGAAGATGGCAGTTTCTTTTCTAGACGATTCAGCTCATCATTGGTGGACTCTCGCGAGGAGAAATAATGATGGTGCTCAGACTATGACTTGGAAGCAGTTTAAGGCGCTCTTCTTGGGTCAGTATTTCAACCACTCTCATCGTAGTAGGATCCAGTCAGACTTTCTGAATATGAAGAAGAGAAACGATGAGGGAGTCATTGAGTTTGAGCAGAGGTTCACCACTTTGAGCTACCATGTGCCCCATTTGATTCCTGATGAGAGGACCAAGATTGGTAAGTTTGTTGACGCGCTTGGAGGAGTGTTTGCAGACAAGATGGTCGGTGTTGTCTATCTGACATTCCTTGATGCAGTTGGGGCAGCTATGGCCATCGAGACCAGGGGGACTTATAGTGCTCGGCCTTGAGATTTCATTGGTCCTAGTCAAGGTCCATCTAAGAAGGCTGCTTCATCGTCCGCTTCTGGATCTTCAGCGGGCAGTGGCAGTAGTGGGGGATCGGGTTTTGGTCCTCGGAGCAGAAATAGAGGGCATTTCAGGAGACCCTCTAGGAGCCAGTTGGGTAGGCAGCAGGCCGGTCAATTTAGTGCTGATGGTAGTTCCCAAGGGGGATCTTCTGGTGGTCAGACTTTTTCTTTTGGTCAGCAGCAGTCATCTGGATGCTTTGAGTGTGGTGGTCTGGATCATTTCAGGAGAGACTGTCCTTTGTTGGCACAGAGGACCGCCCCTTCTCAGCAAGACGGTCAGTTTTCAGCTAGAGGCTCTAGTGGTGGTTCTCGCGGTGGTTCAGCAGCCAGGGGTGGTTCTCAGCAGGGGAGTGGTCAGCGTGGACGTCCCATGACTCGGGCTAGACTTCATGCTATGACTCAGTAGGAGGGTCGTACTTCTCCAGATGTCATCATTGGTACGTTGTTAATTTTTGGTCAACCATCTTTTACTTTAATTGATCCCGGAGACACCCATTCATTTATGTCTAGTAGATTCGCCCTTCATGCCAATGTGTCATCGTCATCTCTTCCAGGCGAGTGGCATGTTTCTCTACCCTCTGGTGAGGTGATGAGGATAGATTGGGTGTTTAGTGGTTGTGAAGTGCTAGTAGAGGGATTTAATTTCAAGGCCGATTTGATTCCTCTAAATTTAGTGGAGTTTGATGTGATCTTGGGGATGGACTTCTTAGAGTCTTATAGAGCTATGGTAGATTGTTTCTAAAAGGAAGTAGTGCTTCGAAGTCTGGATGGTTTTGAGGTTGTTTTTCAGGGGGAAAGAGATGTGATTTCGAGTTGCCTGATATCAGCTGTGGCCGCTAGGAAATTGTTAAATAAAGGTTGTCAGGCATTCTTAGCTCATGTTGTGGATGCAAGTATAGGAGTGTTGGAAGTGGGGGATATTCCTGTAGTAAGAGAGTTTCCGGACGTGTTTCCCGAGGATTTGCCTGGTTTGCCTCCTGTAAGGGAGATAGACTTTTCTATTGAGTTGCTTCCTGGAACTATGCCTATCTCTCAGGCACCTTACAGAATGGCTCCAGTGGAATTGAAAGAGTTGAAGACTCAATTGCAGGAGTTAGTAGATAAGGGTTTTGTTCGGCTTAGCATGTCTCCATGGGGTGCTTCGGTGTTATTTGTTAAGAAGAAGGACGGCACCATGAGACTATGCATTGATTATAGGAAGCTGAATCAAGTCACAGTGAAGAATAAGTACCCGTTGCCACGCATTGATGATTTGTTTGATCAGTTGAGAGGTGCCTCGGTGTTCTCAAAGATTGATTTGAGATCTGGTTATCATCAGTTGCAGATTCGGGATAGTGACGTAGCCAAGACTGCTTTACGATCATGCTATGGTCATTATAAGTTTGTAGTGATGCCTTTTGGACTTACTAATGCACCCGTGGCGTTCATGGATCTCATGAATAGGGTGTTTAGTCCATATCTTGACCGCTTCGTGATCGTGTTCATAGATGATATTTTGGTGTACTCAAAAAGTGAGAAGGAGCATGCCAAACATCTAAGATTGATATTGCGAACTTTGAGGAAGGCTCAGTTGTTTGCCAAGTTCAGCAAGTGTGAGTTTTGGCTGGATAAAGTGGGATTTCTGGGTCATGTAGTTTCAGCTGAAGGTGTTAGTGTGGATCCCCAGAAGGTAGAAGCGGTGTCCAATTAGAAAAGACCCACAATTGTGACTGAAATTCGTATTTTCTTGGGGTTAGCAGGTTATTATCGGCATTTTGTGCAAGACTTTTCAAAGATTGCAACTCCACTATCTGGATTGACCAAGAAGGGAGTGAAGTTTGAGTGGTCAGATCAGTGTGAGGAAAGTTTTCAAGAATTAAAGAACCGCTTGACTAGTGCTCCGGTGTTGGCACTTCCGGATGATAGCGGAGAGTATGTGGTGTTTTGTGATGCTTCTAGACGAGGTCTAGGTGGGGTTTTGATGCAGCATGATCGAGTGATTGCCTACGCTTCTAGGCAATTGAAGTCGCATGAGGTGAATTATCCCACTCATGATTTAGAGCTTGCAGTTGTGGTTTTTACTCTCAAGTTGTAGAGACATTATCTTTATGGAGCCAAGTGTCAGATTTTTACTGATCACAAGAGTCTTCGGTATATGTTCACATAAAGTGAGTTGAATATGAGGCAAAGAAGGTGGATGGAGTTGATCAGTGATTATGATTGCACTATAGAGTATCATCCAGGAAAGGCTAATGTGGTAGCTGATGCTCTTAGTCGCAATCCCTCCGTGTCTTTGTTTCACTTAAGGATGGTTCGAGTTCCACTTCTTTGTGAGCTGCGAGCTACATGGGTGGATTTAACGGTGGATAAAGTTGGTGCTTTGGTAGCTAGTTTCCATGTGAGGCCAGTTTTGGTTGATAAAGTGCGGGAGGCACAGTATAATGATTATTTCATAGTTCGGTTAATGGAAAGAGCAGCGAATGGAGCCGCCGTAAATTTTTTGGTAAGAATAGATGGGTCATTGTTGTTCAAAAGTAGGTTTTGTGTTCCAAAGAGGAACGAAGAGTTAAAGATTGAGTTAATGGAGGAAGCTAATAGTTCCGCTTATGCTGCTCACCCGGGGAGTACAAAGATGTATTGGACTCTAAAGAATTATTATTGGTGGCCAAACATGAAGAGGGAAATTGCAGCTTCTGTGAGTAGGTGTCTGATTTTTCAGCAAGTGAAAGCTGAAAGGTAGAAACCTTCAGGGTTCCTTGAGCCGTTGCCTATTCCAGTGTGGAAGTGGGACCACATCACCATGGATTTTGTCTTCAGTTTACCTCGTACCCGTGAAAGGCATGACGGTATTTGGGTGATAGTGGATAGACTCACTAAATCTGCTCATTTCTTGCTGGTGGGAAAGAAGTATTCGCTGGATAAATTGGCTAAGCTGTATGTGAATGAGATTGTCAGACTTCGTGGCGTACCTGAATCCATAGTGTCAGATCGGGATCCTAGATTTGTTTCTAAATTTTGGGGAGCTCTTCAGGCAGGTTTAGGTACCCAACTACACTTCAGTACTGCTTTTCATCCTCAGACTGATGGGCAATGAGAGAGGACTATCCAAACTTTAGAGGATATGTTGAGAGCTTGTGCCTTGCAGTTTAGGGGGAGTTGAGATAAGAACCTTTCTTTGATGGAGTTTGCCTATAACAACAGCTTCCATTTGAGTATTGGTATGGCTCCCTTTGAGGCACTTTATGGGAGGCAGTGTCGTACTCCATTATGTTGGAATGAAGTCGGAGAAAGAGAGCTTTGTGGTCCTGAGATTATCCATGACACAAATGAGAAGATCAAGGTGGTCAGGGATAGACTCAAGGTTGCTCAGAGTAGGCAAAAGAGTTATGCAGATGTCCGTAGGAAGGACCTTGAGTTTCAAGTAGGTGATTGGGTGTTCCTGAAACTATCTCCCTTGGAAAGGGGCAATATGTTTTGGCAAGCGTGGGAAGCTTAGTCCGAAGTATTTTGGGCCTTATGAGATAATAGAGCGAGTTGGCTCTCTTGCCTATCGGTTAGCTTTGCCTCCAGAGTTATCCAGGATACATAGTGTGTTCCATGTATCCATGCTTCGCAAGTATATTGCCGATCCTTCTCATGTGCTGGAAGAGCACCCGATTAGTTTGCAAAAGGATTTGTCCTATGAAGAGGAGCCGGTTCAGATTCTAGACCGGAAGGAGCAAGTGCTTAGGAGCAAGTCAATTCCGCTCGTCAAAGTGCTTTGGAGAAGCCACCAAGTAGAGGAAGCTACTTGGGAGTCAGATGAGCAAATGAGGCAGCAGTAGCCTTATCTCTTTGAAAAGCATGTTTGTAAATTTCGAGGACGAAATTTTTATAAGGAGGGGAGAATTGTCACGCCCCGACCCATAATTTTTACTTTTATTACTGGCATAGTGGTAACAAGAATTTTAGCGTGTTCGTCATTAAGTGAAAAATATAATTGATCCCCAGAGAGGTGTAGGAGACGATTATTTTGTGGGATTATTCTAAGTAATGAATTTTGACGACGGTAAAAAATAGTAATTTTTGCTAGTAAAAGGTAATTTTATTGGGGTATTATTTTTGGAGTGTTAAATTTTGGTTTGGGTATATGTTGGAGTTGGTGGTCCTGGTTGGGCTAAAGGCCCAAATCATTTTTTTCTTTCTTTCTCTCTCTTCCTCCCGGTTTCTCTCTCCCCGAGCCCCTCACTGCCGAGACTTTCCGGCCGCCCGACCGCCGCCGTCCAGCCGCCCCAGACCGCCACGCCGGTCCCAAACGGTCGGTCTCCGACGCAGCTGCCGTTCTAGACCGGTGGCAGCCTCCCTAGCGCCGCCGATCGGGAGAAAAGCCGCCCGAAAGCTCCGGCTGCCTGAAGTTTCTTTTCGCCAGAACTACTTCGTCCGGCCGCCATAGCCGGCGAGCCGTAGCTCTAAAGAAAGCCCTCCTCCCGTGCTTCAATCACTCTAAAGGGCTCGCTCCATCTCGAGCTAGGTAAGGAGAAATCGGTAATGGAAATTTTAGGGTTTTATTGTGTGTTTGTGTTCGATTGGCTTGGTTAGGTTTAGAATTGGAGTTTGTGGTAGTTAGAAATGTTGTAGAGGAGGTTGAGAGGAAGATGCTGGCAAATTTTGGTGAGCATCGGAGGTCGCCGGAGTTGGTCACCGGCTGCCGCTGCTGGCGGAGCCGCCGCCGAGAAAATGTTTTGGGTGGGGAAAAATGTGAGGAGTTTAATGGATTAAGTTTTAGAATTTTTTGAGGAGTTTTGGATAGGTTTAAGAATTGTTAAAGTTTGGTATTTTTGGCGGATTATTAAGTTAGAATCCGGCCATTGGTTTTTTTATTTGGTGGAATGTGATTTTGAGGATGTCGGTAAAAATTTGTGGAGTTTTGAGGTTGACAGTGGATTTAAGATTTTGGAGTGTTAGGCTTGGTTGAGCGCGAAGCATATTTAATTATGTTTGTTTTGTGTTAAGCGTCGGTGTTTTATTTAAGGTTTTATTTATTTGGAACAGGACGTGAGGAGGCACGAGCGGAAGAGACCTCCGACCGACATCAGGCTTAGGCCTAACCTATGAGTGGACCTTTGTTTTAAATATTGTGTTCGAAATGCTTTATCGTTTTGAATGATTTTCTGTTGTTGGATATTTCTCGAAATTGAGAATTTCGGTGATTATACTCTTATATGAGAATAGTATGTATATGATTAAATGCTAGCTAGCTATACGTGATTTCCCCCATACCGAGGTACAATTCCGTTATGGGTGACGTGAGCGTTAGACGCGCGTGTCGTAGCCCCGTGACCTGTCAAAAGATGACGTTAGTGCAATTTAAAACCCTATAGTTGTAGTACATGTAAGTAGGGTATCGTTCTAGCCGGGGACACTAGGGAAGAATTTATTCTGCAAAACAAAGTCATTAGAAATATTCACACAATATATACATAAAGAATAAAATGGGGGATTGAAATCGGCAAAAAGTAAAGAAAATAAAACAAAGGCAAATAATTACAAAGTTTGGTCACTTCAACGTTGTAAGCACTTCACAAATAAACTCCGATTAGCATGCAAGTATTTTTATGAAAGGTTAAATTATCTTATCTATGTTTTCACAATTGCAAGTTAATTCCAACCCTTAAGACTTCTCATGTGTTTAAGGTTGTCTTTGCGCTCAACCAAAAACTATGTGACTACTTAACTAAATTGTCTTTGCGCTCAATCTAATCAAGCAACACTTACCGTCCACGAGTCGTTGGAGACATGCTCGCTAGCAATGGCGTCACCCATCCTCGAACCCATGCAAATCACTCACCCTAACAACCCTATGCAGCACCTAGAACCGAGTTGTCTTTGCGCTCAACTCGACCTAGAATACCACGGCATATTAAACTCCCCCCTAATAGCTAACTCGTGTACTTTGAATTAACCTAGGGTTCGATTACGTGATCAGGTGAGGATTAATTAACCTAACAATTACTAAACACATAAACACAGATTCTTTACTTCTTTAATAATCCTAACATGCATACTAAACCGTTACACAACATGTATAATCATAATCAAGTCACAAAGAAGATCATACAATCACACATATCATATAAAACCAAAAACCAGAAAATATTTATCAATAAACTCAAAGTTCTTACACTGTAATTACAAACACAAACCATGGATTTCTTCATCCTTACCCTACCTATAAGGTTCGGCAAGGTTGAAAGGGAAATTGGTGGAAGATGGCAGTGGAGGCAGTCGGCAAAGATGGTTGTGCGGCAGGGAATGGTTCGGCTGTGCTTGTGTTTGCTGTGTAAGGGAGGGTTTTTAGGTAGAGTTTAGGCTTGCTAGAACTTAAAACAATTGAAGGACTCTTAAAATATGCATACAACAGACCTATTTATACAGAAAACCTATAGAGAAACCCTAGCTGCATCGGCAAAGGAAAGGCAATCCTATTTTAACTCTCTTTCCTATTTGCTCAATGATTCCTTCTTCAATGCAGCTTGTGTATCCGAATTTGGACTCTATCTTCTGATTCCTTGGACCTTCCTACATGTTTATGGATCCATGTAGGCCTCATGTACGAAATCTTGGGCTTTGATAGCAGCCAAAACCAGTGATAGGTCCGGCAAGGTCAGCTTTCCAGATTTGACCGGGAAACCTTACACTTAACCAAAATATGGCTGCCTTGATGCTTCTTCGTATTTTATTCTTTTGTCCAGCTTCCTAACACTTCATTAAGGTCTTGATACATCTCTTGACAAATTTGGGAAGCCTTTTGTTGAAGAATCATCTCCCAAAACTCGTTAGACAACTTAGGCAGTTTCTGCCCAGTTTTGCAGCCTGACCTCTGTCCACTGTTTTGCTCATAACTCCTTCGTCTCAACTCCGATTTCTGCGATCCAAATGGGGTTGAAAAGTAGACACACACAGCTTTGATTCCATATGTGGCACGCCTTCTAACTCCTCCTAGATCTCGAGATATGATTTTCCGAAGTAGATGTACGTTTTCTGGCATATTCTGTCCGAGACCAAAAACAATGTCTAGAGGTGTTCCTTCCTTTTCCGTGGCCTCACTTGTTGTCATTCATGAGTCCATTCACCATGATTCTTGATACGTAACGTTCATGTACCTGTCTTCTGCACATTTAAACAAGATACATCAAAACTGACAAGGTAACACAATAACGAATCACGGTAAAACGTCCAAGTGATAGTCCAAAAACGGTTTTCATCATTTAAGTGCAATTTTCTGTATAAAAACGACTAGTAGCCACAACTCTACAGAAAAACCCTCTTGACTCTAAAATAAGTAAAAACAAACATACTAAGGCACAAACAAAGTGTAAATGGGGGTGAAAATCCATTAAGATCATGGCGTAAAAACGCACTTATCAAACTACCCCACACTTAAGCTTTGCTAGCCCCTTAGCAAACAGACTCTAACTGAAAGTAAAAACAAAAACAAAAATGAAAATAACAATAACTCTAATACCCTTAAGAAATTTTTGTCTCAGATTCTTAAGTACGCATAATCTCAAGTTTTAACATTCGAGTGAAAGCACAATTGCAAAAGTTCATAACCTTGTATAATAGCATGAAAAATCAAGATTTTCGAAATTTATAAGTAAAACATGAATGAAATTTTGATCCTCCTTTACAAGGTACGCTCTCTTTTTTTTCACTCGAAAAATGGTTTTCACTCATAAGTTTATGCAAGAGAAAAGATGATCAATAACGAATGACTTGCATATTTCAAGAAATAACGGCTCTTTGAGAAAACATTTATCTTGGAAAAACCTCATTTAACAACTAAGTGCAATAATGGACCAAAACCATATGCTTACTTATATGAAATTCTCCACAAATCAAGTTTAGTCATCTTAAGAATCATGAAATAATCTCAAGGGTTGTAATGGGGCTTGGTTTCATAATGTAGGAATTTTTTTGGATATAAGTGGTGTTTATCAAACAAGACTTAGGCAAATTTCAACTCCATCCTCCTTATGTCTCCACTCCATGAACAGGACAAAGGTCAAATATAACGTTCTTGGACCTTCAAATAATTACAACTCCACATTCATGAAAACACCATAAAAACTTATGCCTTAGACTTTTTCTTTCATACTTGTCCGAAATTCTTCTTTTCTTTTGCCGATTTCTTTTCTTCTCTTTTTTTTTTCTTTTTTTTCTTTTTTTTTTCTTTTGTTTCGGCAACTTCTTTTGCAATACATTTTTTTTATTTCGGACAAGACATATTTTGGCATATAACAATATAAAACAATGGTGTATCAACCCCACACTTCAACTCTTCCCCACACTTGTTTTTTAACATCACGGCACAGCTTCATCGAAAATTCTTTGCCAAGTCTTGACAACAAGGTAAAGATAATCTATACTAAGCTCAGGAATTCTGTTTAAGGGTGATGAAAGAAAAGGCATAATGTAGGCTCAAAGGGGTTTAACTAAGGAGTCCCACGACGGGCACAAAAATGGGCAAAGGCTTATTTTGGCTTTGGTGGTGATCCTAATTGAGATTAATTGCAATCCTATTCAAAATCAGAACAAGTTATGATTATAAAGCTTTGAAAATCACATAAATAAGTTCTAGTAAATTCTAGAGTCCATTAAACAGCTATAGCACATAGTTATTGAATAATGAAAATAATGAGGCTTTACGTGAATTTTCAAAGGATATGGAATTTAAGCACTCAAAAAGAAAGTATATTAGGCTCAAAATCTCACAAAGGTTGTTATGGAAACAAAATGACAAAACATGCAAACTTTTCTTTCAAAAATCTCAAGTGTTCATACTTTACAAAATTCATGAAAAGTTGCAATTTTCTTAAGATAAATGTTCAACCATCCATTATGCATGTTAAAAGATAATTTTCATCATAGACATTCTAAGGGTATAAGACTCAAAACAATTAAAAACGGAATTTTAAACTTAGAGCTAACACACACACAAAAAAAAAAATATATATATATATATACATTTATTATGTAATCTCTACCTGTCAAATTAAGACGTTAGTGCAATTTAAAACCCTATAGTTGTAGTACATGTAAGTAGGGTATCGTTCTAGCCGGGGACACTAGGGAAGAATTTATTCTGCAAAACAAAGTCATTAGAAATATTCACACAATATATACATAAAGAATAAAATGGGGGATTGAAATCGGCAAAAAGTAAAGAAAATAAAACAAAGGCAAATAATTACAAAGTTTGGTCACTTCAACGTTGTAAGCACTTCACAAATAAACTCCGATTAGCATGCAAGTATTTTTATGAAAGGTTAAATTATCTTATCTATGTTTTCACAATTGCAAGTTAATTCCAACCCTTAAGACTTCTCATGTGTTTAAGGTTGTCTTTGCGCTCAACCAAAAACTATGTGACTACTTAACTAAATTGTCTTTGCGCTCAATCTAATCAAGCAACACTTACCGTCCACGAGTCGTTGGAGACATGCTCGCTAGCAATGGCGTCACCCATCCTCGAACCCATGCAAATCACTCACCCTAACAACCCTATGCAGCACCTAGAACCGAGTTGTCTTTGCGCTCAACTCGACCTAGAATACCACGGCATATTAAACTCCCCCCTAATAGCTAACTCGTGTACTTTGAATTAACCTAGGGTTCGATTACGTGATCAGGTGAGGATTAATTAACCTAACAATTACTAAACACATAAACACAGATTCTTTACTTCTTTAATAATCCTAACATGCATACTAAACCGTTACACAACATGTATAATCATAATCAAGTCACAAAGAAGATCATACAATCACACATATCATATAAAACCAAAAACCAGAAAATATTTATCAATAAACTCAAAGTTCTTACACTGTAATTACAAACACAAACCATGGATTTCTTCATCCTTACCCTACCTATAAGGTTCGGCAAGGTTGAAAGGGAAATTGGTGGAAGATGGCAGTGGAGGCAGTCGGCAAAGATGGTTGTGCGGCAGGGAATGGTTCGGCTGTGCTTGTGTTTGCTGTGTAAGGGAGGGTTTTTAGGTAGAGTTTAGGCTTGCTAGAACTTAAAACAATTGAAGGACTCTTAAAATATGCATACAACAGACCTATTTATACAGAAAACCTATAGAGAAACCCTAGCTGCATCGGCAAAGGAAAGGCAATCCTATTTTAACTCTCTTTCCTATTTGCTCAATGATTCCTTCTTCAATGCAGCTTGTGTATCCGAATTTGGACTCTATCTTCTGATTCCTTGGACCTTCCTACATGTTTATGGATCCATGTAGGCCTCATGTACGAAATCTTGGGCTTTGATAGCAGCCAAAACCAGTGATAGGTCCGGCAAGGTCAGCTTTCCAGATTTGACCGGGAAACCTTACACTTAACCAAAATATGGCTGCCTTGATGCTTCTTCGTATTTTATTCTTTTGTCCAGCTTCCTAACACTTCATTAAGGTCTTGATACATCTCTTGACAAATTTGGGAAGCCTTTTGTTGAAGAATCATCTCCCAAAACTCGTTAGACAACTTAGGCAGTTTCTGCCCAGTTTTGCAGCCTGACCTCTGTCCACTGTTTTGCTCATAACTCCTTCGTCTCAACTCCGATTTCTGCGATCCAAATGGGGTTGAAAAGTAGACACACACAGCTTTGATTCCATATGTGGCACGCCTTCTAACTCCTCCTAGATCTCGAGATATGATTTTCCGAAGTAGATGTACGTTTTCTGGCATATTCTGTCCGAGACCAAAAACAATGTCTAGAGGTGTTCCTTCCTTTTCCGTGGCCTCACTTGTTGTCATTCATGAGTCCATTCACCATGATTCTTGATACGTAACGTTCATGTACCTGTCTTCTGCACATTTAAACAAGATACATCAAAACTGACAAGGTAACACAATAACGAATCACGGTAAAACGTCCAAGTGATAGTCCAAAAACGGTTTTCATCATTTAAGTGCAATTTTCTGTATAAAAACGACTAGTAGCCACAACTCTACAGAAAAACCCTCTTGACTCTAAAATAAGTAAAAACAAACATACTAAGGCACAAACAAAGTGTAAATGGGGGTGAAAATCCATTAAGATCATGGCGTAAAAACGCACTTATCAAACTACCCCACACTTAAGCTTTGCTAGCCCCTTAGCAAACAGACTCTAACTGAAAGTAAAAACAAAAACAAAAATGAAAATAACAATAACTCTAATACCCTTAAGAAATTTTTGTCTCAGATTCTTAAGTACGCATAATCTCAAGTTTTAACATTCGAGTGAAAGCACAATTGCAAAAGTTCATAACCTTGTATAATAGCATGAAAAATCAAGATTTTCGAAATTTATAAGTAAAACATGAATGAAATTTTGATCCTCCTTTACAAGGTACGCTCTCTTTTTTTTCACTCGAAAAATGGTTTTCACTCATAAGTTTATGCAAGAGAAAAGATGATCAATAACGAATGACTTGCATATTTCAAGAAATAACGGCTCTTTGAGAAAACATTTATCTTGGAAAAACCTCATTTAACAACTAAGTGCAATAATGGACCAAAACCATATGCTTACTTATATGAAATTCTCCACAAATCAAGTTTAGTCATCTTAAGAATCATGAAATAATCTCAAGGGTTGTAATGGGGCTTGGTTTCATAATGTAGGAATTTTTTTGGATATAAGTGGTGTTTATCAAACAAGACTTAGGCAAATTTCAACTCCATCCTCCTTATGTCTCCACTCCATGAACAGGACAAAGGTCAAATATAACGTTCTTGGACCTTCAAATAATTACAACTCCACATTCATGAAAACACCATAAAAACTTATGCCTTAGACTTTTTCTTTCATACTTGTCCGAAATTCTTCTTTTCTTTTGCCGATTTCTTTTCTTCTCTTTTTTTTTTTCTTTTTTTTCTTTTTTTTTTCTTTTGTTTCGGCAACTTCTTTTGCAATACATTTTTTTTATTTCGGACAAGACATATTTTGGCATATAACAATATAAAACAATGGTGTATCAACCCCACACTTCAACTCTTCCCCACACTTGTTTTTTAACATCACGGCACAGCTTCATCGAAAATTCTTTGCCAAGTCTTGACAACAAGGTAAAGATAATCTATACTAAGCTCAGGAATTCTGTTTAAGGGTGATGAAAGAAAAGGCATAATGTAGGCTCAAAGGGGTTTAACTAAGGAGTCCCACGACGGGCACAAAAATGGGCAAAGGCTTATTTTGGCTTTGGTGGTGATCCTAATTGAGATTAATTGCAATCCTATTCAAAATCAGAACAAGTTATGATTATAAAGCTTTGAAAATCACATAAATAAGTTCTAGTAAATTCTAGAGTCCATTAAACAGCTATAGCACATAGTTATTGAATAATGAAAATAATGAGGCTTTACGTGAATTTTCAAAGGATATGGAATTTAAGCACTCAAAAAGAAAGTATATTAGGCTCAAAATCTCACAAAGGTTGTTATGGAAACAAAATGACAAAACATGCAAACTTTTCTTTCAAAAATCTCAAGTGTTCATACTTTACAAAATTCATGAAAAGTTGCAATTTTCTTAAGATAAATGTTCAACCATCCATTATGCATGTTAAAAGATAATTTTCATCATAGACATTCTAAGGGTATAAGACTCAAAACAATTAAAAACGGAATTTTAAACTTAGAGCTAACACACACACAAAAAAATATATATATATATATATATATACATTTATTATGTAATCTCTACCCCACACTTAGAAAATTACATTGTCCTCAATGTAAGCTCAAAATTATGTATAATTCTCTAAGTAAGGATCGAAAACACATAATAAATATATACATAAAAATATCAACAATAACAGTGAAGGGATTAAGAAATTCAAACTCTCGGTGATGGCTCCTCCACAGCTACGGTTGAAATGAGTTGCCTCTCATGCAGCGCTTAATGTTTATAGTCTATCAGCCTAGACTCTTCTTCCTTCTCCTTGAAAAGTGGCGTCATCCCCACAATAAGGCTCGGCATGGCTGCTTGCTTCATCTTGAATGGCACTTGGATGTCTCATGGCGTCAAAGATGTTGAACTTAATGACTTCGCCATCAAACTCCATAGTCAAATTACCCCCAGCCACATCGATATTGGTCCTTGCGGTTCTCATGAAGGGTCTTCCTAGCAGAAGCTGTGTCGAATCAACTGACTCCTCCATTTCCAATACATAAAAGTCTGCAGGGAATATCAGGTGATTAACCTGCACAAGGACATCCTCCACATACCCCTTAGGGTACTTGCTTGATCGATCCGCCAATTGGATCACTACGCCATCATGTTGAAGTGGACCAAGACCTAGAGACAAGTAAACAGAGTAGGGCATGACATTAATGGAAGCCCCTAGATCAAGCATCACTTTCTCAAACCTTGTAGTGCCGATGACAACTGGAATTGAAAAGCTTCCTGGATCCTTAAGCTTTGGCGGCATTTTGCGTTGTAGCACGGCGGACACGGTCTCGCTCATGCTCATAACCTTTCTCTCCCTTGTGTGTCTTCTTGTGGTGCAAAGCTCCTTCAAAAACTTTGCATACTTCGGTACTTGTTTAATACACTCCAACAAGGGGATGTTGACATTCACCTTTCGAAAAACATCCAACACTTCTTCGTCGGACTTGGCTTGCTTGCTCTTGGTGAAACGTGAGGGGAAGGGTATACAACAAGTGCTTGGCATGGCTGCATCTTTGGCAGCCGAATATCTTCCTTCCATGGCAGCAGGGTCTTTCTCAAGAGCCCTTTTCTTCATAGCTTCCAAGTCTCCCTTGCTTGGCTTAGCTTGCTTGTGTTGCTCGGTACCTTGATCTCGGTGTTGTGTAGGCTCGGCAGTCCCTTGCTCGGCTGTTCCTTGCTCGGCATTCCTCCCACTTGGCTCGACATTCCCACCTTGCATGGCAACATGTTCATGCTCGGCAGCCCCTTGGTTGGCATTCCCTTGCGCGGCAGCTCCATGAAAATCAAGACCAATTTCAAAATTGAAGTTATAATGCCTATATGCCAAGTTGCTTTCTAAAATCTAAAGCAAGGTGATGCTACGGCCCGAGCTTTTGACTAGGTCGAGCGGATTCCGTGGTTTCAGAAGGCAAGTGTCAATGTCACGGGGGGCGAACCCTCTACAAGAACCAGGCAGGACTCGTTTGTGATCAAGGAGGCGGACCCCTATAGACCCCTTCACCGAGAAGAGTGGTCAGTCATGATCTTGAGATCCAATTGAACAAACCTGAATTTCATATCTATGACAGAACGGCCCCTTACTCAGCTAGGAACAAACTCGGATCCCTAGATCAGTCACCTTATGTTAATCAAAGCCGCCCTCAACCTCAAACAAGCTAAGTTGCCTTTAAGAGTCAAGGACTCGAAGAAGCATCGCTCAAAAGAAGGGTTTAGGCTAAGATTAACACAAGTGGCTCCACCTACATATTTCACTTTAGACACACCAAAACAACAAACCATATAAGCACTCTAAACTCAATAACATGTCGGCCTACTTATGGAATTTTTACAAAAACATTTTACATATAAACACATAGAGACAAGTATACAAGCTCGGCAATATATATGCAAATAAGCTCAGCAATGTACCTATAAAACAGAAAAATAGTTAGTCATAATATACATAAATACATAAATAAATCCTTTTTAGCGTCCCTGGCAACGGCGCCAAAAATTGACCTGTCAAAAGATGACGTTAGTGCAATTTAAAACCCTATAGTTGTAGTACATGTAAGTAGGGTATCGTTCTAGCCGGGGACACTAGGGAAGAATTTATTCTGCAAAACAAAGTCATTAGAAATATTCACACAATATATACATAAAGAATAAAATGGGGGATTGAAATCGGCAAAAAGTAAAGAAAATAAAACAAAGGCAAATAATTACAAAGTTTGGTCACTTCAACGTTGTAAGCACTTCACAAATAAACTCCGATTAGCATGCAAGTATTTTTATGAAAGGTTAAATTATCTTATCTATGTTTTCACAATTGCAAGTTAATTCCAACCCTTAAGACTTCTCATGTGTTTAAGGTTGTCTTTGCGCTCAACCAAAAACTATGTGACTACTTAACTAAATTGTCTTTGCGCTCAATCTAATCAAGCAACACTTACCGTCCACGAGTCGTTGGAGACATGCTCGCTAGCAATGGCGTCACCCATCCTCGAACCCATGCAAATCACTCACCCTAACAACCCTATGCAGCACCTAGAACCGAGTTGTCTTTGCGCTCAACTCGACCTAGAATACCACGGCATATTAAACTCCCCCCTAATAGCTAACTCGTGTACTTTGAATTAACCTAGGGTTCGATTACGTGATCAGGTGAGGATTAATTAACCTAACAATTACTAAACACATAAACACAGATTCTTTACTTCTTTAATAATCCTAACATGCATACTAAACCGTTACACAACATGTATAATCATAATCAAGTCACAAAGAAGATCATACAATCACACATATCATATAAAACCAAAAACCAGAAAATATTTATCAATAAACTCAAAGTTCTTACACTGTAATTACAAACACAAACCATGGATTTCTTCATCCTTACCCTACCTATAAGGTTCGGCAAGGTTGAAAGGGAAATTGGTGGAAGATGGCAGTGGAGGCAGTCGGCAAAGATGGTTGTGCGGCAGGGAATGGTTCGGCTGTGCTTGTGTTTGCTGTGTAAGGGAGGGTTTTTAGGTAGAGTTTAGGCTTGCTAGAACTTAAAACAATTGAAGGACTCTTAAAATATGCATACAACAGACCTATTTATACAGAAAACCTATAGAGAAACCCTAGCTGCATCGGCAAAGGAAAGGCAATCCTATTTTAACTCTCTTTCCTATTTGCTCAATGATTCCTTCTTCAATGCAGCTTGTGTATCCGAATTTGGACTCTATCTTCTGATTCCTTGGACCTTCCTACATGTTTATGGATCCATGTAGGCCTCATGTACGAAATCTTGGGCTTTGATAGCAGCCAAAACCAGTGATAGGTCCGGCAAGGTCAGCTTTCCAGATTTGACCGGGAAACCTTACACTTAACCAAAATATGGCTGCCTTGATGCTTCTTCGTATTTTATTCTTTTGTCCAGCTTCCTAACACTTCATTAAGGTCTTGATACATCTCTTGACAAATTTGGGAAGCCTTTTGTTGAAGAATCATCTCCCAAAACTCGTTAGACAACTTAGGCAGTTTCTGCCCAGTTTTGCAGCCTGACCTCTGTCCACTGTTTTGCTCATAACTCCTTCGTCTCAACTCCGATTTCTGCGATCCAAATGGGGTTGAAAAGTAGACACACACAGCTTTGATTCCATATGTGGCACGCCTTCTAACTCCTCCTAGATCTCGAGATATGATTTTCCGAAGTAGATGTACGTTTTCTGGCATATTCTGTCCGAGACCAAAAACAATGTCTAGAGGTGTTCCTTCCTTTTCCGTGGCCTCACTTGTTGTCATTCATGAGTCCATTCACCATGATTCTTGATACGTAACGTTCATGTACCTGTCTTCTGCACATTTAAACAAGATACATCAAAACTGACAAGGTAACACAATAACGAATCACGGTAAAACGTCCAAGTGATAGTCCAAAAACGGTTTTCATCATTTAAGTGCAATTTTCTGTATAAAAACGACTAGTAGCCACAACTCTACAGAAAAACCCTCTTGACTCTAAAATAAGTAAAAACAAACATACTAAGGCACAAACAAAGTGTAAATGGGGGTGAAAATCCATTAAGATCATGGCGTAAAAACGCACTTATCACCCCGTGCGACTTTCTAATTTCGTATTTAATTATTCAAAGATTTCGTACAAGGAGTAAGCACGTATATATTACCACTCGGCCGCTTTCCCCGATATGCGAGATACAATTCTGGTTTGGGGTGATGTGAGTGTTAGACGCAAGCATAGTAGCTTTGTATGATATCTACCTTATTTCAAGTTGTTCATAGATATCGTACAAAGGGTCAGACGAGTGTGCATACATACTATATATATAATATCCAGGCCTGAGAGGCAATTTTTTAAAGTTTGAGAGTCTAGCCAGGCTGGACCCCAGTTCAGAATCTTTCTAGTGGAGCTCTTGTTTTTGCCGCTGATGAAGGGTTTTCTTGGAAAGCATTTTTGGGGAAATATTTATTTGTTTTCAGAATCGTTTTGTCCACTCACTTTGACGTGTTGAATATTTTTCCATGGGCTCTTCGTTTTAAAAATGCCCAGTCTGCAGAGTTCGTGTGAAGTCTAGTAGGAGAAGTCGAGGCATAGTCACTCATCTATCCGTACATTTCGTCAGTAGGTTACCTGTTTAATCTACTCAGGGTTTATTAGCTTTCGCTGTGTATTATTTTTTTTAAATTTTTAGTAGCTCTGAATACTTTTGGAATTCTTTTGTGTAATTTTTTAATCTGGCTACTTTTGGGTTGTAGCGGAAGATTTATTTTTTTTGGAATAAAAAGGTGGTTCTTAAATTCTTATAAGTTAGGGTTGTCCATTTTCGAGGGAGGTTTGCTAAGTCTTCGGTAAATTTTCCTTGGGGGTGGTCCCCGCATGACTTATCTCGGGTTTCGGGGTGAAATTCGGGACGGGTCTTGACAAATTTTGTAATTTGGCTAGTGTTACTAGAATCGCTATCAGATGAAGTAGATGAAGAGGTTTTTTGGGTATGAATTACTGCAATTCTACTAGATTCAGGTGTTTCAGTTTTTAATTTTTCTAACATTTGTTTGATTTTTCGAATGGAGGAAGTAGTGTTGAGGGTAGGTTTATTTAGTTCACTGAAATGAACTAAAGGAGTTTCTGGTTTGGGTGGAGGTAGTATGTTGACTTTAGAGGATATGTTATCAACCTTTGTTTCTATTTATCTAACTAGACTTCTCACTTCTATGGTTACTAGGCTCTGGTTTGTGTAATTATGTTTTTCAATAATTTTTTTTAGTTTCTGGGTTAATTTTCTTAGTCTCTAGATCCTCTACAACAATTTTAAACGGTGAGGCTATGATTGGACTGTCAAAATGATCAATCACTATTATTTTGACAGGAGGATGACTAGAAAGGACCGAGCTAGTGGAGGTTTTCCATCTTTCTTTTGTTAATGTTTGAACAATTTTTTGGTTGTTTAGTTGATCTATAAAATCAAGAAAGAATATTTCAGATTTTGTTTCAAGTATAAATGCTTGCCAATCACAAAATAATTGTTTTCGTTGAGTCATAAAAGGAAACCTCATCCTATAGAGGTTTCTTCTAAGGATATTTTCTTGTGATTCAAGATGTTTATCTAATCTAGAATAATTGATTACGAAAGGTTGGGTAAGTGTACTTAATTGAGGATTTAGTGGGGGAGTAACTAAAAATTCAGAAGTCGTGGGAGAAGTGTGATCTTCATCTGTATAATTTGGGTAACTAACTTGGGAATTAGTTCTGATGTTTTTAATTTTGAGCTTTTGCAATTCTTCTTCTAATTCTTTAATCCTAATATTTTTAATTGCTTTATCCAAATCATAATTTTGCCTAGACATTGTTTCAACTGTAGTGGAACTAGCAAATGAGTGTCTAGCAGTTGCGAAGGAATGTCTAGAAGAATATTCTTATATACCCAAGTCCTAGAACAGGATCATTATGATTTATGAAGTTGCATTAGTCCAAACAAAACTAGACATATATGAACTGCATCTGGTATCCAACACACAGAAAGAAGCCAAAAAGACGGATTCACAAAACAGACTTCAAATTAGAATGGCTTCTTGTATACATCTGCATGATCATGTATACATCCGGGTGATCCGACCTCAAGGATAATTCAACCTAAGTTCAGCCTTAAAAAACATAACAGGAACATCACAGTGCACACAAAATAAAATTTAAATAAGTGCATCAATAACATTAAGAATCCCCAATACAAATGAATTGAAAGCCAACTGAAATAAACATTCTTGTCAAGAGTGAAGGCCATTTGAACATCATTTTCTTCAAGACCACTGGATGCCACCTTCCCTTCTCTTCTGCACAGCTAGAATCAAATTGAAGTATATAAGATAATAGAACAGAATTCTAGTTTATGCTCTACCAACACAATCAAATCATCAAATGTCTCTTAATTTAAAATACATTCACTACATGCAGAAGAAAGTTACAGTAGGAAGCTAAACTTGAATTAGGCTCTTGAGTAGCAATGGGAATGACCGTTTCGAATGGTTTAGAATTAATGGCTCTTCATGACATACATCAGCAGAATTGACGCACCAAACTTATGAAAGTTTAAATCTTTTAACTTAGATTTGGCTGGTGACTTGGTGTTCTGATAATTTTGCTACTTTCGATTGGTTGTCCCTGATCCTGCAGTTGTAGATCAAAAGACTTGTTTGTCTTTGCAGCTGATTTCAACTTGGAAAATTACATGTTAAAGGGTATGGTACGTACCTATACTCCATGACAATACATATTCCACTGTAACTCATATTTGGCTCATGGAATGGAACTTTAATGCTTGAGACTAGTTTCTTTATATCTTTTCATGTTTTACTAGTAAACCAGTATAATTATTTCTTCATAGTCAATATGCTTACGTGAAAGCGCTACATTGCAGAAATCGATCATTCAAATATAGCTTGATGAACTAGCTAAATGTCTATACATATTGCATATGGTGTTTCACTCCCTTTTGCCTTGTTTCCTTTATTGCTCCAGGCCACCAAATCCCAGCCATTCACATGATCAAGCTATTTGCTTTCAGAGGTCTCAAACTTACCGTGATCACAACCCTTCTAGGTGCACCCTTCATCGAAAAAAGGAATGGTTGGTGAAAAGCAGCTACGGGATTCTTGTTCACAGAATGTATGAGAAGGGCAATGGTTGGTGAAGAGGCAGAGGAGTTGATAAGAAGAGCTAAAGGCAAATACAGTGATGTAGAGAACGGCTGTCGAAGAAGGGTCATCTTTCTCTGATTTCAGTGCTTTGATTGAAGAACTGAGATCTCAAGTTAGCAGACTCCAAATTAGATTCTGATACAGCAATTTGGCTGATAAGAAATTTAGAAAGAACGACTTTGCCTGCACCAGGAATTCTCATTATTTTTATTTTGACATTGTTTTTATTTTTCTTTTTTTCCTCCGTGATCCCTCCATGTTGTCTCCTCCATTTGGCTCATAAAAATGAGTTTTTTATTTTCCATCTAGCTAGACCAGTAACAGACATCTCTCCTTAACTTGCGCTCTTGTTAGTTAACTTTTGGCCCTCTGCATGTCTTCAGCCAATTGCTGCATTATCCGATCATTTGGCTCAAGACTTTCCAGCCGGCCATCATACTCGAACCTCAATTCTGCCACCACTTTGAGTTGGTTTGTCTTGAGTTTAGGAGTTCAGGTGAAAAGATCAAGCTTGTCCGACTAAATTAATGACTTGTCTTGGCTTGGAGAAATTTTTTACTGATATGTATTTTCTTTTTGCTTCAAGTCTATTTTTCTTCAGCTTGTTGTAAACATGAAAATATCTGCAACAAATAACAGAAAGACATGTGTACAAAGAATGATATTTTAATTTTTTTCAATGCGAATGCGGGTTACAATCTTTGTGAACTCATCTGATTCTATCTCCGAATATAGATTTAACTCAAATGTGACAAGCATTTGTTCTACAAGCACTTGTTCTTGAGGGTTACGCAGGTTGATCACGTAACGAATATCTAAGATTTGGATTTGGATTTCGTGAAGAACTGGTTATTTGGGGAGCTTGATCGTTCTTCAATGGGAGATCTAGATTTGGTGAAGAACTGGCTATTTGAGGAGCTTGATAGTTCTTCAAGGATCTTGGGAGACTTCTGAGCTCGCGGGAGGGAGTTTTCTTCTCTCTGGTTCGTTGCCTGCTTTTGCTCTACTTTGTTCACCCCCCTCCTCTTGGTATGAGAGATATATTTATAGTGTTAACATTCCTCCGCTTATGGTATGTAATGAAGATAATGAATCAATTATATTTCCTTAATCGAATCAATGAATCTTGATTGATTGATTTACTTGTCAATTTTACCATAATCAAATCAATCAAATCTTAAGATTTAGATATGCCCAGATTGCTTTGTATTGAATATCCTGTTTTGACCAAGATCCTTAGTAAAGGGGCGTGCCACCTCGCAGATATGGAAGGAACAGCGCGGAACCTTGATTTCCAAGCAAGTGGTGATTTCTGGTGACGTACATTTCTGCATGCATGCAAACTCTGCTGACTAGCTCCTTCGCGAAGTCTCCTAGGCGGGGCCATCTCGCCTCGCCTTTATTTACGTTTGCGGAGTCATCTCACCTCGCCTTCATGTACATCTACGCGCGCGGAGTCATTTCGTTTCGCCTCCATGTATGCGCACGAAGCTGTCTCGCCTAGCCTTCATCTACGCGCGCGGAGCCATTTCACTTCGCCTTCATGTTCGCGCGCTGAGCGATCTCGCCTAGCCTTCATGTACATCTACGCGTGCGGAGTTATTTCGCTTCGCCTTCATGTACGTGCGCGGAGCCATCTCGCCTCGCCTTCATTTATTTCTATGCGAAGTCCAGTTCGCCTCGCCTCTGTTTATTTCTACGCGAAGTCCAGTTCGCCTCGCGAACTCTACTATCTAGCTCGCTGATCCCTGGCGAACCCTCACCAATTATTTTGGGGATGTCCGATTTCTTTGTTTTGATAATTAATTTAATTTAATTAATATATGATCATCAATTGACACTTGGTTATTGATTTCAATCGGGATTTAAGGTTTTATTGTCGGCCGACCATTCCCACGTTACCACGTGTCATTTCAGACGGCTTTCCAATTTTGTTGACTCACGAGCCACGTATGTAATTTGTCGGGTCTACATGTTTGCTTGGACTATTCAACGATTATTATTATCGTTAAATTTTATATGTCTACACTTGTGAGTATAGATTTTCACTCTGGAATCTTGTTTAGTATGATGTGAGCTTTGGTTAACATGTGATATTTTTTTGGATAGTCTAGTTCCAACTTCTTACGTCATGATGAATGAAATTTCAGTTTGATAAAAAAAAAAATAGAAAAAAATACAGACTCTCATATTTTGGCAATCAGAAATGTTATGTTCACATAATCATCAACCACCTTTTGTATTTAAATTTAATGGTAGAAAGAATTATAAGAAATTTGGCTGTCTTATTTTTCATAGTTGGATGTAAATAAATATAAAGGTGATTGATCACCTTCTGTTATCATTCTCAAAAAAAAAAAAAGGTAATTGATCATAATTAATTTGGTCAATTACTAAATGAATATTACTTGCTTCACCATATATAATGAGCAGCGGGGAGTACTACAGAAAAAAGACACTGGAAAAATTGGAAGGCTCTCTGCTCTCTGAAGGACGAAGGTGGTTTAGGCTTCCGTAGTCTAACAGAGTTTAATTCAGCAATGCTCGCTAAACAAGCCTAGAGAGTAGTGAATCATCCGGATTCTTTGGTGGCTCGATTATATAAGGCCAAATATTTTCCAAACAACTCTTTTTGGAATGCGCCTGATCATATTGCACCATCTTTCTCATGGAGGAGTATTGTATCAACTAGGACACTATTGAGGGAAGGTAGTTACTGGCAGATAGGGGATGGTAGGTCAGTCCATATCACTGACAATGCATGGATCCCAGGTATTCCAAATTTCAGACCCTCTGATGCTTCAATTCTCAATAGCTCAGTAGGTTATGTCAATGAGCTCTAGACTAATAGTGGTGGATGGAATGAGTTTTCAGTTGGGTCGACTTTTACTGGAGAGGTAGCTAATGCCATATTAGCTATTCCCTTACCGCATGAGACAATGGAAGATAGAGTAGTTTGGAGACTGGAAAAACAAGGCATCTTTACTGTGAAAACTGCTTATCGACACTCTTTTGCTCATTCTTCTGCATATCAACATTCTGCTCTCATTAATGTGGGGGTAAGTTTTTGGAAAAAGGTTTGGAAAGCTAATGTACCTACTGGTGCAAAAGTAAATATATGGAGGGCGTGTCACAACATTTTACCGTCACTTGAGAGATTGCAATCCAAACATGTAGAGTTGGAGTCCATAAATTGTCCTTTGTGTTTGAATACAGTGGAATCTACTTTGCACCTGTGTAGGGACTGCCCTTTTACTAGAGAGGTATTGCGATCAAATGGTGTTCTATCACAGGTTTGTCTTAACCCTTTGGTATTACATTTTAATTTGGTTGATTGGTTGAACTCATGCTCAAGGGAGTTGTCTAGTTCTGCTTTTGGAGATTTGATCTTTTTGTTATGGAGTGTGTGGAAGGAAAGAAATAATAGAGTTTGGAATGATAAAAGGGAAAGTGCGCTGGATACAATGATTGCAACTATGTCTAGAGTGCAGGAATTTCGTTCAGTGACACTAATAAATAGCAGTCGTTCTGTTTTGACAAAACAGAAATGGAAACCTCCACTTCTGGGACTTTTAAGATCAATGTGGATGGATCTTTTATACATCACAATAGTTGTGGCAGCACTGGTTTTGTGGTAAGGGATTTTTTGGGAGGCTTCATTGCTGGGGGTAGGATGAGTTTTGCTGGCATACTCTCAGCTGAGCATATGGAGTTGATGGCTTGCAAGCAGGCTATTCTGTTTGCAGCAACAAATCATTTTGTTCCTGCCATGATTGAAACTGATGCACAAGTTGTTTCTCAATAACTTTTGCAGCAGTCTGCATTTAACCTTTCAGCTCTTGGAAGGATCTATGAGGAGGTTGGGATACTACTCCATAATCATCCTACAATCAAGGTCCAGTATGTCAGGCGTACTGCAAACAATATGGCTCATGTGATGGCTTCAAACTCCAAGCAATTTAGTTAGAAACGTTTTATTTTTCAGTTCGTTCTTTTCTTCAGACTGCAGTAGCAGCTGAAATAGTCCACGTGTAATAGCTTTCTTTTTGCAATAAAGTATGACCTCTTAAATAAATAAAAAATATATAATGAGCAGCTTCACGGTTCACTTGGTCACTAAATCTAAATGACTAAAAGATTTATGTTTAAAAATAAGATCGCAAATTAGTCAAATTTTATTCATATTTTATAGTAAATAAGAAAATATATTTTACGCTCATCAGTTTATTTCTCATCCGGTTCATTACTTTCTTCACCGAAAATGCGTCACTTATATGAGAAATTTTTAAATGCTACAAGAGGAACACATGACAGTATGAGATGATCCTACATTTTAATTAAATATTGAAACTTGAATTTATTACAATTAAAATATAAACTAAAGTTTTCTATTTCTTATGAAAAAGACTTTTATGAGTCTTTATTGAGTTTGACTAAGATTTAAGATTAAGGTTTAGGGGTTAGGGTTTTGGGTCTAGGATTTATAGTTTATAATTTAGGGTTTAAAAAATAACAATAAATCTAAAATTGTCTTTAATAAAATAACTGATATAATTTTTTTCTTATTATAATTTAAATGTTAATATTTAATTAAAAAGTAAGAATAAGTTATAATCTAGTGCTGAAAATTTTCTCCAAGCTACACATCTGCAAGACCTTAACTTGAGCCCACGTCCGTCCCCTCCGATACAGAACCCACATCGGCATCTGTGTCCCACTCAATCCCCTCCGTGATTTCTCTGTCCCTTTAACTAAATGAAAATCACAAAACCAAAATTAAAGTCTTCAACTCCCTCCTCCCTCCTCTCACTCCCCCAATGAAGACCACCACCACCACCACAACCACCGCCGCCAACACCAAGCTCATCCTTCTCCACCCCTCCTCCAACTTCCACAAACCGACCACCAATGCTTCCGTCTCCCACCGCCTTTGGCTCCTCTTCTTCTTCACCTTCTTCACTCTCGCTTTCTCCCTCGCCCTCTTCAACACCACCCTCCCCAACCCCACCTCTCTCTCCCCCACCTCCACCATCCCCCTCCCTCCCTCCATCTCCGACGCGCTTCTCCACTACGCCATTTCCTCCAACGCTTCCTCCTCATCGTCCCACATGTCCCTCTCCGAAATCACAGCCATCTCCAATGTTCTAAGCGCCTGCTCCCACACGTGTAACTTCCTCGTCTTCGGCCTCACACACGAGTCCCTCCTCTGGCACGCGCTCAACCTCAACGGCCGAACCGTCTTCCTCGACGACAGCGAGTTCCTCATCTCCAAATTCGAACAGTCTCACCCCTACCACGGCATCGAAGCCTACGACGTGTCGTTCGCCACCAGGGTCAAGGACTTCAAGTCCCTCCTCTCCGCCGCCAAGTCTCAACTCCAAAACGACTGTCGTCCAGTGCAGAACTTGTTGTTCTCCGACTGCAAGCTCGGGATCAACGACATGCCGAATCACATATACCAAATCCCTTGGGATGTGATCTTGGTCGACGGGCCAAGTGGGTATTCCCCGGCGTCGCCGGGAAGGATGGCGCCGATTTTCACCGCCGGAGTTTTGGCCCGGAGCAAGAAGGGCGGCGGGGACAAGACCCATGTTTTCGTTCACGATATTTCTAGAAATGTCGAGAGGATTAGTAGCGACGAGTTTCTTTGCCGGGAAAACTTGGTGGAGGCTGTGGATTTGTTGGGGTATTTTGTTGTGGAGAAAATGGGAGATAACAGATTTGAGTTTTGTAGAAACTCGACATTATCATCATTACGATCTTCGTCTGAATCATCAGGGAATGAAGACGGTGATGATGATGAAGATGATTAAATTTAGAATTTTTTTTTTTTGCTGGGGTTTTGTAAATTACATATACACTGTTATAGTTATTACATAGTTTTTTTTTTTCTTGTTCTTGTGTCTTGCTTTTCTAAAGTTTGGATGGGAATTGTTATTATAAGCAAATTAACAAAGTAATGATGAAGGATCATGCTTTTGCTTTGGGTATCTGGAAAGTGAGAGCCTATTCCCGCACCACTGGACAGCTGCACCAGGGCAGATTTAACGGGGCGTGGTTGCACGCGCTCTTTCTCTTCTTCCTAACTCCTCTCAAAACTAACTGAATGGTATCAGCGGGACACCTGGGTTTCGTTATTTGGTTATGCTTGTTTCTCTAAAGAAACTAGAACTGAGAAGAAGCTATTTCTCGTATATATCTTTAGTCGATGTACAAGCTCTTTATATACAAGAGGGTTTGTTAACCCTAGCTAAACTAGGAAAGAAGATAACTGCAATTGTACTAGGATTCTATCATTAAAGATAGTATCGACTAACTAATGCTAATATATACATTCCTATACAATCGGATCCTATGCTTTAACACTCCCCCTCAAGTTGGAATGGATATTGATGACATCCAACTTGTTAAGTAAAGCTCCAAACTGTATGGATCCGAGTGGTTTAGTAAAGAGGTCTGCTGGCTGATCTTTAGTTCGAACATGCATAGTCTTAATCACACCTCTCTGAATCTTTTCTCTGACAACATGGCAATCAATCTCAATGTGTTTGGTACGCTCATGGAATACCGGATTGTTAGCTATATGGAGAGCTGCTTGATTGTCACAATATAACTTGATAGGCTGCAATTGTCGAACACGCAAATCATTGAGTAAGCTTCTAAGCCATGTGACTTCACAACTCGTTGTAGCCATAGAACGATACTCAGCTTCAGCACTAGACCGAGACACTGTTGTCTGCTTCTTAGTTTTCCAAGATACTGGTGCATTCCCCAACATAACACAATAACCTGTGATAGATCGTCTTGTGTCCTTGCAACGAGCCCAGTCTGCATCACAATAGGCTGTTAGCTCAATATTTCCTGTGGAAGGCAGGAAGATACCTTGTCCAGGCGTCCTTTTTATATAACGCAACACCTGATGAGCAGCACTCAAATGTGGTTCACGTGGTTTATCCATGAACTGGCTCAAGATGTGTACTGCATAAACCAAATCCGGCCTTGTGATAGTCAAATAAATTAGTCTTCCAACAAGCCGTCTGTATTGTGAGGGATCAGTGAGCAATTCTCCATCACCTTGAGTCAAAGACAGGTTTTGATCGACAGGAAATAGTGATGACTTTGCTGCTAAGAAGCCTGTGTCTTCTAGTATCTCAAGGGCATACTTCCTTTGACAAAGTGCAATTCCATTCTTTGAACGTGCCACTTCTATTCCCAGAAAGTACTTGAGTTGTCCAAGGTCCTTGAGCTTGAACCGATTGGATAGAAATGTTTTGGTGGCGGTAATCTCATCAAGACTGTTTCCTGCTAGAATCACGTCATCCACATAAACAAGTAAAGCAGTAAACTTACTTCCATTTGCTCGAACAAACAGTGAGTAATCTGCCCAAGACTGATGAAAACCAGCTGCTTTTAATGCCATTGACAACTTGATGAACCATTGTCTACTAGCTTGTTTCAAGCCGTACAAACTTTTATGCAGTTTGCAAACTCGAGTCTCCCCCTTTCCACCGAATCCAGGTGGAAGTGTCATGTACACCTCTTCATGCAAATCACCATTGAGGAAGGCATTGTTCACATCAAGTTGATGGAGATGCCACCCTTTGATCGAAGCAAGGCTAAGAAGGACACGTACTGTTGTGAGTTTAGCAACGGGAGCAAAGGTCTCTCTGTAATCCACACCCTCTATCTGGCTATAGCCTTTCGCAACAAGCCGTGCCTTGTATCTCTCAACACTGCCATCTGGTTTGAGCTTGATCTTGTAAACCCATTTGCAGCCAATAGGACGCTTGTGCGGAGGCAAAGGAACCAAACTCCAAGTCCTATTACTCTGTAAAGCATCAACTTCCGCACGCATGGCAGCTTGCCATTCCGGAATTCGGACTGCCTGTGAGAAAGAGGTAGGTTCTTTGTGTGTGGAAAGGTTAGCAACAAAGACTCTATGCGTAGGGGAGAGACGATGATAAGAGATGACATTATGAAGAGAGTGAGGAGTACCTGACGACGTGGAAGACGGTGGGAGAACACGAGAGGGAAGCGCTGCGTCAACATGAAAATCTTGCAAGAATGTAGGCACCTGAGTTGGCCGGGATGACCGACGCGAGTAAGGAGCAGGTGGCTGAGGCGGTGAGTCGTGGGAAGTTGCTGGTGGTAGGGTTTCGACAGGGACAAGAGATCGTGTGTCTGCTTGTGTGGGAGACACAATAGGCTGAGCGATAGCTGGAGAAGATTGGGTTGGAGGCAGCGGAAGAATAGGACGGGAAGAAGGAATTGTACCCGAAGGAGGAACCCAATCGGGATCATTATCGAAAACCCTAGGAGACGTTGGTTGGCCAGGAGGTGACTGTGAAGAACCTTGTTGCTGACGAAGAGTTTGAGACAAGGGGGGTGGCTGTGTTTCAAAAGGGAAAACTGTTTCGTGGAATGTGACATCCCGTGATACGAAAACATCCGCTGTTTCCAAATCATAAACCCGATACCCTTTTTGTCCATGTGGATATCCCAGGAAAATGCACTTAGTTGCTCTAGGTTCGAATTTGGGGGGTTTATGAGGGTGTGTAGATGGAAAACACAGACAACCAAATACTTTGAGATGAGTGTAGGTAGGAGGTTTGTTGAACAACTTTTCGAAGGGAGTGTGTCCTGAAAATAAAGGTGTAGGTGTGCGGTTTATGAGGTAAGCAGAAGTGAGAATGGCATCACCCCAGAAAGATTTTGGTAAGCTTGCTTGGAAAAGAAGCGCACGAGCTATATTGACTAGATGACGATGTTTGCGTTCAACAACACCATTTTGTTGTGGTGTGTTGACGCAACTCGTTTGGTGCACAATACCTTTTGACGCATAAAACCCATCCATTTTGAACTCTAAACCGTTATCACTACGCACAGTTTTGACCTTCTTTTCAAATTGAGTTTCAGTAAGCTGAATGAAATCAATTAGAAGTTGTCTAGCCTCCGACTTTTGGACCATCAAATAAACCCAAGTGCACCGTGTAAAATCATCAACAATTGTAAGAAAGTATTTTGCCCCAGAAATTGAAGGTTCATGATATCCTCCCCAAATGTCAACATGAATTAATGAAAAAGCTGACGCACTTGAAATTGTGCTTAACGGAAAACGACTTCTGGTTTGTTTGGCTAAAGGACAAACTGGACACTTGCTTGTATCGCAAGATTTATTGGACATGAATGGAAATAAAGAAAAGACACGACTAGAAGGGTGACCTAGACGCTGGTGCCAGACATTACTTGATGAACTGCTGACTGCATGACATGTTCCTTGCTTTGTTTCGTTGAGGCAGTATAGTCCCTCCCTCTCATGCCCCATCCCAATCGTCTTCCCCGATCGTAGGTCCTGTACAAAACAAACTTGTTTAAGGAATATTGTGACACAAAAGGAATCATGAGCAAGTTTGCTGACAGAAATAAGGTTTAGGTAAAACATTGGAACACATAGGACATTTTGAAGTTGGAACTGAGGAGAGAAAACTACTGTGCCTATATGGGTTACCCTAGCATGACTTCCATCAGGGAGTTTGACAAATCGTGTTTGGATAGGTACGGCATGAGTGAGTAAACAAGGATTACAAACCATATGATCAGTGGCACCACTATCCAATATCCACACACTAGTCTTTGAATTATTTCGAAAGCTAAAGGCTTTACCTGAGAGGCTCTCATAAGTTGGGGTATTACCAGCATGGTTTGCCGAAGCATTGCGGTTTTTATTGAGCAGCTTATAGATCTCGTCACACTCGGACTTTGAGAAAGGAAAGTGGCTTGGGCTGCCTTTACTGTCAAATAATGAAGAGACATGGTTTCCACGACCCTGTGCTTGCAATTGTTCAAGGGCTGCCTTCTTCTTTCGACAATCTTCAACCGTATGGTATTTGAAACCACAGAAAGTGCACTTGAGGTGTGCTTTGCAATTTTTGGTGGAATGGGTGTCTCGGCCACATTTGGTGCACCTTCTCCTGCTGTCAGACTACTCTTGCTGCAAAGCGCTGCGCGCTGTACTACCCGTGCCCTCAACGAGCGCTGGGGCTCCATAGTTGCTGCGTGCCGCGCATGCCGCGCCCTCAGGGTGCGCCTGGGCGCTATGATTGCTGCTTGCTGTAAAGGCAGCGCCTTCAGGTTGTGTGGAGGTTCCCTTGCTGCCGGTCATGGCCTCTGCTTGTTTTTCATGGCGGAGTGCCATGGCAAACACCTTGTTCACCGCTGGTAGGGGGTCAATAGCAACAATGCTTCCACGAATGACGGCAAAGTTGTCATTCAATCCCATGAGAAACTGCATCGTCTTCTGGGTCTTGATGTAGTCCTGAACTTTGATCCCCTCCGTGGACAAGTCACATAGAGTATCCCTTTCATCCCAAAGACCTTTCAATCTGTTGTAGAAGGCTGTGACAGTCTCGTTGCCCTGTTTACAATCATGAATTGCATTCTCAACATTGAATAATTGCACAGTATTAGTTTGAGAAAACCTTTCTTGGAGCTCAAGCCAAATTTCTCGAGCCGACTTGCAGTGCTTGACACTCTTCGAGATTTCTTTCGACATGGAACCGGTTAGCCAGGTTCTGACTAGCGTATCGACACGATCCCATTGAAGTTGCTCATTGTCTTGTTCAATTGGTCTGGGAGTGCTTCCATTCACGAGACCGGCCTTGTTTTTGATAGTCAAGGCGTTTGTCATGGATTGACTCCAATCCGAGTAGTTATCTTCAGAAAGTGACTGAGACACGAGTATTGCACCTGGTTGGTCAGAGTAGTGAAGATACAGTTGATGGTTGGGATATTCCCAAGGTTCTGCTGTGCGAGGAAGGCTTGAACTCGAAGCTTCTTTGAGAAGGGCATCCTTCAGAAACTGTAGAGCGAGCTTTTGTTCCTTCTCTTCGTCCCCCATATCGAATGATGGTAAGGTTTAGCAGAGTTTTGTGTTTGAGAAATTTTGGCCAAGGATCAGTGCTCTGGTACCATAAAGAAACTAGAACTGAGAAGAAGCTATTTCTCGTATATATCTTTAGTCGATGTACAAGCTCTTTATATACAAGAGGGTTTGTTAACCCTAGCTAAACTAGGAAAGAAGATAACTGCAATTGTACTAGGATTCTATCATTAAAGATAGTATCGACTAACTAATGCTAATATATACATTCCTATACAATCGGATCCTATGCTTTAACATTCTCAGATACGGTGGAGATGTTGAGGGGCACCATTTTGGTGGCGGCCGCCTTCTTTAAGCGAAATCACCACTGGGTTGAGATTGCATAACCCATTGCCGCGGTGGCTTTCAGAAAATGAACCTACATCCTCTCCATCGCCAACCCATCTGTGTTCTTCGGGAGATTTTGATTCACGTTATTTTCAGGCTGAGTTTGATTCGATTGTGAGGGAGATTGGATGCAATTTGGATATGTCGGCGAGCTGCACGGATTCGAGTTGTGGGAAAGGGAATAGAATGTTGATGGCGCCGCTGCAGGGTTAAACAAGTTCGGGTGTATGAGATTAGTGGTAGAAGCAACAACACCAAAATTGGTAAGAGAGAAGTGGACTGATGAACCCAGAAATTCTTATAGCCATATGAAACGAATCTAATGATCAGCTTGAATTGATTTTGGACTTCGGTGATAGATTTTTTCTTTTTTTTGAAACTGGTGTTCATGGCTGATTAAAATATGAAAGTGATGTAGTGGTTTTGGTAGATACGAGAGAGAAGTGGACTAGGAGGAATTAAAATACGAGAGTATTGTAGGACTATCATGCGCAGAGATGTCTATGATAGCTAGGATATCTTTTACTTAATATTAACCGTCCATCAGCGCTATTTTTCAAAGATTTTTCGGCATTTTAAAAAAAAAATTACATTATTAAAAAAAATGTAAATTATTATGATACAATACCATTTTTACATTTCATAAAAAATAGATTCTGTACTCAAAAAATTCTATGAAAATTCCAACGCACTATTAGGGAAAAGTTCTTATTTTGTTACCTTATATCTTCTGTCGTCATGTAAGCACTTGGTTGACGAAAATTTCGTCACCTAAAGATCGTCATTTAAGACCAATGGTTAGAGAACTTAGGTGACGAAAATATTAATTTCGTCATCTTAGTCATTACTTAGCTAATGAAACTTATTTCGTTACCAAGTTACTTAGCTGACGAAACTTATTTCGTCGCCAGGTTACTTAGCTGACGAAAATTATATAGTCGTCAGTTTACTTAGCTGACGAAAATTATATAGTCGTCAGTTTACTTAGCTGACGAAATTTATTCAGTTTACTGACAATTCTTTCATCGGGCTAACGTTACGAAATATTAGCTTTCGTCACCTTAGTGCTATTTATTTTTATTAAATTTAATCATTAAAAATTATTAATATCACATTTAATATTAACATAAATCGATATTTCAAAAACCCACTATTGGCCAAAGCATCTGGGCAGTAGCAAAATATATACATATATATATATATGTATATATATATATATATATACAGGGCCCTTCCAATGAGGGATCCCTTTTTTTGTTCATTTTTAGGGATAGATCATTTGACGAACTTTTCGATTACAAAATCAAATCTTCACCGTTCAGTTCGTTGGGCTATATGAGTAGATCATTTCTACAAATTTTCAGAAAATTTGGTGATCGTTAAGTCATCCAAATGAGGGATATATTTTTAATAATATTGAACGGTGTAGGTTTGACATAAGTGTTAAGTTTTTTGTTTTAATCTCAACCATTCAAGCCCATTAAAAAACAGATCTAATGGTGTGGACCTATCCCTAGAAATGAACAAAAAAAGGGATCCCTCATTAGAAGGGCCCTGTATATATATATATAATCAAGTTCATATACAAACTCAAGAGTAGTACTTGAAAATATAGACTTATTCGTACAAAATATATACTAGAAAATGAACTAGTGACTATGAAGCAACGTCAATTGAATCAATGCCTCCATCATCATCATTGGGCTGATCCTGGGGTAGGACTGCCAAATTTGATGAAGAGAAACTGCTCACATTATTGAAGACGTGTCATGATTTGTATGTTCTTTTCCTTGGCTTTTCGGGCTTCATCATTGGCTTTTCGGGCTTCCTTTACAGCAATATCAACAAGTGCAGCTCGTTGGGAACATGAAGTGCAAAGGCAGCAGTGATACAATATGAATTAGTAATGTGATACAATATATGAATTACATTTAATGATTATTATGTTCTCTTACTTGTACCTAAAGAAACTGTTGTAGTAATGCAAGTAATATATATACTTGTACCTAGAGAAAATGCAAGTAATATACTTGTACCTTAATCTACCTTGTACAGCAAAGAAAAAACTAAAGCATTCTGATTTCAAACCAATACTCATTCCGAAACAAAAGCATTCTAATTCCAAGGTACCTTAATCTACCTTATACCTTTAGGTCATGTTTGTTACACAGGACTGCCTAAGACAAGACTAATTCTAAAGCAGTCCTAGACTGTCTAAGCTTGGTTTATGCTAGATAACACTTGACCCATGTTTGGTATTACTTGGGACTAAAGAGCAGTACAATAAAAATAGTCTAATCTCATGTTTGTTGACTAAATGAATTTTGAATATCATAATATTCATGGTCCCAAATTATTGTTTCATCTATACAAATGAAACATGAGATCACATATGGTAATTAAAGGCCTTATCATTACTGCATAGAAATAAACTCTACCAGCAAATAAACTTAGTAAACAGCAGCCAAACCACTAATCAACTTAAACAGACCAACAAGACAACAAGCTTACAGTAATAACATCAAAGGCTACCCGGAAACATGAGGCACAAAGGCTAGGAGCTAACAATAATAACATCAAAGGTAAATCAAGAGATCAAGCTATAGGAAACTAGAGAAAAGCATAAGGTCATTTGTTTCTTTTTATTCCAATGGCAGTGATCAGTTGTGTTACATAGCAGTGTATACAAATCAGTTCGCACCAAGACATACGCCAGAAAGTCAATATTTCCTTGCAATAAAGAGTAAAGCAAAAGTGCAGCAGCCTCATCAGTCAAGTACCTGCAGAGGGAGAAGATGAGAAACGCTAAACAAAAGTTGTACTCTCAGTTCACATACACTAGATATTGAGCACCATAGCTGTGCATATTGTATTTTGGAAACAATTTACATAAACTCATGTTAATATTCATTCTTTTGGTATCGTACATGAGCTAAATGACAGCATAACATCCAACAAAAGAATCCGTCATCAGGTAATATACTACCAATATAAATATCCATGCCAATTTAATCTTTCTAAAAACACATCTTGATATTTTCTGTAAACTATCATTCTTTTTCTAGTCCATTTAAATAGGAGTATGGCCACCAAACCTAAGAAGCTCCATCTTTCATTGGTTCTCTTTGTTTTCAATCATTCTCATGACCACTTTGTACCCAAACTTTGATCTCTCACCCTCTTCGAAAGGATCGAAGAACAAGTTTTCCACCACTCTTTCGTCATCTATTGGCAGAAACCCTAGCATAGCCAATATGCTAGCATCATCATCCTCTTTGGGTATTCAAAACCCTAGTCAAGTATATGCTGCCTCCTTGGCCTTTGCTAACTCGAAGGTTATCAGACTCTCAGATTATGTCTTTGCTCCTCTAAAAAAGAAGAGAAGACGCCCTATGGGTTCACAGAACATAATGAGTCAGAAGAAGATGCAAGAGGAAGAGAAGCCTCATACCATCACCCATAAACTAGTTAAGATGGCATCGGTTGCAACTGAAGGTTAAAAGAAAAAGCGGGGACGTTCTATCGGCTCTAGAAACCCAAAAGAGATGCCAATCAGGAAGATTCGACTCTTTCCTCGATGTAATACCTCAGATTTTCACATCAATTTTTCCTTGTATTATTCTCATATTTAATGAAGGATTGTTTATGGAAATTCTTTTTGGTGGTGAGAATTTTGAAGTTTCGGGAGTTTTTCTTTTAACGTGCTTTGACTTTTAAGAGACTAAAAGTTGACTTTATTTTTCGTAAGTTATCTTTAAAAACTTTCTTCTTGAAAGTTGTAGAGCTTGGCGATAAGAGTTCGTAGACACGCGGCACGTGTAAAACGGATTTCATATGAAGAAGTTTTGGTTAGCGAAAGTTTTGTGGTTTTCAGGTTTTTTTTTAGTATAATAGGAAAAGTTGGGGGTTTTTATTTTTTGGAACCCTAAATTGCACAAAGTCCCCGTTTAGTTCTCTCTCTTCTCTCCTGAGCACCCGACGCCTCACGGACGCCAGAAATTTCTACCAATTGGAATTCCGTTGTCCGGCCACCGTTTTCTGGTCTAGTTCGACTTGCTCGGTCACTCTCATCCATCTATAGTGTCGCAGGCCGGAGACAGAGCTGTTGGCCGGAGAGGCTTCACGTGGTTCACCGAAGCAGAGGTCTACCGTCCGGCTGTTGTTTCGACCGCCGCCGGTCTCGTTCGGTGTGCACATACCTCCTCTTCTTTCCTAGGGCAGCGCCACTCGTCGTCTCGCCGCTTAGACGCCGCTGCTAGGCGGAGGAGCTGTGGCGGTCTTACCGGAATTTTGTGGTTTTCGACGGCATTTTAGGCCAGAGTTGGGTGAGTCTTGCTCTCCTCCTCCCTCTAGAGATGTTTATGCCTATCTTGTGATCTAAAGTTTGAAGTTTGGGACACTAGTTTGCAGATTTGGGAATGGAGCTTGTGGTGGCGGTTTGGGGCAGTTCAAGGTTGAACCGAGCTTAGCCTCAGGTATAAAAAGTGTTCCTTTTGCTATGCTCTTTAAGGTTGTTGTTGGGAGTTTTTGTAGATTTTGAGGTTGGTAGTGGCGCTTGAGGCTCACTCGCCGCCGCCTGTGGCGGTGCGTGGGAGCGTGTCCGGGCAGGGTAAAAGCCTTGGTTGCTGTGTTAGCTAGTCTTTGTAGTTGCTATGGTGTGTTTGTGTGTGAAGACTAAGTGTTGGTTAGGTTTTTGCATCTTAGGTGCTATGTATGTTCTTGTTGTTCGTTAGGTCGAAAACTTGAAAAGTTTGATTCTTGGAGGTAGTAATGGTTTGTTGTTGAGTGTCCGATGACCTTGGGAGGTCTTGGAGGAAGGATTGCCCTTCTTTGGGCAACCTTTAGGTTAAGGGTATTTTAATTCTTGTTGAGAATTTACTAAGGTTTTGATGGTGTAATTTTAGGTGATTTGTGATATTGTTGAGTTGACTTGCTCTTGTGTTTTGTGGAAACGCAGCGGGATATTGAGGTGAGTAAATCTCACCAAGGTTCATTTTGAACCAAGTTTAATTATGGTCATTTGATGAGGATAATGATTATGATGTGATTTTAATATTTTGCTATTATTGGTTTTTAAAAATATATGAGTTTGATCGTCAACGGCTCATAGGTAAGATAAAACAAGTTTTCCTTTTGTGTATTATTTTTGGAAGTTCATATGATCATAATTTTATTGATGTTGTTCATATAATTATATCCTTGTGAAGGATAAAATCATATGATGTGGATCTAGTGTTGGTGATTATTATGTTGCGTGATGATGATTGTTGGATAAATAGCCAAGCCGGGTTCCAAGCCTTTAATCGGATGATTGGTTGCGGTTAAGATGCTATTTATCATTTTTATGTTGTGATATTAGATAGTCAAACCGGGTTCCAAAGCCTTTGGCTGGGTGATTGGTTGCGGTTAGGAATATAGCTCTAGTCCGTCTGTCAGTGTAGGTCATGGGGGATACTTTGTCGTATCTGGGACACAACTTGTAGGTCATGAGGGTATTTTAATACCTGAGACTCATGGGTAGATGTTAATTGAAAAAGTGTTGGATTTGTGGTTATATTCATTGATATAAATTGCTTTTGTGGAATTTTTAGATGTGAGAAATATTGTGCTATTTGAGTTTACTCATACGAGCTTTTAGCTTACCGGGTTTGTTATTTTACAATCCCGGTGCACTAATTCTTGGTGTAGGGGTTAGACCTGCAAATAAGGACCAGCAGGGCGTAGTGGCAGGGTCCTTTTGGTTTTTCTGTTCTTTGTACAGTTTTTGTTAGTTGTATAGATAGTATTAAACTCATAAGATGGTTTTCATATTCTTAAATTTGTAAGTTTATGTAAACAAGAAAATATAATATTTACTTTTCTACGATTAAGTTTTAGTATGGGGATGTTGTTGTTGTTGGAACAAGTTTGAGATTGTAATATTTTAAGTTATATCATGCCAAAAATTTTAAAAATTTCATTCGAAAATTGGGGTGTGACAGTTTGGTATTAGAGCGTAGGTTTACATATTTGGTGATAATCAATACTTCGGAGTGATGGTTCAACTGCAGCGGATCACAATCATAAGCTCTTCGGTATTGATATGTCATTGGGTATGTGAAGGGTTAGATGTCGCCTCTAGGTCAATAGGATGACAGAGTAGAGATTACTCTGTTAGTGGGGAATGTGAATCTTTGTGTTCCATCTTGAGTTAGTGTCTTGGTTAATAAATGTCGCATTTGACTTATACTTTGGTTTACGTTTTATGCATGAGTTAATCAAGGTTTACTTTCTCCTTAGGTGATGGATCCTCCGTGAGGGAGAGCTAGAGGCTGAGGTAGGGCCAGAGGGGCAGGTAGGGCCAGAGGCATGGGCAGGGCTCCACCTGTGGATGACTTCTTTGAGGAGGAAGTAGTGTTGGAGATGCCAGTACCAGTTGTGGTGGATGATGGTCTACGTCTGGCCAGATGAGGAGCACCTTCTTTTCTTGGAGGTACAGACTATCTCATAGTTGATCATTGGATAGAAGGCATCGAGACATACTTCACTATGATCACGTGTACGGAGATTGAGAAGATGCGTATTGCTACGTTTCTTCTCAAGGATGAGACACGGGTGTGGTGGAGCGGGGTAGAGAGATCTCGAGATGTGACCACCCTGACTTAGGAGGGGTTTGTTCAGCTCTTTCGGGAGAAGTATTTTCCTGATACAGTGAAGGAGCAGTTGGAGCTTGAGTTCATAGCTTTGGTGCAGGGCTTGATGACTGTCAAGGATTATGAGGCACAATTTTCTCAGCTGTATTGTTTTGCTAGAGAGATGGATGCAGTAGATTTGACACGGAAGTTCATTCGGGGTTTGCGGCATGAACTCCAGAAGTTGGTGACTTCCCACCGGTTTGCTACTCTAGCAGAAGCGGTGGAGAGTGCCCTTGCAGTTGAGTAGGAAGATGTCATGCATGAGACTAAGAGGCAGAGAGATGTTCAGGGGAAAGGGAAGGGCAAGGCAGGGAGTAGCAGTTCAGGGTACCACAAAGGTGGTTTTGGGAAGAAGCAGCGGACTCATTAGTTGGCTCCAGCTAGAGCAGCAGCTGCACCTATTAGGCAGGCAGCACCCTTGAAGTGTTTTAACTGTGGTGAGCCGGGCCACTTCTCTTCGGCATGCACGAAGGCCAGGAGGCAGGGATGCTTCACTTGTGGGCAAGCAAACCATTTTCTAGGGATTGCACTCGACCTCAGGCTGGAGGGCAGGGTAATCAGCAGAGGCCATTACTTCCAGCACCAGGAGTGTATGCCATTGGTCAGCATGGTGCAGGAGTGGAAGGTACCATTCTTGTTTATGATCTGCTTGCTACAGTTTTGTTTGATATAGGGGCAACCCATTCCTTCATATCTAGCTCGGTGGTGAGGGCATTAGGCTTGACTCCGACACCACTTACTAGATCATTGTGTGTTTCATCGCCTCTCGGTGTTTCTATCAAGCTTGGCACTTTGTGTGGTGCTTGCCTTTTAGTGATTAGTGGGAGAAAGTTCCTTGCATCTCTAATTGTGATTCCAGACCGCTCTTATGATGTGATTTTAGGAGTGGATTAGCTAAGGATGAACCATGCTGTGATTGACTGTTTTGATATGGTGGTGTCATTTCACATTCCTGGACAGCAGAGCTTTCGCTATCGTTGTCATAGGTCAGACACGGCCATGTGGGAATGAGTGTTAGCTCACATTGAGGCTATCGGTAGTATCGTGGGTATTACAGATATTGTAGTAGTCGCTGAGTTTAGTGACGTGTTTTAAGAGATTCAGGGATTACCTCCTAATAGGGTAGTAGAGTTTGCTATAGATGTGGTACCAAGTACTTCACTGGTATCAAAGACTCCTTATCAGATGGGGAGAACTGAACTTCAGGAGTTGAAGGTTCAGATTGAGGGTCTTCTTGAGAAGGGATTCATTAGACCTAGCACCTTGTCTTAGGGTGCACCAGTGTTGTTTGTGAGGAAGAAAGATGATTCACTCAGGTTGTGTGTGGATTACCGAGAGTTGAACAAGGTGACCATCAAGAATAGGTATCCTTTGCCTAGGATTGATGATTTGTTTGATCAACTTAGAGGTGCTACGGTATTCTCTAAGATTGACCTGAGGTCCGGTTATCACCAGTTGAGGGTGAAGGAGGAGGATATTTCGAAGACCCCCTTCTAGACAAGATATGGGTATTATGAGTTTGTTGTTATGTCATTTGGTCTAACCAATGTGCCTGCTGCTTTTATGGATTTGATGAACCGCATGTTCAGTCATTATCTAGACGTGTTTGTGGTAGTATTTGTGGATGATATTTTGATTTACTCAAAGACCTTGGAGGATCATGATAGGCATCTACGGATCGTGCTACAGGTTCTTAGGGAGGCCAAGTTATTTGCTAAGTTTGAGAAGTGTGAGTTTTGGAAGGAAGAGGTGAATTTTTTTGGTTATGTGGTATCAAAGGAGGGGATTTCAGTGGATCCCTCTAAAGTGGAGGCTATGTTAAATTGGAGTCGTCTTACTACTCCTACGGAGATCCGTAGTTTCCTTGGGTTGACAGGATACTACCGGAGATTTATTGAGGGATTTTCTAGTATTCCCTCTTCATTGACCAAGTTGACAAAGAAGAATGCCAAGTTTGTGTGGACTGATGAGTGTGAGAAGGCATTTGAGGAGTTGAAAACTAGGTTGGCTACAGCCCCAGTGTTAGTCATCCCTATTAGTGGTGTTGGCTATGTTGTTTATAGCGATGCATCTCATTGGGGTTTGTGCTGTGTGTTGATGCAGCTTGGTGGTGTTGTGGCTTATGGCTAGGTGGAATAGTGTTCCGTCACCTAGGTGGTAACTTAGGAGACGAAATTGTATTCTGTCGCCTAGGTGGTAACTTAGGAGACGAAATTAAAACAATTCCGTCGCCTAAGAGGTTTTTTTTCACTAGTGTATGGTGATTATAAGTCGGATGAAATAAATTCAGTTTACTTTATCAGTTTTCAAAGTTGGATTTAAATCAAACCACAAATGATCGAGCGAGTACAATTGAAATAAGACCAAATATGTAAATAAGACTTATTATGAGGTTTTATATTCATTTCCGCATAAATATTAACCTCTTGAAATGCAAATTTTTTTTGTTTGTTTTTGGCGTAGGATTAGTTCACCTAAATATTTCAATAATTAAAGTAAATCCCTTGTGAATACTACATGTTTTACTACGTACTTTGTGCAGCATAAACAACAGCTTTAATTTCTTTCGTGTACTTCTCCTGTGGAAATGAAAGCATAACGAAATGAGCATAGATTGTGCTTAAATTTGGTGTCATGGGTCATTATCTGTAGAAGGTGGTCTGCCCTAAAGTAGTATCCATCAATAATTCAAGTAAATTGTGCAACAATAGTGGTCATATACACTTCGGCCAATGAGAGTGGCCAATTTCTAGATGGTCCAATTAGTAGTTCCTTAGTGGTACGTACACAAAGGTTTTCTTTCCCTTGCAACGATTTAGTAGTGGTGAGTGGTGACTAGTTGTTGGGTAAAAATTGTAAACAACTGTATCTACCCAACATAACTTCATCCTATATTATCAGTTAAGATAGGGTTTTGATTTTTTATTTGGTTCGACCCATTCAGAATAAAATAAATTAAATTCCTTAATTACAACCCCTGTTTCTCAGGGGAAAACCCTTTGATTCGATTACAAAGTACCAACGAGAACTGTGTATGTTCGAGGGTGTTTGGCCTCTTGGACTGGAAGAATTTGACTGGTGGTGTCAGAGATTCTGTTTGGAATTTTGCTTGCATCTAGTGGGTTGCTAGACTGCCTACGTACCCCTTTGTGGGATCAAACCGACCGTAGTTCAAAAGAGGTTTGTAGGCTTTATGGCTTAATGCCGGCTTTTGGTTTAACAGACGTATTTGAAGTCCGTTAACTGTGTTTCTTGTGGACACTCAATTTGGTAGAGTGTCTGTTGATTTGATTTAGGCACCCGGAATAGGTGAGGTAGCAGCGTGACAAAAGGCTTGAATGGCTTTGGTCTCAGTCCTTGATAATGGCGCAGGCGATCTCTGTGTGCAGACGAACTGCTCCTTCATGCGGACTCCGCGCGTGTGTCAGTGAGCGGACTCTGCGTGTATATGTCTGATAGTGGACTCCGCGTAGGTGTCTGTGAGCGGACTCCGCGTGTATATATGTAGGCGGACTCCGCTTGTTCACTTGTGAGCGGACTCCGCGTGTATGTCAGTAAGCGGACTCCGCATGTTCACTTTTGAGCGGACTCTGCGTGCATGTCTCCGCGACTTGTTTCATCTTTTGCATGAATGGATCTCGCCTCACTTGCGTCATCGTCTTGCCTCGCCTGGGCTTAACTCATCACCCCTTACGCTTCTGCCTTTGCTTGAATATCAGCTCGCCATCCCTTAGGGTTCCTGCCTTGGCTTGAATGTCGGTTCGCCACCCCTTACGGTTCCTGCCTTGGCGTGAATGTTGGTTCGCCACCCCTTAGGGTTCCTGCCTTGGCGCGAATGTTGGCTCGCCACCCCTTAGGGTTCATGCCTTGGCGCGAATGTTGGCTCGCCACCCCTTAGGGTAAAGTAACGTCGCCACCCCTTAGGGTTAAGTAACCTCGCCACCCCTTAGGGTTAAGTCGCCTCGCCACCCCTTAGGGTAAAGAAACCTCGCCACCCCTTAGGGTTAAGTCGCCTCGCCACCCCTTAGGGTAAAAGTCACATCGCCACCCCTTAGGGTTAAGTAACCTGCTTCTGCTTTGGCGGGGTGTAAGTTCGCCTCTGCCTTAGGGCTTTAGACCCGTCTCGCGAGGGCACGCGGACTCTGGTTTGCAGGACTCTGTGATCTTTTCCTTAATTGAGTCGTCTTTTCCTTGATGAAGTTGGTGAGATTGCGCGAACCACATAACTCCAGACGCCTATCCCTGTCTGGCTGGGAGTTGGACTTGAGGAAACTGCTCTTCTATAAATTGAGGTGTCGTCTCCTTCTTTTTGATCTGGTCAAGGATTTGTTGAGTCATCAAAGGTGAGTTCATGCTCTTCGAACCCGCGTTGATTATTTGTTTCCTTCCCCTTGCATGGCTTGTTATGCGAGCTGCATGGCCATATGTTTGTTGTAACAAGGGAGGAAGGGGGCGAGGTCGTCTCGCCTTTAGACTTGGTGACTACCTCGCGGGGTCATCACACGAGGGAGGGGAGACGACGTCGCTTTCGGGCTTCTGGCGGAGTGATACAGAAAGATAAAGGCAACTGCAAAAAAGAAAAGAAAGTTAGAACGGGGGCTCCACCTTTGGTCTGGCTCGCCACTTGTCTTCTGCTTTTCTTTCTTCCTCTGCACTTCGCCTTCTTTCTCTCTGTTTCTCTCTCTGGTTTCGCCTTCTTTGTCCCTTGCGCTTTCTCTCTGCTCCTCTATCTCCGCGTCTGTCTCGTTTTTTTCTTCTCTGTGCCTCTTTATATAGAGTGCACGGTTTGAGAGATGAATTTGTATTGGATTTTTGTTGTCCAACTATTTGCAAGAGTTGTAGTTGAACTCTGAAGCATTGTCACTACCAGAAAATGGGTCTTGGGCGACGAAACAAAAAAAACCGGGCGACAATTTTTTTTGTCGTCGCCTAAGAGGGAACTTAGGCGACGATTTTTTTTTTCGTCGCCTAAGGAAAAAAAATCGTCGCCTAAGTTTCCTCTTAGGCGACGAAAAAAAAAATCGTCGTCTAAAAATAAATTTCGTCGGCCAAGATAGAAACTAGGGCGACGAAACAATATGTCGTCGCCTAAGATATTTATTTCGTCGCCTAAGTTTTTTATCCTTAGGCGACGAAACTGAGATATTTCGTCGCCCAAGATTTTTAATTCTTAGGCGACGAAACTCAAATATTTCGTCGCCCAAGATTCTTCTATATATTGAGAGGCCGGGATAGAAGAATGAGAACTTTGAAAATTTGAAACATAAATTTCTCTAGTTCTTCAAATCGTTCGGTGTTGTGGAAATCTGTCCATACATAGTTTGTGGAGCTACTCCCAGGAACGTACATATGCATATATATGCACATATATATATATGCATATATATATATATTGATTTTCAGTTTTATTTGAGTTGAATTAATGATATATATATATGCATAGAGTTTGTTCCAAGCTGAGTAAGGGGCCGTTCTGTCATAGATATGGTTCACAGGTTTGTTTAACTGGATCTCAAGATCACAAACTGACCACTCTTCTCGGTGAAGGGGTCGATAGGGGTTCGCCTCCGTGATCACAAACGAGTCCTGCCTGGTTCCTGTAGGGGGTTCGCCCTCCGTGACATTGACACTTGCCTTCTGAAACCACGGAATCCGCTCGAACTAGATATATATAATTAATAATTAGTATGTTGTATTACATTAATATATATATATATAAGATATGTTCATTAAATACTGATATATATATGTGTTATTTTCAGGATATGGATAAGAGTTGGATTTCTCTTCCAAGATATCACAGAAAATATGCTGAAGGAGTTTGGGATTTTATGCAATATGCGCAGGCCAATGCTGACGGGAGTGGCATGTTCTATTGCCCGTGCAAGATGTGTAAGTGTCGCAGTGATATGCATCGATTTCCGTTGGGGACAGTATGAGACCACCTGAAGAGTAACGGATTCTGGGAACGTTACACATGTTGGATATATCACGGTGAAACCTCATCACGCCCGCATGATCATGGACAATTTTATGAGACGGACAGTACATCCAACGATCCAACAACGGCCTTCATCAACGACATGTTTCCTCATGACAGCGGTGTATGCCCTGAACGACAGCACATTCCGCAGGCGCCGATACAGGCCGTCCCTAGAGGTGTCAACACTGCCGGTATAGCCAAGTACAACAGACTTATTGCTTTCCAACAGACCCCTCTGTGCCCAGGTCATGAGAAGACCGTTCTTCAGTGTGTGATGGAGGTGATGCATATCAAGGTTGACACAAAATCGACTGTGACGGCTGTTGATAGGTATCTACAGTACGCTGCTTCGCTCCTGCCCGACGGTCATCGTCATCCCACCACGCATCATAAGGTCCGTCGTATCTTGAGAGATCTCGGGCTTTCCTACATCAAGATCCATGCATGCAGATATGACTGCGTTCTATTCTGGGGTAAAGATGCAGACGGTAATGACCTTGAAGGCCTTCATCGTTGTCCGGTATGTGGGACCGACAGGTATAAGCGGACTCCCGCAGGCAACAGGAAACCTGTTAAGGTACTTCGCTATTTCCCGTTGAGGGATAGGCTGGAGCGGTTGTATATGTCTTCAAAGACGGCCGAAGCTATGAGATGGCACGCTGTGAGGGAGGTGCATGACGAAGACCTCATGGTACACCCTGCTGACGGGGAGGCGTGGAAGCATATAGACAGGGAGTTTCCTCATTTTGCTTCAGAGGTGAGGAATGTGAGGCTCGGGCTGTCATCCGACGGGTTCAACCCTTTTGGGACCATGAGTCTTTCGTACAGTATATGGCCGGTCATTTTTGTGCCTTACAACCTTCCTCCATGGATGTGCATGAAGAAGGAATACAACATGTTGACCTTGTTGATTCCGGGGCCCGGTTATCCAGGTATCTACTTTCCCTTCATATTGTATATATTGTTGTTGGTTCAACACCTCTCCATTTATTGTTTTTGTTCTATATTGTTGGTCATATATAGTCGTTATCTGAATTTGTTGTGGTTGTTGTTGTTGTTGTTGTTGTTATCCAGGGAAGTGTCTCGATGTGTATATGAGACCGCTGATTGAAGAGTGTAAATTGCTTTGGGAGGTTGGTCATCCCACTTATGACTCCCACAAAAAGGAGATGTTCCAGATGCATGCCATGATTGTTGGTACCATCAGTGATTTTCCTGCACGTGGGATGTTGTCCGGCAACGTTGTTAGGGGATACAAGGCTTGTCCTGAGTGCCTTAGCTCCCAGGGGTGCAGCAATCATTGCAACAAGATAGTCCGGATGGGTCACCGTGCTTACCTACCACATGATCACCCCTGGCGGATAGATACCGGGGCATTTGATGGGACCGAAGAGAGAGGTGTGGAGCCGCATAGATGGTCGGGGGAAGAGATTTTAGCAGTGCTGGATGAGTATGATTTTGGGCAGCTCAGCAATCATCCCGATATTGTGGCCAGAATACCTGAAAGACCAGACAGGTACAAATTCTGGACACATAAGAGCATATTTTGGGAACTTCCGTACTGGAGTACGCTGTTGATCAGGCACTACCTAGATGTGATGCACATAGAGAAGAATGTCTGCGACAGTGTGGTAGGTACAGTGCTCAACTTGGAGGGGAAGACGAAAGACGGTCCTAAGGCACGCGTTGATCTTAAGAAAATGGGAATCAGAAAACATCTTTGGCTGAAAGAGGGGAAGAAAAAGATGCCTTGGGCTCCTTACACCGTGAAGCCTGATCAGAAGACCCAGATCTTCAGGTGGATGAGTTGTGTGACATATCCCTCAGGCGTTGCAGGAAATATAGCCCGGTGTGTGAACTTGCGGGAGAATAAGATATACGGCTTGAAGAGTCATGACTGTCATATTCTGCTACAACATCTCTTCCCTGTTTTCATTCGACCGTTCCTTCACCGTCAGGTAAATTTGTGGTTAAAATTACGGTTAACCTGTCGTTGTTGGATTTTATATATTAAATTTGTGATGTGTGGTTGGCCAGGTTGTGGAGCCGTTAGTAGCGCTGTCAAGATTCTTCATGAAGTTATGCACAAGGGAAGTGAGAAAATCCGATCTTCGGGAAATGCAGGCAGACATCATATACATCATGTGTAAATTCGAGAGGATCTTTCCGCCAAATTTTTTCGATATCATGCCTCACCTGATGATCCATCTTCCCCAGCAATTGTTGCTTACCGGTCCAGTACACTTCACTTGGATGTATCCCATGGAAAGGTATGTTTTATTCACTTACATCTCCAGAATACATATATGTACGTACATGTTCAATAACCATAACGTATAGTTTGCAATCTTATATTTACAGGCAACTTGGTGAGTACAAAGATTATGTCACTAATAAATCCGCGCCTGAAGGATGTATAGCTGAAGCATATATTGCGCATGAATGCGTCACCTACATGAAGTTGTATTTAGGAGCGTCGTTGGGAGCTCCGCAAGCCATGGAGGAACATGTGCCGCGGTTCAATCTCTCTATAGTTTCCAGTGATGTCGAAGTTGGTGGAGCACGACTGTCCGCCGAGTATGCATTGTCGGATGAAGAGATAGCCATAGCGCACTGGTGGGTACTAATCAATTGTGAAGAAGTTAAATATTGGAAAGAGTTGCACCTAAATTTTCCGGAAGTTGATGGTGATCTCGAGTACCACAACATGACGTTCGCAAATTATTTTCGCACCTGGGTACGTAATTTAATCTTCCCTGTTATATATATATATATATATATATATATATATATATATCTAATTATTTTCTATTGCATATATTTTCGGATATTTACAGTTCAATATCCGTTACAGATGGACATGATTAAATCTGATGATAATCCAAACTGGTCGCACGAACTATTACTTCTTGCGATGCAACCGCAACGGGCTAGAGTTTATCCCACTTGCACAGTGAATGGCGTCAAATTTGTATCTGAAGAGAGAGACAGCAGACGAAGAACACAGAATTCTGGGGTGATGGCGAAAGGTCATGGCCTTGACTATTACGGTGTTCTCCATTCAGTGGTCGAACTGGTTTATGCGGAAGGCATGAAAGTGCATCTGTTCAAGTGTAGATGGTTTGATACAGGCGCACAGAGCATGAAGATGGATCAGTACGGCAATTTATCGGTCAACACTGCTACAAGCGCCTACGAAGATGACCCGTTTGTTTTTGCGACATCGGTAAAACAAGTGTTTTATCTTGATGACCTTGCCAGGGGTGACGCGTGGAAAATAGCGAACATTGTGCATCCTCGAAACATTTACCGGGCGGCTACACTTGGAGTGACCATTCCAGGGCCAGAGGCTGATGCGTATCAGGAGCCGAACGCAGTAGGTATTCATGATGTAGCTACTGTTCGTCAAAATAATGTTAAACATGGTCGAGTGCTCAGAATTCGTGACGAAGATTCAACCTTTATTGATGTTGATCCAAATGAAGAAACAGACGACGACTCTGACGACGAATTAAGGCATAGATTACCAGATATTAATTCCGATACCGAAGAAGACTCATCGGATGACTCAGATTACGAGCCTTAACTTAGTTATAATTGAGCCTTAGCTTTGTAATTGTTTGTATACTAAAAGAATATGTTTGTACTAAAATAAATAAAGCACATTTAAATTTCATTGTACAGGATTTTTTATTTTTACTCTTGGGCGACGATTTTAACAAATATCGTCGCCCAAGTATTATCTTGGCCGACGAATTAGCCTAATTTCGTCGGCCAAGAGTAATCTGAATAATTAAAATAAAATAAAACACATTTAAATTTCATTGTACAGGATTTTTTATTTTTACTCTTGGGCGACGATTTTAACAAATATCGTCGCCCAAGTATTATCTTGGCCGACGAATTACCCTAATTTCGTCGGCCAAGAGTAATCCGAATAATTAAAATAAGATAAAACACATTTAAATTTCATTGTACAGGATTTTTTATTTTTACTCTTGGGCGACGAATTTAACAAATATCGTCGCCCAAGTATTATCTTGGCCGACGATTAACCCTCTTTTCGTCGGCCAAGATAATCCGAATAATTAAAATAAAATAAAACACATTTAAATTTCATTTGAATAATTAAAATAAATATCCCGGGTATTTATTTTTTACCAAATTTTTATAGCCCCGTAAGAGTCTCATCGATTGGAAACTATTCTCAGTTGAAGGTTCAGCCAGATTACGTGATTTGGAGGGTCGAATAGCCGTTTCCGTCCGTTTAGGGGTTTGACCGCGTCGATTGACTGGACGGATCGAGCCCTTATCTTTGTCAGATGGAGATGAATTTTTTCCCACCTACGTAATTCGTTATGCTAGTCATATCTGACGGTCGGTTTTCAGTTCCTCTTCTCCGATCACCAAACTCAAGTTATATGTACTAATGTTGTATAACTTTTTTATATAAGTGTTGAGTTTAAGTTTCGTTTTGAAGACAACGTATACGTAGATGCCTCAAACGCAAAAAAGTCGTGAAATAAGATATGACCGGAACAGTGAAATACGTCAACCCGTGAAAAATGAAGATATTCCGGTAAAATTTCGGTGCCGGTTGTTCCGGTCAACGAAATTCTCTTATTTCTACCTAGTGGTAGCCCTATCCCGGGTATTTATTTTTTACCAAATTTTTATAGCCCCGTAAGAGTCTCGTCGATTGGAAACTATTCTCAGTTGAAGGTCCGGCCAGATTACGTGATTTGGAGGGTCGAATAGCCGTTTCCGTCCGTTTAGGGGTTTGACCGCGCCGATTGACCGGACGGATCGAGCCCTTATCTTTGTCAGATGGAGCTGAATTTTTTCCCACCTACGTAATTCGTTATGCTGGTCATATCTGACGGTCGGTTTTCAGTTCCTCTTCTCCGATCACCAAACTCACGATATAAGTACTAATGTTGTATAACTTTTTTATACAAGTGTTGAGTTTAAGATTCGTTTTGAAGACAACGTATACGTAGATGCCTCAAACGCAAAAAATTCGTGAAATAAGATATGACCGGAACGGTGAAATACGTCAACCCGTGAAAAATAAAGATATTCCGGTAAAATTTCGGTGCCGGTTGTTTCGGTTAACGAATTTTTCTCTTATTTCTACCTAGTGGTAGCCCTATCCCGGTTATTTATTTTTTACCAAATTTTTATAGCCCCGTAAGAGTCTCGTCGATTGGAAACTATTCTCAGTTGAAGGTCCGGCCAGATTACGTGATTTGGATGGTCGAATAGTCTGAATTTTATGATAGAACTCTTGGCCGACGATTTTCTTCATCTTGGGCGACGAGATTTATAGTGAAGAATATCGTCGCCCAAGTAGACTATCTTGGCCGACGATTTTAAAAAAATAGGGCGACGACTTCAAAAATCGTCGGCCAAGATGCTCTTGGCCGACGATTTTTAAAAAACAGGCCGACGATTTTTACAGAATCGTCGCCCAAGAACGCCAGTATAAAAGGCAAAAATTCGGAACCCTAACCATTTCTTCAGCCGCCAAGCCCTCTCTCTCTCTCTCTCTCTCCGAAAATCCTCTCTCTGCCCTCTCTCTCTCCCTCTCTCCGACCCCGACCCCGACCCCAATTCGGAACCCCGACCCCGACGCCGACCCACAATTTAAGGTATAACCCTAAAACCCTAAATTGGTTTTAATTGTTGTTGTTGTTGTGATAATTGTAAATTGTTGTTGTTGTTGTTGTGATAATTGTAAATTGTAAATTGTTGTTGTTGTGATAATTGTAAATGGTTGTTGTTGTGATAATTGTAAATTGTGATGTAAATTATGGTAAATTGTGATGTAAATGATAATTGTAAAATATTGGGGTTTACGGTTTAGGGTTTAGGGTTTAGGATTGTAAATGATTAAATAATTTGTAAATATATTGTAAATGATTAAATAATTTTTGATTAAATAATTAAATAATATAAATTATAATTGTAAATATATTGTGGAAATTTTGTAAAAAATAATGGATTATTTTTGAGTAAGGATGTAAATATTCGTAAATTAATTTTTGTGATGTAATAATTGCGAATTAATGTAAATAATTTGTTATGTGAATAAAAAAAATAATAAATCCTATAATAATTATTAAATTTTATTTGTGCTATTATTGTTGATAAATTTTTCGAAGTTTATGGTTATTTTTTGTGAACTTAATTATAAGACGGTAAAATATTTTTAATAAATTTATGGTTATTTTAAACAGGATGGCCATGAAGAGAACTTCTGGACAACGTTCGGGTGCGAGGAGCCAAGACGGCTCGGACGGTACCTCAAACAACCCGTCCGAATCACCGTCGATCGGGTTTCCGTGGCAGTTGACGGCCCGACGTGAGGCGCTTAGGGGTGGCGCGAGCGGCTCGGGTTCTGCTGGGCAGTCGGGTCCCGCAGCGACGGCTCCTCGTCATCCACCCATACTTCGCCGGTCGCGATCCCGCAGCGACGCCCCCACACAGTCGTCCCCGACCGACGGTGATGGCGGGTCATCCGGGGTCCCTATGGTGCCGTCCGGCCTCTTCCTTCCTCCGACGATACAGGCGATACCTCGCGTCGATGAGGAGGGTCGACCGATTCGGGAGCAGCTCCCGCATGTGGCACCGCACGAGGCCTATATCTACCGGGAGTTTCCCACGCCTCTTCATGCCGTGAGGGTCTCCGAGCAGGCGGACGGAGACGAATCCGTCGGCTCAGCCTCATCCTCAGGTAATTTATTATTACTTTTTTGTCGATTTTAATTTTTTTTTTGTAAAAATGTATTATTAATATTAAATTTGATTCACAATGTCACAGCCGCCGGAACGAGAAGGCGGAACAGGAGAGGCACCGTCAGCAACAAGGGACTCGATAGGGCGGTCGAGTCCGCTGGACGGATCGCCATCCCGTTTTCCAACGGGAAACCGGTGGACGCCGCGTTGGGAAACCGGTACACGCGCGCCGCGGGAGGCACCATCCGCTCCAGACTCCCTATGTTGTGGGGAGTCTGGAGCCAGGTTCCTGATGGAATGAAGGAGATGCTCCATCAGTCGATGTCGGTGAGTTTACTCGATCAATTACTATTTTTTTAACTAATAAATTATTTAATTATCGAAAAAAATACTAACAAGTGGTAATGCAGCAATGGTTTGTGGTTCCCGAGGAGGGACGTGACTGGGCGGACAAGGCCCATAGGGAGAGGTACCTCTATTTAATAATTTATTAAATTTTATTTTTTTAATAATATATTTAATATTTTTTTTGTATATGTAGGTTCAAGGAGTGGAAGCACGACCTCCGGGAACACTGGAAGAAGTACGGGAGCGACCGTTCGGGTACCCCGAGTGGCGGTGGCTTCTTGTCACGCAGTTCAACGACCCTCAGAAACAGGTAATTCGTAAACAAATTTGAATATTTAATTAGTGAATTAATTATAATTTTATGTTTTTAAATATTTACTAACGATAATTTTTTTTTGAAGCACCTCGCCCGGGTGAACGCTGAGAACCGGCAACAGAACACAACCAACCATCGTGCCGGTTCGAGGCCGTTTTCGGCCATCATGGACGACGTGCGGCGAGAGCGGCCAGAGGAGAACCCCTATGTGGGGACCTTTCAGAGGGCATATCCTCATTCTGAGGAGGATCTTGTAAGTTCCTTATATTTTCTAATTTTTAATTTTAATTACATTTTATTAAATGTATATTAATATATTTTTATAATATATCCAATTAGGCGAGGGTGAGGGAGGCGGAGCAAGAGGTCATCAGAGGCATGGTGAACGACACATGGCCGGGCACGGCAGAGGATGACATGTCAGAAGCCATGTCCAGGATCGACACTTCAGATCCTACCGTTGGGGCGCGGATTATGGCCACTGCCTTCGCGCAGTGTTCCAACACCTACTACTGCCGGGGTATGGGAGACGCTGGAAAGGGGATCCTGAAAACGACGCCAGGATTTCAGCGCAAGGGAGCCGCCGGATCCTCAAGCAGCAACAGCCAGACCACTCGGCTACAGGATCAGTTCGCAAGTCTACAGTCTGAGCTGGAAGCCCAAAGAGCGAGGGAGTCTGAGCTGGAAGCCCAAAGAGCGAGGGAGATGGCGGCGATGGCGGAATCATATGCGGCTTCCACGGCTGCGCATATGGAGCGGGTGAATGAAGTCACCAATGCCAACCAGGCGGCTATGGGACAGTGGATGACTGCCTGCATCGCTGCACATGCGGCCGGACAGCCGTTTCCGCCCATGCCTACGCCTATACCATTACCTCAGTGGCCCCAGCCTCAGCAGCAGCCTCCTCAGCCTGACCAGCCGCCGCCTCAGGACCCTCCGAACGGGAATGATGAGTTAGATTTCGGGTTTCTCGATCCATAGGCAGAATTTTTGTAATAAATTATTTATAAATTTATAAATTTGTGTTATTTTTAATTAAATTTTAGTATTAGAAAAATTTAAAGAAATGTCAAAAAAAAAAATTCCAGCAAAAATTAAAAAAAACATTATTTATATATTTAAAAAAATTATTTAATTATTTTTTAAAAAAATTTAAATATATCTTAGGCGACGAAATTTCTAAATCGTCGCCCAAGATTTAACACCTTGGCCGACGAAAAAAAAATATCGTCGCCTAAGATGTAGTGATCTTAGGCGACGAAATATTTATTTTCGTCGCCCAAGGTTATAAGATCTTAAGCGACGAAAAAAATTTTCGTCGGCCAAGGTGTTAAATCTTGGGCGACGAATATTTTTGGGCGACGAGAAGTATATTTTAGGCGACGAAATTCGTATCGTCGCCTAAGAATTACTCTTAGGCGACGACGGAATGAATTTTCGTCGCCCAAGTTCTTGACCGATGCAGTTCTGGCGACGACTTCTTGGCCGACGACATGTCGTCGCCTAAGTACTTAGGCGACGAAATTTTTTAACAGGGCGACGATTTTTTTTCGTCGCCCAAGACCTATTTTCTGGTAGTGTGTGCATGTAGCACAATAAAAGTATTTATGTATATATATATATATATATATATTTTTAAATACTTTTTTTTTCTTTTTTTTATGCATATTTTTTTTACCGATCAACACTAGTATTCCACCAACGGTTTGTCGATCATATGCGAAAGATTACACTCCACTCCCTATGGTTAATTATCATTTCCTTTCTTAACCTTGACCACAAGTCCACAACAAATCTTCAGAATCTCTGTTTGGGAACTGCAGAATATGGAAACGATTTCCTCTTTGATTTTGGTGGAGCCTTACAAGGAATTAGACTATATGTCTCAGGGTGCAGGCAGCTTTTAGGGTGCAAGAAGAACAAGGCACATTTCTCCACTGATCTTTGATCTGCAAGATCCTGAATGCAATTGTTCCTTGTGTCAAGGACACCCTTTTTTATCAGCTTTCTACACGCTGTTCCTACTCCGGTGAAGTAGTTGTTCGACAGAGATAGATTCGCCAAATTCCCTAGTTCACAGAGCACCTCCGGCACACGTCCATAGAGATAGTTATCAGCAAAGTTAATCTGTTCTATCTTGTCCAAGCATCCCAATGAACACGGCAAAGGGCCGGTCAACTGGTTGTTCCCAGCATCAAACACAGTGGCATCTCTGAGAAACCCTAGTTCATAAGGGATACAACCGGTCAACAAATTGTTCAAGAGCAGCGCTTCTACCAAAGTTGGTGAAGCACTTCCGATGCTTTTCGGAATGGGGCCAGTAAATTTGTTGTTGGCTAAGGTGAGATAGAGCGCTGAAGTAGCACCAAGGTTATCAGGGAGGCTTTGCATGAAATTGTTGTTGTTGAGGAAGAGAACGTCCAGGGTTTGCTTGAAAATTTCGGGTGGTATGGATCCGGTAAAAGAGTTGTAGCGAATGTCCAAGAATGAGAGGCTATTCATGGTGAGTACTACCGTAGGAAAAGGGCCAAATAAGTTGTTGTTGCTTATGTCAATCTCATATAGGTATTGAAGATTTGCAATTTTTGGTGAAAGGATACCTGAGTACGTAAACATATAAACATCCATGTCAATATATGTGTCGATCGAGGATCTTAAAGTACAAATACCCTCTGAAAGAAAGTTCAATGAAACTCCGCACTATATTACAATTCCTAACCTACCTGAGAAGTTGTTGGAGTTGGCATGAAAGAGGGCAAGGTCAGGAAGTTGATCTATGAAGCCGTCAAGAGTTGGAGCACTGAGTTGGAAGCCGTTGAAATCTATGGAGGCGATGGCAGTGGCGGTGGCATTGTCCGGTGGGATGTCACAGTAGAAGCCCTTGTAGTTTCATATATCAGCGCCAACCCAGGTTTTGGTAATGCCTAATGGATCTGAAGTGATGATGTTCTTGAAGGATTGTATAATCGGGTAAACCACTGAGAGTCTTTGGTCTGCGAAATTCAGGAGTTGGGGGATTAATGGAGGTAATGGAGGTAATGAAGGTAATGTTAATGAAGTCTTATGGTTTGTGCAGATTACAGTATTGAAGAAACAGGGAAGGATGATGAAGAAGGCATGAAGCACGCGCACAGACAGTAAAAAGAAGCTTCCCATTTGAGCAATAATTAAGGTTAGACGAAGATGGGATTATCGATCTAAAGGAAAGAGCTAGATGACTGCTTTATAGTTGTGTTGTAGAGTCCCATTCATAATTATTGAAAATGTCTGCTGCATATGCATACCAACTTTGTTAGTGGATTCAAACCTAATTAGGCTGCACTAATTAGAATGAATGGATTCACACGAGATCTACTTATATATAAGCACGAAGGGAATTAAGCGTCAAAGCCATAATCGATTGATAAAGGATAGAGATCATCTCGTGTGAACTAGACATTCTTCAAGTGCATATTGTATCAAATTGTAAGCATGTTTGTTGTGTGGATGTGTTAGATGCATAGAGCTATCATCTATACACAACAATGAAGCTCAAGTTTTGGTCCTCGTTTAGTTACCGGGGAGACTGTTAATTCGGATCGCCTAAACATTAGTGTGCAAACTGCAAAGGAAATTAGTGCGCCGTCCAAAAAGAAGTTGTGGGAGGTGTTGGTGGCTGTTAATGGAGGACTAGAAAGTGGAAACTATTGAAATGATCGCTGATATATATAAGCTCTGAGTGCAACCGAACTAACAAATCTGAAAGAGAGCTCGACTCAAATTGGGGTATGTTACAAAATTCACTTGTGCTTTATTGGCTGACATGTTTTTGCTTGCTCATTCCGACGTCGTCTCTTCTCCCTGGCCACTTATGCTCGGGGTACTTCTTTTTCATTTTTATGTAAATGTTGTTTTATGATGATGAGGGATTGTCTCCTTCATTGTACGGAAGAACTTATTCTAGATAAAAGAGGAGATTATCGGAATTACCATACAAGTAAAAGCTAGCAATGTTGCACGGATACGGATACGAGTATTGATATCCGACACGATACAATAGGTAGATACGTTAAAATCAAAATATGTTTAGGATATGATACTTAATGGATATGTCAATAAATAATTATATATATAACACTATTTTACATTAGAAAATATGTTTAGGATACGATGGATATGTCAATAAATAATTATTTTAATATATACACACACACACACGATATGTGATGGAGGATTTAAAGAGGACATACTTACTTTAAAAATTTGAGAATTTTTACTATTTTACATTAGTAGATAACTTTATTTAACGATTTCAATCGTTGATTTTCTAGATTCATATGCAAGAAACATGTCTACAAAATTTCAACTAATTCTATAATCATATGGTCATTCAAATTGACGTAAATAATTGTAGGCCGTTAGATAAAATTGAAACAAATATTGTGTTAATCAAATGGTTAAACGTTTTTCATTTTGTCTACGTTTTTGTAGGATTTGTATGTGGGAAAAACTAGGGAATGTGGTTTTGATTATCAAAATACATGTTAGAACTAAAAACATCATCACTTTAAAATTTTAATGATGCATTTTCTAGATCCGGACTGGCAGACTATACACACACACACAATATGATAAGAAAAGTGCAACATAAACAACATATATAATTCGTCCAATACAATTTGGTCTAGCGGCATAGTATCCTTTTAGTAAGTGTAAGGTTGAAAGTTTGGCTCACAAAAGTTGTAATATTTAAGTTGTTTACGTGATGAAAAAAACAACAACATAATTCAAAACAACATGACCAACCCTACCCTTGTGACTCCTACACAGAGAAAATAAGGAGAAAGAGGTGTTCGAGCATCTATTAGGGCGTCCTAATGCGACCTAGTCTTCTTGTGTTTCTTTTCTTTTTCTTCTTTTTAAGACAAAAAATGTCTAATTTAACCATGCGTATTTAAATAATTAGCAAAGTCATGTATCCAATTGTGAGACATATATTAATTGGTATAAGCGAAATATCCAAACTATATAATTTCCAAAGTCATGTATCCATGCATGGTATCAGATACGTGATAGTGGGATACGCTTCAAAGTGAAGTATTTTTGCAAGACAGGTTATTTCTGTATAAAATCCCCCGACAACGTATCAAAACTCTTTGCAAGTAAACGAATATTAGAGCATCTTTAGCAATGCTATCCATGTTTGAGTTAATTTTTGTCAAATTAGCTAAAATGTTATTTTGGGTATCCACTTTAAAAATGTGTATGCATCAATGCTTTCTATTTTAGCTAGCATTACATTAATATTATTCTTTAAATACAGATTAAATAGTTAAATGTATTTATATATCACCTAAAATATCTTAAAAAGAATATAATAAATTATAGCTAGTCTCATTTGAGTTATCTCGTTAGCTAAATATAGCTAGTGAGATAACTAAAAGTTATAATAGCTTAAGTTTGGCTAGTTTGCTGGAGCTCCTAAAACATCCAAAAAAGCTAAACACGCTCTTTAAAATAGCTAAAAACTAAAATAGAAAGTCTTAAAGTTGCTCTTATAACATATTTACCTAGATTAAATTAATACACTAAATACAGATTCATTGACTACGGGATGGGGATCGTAATTCCAAGTTCTTTCATTGTAGTGCTTCAAATAGGAGGAAGAAGAATAAGCTGAAGGGTTTGTTTGATAGATATGGGGTGTGGCAGAATACTCCCCAAGACATTGAGAGTGTAGTAATTAATTATTTTCAGGACCTCTTTGCAAGGCAGGAAGTCAGGAACCGAACATTGATGCTCAGAATCAAGTTTTGCAGTCTATTCAACCTCGTTTTACCGTCGAGATGAACCAGATTCTCATGGCCCCATATCGGATGGAAGAGGTGAAGGAGGCTCTTTTTCAAATGCATCATCTAAAGCTCCTGGACCGGATGGAATGCCCCCTTTCTTCTTTCAAAAGTATTGGGATCTTGTTGGGGTCGAGGTGAGTAATGCAGTCATCTCCTTCCTTTCTACTAAAGACATGCCTCATGATCTAAATTATACAAATGTGGTGCTCATTCCTGAAGTGAAAGAGGTCCAACATATGACTGAGCTCCGCCCCATAGCTCTATGTAATGTGGTCTATAAGATTGCATCCAAGGTGTTGGCAAACAAGTTGAAGACTTTTTTGGCTGATGTCATCTCTTTGGAACAGAGTGCTTTCGTTCCGGATAGATTGATTTCGGATAATACGCTGGTGGCAGCTGAATTAGCCTACTTTATGCACAAATTGAGGCGTGGTAAAGAAGGCTTTATGGCTTTGAAGCTAGATATTAGCAAGGCCTATGATCGACTAGAGTGAGACTTTCTACAGAAAATATTGCTGAGACTTGGTTTTGATCCGAGTTGGGTTGATACTATTATGCATTGCTTATCTACGGTTCGTTACTCTTTCATGATCAATGGCGTGGCAAAGGTTTTGTTATTCCTCATCGAGGTCTCAGGCAAGGGGATCCTATCTCTCCCTATCTATTTTTATTGTGTGCAGAAGGCTTGTCGGCCCTTATTTCCTTATCCGGTTGATCAAGGACATTGGAGAGGTCTTCAGGTTTGTGATGGTGCTCCTGTTATTAGTCATTTACTCTTTGCTGATGATAGTATGTTGTTTTCCTATGCTTCCTCCAGTCATGGCCAGGTTATCCGTAATATTCTGAATGTGTATGAGGCAACTTCTAGGCAACAAGTTAATTTAAAGAAAAGCTGTGTGGTTTTTAGCGGCAGTGTTCCTCCTCCTGAATACCTTTCCTGTGCAGTTGTGTTGGGGATGCAGATAGTGTCACAGCATATGATAAATATCTGGGTATTCCGACTCGGGTGGGACAATCCAAGAATAATACTTTTGCATATATAAAGGATAATTTGTCTAAAAAGCTGACCGGCTTGCGGTCAAAACTAATGAGTGCAGCAGGTTAAGAGCTACTGATCAAGGTGGTGGCTCAAGCTATGCCTATCTACACGATGAATCATTATTTGCTTCCTCAAAATTTGGTGCAGGATCTTCATCAACTATGCGCCCAATTTTGGTGGGGCGGGACTGATGTGAAGAAAGGTACGCATTGGCGAGATTGGGATTCCTGATGTCATCCAAAGAGTGAGGGAGGTATGGGGTTTCGTCATCTCTTTGCCTTTAATCTAGCTATGCTAGCTAAACAGGGGTGGCGGTTACTCCAAAATCCGATGTCCTTGCCGAGTAGATTGATGAAGGCCATATATTTCCCTCATAGTAATTTTTGGGAGGCCGAATTACGTAATTCCCCTTCCTATGCTTGGCGTAGTATTATTGATGGGAGGGATGTGTTGAGACAAGGGGTTTGTTGGCACGTGGAGACGGTCAACGAACCAACATCTGGTATGACCCTTGGCTGAAAGGGGAGGAGTTGCTACAATTTAGGTCTCCCGGTTATAATAAGGTTTCGGAGTTCGGACCTTCTCTTAAGTCCAGGAGTGTGGAATGTTGAGGTTTTGCAGGAGTTCTTCCCTGCTGTTATTTTCAGTAAGATTCTGGTGCTTCCAATTAGCTCCAGAGCGCATCAGGATAGATGGATTTGGAGTGAAGATAAATTGGGTAAGTTTTCTATTAAAACCGCATACCATTTGGCTAGATGACGTGTTCTAGACTATGGCAGTGTCCTGAATCCTAGCGCTTTACTTTGGAATAGTATTTGGAAGGCTAAGGTTCCTAGTAAAGTCAAGGTGTGTGCTTGGAAAGCTGCTTCTAACATCCTTTCCACAAGGAGTAGGCTTAGTGAACGAGGTGTGGATATTGACACCCAATGCCTTATTTGTGAGGAGGAAGTGGAGTCACCTATTCATGCTCTGAGAGATTGTTCCCATGCAACTGAGTGTCTCCATTTAGCACAAGTTCCTCTACTACTGTATTCTAACTCGGTATATGACTAGTTAGTTTCTGCTCTATCTGTTCCTACTATATTTCCAGTTCTGCTTATGATTCTTTGGGCTGTATGGTGGAGTAGGAATCAGAAGGTTTGGGAGGGCGAGGTTAAACAGGCCTCTGAGATAGTGTCTTTGGCTTTGGGTTGGTGGGAAGACTATAAAAAGGCTAGAAGCTCTGTAATTGAACTGAGGACTGTTTTTCGGTCTAGATGGTCAAAACCTTCAGTTGGGTTTGTAAAGGTCAATATTGATGCTGCCTTCGATCCAAATTTCGGAAAAGCAGGGTTAGGAGGAGTATTTCGTGATCATGACAGATATTGTCTGGGAGCTTTCACCAAGTTCATTGTGTTTGCCAGCTCTCCTCAACATAGCGAACTTCTTGCAGTTCTTGAAGGTGTTGGATGGGCGCGGGTACATCATCTGCTGCCATTGGTTGTGGAAACAGATTGTCAAGTCTTAGTGCAGGCTGTTCAATTAGGTTCGATGGATTACTCTAGCATTGGCTTTCTTCTATCTGATTTGCGGGATAGTCTTCGTCTTGCATCTAATGCGAGATTGATTTTTGTTAAAAGAGAAGCTAATTCAGTAGGTCATGCTTTAGCTTAGATCGCTCTGTTTGATCAAATGGATACATTTTTTTCTCTTGTAATTCCTCCACATGTGGAGGACCTTATTTCTTCTGATTGTAATTATCTCTGATCAATGAAAGAAATTTCATTCCCCTCAAAAAAAATTGACTAAGGACTTATGGTCCCAATTGTTACATTGTCCCCTCCCCCTTATATATAGGATAGCCGCCTGAAAATGACTACATTTTTTTCTTCTTTTTTTTTTGAGGAAAGAAAATTAACACACTTTAAAATTATAGAACGAATGAAAACCTCATCATTATTCTATAAATGTGCACCTTAATTGGTACTACAAATCAGGTAACATTGCTCCATAAGTTATGATCGAAGATATAAACATTCACTAGTAAAACATATATGCATAAGAAGTGGCGGATGAAAACCCATCGGTGATTCTTCTTTGATGAGTCCCCTATGAGCATGAAATCAAATCAAGGATTATGTGGTCTAAGAGTACCATAAGTTAATGGGGCAGAAGCTTGTCCTCGATGCTCAAGCTTCTTCGAATTCTCACCTGAATATTGCCCTTTGCAAGGAATGTAAAGCAAGGACCGCTCGTTGGGACAGTATCTGGGCTTAGAGAAGAAGGAAGCACATTCACTCTTTGGTCTTTGGTCTTTGAGGTCCAAGATACAGTTGTTGTCGACATGGAGAAACCCTTTCTTGATCAGTTTTCGGCACGCCGGTCCGACTTGGGTGAAGTAGTTATTTGCCAATGACAAGTTCGTCAAGCGGGGCAGCTTGCATACCAACTCAGGCACTGCTCCATAGAACTGGTTGTTGTCCAATACCAGAATCTCCATCTTGGTCAAGCAAGCAAACGACTGCGGAATTGGCCCTGTTAACTGGTTGCAGCTCACGTCGAACAACGTTGCCTGGTTAAGTTTTCCGATTTCCATTGGCAAACACCCTGTTAAGAAAGTTTATGAGAGGTTAAATATTTAGTTAAGAACATAAACATATGTTTGTTAAGATTAGGGAGCATATATACCTGAGAGTCTGTTATTGAGGAAGAGGACCTCAAAAAGAGTTTTCGATGCGTTGCCGATGGTTCTTGGGATCGGACCCCAGAACTTGTTGTTGGCAAAAGTGAGATAATGTGCTGTTGAGGAGCCAACGGCATCAGGAATCTGCTCGTTGAAGTTGTTGTTGTTGAGGAAGACTACATCAATGTCTTTGTAGAGGAACACTTGGGGTGGAACTGAACCTTGGTAATTGTTGAACCGGAGATCCAAGAATGTCAAGTTTGGGGCACTTAGAACTTCATAGGGAAACCCTCCATCTAGCTTGTTGTTGCTGAGATCGAGCTCGAAGAAGTATTTAAGTTTGGATGTACCAATCGGAACTTGGCCCGTGAAATTGTTGGAGTTGGCATGGAAAAACACCAGGTCTGGTAGCTGGTCTAGGAAACCGTCCAGGGGTAGCTGTCTTTCTTTGCCGCCCCATTTGCCAGCCAACTTTCTGCCGTTGAAGTTAACTCCGGCGACTGCGTCTTGGTTATAGACAGGGACAACACCACAGATAAAGCCTGTGAAGTTGCAAGGATTATTGCCCTTCCATGTGCCTGTGATGTTATCTGGATCCACCCCGATGAGCTTTTTGAACCTTTTAATTACCCTGAGGGCAATTGCAAGTCTCTCGTTCGGTGGTCGTGGCGGTAGTGGTGGTGGTGGTGAATGTGGCGGCGGCGGTGGTGGTGGTGGGGACGGAGGTGGTGGTGGTGGTGGTGGGGACGGAGGTGGTGGTGATGGTGGGGACGGAGGTGGTGGTGGTGGAGGTGACGGCGGTGGCGGTGGCGGGGATGGTGGCGGCGGGCAAGGAGGAGGGGGAGGGGGAGGGCAGTCTACGTATTCAGGGGAGGGAGCGTATTCGGGGGAGGGAGCAGGGGGGCTGTAGCTGCCGCCACCACCACCGATGATTATTTCCAAAGCTTCTCTTTCAGCACATTCAACTACATCAGGTTGCAGACACAAATGTAGCAGAAGTAGTGAAAGCAAAACTGAAGCAAAGGAAGAATGTTTGGTACCCATTTTTGCTTACACACATCAGGAATCTCACAGATAATGTCACCTATATATAAGAGAGACGAAGCAAGACTTGAGGGAGAAGAATAGTCAAGGTTCACGAGCCAACAGCTAGAACTAGCTCAAGGTACATTTTGTCTTGGGGGTGAGAGTTGAGAGCTGAGAGCTGAGAGTAGAGAATTGAGAATGGAAAATGGAGAGGAAGTTGAGCTCTCATTATCAGACGGATGGATATTTTGTTAATACACCATTGTTTATCTCTTTGATTCCTCTGCCCTTGAATATTTTGGTTTTAGAAGTTTGGCCTTAGTCACTTTACAGGACTTCAAGCTAGTTGCGCATCTAAGCCAATGATAATGATGATATGCAAAAATAAGGTTTGACAGGGATAACAATACACTTGTTAGAGTGAAACCCTTATTTAAGTTCGAGCCTTAATATTCACAAGTCCTTTATTGATAGGTTGATTGGGGACATACGAGACTTATATGACGGTCGTAAAAAGCGTCAGTCTAGGTTATCATGAGACCCGACTGTCGAATGCCATAGGCTTACAAGGTGGAAAATCTTATGTCAGCGGGGTCTTGCTATTCATGTAGCAATTAGTATGGACCAAATGTTAGTTAGGTTCCCGCGAGCCGCATGTGGTTTATAAAGTTTCTGATTTCGTGGGCTGCCTCCCCTCAATCTAAATACCGTCCACCCAAAAAAAAAAACTAATTATGTGTCATAATTCCGACATGAAAAGAAAACTGCTCGTGGACTGGGATCAGCGGAGCCTCAATTACCCCAAGCTCGCCTTCGAGCACAGCGAATGCACTCTCCGTAGGGTTGACTTCCTCGTCTTCGGGCCATGCAAAGACTTGAAGCATATTGCAAGTGAATGACTCCCCCTGCTTTTCTGCTTGGTCTTCTTCTAAGTCAATGCGAGGCTCGGAATTAGCCTTGTCATTCAATGAATTCTCCCGGAAACGCTGGGCCATCAGCTCCGCGAGGTTAGGATTGGAGGTAGCACTTTCAGCACCTGGTGATACATTAGTCTCCATCTGCCGTTGTCTCCACACGAGTTTGGTCAAGGGTTATTCGTCTTCAGATGGCTGTTTATCCGCGGATAGAGGGACCTTGGCGTTGTCATCGGCCTTCAATGGAGGAAAGACTGAGACTTGAGGTTCCTGCTTGGCCTATGGCTCCAAGTTAGGTTATGGTCGGGGCTGATGTGGCTGTGGTGATTCCCTTCTTACCTCAGGGTCTTTGCGAGGAGCAATATTCCGGGGCCGTGATGGCCGAGGTGGCTCGCGCCTTGGCTCTGGTTCTGGTATCATGAATAGTCTTCGCTTTGCTGGAAGGGGTGGTTCCCTTCTCCGTTCAGCCTCCAGCGATTGCCGACGCCTTGGTTGAGGAAACGGTTCCTTTCTTCGGTCAGGCTCTAGTAAGGGTCTGCGCCGGGAAGGTTGGGGATTCCATCTTCTTTCCAACTCCGGAGATGGCCTATGCCTGGAAGGGCTTAGATCCTTTTTCGGTGGTACGGTGAGGCGAAAGAAGACATTTGCTTTTGGAGCGGGGTCACTACAAGAGAAAACCCTTTTAGTGACAAACCTGTTTTGTCACCCATTCTAAAAAAATTGTCGCCCATACCAATGAGTGACAAAATTATTTTGTCGCTAATTTTGTCACTAATACTATGTGACAAATTCTTTTTGGTGACAAACTGAAAATTTTGTCACCCAAATGGATCATAGACAAAATCTTGTTTGTCTCTAATTCCCTCTATCTTTGTCACAAATACTGTCCAGAATTCCCAGAAATTCACCATATGACGGGAAATTGATTGGGCTAAATATGCTACTTTTTCTTTTATTCAGTCTTCATTAGTTTTATGAACTGAGGTTGACGTATAATCAAAACTAATAACCAATTACGAACCAAAAAAAAAGAAATCACATCAACGAGCACAATAAATTTTTTATTTATTTCATAAGAAAGAATTCTACAATGTCTCCAACATGATAAAACAAACATTCCACTAATAATAGAGCAATTCTAATCGAACTTCATCTTCCTCGTTGCCCAGCAAGCATTGTCAAAATTTCACCAGCATTCTCGAAAGTGTCACTCATACATGCAACCTCCTATAGAACACGCTTATTGGTGAGAGCAAGCCATAATTAGGACCATCTTCATGTGAGATCCTTGTTATAGCACAACATGCAGAAGCCAAGTGAAAAGACATAACTAGAGAGGAGAGAATTACTCACATAAACTAAGCAAAAGAGGTTAGGTTAAATAAATTTTGTCTATGTGCACAAAATTGTAAATTTCAGAAAAATAGGGGATAGAAAGAATTTGGTGCTCAACAATAAAGGATAAAACGAACCTCAAGCATATTTCCCAGAAAAAGGTTCTTCATTGAAATAATCTCTGCGTACAAAGACAAATGGTAACTTGAATGCAAGGGCTTCACTCACAGCGTCATATCCAATTTTTCCTGAAATAGTAGGAAATTGAATAAATTTAACTCTATCAACTTAATGTAGCTCAGCCACTATTGAAAGTCTCAAAAAGTTTACCTACCATACAATCATATAATGTTATAACATCTGGTGTATAAGCATCTGACTGTCCGAACTCCGAAGCACAAAAAACTTGAGAAAAAAACAGTAGGATAATTCCAAAAACGCTAATAACGAAACCAAGAGCGACCCCGAACCTCAAATGGTAGAGTATCAACTAAGATAGGTCTATGACCAGATCCAATTTACAGTAGATGGAACACTTATTGGGTGTGAGTTTAAGCAGAGCACCATTCAACATTTGACATTCCTCTGTCGAGATGCTCCTTGATATAAACCCTGTTGTTTCGAATTACAAACTAATAATGATATCCTAGTTTGAAGAAGGTAAACAGAAAATACACACACATAGTTGTACATCAACTCCATGCTAGTTATTATCCTTGTTCATTGCAAACCAAGCACTGCAAACCAATAATGATATACTAATTTGAAGAAGGTAAGCAAATAATATATATATATATATATATATATATATATATATATGCATATAGTTGTAGATTAACTCCATGCTAGTTGTTATCCCTGTTCGGAAGTCAGATTCCAGTTTTCTAACCTAATTTACCTGCCACAAAAAATCATATCTTGATAGGTACTGCTCTAAAGTTCATCAGATTTAGTATGATGTGGTCTATATTATATCTGTGCTCTAAAGTTCATCAGATTTAGTATGCTGTAATCAAGAAAAACATGTAGAAGATACAATACGATGACATAACAGGCTTAGCCATTCAGGAGGTAAAAACTCCCTTTTCAACTTCCAGCCTGATGGCTGCAAATGAGTACATAAATTGAGAAATATACTAACTACGTACAATTAACAAAATATGGAAGATAACTCACAAAGTGGTAATCATATTGGAATACTGAGGCACAATACGATTAATATTATAAACTGACTAAGTAGTGTCTCGGAAATCAACTCAATACTTCAATAATTGTATAACTAGAATGTACAATAAGTCATTGTATACCTGTCCACCTAAGTTGAGGATGACTAATTTGACATCTTCTTTAATTCCAAGTTTCTTCCCTCACCTATACCGTGTAAAACAGTGAACAACTATACACTCAACTCAATTGAACAATTGAAAGACTTTACAAAAAGAATACCTCCATGTGGGATCTATGCAACCTCCTCACAACCAAAGGTAATGTCAATTACATCACAGAATGCACACTCTGCAAAAGTATAAACAAAATAGAATAAACATCTATAGAAAACCTAGAGCCACAGAGAGAAAGGCAAAAAATACAGGGAAGCCACTGACTTCTGGGTTGTACAATAACAACATATACTTGGGCAGTGTCCTCAGAGGCAGATCAGGAACTCACAGTCAGAATAATTTTCTGCTATATATATTCAACACATCTGCTATCTATATTCAACACAAGGATAATTACCACAGAAAAGATCAGATTTGAAGATGAAACCCGTGTGATATCAAATCAATACCATGAGAAATTACAACCATATATTGGCAGAACTAAAGCTCTTGTAAATAGAAATCTGTTGGAGTACCTGATTACCCATTATTGAAGTACAATTGAGTAACCCAATATCGACAATCAGTTGGAGTACCTGCGAGGGATTTCAACGCATAGCAACACCTAATCACAAACCCTAAAAGCCCTAGAAAGACAATTGAGTCGAAATTTGATAATGCGAGGGATCAAATACACCCATATCGAATCAAATTCGCACAATAAACAACACTACAATTGATGGATGTGAGAGAGGAGACCATTGGGCAATATGGAGAAACTAATTATTTACCATGGCGGTTGAATTCTGACCGTCGAGGTCGAGCCGTCAAAGAGCAACAAGTGCGAGCAGTTTAGACTAGCTAGAGGGAAGAGCGAAGACGTGATGGAGTGGAGCACAACAACTATTCAAACTCCTTCACTTTTTATTTTATTTTTATAATTAACTCTTTTATTTGCTTATTTGCTAAACACCCGCGCGGTATAACCTCAATTTTTGAGCGACAAAAAGAGTTGTCACCCCCATCGTCACCCATGAGAGGTATGGCGACAACATTTAGGTTTGTCTCAAATAAGTTTGTCATTAAAAGGGTTTTATCTTGTAGTGGGTCATCTGCTACCTGCGCACACACTCGTGGAGGCGTGATAGGTGGCCTTTGGAGTATAGCGCGTAAGCCTTCGGCTTCTCTCCACATCCTCTCAGGTGTCTGCGCGAGTTGCGAGGGTCATATGACGTCATTATCGACAGCTTGCAGGGCACGCAGGATGCTGCCATACTTCTTTTAGAGCTTTCGCTTCTTGGATATGGTGATGGTAATTGGCCTGCCCCCTTGCTGTGTGTACCATATCTCTTCCTTGATCGCTGATTTAGATGTCGGGGGAATGTAAAGGTCGGTCATGATACCTTGGTGAGGGCTTAAAGCTTTGTTTTCTTGATACCCGCTGCTAGAGTCGGATATGTCCATCTCGCTTGAGGCTGGAGACGAAGGTACTTCTTCTGTCCAGTGTGATTGGACGAACATCTCGAGGCGCTTGATCCTCTGTTCCAGCTCTTTGTGAGTTCTGGGACTCATGGGTTGGAAGTTCTCCGCGGGGGACGGTGTATTGTCCCACATGATAGCTTTGCTCTTATCTTTCCTTGAAGGGTGATCGGGCTATAGTCTGGTGACTAGCTGCCTTGCCGGTTCATGGTTCCCACTTTGGTTCGCCAGCACGGTATAGTCATTTTCCGGTCTCTTGCTGTTTCGACCTGGCAGTTGGCGCGAGTTTGCATTTGGAGAAATGTCCACTGTGATTGCGTGCTGGCCAATGCGAGGCCAAGCGATGTCAGCAGTTGCAATCATGAAATCACCTTTTTCTTCAAAGCGAATGTACTTGAGGTCGAGCCAGTCTTGAATTTGCTCACGAAGCTGGTAGCAATCACGAGTTTTGTGCCCCCAGCTATCATGGAACTTGCAGTGTACGTGACCTTCTTTATATTCGATGTAAGGTAAGGCCATCGCCACTGTGACGAGTCCGTCATCAATAAGGTTGTCTAGAACCTCGTGTGCGAGGTTGACGTTATAGGTATACTGGCGAGATGGCCGAACTGCATCAACATTGTCCTCCTCGCGGCCTCTCTTAGTTGCACGGCCCAGATTGTCATCCTCTAGGTGGTCCAACAAATCCAAGGTGACTCTCCGCTAGCCTGGTTTCGGGCGGCTGTTCTCCTCTGGCTGGGAAGGGGTCCAGTTCACCTCGACCATACCGACCATGGCTAGGAAGGGGTCCACATCTACCAGAGAAGCTGTGCTCTCCGGCGTCTTCATTTCAGAGTTCAACCAGGTCTGTAGTTAGTCGCGGAGCTTGACACAGTCTTTGGTGTCGTGATTGTAGACGTTATGGAAGCTACAATATTTCTTGTCCTTTAGCCATTCCTTGGACGAGATCTTGTGATCCAAGTGTATGCACTTCGCCTCGATCAAGTCATTAAAGACAAGATGGGCATTTTTCGCATCATAAATGTATGACTCGTATTTGGGCTTGGTCCATGCATGCAAAAGACTGAATGGTGATTGGCTCGGGAGTTATTTTAAGATTCTTCAGTTTGTGAGCCAACGGTTTCCCAGTCAGTTCGACTGCTCTGATATCATACTCCTGCGCGGCCTCAGTTTCCTCTTGCCTCTGGTAGTAAGGATCAAACGTGGGGGATTGGAGGCTTAGTGCCCCCACCGTCATGTTTCTCCCTGGTACGTACGTCCCCTTGGAGGCGTTCGCCTTCTTATCCATTTCATTGAGGATCAGCTCATAACTGTCGACCTTGTTGATCAGGTCGCCCATAGATGTGAAGCGCTCCCCATGGTGCTTCAGCCGCTGGCGATGCTCGAGACCACGAATAGCCAACTTAATAGCTTCCTGCTCAGGTAGCAGGTAATCACACTTAGCTTGTTGGATCTTGAAGCGTTGGAGGAATGAAACTTCAGACTCCATGCTCTGCTGGCTCATTTGGGTGAGAGAATCGAGGTTGACCTCTGGCTCAATTGTACCGTAGGTCTCCCGAAATAATGTCTCCATGGTTGGCCAGTCCGCGATGGATCCTGGCTTCAACCTGGAGTACCAACTGAAGGCAGCGCCTAACAGAGAAGTCCTGAAAATCTTGAGCTTGAGAATATCATTATTCCTGTATTGACCGCACTGGACTTTGAAGCGGGCCATATGGGTTGCTGCATCCTCCCTTGTCCCCCCGGAGAAGGTGAGGAAAATGATATTCTTGAACCCATGGAGGAAAGGGTATTGCACCACACTATCAGGGTAGGGGTCGCGATAATGCAAGTCAGCATCACCTTTTCAAGTTTCCTCCTTGACTATGGTGGAAAAAAGTTGGCGCCAGTCGGCTACCGTCACAGGTGTGGATTTTGCTCCCTCTTCATGGTTTGGTCATGTAGAGAAACTGGCAACTTGTCCACTATTCTTGGGAGCTGGATTGGAGTAGGCTAGAACCGGGTCAGCTGGTGTCCCGGCCCTCTGGCGTAACGAGTTGTTAGCTCCCTTGAAGGGAGCAGTAGAGCCATGCGGAGGCAGATCTTTGAAGTTCCAGCCCCTAGCGCGAACTGCGGGGTCTTTTGAGCCCCAACCTTTGGGTTTCCCTTGGTTCACTCATTTGGCGGGATGTACTTGGATGTCCCCTTGTTCGCGCTTGCACTAGTAGGATCTAGGGCAAGATTCTTTGGTGCTTGCGCCCTCATCCAGTCTTCAACTTCAAAGACCCGTAAGCTTAGCCAGTCTTGTTTCTCCTTAAATTTGTCTAGTTTTTCCAGACTGTTCTTGCTTCCAAAGAAAGAAGCATTCTGCTGGTCATGCAGCTTGATATCGTGGTCGTCCAAGCGGTGAGTCTGTTCATCTACTGTCGCGCGAGTGAGCGACAGGATCTCTGCATGCTGCTTCACGGTCTCCGTGTTTTGGTCCAAATTCATCTGGATCCTAATCCATCCGGATCCTTTGTTTTCAATGAACTTGGCGTCAAGGTTGCCATAATCTTCACAAGCTTGGTGAGTTTGTCATGGGTGGCCTACATAAGGTCTCTATCTTGCTTGACCTATTCATTTAGGTCAGCAACGCTTTGTTGGGTAGCCAAATTCTGACTCGTCAATTACTCGAACATCTGGGAGATTGGCTCCATAGACAGAGCTAAACCTATGTCTTGGGTCAGCTAAGAGCATACCATGGCTGTCTCGTTGAAGTCTGGGTCACCAAACTGAGCAAGAACCTGCTCTTATGTGAGGGAACGGCAAACCGTGCTGTTATGGGGCTTGTACTGTAGTGATATGTGTTTGAGATAAGAAAGCTGAGGCTTTTGGTATAGCTTTTCCTCTGGTTTCCCTATGATGTTTCGCATGTACTCCTTATCCCACTGGGCATGCCAATGTTTTGGCAACGATCCTCAGCGAGCGGAGCAGAGGTAAATAACAAACAAAGAGATAGGGATTTGTTGCGGGCGTGCCACCTTGCGGACGAGGAAAGGGTTGTATGCGAGCGTGACTTCTGATCAGGCGGAGGGGGTTTCAGGTGCCACCTCAGATGAGGAATTTACGAGCATAAGGCGATCGATACTCACGGCGAGACGCGAGCAGAGCAACTATAGGAAAATCAGGGGGAATCAGAGGCGAGTCCAGGAGGGCTCTGAGAAAACCTAGGCGGCAGCGCGCTTAGGATTAGTGTTTCGAGGTAGCTCGAAGGGATTCAACTAGGTTGAAAGTTTGTTTTGTATTTGTTGAGAGAGTTGATTGTGTGTCTGAGTTGTTGTTGTTTGACCCCTTTATATGGTAGTCCGACTTGCGGCAAAAGAAAGTTAACTTGGAATCCAGGTCGGGCTTTGAAACCCTAATCCCACAAGGACAAGGTTTTCCCAACGCGGACCAATCAACTTATAACACATGTCTAGCTCGCACATTTCGCATGAGCTACTGTTTCCAACTTGCGGGCTTTTATAAGGCTTTCTAAATAAAAAGACCACATGGATTGGCCCAAAGCATGTCAAAGACCGGTGGGAGTCTTCATCGATTAGTGTGTGTACGCGGACTCCGCCTGTGGCTTCTTCACGAAGTCTCGCCCGCGAGCCAGTTCGCCAGCTCGCCTTTACGTACTTCGCCTCTGGTAGGCTTCTTATGCGAAGTACCATTTCACCTCGCCTACGTGTGAAGTCATTACGCACGCGAGATTGTTAAGTTCGCGAACCCTGTATTTTGCGTAAAGCACGCGAGCTCTGGTAATTCAGCTCGCATGGCCTTGTTGGCGAGCCATCACTTGTAAACTTGGAGAATTTGGGCTCGTCGTTTGTGACGTGGCCCAAGAAAGTAATTAATATTCACTTGAATATTTTACAGTCCAGTAAAGTATTATTACTTAGACAAAAATGCCCATTTGGCTCAAACAATAGCTATCAAAGACGTGGTCCTAAGAGACTATGATTCAAGTCTTTTGGCAAGTGGAGAGAAAATAATGGTCACTTGCTATAATCACCCTCCACTAGAGAGTTGTGACTTTTTCACAGCCCTTATGAGGAAGGAGGTCAATTGCACTTTAGCTACCACCACGTGGCTAGAAAAAGTCGAAAATGATGAAAAGTATAAGATTTCTTATCCTTTTGATTCAGATCTTGACAATGAAGAAGATGACATTGCACGGAAATGAGAATACAGTGGTCCCAACTCTTCAACATGATATGAGGAAAATCCGGAAGAATATCACAACATAATAAATATGTTGGAAAAATGAACGGTTGCTGACACATCAAAATAAAAAACTTTTCTTTCTGATATGAAGTGAGTGACTGTCGACCCATGAAGATAGAAGACTTTACTTTTTAAAAAATAAAGTTATCTGGATAAGTTTCCTTTGTCGTCTACTTAGTATAGGAGAATTTTAATTTTAGTTTGGAGTCCGCTCCCTATATAAGGAGCCTTAGGTGTCAGCAGGAAGGCATGAGAAACTTGAGTTAGAAGTTCCATGTTTTCTCAACCTTTCTCAAAAAGTAAGATAGTCAGAATACAGTCCTTTAGTATAGTGTGAGAATAGAATAGTGTTTACTGTGTGGTGTGTTTTGTTTACAAGTAAATGTTTATAAGTATGAATAACTAAACAACTTTCCTAAAAGCGAGGTTCTGGGTTTCGTATTTGTATTTATGTTTGGATAAATAAATTATATATTGTGTCCTATAATCCGTCACAAAATATTAAGTGTTAGTATATGCTTAAAATTAAATATGTTTTTGTGCTCGTTTTAGTTTATTAATACTTTGCTTTTAGGATCTAAGATTTTCTTATCTAATTATGGCAGTGATTTTGCCATAATTAGTACCATTTAAACAGGAGATGGTTAGGTGAAATGTTGGCATGTTGAATGCTAGTTCTTAGGATGGAAAATTTTAGTTTCATAAAAGAAAGGTAAGATAAAAAAAAATAAAAATATATTTAACAGTTACTAAAAGTTAACCGAAGCATCTATTTAATAACAAATTAGGAATATAGTTATTATTTTAACAACTTTAAAAGTTTAGGTATCAAAATTTGTAGACTGTTTGTGAAATTTTCTGAAATATATTATGAACTAATCCGATCTCTCTTCCATGATTCAAAACAAAACAAAACAAAAATCTATCTTCCATGTAAAGAGAAACTCCGTTTCCTATTTCAACGCAACGTAACGAATTCCAAACCAATCCCAATTGGTTGTCTCATTCCCTTGTCCAGCCTATCACAATCTCCCCTCAAAACCCATATATATACCCACCAACCTAACCCTTCCAATCCCCACAAATCAAATTTTCCAACTTTTTTTCAAACATGGGTCTCTTTTCGTTTTCTACCCGATCTTCTGGGCCCGCCATGGTCGCCGCCGTTTTCTTCTTCCTCCTCCTCGGCCTCGCTTCCGCCGCCGACATGTCGATCATCGACTACGACAACAAACACCACATGAGTGTCGTACCAGAAAGGACCAAGGCCGAGGTTAAGGCCATGTACGAGTCGTGGTTGGTCAAACACCGCAAGGCGTACAATGCTTTGGGCGAGAAGGAGAGGAGGTTCGAGATTTTTAAGGATAATCTGAGGTTCGTTGACGAGCATAACAAGGTGAACAGGAGTTACAAGGTTGGTTTGAACCGGTTCGCGGATATGACCAACTTGGAGTACCGGTCGAAGTTTCTGGGGATGAAGAAGGACCGGTCGGCCAGGCTTTTGGGTGGGGAGTCGGGTCGGTATATGTATCAGGTCGGGGACAAGTTGCCTGCGTCTGTAGATTGGAGGGCTGAGGGCGCTGTCGCCGAGGTTAAGGATCAAGGCCAATGCGGTGAGTTTCTACGATGATCTTTTGTGTTTCTCAGCTTGTTTTGTACTTTTGTTGTTCTTGTTTGGACGGGTGTTTTTTCCTGGAAATTTTGCTTTACAATTTTGGGTTCTTCTAATATGAAAAATATAATTGATTGCAAGAAAAAGCTGAAACCTTTTTACTTTTCAACTAGTAAATTTGTGATTCTTGATTATATAATGGGAATATGTTATTCATGATTACGTAATTCGTAGCAAAAACTTCGTACTTTTACAAGTTAATAGTCTTGTGTTTTCAAGCGATTTTTGATTGTGTTTAATTCATTCAGTTTTAATTCAAACAGTTGGAATTTTTACTATTTACCTTGTGATTTGTAAGAAATTTGATAAATTTATTTATCTGCTAGAATTTCTGGTATCCATGAATTATGCTTTGTAACTAACATAATTGTGTGTTCTGAATTGAAGGGAGTTGCTGGGCTTTCTCAACGGTTGGTGCAGTGGAAGGTATAAACAAGATTGTGACCGGTGAGCTAATTTCATTGTCTGAGCAGGAACTTGTGGATTGTGATAAATCCTACAACCAGGGATGCAATGGAGGGCTTATGGACTATGCCTTCCAATTCATCATCAACAATGGTGGCATTGATACCGAGGCAGATTACCCTTACCGTGGTAACGAGGGTACATGTGATGTTAACAGGGTAAGCTTCCAAATACACCTCATTGGTTTCCATTTCAACAGAGAATTGGTTCATGACTTCATCATGGTCTTGATATTTTCTTCGGTTTTATGCAGAAAAATGCTCATGTTGTTTCCATAGATGGATATGAAGATGTTCCACAAAATGATGAGAGCTCTTTGAAGAAGGCTTTGGCACATCAGCCCGTGAGTGTTGCCATTGAAGCTGGGGGCCGGGAATTCCAGCTCTACCAATCGGTAATGCCTCTATTTCACATGTTGTTTTCTTGAAACAGTTTTCCTGTTATATTGTTGGACTATCGGTTTACCATTGAATGTTACCATGAAGTATCTGACAAGTTCCAATTTCTATTGTTATTCAGGGTGTATTCACCGGACGCTGTGGAACTGATCTAGACCATGGTGTGCTTACTGTTGGGTATGGTACCAAAGATGGCAAGGACTATTGGATTGTGAAGAATTCATGGGGTCCTAACTGGGGAGAAGCTGGTTACATCAGGTTGGAGCGCAATGTGCTCGCCAAGACTGGCAAATGTGGCATAGCCATTGAACCCTCATACCCAACAAAGAAGGGTCAGAATCCTCCTAGACCTGGCCCATCCCCTCCATCTCCTCCTCCTCCGGTGAATCCATCAACTGTTTGTGATGATTACTACACTTGCCCTACTGGAACCACATGCTGCTGTGCCTATGCGTATGGAAACTTCTGCTTTGGGTGGGGATGCTGCCCTATGGAGTCTGCAACCTGCTGCGATGACCATTACAGCTGCTGCCCTCATGACTACCCTGTCTGCGACCTTGATGCTGGAACTTGCAAACTGGTAACAATCAGAGCTTCATGATTCTTTCCATTCTTCTTTCTATAATGTGACCTCTTTCGTTTTTACTAATGTGCTTTTTGTGCACTAATGTGCTTTTTGTACTGAAACAGAGCAAGAACAGTCCAATGAGTGTGAAGGCCATGAAGAGAACTGCAGCTACAAGTAGCATTCACTGGTTTGGCGGCAGGGGTCCTAGAGCTTGAGAATCCAAATGAGTCAGAATTGGTGTCTATTAAGGTCGAACTAAAGTGATAGGCCCAAAAAGAGTTTCCAAGCAAGAGAGCTTGTTTGTGTTTTCATGACGTCCCCAATTACAAACATGAAATTCAGATCCTTTAGAACTGTTGATTATTGTAGATAGATGAAAACTAATGGGGACTGGCCTTATATCAATAAATTGTAAATACTGTTATTTGCTTGTTGCTTCCCTCCATTATGCTTCGTATGGCTTTCTGGTTCTACTGTTCTTGTACAAGTTCATGCCAAATAAAAGCCTTGATACTTTTATGTTTGGTTTGTTCATTCCCTTTTATATTATCTCCCTTTGACACCATAGCAATGACATGAACTGCTCAATTGACAAGCATATCACACCATCAAAGTTCGACTGGTTTTCGCTGATCGAGCTCACAGAGTCACAGCCTCCTACTTCAAGACGTGACCGGTTAGCTACTGTCTGAGACTGCTAAACTCCTAACGGGTTTAGTTGCCGTGAGATGATGCTGTTCTTTTATTCTTATCCTAACGAGACAGACGGCGTCAAACAGTCGCCGTTAACTTCGTTGACCACGTGAGATGTCCAGCACAAAACACACATCGATCGGTAACCAAGCTCCCCAATTCTCTGTGTCTCTCTCTCTCTCTCTGAAAACCCTAGACACAGCACTGAACTCTCTCTCTCTCTCTCTCTCTCTCGTATGGAATCTCACCTCTTCTAAATTCTCTTGCTCTCTTGCTCTCGGTAAGATTCGATCCAACCCTCTCTTTGGATTTTCCTTTTTCAGTTTTTTAATTTCATTTCCCCTTAATTTATGCCGTTGATTGATTTCTAGGGCTGGATTTGTAGGATGATTGATCCTTGTTTCAATTCGCATAGTTTGTTGATTTGTGTATCTGTGCATATCGTTACGAGTGTTGATTTAATTGGCAACATTTGGGTGTGAAATTGTTAATTACAATAGTTATGGATCTATTTTGATCGGCGTATGAAGCAAGTTAGTGCTAGAATGTTACTGTACTCAGAGTATCTATATTCAGCAAATTAGGTTTATTCGAGCAAACTTGATCAATTTTTTTTTTATGGTTAAGTTGTGGAGAGCATGAACATTTTGCTAGTGTAGCCATTAAGAGGTTAATATACTCGCTGCCGTTAGCTGAGTAGCTCAGGAAATAGTTTTCAACAGTGAGTATTGGATATAGCTTAGATTTGTAGCAGAGATTCAAATTTCCGTGATTATTTACTCTTTTGTTGATTAGTTTAACTGTAGTTTAAGCTGTTATTTTGCTCCCCCTTCAGAATTTCGGGCGGTTTAGGATGGACTCGGAATCTTCGGTTCCATCAAGTTCACCTTCAGTGAAAGCTCCTGAGGAACAACCTCCTGCTGCCTCAGACTTGGGATCAGATAATAGTTCTCGGGAGACACCATCTAAGCTGAGTACTTCTGGCTTGACTTCATGGGCCAAAAATCTGAAAATTCCTCAGCCAATGGCACCAGCACAAGACTCTCCGACTGGTTCTGGACAGTCGAGTTTTGCTCGCTTTACAAGTGGATTAGGACTGCGCTTGTCTCCAAAAGCTCCGGTGGAAGATGATGATCCCAGTGGAAGCTCAAAAGCTACGCAACCTGGTATATTTGATACTATTACAAAGGGGATATTCGACTCTTCTAAGAGTGCTGTGAAAGCTGTTCAAGTTAAGGCCCGACATGTTGTCTCTCAAAACAAACGCAGATACCAGGTGAGCTCCTTGATAATTATCGCTGATGTGGTCCTCTTTGTAGTAAAGCAAAGTTTACATTTGTTTCTCTGTGTGGTGGTCTGTTTTCTCAGAAAAATCTATGGACTGCCGAATAATGGTGTTTGATATATGTATGACCTCAGTGTTTCTACATGTGTATAGGAGGGAGGATTTGATTTGGATATGACATATATCACCGAGAACATTATTGCTATGGGATTCCCAGCTGGTGATATGAGCTCTGGCTTTTTTGGATATGTTGAGGTTAGCACACAAATAGCACTTTACATCTGACTTCACTTATCCTGCTGCTGTACATTAAGTTTACCTGAATATATATTGCAGGGGTTCTACAGAAACCACATGGAAGAAGTGATTAAGTTTTTCGAAACTCATCATAAGGTATAATTTAGTTATGTTTGTGATCTACATATCTTTTTAACTTTTTACCTCTTAATTATTATTCTTCGTTTTCAAATGAACTTTTCTATTTGTACCTATGAACTTGGACAACCTATTTGCACCTCTCTCTCTCTCTCTCCCCCTTCCCCCACTCAGAAAGCATTTGGAGTTTATAAGGCTAGTCATACGCTCTCTACTTGATCACTTGAACTCATAGTGGACTGCATAAACATATAAGATATAAAGACAACTTATTGTATTTGCAACATACATTTGTTGCTCAATTGGATGCACCAGTAGCAGTTCAAAGTACCTGTCTCCATTTAACCGTTGTATCTTTCTCTAATGTTTTGCCTTTAGAAAGTTGTTATGATGATCTTGTTGCATCTTCGTCCACACACTTTTCGAACGATTTCCTGAGCGTAATGTTTTCTCTGTTAATTTTATGTACAAGATGCTATATTTTGGGATGTGCAAGATAGATTTGTTTCTCATATTGGATTTGGATATGTGCCAAATATAAGTTTAGCAGAGCAATTTATTTTTGAGCTTCATCTTCTTTTGGTCATGCTCTAACCCTTTGTGAGAGGCGGTTGCATGTTCTTGTTGTAACTTGGTCCAGATTTTGATCACAGAACACATGGATACTAACCCATGCTGCACTGACAAGCAAAATTTTTTGGTGCGGTATCCTTGTGGTGTCTGATATGCTCCGGATACGGCTCCAATATCTTAAAAACCATCTGTTAGTGGGATACATCCAGAAGAAAATTAGACGCCTGGGGTAATGTTTTGGAAATTTTCATGCATCTTGAAACAATGATACCTAAAACAGGAACTCTTCTTTTTTCATCCGCAAAGAAGCAACTGCTACTTTACACTTCATTCATGAAAGTAAAAATAAGGGAGAAGCCTGACTCCACTACTCTGCTCTTGCTTCGGAATATGAAGGCTTTCTTTTTTTGTTCTCTTTGCAATCAGATCATTTATGCAATCTTCATCATACTATTTGTTAAACAATATATATAATATTATTTTATTAAATGTTACATTGACATATAGCACCATTTTCCATTATTGTAGCCTGTACCTATGTCAGTGATCATAGGGAATCACTCGTATCCCTATCTCAGTTATCTGACTTGAGTGAAACAGCTTACATTCTTTTTAATATTCTACTGAGTCGTGTGGATTGTGCCATTGGCTGTTGCAATGTGGTTTTGATTTCTGTTATACATAATTATCGTATGGATGACTGCCGATATCATTTATTGATTTACACTGTTGTGCTTTATTGATTGACTGTGTTGGTGAATGAAATGTCATGAAGCTTCCGCCATCAGATGTTGAGATGTGGTTTTGGTTATAATTTTATTTTCTACTCATTATCTAGTATTTTATGTAATGGAATATCTTATCTAGAATGAAAAAGAAATAATAATAATAATACTAATATCTTATTTTGCTATATGTGCAGGGGAAGTACAAGGTATACAACCTGTGTTCAGAAAGGCTATATGATGCATCATTATTTGAAGGAAAGGTTGGTAACCATTTCCTCTCTAAACAACTAAAAGTGTTCTGGACTAGACTAATGATCTAGTGGAGAGGTTAAAGGAAAATGCTACTTCTGCCTAGAGTCGATGTGTGGGATTTCTAGTTATTATGATGATTTTGTTCTGTGAAGTCGATCTTTTTCACAAGAATAGAAAAGAACAAAGTTGTTACTTGAGTTCAATATTCTTGAAAACAACACAAGACAATTTCCTTTTAGTTACAATCGACTCCAGAATTAATTTAACTTCTAAAAGAACACATAATAGATGCCTCACTAAGATTTAAATCTTTAACTTCCAGAGTACCTCCTTTCATTGGAATAAACATAATAGGTGGCGTTGTCACTCGTCTTGAAGGTCACACTTTATATAGAAAAATTGAAATTGCTCTTCCCCAGTACTCCACCCTTTTCTTAGTAGAAGGTATAGTAAACAGAGATCATCGCATGAAGTGCATTCCGTGGTTATAGTTATCGAAAGAAACATTTTGTGCTAGTTTCCTAGTTCCTATGTTTGATTTATCATTTTGTTTTCAGGTGGCTAGTTTCCCATTCGATGATCATAATTGCCCACCAATTCATCTGATATCATTATTTTGTCGAAGTGCTTATTCGTGGCTGAAAGAGGACATCGAGAATGTAGTAGTTGTGCACTGTAAGGCTGGGATGGCAAGGACAGGATTGATGATATCCAGTCTTCTCCTCTACTTGAAGGTAAATTTATTCTTGGTAACAGAATCTGGTTGATAAATTAGTTATTTTCTTATTTGGTTGTGCACTATGCTTAGTTCTTGCTCTATAGTCTATACTTAATTTTTGCTTTCTACAGTTCTTTCCTACTGCAGAGGAGTCTATTGACTACTACAACCAGAAGAGATGTTTTGATGGAAAGGGGCTTGTTCTGCCAAGTCAGATTGTTAGTCTTTTTTTATTCGTTTTATTTTATTTTTAAGAAGAAATGCTCTTGATATCTTGATACTTGTTGGTCTTATAGTTTTCTGTAAGGCTAATACTTTTCTGCTGTTTTCCTAGAGGTACGTCAAATATTTCGAACGTATCTTAACATACTTCAATGGTGAAACCCCCCCTGGGCGCAGGTATACTTTTGGCTCTGGATTTTTTTGCTAGTTTTTTATTTATTTATTGTGCATGTATATATATATATACACACACACGGAGCCGTTCGAGAGCGGACGTCCACACGGCTCTTAAAGTGCGGACGTCCCTCCGTTCGTCACCGTACGGCGCCTGCGAGGGCGCGCCTCCACCCCAGCGGACTCCAGCAGCGTCCCCGACCACTTTCCATCCCTGGCGAGTCTGCCGAATTCCAGTTTTCCGGCCAGATCGACTTTGTTTGAAGTTTTGGGTGATCTGGCCAGAAAACTGAAATTCAGCGGACTCGCCGGTGAGGGAAAGTGGTCAGGGACGCTGCTGGGGTGGAGGCGCGCCCTCGCTGGCGCCATACGGTGACGAACGGAGGGATGTCCGCACTTTAAGGCCGGTGCGGAGGTGCGCCTCTGATCCGGCCTATATATATATATACAGTCCGTCTCAGCTGCGGACGTCCGGACGGGTTTTCCGTTCGGAATTCCGCCGTTTCTCCACCATTCCAGCGTCGTTTCTTCTCCCCGGCGTTATCCCAGACCTCCCCGACGGTGTTGGAATGAAGAAAAAGGCCGGAGAGATCGTGATCGGAGGTCTGTGCAGCAATCTCACTCAGAACTTCACGACCGATCATGGTGGACCTTCGATCGCGATCTATCTGGCCTTCTTCATTCCAACACCGTCAAGGGAGGTCTGGGATCACGCCGGGGAGAAGAAACGGCATCGCCGGCGCTGGAATGGTGGAGAAACGGGGGAAAACCCTTCCGCAGCTGAGAAAACCCGTATATATATATAATACAGGACCGTTCGAGAGCGAAAGTCCGCACTCGGCTTAAAGTGCGGACGTCCCTCCGTACGTCTCTCCACCCCAGCAGCGTCCCCGACCAGTTTCCCTCACCGACAAGTCTGCCAAATTCCAGTTTTCCAGCCAGATCACCCAAAACTTCAATCAAAGTCGATCTGGTCGGAAAACTGGAATTTGCCGGGGATGAAAGTGGTCGGAGACACTACTGGAGTCTACTGGGGTGGAGACGCGCCGGTGGCGAATGGAGGGACGTCCGCACATATATATATATATATATATATATATATATATATAGGCCGGATCAGAGGTGCACGTCCACACCGGCCTTAAAGTGCGGATGTCCCTCCGTTCGCCACCGTACGGCGCCGGCGAGGGCGCACCTCCACCCCAGCAGCGTCCCCGACCACTTTCCCTCACCGGCGAGTCCGCCGAATTCCAAGTTTCCGGTCAGATCACCCAAAACTTTAAACAAAGTTGATTTGGCCGGAAAACTAGAATTCAGCGGACTCGCCGGGGATGGAAAGTGGTCGGGGACGCTGTTGGAGTCCGCTGGGGTGGAGGTGCACTCTCGCCAGCGCCGTACGGTGGAGAACGGAGGGATGTCCGCACTTTAAAAGCCGTGCGGACATCTGCTCTCAAATATATATATATAGCGGACATCTGCACCAAACCGATCACTTCCTCTTGCCGGCGAGTCCGCCAAATACCAGTTTGCAGCCAAGATTGATTTGTTTGAAGTTTTGGGTGGAGGTTGCTGCCCAGACCTTCAAATCGATCTTGCCGGCAAGAGGAAGTGATCGGGGATGCCTCTGGTGTCTTGGGTGGAGGAGCGCCGGATGGAGGAGAACGGGGGGACGTCCGCACTTTTTCTTCTGTGCAGACGTCCGCTTCACAGCGGGCCTATATATATATATATATATGTATGTATTCTGCAACACACTGACATATGTTTGCATCATTTTCAGGTGCATGCTTAGGGGTTTTCGGCTTCACAGGTGCCCATACTGGGTCAGGCCTACCATTACTGTCTCTGATCATAACGGTATGTTGATGCTGTCTGTTTCTCAACTTTCCTTCCCACTATGCTGTTCAATGAGAGTCATTTTGTTTTTATGTTGTAGCTGCAATGCAAGTTTCATGTTGAACTTTCTTTTCTCATAAGTACTATTAGTTGTTCTCGTGATTAGTTATGTGGTAGTTTTAAAATTCATGCTTGTTAGCTTATTATGATGCTGATGGTTGGTTTTGATTTAATGCTTTCTCAGGTGTTCTATTCTCCACAAAAGATCATCCAAGAACCAAGGGTCTTTCGGTATGTGATGCTCAAAAACAATTTTCTAACTTTCTGCCAAGTTCTGTTAGTAATTTTATTAGCTCTCTACTATCCTTTCACTAATTTGGGTTTTAACATGTCAATAATGATTGATAGCCTGAAGATTTTTGGTTTAGTGCTCCAAAGAAGGGGGTAATGGTCTTTGCTCTGCCAGGGGAACTTGGTTTGACTGAGTTAGTTGGTGACTTCAAAATCCACTTTCATGATCGTCAAGGAGATTTTTACTGGTCAGCAATCCTCTTCTTTGTTTATGCTTTGTGTAAGTTGGAACTGTTTTTATCTTTGTTTTAACATTTCTATTAATATCTCAGCTGGTTGAACACAACGATGACAGAAAATAGAAAAACTTTAACCACCAATGATCTGGATGGATTTGACAAGGTACATATCTTTTGTTTATATACATGATCCTCACTTCTAAAACACGATAACTCATTTTTCAAGGTATATTGTACAGCAGTCAGGAGTGTTAATATATTCGCTCTGTAGTAGTCCTAGAACCTGTCTAAAATAACAGATGGTAGAGTGGGCGTAGGATTTGACATAGGTGAGAAGTTTTGAGGTGTACAAAAAAGTCTTAAGATTGAACTATATATCAAATATAATAATAAACAAGATTTGTTGATTGAAATAAAATTGAGCTATTTTTTCACTGCGGTTTCAATAGTTTATGACTTTTGTACCAGTGCTCTCGTTGTGAAAGAGGCTGTGTTGTTATTTTATTTTTTCTTAGTAAAATAAAAATAAAAATTGCTTCGTTGTTCATTAGTATATGTGGTGCTCTGGTTGATTGAGAGAAATAGCTGGGGTTTTGATGTAATGGAGCATCCTATGATGGAGTTGAGTTCTCTGAGATAGTATAAGACTCTTCTTGCTTAATTTATTATTTTATTTTAAATTTTTTTGGGAGACAATGTGCTTGCTATTGTGCTCTGATAAAGTTTTTGTTTTCATTGCTTTTTTCTATATGTTTACTATTGAGGTAGATGTGCAAATGCTCCTTTGTTATCAAATAATGTTGATTAAGCATAGAAAAATGGTAATCTCATCTGTGATGGATCCTTCTGCAGAGGAAACTGCCTTCCCCTGGATTTCAGCTTGAGGTGGTTTTAGTTGATTATAATGGCAATGTTCCTGCAACACCTACACCTAATGCTGACACTACTCCAAAGAAACCGGATGAAAGCTCAGGTACCAAACCTCCATCAGACGACGACTCAGCTGCAGCTACAGCTGATCCACCATCCCATCATGCAAATCCGGAAAGCCAAGATAAGGATGATGTGTTTTCAGACAATGAGCCGGACGAGACTGGCTCTTCAAAAGTTCAGCGAGCAGAAGGAACTTCTCCAGCTGGTGGAACTGTTGCCAGTACCACTTCCAGTTCCTCATCTACTGCAAAATCAGATCAAGTTGCAAGCTTAACACAAGCAACAAAACAAGTTTCTATTGGAAGCACGGATTCTAAACAGGTGCCTGCTGCTAGTGACCCTAAAAGTGCTGCAGTTGTTGGAAATGTCCCGGGCCTTGAAACTCAAAATCCGGATAGTGAATTTAAGGCAATGGCCGCTGATGCCTCCGTCTTCACATTTGGAGATGAAGAGGACTATGAAAGTGAGTGAAAGAGAGATTTGACACCACTGCCTCGGAGTTGAACAATCTGTACATAACATGGTTTAGAAGCTTTCAAGTCCACCAGTTGCTGAAAGTTGGCACGTTCAAAGTTCAATCGATTGGATCCATTTGTAATTGAAGTAGGGTTCGGGTTAGATTGATGGCAAGAAGGTAATTGAACGTGCGAATAATTAAATCAAACTGTGCTGGGGTATTGTTCGAATTCGTTTCATTTGTTAAAAAGAGAATAAAAAGGAAACCTTTACTTTCTTTCTGGGCTTCTATATCCCTGTTAGGAATGTATGTGATCGTCTTCAAGCTGTAAACAGTTTCATTTGAGTTCATACTGGATTATAAGTTTATCTTTGGATTATGAACTTGGTTCTGAGGATTGGATTAAGTCTGTATACTTCTCTGGTTAGAACTCGGACACTGCAATCTTGGTCTGATCCGAATTCGATTAGGTGAATGGTCTTCAACGTAACATTGAGTCTCAAATCTAAGATCGCGTTTTAGGTGTTCTTTTCGACTCTGTTGTCATACAACAACTGCAGAATTGCTTCTTCATTGCCTATTTAAAATTGGTTCAACTAGTCTTAAAAGAGCTTGTGAAACCTGTTCTTGCCGTTCAGGTTTGCTTATCCAACACGCATTGAAGAGACTTCAAGAGGTAGCAGCAACTTGTTAATATTCAACAATTTGGCCCACGATGAATTGGAGGGTGACAACTCCTTACAAGGTCAAGCTGAGAAAGGTTCTTGCGCATTATCTGGCTCTGGATTTATGTCCTTTTTTCAAGTTGAAATAGCAAAGTCTTGGCTTATCGAATGGGCTGATCGGGTCTGATTTCTTTTTAATGTATTTTTATTCGTTATTGAGTGAAATCTTCTTCTTTTTTTGTTGGGAATGATTGGAGTCTGATCGGTTTGTCATTTCTCCCCTGGCAAAGGTTATGTAATATCCTCTATAGCTGTGTCACGACTTTGGTCTTTATATTTTTACCTTGATGTGAAAATAGTTTGTCTCACAGTCTTTCCATTAATAAGTGAGAAATTGTGAGTTCGACTCTCGCAGTTGTAATTTACTTGATAAAAAAATATCAATTTTTGAGAAGTGGTTTTTCTTACATGAAAACGATAATAATTTTCCATTATTTTGATTGTTTATGTTTGTGAGTAAAATGTCAAGTGATTATAAAGTTATAAACCCTCTCAAATTCAAGTCACTTGATGAAAAGTTCCCTTTAGTCAGATGAAAATTTCAAATCTCTAAAATGTAGTGTTTGAAGTATAAAACTTGTTTTGTTTCTAATCCTTTCATTTTATAGTATCCAATTTAAGTTTTTCTTTTGATTGACAACTGTTTATTTACATGAACATCCTTGCAATAAAACTCAAATAAGCTTAGATGATTTTGAACCAGGACAATGGTGGCTAAGAGTATCTTCAACATCTTTCTTATAATTTCTTTATAATAGGGAATCAAAAGTCAATGTTTCAAACAATTTTTCTTCTCTAACTTCAACATATTCCCTATTTTGAAGAATTCATGATCATTCCTCATATCCTTCCCTAAAATTTGATTGTTTGCTGCAAATATGGGAACTTCATCACATTCTTTATTTTGGAGAACGTTTTATATAATCTGTTAGGCCTTTACAACCAAAATCTTCCCAAAAATTGAGAAAACTAAAAATATGGAAAAACGGTTAGAATTGCTTTAAGAAGTAGAATTCTATATGAATTTCAAAATTCGTGTTCAAAACGTTTTCGATTCTGAAAATTTTAACAATCCACATAAACACTTCATCTAATATCAACTCGTACAATTGATACCCCCATTGACTTATATTTTACAAAGAACAAAATAATAGTATCACTATTTAATCAATGAGTTGGTGAATCAAAATTGGTACCAAACAATGATTTTGGGTTTGTCAACTAATATGGAAATTCCGTGAACTCCCAAAAACAATAGCTGCATAGAGCACATAGGACTAAGCGAGCGCGTCAACGCCGGCAAAAATGACTCTTATACCCCTTAAGAAAACTTCAACCCCCACGCGCTTTCCCAACCTCCTCAGAACCCGAAACTGGGATTTACATAGCAAACGATCTCTGTTCCTTCCTCGAACCCCAGAATCTCACTTCGCAGAAATTTCACTTTCACCGTGTAGTAAACTAATTAAAACGACGCGGAATAGATTACTATAAAACAAGGCCCAGACTTTTTGTTTAAAACAGAGATCAAACTTTTTCATGTCATATTATCAATTTCCAACGCAGTCTTCTTCGTCTTCTTCCCCTTACTCATTGTTTCCCATGTCGATTTCTGGTATTCAAGGCCAGCTTCTTGAGGTCACCAGTACGTTTTCTCATCTGGGTTTCTGTTTATTTTTTCTGGGTCTGCTTTAATTTTCTCTAATTTTGTGTTTCTTGATTTGGGTTTTGAAGTTGTTGGGTGCAACAAGTTGAAAGATACTGAATGGATTTCAAGGCAAGATCCTTACGTTTGTATTGAATATGCCAACTCCAAGTTCCGAACTAGAACGCATACTGGTATGGATTCTTTCTTTTGTTGGTTGTTGAGATTTTAATGATTGTAGTTTGATGGAGATTTTGATAAAGTTTTGATTTTTATTTTTGGGTTCTTGATTAAATTTTAATGTTCAGAATCGAATTTGGACTCGAACTGGACTGAAACTCATGTTGATTTAATTGGTGTAGATGGAGGTAAAAACCCCACATTCCAAGAGAAATTCGTGATTCCTTTGATTGAAGGGCTTAGGGTGATCAATGTTAATGTGTGGAACAGCAACAGTGTCACATATGATGACTTTATTGGCGAGGGAAAGTAAGTCCATGTTGTTTTTTTACCTTTCTTGCTTTGAAATATCTGAAGTTTGGAACGAGTTTTAGATACCCATGTTCTTTTTATTGTGAGTCTTGGTCAAGCTTTTCTGTTTTCTAATTGGGTTTTAATGCGTTCAGAATTCAACTTCAGAAGGTTCTGGATCAGGGTTATGATGATAGTACTTGGCCGCTTCAGACTAAACATGGCAGGTAAATACATGATATTGCGAAATTCGTAGTAGTTTCAACTTCATCCTCTGAGGGGTTTATAAGTTTATGAATGACATTGATGTTTGGACAATAGAGTTGTATGAGTCTATGTCTATATTGCATCCCCCATTATAACAACACATGCCTAGAAACAATTATGGCGAAACCAATGTGTCAAATTTTCCTTTGCATGGACGTGGCAAAAAAATGTTGTACATCATGCATGTTTTGGTAACTCTCTTAGTTGCACAAACTGCTCTTTTCTCCTTTCTATATTGTTCTTGTCAAATATAATGTTGAAAGCTGTTAAATGTTGTTGCTTTAACATCACATTTCTTTCTTGTGAAACCTTTAATCTTTTGCATGATGTGATGCATTACATTAGATAGAGTTTTTCAAGTTGGGGATGGTGGTAGTTTTAGTCTTTTACTTCTCAGTGTGGGATTGGAAGAGACTTGCTTATCAGTTGTTTAGGAACAGGGTCAACATATGGGATGCATCATCAATCTTAACACCTTCCATATTTACACTGCTATTGTTGCTTGGACATGTCATTTCGACTGTACAGGTCAGCTTGTTAGGGACATCAGGGTAGGCTAGGATCAGGATTTAGAAGTGTGATATATTCTGTTTGTTAAGTAGAGTCCTGGTATTTGGTTGTAACCGAGATAGACTGGTGATGCCTTACCTTGGTAACAAAAGTAAGGAGATGGTTGATTCATTAATTGAGCATCCAATTTACTTGCATCTCCTTTTACTACAGTTGTAACTAATACTTGGTAGTATCTTTTATTTAGAACAATTGCTCATACTGACATCAAATTTGTTTATGTTGTAGATATGCAGGAGAAGTGCGGCTTATAATGCATTACACAAAGCCTAACGCAAGTGCAAAGCCAAATGTAAGTTGCATTTCATTTTCTTTTCACAGTATAAGTGGGTGAATGTCTTTGGACACATTCGTATTTATTACATATCAACTGAATAACTGTGCTTGGATTACTGCAGAAACCGGCAGCAGGCTATGCCCCATCTGCACCACCATATGGAGCACCACCTGCACCACAAGCTCATTTGTACTCAACTCCCCCTCCAGCATCTGCATATGCACCACCACCTCAAATGTATGCACAACCTCCACCAGCAGCCTACCCCGCTCCATCTCCATACCCTTCGTATTCATCTAATCCTTCATATCCACCCAATCCAGCTGGGTATCCACCTAATCCAGCACCAGGAGGCTATCCACCAAACCCGTATGGTGCCCCTCCACAAGCTGCATATCCTCCTGCCCCATACCCTCCATCTTCAACATATCCTCCCCCTCCATCATCTACATATCCACCACCTCCACAAGCCTCATCCTTTTACCCTCCACCTCAAGGTAACTTAATTTGTTTTCCATTACTTAAGTTTTTGCTAGCAGCTATTATGATTATTGGATACTGAAGTTCTGTTTTCTGCTTTTCAATCAGGTCCGTATGGAATTTATCCTCCACCACCATATTGAGATGCAGCTCCCAGGTAACCAAGTGAAGAAGCAACTGTGAAGATTTAGTGATAGCTAGTGAATCATGTAAAGCTTCTGTTGAGTTGTGGTTTTAGGCCATGGAATTTTATGTGTCATTGCATATATGCGCACTTGACTTTTTCAAAGAGATTGATAGTTCATCTATAAAAAAGTTTTTGTTCCCCTCTGCCTTTTTACTTCTAATGGGATGTGGAAGGTTTTAGTGTTGAGGCTGCTGGGAACAGCACCTGATCAATCTAGTCAAGTCATCTAGGCTGCACATGTATATTTGTTTTCTGTTAGAGTTTGAACAATATTAAAGTTATCTATCAGTGTTACTAAAGCTGTGGATTAGTATGTCTTGGGATTACCGGAATTTACCACCAAATCTATATATCTTGTAAATTATGTCATTGCAGAATTGAGAGTTGGTCTTCTCAATCTCAGACCCAAAAACAAACAAAATGTTATCAACCTCTACACTTGGATTGTTTGAATGTTATGTGTTCTCTCGTTAAACTTCTCCATTATGAAGGTGGTGATGAATATCTAAAAAACATGAATATCTGAAAGAGAAATTTGATCACATGTCTAACTACTTTATACACACCTTCAAATTATTTTTGTTTAACTTTTGCTTCAAAGTTCCTCATATACATTTCTACTTTATCAGCCATTAAGATGTCTTCTTCAATCTTCATCTCAACCCAGCAACTGCATCACGCCAAAAATAACCAAGCAATCACAATATTGAGATAGTAAAAATTGGATTGGCTCACAAAAATCTTTTCATTTTGAAGATTACAAATGCATTGAGATAGTAAAAATTCTACAGCGTAAGTTGCTCATATAACATTGAAGATTAACACCAAAACAAGAAATCTCAAGGAATCAAGTTTTGATACCTCTATAAAAAAACAAAATAAAAAATAAAAATAAAACCCTAAAGCTCTCTCTCTCTCTCAGCCGCCAACCACGAAATCCCACCCTTATCCGGCGGCGGTCTAACGTTAGGCATGTCTCTAGATTTGCTGAAGCCGTATGACTTTGTTGCCGGATGAAAGATATGTCAGCAACCAAATGCTTTGAGAGATCAGAGGTTCTTAACAGCTTTTGATCAACGTGGCTTTTCAGATCAGGTTGGAGGTGGCATCGTGGACTCGAGGAACATATATGGTTTCATCTTCCTGATTCCATCTCTGTCCTTATTTATTCATGGGAGGAGTTTTTGATTTGGTGGAGATGTTGTTTGATATCTAAGTTTGTTGTGACGATGAAGTTTCTTCTCTACGGAGTGTTCTTGTGGCTGCGCGGAACAAGGCGGCGGCGACGTCTCATGCAAGCAACTTCATCTCACGGCAGCGACGGCTACGGTGTTCTTCTTTCATGTCCTTCCTCCAACTGTGAAGAAAACTTGGGCTAGGTTAACTGTTTTGAGTTTATGTTTAATTTCTTAGCCTATAATTTATTTTCTATTAGATTGTAGATTCACTTGTGAGCCAAATGTAAATGAGGATACAACCCTCATACAAATCTTATGATCTTATTTGTCCTCTATGCGCATGGTAACGGATCAATTAATATTGTACCCTCTACTTGAATACTAAAGACAAATTTATCTTGAGTTCAAAAAAAAAATCAAGGGAATTTAACCATGAAAAGATAAGTTGTATTAAGAACTAATTTGTATTCTTGAAGACATTAATTAAAAATAAAGGTTAAATTTGATTCTCTTTATTTAGTTTTTTTTTTCTTCTGGGTTCATCTTTGTTAAAAGGGTAAAAAAGTATTTTAAAAAGTTTCACAAAATCAGGGTGTGTATTATGTGAGAACGAGAAAAAAGAAAAAAAGAAAAAAAACAGGTGTCGGATCCGTTCTGGTCTAGACTTTAGCGTTTAGGCCCCCCTAAACCCTGAACCCTTTCCAAATAGATATGATGATGAGATTTTGGGATAGGGAGGAGAAGTAGCAGATAGTTTGCGGCGGGCTAAATGGGTGGTGCCAGCAATAGATTGTTGACCCTCCTCTCGACGACCCACCCTCTGCCTCTCCTCCATCTCCCCCACCACCGCTTCATCCTCCTCCGCCTGCCTCGCCACTCTTTCAGCCTCCTCCGTCTGTCTCGCCCTCTCTTGTCTCGTCACTACCATTCAACACTACTCGCTTCTCGCTCTTCCTCCTCTTTTACTAGTCCTCGCAAATCCTCCTCCCATGGTTTCCATTTCCACTCCTCCAACGCCTCTGCCGACCACCCCTGGCCGGAGTGGTCCCACCTCCTTAATGCTCTCTCTGCCTCCGGTTATAATGAACTCCATGGCCACGACGCCTTCCCCGAGGACTTGCCCGACAACTTTGTCCACGCTGCCCGTCTTTATTTGGGCTTTGCCGCTGCCCGACCTGGCCTTCTCAGATTGCTTTCTCGCAGAGATTTAGAGGTTGTCGTGCGCAACGGCACGCCCTTTCTGTTTCACAGTGCACATGATTCCGCCCGGAGGATGACCTCATTTCTCGCCCAAGGCCCTACCCCTACCAGTGTTAGTTTTATTCTTCACATCATCCATTAGAGTTTGTTCCAACAGATAATGTTCTGAGCAAGTCGTGTTTGTTTTTTAGATTACTACCATTTCTGTATGATTCATGTTTTTACTTGCTGGGTTGTGTGATTTGTAACTATGTTTTCTTAAGTTATTTGAGTTACCTTTACTAACTTGGTCATCTATTGTCTTCCAGGCCTTTGATACTGATCAAGCGCAAACCGTTGATTTGATGAGATATATATTGAGTTATGCTAGCAATCCTGTTTTTTCTTCAGAGCCAAGCAACCTCTACAATAGACAACTTGTTGAATCATCCGTCCGTAATCTGTTGACACAAATGTCAAAGCTTTGCTATAGTGCTCCAGAGTCTAACTCTTTTGGGACACTGCAGAATCAAAGTCTTAATAATCATGGAGCAACTCCTGGCAAAACAATTGAAATGAAAAGAGGGGACTGGATTTGTTCAAGGTAGATAGTTTTTTATGGTTAATGCTTAGTGAGTGTTGGGTTAAATTCTTGTCAAAAATCCAATGCATTTTGTATGCAATTGCCTAACATAGGTTGGTTTGTTTATTTTTTCATAGAGTTTTACGTTTACTGTTATCTATTATGAGCAGGTGTAATTTCATGAACTTTGCCAAAAACATGAAATGCCTTGAATGCAATGAGGCAAAGCCAAACAGACAGCTGACTGGCAGAGAGTGGGAGTGTCCTCAGTGAGTATTTCTTCTTTGTCACATCTTTCTCTGATTAGCTAATTTATCTCTGCATTTTCTTGTTTATTGACAATGGGAGTAACTTTTTCAGATGTGATTTTTTTAACTATGGGAGAAACATGGTATGCTTGAGGTGTGATTGCAAGCGACCCGCTGAGGTCTCAATTGGTACCAATAACAATAATTTAAATATTGGATTCGACAAGGGAGGTGATACAAATAAGGCTGGTATCAATAGCAGGCCGGCTGCCAATGAAGAGAAGGCACAGCGGTGGTTCAGTAAGATTTCTCAGTTAGACAGTACTTCAGACATGAGCACTGAGATATCAGATAACGATTTTCCTGAAATAATGCCATTGAGGAAAGGAGTAAATAGATTTGTTGTCAGTACAAGGAAGACACCATTAGAGAGGAGGCTGGCAAATGCCCAATACGAAAGAAACTTGGATAGTGATGAAACCAAGGATCTCCAAATGGGGAATCCAGACAAGTCACTTGGTGCTAAATCGACCCAGACTTTAGATACTATTCTTGGCCGTTCATCTGTTTCTGAATCAAATACTACCACTACCGATGCTGGAGAACATGCTAAAACTGATTCCCACTCTTTTATCTCTAGCTCAGGTTATCAACAGCCCAGACAGAGCAACTCCAATTATGCCCCGTATGTGCCATTACATGCAGATGCGTTTGCAAAGAAACCTGAGACTACATATATGGAGGAGAGTAGGAAGTTAGTGAGAAACCAAAATGAGTCTGTCCCTTTTAAGGGCAGTGAATTGGAAGGCGTTCCTGGGAACAATCAATCTGGAAAGTCAGAAGAGAGTCTGCTATCTGGAAAGTCTATGAAACAAGCTGGCAGCAGGAACGAAGAAAAGGAACAAGCTGACAAATCTGAGAGATGGTTTAAGAGGGTTGCAGAGTTGCATGATGTTACAGATCTTCCAAGTGCAATTTCTGATGAGGATTTCCCCGAAATCATGCCGGTCCGCAAAGGAGAGAATCACTTTGTGCTCAGCAAGAAGAAAGATCGTTCTTTGGCTTCTCCATCATACAAGAGAGGTACAGCTATGGAACAAGCTAAAAGTGCCAACTATGTTCCCTTTGTCCCCTTCCCACCTGACTACTTTGCTAAAGTGGAAAATCCGCAGACAAGCGGCACAGCTATGGATAACAAGACTAGTGTTAAATCAACTCCGACTATGATGCCAGAGAACCCTCCAAACAAATTGTTTGACATGAGATCTAAGAAGCTGAATACTGATCATAGTCAGCAGATGGAAAGTCAGGAAAGCCGTGTTGCCAACTCGAAATCTAGATATTCTGAAGATAATCTTAGAAAGAAATCGACAATGAGTGGTAATTCTGCCTTCAATTTTTCTAATCCTAGCAATAGCACAGACAAATTGGACAGTGGACGTTCAGGGAATTTTGATGAGACTGTGAATTCACACCATCCTTCCAGTGAACTGAACATTAGACAGCGCTGGACCGGGAAGAGTTTGGAGGGGTCGGCAGTGAAGGAACCAAATCCTTTAGATATGTCCGAGGAGGCAAAGGCAGAGAGATGGTTTAAGCGTGTTGCCCAGATTAAAGACATCTCAGAGCTGAGTCAGATTCCTGATGAAGATTTCCCATCAATCATGCCAATGCGTAAAGGAGTGAATCGGTTTGTGGTCAGCAAGAGGAAAACACCATTGGAGAGGAGGCTGACGTCTCCACAGTATAGAAAAAGCCTTCCTATTGTGAGCTCTGATCCAGTGAAGGAAGATGATGGTAGCTGAAAAGTCTGAAATAGTAGTTGTTTCGTTGTTCTGGAAGCTTCAGATAATTGGTATCCTTTTCCAAAATACGATCATCTTTGCTAAATTATTTGTACTTCTGAAAATTGTTGTAACCATTTGGTGCTTTTTATTTCGTGTATATATGGATTGATATGTTTAATACAGACCTCACATTAGTACCAGAACCACGATGAATCAATAAAACCTTCTCCAACTGAGTTACCTGGATGGTGGGAACCAACTGGAAATTGGGTTTATCAATCTTAAGCTTAGTGTGACGTTTGAAATTTTGACAATGTGAAGCCTAGGCAATATTTGGTGGATGTTTTAGTGTTGATAATCAGAGACTAGAGGATTGTGATATTATAATTAGGTGATCATTTTATTGAAGCTGTTGATTTCATTGGGCTCCATTCAGCACAATATGTGAATGATGATTGAGTTCATATGGGAGGTATAACATTATGTTTTCCTTGGTTTTTGTAGAATGTTTAGATTTGTAGATGTGATCCGTGATTAAGCTATGTTTCTTTGCTTTTTGCTAGTGTTTTGTATGTACTGTGTGCCATCATACTTCAGCGGAAAAGATGCTACCATGATATGCTTAACTATTTTGTTGTGATTCTAGAGGACATGGGAAAGAGCAAAACTTGCAAACAAGCTGGATCAACTTGGTATGTACAGCAGTCAAGCTCAAAGCATTTACATGTTTTCTTTAATACATTTCCACAGTCACAATGATAGGCTAATTACTTTTATTTTTGGTGCCAGTTGTGGCTACTGATGAAAAGAAAATAGCAGCAGCATGGTGTGAAAATTTTTGGAGCTAAGGTTACCTCATAGTTGTATGGACTGTTTCGAAGAAACTGAGTGCATTGTGAGTATTACTGTGGTTGGAGCATCTGGGGACCTTGCTAAGAAGACGATATTCCCGGCTCTTTTCGTACTTTATTACTACGGTTGCCTCCCTAAGGTGTGTGAAATTGTTTTTCTTTCTCCCCTTTGTTATTGATTTCGAGGTTTGGATCAATTGGTTTGATAATGAATGTGTGATCTTTGTTGCAGCACTTCACTATTTTTGGTTATGCTCGGAGTAAGATGACTGATGCGGAGCTAAGAACTATGGTTAGCTACATCTAGACGCTTGCAGAACTGACTAGAGGTGAGCTTTGCTGCATTCTTGCTTGTATGGAATGAGGTTGCATTGCTTGCTATGTAGGATGTGAAAGTTCTAACACTTAGATTACTGTTCTTTTGTCTTGTTGGTGTTGGAATGCGTTTAAATTAGTTGGTGCATAACAAATTGTTTTTGGGAATTTCAGGGAGAATTGTGGTGAAAGGATGGACCAATTTCTTGAAAGATGTTTCTACCACTCAGATCAGTGTGATTCACAGGATCAATTTGCACAGCTGGACAAGAAACCAAAGGAACATGAGGTAATTTTGGTGTGTCTGAACTTAGTGGTTGACCATAATCATGCGCTTTGTATAAAATGTTGGCTAGGATGTTAATTTGTATGCACATCATTAGTCGAAATCAGACCTTCTCATGATTACATTTTGTTATTTCTCATTTCAATGGCATTCATAAAAATTTCTTCACATCTTAACTGTACTCCTGTTTAGACTGACAGTGAACTGCATGTGTAGGGTGGAAGAATTCCTGACCGCCTGTTCTATCTATTTATTCCTCCAAACATATTCATAGACGTTGTTTGCTGTGCAAGCTTGTCTGCTTCATCTGGTAATGGCTGGACTAGTGTTATTGTTGAGAAGCCCTTTGGCCGAGATTCAGAATCATCTGCTGTTTTGACCAAAGCCCCCGACCAGATTCAAAATTATCTGCTGCTGATTCAACATCTCCAATTACTGAACAAATTTCTTCACCACAAGACTCTTTGAATATTGCAAGTGACTCAAATCAGGTATGTGACACAAATACATCTCACAGCATGGTTACTTGACATAAAGATGGCATTCGAAAACCTAATCCCAAATATGCTTTACATGTCTCACTAACCAATGATGTTGCAGAACCTACATCTTACACTAGATGCCTCTTGGCGTCAAGCCATGAATGAGGAGTTTACCGCTTTGCAACAGAATGACACATGAGAGCTTGTCCCATATAACCCTTTCCATGAACATTCTTCCCAATAAGTGGATCTTTAAGATCAAGAAGAAAGCAGATGGGACTGTGGAACGCTACAAAGCAAGACTTGTTGCTAATGGATTTCACCAAAAAGAAGGGATTCCGAGAGTCTTTGTCTGATTACTCAATGTTCACCTACTCACAAGATGAAATTTATCTCGTTTCTTACTCATCTAAGTTGACGATACTCTCATAACAGGTAACAGCAACACTCATCTTTTTATCAACTCATTGCTGAATTGAGTAATATATTCTCCATGAAAGATCTCGGTCCCATTTATTATTTCCTTGGTGTCGAAGCTACTTATGATGGCCTGCATTATATTTGATGTAAGAAAATTTATGGACTAATCACATGTTTATTATAGTTAACAACAATTGATAAATGATTTAGACCGAATAATGAGAACATGGAATCAAATTCAATTCTAGTGGTATTGGATAGAAATCTATGTACATGATTATTAACTTAATCACAAAGATACGATCATTTTCATCGATACGATATCATTAATTAGGATTCTTAAGAGTGAAGTTGAGTCACGGTCAAGGGATTAACCTAACTCACCTGCAACCTCTACAACTAAGAGCAAGTTCTTGCCCGATTCATAAGAAGCTCACCCTAGCTTAGAGAATTGCAGAAGACTTGTTTTCGATCGATCAAACAAGATTATAGGTTCATGTGTTAATTCTAATTCGTTTATCATATTTGTAAATACAATTTTGTCTATACGCTTGTGAATGATCTTGTGGCATTAATAATATAATTACAGTTGGCTATTACATTTGACTCAAAAGAAATACATTGTTGATCTATTGCGTAGAACAACATGCTTGGAGTTAAACCATGTTCTACTCCTGCTCCTTCTGGTCAAAAATCGAGTCTCAATGAAGGTGATCCTTTATCTGATCATACTGAGTACAGGACTGTTGCTGGTGCACTCCAGTATCGAACTCTTACCAGACCAGATATCTCTTATTCAGTGAACCAAGTTTGAAAGTTCATTCATGCTCCCTCCACAGTACATTGGATTGCTGTCAAAAGGATACTGTGTTACTTGAAATTTTCTATTCATCATGGCCTGAAGTATCAACCTGGCTCTTTATTCATAATTATTCAGATGCTGATTTCGCGGGAGAAGATCCCGACAAATGACAATCCACAGGTGTCTACTGTTTTTACTTGGGACCTAATCAGCTAATCTTATTTTATGGAGCTCCAAAACTCATCGCACCGTTTCTCAATCCAGTGCTGAGACAGAATACCGGCAATTGGCATTCACAGCTGAAATTTCATGGCTTTGTTCCATGTTCTGTGACCTAAACCTATTTCTTCAATGTCTACGAATCTAGTGTGACAATCTCTCCTCCATTGCCATTGCATCTAGTCCTGTCTTCCAGTCTCAAACCAAGCATGTCGAAGTATACTATCATTATGTCATGGAGAAGGTTGTCAATAAGGAATTAAGGAGTTAGGTTCTCTTTGTCTCCACCACTGACCAAATAGCTGACATTTCACAAGAAGATTATCCTCCTCTCGGTTTCACTTTCTTGTCTCCAAGCTGCCTGTTCTTCCATGGCCACACAGCTCGCGGGGGAATGATAAACCAAACTAACCAACAGCAACTGAAGATAAGAGTTCAGTAACAGATTAACTGACATGTGATAAACTTCAGTCTCTACTGGTTTCTAATATTGTATCATCTCTTTATGCTGTATTCATCTCTACTGGTACAACAAGATAATTACCGACACAATTGATGTAAATCGTGTAACTAATGATCAGTAATTCAGTACATAAAGCATAGCTCAGCCACTATTCAGGTGTGCTTGACATTCTCAAAAGTCTAATGCTAACTCCACTTCCACTAACCTTTCTCCCAGTCGTTCAGGGCCTTTTCGAATTCAGTATATTTGTATGTTCATATTTTGTTGGGTGAGTCAAAGACTTGAAGCTTTTCACTTCGTTTAGTTGGGAGGGGGGGGGGGGGGGGGGGGGGGGGGGGGGTTCTTTGCTTTTGGTCGTCAAGGTCATATCAGAATGATTTGGGTGTTTTTTTTTTTTTTTTGGCGAGAAATGATTTGGGTGTTTGAAAAGCTTCTTTCTTCAGTGGATGGCATGATACACACTCAAGTGCTTCATGTTTTGAACTATGTTTTGATCTTTTGATGTGAATCCACCACTGGTCTGGTTGATCTCAACAGTACGTAAGAACAGCAAACATTATTTATCTTAATGGTCTAGAAAATTGAGGTAGTTAGAGGATTTGAAAGTTTTGCACAGTTGTTATATATAATTCTGTAAATGATCGACTATATATGTTGATTAAGGATGAAGAAGAAGACTTTCACTTCCATATAAGATAAACAGAAATTTTGATAATGGATGATTACTCTGCTTCTTTATTTGTAGCAAAATACAAACTTGCTGCGAAAAATAGATCTTTGTGTAGCAAATCTCTTGGTCTTGACTTTGAATCATATATATTTCTTCACCCCCCAACTAACATGTTTGCCTATGGAGGAAAAGTATAAGGGCATCTGGTGTAAACAGGGTGTAATAATTTTTTTTTTTTTCTGACCTAGCAGTCGCTCTGCTAGGGTTTATTGTGGCCGCCTGGTCTTCAACAAAATTTTCATCAAAAATGCCTAGCGCTCTTGCTAGATTTGGGAGAGCGCCTTATACGGTCTCTCTGTATCCTCCTCCTTCAAGTCTTCAACCTTGAAGAACCTCTTAGATACTGTCATCGGCGTCAGGACCTATGTGCACAGCCTCGCCTTCTTTTCTGTCACCACAAGCATGCTTCTTGGCGAAAATTTCTACTCCAATTTGTGGTGTGTGGGGTAAAGTAAAGGTTGCACAGATTGGTGAGTTTGGATCGCTTTAGTTGGAGCACGACTCAAAGCAGGTGCGTTGAAGAGATCTGATCTTGTGTTATTGTTTGTTGGGTGCTGTGTTGTGGTTGATTTGGTTGGGAAAGAAGATATTCTTCTCCAACGAAGTTTGACAACAACAAAACTAGGCTTCTCCCAAGGAGACAGCGTTCATGTTGGTGACACCAATTTTGACGTACTTCGGCTGTGGCAGCATGGTCGGTGTCGGAGCTGTAATACCCTATATTTTCACATTATTTTTTCATGTGTTATTCCCATATTTAATGAAGGATTATTTATGGAGATTATTATTGGTTTATGTGAAGTTGAAGTTCGGGAGTTTATTTTAAGGTACTTGTTTAAATGGCCAAAAGTTGATTTTATTTTCTGTAAGTTATTTGTAAAAACTTCCTTCACAAAAGTTGTAGAGCTTGTCAATATGAGTTCGTAGACATATGGCATGCCTAAAACATATGTCGTATGAGAAATTTATGGTCAGAGAAAGTTAGTTTCCGGATATAGAAAGTGTATAAGTAGAAAAATGTGTGGGAGATATTTTTTGGAAACCCTATAATTGCAGCAGCCCTGTTCTCAGTCTCTCTCTTCTCTCTCCCAACCTTCCCACACCCTCTTTCTTCTCCGGTCGTTTTCTTCCTCATCCAGCCACCATTTTGGACGCCGCCGGTTCTGTTGGATCTGCACCGACGTCCTCTCTATTTCTGGAGCAGTCACGCTCGCCGTCTCGCCACCACGAAGCGGCAGAGCTGCTACTGTATCGTTAGAAAACCGGTGATTTCGACGCCGATTCCGGCCAAGTTTAGGTGAGTCTTGCTCTCCTCTCTCTTCTACAGATGTTTATACCTCGTTGGTGACCTAGAAATCAAGTTTTGGGACCGGTTTTACAGATTTGGAATTTGATTCCGGGTTGGTATTAAGGGGAGTTTTCTGGCTGATCCCGGCCGAACGGGTTGAACCTCCAAGTATTAAAGTTGCTTTCCATGCTTCAATCTACAAGTTTCATGTTTTGAGTTTGTCCAAATTCAGAAGTTTTTGGGTGGCACGTGGGGCTCACTCGCCGCCGCCGCCTATGGCGGCGCGTGGCAGCATGTCCAGCTGTGTTCCGGCCTTTGGTTATAGTGTTAGCTAGTCCTTGTAGTTACTAGTGTGTTGATTGTGTGTGAATGCTAAGTGTTGTTTTGGTTCTAGCTTTTTAAGTGCTATGTTGTTTTTGGTGTTTGTTATGTTGTAAACTTTGAAAGTTTGATCTTGATGGTAATATAGGCTGTTGTTGAATGTCCAATGACCTTGGGAGGTCTTGAAGGAAGGATTGCCCTTCTTTGGGCAACCCCTAGGATAAGGGTAGTTTGATCCTTGTTGAGAAATTACTAAGGTTTTAATTGTGTAATTTTAGGTGATTTGTGAATTTGTGTTGCGGTTTTTGCAGCGGGATTTCTAGGTGAGTAAACCTCACCAAGGTCCATTTATGACCAAATTTTATTATGATCATTTGTTGATAAAATTAATATTATGCTATTATTTGTTTTAAAATATATGAGTTTGATTCCCAACGGCTCATAGGTAAGATAAAACGAGTTTTTCTTATATGTTATTTTTTAGGTTCAAATTATCATAATTTTATTGTTTTTGATAGATTATTCTTGTGGAATATCTATATTTATTCATATAATATATCTATGTGGAAGAATATAATTTATGATGTGATCTTGTGTTGTTGATGATGATGTTGTGATATTGTGATTGTTGGATAAATAGTCAAACCGGGTTTCAAGCCTTTAATCGGGTGATTGGTTACGGTTATGATGTTATTTATTATTTTGTATTTTGTTATTGAACAGTCAAACCTAGTTCCAAGCCTTTGGCCGGGTGATTGGTTACAGTTAGGAAATAGAGTTTTAGTCTGTCTGTCAGTGTAGGTCATGAGAGATACCTTATGGTATCTGGGACCCATGGGTACACAATTTGTTATTATAGGTCATGAGAGGTATTTATTAACACCTGAGACTCATGGGTACATGTTATTTGAGAAAGTGTTGGAATTGTGGATTTAATTATTGATATAAATTGCTCTTGTGATATATTGGATGTGAGAGGTGTTGTATTATTTTGAGTTTATTCATACGAGCTTTTTAGCTTACCGGGTTTGTTATTTTACAATCCCGGTGCATCATTTCTTGGTGTATGGCTTAGACCTGCAGGTGAGGATCAGCAGGGTTAAAGCGGAGGTTTAGTGGCAGGTTTTTTTTGTTGGGTTGCCGTACTCTGAATATTTTTATATTTGGAGTAGACTGTATTAAACTCATGTAAGAGTTTCCATTTCTTGACTTTCAAGTTTTATGTAAACAAGATAATGTAATTTTTAACTCAGTGTTGAGTTTTGTGATATTTACATTTCCGCATTGAATTTAATAAATTCGTCTTAAGTTTGTTGAAGCATGTTTGGAATTTAATATTTTTAAGATATATCATGCCAAAATTTTTAAAATTTTTCCTTTGAAAATTGGGGTGTGACAGGAGCCATGGTCGACATTCTTGAAGTGTGACTTGCTTGGCGTTGACCTAATGGGAACTGGGCTCATATTTGTTATTTGGGCTTGAGTTCTAGTGGGTTGACCAAAGACATAACATTTGGACTTTTTAAATTTTGGTTTCGGATCTGGGATCCAGGTGATTTATGATAAAAATTTGGGACTCAGAACTTTTTTTAGTTTGGTACCAATTTTTTTCTTGGGATCAAAACCTACGATGAACTGCCAGGATTATTGATCGAATGTTGTCAGCGAGTATTCTAATGAATGCTGCGAAAAAATTTATTGTCAGTATTTTATTAGTTTACTCCCCCACTGAGCTTCACTTAATAGGTGAGTTGTTATTACGTTTTAACGGTGTCTCTTTCTAACAGCCCTGCAAGAAGAGGTCACTGTGTAATATAAATTGTGCTTATTGAATAAAATGAACTGACCTCCTTTCATTCCAAACAAAAAAAAAGTACCAGGGCATCTGGAGATCTAATGCCTTTTGGTTGTACTGGCTCCTCAACCAATATATATATATGCAGATAATGGAGTCTTGAAAATCATAGCCCTTCTGTATATATATTATGTGAAGTTAGCTCTTAGAGCAAAATCTAGGTGGAGACTTGTTCAAACTCTCTCACAGTATCTAAGATATACAAATGATCGATAGCATGAACAAAGTAGAGTAGAGAATTCGATTGTCTATGAATATATAGGAGAAATTTGCTTATTCTTCTTCAAGTTGTTTAACTTGGGGTCTAGAACCTCCAACTTGTATTGTCGATGCACTTCTTAAGGAGTTAAACATGGCACAGAGTAATTTGATCGATACAAAACCACGACAGAAATATGATTTTATCGTAATCGTCAGCATCTATAGGTGACCACCTTAATGAAAATTAGTGATTCAAACAAGTTATCACGTACTATATGTTAATCTCTATTTTTCTAGTAGTTGAAAGTTGAAACTCAAAGACCAGTGACACAAGATTATAAAAATCTCTCATGGAGCACAACAGAATAACTTACCATTTTACCTACTCAATAATTATATTACTACCCAATATATATATATATATATATAATCAGGTCAAAATATCCATATTTATTCAAAAGGTACTAATTTTCTTAATTGACCAACTTTTATACCATATTTTCTCATCTTATCCATTTATATTGTATGTATATATAAGTAGATCATCTCTACAAATTTTCAGCCAAATTGATAATCGTTAAGGTATTAAAATTATATGATTATAATAAACGAACCAAATCTGTTCAACATGAACCATTTATGTAATTCATAATTTTGAATACCTAATGTGGCTAAAATTTTGTATAGATGATCTATTCATATATACATAAAAGATGAATGGTTGAGATGAGAAAATATGATAAAAAAGTATGTCAATTAAAAAAATCCGTACATTTTAAATAAATAAAGAGATTCGTGTATATATAATAGAAACCACTGTCTTCTATCTAGATCTATCTATATAGCTGCCATGGCTCCACTGCGACATTCAGTGAAAAAGGGTCCCCGATCGAGCTAGCTTGAGATAAGTGGAAGAAACTCATTTGTCATAATTCGACCAAAAGTCAATTTCGCTTTGTTTTGTTGTTCAAACTCTAGCAGGTATATATGTTAAACATAAAAGGTTATAATAAGGTGGGTCTAGCTCTGTGATCGATGACTATGAACAATTGAACAGATAGATGGTTAAAAGAATTAAACAGCTAGATTTGGTTATTTCATAAGAACATATATGGTTTTAATCTAGCTGTGGTTAGTATGTTATTATATTTCAAACTGATGATGATCTATTCAAATGTTGCCACCAGAATTTACAGTAGAAAAACTGTGCAGTAGTCACTAGCTAACAGTATGTGCTTGGCTGGGTAGCCATGCATGCAGGGGCGGAGGCAATACATGTCTTGGTGGGGCTGAAGCCCAACTAAGAATTTTGGGCAAAAAAAAAAACACTAGGTATATACAATTTTTATTTTGTGTGTTATATACTCAAGCCTAATTCATGATTTTTTTTATATAGCCTAATCCCTAATCGGCTAATCCTTCTCAGTTCTCACTTCTCAACATCTCCTCTTTTGAGTCTTCTCTCATTCTTTGATTTCTCTCTTCCTCTCACTGTTAGTGTCTCACATCGACTCGCTGCCTCCACTCCCTCCAGGCCTTCCATTCCTCCACGACCAGGGCACTACCATTTACCTCAGTTAAGCCCTCTGTGGCTTCGTGAGTGAGTGAGTGAGTCCTCTTACTCAAGACTCAAGAGTGAAGCTGGAATGAGCTCATGCTATGTTTGACTGAGTTTTTAGGCTGTATTAAATTGTTGTTAGTTGTTACTATTATTATAAATGTTTGGAATTTGATGTATATAAATACGATTTGTTGAAATTTAGAGTGTTGAATCGAGTTAGGGACTTAGGGTTACAATTTCTAAGTTTTATGTTGATTGATTTTGGAGGCTAACTGGCTAAGCATCAATGCATCATAGATGAATTAGATGCAGAGAATTATCAATTATGATTTAAGGTTGTGTGAATTAAAACTTAATTTTCACACTCATAATTGTAATGTGATGTTATTTAGTTGTTTTGTGCTGTATTTTGTTTCTCTAATACTGAATGGTGTATTGGCAGCTAAAGCGGAAGAGCTATGAAGTAAGAACTTGGTTAGATTCCTATTATTTTCACTCGTTCTCCGCTCTCAGGTTTGTCTACTCTCTTACTTTGTGTCTTTCTATATGAAGTATAAAGCATGCCTAATGATTTTGAATGAACTATGAGTTTGATATTGTCTTTTAATCAATAGGTGTTAGAGTAAAATGTCGAATACAGAGCCAAAACCGAAGTGATTAAAAAAAATTACTTGATGGTTTCAAAGAACTAATGTCTCCTCTTCAAGTTCAAATTTTATTTCTAATCCTTCCATATCTTCTACAAACATTGATCATCCAACTCAACCTTCAGAGTCTCCAAATATAGATAATCCACCACAATCTGTAGAGTCACCAAATAGGGTCAATGCTCTTGAACGTGATTATGGATTACGTTCTGCTATATAGAAATATTCAGTGAATGAGTGTGACAGTGTTCGAAAAGCCTATATTTTGTTGGGGCCGTTTCAACCTGAGTTGGTGTTTTTATTATCAGAACATGGGGATCAACAACATAGATTTTAATATTCTTGGTTCAAGGATAATCCATGACTTGAGTATTCAATTGCTCTTGATAAAGTATATTGTTTTCCTTGTTTTCTTTTTGACACTGAAAATTTACAAAATCATACATTCACTGTTGAAGGGTTTAGAAATTGGAAGAGAGTTTGTGTTAGTGATAATATGTTTGTGAAGCATGTACGTAGGGGGCATTACATCTCCACATAATGCTGCAATGCAAAAATGAGATTTGTTAAGAAACCCAGAAAAGCATATTGAAACAATTCTTGAGTCAAGATCACTAAAGGATGTGGAAGACAACCGAATGAGGCTTAAGGCTGCAATAGAGGCTGTTAGATTGCTAGCTAATCAATGAGCTCTTTTTAGAGGGCATGATGAATCTGAAGATTCTTTGAATCATGGATATTTTAAGGAAGTCATAAAATCTTTTTCAAGAATGAGTGTGGAGGTGGAGAGAGTTGTTTTGGGAAATGCTCCTAAAATGTTAAGTACACTAGTCCAACAATTCAAAAGGAACTCCTAAATATTCTTGGTAACAAAGTGAGGGGCAAAAAACATGATGAAGTTGGGAATTCCAAGTATTGTATTCTTGTTGATGAAGCAGTTTGCATTTCTAGTAAGGAACAATTAGCAATTATTCTGAGATTTGTTTATTCTCAAGGCCTGATTCGAGAAAGATTTTTTAAGATTGTGAATGTTAAGATTTTTTAAGATTGTGAGTGTTCCTAACACTACCTCACAAACTCTTAAAAATGAGATCTCGAAAGTACTTATTATGTATAATTTTCAAGTGAGAAACATGCGTGGTCAAGGGTATGATGGTGTTAGTAATATGAGGGGTATTTTTAATGGATTGAAATCATTGTTTCTTCAAAGTGTCCATATGCATATTTTGTGCATTGATTTGCTCACCGTTTATAGTTGACATTAAATGCTACAGCTCAAGGGGTGCATGACATTTGAGAATTCTTTTCTACCTTGAGTTTTATTGTGAATTTTTTTGATTCTTCTGCTAAGCGGCATTCTACATTAAAAGATGTGAGAAATGAGGAAATTGCAAATTTGGTAGCTTGTGGGGAACTTCAAACAGGTAGTGGTGCTAACCAAATTTGTACTTTACAACGAGCTGGTGCTACTCGTTGGAGCTCACCTTCCCGTTTTATTAAGACTCTTATTGAATTGTTTAGTTCAGTAAAGATAACTCTTACTGATATGGTTGATCATGCACCTAGGGAATTGCAAGGACAAGCTAAGGTTGTTTTAAGGAAGTTGAGGACTTTTGATTTTGTGATTTGTTTGCTTCTAATGAACAAAGTTATGAAAATTACTGAAGTTCTTTGTCAGACATTGCAGCGAAAATCTCTCGACTTTGTGCATGCTATGAACTTTGTTATACATACAAAGTACCTTCTTCACGATATGAGAGATGAATGCTGGAATGATTTGGTATGCAATGTGGAATCTTTTTATGAAAAGCATGATCTTGATATGCCTAACATGAATGTTTCTTATAAGGATGGTACAGGTCGGGCCTGTCAGCAAATAAATTTCATTACATTTGAGCATCATTACCGTATTGAGGTTTTCAATGTTGTGATTGATTTTCAGTTGAGTGAGTTGAATAGAAGTTTTTCAGAAGAAGCATCAGAACTCCTTATACTTAGTTCAACTTTGGATCCTTATGATAACTTCAAGAATTTTAAATGTGGAGATGTTTGCAATCTTGCAAAACAGTTTTAGCCTGAAGATTTTGATGATGGTGAAATGTATGCTCTAGAATCAGAGTGTGCATTTTATGAGATAGATATGCGTGGTGATCCTAAATTCAAAAATATGGAGCCCATTTCTGACTTGTGCCGCACCTTGGTTCAAACAAGGAAGTATGAATTTTTTTCCTATGCTTTATAGATTGATTTGTTTAGTTTTGACTAATCATGTCTCTACTGCTACCACTGAAAGAGCATTTTCAGCTATGAACATCATTAACAATAAACTTAGAAGTAAAATGAGAGATGAGTATCTTGGTGATTGTATGGTCCTTCACATTGAGAAAAAATATGCTGAATCTGTTACTAATGAGGAGGTGATTAAAGAGTTTGAAGCTTCATCAACTCGTAGAGTTAAATTTAGTTAGTTTATGTTATACTATGATCCTTCTCCACTTTTTTTTTCTCGGTTAGGAAATTCAAGCCCAACCAGGTTTGAAATCCTGGATCCTTCACTGCATGCATGCACCATATAATTAACCACTATTATTGTTTTCTTTCTATCCAGCTCTCAGCTACCTGCTGTCTCTGATATGTATATATATTCATACTGTGATGAATAACATTCATGTACTTCTGGACTTTCTTATAGCAGATTTGATTCTGCAATATAAATTTTCATTGTCATCGACGCAAAGACAAGTACCATGCATGTATGTTTAAGGCTCTGTAAATATATACAGATATCGAGTACAAATACAGATAGTTACTAATTACTGAGATGGCTGGAACAGTAGTTGAATAAACCTACGTAGTACGTACCCTTGACTGCTAAGTAGTAACGGTACTAACGCTTCTGCATAACAAAATGGTAGTTTGGAACTGTGAATTGTTAACTGCGTAACACTGTTTATATTTTTGGAGTACGTTCATGGAAAGTGACTTGTAACTGATGAATGCTACTAGGAATCAAAGGGCGATCGAGTTAAGGTAACCAGCAGGACTATGAAAGTAGCAAGCATGATTATGACAGTAATAATCACTATCATATATAAAGCGAGTGATCGATCCTATTTCGACATTGGCAGTAATTTCTCATCGATCTAACTAAACATATATGCTTATTGTATCTGGGACTCGAATTTCTCTACTACTACTAGTACCCTTTTGTCATCTGGACTCGTTCCACTTCTCAGCACTGTGAACTTTAGAAAGAAGTCAAGAACCCTTCAAGTTTTCTGTTATACCTAGCTAGCTACCAGTTTTTGCAAAGTGACGAACATGATTAGTATTTTTGGACCTTGTATTTCTTTCGCTATTCCCTAGCTAGGGGAGAAAATATATTAGATTTTTCAGAGCTAATTGGAGGGGTGAAAAAAGGAGTCATCCACTAATGCACGCCTTGCTTTTGTTGCTGTTATGGGTACGTACTCGATGCGTAGTATGAGAGTAGTTTTTTCCGTTTTCTTTGTTGCTTTGTTTTCAGAGCGAGATTTTAATTGAAATTCTCTAAATTTATTATTGACCTTTTAATTTGTTAGTATGTCATGAATCTGTCGTTGTTAATCAGATCTTACACATCAAGAAATCGTACTATAATACTTACATACATACACACTTACCTTCTTATACCGAACCTCAAGACGTCCCAAGATTGTATCACACGTCCGTAACAACATCTTACCCTAAATTTCTACAATTTCTCCAAACATCCGGTATATCACTTGCTCAGAGCTAGATTGAATTTCTCCGGCCACAATTACATAAATATTTGAAAAAGAGAAAGTGAAATAATAATGAGTGAAAAGTAAAAGTGTACCTTGCGCGAAAAGACGAGTGGTGGCAGAGTGGTGGTGGGAGGCACCATACTACTACTACAAGTCGAGTCTTATTAAAGGGTTGTGGGAGCACGTCAAAGCAAAAAGCTTACGAGTTACGACTACTACTATGGCTTCTGTCGTCTCTCCCTCTTTTCCTCTCTGTGTGAAACTGGCTCTCGATCACAGAGACAGGGAGGAAGTGCATTATTAGTTACGACTTTCTTTCTAATCAGACACCACCAGAGCTAGCCCTAGAACAAGTCAGCCTCACCCTTCCAAGTTCCAACCACTCTCTCTCTCTCTCTCTCTCTCTCTCTCTCTCTCTCTCTCTCTGCGATTGCTCATGACGCGCCCATCTGGTTTCTCTTGCTTTCTGGGAATGCAGAGGAGGGCGGAGGGAGTCGCGTGGGAGGAGTGCTGGCCCTCTTTCGTAATATCTAGTTTTGTTTTTCTTGTTTGGACTTGGCTGGGTTTGGTTTGACAATGGCACATTTTACCCTTGTTTTGCTTTACAACTCCTCTCGTGATTTTGCTTCAACTTTCGTCTCTATTTGCACAACTTCACTGCACCGCAAGGAGATAAAATTGATAGGAAAAAAAATTTAAGAATCTGTAAGACATAGTCTAGCATGTTATGTTTTTACGTTATATTTATATAGCTAAAAAATTCACGATTGTAATATCAAATATATCCTAATTTGTTCGATCAAGCGCATACGATGACCTTAGTGAATCATGAATCAAGACTTAAGACCGAATCATATCTGTGTGTACTCTTACATGTGAGATTTCACTCATTACCTCAATCCATATAAGAGCTATAACTACGAATTAGTGCCTAAATGATGTCAGTAAGTACAAGGTAGCACATTACATCATACTCAAGGCCAGTACTTGTATTCTGATTCATACCCTATTACTTTTTCTTTGCAATGAGGCAAGAGGAAAGGTACCATAAAGCAAGTTTGACATGTATACTTCAAAGTGTCAACAATCCCTATTAGAAAATACTCAATAGTGGGATTTGTTAAGACCATTCTCAAAGAGCTGCAAAGCAAAGACTTCTGCGATCTGAATAGCTTAAATTCTCCTCCTGGTCTTTGTACAATGACTTTGAAATCAATTAACAAAACCCTTTGAACAAGAAAGCAAATGAAAACATAGATGCTTGGAAGTAAAAAAAAAAAATTAAAAAATTAAAAAATAAAACCCAAAAGTGTTCCAAAGAACCAAAGAAAAATAAAACACTGCTATGGCTTCTGCTACTACCAATAGGACAATAGTCTTTCTCTTAACCTTCTTGACTGCGCAAAATGAGCACAGTGCCTCTTTATTGTAGAGATTTGTATTGTTTATAAGAGGTTATTTTCATGGGGGTCCGGCTTGGTCTATGTGCCGTTACAGTTCTGTTCTCCCCCGCCAACTAAACCAAACACGCCGAAAGCACAAAAGGAAATAGAGAAAAAAATAATGAAAAAACAGAAAGAAATTCCCCCAAAACCCAATATATATAAAGAAAGGACAAGCGTGAAACTCACTCTGCTCTAAAATCAATCCCCTCTTCTCTCCTCTCTCCTCTCTCCTCTCTCCTCTTCTCTCTCTAGCTTCCTCTCTGCATCCCCCAAAGAAATTTAGAGGGAGAGTGAAAATGGGTGTGAGGGTGGTTTGCTTGTCTTTTGTATAATGAGAAGAGGATTGAAACCTCTTCTTCTTAGAAGAAGATGGCAATGAACCAAAATGAACAAAGCCATTCGTTCTTGCTGGATGATGCTTTGTTCTGTGGAGAAGAAGAGCAATGGGAGGAGGAAGATGAAGTGAGTGAGGTGTACAATGGTGATGATGACGAAATAAACAATAATAAAGACGACATTACTAATGGAAAACCCCAAACAAACCCATCTCTGTTTCCTCTGCTTCTGTTGGAGCTAGATCTGTTTTGGGAGGATGAGGAGCTTCTTTCTCTGTTCGCCAAAGAACAGCAGCAGCCGAGAACCCATCTGAACGACGCCGTTTTGGTGGCGCGTCGCCGTGAGGCGGTGGAGTGGATGCTCAAAGTGAATGCCCATTATGGATTCACAGCTATCACCGCAATCCTAGCCGTGAACTACTTCGACAGGTTCATCTCCAGCGTCCATTTCCAGAGAGACAAGCCATGGATGATTCAGCTCGTCTCTGTTGCTTGCATCTCTCTGGCGGCCAAAGTGGAAGAGACCGAAGTGCCTCTTCTTCTTGACCTTCAAGTAAAGTCTTTGTCTTTGACCCATTTTTGTTCATCAAGATTCAATTTTTAATGTCATTTTCTGATTGAATTTCCCAAATCTGAAATATGGGTTTTGTTCTGGGTCAGGTGGAGGACACCAAGTATGTTTTTGAAGCCAAAACGGTTCAAAGAATGGAACTTTTGGTGCTCTCAACTCTTCAATGGAGGATGCACCCGGTGACCCCAGTTTCTTTCCTTGACCACATCATAAGAAGGCTTGGATTGAAGACAAGTCTTCACTGGGAGTTTCTGAAGCGCTGTGAGAGTCTGCTTATGTCTTTGGTCTTGGGTAAGCAGAACTCCATAACGGTTACAAATCAAGGGTTAGAAACTGTCGATAAGAACAAAGCAAATGAAAGATACAGATTTGAGTTTTGGGTTGTATTTATTCAGATTGTTGAACTAAATTTTGGTGATGGGTTTTGATCAGATTCAAGATGCATTGGTTATCTCCCTTCTGTTTTGGCCACTGCTACAATGATGAGGGTCATAGACCTTGTTGAGCCTTGTAGATCAGTGGAATACCAAACCCAACTTCTGGGGGTCCTCAAAATAAGCAAGGTATGTCTCTGTTTTTGTTTTGGTTCAATTTCTGTGCTCCAAGGAAAAACCTTTAGCTTAAAATTCCTTGATCAAGTACTAAGTAGTGATGCTGCATTGTGAAAAACAGGAGAAGGTGAATGACTGTTATACCCTCATCCTTGAGATGTCAAACTATGGCTGCAAGAACAACCCCCTTAAACGCAAGCATGAGCAAATCCCAGGGAGCCCAAGTGGAGTGATTGATGCATACTTCAGTTCCGAAAGCTCAAATGACTCGTGGGCTGCGGCTTCATCGGTTTCTTCATCGCCGGAGCCACAGTTCAAGAAGATCAAAGCAGAGGCTTCATCGCTCAACAGGCTCTTGGGCATTGTGGGTAGTCCCTAATAAAATGATCAACTTCCATATTCCTCATATTCCTATTATCGCAATTTTCACTTTTGGTTCTGCTGCAACAAAATGCAAGTACTCTGCTTTAACATCCACCAACACCAGATGGGGGAAGAGCTATCGGGATTGGATGGCATAAGAGCAAGAAAAGGGACAAGATCGGGAAGCAAGAAGAAGAAGAAGAAGAATCCTCAGTGTAGATTTCTATCAAGCTGCTTCTCTGAATATTTTCCATTAGTCTCTTTTTGGACCCATTTGGACATATTATTTTTAAATAAATAAATTTAAACAACAATTTTGTTCATCTAGTATTCTTCAATATTATCTGTTCACTTCCCGTTAGCTCGATCTCCTTAACCAGAATTGATGCAGAAAAATGTGTCAGATGCGTCAGGTATCCAATCTTAAATTTTCATTTTATATGGCCATGAAAAATGGGTTATATATTTGATTTATGATAATATCCCGTAAATTAATTAAAAGGAAAATTATCAATTCGTAAAATCTGGAGGTGGGTTTGCATGTGAAGATAGACTTTTTGATTGGGGGATTTGACCTCGTTGAACGAGCTTCTTCTTCTTCCTCTTCCTTTTTGTGTGTATTTTAATTTTGAGTTTAATTTTGTTAATGTGAAATGTTGGTCTTTGTATTAGATTGAGGTGACCATAAGCAATCTTTAATTTAATTAAATGGAAAAAAGAAAGGGAAAAACAAGACCCCATATACACTGCAAGAGCGTATTCAGCGTATCCGGGTGAGCCGTGTATCTGAAAATTTAACAGTGAGATCGTTGGTGAGATTACCGAGTGAGACCGAACACGGATAAATGGACAGTGAGATTGACGGGGTACGTGGTGCACTCTATCATTTTCATATCCATTGCTGCTAGATCTTATGTACACTTTTTGGCAACGAGTGTAGGTTGGTCATGCAATGTAGCTGGCCAATCTTCACGCTACTCTGAGGAGCGTGTGCCCAGTTGCCAAATGTGACTCGGGTTCGCTCGTTAGTGTCTTCCATTGGACCATGAAACGTTCATAGTTTTCTTAAAGCAAAGCATTTTCTTGTTCAAAAGTACTCTTGCTATTTCAGTTCAATGTATAGTAAGATTTACAACAAGGCTTAACTAAACGTGTCGCCAACAAGACTTAATTGCTGCACTAGCCCTTTATTCCACATTAATGTACACCTACAACAAAATATGCAAGGGTCACCCGATTAGAGATATAAAGATAAATGAAGACCGTAAATTCTCAATTCTTTTTTCTGGCCTATTTATTTTTTTATCTGACATGATTAAACGCCTATAATAGAGAATCTCATCTTCGACTTTGAGTTTTCACCTAATATGTTTGAAACACTTATGCTAGTTTTTTGAGTTTCAGTTTTGTTAATGACGTTCACATATATATATACATGATAGCGTCATACAGGTGATTGGATTATAAAAAAAAATAAAAAAAATAAAAAACTTAGATTGCATATTAATAACTCGGATCACATTTTAGTGCATACATATAAGAATTTTCTATCAAAATACGGGTTCTACTGTAAACATCTTCAATTGAGTCTTGAGTAAGGTTTCACATTTCAGATTTAAATTCCGAACCTTGACTATATTCAAGAGTTTACTGCTTTGGAGGGTCAACTCTAGTAAAACATTGAAAATTATCTACCAGTTGGATTTTTTTTTCCTGTATTTAAGTGCGTTCATCATGAACGTGATTTCATTCTAAAACAAAAAAACAAAATAATCACATGACTTTAGTAAGGTGAAAACTGCTCATGCTATATCACATGACTGTCGTACCATTTATCCTTTTTTTCTGATCTGAAAGTTTCGTACCATTTGATTACAGAGTCACCCGAGTGCAGAAAATCTAAATCCATCATGGTGTGATTGATTCAAGAAAAATAGTTTCAAGGTCAAACCAAACCAAACCAAACCGGTCGTATTATTCAAAATGATCATTCTGGTACCACTGTAATGAAAATGATGCCTCTGCTTCTTGCTTAGGTGTGAGCATGTGCAATGGAAAAAATATATTATGTCGACAGATGTAATCGGAGGACCAAACAAAACAAAAACGTACTTCAAACTTCGTAGTACCGGTCGGTCATGTTCATCTGGTTATTAAAAGATCAAGAAATTCATGTCTAATAACCTAATTTTTGTATGAAACGTAACAGGAGGCACATGAAGAATTATTTGTAAGTATAGTTGTTTTATTTCAACAAGTATATGTAAATCTACAGCTAACGGAGCAAAATTTATTTCGTCTAAGTAACCAGATTATGATATTAGTATTAGAATCGGATTTTCTCTTTTGGTAATTAATTTGTAGTTGCTTCTTTTGTTGCTTACATTTGTTTAATGTCTTTGCCTTTTTTGAGCTATAGCACACCATGTACAAATGATCGTTTTTTCTCAAGACCAGCTTTGTATGCATGAATTTGGAGATCTCATTAACATTATATTTTACAAATTTTTAGTAAATGATAATCAATATTTTTCCATTACACTGCTCATGCTAGAGATGTGATTAGTCTTTTGTCCATATCGTGCTACATGCACCAATGCCGGTCAGGTTCATCACCGATGCACCATCTTGAAGAGCTAGCTAGCTCGATCAGTTGTTGAGAATGCATGCTCTAGTTGCCTTGATGTATGGTGCCTCGCTATATTCCCTTTATCCCTGCTTTAGGGCTCTGTGGTTCATTCCCTAGCTACTTCTTCTCTAATCCGATCCTTCCTTTGTGTATGGTACTTGTCGGATTAGACTAACTTGGATATAATGTAGGCCATTACGGGATCTTTTTCAGGGTAGAGTAATTGGAAAGTCTTGCAACACCCATTACCCATATATAAAGTTACACATTCTCTTGGCCATGCCCTTTGCTCGGAGATTCATGATGCTCCATTTTAGTGGATCTTAATAGTGCATGCCTCATTCACCCCTTTTCTTTCTTCTCTTTGCTCTTTAGTTTAATTTTTATTTTATTTTTCCACTTGGTATCAATAAAAAGAAAAGATCATTTTGCTTTTTTCACGTGTTATATATATATATATATATAGTATTTTCATTATATTTATGAGATTGGTTAGATCGATGAATCTAAATGGTGCATGCAAGCTCTTAGAAATGATATGATGCTCACTAGAAAGCAATGTCTTATTTCTCCAAAAATTAATTAATTAAGCAGACTAATTTTGAATTGATTATTTCCCATCATATTACTAGATTAGCACTCTAATTTGGTATGAGGGGAACATGGATGAAAGAAAACATCAAACATTGTCAAAACTTGCACTTTGATTAATGCCTCTCACTATCTCACAATGAAGCCATTATAGATCCTAATCTTTTCCATAACCATAAACCCTCCTATAAGCAATAACAATGTGGCATAAATTTTGCCAAAGCAAAGAGAGAGATTTTTGGTGTATGTTTTTGGATAGTAAATTTGATGGAGCTAGCACTCATCACCCTCAATCTATAAAAGGCAAAAAGACAAAAGGTGGGTTGATTTTGAATTTGGGAGACAAAATCTTTGATTTTGTGGGAAGATTGTCTTTGGTTTGTTTCTTTAATTTTTCTTTTTAAAAAAAATTGTTTTTGGTTCTCCCCCTCTCTCTCTCTGCTTTAAGGTTGGTAGAATGTATATGTTTGTATATGCATGCTAGTAGTGATAATGATTCAAGAGAGAGAGAGAGAGAGAGAGAGGGTTGTTCTTTTGGAAGGGAAACAGATTGCTCCCAAGGAGTGGTCATGAAGATCATTGAGGTCATTTTGTCCCTACTCCAATAATTGCAGAATAATATGATGGCTTAAACTTTGATATTTCTTGACCTGGTCTCTCTCTTCTATATGATCTATCTGTATTACTAATAATTGTCTCTCTCATTAAATAGAATCACATGAAATGGAATTGGAAACTAAATTCTGGAAAAACAAATTAAAACCCTTCTTCTAAATTTCTTCTGCTTCTGAACTTTGTTCTGTGATTTCTTGCCCACAGCTGTAAAGCTCGAAAGGCAACAAAGAAGAGAGGACCATTCTGGATTGTGGGGTTGTCCGTGTTTCATACAAAGATGAATCATATATACTTATATAGGAATCAAGCCCTTCTAATCCCCGGGGGGATTTGTTCTTCTGTAGAACATGCAAACAACTTCTATATATAGTGATAATTTATTTAGCCTCTGCCATTTTCTGCCCCTTGATTTTTAGTGGACCTTTTGACTGAAATGCTCCAGAAAAAAAGAAAAGGAAAACATACTATGATGGTCTTCTCTCAACTTTTCATAATATCTCTCGACCATCATGTATATATATATCAACATTGACGTTTCGAACCATACCTCGATCAGTGGCTGCATAATGTGTTTTGGGTGTTAGAGCTAGTAAGAGTGTGATTAAATAAAAATAACTAATCACGTTAACTCCTATATATTTTGGTTTTCATATATTCTTTGATATAAATTAAGACTCCATCAAAATAATAGAAGAAATTAGTTTACTGAGTGTGTATTCCTAAATTCTTAGCCTACCGAAATCTCCGAGAGCTAATATATGCTTCCAGCTTAGAAATATTTCTGTCTGCTGAATTATACCCCCGAAAAAAAGAAAGAAAAGGAACTTGATCCTGCTTCTAGCTGTTGCCTTCCCTCTCATTTTTAATTTCTTGGTTACACACAACGTACTACACTACATATTTAGGCCTCTAAAATTGTGAGCCTGAGGTCGCATTGATTAAGCTCAATGATATATATTATATGTTAGTACATAGCCAAAATACTTGGCTTAGCCGAGAATAAGACGCAATTACCCGGTCACCAAAGATCATTCCAGGAAAGATAGCCCTGGTAAGCCATTCACGGATATCTAAAGAGTGAAGGACCGGTAACAAACCGCTTGCCAAAATCACTCTAGCGGCAAAACACCCCTAAAAGGGAAAACACTACAAATGTTAACAAGTAGTCCCACATCAGAGACTAAGGCTAAAGTTCCCAACCTTGGCCTATAAAACATACACAAGCTCCCATCAAAGGTACACACAACTCTCTCCCGCACTCCCGTATATTGCAAATAGCCCAAAGCTAACTTAAGCATCGGAGAGTCGAAGACTGGGCCAACCCAGTCTCGACTTCCTGACGTTGTCACTTGTGCAGGTTCCGAGTGCAGGACCAAAGGATTCTACCTCGCCTCGGCTCGCGACCTCTTCCTGGCTCACGACCTCGGGACAAAACAGGTAGAAACAATTGGCGCTAGGAGGGTCCCTATCTTGTGGAACTCCCATTTGACTCGGCACCATGGTGGAAATCATTGATGACCCTACGGACCCTGGCACTCAAGTAGAGGAGGAACTTTTCCAACCCGACAACACATCCCTTCCCCAAACTGGCAGTACAACCCCTGTTAGCCATCCCGACCCCGCCACAGCCCTTGAAATCCTCAAGCGGGACTTCCATTCGTTCCGCGAACAAGCGGCGAAAGAGAAGGCAGAAGCGGAAGCGTACCGGGTACGCATCACCGAGTTGGAGAAAGAACAATTCTTGCTCCACGCCACGTTAGAGCATCGTAACGTGTACAACGACAGCTTGGACCGCGCGGCGCGAGTTTTCGGAACCCCGGACGCTCTTCCTAATTAAGGCCAGACTGGTTCCATGCTCCCGGGAGGGCCTAACCAGATCGTATACGTATCTCATCCCCTTACCCACCCCTCATTTCCATTACCAGCCCTCAACCATCTCTAATCCCCAATGAATCCCCCCTGCCACATCAGCCTAATCCATTTACCCAACTATCTCCATTCAACCACTGCCAACTCCCCTAACCCACCTCTTGACATGCCAACCCGCCTACTGCTCCAACTCAGCCAAATAGCCACACAGTTAGCCTCGCGGATTGAAGGCATCGAGAGTCACGGGGCCCAACGACCCTTGTTCTCTAGCTATGGACATCGCCCAAGCCCCTTCACACCCCGAGTGCAGATGGACAAGCGGCCTCCGGGAACCAAGCCATTCAAGATGGACAAGTATAAAGACACAGGGGACCCTCATCTCCACCTCGAGACATTCTTCTCGCTCTGGAGCTCCTCTGGCTACAGCGACTCCATAGCCTGCCATGCCTTCCAAGAGACCTTCTCTGACGAGGCCCTCAGTTGGTTCCTCAATCTGCCGCCCAACTCCATTGACAACTTCGACCAACTCTTGGAACGCTTCCTCAGCCGTTTCATACTACACACCAGCATTTATGGCAGTGTAGATGCCTTGTTCAGCATCAAGCAGAAAGACGGCCAAAGCGTCCATGAACTACTGTCCCGATGACAATATGCCACAGCGAGATGCCACAACTTGGAACCTCGCGTGACGGAGCAGGCTTTCCGTCAAGCCCTGCTCCCTGGCAGTTTCCTAATGGAGATCAATAGGAACCCTCCAGGATCCTACGATGTCTTGATAGACCTGGCTATGCGGTGGGCCCGTGCTGAATTTTCCACTTTCGGACGTTCCACCCCTGCCACGTTAGCACTTCCTGCCCCGCCACCAGATGAGCACTTTGACCGCGGGCAAGATAAAGGGCAGTCACGTGGATCCTCCCGAGACCAGGGACGCGGCTCCGACCGTCGCCATGAGGGATAGAGAAACCGTGACCACCCATATAAGTCGAGGGACCAGAGCCCTCCACAACAACAGCGTCGTTCCGCCCCGCCGCCTCATTACGAGGTCCACACTACTCTGACTACCACATATGAGGACATATGGTACAGGCACAAAGATCTCATTCCCCCCTCCTAAGAGCAAGTATCCAAAAAAGCCCCGACGAACAACCGGCAACAGGTACTGTGCTTATCATGATGATAACGGGCACACAACAGAGCAATGCCATGGCCTCTGCAATGCAATCGAACATTTGGTCCAGAATGGGCAACTCCACCAATATTGTGCTCCCCCCACAGGCGCTAACACCATTGAAGTACATGGCCAGATTCTAACCCTGCATGGTGGAGCCCCACGGTTCCCCCTACGCAAGCCTTCTATAAAACGGCAATGCACGACACCCTCGGAAATCCTAGACATCCAACGCGGTGTCACGATCACCCTATCAGCGTGGAATCAAGTGACATTTCGCAGCGATGAGGATACCATAAATTGCCACCACTGTGAACCATTCATAATCAATGTGCAGGTGGATCATTACCGGTGTCACAGAGCTTTAGTGGACACAGGGGCCGCCGTAAGCGTCATGTTTTCTGATTGTTACAAAGGACTCCGGCGAGACTGTACTAAGCTGTACAATAACCACGACCCCCTTGTCAGCTTCTTTGGTGAGACAATACAACCATTAGGCTCAGATCGCCTAACCGTGTCGGTGGGAACAGCTCCTTGCCGCTCTTCCATTACGGCCTGTTTCCTCATTGTCGATTGCCCCTCGTCCTATAATCTCATCTTAGGCCGAGACATCCTCTGGGGGCTGCAGTGCTTCATAGCCAGTCACATGCTTCTCATGAAAATTCCTACCCTATGTGGCACCCTGACAATTCAAGGGGATCGAGCAGCCATTGAGCATTGCCATCTTAACGTCATCCAGCAGAGGCGAGGAGCCTATGAGATGTTGCCTCTCAGCTCCTCGGAGCCCATAGATGACCCGCGGGATGACCCAGAGGGGAGCGGGAAAGAGAGAGCCCCACGACCTAATCCTATAACAAAAACGCCGTCCCTCGCCCCCTGACGGTAGGCGATTGGGTCATGAAAGAGGTCATCCCGAGTTTGTGATGGTCGCGTGCTACCCCACCCCTGGAACGCTTGCCACCATCTCTACCCCAGTTAACCAATATTAACCCCGACTTTGAAAGCCATTATCTCAATATTTATGTACTATAGCCCAGTAGCGGCTCCAACAATGTACACTTCGCTCGCTAGCGGCTAAATCTAAGTGTAATGAAGTGTTTTGTCATTCCAACATGCTACACTTCGCCCCCGCAACGCAGGGCCATAAATATACAAAAGTAGACAACAGCAAGACAAACACACAAAGGCTACACATAACGCCAAAACATCAACCTGGACTCCCAGGCATATTAGTATAAACCAGTCACAATGGCTAACCACGCCACTTACATTGTTCAAAACAACAGTAAGTCCTACAACTATCAAAATACCCAAGTACATCTCACTCTCCCCCAGCGGATGAGTCACCAGATTTGTTGACACTCCCCTTCTACCCACCACTATGGCCACGAACCTGGCTCACATTCCCCGTCATCCTCTGTCCAACCGGCTGCTTCGACTGGTCCCGGGACAAAAATGAAGGCCTCACAGCTGCGGCAGGGCGCACAAGTGAACTTCCAGGAACTCCCTCAGGGCCAGGGCGCCCCCTCACTGGAGCCTTCTGAGCTTCAAGGCCCGCACGTGCCAGAAACCCTGGAGCCCGAGGATCGCGAGACGAGACGGCAGAAGAAGCCACTTGCGACACCACTACTTGGGTAGGTATAGACCCCTCGGGGCCGGTGGCTCTCACAGATGATGCAGCCATACCCGCAGCTGACATCCCCTTCTGCCCACAGGAGTTGCGCGCCACGCCTCATGCTGCTTCGCCACACACCGCGAGATCTCGGCTTACTTCCTCTTTTCAGGCGTCATTTGTTCCCACGCCATCTTTGCAACATTCTTCTCTGCATACCACTTACGCATGGCCGCCTCGTTAATCCAGCCCGCCTGGCAGCCTAGTTAGCTCCAATCATCTTGCCCTTTGTTATAGGCACCCTTCAGCTACTGCTTATACACTTCGCCCTCCCTGAACAACTTCTGCCCTGCCCCGGTAGACCGCTCGCACTTCGCCTTCCAGGACACCTCCAGCTCTGCAAGTGCCTGCGTCATCTTCTCCACCTCAGCTTCCAAAAACGCTACCTTGGCAGCCGCCACTTCCCCAGCCACCACCTGCTCATCCTTCCTCCTTATAACTTCTTTCAGCTCCGCCACCTGGGCCTGGAAGACAGCAGCGTTCTGCTCCGCCTGCACTAGCTGCTCCGCAAGGCCACGATTACATTCCTCAGCCTCCCTCAATTGTTGACTCTTCGACTCAGCATCACCCTGCCAGTGGGAAGCCGCTCGCTCGCTCGCGGCATACATCAACAATGTCGCATGTAGTCACACAGCAACACATAAACCCTAAGCTCAAAACAATGGAACACAAAAGCGTGCAGACACTTATCCGAGTCAATTTCTCCTTGGCGAGACCCATGCCCGCCGGCGGATCCACCTCTTCCAACACATGCATATCGCGAGCGCGGTGACGCATGTCATATGCCATCTGAGCTAAGTATGGCTGCGCGTCCCCTGTCCTTTCCAACGCTTGGGCAACCTCAGCTAAGCTTGCAGATCCCCTGGACCGACTGTCCTTCTGCGACCTCTTGGACTGGCCCTGGCGAGCCGGCTCCGCTCTCTCCTTCCTCTTCCGAGTCCGAATCGCACCAGTCTCTTCCTCACAGTCCGCAACCTCCTCCACGACAGGTTCCTCCCCCTGCGCCTGGTCGGGTTCACCCTCGCGATCACCCTCTACCTGCGCCTCCTCCAACTCCACCTCATGGACGCCTAAACCCATCGCTTCCGCCACCAGCGGAGGAACATAGGCATAATCCTCATCTGCCAAGTTCAACCTCAAAAAATCCTCACAATCACCCAGCTCCACCTTCCTTCCCTCCCTCGTCTCCAAGTCAATGTCGTACTGCTTGGCATGGTCGGCCTCAGCCAGCAGCCCATCCAGCACGTCCTCGTCCGACACCTTGTCGTACTAACCTTCCTTCTTCTACGAACCACCGTCGCGTGGCATTGTCACTGCAACAAACAAACAATAGTCAGACAACGACTTGCAAGCCTAAAACAGAGAACGCAACCACTAAAATACAGACTCGGAACCCGGACATAGCCGAAGTGGCTGTATATGCCAAGGCGGCATATCTGATACGAGCTCCTACATTCAAATGCCCATATCACCCGGCGAATCCGGCGCTCCATCAGCTCAGTTAGATTATACTCTTGCGGCACTGCACAAAGTTAGTTGTCAGCAGCGACAGAGCAGCACAAAACAAAACAAAAAAAATACAAGGCACAAGTACACGGTACCTATTTTCTGGAAACTCCCCGGGACCCGGAAAGGATACCCGTGCCACTCCTGCCACTGCCCCCAACAAGAAAACACTTGCGCATCCAAGTCTTACTTGTTGAGGTGGGCAAGTCTTCCACCAGGACCTTAAACTTCCCACGTGACTTCATTGTCACGCAGCCCCGCCTGTCTTTTTTTGCGCACCACCCCATGTGCCAGCACGCGTTGAACTCCTCATAATTTGGGAACTCCTGCTTCAGCTGGCGAAATAGCACACCTGTCCCCAAAATCTGCTTCAGCATGTTGGGGGTAACTTGTCCCGGGGCGACATGCAGACACTCCAAGGTGTACTGAACAAATGGGGGTAGCGGGAACATCAACCCGCATCTCAGTTGGTACTCGTATACCAACGTAAAGTTACCTGGGGGATCCTAAAACTTCACCCCCCTGCCAAGAGACCGCAACAAGACCTCCTCTGGTATACTCCAATTCTGCCGAAGCGCTTCAAGCTCCGACGATGTCATACTCTCGCCAGGGGGTTCCAAAAACGAATCATCCTCCTCTCGAGATCTCGCCATGATAAATTCCTCTACCTCCTGCAAAAGAGGGTTACACGAGGACACAAGAGACCCGGCATCCATCACATGAATGGTTTCCCCCAAGTGAAGGGCAATCTCTGCCATAAGATTATCCAATCCCTCCTCCATCCAGTGCAAAGTGTCCGAATCCGAACTAGGCGAACTAGAGACCACCACAATCACTTCGCTGGACACCCACACCGGATCTGCCATACCCCGCTACCTTAACCCTAACCAGCCCGACAACAAATCTCTCACCCTAGAATTCCTACCAACATCATAAACATGTGAACAATCCCACTCACCCTAAATAACCCAAAACAACAGCACCACCACATACAAAAATCCAAAGACAAAGAAGGCGACAAATTCATACCTTGAAACAGCGGATTCGCGTAGTGGCAGTGAAGCTGGTTGCAAACAGCCGAGCGCTCGCACCCACTCGATCGAGGATGAAATTGGACGTTTCCCAATCTGAAGTTTATAGAATTGCCGAAACCCTAAAACGCAAATTGCGGCTCACCCAATTTTCAGTTTCGAAAGCACGAACTGCCCCCTCCAGTTCTCCCCAACCCTATATATAGACATTCCCCCAGACCCCACAAACCTGTACGGACAGGGCAAAGCCACGTCGCCCTCGTTTGTTGCAAAAAAAAAAAGGCGCTACGATATCTTGTCAACTCGCCCAGCAACGGCCCGCCACGCCAATAGCGCGAGAGTCTCGCCAACTAGAGTGAACTGACTCGCCCAGCAGCGGCTCGCCACGCCAATAGCGTGAGAGTCTCGCCAACTAGCGCGAACTGACTCGCCAAGCAGCAGCCCGCCACGCCAATAGCGCGAGAGTCTCGTCAACTAGTGAGAACTGACTCGCCCAGCAGCGGCCCGCCACGCCAATAACACGAGAGTCTCGTCAACTAGCGCGAACTGACTCGCTCAGCAGCGGCCCGCCACGCCAATAGAGCGAGAGTCTTGTCAATTAGCGTGAACTGACTCGCCCAGCAGGGCCCGCCACGCCAATAGCGCGAGAGTCTCGCCAACTAGCGCGAACTGATTCGCCCAGCAGCGGCCCGCCACGCCAATAGCGCGAGATTCTCGTCAACTAGCGCGAACTGACTCGCCCAGCAGTGGCCCGCCACGCCAATAGCCCGAGAGTCTCGTCAACTAGCGCGAACTGACTCGGCCAGCAGCGGCCCGCCACGCCAATAGCGCGAGAGTCTCGTCAACTAGCGCGAACTGACTCGCCCAGCAGTGGCACGCCACGCCCGCCACGCCAATAGCGCGAGATTCTCGTCAACTAGCGCGAACTGACTCGCCCAGCAGTGGCCCGCCACGCCAATAGCCCGAGAGTCTCGTCAACTAGCGCGAACTGACTCGCCCAGCAGCGGCCCGCCACGCCAATAGCGCGAGAGTCTCGTCAACTAGCGCGAACTGACTCGCCCAGCAGTGGGACGCCACGCCAATAGCGCGAGAGTCTCACCAACTAGCGTGAACTGACTCGCCCAACAGCGGCCCGCCATGCCAATAGCGCGAGAGTCTCGCCAACTAGCACGAACTGACTCGCCCAACAGCGGCCCGCCACACCAACTAGCGCAAACTGCGTCGCCCCGTAGCGGCTCGCAACGCCATTAGCGTGTTTCCTCTCGCCAACTTAACTCGGAACTTCACCCCTCTCACCTCGCGACCCTCGCGTGGGGACTTGGGGACTCAGCACCATGCCTCTAGCACCCGGGTAAAACCTATTCTCGGCATCTATAGAATAACTCCCCACCCAAGAGCTCTCTCGGACTGAGGACTTGAGGGCTTGTTAGTACATAGCCAAAATACTTGGCTGAGCCGAGAATAAGGCGCAATTACCCGGTCACCGAATATCATTCCAGGCAAGATAGCCCTGGCAAGCCCTTCGCGGATATCCAAGGAGTGAAGGGCCGGTAACAAACCGCTTGCCAAAATCACTCTAGCAGTAAAACACCCCCATAAGGGAAGACACTACAAAGGTTAACAAGTAGTCACACATCAGAGACTAAGGCCAAAGTGTCTAACATTGGCCTATAAAACATGCACAAGCTCCTATCAAAGGTACACACAACTCTCTCCCGCACTCCCGTACATTGCAAATAGCCCAAAGCTAACTTAAGCATCGGAGAGTCGAAGACTGGGCCAACCCAGTCCCGACTTCCTAACGCTGTCACTTGTGCAGGTTTCGAGTGTAGGACCAAAGGATTCTACCTCGCCTCGGCTCGCGACCTCTTCCCGACTCGGGACCTCGGAATGTAACAAGTATTATATATATGTCGAATATATATAAACCCTAAAGATATATGCATGCAATTGCTTGCTCAAAGATAGGATTTAGGGTTTCGCGAAAAACATTCACAATAGTAACTTTTGCAGCTGAAACATTTCCAGCTTCTGGATATATCAATGTGGTAAATTATATGACAAAGCGTTGACTACCTTACATATATGGAGGGGTCACACAATCACAAGATGACTAGTCATCCAACCAAACATGTTATAATGATCGATGCTCAAAAACTCAAAATATAAGATGTGCCCTACAGAGAGCTTAGATGATGATCGATGCAGCAGCTACCATATTGGTTCCCAAGAAAATCAGAAAGGGAGGCCCCAAGTTCTTGCAGCAGCCACAGTTCTCTCTTCTGCATTGACATACTCTGCTACACATCCAATGCGTGACCTTAATTATTGCAAGTGCCAAACTACCAAAGCCAATGCATGCCCTTCAATTCATATCTCTCTATGCTGCACAGATCCATCGGGCATCCTATGTGTGATGGTCACTGTCTCCAGCTCTCATATATTGCCAAACCCAGGAACCACAATTTTCACCCCAACATATTCATCTAAATGTGAGAAGTAGGGTTGGTTCTACACCTAACACAATGTTGGCCAATCTAGGCTTCATTGAAAGGGCTTCTCAAAGCAAATTATGACCAATGTAGCTCAACCAGACAGTAATACTAATTGAACACTCCACCCTGTTCATGGCCACTTGGAACTCAATATATAGTGGAAGCTCGGCAAACCTTACAAGACCAACATCTTACAGTAGGACCATTTTACTGTAAAATCTCCTTCATTGAGCCCCAAAATGGGTTCCCCACATACTCACTCACATTTCTATATGAAGGGGTCCAAGGGGAAGCAAATGATCAAGGAGATCCAACAGCAAAAGGAGCATTCTGTATATGTATATAGAATTTATGTTAAGATCGATCACTCTTAATGTATATGAGTTAGGTGGTACAAACTAGCTTCAAAAATTGATTAGTTTTCTCTTGGAAACAATTACGTCGTATGTAAGTAGTGTTATGATATAAAGTTGTTTTATACCATCCAAGATAATTTTTTGGAAATAACTACTAAGTAGTGTCTTTTTATATATGGTTTGTCTTGGATGGTAAAACAATAGAAAATTTCATATAAGTCTACCTTGACACATTTTCTTCCGCATAAGTCCACCCTAATACTTTTACCCATACAAGTCCACTTTGCAAGCTCAATTTTTTTTTATCATGACTATCTTACCCTTCTCTACCTCTCACCCGTTCATTTGGTTCTCTCTCTCTCTCTCTTTCTCTCTCTCTCTCTCTCTCTCTCTCTCTCTCTCTCTCTCTCTCTCTCCATTCCGACGCCGCCGCCATGACGAAGCCATCGGCCGCCTCGACACGACTTCTAGCTCGACTCCTCGACGACCTCCGCTTCGGTCTTGATTGCATCTCCCCCGCTTCTGGATTTCAACCACGATTAGGCAGCGATGGTCATCGTCTTCCAACTCTCCCTCTACGATATCGCCAGAACCCTACCTTCGCCGTCGACGTCAGCCACATCAACACCATATCTGAGGTACTTCTACTCCTTAGTCTTTGAATTCGTATCTGATTTGCTCCGATCCGACTGTTTTTGATTGATTTTGGGGGTTTTTGTTGTATGAAACTCGCCTGATGACGACGAAGAAGCTCTGGTCTCTCTCTTTTTGATTCGATTCATCTCCGACGAGCTCTCGACCTTGACACGATCCACCTAGATCCATGGCCAGGTGGCTTCCTCGGCGACTTGTATAGGTCTTCTTGGATTTCCTGGTCGTAATCTTCAAATTAATGCCAAGCAGGAGTTGAAATGTCAATAGCCACAACAATAAGTATATGGAAACGGAGCTAGGCACCGTCGACAACAACGTCCAATGTGGAATTGAAGGTTTTTCATTCTTTGTATGGCTTGGATGATGGATCTGTAAGGGAGTAGAGTGATGTGTAAGGGAGTAGATGCATCACAGCAGCAGTGCTTATGTATGATAGTATAATTTCAAAACTGTGATAGTATATTTATGACACTGCGATAGTACATTTTCGATACTGTGATAGTATATTTTCCTGACACATTGAGTATATTTGGTAATACTTGGTAGTATCTTTTATTGTGCTTAGTAGTAGCTTTTATTACAGATTATGGTAGCTTTTGTTGCTGACAGTAGTAGTTTTGATTTATGATGGTAGTAGCTTTTGTTGGTGGTAGTAGTAGTTTTTGTTAGTGGTAGTAGTAGTTTTTGTTGCTGGTAGTAGTAGTTTTTGTTAGTGACGGTAGTAGCTTTTGTATTCGGTGATAGTAGCTTTTGTTGTTGGCTGTAGTAGCTTTTCTAGCTACGGATAGTAGCTTTTGTTGTTGGTTGTCGTAGTTTTTTTTTGTTGGTGACAGTAGCTTTGTTTTTCATATGCTTAATAGTATTTTTTATAACTGGTGATAATAGTTTTTTTTTTTTTGTGACAGTAGTTTTTGATATGCTCAGTAGTATCTTTTGTAGCTTGTGGTAGTAGCTTTTGTGGTTATTGGTAGTAGCTTTTGTGTTCATTGGAAATCTTACAGTAGTAGCTTTTGTAGGCGGTGATAGTAGTTTTTGTAGCTGGTGGTAGTAGTTTTTATGGCTGGTAGTAGTAGTTTTTGTGTTCGTCGAAAACCTCACAGTAGTAGCTTTTGTAGGCGGTGGTAGTAGCTTTTGTATGCGGTGGTAGTAGCTTTTGTAGCTGGTGGTAGCAGTTTTTGTGTTCGTCGGAAACTTTACAGTAGTAGCTTTTGTAGCTTGTGGTTGTTGCTTTTGTGGCTGGTGGTAGTAGCTTTTGTGTTCATCGGAAACCTCACAGTAGTAGCTTTTGTAGGCGGTGGTAGTAGCTTTTATAGCTGGTGGTAGTAGCTTTTATAGCTGGTAGTAGTAATTTTTGTCATCGTCGAAGGTCGGCCGGAAACCTCGCCGGAGGTCGGTCGGAAATCTCGCCGGAGGTCAGCCGGAAATCTCGCCGGAGGTCGGCCGGAGACTGTTCTGAAATGAGAGTGGTTGTTAACTTTTTATATTAGTGGCATTCTTGTAAATATAAGGGAGAAAATCTAATTTTTTTTATTGGATGACAATATGTAATTATGTTAAACTTTAATACTTAATACAAAACCTTATTTAGACTTGGGTGGACTTATGTGGATAAAAATGTTGGGGTGGATCTATGTGAGAAAAAATGTCTCCAAATGGACTTATATGTAATTGGCCCCTAAAACAACTCTATCATGACACTACTTACGTATTTAACTTACTTATTATCATACGTACCCTAATACTTCTCTTGTTGTACGTTTCTAATTCTTTGCAGTCATCTTGTTGTCTCCTTTCTATTCCTAGATCGCTTTTTTTACAAACTACTTTACATTTCTTATCAATCTCAGAATTTCTGCTCTAAATTCCTAATCCCTCTACTAATGTTAGGCGTAGTATAGTTCATTTTTAGATAATAGTACAAACATTGTGTTTTTTCAGCTATAGACATGAGTTGGGACCAAAATGGAAAACAATCATTCAAGCCATAAAGATACAGTACATATTTAACCATGAAGTTGTAAACAGAAATTTACCAGGAACCACTGTTTTATTACAAAACCCAATAGGGTTCTATTTTTTTTTTTTTTTTTGGGTCAAGAATCCAATAGGGTTCTAGACAAGAGGGGTAAATGGTCCCAATACTCTTCCTTCTGTTTAGGGTAAAACTTATTACAAAGCCAAATAGGGCACCCTTTCTGGGCTCTAGTCGGTTTTATGTGACCAGAAGATAAGGACAAGAGAAGTTTTAGAGGGTTCTCAAGGGGGTCAGCCTTGGTCTGTCCCATATCTGTGAAACTTGGCTGCCATTCTGTGAGTATGTCTGAGTTCTCAGACATAGATTTGGGTATCTTTTGACAGAGCTAGGAGAGTTACTCACCTCCTCTTATCAACAATTGTATTATTCCAAGGGGTTATTTGGACTTTAGAAATTCCAAGCTTGGTCTATCTCCCCTCTAAGGGTGTGTGTTAGGTGACAAACTTGAAATGGCCTATCCAATACAAGGCCCACTAGTTAATAGAATGACATTTTTTCTTTAGGTCCACAAGGAATAAATTGACAACTATATTTCTGATAACCTCATTCAGAAATGTTAGATATCCAAGTGTAATATTAACTTCATACAGAAATGTTATGTTATACATTAGGAAGGAATAATGAAAAAACAAAGATAGAGAGAAAATAATCACATTGTACTCAAATTTCTCTTTAATTCACACTGTTTAGCAATTTTACACTTTTGAAAAGTGTCAAGTACAAGTCGTATGTTAAACTACATAAGAAGAAAAACTCAGAAGATGGACAATACGTTGATGAATTATTGAGAATTAAGACGGCTAATAAAATGTTGAGAGAATTGTCTTAAAAAGCTAATGTAATTCTTTTTATTTATTTATAAATTTTATGAGTTTATGAGTAGTTTCACCTTATATTAAGTATTGTTCTTCTCACTCTAGGATTTAAATTTTGTAGTCCGTATGCCAACGACATTTGCTTCTCACCGGATCATGTAAACACTTAAACCACAAACTAAACAACCAATAAGTTCTTTTCTTTTTTTTTTGGTCGTTGAACAACCAATAAGTTCATCACTTCAATCAATCTCAAAATAGTCACAACACAATGATTTTTCAGAGCATTGCCATCAATTAGATCTCATCACATATCGAATCAATGCCAAATCACCTAAACCTAATAGGAGACCATCGAAGAACTTGTAACAACTAAACTAGGGACTTTTTTCTTTTTGGGAAGAGAACTAAACTAGGACACTATATGATTCTCGTGATGTATCTACAACAAAATGGAAATGCATGTAACCAATCAATTAGAGGGTATCCCTACAACAAAATAGAATTGCATTTCAAAATCTCTACCAAGGACCACAAGAACATATGTCCACCACCACCTCAAGAACCCGTGTGTGTTTAATTCAAATAGCTGTTGCCTCAAGTATTGAAGCACCTTGGTGTCATTTAGATATCAAGCTACGGTGTAATAATGTGACATTGACTACACAATTCCCATGTTTTGTAATGTGATATAGACATTATATATTTAGAACTATATATGAATTGAATGAAATAACTAGGCGGGTAGTAGTAGAGTATATATCATTGTCTTGGTGGAAACAAGAGGTTCTGGCTTTTATGTGTGTAGCCTCATACCTCATCCTTCAACCCCTAAAAATGGCATTAAAAATTTGGGTCCAGATTTTTGCTACAAGAAACCAGAGCCCGTGACCGTTGTCATAGTACACCAATGAAAGTTGGTATGCTATCAACTCTTCAGCCCCTTTGGGCACAAACACAGATGACTAGATAACATTGAAGGAGATGAAGCTTCATTTCATCACAAAGATTTTAGTGATTCAAAAACAATTTGTTGGGACCTGGCCACTTGAGTTCCTGGAATATGGGTATGGAACATGAATGACTTCTTCTACCATACTGTAGAAAACGTTATAAAAATTGTCAAGTTCTGTATGTAACTTTTTCAAGTTCTTGGTAAAGGGCGTGTCTAGTTGTAGGTAATTCCCTTCTAAGTTACTTCTCCAAATTTTAGATAATGTTGGGGTGGAGTTGCTGTATGTGCGTAATAACATTTTGATGCATAAACGTTTCTGTTGATTGTTTGTTTTTACGACAATTTCATTGCAATCTATACATAAACATGATACCAAAACTCCAAAAGGATACAAAATAATAATAACACGAGAGAGGGTGACTCTTTGTTGGGGTTATAGTTTGTTTGTGGGGGGGGGGGGGGGGGGAATTAATCTCCTTCGTTCTATCTTTTGTGGTTTTAGAGCTAGCATATTCTCACAATTTGTTTGTTCCTGGATTTGTTAGGGTTTATTTTGATGTCCAGCTTCGCTTTCCAGGATCCTCTCTCTAGTTGATCAGCTTTTTGTTCCTTGTTTGTGTATTTTGGTGTAAGACTACTTGTTTAAATACCTGATGTCTATATATTGATACGAGAAACATAGGTACATGTCTTACTCATCTAATAGTTCGTAGAAGATTGGCACACCAAAGCATGAATTGGTTTACCGCATTTTGAACAGCCTACCATTCAAAAAATAAAATAAAAAATGAAACACACCAAAGAACTGAAGAAGGCTGTGAGAAAATTGTTTCCAAAATCCTGTAAGTAGAAGTTTGCCATTAACTTATATAACCTAGCAGAATACTTGATTGCATGGCCATACATTGATACTACTATCCTGGCAAAAGGAGCTCAAGATATCCGAGGGCACGGTTAGGGGAAAATAGTTTAGTATCCAACCTAATGAAATCAGCACAGGCAGTTATGAACATTTCCGACAAACAAAACAGTAAAGATTGATCCCATAGACATCACAAGAAGACCAATTTTCATCCTCCTCGCATATGTGCACCTAACTCACCAAATTGATCATCGGCTTCAACAGTATCCTCAGAAAGGCGCACAGCATCAAGCTTCTGTTTCAAGATTTCTATGGCATTGAGTAGCAGCTGAGAAGCTTTAATTGCACCTGTAGATTCCACTGTGAATATAAAACTGTCTTCTTTGGCAGTGATGTCCACAAGCCCAGGCTTCCCCATAGCTTCTGCTTTCTTGATCACTTCATCATCATAAGTGTATGCTTCAGGATCAACCACCACGACCTTTGAGGTGAAAAAATAAAAAAGAACAAAGATATTAGCATGGGCCCACAGTTAGCTCGTGATTATATATAATGAGGCAACAACAAACAGATTATAGAAATAAGAAAAAGGAACTGTTATCTTTAGCTTTTATTGGACATCCATAATTAAACTTGTCCAAGCAAGTTGTTATAACATAACACTAAGATTCATACAAACTAGCTAACAAATGGCACATATGAATCTACTGAATATCACATTTCCACTATTTGTACTTGGTCATTTAGATGTATGTACAATAGAGAATAAATATGTTAAATGCTTCTATTGGATTGAACCTGTTGGTTGTAAACACTTCTATCCTTAATTGAGGTCCACCAAAATAAAGAATCAACAGAATAATTATATTAACGGAAGCTATAATTCCACTATAATTATATCACCACTCATTTGAAATATGGAAAATGACTCGAAAACTTTTCAGCTGTCAAAGTTGAATAAGCTACTCACATTATGTGAATTAATAAAACCATGGTACAAGTGCATCAACTTCATACGTAACCAACATACAACAATTCAGATAGCATGGGATGACCAACTCTGAGATGAATCTCCAAAGATATTTTCAAAAGGTGGTTGTTCATTAACCACAGGCAATTGTTCTCAATAACAGTACCTCAGTTATACAATATCTATCATGACCTATTCATTCCTAGACAACAAACAATCTATTATGTAAACAAAATTTTCTCCAGTCTCTGCAGCCCAATAACGTTTATCCCATGTGCTCATTAGATGCAGTAAACATCTAACCACATACTGCTGATGCCATGATGTAACTATCTCTTAACTCCTTTGAAAAATGGATTATTATTTATAGAACTTACATGTTACAAGATTATAAAGATGCATGTTTATAAAAAGGTTAAATAAATGCAGTTTGTTTCATACACATCACACCGTGCCAAACAAAACTACACACCACCTTCCAACCCACCCCCCAAGAAGGAAAGATATATATATATATATACACACACACACACAAAGCAAGATACCATAAGATGAGTCATGACACACAAAATCATTACACAAAACCTTAAATCCTATACATATGCAGGGGTCAAGAAAAACAAGCTCATATGGTGAGCAACGGTACAACAAATGAAATACCATACTACAGAAAATTCTTTACTCCCGAGCTAATTGCTTATATGTTCTACAACACATGATACATTCATTGATACTCCATAGTATCTTGTATACTGAAAATATAAAGTTCTTCAGAAACATCATATCAAACACTTCTTGGTTTACCTAGAACTGGTCGACCTTTTTTTGTAAGGCACATGAACACTGGTCTTGAAATTTCACAGGGAAAACAAGCTCAGCTTCTTATATCATTAAAGCGTAAAGAATATCTCACGGATTTTAGACACGAGAGAAGCCTAACCCAGTATACTATGAAGGGAAATTGCAGGATCAGAAATTCAGAACCCTGCTGAGGCATTTTCCTACAGCACTGTCCCAAACATGGCATACACATCAAACAGTATATTGCCGGCAAAAGAATGAAAACAGTATGATAAGCTTGGTCCATATCCTATGTCCCCTGAGAACACCAAGTGTACACTAATACTTCATTACAATTGTATTCATACTTGGTAAGGCTGAGAAACATGAAGCTTCCTCAGACTTGAACCACTAATGCCAAAAATCAGACATCAGCACACCAACATTTAGAAAGCAATGACCTTTACCAGATGTTTCCAAACCAAATTCAACAATGACACAATGTAAGCCTCTACATGATGTAACTATCATATTCTTTCAAAATAAACACAGATGCAAAAATGTACCAACCTTGCCAGTATTAGGATCAATCTCAAAGACTTTGGTAGGACTGCTATCAACCCAAGCTGTCTTCTCCTCGAGTGACAAAGTCTCCATCATCTCCTCATTGATGCGAATGTCAGGTTCATACATGAAAGTGACAGTGGCCGCAGGTGACCACTTTGCATGATCTTTCCCAATCCCTTTCCTAGCAATAGCCCTCAGCCTCAGCTCTTGCCCCCTTCGCAGCTTCACAATGATAATCCCCCTACACCATCCGAATTTCAACACACATCAATCACATGGACTCAAAATTCAACACAAAAGTTACACTCACAACCAAAAATAAACTAAATCAAAGCAAGGCAATGTCAAACCCTACGAAGCCCTAACCTTAAATGAGCTTAAACTATCCCAATTTCAACATGCATTAACCACTTGGATTCAAAATTCAACACAAAAGTTTACACTTTTAACCGAAATCAAACTGATTCAAACCCTAAGAAGTTAGGAACCCTAAAAATCTGAGCTTTTAAGAGAGAGATACCTCTGTTCGGAGGCTTCGTAACCGGAGGCGTCGGAGAAATCGACGGGGACGACGGTGTGGTCGGAGCTGAGGAGCTCCTTGCTGGTGACGTCGAGGGTTTGGTCGGAGTGGCAGCGGGCGCGGAGGTGGAACTCGACGGAGCAGTGCACGCACTGGCCGTCGCCGTCACAAGCGTCGCAGTCACGTGAGAAGCGCATGCTCAAGGCGCGGTCGCTGGTCAAGGGGATGAGGCCGAGGCGGTGGGCGATGAACTCGTCGTTGAGCACGGAGGAGTTGATTTCGATCTCGACGAGGTCGATGGCCACGGTGGGGACCTCGGCGATCATCACGCGCCGGAGCGCGTTGGCGACGCTCGCGTCCGTGTCGCGGAGCTCGAACTTGAGGTAGTCGTGCCTCATTTCACGGATTTTGACCCGAGGGAACCTCTGGTATGACTTCCCCTCCATCCTTTCTCTCTCTCTCTATCTCTTTCTCACTCTCAGAGAAGGGTTTTGGTGAAAGAGATTGAAAATAGAGAGAGAGAGAGGGTTTTGGCGTTTGGGGTTATACAGCTCTTCCTTTACTAAACTGCCAATTTTGCCCTCTCGCGTTTAACACACTTTAATCTTACCTCGTTAAATGTACGGTTACTCAGACCTTCAAATTTGCTCGGTGGATCTTTTTTTAAATTTTTAAAATAACTTTGTTTATGTAATTTATATATATATATATTAATATATTACTCATTACACCTCTTATTCACTCATTATATATCTAATTCTTCTTTTTTTTCTTTTTTTTCTTTTTGCATGCGAACATCTATTCCTGACTTTCATTCTTTAATATTTTTTTATTTTTTCTTTTGAAAGCAAACTATAATATCCTGAAAATTTGATATCAGTTTCTAATTTTATTTGGGAATTTTCTGTTAGAAGTTAGTGTGTTTTGAGGTTCAAAGGAAGAGCAGAAGTGTTCGGATGCATAAGTTACCCAAAACGATTCTACTTTCTTTAAGGGTTATAGAGTTGACTTTTTATTCGTTGGGTTTCTTGAGAAACGTTCTTCACGAAAGTTGTAGAGTACGACGATACGAGTTCGTAGACACGTGACACGCGTTAATCGGAGTTCGTACAAGAAAGTTATAGTCAACAAAAGTTCCTACCATTTTTTGGAACTTGTCTTTAAATAGAAAAGAAAAATCAAAAAACTCAAACCAACAAAATCAGAAAATCCCGCATCTTTTTCCTCCTCCCAACCTCCTTTAGTTTTTCAGCCATATCTTGGTCATCCGAGCTAGGATTTGGGCAAATGAGGTACCGTTGGAAAACTTTCTTGATTCTCTACAAGTCTGTAGTGGTTTGGTAGCAAGATTCGAGCAGTTGGAAGTGCAGCAAGGCCGGGAAGCAGCGGTGGCACTGTTTTGGGTTCGTCGTCGGAACTCCTAATTCCAGTCACCTTCCGAGACAACTCTTAGGGGCTTTTGAAGCTTGTGAGACGTGGATCAATCCCTCCAAGCCTCTTGAACCGACTTGAAGTGTGGAGGATGAATTAAGGATTTGAAATTCTAGGGTTTCAATCACCCATTTTACTTGAGAGGTAATTTCCACATTCTATAGTTATAATTGGACTTTGTGATAGTTGAGACTATTGTAAGGCTTGTTGAGATGAAGAGTTTGGTTTATGAACCATGACCCAATTCGTGGGTCGCCGATGGCGTGTGGGGCACACTCGCCGTCGCCTGTGGCAGTGCGTGGCGGCGTGTGTAGTGTTGGTTGTTGTGGTTAGCTAGCTCATGTTGTTGTAAACTTGTTGAGATTTGGAATTTTTAGGTTTTGAGTAAGGATTGCATGCTAAGACTTTATGTTTAATCCTAGACTTGTGAGAAGTTTTGAGTTTAAGATTTGAGGATTAAAGGCAGTTGTATTAGGTCGTTAAGTTCGATGACCTTAGAAGGTTGTCCTCTTTTGGTCTAAGGTTTAGTTTAAGGGTATTTTGATATCATTTATTACAATGATTACTAAGGTTGTTAATGGTGTTATTTAGGTAACTTGTGAAGTTGATTTTGAGCTGAGCCTTTTTTTGTGTGAAGACGTAACGAGAGTATTTAAGTGAGTAAAATTTCAGCAAGGTCCACTTTGGGACCAATTATTTATAATTATTATGAGGATGATTATGATGATTTATTTTGATGATGATGATTATGATGAATGATAATTAGGATGATTATGATGATTGATTTTGATGATGATTGTTATGAGGATGATTGTGATGATGATGATTATGATAAAATGATGATGATGATGATGATTTTGATGACGATGATGATTTTGATGATGATTATGATATGTTTTTTTTCTTTGTTTTAAAATATATAAGTTTGATTGCCAACGGTTCATAGGTAAGATAAAACAAGTTTTTCTATTATATGATTATTTTTTAAGGTTCATGTGATCATAATGTTTTTGGTTATTGATAGATTATTCTTGTGGGGATATCTATGTTTGTTCATATAAATATATCTATAGGGAATGATATAATTTTTATAATGTGCTCCTTGTGTTGATTTATGATGATTTTATTATATTGTGATTTGTGGTTTAGATAGTCAAACCGGGTTTCAACCATTTAATCGGGTGATTTGTTACGGTTATGATGATTCTATTCTTTTGTGAAATGTTGTGTAGATAGTCAAACCGGGTTCCAAGCCTTTAATCGGGTGATTGATTACGGTTATTATTATTTTGTGATTTGATATTGGACAGTTAAATTGGGTTTCAAGCCTTTGGCCAGATGATTGGTTACGGTTAGGAATATAGCTCTAGTTAGTTTGTCGGTGTAGGTCATGAGAGCTACCTTAAGGTATCTGGGACCCATAAGTACATAAATTGTTGTTGTAGGTCATGAGATGTATTTATTAATATCTGGGACTCATGGGTACATGTACATTTATAAAAGTATTGGTTATATGGTTTTAACATTATTTTTGATTGTTGTCATTTAACTTCCTTGTTTTGAGTATCTCCTGAACTATGCTTAATGCAGGAGATTATTTACTCTTATTTGTGTGATTTTTAGTGCAATTCCTGAACTATCATTTTTGCAGAATTCACTTATGATTTTGATTGTTTTGTGAATTGTTGTGTTTTCTTATTTACTTTCTTTTGAATTTTATTGTTTTGAGGCGATTCCTGAACTAAGTTCTAAAGCATGAATTACCGGTTTTATCTTATGTGATGTTAGGTTGAGTTATTTTTGGGAGTTACTCATACTGACTTTTTAGCTTACCAGGTTTGTTGTTTACAACCCGGTGCACCAATTCATAGTGTAGGGGTTAGACCTGCAGGTGATGATCAGCAGGGTTGAGGCGGAGGCATAATGACAGAGTTTTTAGTTGTTGTACACTTTATACTATCATGTTTGGTAGACATCATTAAACTCATTCGAGAGTTTTCATTTTTTGACTTTTAAGTTTATGTAAACAAAGAAATGTAATATTTAACTCGATGTTGAGTTGTGTTGACATTTATATTTCTAGCTTTTGAGTTTAGTTTCTTTAAGTTTGTTGAGTAGGTCTTAGGAATTACATTATTTTGAGATATATCATACCCAAAATTTTAAAAATTATCCTTCGAAAATTAGGGTGTGACACAAACCTCCATTCCCGACCTTGATTTCTTGATTTTCTTTATTTTTTGTATTTTTTATTTTGCATAAAATGTCACTAGACATTCATTTTTTGATCAAATTGTAAGAAATAATTTTCAATGACATCAATTTTCGAGAAAAGTTAATTTGAATCATAAAGAATACTATTTTCTTAAAAATTAAAAAAAAACAAGGATTGTGTTTCAAATTTTATTTGTTGATCATCAAAAGAATGCTCTTACATGAATTATTCTATATTTTTGTTACTTTTGTATTTCTATTTTACATATACTATTATTTTTGTAAGTTTATAAGTTTTGTTTTTATACCTCATGATGATAAATTATTTTAATAATTGATAGATCATAATTTTTGTAAAAATATTATGATACTTATTTATTTTTTTTAATAATTAATTTTTGTAAAAATATTTTTTCACTTTGTATATGCATGTGACATGTATGATAATATAAATATATAAATGCTTTAATAAGTATGTTGTAAAACTAGAAAATAAAAATCAATAAGGAAATAGTAAAATGTATTAATCCATTATTATTAAATTAGAAAGTTTAGATTGAATAAATGTAATATTAATTTTTTGTTTAATTAATGTTCTTAATAGTTATGGTGTAAAAGGATAAATATGTCATTTAATTATTCATAATAGAATGAAGTCAATTGATAAACAACAACAAATTGAAAGATTCAAATAGATCGAAGTACATAACCCAAGTTAGGGTAAGACTGGGCACAATACGGAAGTCATCTATACTTGGTTCTAAGACCATCTTCCATCATAGGCTAAAAAGCCAAATATAGTTTATGTTTACTCTTACCATAACCCAAATTTCAATTCCCAAGGTAAAAAATTTAACCTAAGCTATTTGGTAAGCTAAATTTGGCCTTCCATTTCCATAAGTTAAACCCAAATAATTTTTTTTTTTTCAGATCTGCCCTTCTAGCTACTATCTTATTTCATTTTGTATCATTTTTAAATTTGAACTAAAAATCTTTAATCTCTCACAACTACATAATTAAAAACTCATTTCTATTTAATTTTTTTACCATTGCGAAGATCTCGACGAGACCTTTCATATAAGCCTCATATCTAATATATTTAAATAAAATCATATACTTAATTAATTATTGAATTAAAAAAAGTACATAGCTTATTCATGTAAAAGGGTTACACACTTAATAAAACGTAAACAACACAAAATGCTAGACTTAACTAAATTATAACATAACGAAATAACTAACATAAAATGCTAGACTTATTAAAAACACATTATTTTTCAATAAAAAAACCCATATCATAATAACCATCAACAATAATTCAGTACTCCACCGTTTTTGTTATAGGGCTTCTCAATGTCCATTGCTTGTTCCGGTACCTCCACTTTGTCCATAGTATTTACTGTTTCCATATCCAAAAGGTCTTTCATAAAGACTCATTTCTCTATAGTCACCAATTCCTCCATAATTTGGCGTTGCTTCGTATTCACCATTTGATCCATATTGATTTGAAATTTGAAGTGCATTACCAAAGCTTTCAGAGTTGAACGTAGCTTGTGTGTCACCTTGGAATGGATTCATGTTAGCAAAATTGGCATAAAGCTCATTATGAACTTCGAGATACTCTGATTGAACATATTTGGCAGCGACATGGAAGCACATAAGTTTGAAATCGTGATCAATAAATGTTTATTTTCAAATAAATATTTTTTTTTATTTTTTTTAATTTTCGTTGGTTGTATCTCTTTTAATTATCGTATATTTCCTAAGGAATAAGATCCATGTCCTTCTCAATATTTGTAGTTTCAAATTATTTTTAATATTATATATATATATTTATATATATGAGAAAAGAAAAAATATGCATAGAAATATAACATTACATATATATAACAAAAGAATTAAATTTGGCTTTACCTTTGTACTTAGCTTACGATGAGAGACCTTGGTAAGCTAAAAAAGGATTCCACTGAATATTCTTGTTTTATAGGCTAGATTTGGCTAAGGATTTAGCCTACCGTGAGAGATGCTCTAATACGGTGGCCTTGGTCATGGTTGGTCTTCTGGCCAGACCAACACCCATAGCTTCGCTGTCGGACGGGTTTCAAGTGGCCTGAGTTGCTCCATGTGAAGCGGCTGGGTAATGGTTTCTCAGGCTTTGCTTTTGACTTGGATTTTATAGTCACTTTGGATTCCGATGGTTGTGCTTGCTGGGGTTTGTTGGAGACTTTGTCTTAATGAATGATGACGCTGGTAGCTGTTTTCGAAGGAAGCAAGTGCCAATGGTTTTGTTTAGAAGGTTTCGTTTTGAAAGGAACAAATCATGATCATGATGTGATGGGCTGTCGTGGCGAGATCGCCAGGGAGCTGTGGTGGCGCGGTGGGAGGATGGGCATTGACGACGTCAGGTACAGAGGTAGTTGTTGCGTCAAAGTCAAGGTTTTGTTTGATGGGCCTTCTTTGGTTACTTCTTTTGGGCTTCTCCAGGTTTCAATGGTGGACTAGAGTTTACCTTAGGACCATCTTTATATTTTAGGTTTTTACTATAAATCATGTTGGAATGCTAACCACGATGTCATGCTGTGACGACTCAAAATTTTAAAGAAATAATATTAATATCTAAACTAATTTTCTGCATTGTTGGTTTTAAACTTTTGTGTGTGTGTATATATATATATATAATTTTCTGCATTGTTGTTTTAGTTGTTTAGATTATTTCTATTTTTCTAGGAGAATTTTTATCCCATAAAACAAAACCTGGCCCAATATCAATTAACCCAAAACCTGAGCCCAAACTAAAACATTGTTTAGGAAGTGTTGTGGTAGATGGATAGACAAAAAACACGAGACTTAAACTTAAAAACTTGTCATTCTTCTTCACCGACTTTCTCCTCCACCAGATGTTTCTCAATCCAGAACCATGATCAGTCCCATCCGAAATCTTGCTCAACCACCTTGAAATCCCGAAACCGACCTAGAAAAGCTTAAACAAGAGTAGCCGACCTTTTTAAGCAGGACGTGTCAGTTGCCTGGTGACCAGTTGATGACTCCTTGAAGCTATGCAGTAGGAGCTAGAATCCTAGGGGTCTAGCCTAGTACCTAAATGGGTAAGATTTCAATTGAACAATCCAATTTTGCTTTTTGTGTTCTTCTCTTGGACGCCAAGTTATCCCCTGTTTAGACCCTATAAATAGGTAGAACATTCTGCATTTTGAGATAGGTTTTCAGCAGCTATTCGTACTTAGAGAGAGACATTGGTGTCAGGTGTGATTCTTTTTACATTCTAACCAATTGGTTTGTTTATATGTTCTTAGTTTGTGAAACTAGATTTTGAATTCATGTTGGAATTTTTGTATGATTGTTTATTTGATTGGAATAGTTGCTATTAAGAATTGGTTTTGTTGTTGAGTTCTGTGGCAAGTAGGATTACTAATCCTTTTGTTTTGGTTATCTTTGATTTGATTTCTTTGTTAGCCAAATCAATTCTTTTATAATATTAGCAGGTAGAGAATCAAGTTTATGATGATGTTGTTGTTGTTTTTGTTGTTGTTGTCAGGATTCTTGGTCTTAAACACTTTCCTTCAAACTTGAAACATAGACATACATCAACAGTTTTTTCTCTACTGTATATAAATTTCGAAAAATCATAAGTAAATGTAGAAAAATTCTTTTTGTGCGATTCTAGTTCTTGATTGATTTTTAGGTTGTATTTTTCAATTGTTATGGAAAGACCAACCTGAAATTCTTAACCGATCTATACTGTTTTTAACCAAAAATGTCTGCTGGTCAGGAAGTTAGGCATATATTTTCTGATTTTGTTCCTTTGCTTTTAGTCTCAGTGTTTCCGTATGATTCTTACTCTTTTTGGTATGATATTATATAGATATATAGATTAGATTTTAAGGTTCTTATACATGTTATTTGTTTCTCAAATTGATATTAGAGATCAAAAATTTGGGTTGCTTAAAGTCAGTTGAAAGATTAGAAGTTTATGACTTACATGTTGCTTCTTTGTAGTTGTCTTTGTGTCATTTAATATCAGCCTTTTTCATTGAATGTTTCATGTGCTTTCTGTATATTAAAACATTGGAGTATTTATGTTTGGTTACTAGAAGCTTTGTATCATTTAGTTTGTCTGTTTTTGCTTTCAAATACTTTAAATAGGCTGTTAACAGAAAATTTTCAGAAAATCCTAAAACTGTAGCTGAAATTTGAAAATTCATAACTAATCCAATAAAAATCGTTTTAAGGTGTTTCCAACTCTCAGAGTTTCTTTGGTTTGTATGCTACAAGTTACTAGAAACCTTGATGTCAAATTATGAACGGTTTTGTACAGTTTTCAGTAGTTTGTAACTGGTTCAGAAAAAGCTTGTTGTGTTAAAAATGGTTTAGGTACTTTATCTATTGTTTCAGCATTTTAGCTTAGCCTTATAAGAATGTTTAAACTAATAATTGTATCTTTTATTTGAAGCTTGATACTTGAAGTGAAATCCGGCAAAGGTAGTAGGAAACTTGGGGAACCTCTATGCTTGCCTTATATGTGGTTATATGGATTGTTTGTTTGTATGAATTGTTTGTTTTCTTGCTGCTAATTTACTGATATGGTTTGTTTAAATTCATAAAGATGTTGTTTCCATATAAAACATAAGGGAAATGTTAGTACTATGCATAAAACACTTGGGATAATGAAGTGAATAATAAAACTTTTGTGTAGTTGAGTCCATATTTTCAGCATGAACCATATCCCAAGTATGCCCATGTTGATGTGCAAGTAGTATAGGTTATGGAAAGGGGTAATTCAGGATTGGCGAAAGGGGAATAACAAGATGACTAGCAAAAGGGGTTAGAGGGAGATAGTTCATGTAAATATATAGATACTCCAAGTCAGTACTACTAGAAAAAAGTTCATAGGTGACGAAATATTTTCGTCACCTAAGAGCTTATGTCGTCATGTAAGCACTGAGATGACAAAAAATTTGTCACCTAAGGGCGGTGGTTAGAGCACTTAGGTGACGAAAATAAGTGTTTCGTCATCTTAGTCTTTACTAATAAGATGATGAAAACTATTTCGTCACAAAATTGGTTAGCTAACGAAAACTGTTTCGTCGCCACAGTACTAAAGTAACGAACATATTTCGTGGTCTAGGATCTTTTGTGACGTAGTTTTACCATTTCATCACCAAAACACTATTACCACAAAAACCTGGAAGTTTTCTGACAATTCGTTCATCCAACTAAGGCCACGAAATATGAACTTTCGTCACCTTAGTGCTATTTATTTTTAATAAATATAATCATTTAAAATTATTAATATCACATTTAATACTAACATAAATATATTAAAAATACAAAATGACTCAATATTTCTTCATCCACTATTCACCAATTCATAATCAAGTTCATACAAACTCAAGAGTACTTGAAAATATAGACTTGTTCATACAAAATATATATTAGAAAATAAACTAGTAACTATGAAGCAATGTTAATCGAATCATTGCTACCATCATCATGATCATCATCATTGGGCTGCTCTTGGGGTGGGACTACCGGCTGGCATGCGCCGAAGTTGGTGAAGAGAAACTGCTCACACTGTTAAAGACGTGCCATGATCTATACGTTCTCCTCCTTGGCCTTTCGGGCTTCCTCATTGGCCTTTCAGGCTTCCTCTATAATTTCATCGTATTAAGACTTTGGTTACTGTTCTAATATTGCATATGTTGCTGTTCAATTAGGTACTACAAGCTTATTCATCAAAAATCTCAGACACAAAACTGACCAAATGAATAGTAGTAATACAAGTAACTATGACCAAACACACATAATTTTTTATCGATATTTGTCATTCAAATTAGTAAATGCATAGTCTTGCAAAGATTACTTCCTCAAGCATTCATTAAGTAAAAAAAACTTCATATCATCAACACATTCAACACCAACTGTTATCAACAAATTAACCAAAATACAACAACAACAACAAAAAGAAGCAAATATACAAACCTGCAGTGCACTCTTTGTCTGGAGACATACTTGTATGAGTCACCTTCCATTAACTTCGTCATCCTCACTGTCAAGTACCATATCATCCTTAAACTCAGCAATACCAATCCTCATCTGTTACGGTTCAACCTGCACCCATGTCCACACATTATTAGACATCATATAGAAGTGAGCGAGACTCAATTAGATAAGTAAACAAACATGAATCAGAATAACCAAGTTATCTTAAAGCTCTTCTAGATGAAGTAATTCTGGAAATCACTGATTGAGATACCTTAAAGCTCTTCCAATTTATCCTTAGTTTGTCACTGACAACTACAATCTCACTGGCTCTGCACCCAAAATTTGAAAAAAGAAAAAACAGGATTAGGGGCAGATCTAAAAAGAGATTATGAGAAATATTTAGAATTTGGTCAGACCAAAGAAATTAGAATTTGGAGTGGATCTGATAAGTGGGAAAAAGAATTAAGAAAAAAAGAAGAAGAGAACAACAGAATGAAACTCAAATTGAACAAAAGATAATAAAGTAGACAGAGATATTACCTAGTAGTCATGAGTCTGTGTCACATCTTGACCTTTACAAGAAACAAAACTATAACATATCAGATCTTTATATAAGGATCAAAATAATAAAGCACGTATAGGATTGTAATTTATAGCAGCAGCTAAAATTATCAACAGGAGTACATCTTCAATGGTGGAGGCACAAATGAAACCATTCATGGAATGGAACTTTACTTTGAATAAACTCAAATAAGAAGTTAACTTTCAGGAATTTCAGTATTTAAGAAGTAATGCAAAACTTGATCACAAACTGACTGAATTGTCAGAATATATAGGAAGGAAATGCCAGTTGCAATGTCAACTTGGAAAATTAACCATGAACTCATTTTATGAGAAAATGACAAGAAATCACTTTGGAAACAATCATTAGAAAGTCTACTACAATATTCAAAAAGAACAGAAATGAATTAGTTAAAATGGAGGTTCAAAGCTTAACAGAAAACAAGGCAGCATATTCAAAATTTTGAAACTTTACTAACTGCAGGGTAAACTTTGAAAAATCACTGAGTTTTCAATTTACATTGGAATAAGCTGAAACTTTCCAGATCTCTTGTAGGCTAACAAGGAAGAAACATGTACAAGTTTCGGAAAATTTGGACATTTAAAAGTTAGTTAAACGAATTTCCAAAGTGGCTGTGCAAAACTAAACCGTTTATGCAGAATTTTTAGAAATTATATCCTTCCTTTATGTAAAAGCTAAGAGTTATGAATACAAAGTACTCAAAATCCTCAGTTTTAGAAGTGTTGATATTAATATGTGAACCATGGATAGTGTTAATGGACATAATTTTATTGCTAGGGGGCAGTGGTGATGGAGAATGAGGAATCTGGGTTCGGGCAATGCGATGGGGATGGAGAATGAGAGTTATGGCTTTGGGTAAGATGCGATGAGAGTTAGGGATATAATTGACATTTAACATTCTCACATTGTCCACGTCAATCACTTAACATACATATGGATCTATGTCACACCAATACTCCACCCTTATGAAGTGTCGGGAGTGTCGGCCAATACTCCACCCCTATGAAGTGTCGGAGTGTCAGACACTCCCGACACACCATTACCGATACGATACACCAAAATGTGTGTCCGATACGTCACGTGACGTGTCCAAAAAAATTGACTTTTTGGACACGTTGACCGACACGCCACGTCATCTTGAGACACACCATGTCAGCATCTGAAATGCCACGTCAGCGTGTATTGACTGAAAAAAACAAAAAAACGAAAAAACAAAAAAGTCTAAATCCTAATTGAAGAGGAAGCCCACTTTAACGAAGCCGCATAGAAGAGGAACAACAACAAAAAGAAGCCAAGGATCCATGTCGCCGTTCTCTGTCACTGCGAGAACGACGTCGTCTTTCCCTGTTAGTTTATTGTTCCTCCGTCGACGCTTCTCTGCGAGAATGGCGTCGCTTTTCTCTATCACAACAACTCTTCCTCCGCCGACGTCGCCTCCACCTACAGCCACCGCAGGCCCGGACCTGAAGTGAGGCCCAAGAGGCGGCCGCCTTAGGCCCAAAATATTTAAGGGCACCAAATTTTTCTTTTAAGTATGTGTGTGTATAGAATTTCATAAGAAATTAAAAACCCTAGCCTAAAGTTTCTCCATATTTCTCCCTTCTCGCGACAGGCTAATCAACCGTAAGAGATTTCATAAATTTAGGGAATCTACAAACTCCAACCATCAATTCCTTATTGATAAACTCAAGAGTTGAAGCACCGGAAGCAATATGTCTGGGAACTATAAAGATTTGGTTGTTCAAAGTGATTCATTCTCTCCAGATTCGTTGAATGATTTCAATCTCTAGCTCTCTGTCCCTCTCACTCTTTTCTCCCTTCTCGCGTCAGGCTAATCAATCATAAGACTTTCACAAATTTAGGGAATCTTCAAACTCCAGCCATCAATTCCTTATTGATAAACTCAAGAGTTAAAGCACTGGAAGCAATATGTTTGGGAACTATAAAGATTTGGTTGTTCAAAGTGATTCATTCTCTCTAGATTCGTTAAATGATTTGATTCACTAGCTCTCTGTCCCTCTCACTTTTTCACGACTCCCCTCAATCTAGTTCTCTAAATTATAATCGATCTTTAACATTATTTAAACAATGTGATGAATTTATTCATAATTGAGCATTTTTTTATTAATTAGAAATATATAAATAAGTAATGGATAAAATACTGGTCACTCCTCTTATTTTCTATGGTTCGACAGTTTAGTTCTTTTTTTTTTTTCAATTTCAATAGCTCATTCCTATTACTTTTCAATGTCATACAATTTGGTCCAACTGTTAAAATTGACCGTTAAAGTGTCCACATCCTGTTATAAAATCCCTAAACTACCCCTAGCCTATTACACCCGCTCCAAAACTGAAACCATTTTCCTCCATATCTGAAACCATTTCACTACCTACTAGTAGTTGAGTAGGAAAAGAACAAAAAGAAAAGAAAAGAGAGATGGATGCGGTGAGGCTATGAAGCCTATCCTCCTCGCACCCATTGAAACAACTAATTCACACCACCACCACCACGGCACCACTAGACTTGTCATCCGCTGCTGCACTTCCACTACAACCGCCCCTAAACCCGGAGGCCGCGGCCGCCGCTTGTCCACCTCAACCACCACCTCTGACAAAGACGTTGTTCGAGTCATTCGCTTAAACAAGGTTACTTTCTCTCCCCTCCGAAACCCTTGAATTCAAAAGCCCTAATTTTTTTGTCCAAATTCAACCATTCGATTTCATAGATCAAAACCAAATGAAAACCCATGAACTTACTGTAATCGGGGGGGATGCCATCGTGCAAACGATCTCGACCTCTAGGAACCCACAGTTCTGGGTTGTTCACCATGTCGCTGCTTTCGACGTTGTCCCTTTGATGATTGAATGAAGGCTTGGAATGGGTATGAAGGTTTTCAAAGGCTTTGAGTTTGATGGGTTCTAGAAATTAAGTAGGAAGATCAAACTGCTTTTGAGTTTGATATGGGTTCTGGGTTCTTCATCGCTGCTAAGGAATATCGAAGAGTTTGATATGGGTTCTGGGTTGCGTTGATAAGGGTGTAATAGGCTAGGGGTAGTTTAGGGATTTTATAGCATGACGTGGATACTTAACGGTCAATTTTAACAGTTTGACTAAATTGGACCAAATTGTATGACATTGAAAATTAATAGGAGTCAGCTGTTGAAATTGAAAAAACGAGGACTAAACTGTCAAACCATAGAAAATAAGAGGAGTGACCAGTATTTTGTCCATAAGTAATTATATTTACCGTGTCCAATCCTTGTCAAAAATGTAGTTTTTGAGTTTTGTCGTGTCGCCGTGTCGGTACGTATCGTGTCGCCGTATCTGTGTCTGTGTCCGTGTCCGTGCAACATAGATATGGATTAATTGGTTTGAAAAGTAGAAGGATTGATTGGTTGAAATGAAAAGTATGACGACTAACTGTCGAAATTTATAAAGTCTAAGGAGTGACCAATATTTTGTCCTAAAATAAATTAACTTCACTCTTTGCAACTCCAAATAGAATGAACTATTGGCTCTTCCTTTGATCCTTCACCAGATTTGTTGAGAAGGTTAGAAAACCCATTGGTGGTTGGAAATATGCTAAGAGATTGCTTTACCATCCATTGGATTCATAGATTCAGAAGCAAGAAATTCAGTAATGTACCGGAGTAAACCATTTGTGCCCTATAAGGTGCTTGATGTCAAAAAATATCTAGATATGGTAATGAAATTGTGGTACTACCTGGAAGTTGACTTTTTGTGATACAAGTGACAACGGAAACAGGTTCACCTGCAGCATAACATGTATGCACTCCAGATCCTAAATATATATATTGATTACTTGAAGAAATATGGGGGAGGCATATTTTTGTCTCCTCATAATCAAAGTTGTAACAACTTTTTTTTAATTACATTGAGGATTCATGTCAAGACCCGTCCCGAATTTTAGTCTGAAACCCGAGGTGTGTCCTGCGGGGACCACCTCCAATGAAAACTTACCGAAGGACTCGGCAAACGTCCCTTGAAAATGGACAACCCTAACTTAAGAATTTAAGAACCACTTTTTATTCCAAAAATAAATCTTCAACTACAATCCATAAGTAGCCAGAATACAAACATAAGAATTCTAATAGTATTCAGAGCCACTAAAAAATCAAATAAAATACAACGGAAGCTAACAAACTCCTAGTAGATTAAACATGTAACCTACTGGCGAAATGTAGCTGATAGATGGATCACTATGCCTCGACGTCTCCTGCTAGCCCTCACGCGAACTCTGCAGACTGGGCATTTTAAAAACGAAGAGCCTAGGAGAAAATATTTAACACGTCACACGTCAGAGTTAGTGGACAAAACTGATCTGGCAACAAATAAATATTTCCCCAAAAGAAATGCTTTCGACAGTGGCAAAAACACGAGCTCCACTGGAACGACTCTGAACTGGGGTCCAGCCTGGCTAGAACCCCCAAACTTTAAGAAATTGCTTCTCAGGCCTGGATATTATATATATATAGTATGTATGCACACTCGCCTAACCCTTGGCATGATATCTATGAACAACTTGAATAAGGTAGATATCAAACGAAGCTACTATGCTTGCGTCTAACGCTCACATCACCCCACACCGGAATTGTACCTCGCATATGGGGGAAAGTGGCCGAGTGGTAATATATACGTGCTTACTCCTTGTACGACATCTTTGAATAAATAAATGCAAGATTAGAAAGTCGCACATGGCTACGACACTCGCGTCTAACGCTCATGTCACCCATACCGGAATTGTGCCTCGCGTATGAAGGAAATTACGTATAGCTAGCTAGCATTTAATCATATACATACTATTCTCAGAATTGTACCTCGAGTATAATCACCGAAATTCTCAATTTCGGGAAATATCCAACAACAGAAAAATCATTCAAATGATAAAGCATTTCGAACAAAATATTTAAAAACAAAGGTCCACTCACAACTTAGGCCTAAGCCTGACGTCGGTCGGAGGTCTCCTCTGCTCGAGCCTCCTTGCGTCCTGTTCCAAACATAATTAATTCCTTAAAATAAAACACCGACAAAACATGCATAAATAAATATGCTTCGCGCTCAACCAAGCCTAACACTCCAAAATCTTAAATCCACTGCCAACTTCAAAACTCCACATATTTTACCGACATCCTCAAAATCACCTTCCACCAAATAAAATCTAATGGCTGGATTATAAATTAATAATCCGCCAAAAATACCAAACTTCAACAAATCTCAAACCTATCTAAAACTCCTCCAAAAATTCTAAAACTTATTCCATTAAACTCCTCACATTTTTCTCCACCAAAAACATTTTCTCGGCGGTGGCCGGCGACCAACTCCGGCGACCTCCGATGGTCACTAAATTTTGACAGCATCTTCCTCTCAACCTCCTCTAAAACATTCCTAACTACCACAAACTCCAATTCTAAGTCTAAGCACATCAATCGAACGGAAAAACACAATAAAGCTCTAGAAATTCAAATTCCGATTTCTCCTTACCTAGCTCACGACGGAGCGAGCCCTTTGGAGGGGTTGAAGCACGGGAGGAGGGCTTCCTTTTGAGCCAAGGCTCGCCGGCTATGGCGGCCGGAGGAAGGAGTTCCGGCGAGAAAACCGATTCGGCAATCAGAGCTTCCGGGCGGCGTTTCTCCCTCACGGTGGCGCTAGGGGGGCTGCCACCGGTCTAGGATTGTTGCTGGCTTGGAGACCGACCGAACGGGACCGGTCCGACGGCGAACGGAGGCCGGACGGCGGCGGACTGGCGACGGAAAGAAACCGGCAGAAAACTGGGCTCGGGGAGAAGAAAATCGGGAGGAAGAGAGAGAAAGAAAAGAAGAAGAAATGGGTTGGGCTCGGCCCAGCCGACCCAACACTCCTTTTAACCCAAAATTCCAAATTTCAACACCCCAAAATAATACACCAATAAAATTACCTTTTACTAGCAAAAATTACCATTTTTTACCGTCGTCAAAATTTATTCCCTAGAATAATCCCACAAAATAATCGTCCCCTACTCTTTCTGGAGATCAATTAAATTTTACACTTAATGACGATCACGGTAAAAATTCTTATTACCACCATGCTAGTAATTAAGGTAAAAATTAAGGTTCGGGGCGTGACAACTCAATTACCACTTTAAATACATATTTTACTATTTTAAGAACACATGATTACTAATGTTGTAACTAGAAATTTTCACAATTTTAATGACACATATTACAACTTCAAGGACTAATATTACTAATTTTATGACTCAATTTACAAAGTTGATACATCACATTATTAACATGCATTAACATATTGTAGAATTTTCTATCATTATTAATTATAAAAAAAATATATTTCTTTTATTGGAACAATAAAATATTTAAAAAAATCTATATTTAGTTGTTTCTCGTTGGAGCACATGAAGAATTTAATTTTGAGAAGAAATGCTATGCTACAAATTTAGGGAGTGAATCATTCTTTTTCTTCTTCATCCCAATTTTAGGGAATGAGATGGAAAAGCAGTTAAACATAAAAAAAAGATCAATATTTCCTAAAATTGAAAAAAAATCGAGAAAATAGGATGCTCTAAGCAGCTGTTTAAGGAGTTTAAACACACATTTTACTACTTTAAGGACACATGATTACCAATGTTGTAACTAAAAATTTTCACAATTTTAATGACTCATCAGAGGAACAATTTTATGTGCTATAGCAACTTAGGCGCTTATAAGGAGAGCCTAACCATCAGATGATCAATTTAACAAAATATTTTCATGTGTTTCTAAATCACATATATACAAGTTTTAAATTCGAAAATGGGAAAAAATAAAGTCTCACATGAAGCCGGTCAACGACATTTCATGTAAAAATGAGATTGAAATAAGAGTTGACCGGTTCGATGGGGGCCTAATATCCGAAGCTGGGTGGATTTTTTTTCAGTAGACCTATTTAATCACTATGTCTACATCGGATTGTGAAATTTTTATTTTCACATATTTATGACATTGGATCGCCACGTGCCTATTAAAACGGTTTAACTTATTTAGTAAGTTATATGTAAGTGTACATCATTGTGAACCAACTATACAAAAGAAGCAAAATTTTAGAAAATCTTGTGAAATAAGATGTGATCGGAATAGTCAAATATGGATAGGGTAGAAAATTCACAAACTTTTGGTAACGTTTGCTTCCCAATAAAAGCAGTCAACTCTAAATACGCTTAGGCGCTCCAAAGATAGCCGAACCACCAGAGGGTCAATTTAACAATTTTTTTCATGGGTTCCTAAATCTCATGTATACGAGTTTTAGGTTCGAAAACGGAAAAAAATAGGGTTCCACACGATGTCAGTCAACTGTGTTTTGTGTATAAAATGAAGTTGAATTTAGATTAACTGGTTCGATGGGGTGTCTAATGAATCTGAAACATAATGGATTTTTTTTCTTCAGTAGACCTATTTAATCACTATGACTACATCAGATGGTGGAATTTTTATTTTCACATATTTATCACCTCGGATCGCCACGTGTCTACTAAAGCAGTATAACTTGTTTAGTAAGTTATATGCAAGTGTATATTATTGTGAACCAATTATACATAAGAAGCAAAATTTCAGAAAATCTTTTGAAGTAGGATGTGATCGGAATAGTGAAATATGGATAGGGTTGAAAATTCAAAAAATTTCAGTAACGTTTGCTTCACGATAAAAGCAGTCAACTCTAAATACGGTTTGACGCTCTTAAGAGGAGCCTAACCACCGGAGGGTCAATTTAACAATTTTTTTCATGGGTTCGTAAATCTCATGTAATCGAGTTTTAAGTTAAAAAAACGGGGAAATATAGGGTTTTGAATGATGCCGGTCAACCACGTTTCATGTAAAAAATAAAGTTGAATTTAGGTTGACCGGTTTGATGGTGGATTTAATGAATCCGAAACAGGATGAATTTCAGTAGACCTATTTAATCACCATGTCTACATCAGATGGTGAAATTTTTATTTTCACATGCTTATGACTTCTGATCGCCACATGTCTACTAAAACAGTATAACTTGTTTAGTAAGTTATATGCAAGTGCATATTATTGTGAACCAACTATACAAAATAAGCAAAATTTTCGAAAATCATGTGAAATAGGATGTGACTGGAATAGATAAATACGGTTAGAGTTGAAAAGTCATATATTTTCGAAAATGTTTAGATCTCGATCGAGACGGTCAACCCTATTAACACTAGTTATGCTTCCTATTAACACTTAAACCCTAAAAGTCTAAACCCTAAACCCCAAATTTAAAACCAAACACCAACATAAACAGAAACACGAAACTTAAACCAAACCTAGTTCAGCCTAATTGAGATCTTTGAATGGAAGTCTTCTTCTCTGAATTGAATGCCGCCTTCCCAATTTATTGCCTAACCTCAAATCCCTTCCCAAACCCAAAACCAAATCCAGCTCTCTTTCCCTTCCTCTATCGACCGCAAAAACCACCTCTGTAAATTCGCCGTCTCATTCTCCGACCACCACGACCACCTCCATCTCTTCGACACCAATTCCTTCTCTCTCCGTCGCCGTCCAATCGATTGCCACTCCTCTTCATGTCGTCTCCTGCCGGCGGCCCGACACCAATGCCATTGTCTCTCCTCTTCAGGTATGTAATGGATTAGCTGGAAAGAGGGCCACTACAAACCACAATTGCATAAACAGCGCGTGCCAAGCACTCCCGCTAAAATTTCCGGGTGCGCAGGGCAACTGAGTGATGGGGAGTTGTTGTTCAAAGTTTCCTCTCCAGGCACTGAACTATGCAAGGCAGATGAAAGTGGTATGTGCAGGGCAACTGAGTGATGGGGAGTTGTTGTTCAAAGTCCTCCAAGCAAACAGCACAGGTGGGGGAGCGTGTGAGAATATCACTATCGAGTGTCACTGGCTCCAAGCCCTGGACGAAGGATCTGCTTGCAGGGATCCAATTGGGCGAGCAGGGATCCAATTGAGCGAACATGGATCCAGTGTAACATCTCCCTCCCGGACAGTGGCGTCAACCACACCCACCACAAGAGGAATCTCGGGTTCATCTTCCGGAACACCCACTTGAGAGAGTTTCTTAGAGAAGAGGGTTGCGTACCTCATGTTGCTGTCGTAGTTGTCGGATAACTGATGCTTGAGATTAGAAAACTTTACAAGGAGATCTGCTTGATGTAGAAGATCCATGGATTCAATAGTATATGGATCGGTTTGCACACGGCGCGCGATTGGATTGACCTGAGGAACCGAAATCTGATCGAAAGCATGTCCATCCTCAAAGACCCCATCAGATCGGGTTGTTCCTTCTGCAGCACATGGTGATGAAATACTCCATGTGGCTGTGGCTGTGGCTGTGGCTGTGTATATGTATATATGATTCGATGAGGAACAACCCTAATCCGTATAGGACAAGGATTTGGTCCCTATTAACAATAGGAAACCGAAGTTTCAAGAAACACGCCCAAACTGGATGTACAATTCGTGATCAATTTTCTATTATGTTTTATACGGCTACAAAATCTTTATCAACATTCTAGGAAACTCGCAATACATTATCCTCGCAATCTCACTGATCTGAAAAGTGTTCTAGCTATACACAATGTGGATTTTAATATCACACCTAGAACACATACACAATGACGTCCTTGTACAAACATGCTTGCATTAAAGATGTTCACGAAATCGACATATACTCAAAACTATCATGAATTTCAGGACCGAGTATTGACTGAACTTCTTTTCCGGCCAAAGACCAAAAAGAGTTGAAATACTTGATGATATAACGATGAGCTATGTATATAAAAAGATCGAAAACGAGTATGAAGACCCGTATGAGAAACGATAACTTGGTTTTTGCATTTGAAAAGATTAACTCCTCAAGAGTCAAGAGCATAAAATTAAGGAGCCGCCTAAACATTACTCAGGTAATACCAGGGGAAGGGTAAAGTGGGGAAGTAGACAACAAGAATTTCCTAACAATTTTCTACACTATATTCTACACTATATTCTGATTATAAGTACTAGTATAACTTAGCACAGAGCATAACTTCATCACTCATTTGTCTTGTTCTTCCCTTTTGTTACAATGAATAACACCCTGTTCCACCACCTCGTCCTTCTTCTTCTGCTACCGTTCACCCTAGTATACACCATTACTACCGCCGCCTCATCCTTACCCAACCAGGCTTACCCTGCCCTCACTGAGGACTGCTCGGTGTCCGGCGAGGATGTCCCTATGCCCATACGAAGGGAGGTGTACGATAACGGTCGGATATCGACATTAGTCACAGATACACCCCTGACATGCCAAGTTACGGCGTTAAGGACGGGCTCAGGGAATTCCTGTCGCTTGGCATGAGCATCATAAATGGCTCGGACGCCAACGTCTCGGTGATGAAGTTTAGTGTCCACTCCGGCACTCATGTTGACGCACCGGGTCACTTCTTCGACCATGACTATGACGCTGGCTTTGATGTTGATGCGCTTGACCTCGAATTCTTGATGGTAACTAGTAGAGCACTAGAGCTTGCAGCCTCTTACATAATAAATTAATCTTGATCCATATCATGCATATATAGTATTGAGGATTAGTGATGATGATGGGTGTTTGCTAATTTTCTATATATACTTTGAACTCTTGATGGATATAGGTCCTGCACTGGTGGTTGATGTTCCGAGGAATAAGAACATAACCGGTATGCTCAACAATGTTCTAATTGGTTCATCACAATATACATGAGTATGTTATTGATTCTTAGTTGCTTATTATAGTGTAGTGTGTGTTTTTTGTTTTTGATGAAAGTGTAGTGTAGCACTGTAGTGTGTTAGTATTTGTTATCTTTTTGTAAATTTGATTAGAGTTTTAAATACCTTGAACTGATCAGCTGAAGTCATGGAGGCTTTGAATATACCTAAAGGGTGCGTCGTGTGTTCTTCAGAACCCTTAATTCCGACAGGTATTATGATATCTTATTTTCTAGAAGTAAATTAACTTACTTTTTTTGGCAATAGAAGTAACCTAATTTACTGCATATATGTTGTCTGTCACAATGGAGAGGCTAAACTAACTATAAATAGCATTAGAAACGTGCTAGAGCAAAGGGTAGCAAGGAAGTTAGTTTTTGTGCAAACAAAGAAGTAGTTTTGTCCGATCCATGAAAGACACCAGACGCATTTGGAGTAAATAGATTTCCAAGCTCGGTTACTAGAACCTTGTTATTTGATAATGTGAACTGTTGTCCAAAAGACTTTTCTTCATAATTTTACTTTTCATATATATAAAAAAAATAGTAGTGTACGTCCTGTTCTTCATAAAATACGTATAAGCAAAATACTTTCTTAATTACATTTTCAGGAAGCTTATGTTGAAGAAGGAATTTGATACAAGCGCTGTAGGGTTTATGGAAGATGGGGCAAAATGGCTGGTGGACAACACAGACATTAAACTTGTTGGTAACAGATTTAATTAACCAAGCCCTGCAGTAATATTTTTTTTTAATTGGAGTTAACTAATTAGTAAACTGCACTGTTCTCCTACCTCTAAATGATTAATGCAGAGCTTGATTACTTAAACGTCGCAGCTTCCGTTGATGTATTACCAGTTCATTATGCGTTTCTACAAGGCCGGGTAAGATTATTACTAATTCATTTCGTCATGGATGAGAATTATTGATTGAAGCTGTACAGCACGAGTAACTAAATTGCTAATTATATGGCTCAGGAGATGGTTCTTGTTGAGGGCTTAAAGCTCGACGGAGCTCGATGGTTCTTGTTAGCAGGAATATATTCTTCTGTCCATTGTTGGCCTTTAAGGTTGGTTGGTTCTGATGGATCACCAGCAAAATGCATCCTCATCAAATAATTAAGCACTTGGGATTTAGGGTTTCAGCAGCCAGGCTAATCAACAAAAATGAAACTCATATCATCAGTTCCTCATACACGAGTCTTGTTTGTTCTCGATCTTTTGTTTTCCATTTTATTTTGTGCCTTGGGCATCCTTGTTACCCTTGTTTTCCAAGAAATTATGGGCTTTACAAACATCAACTCAATCCAATAAACATAATTAAGTTTAGAAAAAATTCAGATTATCCCTCAAATTTTTGGTGCCAAAATTAGTTTAGTCTTGCAACTTTTTTTTTAAATCAGTTCGTTTCTTCAACTTTCGTAAACACAGCAGTCGGTCCAATTTTTGAATTCCTCTTAAATTTTTGATTGTTGCTGATGATTTATGGGGTTTACTGTTTAGGGATTTAGTGTTGTTGATTATTGATTTCGGGATTCATATGCATCTCGGTATCCGATTTAGGACATTCGAGGTGAAAGATTTTGGGTTTTTGATACCGCATATGGAACATTAGAATTTTGAATGTTCGTACTTCGGGGTTTTTTTGCCAAATAGATGCATTTTTTAGGGGAAATAAAAAATTATTGGTCCCCTTATTAGTTCTAACAGTGTTGGTTATGTCATATTTCGAGGGAAATTAAAAAATTAGACCTGACTAATATGTTTACGAAAGTTAAAAGGGTGAACTGATTTAAAAAAAAAAGTTACAGGACTGAACTGATTTTGATATATACCAAATATTTAAGGGGTAAACTAAATTTAATCCTTAAGTTTAATTGCTACAGAAGGATACTTGCTCGTTTATTAATTTGTATTTTTTCTCTTAGTAATTAATCTCAATACATCCACACAAGGGTGCTCCTATTTACGGTACCTCATGTAGACACATTCTTGAATCTTGATGGTCTCGTCACATACACAATACCATAGCCTCTTTATTGGGTCTCTTTAAACACCAAAAATGAAAATATACAAAACCCTCGCATCTTCTCCACCCTCACATGTTTTTCGCTACATTTAAGCGTTGCAGCTTTTGTTGCTGCATTTAGTCCATTGTGCTATTAAGGATGACACTCATGACAGGGTATAAAAGCATCAGAGCTTCATCGTTAATGTTCTTGGATAGTTGAATATCACAATCAATAGGTTCTAATGAGGTCGCTATGATGATTCGTTCGCATCAATCGCATCATGGCTCATGAGACGATCATTGTTCAGAGTTTAAATTAAGATCAACGGTATTCAAACACAAGAAAATAGTTGTTATGTTCATTGCTTGCATGCTTTAATGCTGATCGGTTTTGAAGGATCACCCGCAAGATGCATTCTCATCAAATGAAACTTTCTACAATCTTGCATAAATGTGAACAATGAACTTATTTGTAAGCAATAACAGCGATTCAAACTGACCATATGCAGGAAATACGTACATATTGTACCTCTCTACTTGAGAGTTAGTTTGAGGATCCTTAATTTCATAAATTATTTCTTCTGAATTTGAAGGTCTTTATTCTTTGAGAAAAATGCACCAACAGTGTCTGAACTCTTGGAGGACTGTCAATATGGTACCCGAACTTTTAAATGTATCAAAGTGATACCTGGACTTGTATTTTTGTACCAACGTCGTACCTGTCGTCATTTTCCGTCACAGCTCCATCATTGATAAACACGTGCGGGTCATGTGAGTTGGAAATTGAGGACATAAATGACTTTTTCTCCACCCAACCCTATTTCCCTAGTCATGTTTCGGAGAAACAGATTCGGAAGAGAATGCATATCAGAGTTGTCAGAAGTTCTCAAGAGAAATGGAGTGATCAAAGAGGTAATGTTTACTGAATCAAATGTTGGGTCTGTTGGAGCTGGATTTCTTGCTTCTGCTCTCAAAGTGAATGATAGCTTGGAAGAGTTGCTTTACAGGGCTGCAAGGGTGTTCAAGGAGAGTTGCTTCTGCAGACCAGTATAATATGTTGGCTAGTTACAATGAGTTATTGAAGACTGTGTGCTGTGTTAATGCTATGGAGATCTTTCTCTTCAAGACTGTGTGCTGTGTTACGCTGAGGCGCGCACAGTGCTACCAAAATGCTACCCTTACAATGGGGGCCGGATTTTCCTTGATGGGTGCTTCATGAGGTCCGAGAATTACAGCTTTTATGAGGAGTTTAGAGGGCCAAACGACACGGCTGTGTGTGGGAACACGACCAGAAAGAGTTCGTTGTTTGAAGCTTCGGCCAGGCAGGCTGTGTTGAATATTGTTCAATCTGCGCTGAGCAACAGAGGGTATGCAAGGGCTCAGGTGGGTGTTAGTGGGAGTGTGAATGAAACAGTTTATGTTCTGAGTGATTGTTGGAGGAGTTTGAATGAGAGTTCTTGCAGACAGTGTTTGGAAAATGCTTCTGACACAATATTGGGTTGCTTGCCTTGGTCTGAGGGAAGGGCATTGAATACTGGCTGCTTCATGAGGTACTCTGATACAGATTTTCTCAACAAGGAATTGGGAAGTGGAAGTTCTAGAGGTAAATGAGTGTTACTATACTCTGTTTTTCTTCTACATCAATTGTAGTGATGAGTTTGGTTGATCATGAATTGTATATATGAATTTTGCAGGTACCATAATTGTGATAGTGGTTTCAGTTGTCAGTTCCCTGGTTGTTTTGGTAGTCGGAGGAGTTATTGGATTTTATATCTGGAAACACAAATACATACTTGTCTTTACAGGGCTGCAAGGGTGTTCAAGGAGAGTTGTTTCTGCAGACCAGTATAATATGTTGGCTAGTTACAAGAAGGAGTTATTGAGGAGTAATCCCGGGTCTACAGTTGAGATAAAGACAGAAATGGTGGGGGATGTGAGGAGGTTTCATAGGCTTTATATTTGTCTGGAAGCTTGCAAGAGAGTCATTTAGGGAAATAGGGTTGGGTGGAGAAAAAGTCATTTATGTTCTCAATTTCCAACTCACATGACCCGCACGTGTTTATCAATGACGGAGCTGTGACGGAAAATGACGACAGGTATGACGTTGGTACAAAAATACAAGTCCAGGTATCACTTTGATACATTTAAAAGTTCGGGTACCATATTGACAGTCCTCCAAGAGTTCAGACACTGTTGGTGCATTTTTCTCTTATTCTTTACAAGGTTCAGATTTCAAGCATAAACACCTGTCCCCTAAACCGAAAAATCCCAAACTGCATGCTCCTTTGGGAGCAGGGTAACCCATTTTCTTGCACTCTTCCATACAAAATGCAAAATTAGTCACCCATTGTTTAACACACAAAGTTTTAGGACCATCTTTGTGTCCCCTATAACACCCATTGTACCTCTCTACTTGAGAGTTAATTTGAGGATCCTTAATTTCATAAATTATTTCTTCTGAATTTGAAGGTCTTTATTCTTTACAAGGTTCAGATTTCAAGCATAAACACCTGTCCCCTAAACCGAAAAATCCCAAACTGCATGCTCCTTTGGGAGCAGGGTAACCCATTTTCTTGCACTCTTCCATACAAAATGCAAAATTCGTCACCCATTGTTTAACACACAAAGTTTTAGGACCATCTTTGTGTCCCCTATAACATATGTGAGTTTTTGGGTCAACATCTGCAACATTCACCAGAAGACTTTAGTTTACGTCTCTATCACTGCAAAGTTGAAAATGATTGAGGAGTATGAAAGACTTACACTTGTACGAAGTTGAAGTCGAGAAGATCAGGAAGAACATGAACACGAAAGCAGATAACCTTATAGCCATGCCTAACCAATCAACTGTTGAATTCTTCTGGATCCTCTTCAATAATCTTTTCTTTCGCAATGTGTTATCATTAACAAGAACTATTTATACAATTTACATGCATCAGGAATCAGAAGGTAGAAAGAAAACGTCATAACTTAGCAGATACAATCTCAATGAATTAATGACAAATACTCTCATTTAGATATAACGTACCATAATTTATTTTTGGACAAGAACGTTCCTTTATTTAACAACTTCAACTTCAAACAACTTCTTTCTTAGCTGTGTAATTAAGTAACTGTTTCATCGTTCTCTTTCTTTTCCAACCGAATAGTGTATTTTGGGATTGATTCCTCCTCTCCCGTTCCTTGTCGATCCCATTGGTTTAGTAAACGCCCCCTTTAGAGTAATGGTTTCATCCCCTCTTGTTTTCATTATTCTCAGTATAGGTTATGTACACTCTGGATATGAATTCTCATCAAATGAAACTTGCTCTAACATTACGTAAGTCTGGGAATGAAATGACTGTATTAGTTGGTTAATCTATACCCAAATGGTACGACTTTCAGGAGACAGTTCTTGTTAAAGATTTAAAGCTCGAAGGAATTCCGGCAGGATTTTTATTCTTCTGTTCATTGCTTGAAGGTGGATTGGTTTTGACGGATCACCAGCAAGATGATTCTCATCAAATGACAGATTATGGCGAAGACGAAATTATAGTTTAACAAGGCTATACTGTCAATCCTAAATAACATTCTGGGTTATATGCAAGTTTATAGGGGGTTTCCCGTTGATCTAGAAAGTGGAAGACTATTTATGTATACTAGCAGAGAATATCCATAGACCAAATCCAGTGAATGCTCAACTTTTAGCCGACCTTAGAAATAAATCACTCGTTACAGAACTCTAGCATCAAATGTACTACTTACTACTCATGAGTTATGACATATGAAGAAACTACCAGTGTACGAAACTACGGATATAAATACTTGTTTTTTTTTTGGTAATGAGGAAAAATCAAACAGAATACAGAGGAAAGAAAGATAAGAACTGCATAAACCAAACAGCAAAGAAAACACGGAAACCATAAGAAACTGGAAAAACTAAGGATATAAATACTTGGATATATACATTCAGGAATGTCGTCATGTTTCTTCATTTGTCATTCTCCAAACTAGGTCTTTCGCATCTTATTCAATGAAACATATCCTGGGGCTATTTGTCAGGTTTCCTGCAACAAATACAAGGTGTTCAAAAACTTTCAATGGTAGTTGATAATATACAAAAGTAATCATGTGCAAAGATTAGATATGCCATCGTACGAATGGTTCCAGAATTTCCCACTTCAAACATAAGCATGATTGTGGGCTTGTGGCAAAGACTATATGTCATTGTTCGAATGGTTCCAGAATTTCAAATCACACATTGATACAGAACTTACAAGCATATAAAGGAGACACATCATTTGATAAGAATGCATCTGATTGGTGATCCTTCAGCACCGGTCAGCCTCAAAGGCAAGCAATGGACAGAATAAATTCCTGGTTGGATGTCATCAAGTTTTAGACCTTCTACCAGAATGATTTCCTGAAACATTACCGAGTGTTAGTTTTGAGACTAGATAACCACATAAGAGAACTTATTTCATTAATGGAATTTTTTTGATGTAGTGAGTAATAGCTCCAATTGTCCCGAGAGCCATAAGTATTGAAGGAATGGCCGAATGGGCGCATATTCACAATTGATAACCACAAAAGAGAATTTGAGAATCCTTTTATTTGAAGGTAATCTCAGCACAAGAATCACAAGTTTTTCTGACTGCATACATTATCCTTCACCTACTGATATGGTTTCATAAACTGAAGCAATAGAAAATGAAGAGGCCCAGATGGAAGATGACAGATTCAACTTTAGTGCGGTTTCAATAGGAGAACAAGCTACCATTAGGAAAATAATGTCAAGTAGAAACAAACAAGATCTTACGGCACTATCGCAGTATCACTATATCTATTTTTACTGTGATTTTTTTATATTATTTTGGTATCTTATTTTATGATAAATATACTCACTGTTGGATAGTGAATGGATGTAACTACTTCAGTTAAAACAAGTCAGTATAAAAAAAATCAAAATAAAAACAATAAAAAAAAAAAGGCTAATTCATGATTCATCAAACAGAAACTTCTTACCCTGCCTTCTAGCAAAACAAGGTGAGATGGAACCAAATCATCATATGCAGCAGCAGATAAGTAATCAACTCCTACATTTCATAACAGATACTATGATCAGCTTTAAATGAAAGATGATAAACGATAAAATACTAAACAAGCTGAGAAAATTTAAACAGAAACGATTGTATCCTAAATATTAACGCAAGCTGAACATTAGGGCCGTGGTTTCAATTGCATGTTAAAAACCCATGATTTGGCAGAAACATTCTCACTCAACAGAAGTACTGAACATAGATGCATTTTGCATCATCCATAAATCACCTGCGATTTGTCTGCTATCATTGTGTGGTACTGTGGTACATTGAGATGTCTTATAGGTCCATCAGAACAGTAAAAGACCATCTATAAACTACATGGTAGGGACTCTAGAGAACCACTGATATCCAACATTGATTTAACACATGCATAAAAAGAAAAATAAGGTGATGTTAAGCACGATGTAGTTTGGGGTATTTTTGAAATGGCCATATCCTCACTCTACTTGAGACTTGAGAGAGATTACTTTTAATTCTCAGCGTGGTATACTGATATGTCATATAGCTCAATCAGAACAGTAAAAGATCTATAAACAACATGTACAGATTTGACACATGAACAAAAGGAATAATAAGGTGATGTTAAGTGAGAGGTAGCTTGGGCTATTTCTACACCTCATATGATCATATCCTCGCCTCTATTTGAGACTTGTAAAAGATTTCTTTTGAACCCTAGTGTGGTATACAGAGATGTAATATAGGTATATCAGAACTGTAAAAGACCATCTTTAAACTACAGTAGAGAAGTACTAATACCACAACATAGATTCGACTCATGCACAGAAAGAAAAAAAAAATTGATGTTAAGTTAGAGGTAGTTATGACTTTTCTACACATCAAATACCCATCCTATCCAAAAAGAAAAAGTGAACTGTACATCTCACCAATAAGTTTGATGTCAGTGTTCTCCACCAACCACTTAGCTCCATCCTTCATAAATCCGACATAGCTGCTGTCAAACTCCTTTTGGAACATAAGCCGTCTAAAATTACAATAAACTTGTTAATATAAAATTCCGTATATCACACTTTATGTAAATTTTCAGCAACATTTACACGCTAGAATATCAACATGAGCCAGTAGAAGAACAGCAATGCAATTATTGATAAAATCATGATTTTTTCCATTACATTTCCGGAAAAGGGAAGGCAGTGGTGATATAGAATAGGATATCTGACCCCTGACACAATATTTCCTTGATTGTCTAATGACCTGGCTAAATATATAAGCAAGATAGTGTTAACTTTAATCATCATGACTACTTGAAACTAAAATCAACTCTTACAAAACTCAGAGTATTTAATGACATGCATTGCCTCTAACTGAGTGATTCCTAAATTTCCAAATGCCTTGATTCTGGACTAAACTTCAAAAGAGGGGTAACATTTTTCAAACCAAGGAGCCAATACTGCAGATATAAGGGAGTGGACAAAAGCACCACAACAATACAACATATCGTGTACACAAGGATGATGTCTCACTTGTGTGCATATAACTCAAGATTCTGCATAAATACATGCTACAACCAATAACATAAGCAGAAAAACTCGTATATGAATTTGATGATAAACAGACCAAACAGTAGCACATGTATACATAGATGATTCACATAAACTCACTTGTCTGTGTTCAAAGTTCTGAAAAGTACACGACTCACCCCCTTGGGGATATGTAAGCCCTCCATGACTTCAGCTGAAATGATTACATATGATTGTCAAACTCAGAAATCAAGAAATAGAACACATTATATCTTCTGTATCACTTATATTAGTTTATCAACCAGACATACCACTTTTCCATCTATATTTCCAACCACAAAGAGAACAAATATCCAGCAATACATACCAGTAATGTTCTTATCCCTTGGAACGTCAACTAACAACGCAGCACCTATGGATACCGAAAAGGAACAAACTTTCATGATCAATGTTCATATAACAACCAAAAGTTACAACCTTTTTCATATAACAGACAAAAGTTTCAATCTTTTCTACTGAGTAGAAGCAAAACATGACAGAAAAGAAAACCCAGATGGTAGACTCAAACCATAAACTCAAGAACAACTAACAATCAATGAGTGAAGTACCATTAAGGACATCCAAGTCGAGGGTGTCGACGTCGAAGCCGGCGTCGAAGTAGTGATCGAAGACGTGGCCGGGGGCGTCGACGTGGGTCCCAGTGTGAGTGGGGAGCTTCATCTCGGAGTTGTTAGCAATGGAGCCGTTCTTCATGCTGTTGGGGAGCCATAGGAACTGGCCGACGCCGTCGACGGAGTCAAACGCCGGCATGTCGGGACTGTATCGGTGGCTGATGTCGAATATTCGGCCGTTACCGTAGACTTCCAGGCGAGGGGGGATAAGGGCGGTGGGGGCGCCGGCGGAGACGTCAACGGGGGTGGTGCCAGGAATGGAAGGGTAGGCTGTGGTGGCATGGGAGAGGGTAGCGAAAACGGAGCAGAGGAAGAAGAGGAGGAGAAGGATTGGATTCATGGTATTGGTGAGAGACTGAGAGTGGTAGCAGGAATTTGGGATTCGGAGGAGTATGTTACTATTTGAATAGACTTTTGAGTTTGTGGTTAAATAAAAAATAATATTATATTTATTATTTTTAAACTTTTTAATTTAAAAATAATGTCATAATGATTGTATTTTATTATTTCTTTAATGATTTTTATTTTAAAAAATGACCATTTATACAAAAACTCTTAAACTAGAGTCTAATCCAATGATTTTTTCTGTCATGAGCCCATTTTAATTATATTTACAAAAGGACATTTATACCCTCACATTTATTCAACTTCATTCATTCTATCTCTTCCGATCTGAAAAAAAAACTCTCTCTCCACGAAGTCAATCTCCGTTGTTGGCGACGAAAAACGAAGATGGTGGCCGGCCTTTCCCTCTCGCTCAAGAAAGACCTGCCTTTAGGGAAGTGGCCTCGGATCCATCTTCGGTCAACCTGGCAAATGGGTAGGTTGGGTGGGTAGCGGGAGGGCTGTGGCGGGTTAACAGGTTCAACGGGTTCAACCCGCTACAACCCGTTAAGCTAATGGGTTGTAGCGGGTTGAGCCCGTTGGATTCGCGGGTTACCCATTGGAACCCGCAAAGACCCGTTAAGGTGTTTTTTTCTTTTTCTTTTTTTTTAATCTTTTTTTTTCTAATCAAATCAAATACCAATATATTTTGGTATATTGGTATGTTTACAACAGAAAAATCAATCTCATAGATGATGTCAATTCGAGAAAAAAAGAAGAAGCAAAATGATGTAGAAAATATGAAGAACAGAGGTCTGAGGCCTCTCCCAACACTAACTTCGTCGACGAAGGTGAAAAGAACGTTTGGTGACGACTAGGGAAATGAGAAGAAGTGAAGAGGAGATGTAGAACTAGAGAGAAAAGGGTGAGTGCCAAGGAATCCATGCTATTCATATACGTTTTGAATACACATGCCTGAAAGGCTGAAAGTTTCAACGATTATAGTTCACTACAACTTCATGAGCTATAAAAATAGGTATGAAGAGTTTGGTAGGATTCCAATTCATCAGAATATACAAGTCATAAGCAAACTAGGAATATATATATATATATATATATATATATATATATATATATATATCAGACCAAATTGAGTTTAGACATTGACATCATAACACATCCATAATCAAATATCAGCTTCTTCAAAACTCAAAACTCAACAATGTGCAAAAACATACTCAACATCTTTGGCGACAATCATATATATGTTCAAGATTACCATGTTTCCAGTTACAAATTTCTCCCCACCTTGTTTCTCTTTTGTTATGATCTGTTTTATCCGTCCAATGTCAAGTCTAGCACATTTTCACTAAGTTGTTCTTAATCAGTGTGATGTTGATCTGAAATATATATTAAAAAATTTAGTCAATTTAAAATTAAATGAAACTCACAAGATGAAAATATATGAAATTAATACAGTGATTAAGTGATAAAGAATTTACCTTTCTTACCAAATAACTAATCACGACAACATAACAATGCTTGAACGGTTTCAGGTAATAGTGAGCTTCGATTTTGGTCCAATACTCTACCAGCAATACTGAATGCAGACTCGAATGCTACCGTAGAAATAAGAATTGTAAGCACGTCACGAGCCAAATGACCAAGTACTGGATAGCATAATTGTTCCATTTTCCACCAAGAAAGAACATCAAACTCTTTCTTTTTTCTATCCAATCTTTCTTCATCAAGATACTTTTGAAGCTCACTTTTAATACTCGAACTTGAACCACTTTTGTAAGTAGCATCAAAATCCTACAAAAAATTAATGAGCAAGTAGTAATCAAGAGATTATGTTTTAACAGGAATAATGTCTATTCTGTGAAACAATATACGATCGAGCATGTCTGAGAGGAAATAATAAAAGTGGCTTTGGTAACCCTTAAAACCTTTTATTGGTGGATAGAAAATTCCAACAAAAACAATCATTGATTAGTCTAAATTGATTGAAACCGGTATAGAATTTTGCTTTTCAGCTCCCGGGTCTCCATACGGACCCTAGACCACCATTCTTGCCATTACAGAGAAAAGAAAATATCTGCAGACTATGACTATTGCAGCCAATACGACAATATCAATCATTGATAAAAGTGTTCAAGAAAGAGACATCTGAATTCTAGAATCCAAAACTATTAGCAAAAAAAAAAAAAAACTGAAATGATACTCAAATGAACAAATTATATGATCACAAATGCATAACCAATTGAAAAACAAAAGTAGTGTACCTAAAAAAAGGTGTCTTCACCTTCTGTTTGAGAACAACTCTCACCCATAAATCCACTTGCACTGTCAGGTGACCACTTATCCACGTAGACATTGAAGAGAGATGACAATGTGTCCTTGAAAGCCTTCAACTCCATAGAGTCTGCACTGTAGAGAATTTTATAGGCCCACTCTACAAAATCCATCTTGTATCGAGGATCTAACACAATGGCTATACCAAGGATCAAGCTATAATCAGAACAATATTTCTCAAACTTGATGTTCATGTCATTCGCCATTTGTCTCCTGAACGGATCGTTGTCTTTCATGGCTTGTTGAATGCTTTGCTGAATCATATATACCTTGGGGAAAAACAAGTTTGAAGTTGGATACTTGGTTCCAGAAAATAGGCAAGTGACATCATAAAAATATCCTAGGAACCTGGAGGTCTGCTCAACCTTGATCCATTCATCAAAAGAAGGACAACACTTGAAATCTGTTTCACATAATTCAAAGTTGATCAAAGCACGGCGATAGAAGAGTGCACTATCTAGCATAAGATAGGTGGAGTTCCATCTAGTAGGCACGTCTTGTCGCAAAGCTCTCCTACTACTTCCCATTCCAACTTGATCAATACAGCCCAAAAATCTTTCCTTTCTTGTCATTGAACCCTTGATGTACTTGAGGCACTCACGTATCTTTATCACTAACTGATCAATATATTTCAACCCATCTTGAACAATTAAGTTCAAGATATGTGCACAACATCGAACATGAAAAAATTTCCCATTTACCAAGAGTAGCCCTCTAAAATTCAACTGAGTTCTCAACTTCTCAACAAAGGAATCATTAGCAGATCCATTATCTAATGTAATCGAAAATAGTTTCTTCTCAATTTCCCACTCACATATCAAAAAAATTAATCTTTTCAGCCAAAGCAATATCATTATGTGGTGGAGGAAAACGACAAAAGCTAATTATCTTCTTATGCAATTTTCATTCCAAATCAATCCAATGTGCCGTGAGTGTCAAATAACCATCAGTTATTTGAGAACTCCATAAATCAGAAGTCAAACAAATCCTCCCTTGAACAGAACTTAAAATACTATGAAGCTTCAACTTTTCACTTTCAAAAAGCTTTGTAATATACGATTTAACGGTATTTCTACAAGGCAACTTAAGAGTAGGAGAAATATAATGAAACACAGCTCTAATCCCCTCATACTCCACAAAATGAAATGGCAAATCATGTCGTACAATAGCCTCAATTACTAATTCACGAAATTTTTCATGTGAAAACTTTGAAGAACGTGTAGAAGACTGAGGTGACACTACAATATCCTTATTATAACATAGGTCATGATGGCGTATAAGGCTACCTGTTCATGTTGTTTTGTCACACTTATACACGGCTCCACACTTGGTGCATTTTGCACGCTCTATCTGATCATCACCCACAGACAACTGTTTAAAGGACAACCAACAACGAGAAGTCTTCTTTCGCTTATGAGAAGAAACCTCTGTTGTTCCTCTTTCTACCACAGCGGGTTCCTCTAGTTCCAATGATATTGATATATCATTATCATCCATTTTCACCACTACTCTGAAAACAAAACAAATTTGAATCTGTGAATCAGCAGTAGATCATCGAAAGCTAGCTACAAATCAAATATCTCCTTTTATCAATACAACCATACACAGGGCCTCTGGTTCTCAGCTGGCTCCTGAGGGGTACGTGGTCGATCACTGGAGATCAAATACACTTTGTTCCGGGACTCCATTATATAACAGTGAAATTTTCGTAATGCATGTAAAATCATTTGAGGCTACGTACTGTTTTCTTCCTCTAATCATACATTGAAGTTAACTCAAGAGCAGCATCTCTTTGTTACGAGTACAAGCTTGAATGAAGTTATACTACAAGCATACTGATCCTATATATATTCTCAGGTACATCAGTATATATGTTTCATAATTAAGTCGTAGCATGTATATCTAGCTACCAAATGCATATATGCAGGTGCAACTCTGTAACACAAGCTCTTCTAACTCACCAGCCAAAAGCTAGCCATAAGGTCAACAAGATTCTTCGGCACCATCGCAGTTGCCGTCAACAAGATTTTCGGCAAAAAATTAGGGTGGAAGAGCTGGTCCATGCCGGACTGAAATTGGAGGATAAGGTCTCAGATTTTTTTTGGAGGAGGAGGTCTCATGAAGCGGCATCGTCGACGTCGAATATCCTGAAGCGGCGTCGTTTGGGTCCCTCCCCGTACAGACATGGCCTTCATTTCCTCTGTTGGGAGATTCATATTCGCCTCTGTCTTCCTTCTCTCTGTTTGGCAAGAGTGAGAACCTTCAGATCTGTGCCTCCTTCAGTCCTTTGTTTCCTATATATCATTATAATATTGCTCACTACATTTCAACTTGGAACTTCGATTCAGCCAAATCAGTAATGGAATGCTGGTTTAAAATTTCCATTCACAGCTGCACAAGCCATGTAATTATGCATGAATAGCAAATCATGCCTTGCCATTTTTGATTTCTAGTGCCTGCATGAGACGTTTGTTAGCCTTTTTTTTTTTTTCGTGCGTGCATTTTGTGTACTTATGTTTTGTTTATTTTGATGAAATTGTTTGCATTTAGAACCTTATTTATATGAAAATGATCAATTGGGAGTGATTACGGGTCAGTAATTTTTATTAGAGGTCAATAACCAAGTTACTGAAGGTCAGTAACTCGATTATTTTCTGGTATTTCTTCTTTTTTATTACATTAAGCTAGAATGAGTAGATTACTGGGAGCCAGTAACTTATTATTAGAGGTCAGTAACTGATTATTAGGGGTCAGTAACTCATTATTGGGGATCAGTAACTGAGTTACCGGGGGTCAGTAACCGAGTTACTAGAAGTCAGTAACTGATTATTAGGGATCAATAACCGAGTTACTGGTTATCGAAATCCAGCGACCGGAGAACATCTGAGTTACTAGGGGTTGGTAATTGAGTTACCGGTGACGGGAAAAAATATGGTAACTGGTGACTGGAATCCAGCGGCCGGAAAAAATTCGGCAATCGGTGACCGGAGTCCGGCAGCCGGTGACCGGAGAACGGTGAGGCTCCGGCAAAGTATTTTCTCTTTTGCATTTTCTCTCTCTATGCATATTTAAGATGTGAGAGTAAAATAGTTTTAAAATAATATAGTTTGTTAAGACTTTAGTAAAGATTTGTGCATTTAGGTATAAAAATGTTACCTTATATTGGAATGAGCTCATAAAAAAGATTGTCATTGAAATGAGAAATGAGTAGTTTAAATTAGTACTAAATGGGCATTACTTATTAAAGTATTTATATATTTATATTATCATACATGTCACATGCATATACAAATTGAATTTTTTTTACAAAAATTATGATCTATCAATTACTAAAAAATAAATAAATAAGTATAATAATATTTTTACACATTATGATCTATCAATTATTAAAATAATTTATCATCATGAGTATAAAAACAAAAAATATAAACTTACAAAAAAATAGTATATGTAAAATAGAAATACAAAAGTAACAAAAATATAAAATAGTTCATGTAATAACATTCTTTTGATGATCGATAAATAAATTTGAGACACAATCCTTATTTTTTTCTAATATTTAAGAGAATATTATTCTTCATAATATAAATGAATTTTTCTCGTAAATTGATGTCATCGAAAATTATTTCTTACAATTTGATCAAAAAATGAATGTCTAGTGACATTTTATACAAAATAAAGAAAATACAAAAAATTAAGAAATCAAGGACGGGAATGGAGGTTTGCGTTAAAAAGAAAAAATAAAAAAAATTAAAGAATGGAAGTCGGGAATGAATGTTCGCATGCAAAAAGAAAAAAAAAGAATTGGAGGTATAGTGAGTGAATAAGAGGTGTAATGAGTAATATATTAATATATATGTGAATTATATAAATAAGGTTATTTTAAGAATTTGAAATGAGGTATAATGAGAAAATGTATTTAAAAGTAAAATGGAGGTATATGGAGAATGAGAGGTATACTGAGCAAATTTGGAGGTCACAATAACCACACTATTTATAGAACACTCTTTGTGCAGATTGGTTCCTTTTGTGCAAACTAGGAGAGGGTGTGTTCCTTTTTTAAAAAGAGTTTTGTTTCCTTTTTTTTAGAAGAAGAACTTGCTTCCTGTTAAGAAGAAGAAGAAGAAGAAGAACTTGCATATATTTGGTAGAGCTAGACACATCAGCTTGAAATACATCACATATTGTCAATGTTACCCGTCAACAAGAAGAGGGTGTGTTTGATGGATTAACATCTAATAATAATCACACTAATCGGTAATTCGATGACGGGACAGTAAATTATAATGAGTATACAAAATATATTCTAATTTAGAGTATCACTGTTGGATTGTGTACATTATAAGGGAAGACTTCATTGGTTTTTCATCTAAAATGTTTTATTAAATATTGTGGCTTTGTTACACCAACTTACGCAACATAGGGTCTAGATATGGTTCTCTAAAAATATAGTTCACCTAACATTATATTTTTAATTTACTTCATCTTCAAGTATAATAGTCTAGGAACCAAGAAATATCTTGCGAAGCACAAGAACTTTGTGACTGTAATTAGATAACTTTTCTTCGATAGCCTTAATTAGTTACCTTGTCTGTTGTCTTATATACTCAATTTCTTTGGTAAAATTTTTAAATACCATTGAAACTCAAGTGGCGATACTTGTCTGGGTACACATACCAGGCACAAATACTGAGTACAAATTTAAAGACAGTCGACTAGACTGGAATCGATGAGTATGTCTATCTCTATCGATTAAGCAAGCTGCACGTCTATTGTCATTAATTCTTCAGTGCGATAACCTTACCACGTTGCTCATGCAACCACCAAATAACAAAGTGACACGTGTGACCTTTTTTCCACCTCAACATTATCCTCTTCTTTACTGTTTTTGTTTTCCCTTCCATCCTTTTTAACCCTCTTTCTCTCTGAAAACTATCTTCTTCCTCCTAAAAAATCCCAGTTTAAAGAGAAGTCTCTCTCCAAGTTATCATCTTTCATCCTAGATTATGAAAAACTCTCTCCGATAAATGGATTTGCAACAAAGGGAAACCCATCTTCTTCCTTTTTTCATTATTACTTCTTTCTCTTTGTTTTCATTATCATCTAGACAAACGGCGAAGCCGCGGAGAAGCAGGTGTGGTTCTGGTTGAGATCAAGGTGGAGATTGATGGGGGTTGGGTCGAGTTTTCGCTTATGATGTGATGAGGGTTATATTCAACTTCTTGATTCTTTGTGTTGCAGAGTTGCAAATCGATTATTGCCTTATTGGAGAGGAGATAGTTCTGGAAAGGGGAAACGAAGACTCGGAGAGGAAGAAGCTGATAATGAAATTGATCCAAGTGAAGGCTGTAGCATACGGCAGTGATGCAAGCTGTTTGTAGCACTAAGTTGATTGGTTGCTCTTCTACACTGTCTACACTCTACACAGAGGCACAGCTTTCAAAATATACATACTAATACGCGGTGCCTACATTCTCTACGTATGTTTGTCAACCTTTTCCTTTTGCTTCATCATTCTTGCTTTGGTATTTGGTTTATGTGTTTATACTAAAATTAATATTTTACTAGACATTAATTGTATAAAGTGAATATTAATTAAATTCATAGTCTATATCAGCGAGCTCGGAATATTAAGTTTACAAATGATAGTCCGTCAGCGAAATCATGCGAGCTGGATAGCGGAGTTCACATGCGAAAAAGGGTTTTGCATGGGATCAAGAAGTGGACTTTGCGTAAAAGGTAGAAGCCTAGTATGCTAGTGAGGCGAGATGACTTCGCGTACGTAAGAGACTTCGCGAAGAAATCAAGAGGAAGAGTTTGCATACAAAAAGGGGACTAAATGAGGCGAGCTCCGCATGATTCTAATTGCATAAGAGAGCAATTATCTCTAATTGCATGAGAGATAGCTCGCATGTGAAAGTGTTTGCATATGTTAAAGTTTGTATTCCTTAATTATATGTATACAAGTGCATATGCATCCGGTAGTGTGAACTCCACAAAGTTCTCAAGTGATAAGGCATTTGAACTCTATCTCGCTACTTAGCTAGCAGAAGTATATTAAGAGGCAACTAAGCCTAATTGCCACAACATCTCAACGTTGAAGATTTTTACAAGTCTTTGACATGCTTTTGGTAAATACCTGTGACCCTAAATAACTCTATATAAAGGAGTTCGAGGAGACTCTCTACACACATTCAACAACTCAACAAAAATACAATATTAACTTCAACACAGTTGAACATCCAGACGCTCTTGGATCTTTGCTTTCGTTTCTCTGTACGTTTCCCGGAGCTTTGTCTTTTTTTCTCTTCTTTCTCAGTTGAAGCTCTGCTCGATCTTACATCAAGTATCAATCTAATGGTGATGATTTTCCTTTGGACTAACCCATGTTCAAAGAATGAACTACTTTGTCAATCGATGATAAGAACTTGAGGTCGAGGCTGGCGAGATTTTAGATAATAATCATATCTCAAAGACTAATGGTGTTCCTTAGAAAAAAGGAGCATGAAGATAGGACAGAACATTCCATCTTAGAAGAAGAAATTGGTTCGAACACTGATGATGGCAAACCACAATTTCACATGAAAGGTGACCAAGGAGCTAGCTTTCCTATGCGAGATGTATATGTGGACACATGTCAGATGCATGGGGGGCAAGGCGTAGCTCACCTTCATTCTTTAATTAACCACCATGATTAGGGGTATGATCAACTCAAGTTTTGTCCAATTACTAAACATTATCAAGAAGCTGACCTAGGTCATGACAAGCTTAATTATATATGATATGGTGGTATACCTAGGCCAATCCGTGGCTTTACATTCCCATATAATTGGAGTCTTTGCATGTAAGTTCAAAAGCCAAATTATGGCTAGTATTGTATGTGGGAAACATTTTTACACTAAGAATTGCAAGTTTATTATGCATGGGTGTAAAGTCGAGTATTTTCAGTGTCATCTCACTCTAGTGTGCAGTAGGAACTTGGTGGCATCTAAACATGATGCTCATAGATTTCATATATCTGCATCAGAGGCAGAGGTGGATTCACTGGACTGTAGTGACTCAAAATTGATTTTGACACAAAGCTAATTTATGATGAATATGATAAAGACTATATGTTGGTGTGTCTGTCTCATAATCATATTCCACAAGAGTTCAATCCCAGTGAAGTTCTTGATATGGTGAAAAGAGACCAGCAAGTAGTTCTCTTCCATAATCAATGTGTGGCTATACCTGATAAAAGCATGCATTATGACATAATAGTCGGTGACAAGGCAGATCTCAACACCATACGATCCGCGAGAATGCAGTTGAAGATCATGCTTGGTCAAACGACAAGGATACGTGGGGGGCAACGAGACATACCCTACGACCTACCTTGTCCAAATTTCCAAGTGGTTGACGCAAAACATCTATGCTCAACACTTGGAAGTTCTCGAAAACAAGAATCTCATGCCAGGAACATCACAACGTTGAGACTTGAAGCGAAGCATTGGTGGCCTCCCCCGTGGCCTTACGAAGGATAACTAACCATGCTATGATCCCTTCTTTTCTTTGCTCCTAGCTTTTACTTCAGTTTTTACTTCCGTTTTCTTTCATTTTCTTTCTTTCTCGCATTGAAAAAGAAAATACAAAAAAAATTTAAATAGCAAAAAACACAAAAAGAGATCTTTGGTTTTGCTGAAATGCAAGACAACGTTCTTATCTATATAAGGCTTGAACTTTACTTAGAGGCCTATTCATGAGGCTTGAAGACAACAAGCATTCCACATGCCTTAGAATTGCTTCCGGCAAAGTCAGGAGATACAAATAGATTACAGTGATGAAAGTTGTACTAGGCACTACTGGACAGTCAACTTCATAGATTAAACTGGAGTGATCCACGAAGAACCAGCAGACGAGCCTTATATCAACAGAAATCCCTAGATGTCTATTTTTCAGAGGATTTTACAATTCATCATTTCAACATCCTTGGAGAGAGTTATGGTAGTTCGAATGCAGACAGGTCAGGATACTCGCGAATTTGCAATGTGCTTTTTCAATGTGTTTTCATGACCTTGCAACATGCTTCCTTTACTAGGGGGCATCCATACAAGTTTTGTGTACCTTTATACACCGGGATCTACGATTTTTTCGGTGTTTGCTAACTTCAATGATGCACGGTACTACAACTCCTTCACTGGGGGAGCATACCAAAATTTTGATGTCTTTCATTCTTCTCAAGTATCATCGAACAAACATCAAAACTAGGGGCACATATGGGATAGAGATGTGTTCCAAATTTTTTAGACTTTAAACATTTTTCAAATGTCTTGGTCATTATTTAGGTCAACACCTGTGGCTTCTAAAAAAAAAAAATTTGTTTGACTCTCATCAGTGCGTACTGGGGGCAGCGAAGTGTCTAATGCTTGACTCTCATTGATCCATACTAGGGGCAACTAAGTTCATTTTTGACAGACTAGTTCATCTAAACACATAAAGTCTAATCATATATTTACAAGGCCAACACCTGCAGCCTTCTATCCATTCAAGGCAGACGTCTACTCGAGGTGTATCTATTCAAGGTACATCCTTTCGAGGTCAGACGGTTCTTTTTCAGATACATCCACTCAAGTTGCATCCACTCAAAGTACATCTATTCGAGCTACTTCTACTCGAGAGGAATGTATAACAGGTGAAGTGGGCATATTATTTATTGTGGTCAGAGTACCAGGTGATTCAAATCAAGATAAGTACATGTTTGTCGATTATGTTATGTGCTACTATTGAAATTGCCTAGCTATTCTGTCCACCGAGGGTGCATTCTATGCTTCATGGTCTATTCTAGAGACTTTTATCTACATATGAACAAGTTGAGTTTTGTCTTAGGGTCGGACTTTATCGACCGAGCCAAGTAACAGTGACTTTGGAGCAACATGAACATAAACCTCTTCAGTCATTTCTGGCATTCATGACTTCGAGGCTGGGGGCAATGTTTACACTCAAATTAATATTTTACTGAACAGTGATTGTCTAAAGTGAATATTAATTAAATTCATAGTCCACACTGACGAGCCCGGAATATTAGGTTTACAAGTGATGGCCCGCCAGCGAAATCATGCGAGCTGGATAGCGGAGTTCACATGCGAAAAGGGCTTTGCATGGGATCAAGAAGTGGACTTCGCAAAAAGATAGAGGCCTAATATGGAAGTGAGGCGAGATGACTGCGTACGTAGGAGACTTCACAAAGAAATCAAGAAGAAGAGTCTGCATACAAAAAGAAGACTAAATGAGGCGAGCTTGCATGATTCTAATTGCAAAAGAGAGCAATTATCTCTAATTGCATGGGAGACAGCTCGCATATGAAAGTGTTTGCATATGTTAAGGTTTCTATTCCTTAATCATATGTATAAGTGCATGTGCATCTGGTGGTGCGAACTCCACAAAGTTCTCAAGTCTTCATGAGGCATTTAAACTCTATCTCGCTACCTAGCTAGCAGAAGTATATCAAGAGGCAACTAAGCCTAACTGCCTACAACATCTCAACGTTGAAGACTTCTACTAGTCCTTGACATACTTTGGGCCAATACATGTGGCTCTAAATAACTCAATATAAAGGAGTTCGAGGAGACTCTACACACACTCAACAACTCAACAAAAATACAATACTACCTGTTGATACCAAAAGAAAAAAAAAAGAAGAAAATGATTACAAAAAAAATAAATGATAATAATACTTTTCTTGTGCTACATGCACAATGCTTTTGAGTTCAATTGTAACTATTGCAAACAAGTGTCTGGATAGGAACACAATACGGGCATCGAAGTCTAATAGCAACTTAATCATCCTAATCAAACACTTTATATAAAGAGGCCAAAGCCTATAAAAGAAAGGGAGACAGACAGAGAGACGGAGCGAAACAGAGGAGAACAAGAAGAGAACATGCGAAGAAAGCAGAGAAGCGAAGAAAAAAGCAGAAGAAGAGCGGTGAGCCAACAAGAAGGTGGAGCTCTCATTCTAACACTATCTCTTTTGCAGTGTCTTTATCACTCTGTCTCATCCCTTGCTCCGCCGGAAGCCTCAAAAGCACGTTTTCAGCGAGCTATCTCTCCCTAAGGCGTGGCGAGACGACTTCGCATAGATGCAGAAGCCTTAAGGTGAGGCGAGACAACCTCGCGAGGTCGTCACCAAAAGAAGACTATGGCCGATCGGCCCCTCCTCTTGTTACAACAAATATATGGCCTTGCACCTCGCATAACAAGCCACACAAGGGGAAGAAAACAAACATTCCAAGCAACACGAATTTGAAGAATAGGAACTTACCCTTGACAGCTTGGAGAATCTCTGAGCAGATCGAAGTAAGCTTGAGTATTCAATACACGTTCTCGATCAAAGCAACGAAGGCGACATATCTCCATTTAAAGATGAGCAGTTTCCTCAAGTCCAACTCCCAATCGCATTCGATTTTCATCTGCAAATAGGTTTCTATCCTGAAGATTATAATCATCGAGGTGGCAAGCTGATTCAAACTGGGAAAGACGTCTCTGAGGAGTTATGTGGTTCATACGATCTCATCAATCTCATCAAGGCTACAAGTTCTTTTGGCCAAGACAACAAGTTCCTGTTAAACATTATCATGCGAGCTGGATAGCAGAGTTCGCATGTGAAGATGACCTCGCGTGGAGGCTGAAGCCCTAAAGCAAAGACGAGATAACCACGCATGGAGGTTGAAGGCCTGAAGCAAAGGCAAGATGGCCTCGCGCGGAGGCTAAAGCCCTAAAGCAAAGAAAAGATGACTTCGCATGGAGGCTAAAGCCCTAAGGCGAGCCAAGATGACTTTGTGTCAAAGCAAAAGCCCTAAGGCAAGGCGAGGTGACTTGGCTGAGAAAAAGAAGTCCAGGCGAGGCGAGATGGCCTCGCACAAAAGTGGAAGTCCAGGTGAGGCAAGGTGACTTCGTGTAAAAGAGGAGGTCCAGGCGAGGCGAAATGGCTTCCAGGTGAGGCGAGATTGCTCCGCGCAGTATACTTCACGAAGAAGAAAGACGCGTAGCCCGCATACACGTGGGGTCTGCATGCACGCGGAGTCCGCATAGGAGGTTGGACTTGCAGGAATCACCTATGCCCCTACTAAGGGCCATGGCTAAGACAATTCAAGTCTCTTGGTCACACTAATGCGTCATCCGTTTCGGTGTGCCCAAATCAAATCAACAGACACTCTACCAAATTGAGTGTACACAAAAAAATACAGTTGACGGATTCAAAATATATTTGTCAAACTCAAAAAAATACAGTTGACGGAGTCCGCATCCGTTTCGGAGCTTTGCTTTCGTTTCCCTGTAAGCTCTGCTCGATTTTACATCGAGTATCGATATTGTGACGCTTAGGTGGACTACTGTGTCCTTACCCAGTAAGCAAGGCAAATCTAAAGAACTCTGCGGTGGAGTTGGTGCTCTTTCCATCCTCAGTCGCTTGATTAGAAGTAGAAGGCTAAGTGCACCCCGCTACTATAACCATTCCGCGTTCGCGCGGTGGCACGCCCGCAAAGACTAAAAGATACTTTGCACGCCTAGACTTACTGGTGTGGCCAATACATTATGTTTAGTTTTACCATGACTAGGACATGGCTCAAATTTTGTTGTATTGTAATGGACATATGTAAGGTTTGAGAACAAATACTTTGGTGCTATTAAAATGACCATTTTCATGTCATTTTTATGCATGTGGTCGATTTATACTTATGATTTTGTGTGCCATTAGTTGCAAGGATAATTGATTTTCGGTTTAAGGAGCAACAAAATTAATGCTACTCATCGAGAAACAAAAAACAAAATTAAAGTTACACTTTAGATATTGAAAGAAATTAACTATTATTAAGAAAGAAAAACAGATTGCAAGAATGAAGCATTAGAAATAGCATTTATATATGCTCATACTGCTCTTTTCTTGTTCGCTACATAGGGTGGAGGTGATATTAGCACAAATACGGAATTCGCAAGCAATTTCCTGTTCCGATGTAGATGATGTGTGCACAAATCCAGAATCTGCTCTTATCTATACTATTTTCAAAGAAAGTAGTTCGATCACTTCAAAATATAAAAAAAGCTTCGTAAAATAAAATACGCAAGATCTTCTGATCTTGTTTAGTGTCATAGAATCTAAGATAGTCCCTAATACTTACTTGTGAAAAATGCCCAAGACCTCACATCAAAACTCGAAAATGTATTGAGATGCACTCACTTGTGAGCTGCTTCATGTCACTGACCTACTTCAATTTTGAAAAGGAAAAGCCTACTAGAAACTTTCATGCTAATAACATCCTTAATTGTTCGGTTCTCAATATATATATATTTTTTGAGAAAATTAGATAAAAACCCAAAAAATCAAACCCCTTTTAAAATAACACTACCAGAAGAAAGGTTATAGCCGACGAAAAAAAAAAAACCAGGCCGACGAAGCATTTTTTCGTCGACTATAGTGGGCTTTAGCCGACGAAATTTTCTTTCGTCGGCTAAGGTAAATTTTCGTCGGCTATGATGTCCACTTTAGCCGACGAAATTTTATTTCGCCGGCTATTTTAAATTTTCGTCGGCTATGACAAACTTTAGCCGACGAAAAAAAATTTCGTCGGCTAAAGAATTTATGTCGTCGGCTAAAGTTCACAATGATAATTTTGTAATTAATTAGTTGTAGTACGTACGTAGAATATATATATACTAAATGAATTGAGATTTTATATATGGCATGAAATTTTATTAATAATTAGCTAGCAGCGTTATAAATATATATATATTTTGTTATATTTTCAGGATATGGATAAGAGTTGGATTTCGCTTCCAAAATGGGACAAAAGATACGGTGCAAGAGTTATGAGTTTTCTAGAATATGCGATGGATAATGCTAACGGGAATACAATTTTCTATTGCCCGTGCACGAAATGTCAGTGTCGCAGCGATATGTATCAATTTCCCATTGACAAAGTATGGCAGCACCTGAGGAGTAACGGGTTTTGGGAGAAGTACACATGTTGGTTATATCACGGTGAAACATCATCAGGGGGTCCGCATGATCATGGCCAATTTTCCGAGACGGGCAGTGCTAGTACATCCAACGATCCAACAACGACATTCATCAACGACATGTTTCCTTATGAGAGCGGTGTATGCGCTCAAGGACAGTATATGCCTGACCCGGTGCAGCCCTTCCCTAGAGCTGTGAACACTGCTGGTATTGAAAAGTACAACAAACTGCTTGCTTTCCAACAGACCCCTGTGTACCCCGGTTGTCAGAAGACCGTTCTTGAAAGTGTGATGGACGTAATGAGGATTAAAGTTGAGACAAAATCGACCGTGAAGGCTGTTGATGAGTATCTACAGTACACTGCTTCGATGCTGCCCAACGGTCATCGTCTTCCTACCACTCATCGGAAGGTCCGATGTATCCTGAAAGATCTTGGGCTTTCCTACATCAAGATCCATGCATGCAGATATGACTGCGTTCTCTTTTGGGGTAAAGATCCAGAAGGGAATGACCTTGGTGGCCTTGACGCATGTCCGGTATGTCACACTGACAGATATAAGCGGACTCCTGCAGGCAACAGGAAACCTGTAAAGGTACTTCGGTATTTCCCTTTGACGGATAGGTTGGAGCGGTTGTACATGTCTTCACACACGGCCGAAGCGATGAGATGGCACGCTGATAGGGAATTGCATGACGAAGATACCCTTATACACCCTGCTGACGGGGAGGCTTGGAAGCATATAGACAGGGAGTTTCCTCAATTTACGTCAGAGGTCCGAAATGTGAGGCTCGGGCTCTCATCCGACGGGTTCAACCCTTTTGGGAACATGAGTCTGCAATACAGTATATGGCCGGTGATTTTGGTACCGTACATGCTTCCCCCAATACAGTTATGTAAATGTTCCGTTTCAAAAACAAACTATACGTAGATCCTTCAAACGTAAAAAAGTCGTGAAATAAGACATGACTAGAATGGTGAAATACGTCTACGGTTGAAAAATCACGGTATTCCGGTCATGTCTCGGTGCCGATAGTTGCGGTCAATGCAATTTTCCATTCTTTCTCCCTATGGGTAGCCCCGGGTTCGGTGGTTATTTTGCGTAAAATTTTTATACGACTTGTTGCGTGTCATCGGTTTAAAACTATTTTCAGTTGGAGGTCCGGCCAAAATACGTAATTTAGACGGTCGAACGACCTTTTCCGTGCGTTTAGGGGTTTGACTTACGAGATTGACCGTCCGGATCGAGCCCTTATTCTTTTCGGATCAAGTTGAATTTTTTCCCATACATGTATTTTATCATGATGGTCAGATCTGACGGCTGGATTTGTGTTTCTCAAGTTTGGTCATCACGATCACAACATGCCAAATGTATAAAGGTTTAGCCGACGAATTTCAAAGGTTTAGCCGACGAATTTCAAAGGTTTAGCCGACGAATTTAAAAGGTTTAGCCGACGAATATATGTATAGCCGACGAAATTTTGTTCTTTAGCCGACGAACAAATTATTTCGTCGGCTAAAGTCCTCGGGTTTTAATTGTGAACCCTAGCCTCCTCCCTCATTTATGCAGTTTTTCAACCCTAGCCTCCTCCTTCCCGGTCTCCTCCCTCCTCCCTCCCGGTCTCCTCCCTCCTCCCTCCCGGTCTCCAAAACGCTAGTGGTGCTGTTTGTCTGCTCAAGGTACGCTCCCATAAACCCCAAATTCATCGATTTCTTTTCTGCAAAATATATGGATTGATGATTGCTTCTGCGTTTTGCCATTTTTGTTGTATAAAACTGAGAATGACCGTAACTTGTACGTGTTGGGTTTCGATTTGTAGTACCAATTATCTTGTTTTGATCTAAAGAAACAATTCAAAAACTAGTTACATAGAACGATTTTGATATCAGGGTTAACTAGGAGTCATAATCTTTTAGGGGTCTTTTGCAGTTTACATAGAACATATAGTAATGTGCACCACTGATTGCCTAAGTTTTTATGAGGTGAGACATTGAAGACCCGCAAATTTTAAATTTTAACATTTCTGTAATTTTTAATATTATTGAATTGTTGTTTTAATATTATTGAATTGTTGTTTTGTAATTTTTAATATTATTAAAAATTTAACACTAGATTAACTAGAGAATCGGGATGAAAACGCGAAGTTGAAGAAAGGAATAAAACTTGTAATTTAATTTTTGTTAATTTAATTTGTGTTAATTAAATTTGTGTTAATTTAATTATGTTAGTTTATGTGTTTATTTTTGAATATATGTGTTTATTTTTGAATATATGTGTTAATTTATTTTTGATTTCGAATTTAGTTTTACGATATGTTAGTTAATTTATGATGATCTTGATATATATAATATTGTTATGTAAGTAAAATATATATATATATATATATATCTATATATATATTGGTATGTGTATCTATTTATTGAATAAGTATAATTTTAAAAATGTATAATTTTTTATAAAACAAAGACAAAATAATCTAAAGCCTTTAATTAATATTATAAATAGGATGAGCGGCTTTTTTCGATCGAAGAAGAGTTCGAAGGGCCAAAGGTCCGAATCGTCTGAGGGAACCTCTAGCAACCCTCAAACGACGTTTCAAGGCCACATGACAGCCAGACGTACGAGCCTTCTGGAGACGGCGCCGGAGGTGCCCGTTTCATCGAGGCAGGCGGCCGTCCCTCGTTCCCCGAGGCCCTTGACAGAGGTGTCTGCACCTCGTATGCCCGAGATACACCGGGCGCCCACTCCGGGTCCTACTTCTTCGGATAGTGGGTCATCTGGGGTACAGATGCCGCCGCCTCATCTGTTCCTTCCGCGGATGATACCGGCGATACCTGTAGTCGATGGCTCAGGGACGCCGATTTATCCACTGCCCCCGCCAGTGGCTCCATCAGCGGCGTACCGGTTCCTGCCTTTTGATACGCCTCTTATTTCTGCGAGGGTATCATCATCGGCGACAGAGCCGGAATCCGTCGCGAGCTCCTCAGGTAATCAGTGATGCATGATTACTTTTAAAGGGTCATATATATTTTAATAATCAATTTGGCCGAATCATGTCATAGGCACAAAGAAGAAGAGAGGCCCCGTCACAGGGAAAGCTCTCGAGAAGATGGTGAGTACCATGGGGAGGATCCCCATCGATACTGACGGGGATGGCCACGCAGTATCGGGCGGGAAGTCGAGGATGTACTCCGGCCGCGTGGGTGCTCTCATTAGGGATAGAGTCCCTATGTTGTGGTCCGACTGGGGCGAGGTCCCGCAGGAGGTTAAGGACATGGTCCACAACGCGATGTCGGTGAGTTTACAAAATAATATTATGTATTAAATTGTTGATTTCTCGAAAAGCTAAACTAATAATAATCGGTTAAATGCAGGTGTGGTTTGAGGTTCCCGAGCACCTGAGGGACAGCTGGGCCGACGTTGTGCATGGGGGAAGGTACGTTGGGAAGTTAATGAAAAACAATTTTGTATGTGATATTAATAATATTTCTAATATTTTTGTTGTATCTGTAGGTACAAGGAGTGGAAGAACGAGCTGCGGACCCATTGGACTAAGCACGGGAACGCACGTTCTGGTACCCCTACTGAGTTCCAGTACAGGGAGTACGAGTGACGTTGGCTTCTGACATCAGAATTCAACAACCCTCGTAAACAGGTATTTAAATAAATTAGTTAGTTAATTTAAAAATAAGTACGTGCGTTTTAAAATATTCTACTAATAGTTTACTTTTTTCTTTGAAGGCGGTTTCCCGGGTGAACGCTCAGAACCGGCAACGCAACACAAGGAACCATCATGCCGGTTCTAGACCGTTCGGTGTCTTCATGGACGAGGCGGCCAAGGAACATCCAGAAGTCAACCCCTACGTCTATACGTACGAGAAGGCATATCCTGACTCCCAGGAGGATATTGTAAGTCACTTTACGTTTTTAAATTTTTAAATTTATGTAAAAATTTTAATTAATAATTTTTTTCCTATCCATATAGGCGAGGGTGAGGGAGGCTAGTGACGAGGTCCTGAGTACCTTAGTGAGGGAGGGATGGCCGGACACGCAGGATTCCGAGATGTCCTAAGCCATGTCCCGGATCGACAATTCGGATCCGACGATTGGGGCGAGGATCATGGGCACAGCCTTCCCACCGAGAGGAAACAACTTCTACTGCCGAGGTTTAGGAAAGAGAGGCGAGGGGGTCCTGAAGACCACTCCAGGATTTCAACGAAAGGCAACCTCGACCAGTAGCAGCACCACGTCCACGATCAACAGGACGACTCAGCTAGAGTCGGAAGTTCAGAGACTACGAGAACAGCAAGCTGCTCAAGCTGCTCAAGCTGCTCAGGCTGCCTCGCAGCAAGCCTATATTGCCTCGTTGGCAGCCTTTAATACCGCGCAGGCAGCCTATGTTGCCGAGATATATACCATCCAGCAGGCCCAGCAGCAGCAGATGTTGCAGTACATGCAGGACTTTGCAGCTGCCCAGAGTCAGGGACTTCCGCCTCCGCCCATGCCTCCGCCCATGACGCTACCCCAGCCGCCGCAACCTCCGCAGCAGCCCCCAGAAGATGACTTCAATTTAGACGATATAGACTTTACGTAGTTGATATATACTTTTATGTAAATTGATACTTTTATGTAGTTCATATATTCTTTTATGTGTTTGTTGTTGATTATATGAAATTGTTAAATATGTCTTTTGCAGCTTGCATGGAATGGTAATTCAGAAATTTCGGGGGTTTTTTTTTACTGGGAATGCACTTATAGCCGACGAAAAAAGCCTTAATTCGTCGGCTAAAGTTTTTTTTTTAAAAAAAAAAAGTTTAGCCGACGAAATAAGCTTTAATTCGTCGGCTAAATGCCTATAAAGCCGACGAAAAATACAATATTTCGTCGGCCATAGATGTTTTATATTTTTTTATTACAAACTTTAGCCGACGAATATTTTAAATTATTCGTCGGCTAAAGTTTGGAAGATAACCGACGACACAAAATGTCGTCGGCTAAGGTATGGACTATAGCCGACGACATTATTTCGTCGGCTAAAGTTCATACTTTAGCAGACGAAATAATGTCGTCGGCTAAAGGTTGGACTATAGTAGACGATATTATTTCGTCGGCTATAGTATGACTATAGCCGACGAAATTTTTTGTCTCGTCGGCTAAAGTCATTACAGACGACCCTTTCCCGACGACACTATAGCCGACGAACCTTCGTCGGCTAAGGTTGTAGCCGACGAATTTTTTTAACAGGCCGACGAAAATTTTTCTTCGGCTAAAATGCCTGTTCTGGTAGTGTAAACCCATGCTCATATTCCATTTTAATTTACACCCAACCCTATTATTGAACCTGCCTTATATGTTTTATTTTTATTTTTGGAATTTGTATCCCTCTTTTCCTTGACTCTTTTGCCCTTCCATTTTTTTTGTTTTTTCTTGAGAAGATTTTTCCCTTCTGATTGAATGAGAAGATATTCCCTAAATGTGGCTCTTGACTTTCTTCTATTTTAAATAGGGTTAGGGTTTAGACTAGGGTTTAGGGTTTAGGGATTAGGGTTTAGGGTTTAGACTAGGGTTTAGGGTTTAGGGTTTGTGGAACCGGGTTTAGGGATTAGGGATTAGGGTTTAGGGATTAGGGTTTAGGGTTTAGGGATTAGGGTTTAGGGTTTAGACTAGGGTTTAGGGATTAGGGTTTAGACTAAGGTTTAGGGTTTAGGGTTTAGGGTTTGTGGAACCGGGTTTAGGGTTTAGGGTTTAGACTAGGATTTATGGTTTGAGCGTAGTCTGTGGAACCGGGTTTTCAGCTGCCGGGTAATTATGTTTAATGAGTCGACCAAACAGTTTGTTAATTGTAATGGTTCAGTTGGTGGCATTTCAGTAATTTTCTTCAACAACAAGTTCTATTGTTTAGATAAACAATATTAATATTTTTACTAAATCAACCTAATTAATAAGTTGGGTGTATTTCAAAAGAGTATAACATGTGGGTGTAATTTAAAATGGGTCTATGATTTTGGGTGTAACATCAAATTCCCCATTTTTTTTCGAGATGGATACCGATCGATCCTTGGACCTGGGAGTGTTTACAAATAAAGCAAAAGCCACCAGGCCAAGCAAGGATCAGAGTTCAGTTCTCAATATTGACACAACTTTTCCTTGTTTCATGAAGATTTTCATTTTTATTAAAAAAAAAAAATCCTTGTTTCATACATTTACAAATATATGAAGATTTAGGCATGCCTATTTTACAATTCAAACTCCTCTGTTGGCTTGTACTCAAAAGTCTACTACATATGCTGGTAAGGTGGAGGTTGTTTTTTTTCTTTTTTGGTCCTAAGGTGGAGGTTGTTTATTCAAAGAATCACCTAATACTTTTCTTAGTCACAGATGGTTACATTTCTTGTTTCAAAAAATATGCTTAAAGGCTTTTTATGAACATAACAAATTAACAATTCAAGGGTCTGCTGTGCAGATCACCCATTGTACGGGCTTCTTCTCATGGCTTTTCCATTCCCTGCAAGAACTCGGATAGCGTCCGTTTCGATGCAAAGCAACTATTCCTGGGGCTGTTGCTATCTCCTACAACCTGCATAAGCAGTTCAAGGTTGTGTGACTCTCAAACTCGGTAAAATCACATCTAAATACTGCAATCCACCTTCAACATCAAACATGTGGGATGTCAAAAAGGTGAAAGGAATAGCACAAACAACTTGCATTTGCTCGACCGGGAACTAGTATAATTTGCATCAGTTCAAGGATAGAATTTCAGATCATTAATAGACAACTTACAGAAAATATAAATTGACGATTCTGCATCTTTTGATAAGAATTAATGCATCTGATCGGTAATCCTTCTGCACCTTGCAACCTCAAATCATTTCTCAGTTGAATGTCATCGAGTTTTAGTGCTTCCAGAAGGATGATTTCCTTGACATTGTAACTGATCATGAGCTTAATCTAAATAGCAGAATGCTGGCAGAAATCAGTTCCACTTAAGAGATATGATTGCATCAAGTAAATTAAACTGATCAAGATCCTTAATTTTGATGTCTGGGGGAAAGGTAGAGGTATTACTTGACTGATGGCCATGCCCATATAATCAAATACTCAATAATTCGCATAAGTACGTCATACACTCATTGCTGATTCTTTTTCGTTGCACTATTAACTATGACCAAATCAAAATGGTCTATCAAGTGGACCTAATCCCAGTTGAAGCAGTGCAGCTCATGAGAAAAACTATCATTCATGGATTTATAAAAGAAGCATTTCCTTACCCTGCTTACTAGAAAAACAAGGTGGGATGGAATCAAATCATCAAATGCAGCAACAGATAAGTAATCAATTCCTATATTTATTCACAAAGGACTTTGATATTATTTGTCATAGTTTTCTACTACTAGAGGTCTGATTGCATTCTCATGTTTCATTTTTCTTAACTTTTCCGTATGTCTCTATGTGGATAACACTGTTTAATTATATTCATTTTGTTATCATCAACTGATTCAACTCCCAATTAAGTTATTCAAGTAGTTGCCAGAATATTGCCAAAAAAAGAAAAAAAAAAAGAAAAAAAAAGAAAAAAAAAAGAAAGGGAGTTGCCAGAATAGAACACTCTAGAGAAACACACGTGATACAATGCATCAAAGAATAATAGTGCTAATTTTGAACATATATCAACTTGGATATGTTCCAGATCGAGTCGACTTTAATTCAGAATATTGTTATCCGTCCAGTAGAACACCATACATATATTTGTCATCTCATAAGAATAAGATGCCTCGCTCGTCATGTTTGTTCGTCCTCAAGCGCATAAGTCAACGCGCATTTTAAGTCATCCAAACTAATCTTCAAAAACGACGTGCATGTCTACCCTCGACGACCCTTAGACTATTGTGTGCCTCCAGCTAAGTATTATCCTTTCTTTCTTTAACTCCCCTACACTCTCTTCCTCTTCTGTATATATATACACATATATCACCTTTCAAACTCAATCCATCAATATTGCCAAACCAAATAATCTCATCAACATCAACTGTCTCTAGAAATTCAGCTTTAGTTAAGAAGTGGATAAGATGATGAGGAGGACAGAAACCTCATTCCTGGCCTTTCTTATTCTTCTTCCTCTAGTAGTAGCTGACTTACGAGTTGGCTTCTACAGTGCTACATGCCCAAAAGCCGAACAAATCATCCAACAAGTCGTCCAGAAAAAATTCTCCAGCGATCCATCCATAACCGCTGCTTTACTTCGCATGCACTTCCATGACTGCTTTGTCAGAGTAAGCTAGCTAGAGCTCCATATCTACATTTCTGTATTTACATGCAATATCCATCCATCTTTCGTTACAATTCTACGTATATAAACTAGTTTCAAAAGCTAATTAAGGTTTGTCTATTGCAGGGTTGTGATGCTTCCATACTTATTGACTCCACCAAGAAAAAGGAGTCTGAGAAAACCGCAGGGCCAAACTTGACTGTAAGAGGGTTTGAGGTGATCGACGAGGCCAAGAAAGCACTTGAGGCTGCATGCCCTTCAACAGTCTCCTGCGCTGATATCATAACCCTCGCGACTAGAGATTCAGTCGTTCTAGCCGGAGGCCCGAGCTACAAGTCACCTACCGGACGGCGTGACGGGCTAGTTTCCAAACCCAATGACGTCAACTTGCCCGGTCCATCCTTCTCCGTGTCTCAGGCATTGCAGTCTTTCACAGACAAAGGAATGACTCTGAATGATATGGTGACTCTTTTGGGTGCACACACAGTTGGTGTTGCGCATTGTAGCTTTTTTGAAGATAGGCTCTCCAACTTTCAAGGGACAGGCTCTCCTGATCCTTCCATGGATCCAGCTCTGGTTACCAAGTTGAAGAATATCTGCGCAGGACCTAATGATCCTACAGCTTTTTTGGACCAAAATACATCATTTGCCTTTGATAATCAATTTTATAACCAGGTTAATTTGAAGAGAGGTGTGATGCAGATTGACCAGGAGCTAGGTGTGGACAAATCAACGGCAGGTATTGTTTCTGGGTTTGCATCCAATGGTGCCAGATTCAGTCAGAGTTTTGCAACTGCTATGTTAAAGATGGGCAGCCTTCAGGATGGAAATCCTGGTGAAATCAGGAAAAATTGTAGAGTTTTTAATTAAGTAATATTAATTCATTTGTGCATTGTAATAATTAAACAAACTTGAAGAATTACATTGCTTCTTCTGACAATAACCAAGTATGCATGGTTATCATGTCTTCAAATCGTTGAAATGTAGCAACCATGTACGAAAGAATCTTTCGGAAAGATGTATGATCGGTTAATTTTAAACCAATTTATTTTCCTTATTCACAACTAGATCATCGTTTATAGTATGGGCAAATAAGGGACATTCCCGCAGAAGACTAAATGAATCTAACTACTCAAACGATGTCACAAAAGTGACTACTGATCCTAACGACCAACAGTCAAAAACCTAATTATTTGACTAACCTAAACAAGTCAGAAAAATACGAAAATTTACAGACTCAAACTAGATAGACAGACGGACTCACATACAAAATTTCAGATGAATCAGAGATCGTTTGCTATGTCAAATAAATACTGGAAAACGGAGGACAGAAAGTGCGAAAACTGATTTTGGTTTTGGTTTTGGAAAACAATGAAATAAAACTAGCTAGGGAAGATGCAATCCACCCCGACAATCACACACAAGATAATTGGTTCAGTTATATTTCAATTAATCTAGATGAAGATGCTCAGGTTGGTTCGGTACGCTTGAAACACAACCTATTACCCTTTCTTACTTTGTACGCTAGGTAGGAAGTGCTCTACACCTAGACTATTCTCAAGCAATGCAACCTAAAGGTACGCTTATTAGGTTTAACACGCAGAGATCCTTAAGTTCTAAAAGGGTTTGAGACATCACAAGGCATCGCAATAAACTTAGCGCCTTGCTAAACCTAGGATTTAGTTTACTTGCTAGCGAAAACTAACAATCACTTCTCTAGATAGTTTGAGGAGTCCGATATTGACACTGGCATCAAACTATCAAAGCCATAGAACCCTAACATGCATACTAAGCGTGCACTCAAAGCATACAGGAAAAGAATTCATCAATGCCAAAGTAGTAAACCAAATCTCATCTTGAATTAAAGGAAACAAAAGCCAAATCTCAAATCATCTTGTAGCTCATGTCTTAGGGCTTCAAGCAACCCCTCACTAAGAAAAACTAAACAAACATGATAATATAAATAGGAAAACGCAGAAGATGGAGAGGAGGAGAAGAAGAAGAGGCGAAGAAGAACAGCCAAAGATGATAGCATAGGCTTTTATATTGTTTCCTTCAACCAATCCATCTTGAGTTAGGTTTCCTTGGACATTCTGATTGGTGTACATATGTAGGACCAATGGAAGTGTGCCAACTCATTTAATTCTTCATAACCAGCTTCACATAGAGATAATAAGTTGGATAATGAAGTACAAATTCGTCCATGGGCTTTCCGGTGTGATTTGGGCCTCAAAACACAAATTCTCGTTAAGAGTCAGATTCGCGCGCAGATTGACCTTCTGGTAGTAAATTGGCCATAACTTCTTCTAAAAAAATGTTATTCATGAACCGTAAAATGATATGGAAAGCTAACATCCGTAGCTTTCCATTGATATAAGACTCATCATCTGATTCTTCTCGAAATGCTCTCAGTGTCCTGTCAAAGTTGGCTGACTTGCGTAGGCAGATTTCCGAATTTTGTCTTTCACTCTCTCTTTTCCTTCTTTTCTTCTTATTTGATTCGGAACACCTAGAAAACAAATAAACAAAGTAAATAACTAGAAAACACACCAAACAAGTAAAGAAAGTATAGAGGATTTTGATACAAATAATGTATAATTATGCACCTATCAATGTATTTGGTTAACGTCTTCTTTCTTTTCTTTTCTTTTTTTGTCCAATATATTGTTGTAAATGTAGAGCATAAAACTAGTGGCAATTAACCATGTCTTTCGTTTCGACCCTGTAAAACTTACCAGCCTTCATGCTTCATGAATGTGCTTCTTCTTCTCACGTCTTTTCCATTCCTTGCAAGAACTCGGATAGTGTTCGTTTCGATACGAAGTAACTTTTCATGGGCCTAGCTAATGCTATTTCCTACAACCTGCATAAGCAGTTTAAGGTTGTGTGACTCTCAAATTTTGTACAAGCTCATGTAAATGCAGCAATCCATCTTCAACATCATACATATGGCATCTGGAAAAGGTGAAAGGAATAGCACAAACAACCTGCATTTGCTCCGCTGGAAACTAGTATTATTTGCATCGATCAGTTCACTGATAGAGAATTTCAAATCATTGATAAACAACTTACAAATGATATATATGAATTGACGATTCTGCATCATTTGATAAGAATGCATCTGATTGGTGATCCTTCTGCACCTTACAACCTCAAAGGTAATTAAGCAATGGACAGAATATATTCCCAGTTGGATGTCATCAAGTTTTAGAGCTTCCACAAGGATGATTTCCTGCAACATTGAAACCGATCTTAGTGCTCATCGAGTCTTGAATACTAAGAGCATCCTTTGCACCAACTTAATTTCGTCATTCACCAATGGATCCTGCATCCTACAATACTAAGAGCATGCATGCTCTCAACAATTGCAAAGTTAGAAACTACTTGCCTTCAATCAAATGATCAATAACTACTGCAAATAGCAAATCAAATGCATTCCATCCGTATGTAATATGGTACACTTAAAACTTGGAGTCTCAAACACTGATAATTAATGATCCTAAACTGATGATGAAGAGTTTGTGTTCCCCCACAAATTAGCAAGAAGCACTAGAAAACTGAAGACCACAAAGTTCCCATGAACTGCTGAGACCAAGACGTATATACATACGCTAACTGCATCTGAACAATAATCACTGCAAGGTAGTCTAATGGTTATTGTCTAGTTAGATATGCTTCCCAACCTAGGTTCAAATCACGACACTGTTAAAAGTGGCTAAGGGAGGGGTTGCAATGCCACTGTTAAAAGTGGTTAAGGGAGGGGATGCAATGCCAAGCTGGCTGTCCGGGCCCCAACGGATTAGTCTTTAGGCATATGAAGTTTTTGCATCTGAACAATTGTTATATATCACCTACAAATATTTCATATGAGGAACTAAATCACTGATATTACTATGCTGATTTCTTTAGTAAATATCATTATTTGTACAATGGATTATGCGGGTTGATAATTCTATGCACTAATGGATGTTGTTTGTCGTTAGTGGTTCACCTTGCCATTGGTGAGCAAAGCTACATCCACTTAGATTTTATTATGTGTTGGGAGCCTTGAATGACCACTCAAAGTATTACAAGTGTTTGTTGTTATGATTTTAGATCTTCTAATAAGTGGGAAGGAGTCTCATTTTATAAGGGAAGGAGACTCCTTCTTTTACATTATCTTCAATGTGGAACAAGAGCCCCATTTCTAGTCTTCAAGTGTGCTTGAGGAGGCATGTTGGTGAGGCTAGAAAGGTGACTTCCGGGTACCGTTGCGTAGCTTGTATGTTAGACTTCAAGATGTATGTCGTGGTCGGGTTTCGTTATGGCTCATGGGCCCACAACGAGAATGTTACTTATGCTTGGTGGCATAGTATACTAGCCATGCCAATGGTGTACCAACAAGTCCCAGAAGTCCCCGAGTACGAAAAGCTTCTTGCTTGGGGAGTTTAAAACATTGACACCAAGCATAAGTGACACCACGGTAACCCCCAGCCCCTACTAGTCTCTGAACTCCTCAAGCAAGAAGAGTCTCTTCAAACTGCTATCGAAGTCTTAGCGGTTCAACTTGCTAGCGAAAACTAACTCTTGTCGGAATGTCTTTGGCGCATCTATGCTAGAATAATTGTCTTACTAGTTGAGCGTTAACCGCTCGCTGAATGTGTGCTAGCCGCTCTCGCTGAATGTGTGCTAGCCGCTCGCTAGATGAGCTAGAAGTCCCCGACTTCCCCTCTAAGAAGGTCCGCTTGAATCCTCGGTGTAGCACTGAGGCTTTGTTATTCTCTCACATAGTGAGGCAAATTGTTATTCTCACACAAGCGGTGAGGCATCTCAGTGAGGTTAAGTAATAGCGGATAAACTTCGCTTAGTCTTTCCCAAAGGGAAGCTTCCCGTTTGCACGAAGTAGCCTTGGCGGTTAATCTTCGCCGGTCTCTCACAAGGTGAGGTATCTCACAAGTGGATAAACATTGCAATGAGGTTATTAAGTAATAGCGGATAAACTTCGCTTAGTCTTTCCCAAAGGGAAGCATCCCGTTTGCACGAGGTAACCTCGGCGGTTAATCTTCACCGGTCTCTCATAAGGTGAGGCATCTCACAAGCGGATAAACATCGCAGTGAGGTTAAGTAATAGTGGATAAAATTCGCTTAGTCTTTCCCAAAGGGAAGCATCCTGTTTGCACGAGGTAGCCCTGGCGGTTAATCTTCGACTGTCTCTCACAAGGTGAGACATCCCACAGATGGTATTACTCTCTTCGATAAATCTGGTTGCTTCTAGAGTTCTAGTTGATCTGGTCTATTTCCATGTATATTATTGCCATTTCAACATATCTCCCTGCATACAGGGAGACCTGAATCGAAAGATCGATAGTTTGATACACAAGATCTTAAGTCAGGAACGGTCTGAACTTTTGCATTTGAGCTTGCATCATATAATATGAAAGCTGTAGATCTATATAAGAAACAAGATTGGACCGCAGAATTAGGTAATCAATACTGAATTGATGTCCCTGCAGCTCGAGGATTAAGGCTTAAAATCCACAAAATCCGGAGCTAACATTATAAGAGCAAACTATATGGAGCTAGCAGCATAGCTAGCACAAATATTCACTATACTTCATTTACAAGAAGTCTAAAGTCTACTTTAGCCGACAAAAAATTGATTCGTCGGCCTGGTTTTTTTTTTCGTCGGCTAAGGCCTTTCTTCTTGTAGTGCCCCGTCACAGGGAATGCTCTCGAGAAGATCGTGGGTACCGTGGGGAGGATCGTCATCAATACTGACGGGGATGGCCACATAGTATCGGGCGGGAAGTCGAGGACGTACTCCGGCCGCGTGGGAGCTCTCATTAGGGATAGAGTCCCTATGTTGTGGTCAGACTGGGGCGAGGTCCCACAGGAGGTTACGGACATGGTCCACAACGCGATGTCGGTGAGTTTACAAAATAATATTATGTATTACATTGTTGATTTCTCGAAAAGCTAAACTAATAAACGGTTAAATGCAGGTGTGGTTTAAGGTTCCCGAGCACCTGAGGGACAGCTGGGCCGACGTTGTGCATGGGGGAAGGTACGTTGGGAAGTTAATGAAAAACAAAATTGTATGTGATATTAATAATATTTCTAATATTTTTGTTGTATCTGTAGGTACAAGGAGTGGAAGAACGAGTTGCGGACCCATTGGACTACGCACGGGAACGCACGTTCTGGTACCCCTGCTGAGTTCCAGTACAGGGAGTACGAGTGGTGTTGGCTTCTGACATCAGAATTCAACAACCCTCGTAAATAGGTATTTAAATAAATTAGTTAGTTAATTTATTATTAAGTACGTGCGTTTTAAAATATTTTACTAATAGTTTACTTTTTTCTTTGAAGGTGGTTTCCCGGGTGAACGCTCAGAACCGGCAACGTAACACAAGGAACCATCATGCCGGTTCTAGACCGTTCGCTGTCTTCATGGACGAGGCGGCCAGGGAACATCCAGAGATCAACCAGTACGTCTATAAGTACGAGAGGGCATATCCTGACTCGCAGGAGGATATTGTAAGTCATCTTACTTTTTTAAATTTTTAAATTTATATATGTAAAAATGTTAATTAATAATTTTTTTCCTATCCATATAGGCGAAGGTGAGGGAGGCTAGTGACGAGGTGATGAGTGCCTTAGTGAGGGAGACATGACCGGACACGCAGGAGGAAGAGATGTCCAAAGCCATGTCCCGGATCGACACACTTCGGATCCGACGATTGGGGCGAGGATCATGGGCACAGCCTTCCCACCGAGAGCAAACAACTTCTACTGTCGGGGTCTAGGAAAGAAAGGCGAGGGGGTCCTGAAGACCATTCCAGGATTTCAACGAAAGGCAGCCTTGACCAGCAGCAGGACCACGTCCACGATCAGCAGGACGACTCAGCTAGAGTCGGAAGTTCAGAGACTACGAGAACAGCAAGCTGCTCAGGCTGCCTATAATGCCTCGCAGGCAGCCTATAATGCCGCGCAGGCAGCCTATGTTGCCAAGATACATGCCATCCAGCAGGCCCAGCAGCAGCAGATGTTCCAGTACATGCAGGACTTTACAGCTGCCCAGCTTCAGGGACTTCCGCCTCCGCCCATGCCTCAGCCCATGCCGCTACCCCAGCCGCCGCAACCTCCGCAGCAGCCCCCAGAAGCGGATATTAATTTAGACGATATAGATTTTCTGTAGTTGATGGATTATATACTTCTATGTGCTTGTTGTTGGTTATATGGAATTGTTTTGGTGTATTTTGCAGCTTGCTTGGAATGGTAATTCAGAAATTTCGGGGGGGTTTTTTTTTACTGGAATGGACTTATAGCCGACGAAAAAAGCCTTAATTCATCGGCTAAAGTTTTAAAAAAAAAAAATAAGTTTTAGCCGACGAAATATGCTTTAATTCGTCGGCTAAATCCCTATAAAGCAGACGAAATATACTATATTTCGTCGGCCATAGATGTTTTTTATTTTTTTTATTACAAACTTTAGCCGACGAATATTTTAAATTATTCGTCGGCTAAAGTTTGGAAGATAACCAACGACAAAAAATGTCGTCGGCTAAAGTATGGACTATAGCCAACAAAAAATTTCGTCGGCTAAAGTATGGACTATAGCCGACGACATAATGTCGTCGGCTAAAGTCTGGACTATAGCAGACGACATTATTTCGTCTGCTAAACTCTGGACTATAGCCGACGACTTCTACGTGTGTCGTCGGCTAAAGTCATCACAGACGACCCTTTCCCGACGACAGACGAATTTTTTTAACAGGCCGACGAAAAATTTTCGTCGGCTAAAGTACTTGTCCTGGTAGTGTATAGAGAAGAATGGAACATGGGAACTAACTGTCTTGCCAACTGGAGCAAAACAAATTGGTGTAAAGTAGATTTTCAAGACTAAGATGAATGAGAAGGGAGAAATTGAGAAACATAAGGCAAGGCTTGTAGCAAAGGGGTATGCACAGCAGGCTGGGATTGACTACACTGAGGTGTTTGCACCAGTTGCACGTTGGGATACCATTCGGATGGTTTTAGCTCTTGCAGCCTGCAAAGGATGAAACGTTTACCAACTCGATGTTAAGAGTGCGTTCCTCCATGGTGATCTGGATGAAGTGAAACAGTTCATTGAGCAACCACGAGGCTTTGAAGTGAAAGGTGAAGAAGGCAAAGTCTACAAACTCAAAAAGGCCTTATACGGCCTCAAACAAGCTCCAGGAGCTTGGTACAGCAAACTTGAATTCTATTTCATGAAAAAAAGGTTTGAAAGGTGTCCATATGAGCATACGTTGTTCACCAAGGCAGAAGGAGGAGGCAAGGTTCTTGTGGTGAGTGTATATGTGGATGATCTCATATTCACAGGCAACAATGAGGAAATGTTCAGGAAGTTTAAAGAGTCCATGAAACAAGAATTTAACATGACTGACCTTGGGAGGATGAAGTTTTTTCTTGGTGTGGAAGTGGAACAAAGCAGTTAAGGGATATTTATCAGTCAAAGAAGGTATGCTAATGAGATACTTGAAAGGTTCGGAATAGAGCATCATAACTCAGTGAAGAATCCAGTTGTGCCAGGTTTCAAGCTTCTGAAAGACGAGAATGGAAGTGCATTTGATGCAACAACTTACAAGCAAATGATAGGGAGTCTCATGTACTTATCTGCTACAAGACCTGACTTAGCTTATGTGGTAAGTTTGGTTAGTAGATTCATGGAGAGACCAACAAATTTGCATTTCCAAGCAGTAAAAAGGGTGTTTCGGTATCTGAGGGGAACCACTGAACTAGGAATTCTCTATAGAAGGGGTGGTGAGCAGAAACTGATAGCCTATTCAGATAGTGACTATGCAGGGGATGTAGAGGACAGGAAAAGCACATCCGGGTATGTGTTTCTGCTTGGTTCAGGTGCTGTTGCGTGGTCCTCAAAGAAGCAACCAGTAGTCACCCTCACCCTCTCTACCACTGAAGCTGAGTTTATAGCAGCTGCATCTTGTGCATGTCAGTGTATCTGGATGTGCAGAATTCTGGCAAATCTTGGACAAGTGCAAAGTAAGTGTATTGATATTTATTGTGATAACTGCTCAGCTATAAAACTGTCAAAGAATCCAGTTATGCATGGTAGGAGTAAGCATATCGATGTTAGATTTCACTTTCTTAGAGATTTAACCAGAGATGGAGTTGTGAAGTTGGAGCACTGTGGTTCGAAGGATCAGTTAGCAGATCTCATGACTAAACCATCGAAACTTGAAGATTTTGTGAGGATAAGAGAACTGCTTGGTGTTTGCAAGTCTCCAGGAGTAAACTGACTGCAGATTGCAGGTCAGTTTAAGGGAGGGTATGTTGAGATTGGCTCAAATTTGGATTAGTCAAGTCAGGCTTAGCTGAATAAACTGCTGGTCTGTAGAATTTCTGATCAGGTTGGTTTCCATTTGTAACAATTTGACCTTGTCTTTAGGCAAGTGATAACTCTAGCTGTTATTTTGGTATTTTTAGTTGTAAAAGGCTGTATAAAAGCCAAGCTATGTTGATGAATAAAGTGAGTTTTTACTTTCGAATACATCTCAGTGTGCAAACAGGAGTCTGTGATCCAACAATGATATGGTGGGTGATGTCGAATATTCAGCCATTTGAGTATACTTCACGGTGAGCATTTGCTGTAAATTCCTCAATATTATATTCTTGGGATATTTGTTTTTTTTTTTGGATATCTGTATCAATGTTGAGTATACTGTTGCATCAATATTATCTGACCATTTCAATAAATTTTTTCCAAGGTTTGAACTTTTTTGAATAATCACTGATGCAGAGATATAATGCCTAACCGGGATTTAGCTGAGTCTTGCAAATTTCATGTTCATGTATGTACTGGATTGAAGTTGTACCTACATTCAGTAGCCATCAGTTTGCCTTGTGTGAAAGGTCACTAATTTATGCCTTCCCACTATACATTCAAGTTTCCTGAATAGTTTACCTTCAGTTTTGTTGTGTGTTGTGAATGAATTTTGAGGTTAAGAAATTGTTGTGATTGAAGATTGCAAACAACAATTTATTTTGTTTCTCATTTCTCTGAGTTTGTTTTGGTTTTGTGGGTATCTATTGTTCAGCAATTCTCTTTAATTTGGTCTGAATTTATTTTGATAGCTTTGTAATGTGATTTTTATCATTTGGTACAATCAGTTGCCTTGCCGTGGGTTAGCTAAAGTTTGCAGAAATCCAATAGCTATATTACTTTATTTGCTTGGAACGGCAATAGGCAATCAATCAAAGTAGTTATTTATTATCATATATATAATTAGGATAGGCATGCTCATGTATTTTATTTCAATTGAACTTCCTTTCGATCTATAATGCTGAAGAGTATTATGTATACGAGGCAATGTAATGGTAATTCCATTAGAAGAGGAATAAACATATTAGCACAAAGTTTTGTTTGAGCACTTTAAGAATTTGCAGCTTAATCACATCATATACTGTATTGTTCACTCTAGGTTGTCTTCACATCATTCTGGGTATTATGCAATATCTATTGTTTGTGTGGAATCAGTGAATGTCATTTGTGTTTGTGGCGTTGTTGTGGAATTGTAGTTTTACAATTGTGTTGTAGCTGGAATTATTATTCCATGTTTCATAACAATTATGTTCAGAGCTTGATAATGTGAAGACTATTTAATGTTTGCAATCCATCTTTTTGTTGATAATAGTTATAGTGAAATGGAATGGTTGTTCAAGGTTTTTGATCAGTGTTTTAGTTAATACTGATATTTAAACCCAATCTACAGGTCATTTTTTTCTTACCAATCTTCTGTTGAAGACGACGAAAAGTGTTCTAAGAGAAAGCAATATTGAGAGGAGATTCTCCGACTTATCATCACTCGATCATCAATACAGCTATAGCTACCATGAAGGAATTCGCTTTGATGAATCAAATAAAAATTTGTCTGCATTGTTTTGACAGATCCTCCAGGCTACTCTTTTAAATTGAGAATTCCTCTGTTGACATATATAAATGTCAGTAATCTTACTTTACCTACTTTAATTTGTCTTAAACCTCTGTGTTTGTGGGTCTTTGTTAGGACCTGAGCTCTATTGTCAATAGTTGATTGTTTGATTTCTGATTCGAGCGATAAGTCTTTGAATTTGATAAAATGTAATGAAATTCCTTCTGCGCGGGCATGAAGGCAAGTGTGTGTGTGTGTGTAAAAGAAGCTATTTAATTGGTTTATGTCATGATATCAACAGTGTGAAGCAAGTCTAACCGGAAGTTGTACGGTTGTACCTACGATATTCTTGGGTGATCGAGTTTTAAAAACCTTATGATCACTTGCAAACACCAAGAGGGACAAGATCGACCATGCATGCACTTGAACCGATTTTCCATTATGTATTGCTTAGAAGTTAGAGACTAAGAACTACTTCCATGTTCCAACCCCTTCAGATAACAACCATCCTATCTAGGAGATTTCTTAATGCTCATTATATCAAACCAAAACAAGATTAACAGATAACAAAACGATATAAAAAAATGCAATTTGAGCTGCACTTGAACCTACCAAAGTCCTCACCAAACTTTTAAAATTGAAAACTAGCACCAGACAAGCAGACATGTGTGTGATGTAAGGCATCCCTTCAGATAGCATTTTCACCAAATCATGAATATAACTAAACAAAAAAATATCTAGGTGAATCTTAGTGCTCTCCAACCAGATAGCTAAGCTAGCTAAACACCCAAAACAAAGCACAAGCTGCTAGCTACATCACATTCATATTATAATTACATCACATTCTTACTTCAAACTCCGTCCTCCTTCAAAACTCATCAGACATGTCGCACCTTAACTTCCTCCTCCTCCTCCTTCAGTTTTCTCTGTTCTTCATCAACCATGTCCAAGCCCTCACTTCCCCTTCAGACATCTCAGCTCTCAAGGCCTTCAAAGCCTCAATCAAACCCTCCTCCATTCCCTCCTGGTCTTGCCTAGCCTCATGGGACTTCACCTCCGACCCATGCACCCTCCCTCACCGAATCCACTTCACCTGCGGCGTCACCTGCTCACCTGACTCCACCCGTGTCACCCAGATCACACTCGACCCCGCCGGCTACTCCGGCACCCTCACCCCTCAAATTTCTCAGCTCACCCATCTCTCCACTCTCGACCTCTCTGAAAACTCCTTCTTCGGCCCAACCCCATCCTCCATTTCCTCCCTCTCTTACCTCCAAGTCCTGACCCTCCGATCCAACTCCTTCTCCGGCTCTCTCACTCCCTCCATCACCAAGCTCAAGTCTTTAGAATCTCTAGACATTTCCCACAATTCCCTAACAGGATTCCTCCCAAACTCCATGGCTTCTTTATCCAACTTAAGAAGACTCGATCTCAGCTTCAACAAGATCACCGGATCACTCCCCAGACTCCCACCAAAGCTCTTAGAACTCGCCCTCAAAAGCAACTCGCTATCCGGGCCCTTGTCGAAATCGTCCTTCGACGGATTGTCTCAGCTGGAGGTGGTCGAGCTCAGCCAGAACTCGTTCTCCGGTACGTTACAGTCATGGTTCTTCCTCATTCCTTCCCTCCAACAAGTCGACCTAGCCAATAACAGCCTGACAGGTGTCGACATCGCCAGGCCTGGCTCCGGCAGAGGCGGCGAGCTCGTGGCGGTCGACTTAAGCTTCAACAGAATCGAAGGCTACGCGCCCGCGAACTTCGCGGCATTTCCGAGGCTGTCGTCGCTGTCGGTTCGTTACAACAGGCTACGTGGCAAGATCCCAGTAGAGTACGGGAAGAACAAGTCTTTGAAGCGGTTGTACTTAGATGGTAACTTTCTGAACGGGCAACCACCGCCGGCGTTGTTAACCGGAAGTTCGGGAATCTCCGGCAGCTTGGGGGATAATTGTCTACAGGGGTGTCCGTCTTCAGCGAAGCTGTGCCTTCCGTCGCAGAAATCAAACGCGATATGCAAGCAAGCCTACGGTGGAGGAAGAGGAAGACCGAGGTCTTGAAACGTCGGATTTGTCGGTCAAATTATTACTATGTTTTGTTTCTCAAGTTTATTTTGTTAAAAAAGGTAGTCCTAATAAAACAAAATGTATGATGCTTATTATTAAGCAATTTGTAATATAAGTTATACATTAGAGATTAAGGATTGTTGGGTTGGTCTCATTCTCTTAATGTAGTGATGATAACCTAGAAGTGGTTACACCTCAATTATTGGTGATTGTACATGACCATAATATTAGGTGGTCCTGATGTTAATGGAGATGGGTAGCTATGTCAATTTATAGACTATTCTCGAGTTTTGTTATTTTGTAACCGTGTATCTAAATATTTGATCGAAATACGTTTAGATTGTGTTCGAAGGTTTAAGGTAAGCTCCGTACTGATCTGTGATTCATTCATAATTATTAATTTTATGTCAAGCAAAGTACAATAGTTTGGAGTGCTTAAGTTAAAATATGCGTTATTGGTTGACAATATAATTTTTAATTATATTATAGGAAAATGAAATCTCTGGCGTGGTCTAATTCTAGTGCAATTCTCAAACTCTCCTCCGTCCTTAAGTAAACCTAACGACTATAGGTCACAATCATTTAGACATATTTCTGCCTTGAGCATAATGCAGATAGGTATAGCAAACAAATTTGAACTCAATTTATTTCTTTTTATAGAGTTTAAGTTGTGATTTTCAAATCCTTTAAATATTTTTCCAATTTGTTAACAAAAAAATCACGTGTTGGTATCAAACACATGCGTATCAAAAAAAGGAAGAGAGAGGTACTTAATTACCAGTTAATTATTATAATTCTGGATTAATTAGCAACAGAAAATTAGAAATAAGTAGATCCACTGTCGACTGACTGCTGTCATTGTCAGAGATGACTAGGCTATCTTTTTGCTGGGGAGAGGAGAATAATAATCCATCCTACGTAAGGAACACAACTACTTAAAAAGTCTGGCCTCACAACTCGATCTATATGAGCTACAGCCAGCTGTAACAATAAAAGTCGTTAATAGTTGCTATTCTTTCCTTCTTCTTCTTCTTCTTTTTTCTTTTTTTTTTTAATAGAACTATTCTTTCCTCTCTTTCTTCTTCTTGTTTTCACCCTGGCATCACACAAAATGAGTCATCATTCTGTCTTTTTTTTCTTTTTTAATAAGAAAAAGACAATGATCATAATTAAGGAGGAATATCTGAAACAACCCGTTTCAAAGATGTCAAATTAACTGTAGTAGCAGGCTACTAACAGCATCCATATCGGTGGCGGAGTCAAAATAAAATTCTTACTTAAGCTAGTTGTATTGAAAAAAAAAATTACAACGTGTCTTTACAAAAGAGCACATTTTAAACGACTAAAGATTTATACAGACTCTAACCGTTCTAAACCACTATATATATAGCAATATAATAGTCGCTATATATATATTTTAGATTTTTCTTACCCCTAAAAAATCTTGCTCCCCCAATGATCGCTATGCGAATGTCCCAAGCCAAAAGATCTTGAAAGCCAAAAGATCCAGCTTTCAATCTCTGATGATACGTTTATGAACTTCGATCTTATAATTTCCCTTTCTTTCTTCTTGTTTTCATCATCATGTTAAATAAAATCGGGTTGTGTGAGAGGTTTTGGCCTATAAACTATAGTGTTTTTTTTATTTTATTTTTTATGAGAAGAATGTATAAATTTTAAATCCTAAATCCTAACCTTTTTAAGAAGAAGGTTTTTGTCTATAGTTTTTTACTTCTTTTTGCATTCCAAAAAAAAAAAAAGTAGTCTTTCAGTCTGATGGTTTTGGTCTTTTTCTTTTCTGGAGGGAGACAGAGGTTGCCGCAGCTAGTTGAATATATTGGTCGTTCACCGACGTCGTTGAAAGATTATCTGATTATGGCATTATGCAAAGGTACACAGGGAACCAGAAGGCCCCAGATATTCTATTATGCAATTATATATCAGCTGTGTCCAAATTACTTGTTTTGCCCACAGAGATGATCAGTGACTTTGGAACAGTGAAGAAGAAAAAGAAGAAGGAAAAAGACTTTTGAACACTAACTTTGGGGGCCATGATGATCATTATTCTTGTTCGAAACTTGGATTGAACAACGTCAAAAAAGCAAAATAAATGAATTTATTGTTTTTTAGGGCCTTTGGAATAGGCCCCAATCTTGTACTGGTCATTGCGTTTAGACTTTGCACGTTTACAGAAAATGAAGAAAAATAGAGTTATCCTTTTTTAGGGCCTCTGGAATAGGCCCCAATCTTATACTGGCCTTTTTAGGCTGGTATGTTACAACGTACTCTATCAGTCTTCTATCCCGGATTGCCCCCTAGTGTTAGGCGGCGGAGCGAGAACGCGATGGCGGGTAGCACTATTGACTGTGGTGACGGGGTCCGGGGGAGGTGGAGGATCCTCGCGTTCCCAAACTCCTGCAATGTGGCGCTTGAGGAAACGGCCATTAATAGGATTGCGATGAATGGTACCGTCCAAGTCGCGCAGGTGGTATGCCCCCTTGGGGAGTATACGATGAATAATAAAGGGGCCATCCTATCGAGCGGACCACTTGCCCCGACCGTCGGTTTTGTCCCCAAGTGGGAGTGCCGCACGCCACACTTTCTGGCCCTCAGCATAGCTCCGTCCGCGCGTGACCTTATCATACGAACATGCGATGCGTTGTTTCTCGAGGATGAGATTGTTGAAAGCGGTGACGCGGTGCTCGTCCAGATCTTCAAGCTCTTGCCACATGGCTTGGACGTAATCATCGCCAAGTAGTTGATGCTGTTCCTGAACGCGGAGTGAAGTGATATTGATCTCAAGGGGAAGGATGGCATCATGACTGTACATGAGAGCGTACGGGGTGGTATCCGTCGGGCCGCGCTTTGAAGTGCGGTAAGCCCACAATGTGTGGTAGAGTTCCTCGTGCCAGATGCGCGGGTTCAACTCCAACATCTTGCGGAGGATGCCAAGGATGACCTTATTACTAGCCTCCGCTTGGCCGTTAGACTGGGCATAATATGGCGTAGAGTGGAGAAGCTAATCGTTTAAGTACTTAACAACCGAATCGGCCATGAAAGCTGCCCCCCTGTCCGTAACGATGCACTCCGGGATACCAAAGCGGGAGATGATATTGCGGAAAATAAAGTTGCGCAACGAGTTGACGGAGGCAACCTTAAGTGGTTCGGCCTCGACCCATTTGGTAAAGAAATCGGTGGCAACGATAATGAACTTATGCTGCTCAGAGGAATGGGGATGAATGATGCCCACGAAATCCATTGCCCATCTGCGACCCGGCCAAGGTTTAATAATAGGCTGCAACGGGATGTTTGGAATATGTTGCACTGGTCCGTGAGCCTGGCAGTCTTGGCAACCTTTGGCGAAGGCAATACAGTCTTTCAGAATGGTTGGCCAGTAGTACCCATGGCGATGGATCAACCATCGCATTTTTGGCCCGGCCTGGTGCGAACCGCAAACTCCACAATGTACTTCGCGCATGAGACGTTTAGCTTCGTTCCCATATACGCAGCGGAAGTCGTTTCCGTCTTCCCCACGCCGCCGGAGTTCGCCATTGTGTAAAACAAAGTTTAAGGCGAGGAAACGTATTTGCCTGGAGTGAGCGGCGTCGTTGGGGTTCTGGAGGTAGGCGATAAATGGTAGCCGCTGCTTGCTAATCCCAAGTGCAGGAGTCGCGTAGTAGTATAGACTCGGAAGTACGAGTGTCGTTTCCGCCGAGAGCAGTGAAAAAGTACACAAATGATGAACTGAAAAATAAAACGATTGTGAGTTTAATTGAGAGAGAATACGATAATGAGAGACACTAAGGTTTCGGGTTCCACCTTATATCACTTATGCAATTCTATCAATTCGACTCTTTTCTATGAAACTTATTCAAGAAATCTGACTCTAAAGATGAATTCAGTTAAAGTTGTTCAAACACATAAATCCAATAATTTCGTAGGAATTTCACAAGCATAACCTGTACCTATGGCAACAACCTATCAAGATTCAATTCCACCGAAATCATCAATCATCATGCTAAATACTTAGTCTCAAAAGCATGGATATTTTTACCAAACAATAGGAAGAGCATGACTGAACCTATGAAATAGATTATCAAATACCCATCAATCGAACTAAAAAGTAAAAGCAGAAATTAAAATTGAACATCCGAAAACTGAAGTTGCATTGAAGTTCCAGTCGAATCGAATTAATAAAAACTACATAAGCAATCCAAGGTTTCTCCCCTAGCCTTAGCTAGGAGATTAGTTCTCCATAACAGAAATTAAAAAGCAATAAAATTGAGTTTCTAGAGAGTACAACTGAGGTCGAGGAAAATTGGAGGAAAAAGGAGAGCCCCCTACAATCTGCTCGAGCCTCTTTTATATCCTTCGCGGCCAACCCTTTGTCGAAATCCAACCCGAAGAGATCTCCTGATTTCACGCAGGCCAAATCCTTTTTATGAAGAGAATCAATTTTAGAAGGACTTCCCTTTCTGATGACTTCATGGAAATTATAAGAGTTGGGTTCTTCATATCTTGACGCCCTTCACTTCTTTCCATTAGAGGGTTGCTGCCTTGAGAGGATTCAGGAAGATCTGAGCTGATTTTCTAGGAGGGTGGCGCACGTCTTCACTTGAGAGTAGAAGTTGTGAGGGCTCAAGGAGATTAACAGAAGGTATCACACGTGAGAGGCATGCTCTCATTATCTCCAATAGTCATATAAATTGCCAATTGACACATGGGCCAACATATCACCAATTCCACGGCCAACAACTTCTTTTTGGGCCTCTACATGCTCAAATCCATCATCCAAATATCATACCTATTAAATCAAGAATATGAATTAATTAGATTAATATAGGCCAACAAAATACACAATAGCAATGAAATTATACAGATATAATTGCACTTTTGACTACTCATCACACCCCCCAACTAGCTTATTGCTAGTCCCTAGCAAACACAAAGACTAACTAAACAGATGACACAAACCTAATGTCTTCCAAACATCTCAGAGAACTTATAACGCCCACACTGCTCAACAAAATTTCAAGCTATCATGTATCAAGACTCTTAATTTCACCTAAGAGTTAATTTATTTTAACAACCACGTTACTCAAATCATTATGTAAGGATGATCAAACCAATACAACAAGTATATGCATTTCGAATTCATGGGTCAATGAGTACCAACTCAATTCCTCACAAAGATGCACTCAATTTCTTTTCACTCATGATTTTCTGGCTTAGTCTCTCAATTGTATGCAAGTGAAAATGGCTTGCATACTTATATGAACAAAAAGCACATGACAACATAAATAAATCTCATGAAGGAATCAATTACTCACACAAATGAACCACACCATATGCTCAACTTTTGGAACAAACTCCACAGATCAAATTTTACTCATCTTTTAGATCAAAAGGAACTTTACAAGGTAATACTGAGGTTAGGCTAGGGGTATGAGTTGAAGAGCAAAGAATTTGCAATTCCTAAGGACCTAGCAGAGCATTAAGACACGCCTTATGTCGCCAAAGTTAAGGCCAAATTTCATCATGTTGGGCTCATCATTCCAACCTCCTTACAACATTGTGAAAAAGAACAAGGGCCATATATTCAGTTTTTGGGCCTTCAAGCATACACAAAACTCCAAATTCACAAACAATGGACTTAATCCAATATTTTTTTTTTTTTTGCATTGGCACTTTTCTATTCTTTTGGATGAGTCACATTCCCCCACATTTGTTTCTCATCATCATTCCACACAATACATCACAACCTCATGCTCTACTAGGCCCAAAGGACAAAGGTAGAGATATCACTACACTAAGCTCAAGGTATGTATTTCATGGGTGAAGAAAGAAAAGGCTTAACGTAGGCTCAAAGGGGTTTAACTAAGGGTGTGCCCGCGCACACAAATAGGGACACATGGCAATCTGGCAATGGTGTTCATCCTAAAAAATTCCATTTATCCTTTCCAAAATCAGAGTGTTTTATGATAAAAAGTTTTGAAAGTCCACAAGAGTGAGTTCTAGTTATCTAGAGTTCATTAAAAGCTATGGTGAGAAATCAACCAACAAGAAGAAATAATGAGGTTTACGAAAATTTATAGCCAAGAAAACGAATAAGAATATTTTCAATAACCACTCAGAAAGAACGCACATATATAAAGCTCAAAAGCTCACGTAAAGGTCATATGAATTAAGTTGAACTCATCTTAGCATGAATCAATCAATCATTCATCACATTAGTCTAACCATCAATGCACACAACTTAAGTAAAATAATCATTAAAATCTATTAACAATTATTTGAAATTAAGAGTCTGACACAAGCTTGCAAACCTTTTGTTACCTTAATATCAATCCGTGAAAAGTTCATGCTCATCATAGAGTTGGAAGACACCTAAAGACTCAACGAAAAACTAAAAATTAGTCCCTTTTTTTTTTTTTTTTTTGAACGCTATGTGAACAGTAACCAAAATAAATCAAAAAGACTGACAGACACACGCTAAAAGACTCACAAATTGCTACTCCCCCCCCAACTTGAAATAAACATTGTCCTCGATGTTATAAGCAATAGCAAAAGATAGCAGACAAGTTATCAAAAGTAGAGAGCGAGTGAGAAGGAAGGAATGCACCTGAAAGAAGAGACATTTCCAAGCAAAATTCTGCAACTTGTTAGTGACCGAACCAGAAAATAAAATAAAATAAAAACAAACCTGAAAACAATAGTACAATTTACAGCAAATGGACTTGGAGTCCAGCACATCAATCTTCATAGACAGGATTTTCTAGAGAGATGGTTTCATCCTCTAGAACAATATTCTCCAAAAATGGTTTCAAACGCTGCCCATTAACTTTAAACACATTACCATTCTTGGGGTCCTCAATTTCAATAGCACCAAAAGGAAAAACTCTTTTAACCACAAACGGACCAGTCCACCTAGAGCGTAGTTTACCAGGAAACAAATGCAATCTAGAATTATACAAAAGAACTTTTTGACCAGGTTCAAAGGTTTTTCTCAAAATTTTCTTATCATGAAAAACTTTCATTCGTTCCTTGTAAATCCTAGAATTTTCATATGCTTCATTCCGAATCTCTTCCAGCTCACTGAGCTGAAGTTTCCTAAGAGAGCTTGCATCATTCAGACCAAAATTGAATATTTTAATAGCCCAGTAAGCTTTGTGTTCCAATTCAACAGGTAAGTGACAAGGTTTTCCATATATTAATCTATATGGGGACATACCAATTAGGGTTTTATAGGCTGTACGGTAAGCCCAAAGTGCATCATTTAGTTGCAAAGACCAATCTTTGCGGTTTGGGTTCACAGTTTTTTCCAAAATCTGTTTAATCTCCCTATTAGCAAGTTCAACCTGTCCACTAGTCTGTGGGTGATAAGGGGTAGCTACCTTATGAGTGACCCCATATTTCTTCATTAAAGCCTCAAAAGGTTTATTGCAAAAGTGTTTACCCCCATCACTGATAATAGCCCGAGGTGTCCCATGTCGAGAGAAAATGTTTTCTTTCAAAATTTGAGAACAGTTTTATGATCATTTTTCCTACAAGGAACAGCCTCAATCCATTTAGAAACATAGTCAATGCCTACCAAGATGTACAAATAACCAAATGATGAAGGAAACGGACCCATAAAATCAATGCCCCAACAATCAAATATTTCAATGACTAGAATGGGATTCAAAGGCATCATATTTCTACGAGTTATCGCTCCTAACTTTTGACAACGCTCACATGTTCGACAATATGCATTAGTGTCCTTAAACAAAGTTGGCCAATAAAAACCACATTGCAAAATCTTAGCAGCCGTCTTTTTAACAGAAAAATGGCCACCACATGCTTCATCATGACAAAACGAAATCACATCATGCATTTCATTATCAGGGACACATCTCCTATAAATCTGATCAGCACAATACTTAAATAAATAAGGATCGTCCCAGAAGAAATTGCGTACCTCCACCAAGAACTTTTTCCTATCCTGCGCATTCCAATCGGGAGGGATTTTACCTGAGACAAGGTAATTAACAATATTAGCAAACCAGGGTAACTTAGATACAGCAAAAAGTTGGTCATCAGGAAAAGAATCATTAATAGGATGTAAGTCTGGATTATCATCAAGAACCAATCGAGATAAGTGGTCTGCCACCACATTCTCTACTCCTTTCTTGTCTTTGATAGTGATGTCAAATTCTTGGAGTAGGAGGATCCACCTAATGAGTCGAGCCTTTGCATCCTTCTTGGTGAGAAGGTACTTTAAGGCTGCATGGTCAGTAAAAACAACAATAGGTGATCCAACAAGATAAGCACGAAATTTATCCAAAGCAAATACCACTGCAAGAAGCTCTTTCTCAGTTGTTGAATAATTCATTTGAGCACTATCTAGAGTTTTACTTGCATAGTAAATGGCATACGGTTTCTTATCCCTTCTTTGCCCTAAAACAGCCCCTATTGCATAATCACTAGCATCACACATAATCTCAAAAGGCAAATTCCAATCAGGTGGTTGCATAATAGGAGCAGAAGTTAACAACTCAATTAATCTTTCAAATGCAACTTGACAAGCATCAGTCCAAACAAATGGAGTATCTTTAGACAAGAGATTACACAAAGGTCTAGATATGGCACTGAAATCTCTAATAAATCTCCTGTAGAAACCAGCATGCCCCAAAAATGATCTAACATCTTTCACGCTCTTTGGAACAGGCAATTTAGCAATTAATTCAATTTTGGACTTGTCTACCTCAATTCCCTTAGAAGAAACAATGTGACCAAGAACAATTCCAGACGGGACCATGAGATTACACTTTTCCCAGTTTAACACAAGATTTTTCTCTTCACATCTTATCAGCACTTTTTCAAGATTAGACAAGCATTCATCAAACGAATCACTAAAAACAGTTATATCATCCATGAAAACTTCAAGAAATTTCTCTACCATATCACTGAAAATACTAGTCATGCATCTTTGAAATGTGGCAGGAGCATTACACAAACCAAATGGCATCCTACGAAAAGCAAAAGTACCAAAAGGACATGTAAAAGTAGTTTTCTCTTGATCTTCAATGGCAATTTCAATTTGATAATAACCTGAGTAGCCATCTAGAAAACAATAAAACTCATGACCTGCAACCCTTTCTAAAATTTGATCAATGAAGGGCAAGGGAAAATGATCTTTCCTAGTTGCAAAATTAAGTTTCCTGTAATCTATGCACATGCGCCAACTAGAAACAACCCTAGTAGGAACCAACTCATTTTTATCATTTTTCACCACAGTTATTCCAGATTTCTTAGGTACAACCTGTGTAGGACTAACCCATTTACTGTCAGAGATTGGATAAATCATACCCGCATCCCATAATTTCAAAACCTCAGTTTTAACAACTTCTTTCATGGTTGGGTTAAGTCTACGTTGTGGCTCCCTAGACGGTTTAGCATCCTCTTCCAAAAGAATTTTATGTGTACAAACGAGAGGGCTAATTCCTTAATATCGGCAATTGACCAACCGATGGCAGATCTGTGGGCATTCAAAACATTTAACAACTTACCTTCCTGCTCAAATGTAAGAGAAGAAGATATTACCACAGGAAAGGTGTCGTTCGGGCCTAGAAAGGCATGTTTCAGACCTGCCGGGAGAGGCTTCAGCTCCACCTTTGGTACCTCGACACTTGATGGTTTGCTTTCAATTCGTGGTCTCAACTCCTCAAACTTTGGCGTCCATCCATTTACTTCCTCGACCTGAAAAGAGTCAAAATATGAACTTATTTCAGCGATTTCAGCAGTGTTAGGAGAATCTGAATCATATGAATTTGTGAGAAAACATTCTAATGCATCTACAACACTGCTCCTAACATATTGTTCATGCGCTAGTGTGCCAATAAAATCAACAAATTCACATTCCCCATCTTCATATGGCTGCCTGAACACGTTAAAAATGTTCACTTCCATTGTCATATTCCCAAAACTCAGTTTCATCACTCCACTCCTGCAATTAATGTTAGCATCACATGTAGCTAAGAATGGACGTCCTAAAATAATAGGGATCTGATTTTCAGAATGTGGAACAGGCTCTGTGTCCAAGACAACAAAATCAACAGGATAGTAAAATTTGTCCACTTGGACTAACACATCATTAATCATTCCCCTTGGAATTTTAATAGAACGATCAGCCAACTGCAATTTGAGCCTCGTAGGCCTCAGCTCACCAAGACCTAGCTGCAAATACACTGAATAAGGAAGTAAGTTCACACTAGCACCCAAATCAAGTAAAGCACGATCAATAAAATGTTCTCCAATAACACAAGAAATAGTAGGACTACCAGGATCCTTGTATTTTGGAGGAATCTTATTTTGAAGTACTGAGCTAACATGAGCAGCTAAAAATGCAGTTTTCTTCACATTATGCTTCCTTTTCACAGTGCACAAGTCTTTCAAAAATTTAGCATAAGCTGGCACCTGCTTAATTGCATCTAACAAGGGAATGTTTATCTTCACTTGCCTAAAAAGATCAAAAATTTCAGAATTCTGATTCAACTTCTTTGAAGGAAGCAAAGCTTTGGGAAATGGTGCAGGCACATAATGATTTTCAACAAATTCATTCTCTTTAGGCCCATTCAATTCATTATTATCCTTAGGTTTCTCTACCTCTTTCACAGGCGGTACATTATCAACAATTCTTCCATTTCTAAGAGTAATAGACTCGGCATGCTCAAATATTTCAACCGAATTGACACGTTTTGGGTTTGGTTCAGTATTGGAAGGAAACCTCCCTTTTTCATTGAAAGCAAGAGAATTAGTCAATTGAGAAAGCTGATTCTTAATTTCCTTATTCTCCTCAACTAGCTGACCAAACATCGCGTCATACCTTTGGTTTTGTTTCTGCTGCTCTTGCATGAATGTTTGAAGAGTGTCACCTAGAGATGGCTTAGAATTAAATGCATTAGGTGTTGAAAATTGAGGGTTAGGGACACTTACCTGTGGTTGAGGCTCATTTCTCCAACGAAAATTTGGATGATTATGCCTTGTTGCTGGGTTGTAAGCCTCTGAATACGGTGAATATTGTCGCTGAAAATTCCCCAATGCAGCAACTTGCTGTTCATTCATCACCTGCAAAGAAGGACAATTTTGACCAAGGTGACCAATCTCATAACAATAATCACATACTTGATTACAATTAACATTTTGAGGCACATGAGATTTATTCAAACCAGCGAGTAAAGACTCATATTTCATCTTCCAGTGATCTTCCTCTTTTAATTGATAAATCCCTTTACTGGCAACAGGCTTAGAGCGATCAGTGCTCTCAAAAGCAGAAGGGTCATTCCATTGGTGGGCTTTCATGGATATTTCATCCAAAAATGCTATGGCTTCATCAGGATCCTTTTTCATGAAATTTCCATTGCACATAGACTCAATAAACTGACGATCACGAGGGAGAAGTCCCTCATAAAAGTAACTGGCCAATCGCCAATTTTCAAAACCATGATGTGGGCATAAGCTTAAGAGTTCCTTAAATCTTTTCCAAGTCTGGTACAATGATTCATTTTCACTTTGAGCAAAAGTGGAAATCTTTCTCTTTAAAGCCATTGTCTTATGATTAGGAAAGTACTCATTGAAAAATGCTTCAGTTATTTCAGCCCAAGAACCTATAGATCTAGCCCTCAAAGAGTATAACCAAGTTTTTGCTTTGTCCCTCAAAGAAAATGGGAAGAATTTTAGCTTGACATAATCAACATCTGCAACTTGATCATAAAATGCAACAACAGCTTCCTCGAATGCCCTAACATGCACATATGGATTTTCATTTTCCAAACCATGAAACACAGGGAGAAGTTGAACAATACCAGGTCTAAAATCAACATTAGGCATGTTAGGTGGTAACATGATGCAAGAGGGTTGAGCATTACGTGCAGGATGCAAGTAAGTTTGCAAAGTCCTAACTGGGGGAAGTGGTGGAGGCAAATTATTGTTCAGAACATTGTTGTTGTTTAAAACGTTGTTGTTGTTTAAAACATTGTTGTTGTTCAGAACGTTGTTGTCACCCATTTTTACCAATGATTTAGAGGAACTCGAAGACTCAAACAAGTTACCCAACAAAGTTTCACACTCAGGCTTCTTCGTAAATCTCCCTAAATGGTCTCTATGACGCATACGATTAAAGGAAAGAAAAAAAAAAAAAATAAAAATAAAAATAAATAAAGAGAAAAGTAAAAATAAAAATTAACTAGACTAACACTACTAACTAAAATGGAACGAATGTACCAAATGGAGAGAACAAATTCTGCGTGCTTTGTCAAATGCTCCCCGGCAACGGCGCCAAAAATTGCTTGCTAATCCCAAGTGCAGGAGTCGCGTAGTAGTATAGACTCGGAAGTACGAGTGTCGTTTCCGCCGAGAGCAGTGAAAAAGTACACAAATGATGAACTGAAAAATAAAACGATTGTGAGTTTAATTGAGAGAGAATACGATAATGAGAGACACTAAGGTTTCGGGTTCCACCTTATATCACTTATGCAATTCTATCAATTCGACTCTTTTCTATGAAACTTATTCAAGAAATCTGACTCTAAAGATGAATTCAGTTAAAGTTGTTCAAACACATAAATCCAATAATTTCGTAGGAATTTCACAAGCATAACCTGTACCTATGGCAACAACCTATCAAGATTCAATTCCACCGAAATCATCAATCATCATGCTAAATACTTAGTCTCAAAAGCATGGATATTTTTACCAAACAATAGGAAGAGCATGACTGAACCTATGAAATAGATTATCAAATACCCATCAATCGAACTAAAAAGTAAAAGCAGAAATTAAAATTGAACATCCGAAAACTGAAGTTGCATTGAAGTTCCAGTCGAATCGAATTAATAAAAACTACATAAGCAATCCAAGGTTTCTCCCCTAGCCTTAGCTAGGAGATTAGTTCTCCATAACAGAAATTAAAAAGCAATAAAATTGAGTTTCTAGAGAGTACAACTGAGGTCGAGGAAAATTGGAGGAAAAAGGAGAGCCCCCTACAATCTGCTCGAGCCTCTTTTATATCCTTCGCGGCCAACCCTTTGTCGAAATCCAACCCGAAGAGATCTCCTGATTTCACGCAGGCCAAATCCTTTTTATGAAGAGAATCAATTTTAGAAGGACTTCCCTTTCTGATGACTTCATGGAAATTATAAGAGTTGGGTTCTTCATATCTTGACGCCCTTCACTTCTTTCCATTAGAGGGTTGCTGCCTTGAGAGGATTCAGGAAGATCTGAGCTGATTTTCTGGGAGGGTGGCGCACGTCTTCACTTGAGAGTAGAAGTTGTGAGGGCTCAAGGAGATTAACAGAAGGTATCACACGTGAGAGGCATGCTCTCATTATCTCCAATAGTCATATAAATTGCCAATTGACACATGGGCCAACATATCACCAATTCCACGGCCAACAACTTCTTTTTGGGCCTCTACATGCTCAAATCCATCATCCAAATATCATACCTATTAAATCAAGAATATGAATTAATTAGATTAATATAGGCCAACAAAATACACAATAGCAATGAAATTATACAGATATAATTGCACTTTTGACTACTCATCAGCCGCCAATCCTCGTCGATAGGGTCCACGGCCGCAACTTCGGTGGTGGCGGCCTGAAACTGCCCCTAGCGATGAAAGAGGGAAGAGTACGGCGTTCGACCTTGAGCAAACGTTCGCGCACTCCGTTGCGCAGGCTGAGGCCAGACGCTACCTGGGCGTGCTCGTTGGCGGCGAAGTTGAACTCGCGTGGTATGTGCTCGATGTAAACGTCGTCAAATCGATCTAACACCTCAAATGCCTTGCGTAGGTATGGCTCAATTGACAAGCTTAAGCATTTAAACTTTTCCACCAGCTGGTTAACGACCAACAAAGAATCGCCAAAGATCTGAACCTCACGGACTCCTAAATCCAACAAAATCTCTAGGCCGATGATCAGTGCCTTGTACCCAGCCTGATTGTTGGTGCATTTGAAATTGAGCTGGAACGAGTAGGAGAAGCGATCTCCAGCGGGATTGTCTATGGCTATCCCGGCTCCGGCTGTGGTATCAGTCCGTGAACCATCAAAGTACAGGGTCCATGGAGCGAGTGTCACGGTAGCGAAGTCCAACTCGCGAAATGCCGTGAGCTCTGATGGTGGGTGATGAGCGAGAAAGTATGCTATTGCCTGTCCTTTTACTGCCTTTTGCGGAACATATTGCAACGAGAATTCGGACATGGCTAGGATCCACTTGTCAATGCGTCCCCGCAAGATAGGGCGAGAGAGCATGTATTTGACCAAGTCGGATTGAGCGATCACAACCGTGGTAAAGGCAAACATGTAATGGCACAGCTTGCACCCTGCAAAATATAGGGCGAGACACAACTTCTCCATAGGTGAGTATCGTGTCTCACACTCAGTTAAAACCCTGCTAAGGTAATAGACAACGTGTTCTACCCCGTTCACATCGTCTTGGGCCAGGAGTCCGCCGATGGACAAGTCGGCAGCGGCGATATAAAGTTTAAGCGGGGCACCGTCGCAAGGTGGGATCAGGACTGGTGGGTTCGTAAGGTAGTCCTTGATTCGATCGAAGGCCTGTTGATGTTGTGGTTCCCAGACGAACTCGGTTGCCCCCTGGAGCTTGAGGAGGGGTGAAAAAGGTTGGACCTTCCCTGCCGCGTTTGATATGAAACGGCGGAGAAAGTTGATTCGCCCGAGCAGCTGTTGGAGCTCCTTTTTGGTGGTGGGGGGCGAAGCGGTGATTACCGCCTGTGCCTTGTCCTTTGGGATTTCGATGCCTCTTTGATGCACTAGGAAACCAAGGAAATCGCCGGCCTCCGCGAAGAAAACACACTTGGCGGGGTTCATCTTTAGGTTATGTCGGCGCATCCGTGTAAACACCTGCCGCAGGTCTTTAACGTGGGTTGCCCGTGTTTTGGTTTTGACTACCACATCGTCGATGTATACTTCGATCAACTTTCCCAAGATGTCATGAAAGATGAGGTTCATGGCGCGCTGGTATGTTGCCCTCGCGTTTTTAAGTCCGAAAGGCATGACAACATACTCGAACGCACCAGCAAAACCAGGGCAGGGGAAAGCGGTCTTGTGTCGATCCTCCTTGGCGACGGGAATCTGATGGTATCCGGCCGTTCCATCCATAAATGATAACACCTCGTGCCCCGCGACGGCATCAATGAGTAGGTCAGCCACGGGTATAGGGTATATATCCTTCGGTGTTGCGTTGTTTAGGTCTCGGTAATCAACACAGACACGCATCTTGCCATTTTTCTTGCGGACGGGGACAACATTGGACAACCACTCGTTATACTTTGCCACGCGAATGATGCCCGATCGGTGTATGCTTTCGATCTCTTCCTTGACTACGATCTGAGTCTCAGTTCGCATGAATCGGCCGTCCTGCCGTACTGGACGTCGGTCGGGATAAGTTGGTAGCCGGTGGCAGACCAAGTCCGGGGACAAGCCGGGCATATCTTCGTATTTGTCGGCGAAGCATTCCCTGTACTCGCGTAACAGGGCAAGAAGGACTTCCTTTTCGTCCTCCGCCAACTTAGCGCTGATGGAAATAAGTAAGGGCTTTTCTGCAGTCCCTACGTCAACTTGTAAAATGGGGTCGCGAACTTGAGGTGGTGTGTCGTCCAAGGCAGCGGGAGCTAACTGAATAACTTCCTCCTTGGTATCGGAATAATCCACCACTTCATCTACATATTCCATAGTCGCGACCTTGTCGTAGGCTTCGCGTTCTGCCCAATACGAAAGGAGTCTTTCGCACAAGGACTCGCCAGCCTCGCGTGCCTCCTCTGAAAAGGTACTATTCATCAGAATGGGGTGTGAGATTCGCGATGGTGTGAGGACGTTGCAAATCGTTCTTCGCCTGGGTAAGTCCCCATCGCGTTAGATTGGAGGCCGTTATTCCATATGGGCGGCCCTTGTTATCGACGCCTTGAACGTCCAACGGACCCAAGTCTGTAGTATAATATCGGGCATCGTTGAAGTTAGCGGAAATAGAGAATGGCTTTGATGATGACTGCTTCACGGTTCTCGGTGTCCCAAATCATGAGTTCTTGGTGCATTGAGGAAGGCACGCAAAAACTTTTGTGGATCCAATCTCAGCCAAGAATCATGCTGTAAGAGGAAACGCATTCGGTGACGAAAAAAGTGTAAACTCGTGATGCCGGCCCGACCTTAACCCGTAGAAATAGCAAGCTTAGGGTTCTGGACACCTGCCCGGTGAAGTTCTTCACTGTTAAGGACGTGGTTTGGATCATCGAGCGCGGGATGTCGAGGAGTCCCATGGTACGGGTTGTGACAACATTGACCGCGACACCGGTGTCGACCATGACCTTGTTGATCATTTTTCCTTGGACTTCGGCTGTGATATACAGTGGCCGCATGTGAGTGGCCATGTCCAAAGTTGGTGTAGAGAAGGTTAGAGTTTGCCTATGTGTGATGCTGCTCGTAATTTCCACCTGTGGGGTGTCGTCGGCCGGGGCCGGAACTGGGCCCATTTCGCTGTTGCATGGCGGGGGTATGCTACTAACATCCTCTCTGCTGACGGGGATATCCGCCGCACTGCAGGTTGTGTTTGGTGGGAGAGCGTATCTTTCTGAAATGAAGAATACCATCCCGACCTGAAAGGAGAATTGTTCAGGAACTGGGACAAGAGGAGTGTCAATGATCCCGTGTTCCCCTTCGAGCACCGCGAAAGCGTATACTTCGCGGCTAAACCCTTCATCAGCATTCCATCCTGAGACCTCTACCATATTATAGGTGAATGATTCTGCCTGCTCTTCGTCCCGGTCTTCCTCTAGGTTAAGTCGAGGTTCTGAATGCGCCTCGTCGTCTTCTGCATTCTCAAGGAAACGCTGGGCCATTTGTTGGGCGAGGTTAGGACTGGAGGGCGCCGGTGTCGCTATTGGTGGCTCTGGAGCCTTGGGTTGCCGCGGACGCCATACTGACTTAGTTGAAGGCTGATGGTCCTTGGCTGGCTGTTTGTCTGTTGCCAAAGGAGCCTTATCGTTGTCTTCTTTTGTCAACCGCTGCAGGGCGGATACTTGGGGAACCATCCGAGTCTCGGGTTCTGGGGTGTACCGTGGCCGAGGCTGGTGTGGTGGTGGTGGCTCCCTTCTGACATCGGCCTCCGGATTTTGACGTTCCCGTTGCCGTGAGGGCTGAGACGGTTCGCGTTTGGACTCTGAGTCCGGGGTCATGAACAGCTTATGCCTAGGACTGGTAGGCGGAGCCTTACTTCGCTCGGGCTCCGGTGACGGTCTGTGCCTGGAAGGTTGTTGATCCCTCCTCCTTTTAGGCTCTGGTGACGGTTTAGGCCTAGCAGGCTGTGGATCCCTCTTTCTATCAGGTGCTGGTGATGGCCTGCGCCTGGAAGGCTGTGGATCCTTTTTTCTGTCAGGTGCTGGTGATGGCCTGCGCCTGGAAGGCTGTGAATCCTGCTTTGGTGGAACCGTGAGTCGGCAGAAGACGTTTGCCTTGGGTGCAGGCTCGTCGCTGAACTGCTCGCAAATCCTTGGGGGTGTGACTGGGGGCATTTGAAGGACTGTGCGCAAACCCTCTGCTTCCCGCCACATCCGCTCAGGCGTCTGTGCAAGCTGTGAGGGGCGTACAGCGCCCTCTTCGATAGCCCGTAAGGCACGTAGGATACTACCATATCGCTTTTGGAGCTTTCGCTTCTTAGACCTGCTGATGGTAACTGCCTTGCCCCCTTGCTGTGTGTACCAGACCCCCTCCTTGATCGCCGATTTGGACGTCGGGGGAATATAGGGGTTGGTTAGGACGCCTTTACAAGGGCTCGAGGCCTCGTTGCTGTGACGCTCACCGCTGGAGTCTGACATGTCCATCTCGCTTGTGGCAGGGGATGTAGGTACCGCCTCTGCCCAATGTGTATAGACGAACGTCTCGAGACGTTCTATCCTTCTTTCCAGCTCTTCTCGAGTCCTAGGACTCACAGGCTGAGAATCTTCAACGGGGAACGGTCTATCATCCCTCATGACTGCTTTGCCCTTATCCTTGCGGGAGGGGCGGTCTGTTTCGAGCTTAGCGACCAACTGTCGAGCTGGGTCGTCTGCGTTCCCCTTCTGGTTATTCGGGACCGTATAGTTATTCGCCGGCCGTTTGCAATTTCGGCCCGGTGGTTCACGTAAACCTGCATTTGGCGACAAGTCTAATGTGATTCTTCGCTAGCCGACACGAGGCCAAGCGAAGTCAGCCGTTGCGATCATGAAGTCGCCCTTATTCTCAAAGCGAATATACCCGAGGTCGAGCCAGTCTTGAACCTGATCTCTAAGCTGCTGGCATTCGCTGGTTCTGTGCGCCCAGCTGTTATGAAACTTGCAGTGAATGCGCCCCTCCTTGTATTTTATGTAGGGCAAGGAATTGGCCACTGTGACGAGCCCGTCATCAATGAGATCGTCTAAAACCTCATGTGCAAGATCTTCGTTGTAGGCGTATTGGCGACGTGGCCGGCGGGCACTGTCGTTTCCTTCCTCGCAGCCCCTTTTAGGTGCCCGGCGTCAATCGTCGTCCTGGGTCTGATTGGCCCAGTTGACCTCGACCATACCAACTACAAGCGGGAAAGGGTTTATATCAACCAATGAGGCCGTACTACCCGGTGTTTTCATCTTTAGCTCGCCCGAGTTCAGCCATGTCTGCAGCTGGTCTTGAAGCTTGACACAATCTTTGGTGTCATGATTGTATACATTGTGGAAGGCACAGTACTTCTTGTCTTTCAGCTCCTCCTTGGGCGGTATCTTGTGATCCAAGTGCACGTATCTTGCCTCGATTAGGTCATTAAAGACCAGATGGGCGTTTTTAGCATCATAGGTGTACGACTCGTACTCCGGCTTGGTCCATGCAAAGGACTGGATGGTGATTGGCTCACGTGTCATCTTCAGGTTTTTCAACTTATGAGCTAATTGCTTGCCAGTCAATTCTACTGCGCCAATGTCATCCAAGTCCTGATCCGTATGAACGATCCCTCCGGTCTTTGATAATATGGATCATGAGTAGGGGTTTGTATGTTTAGTGCCCCCACTATCCGGTTCTTCCCTGGTATGTAAGTTCCTTTGGAAGCATTTGTTTTGTCGTCCAACTCTTTCAGGATTAGCTCGTAGCTGCCGACTTTGTTAATTAGGTCACCCATGGAACTGAAACGCTCTCCATGATGCTTCAACCGCTGGCGGTGTTCCAGACCTCTAATAGCCAACTTAATGGCTTCCTGCTCAGGTAGCAGGTAATCACACTTGGCTTGCTGGATCTTGAAGCGTTGGAGGAAAGAAACTCCGGACTCCATGCTTTGCTGGCTCATCTGTGTGAGGGAGTCGAGGCCAACTTCGGGCTCAATCGTGCCGTACGTCTCTCGGAAGAGTCTTTCCATAGTGGACCAATCTGCTATTGACCCAGGCTTCAATCTGGAGTACCAGGTGAAAGCAGCCCCGGATAGAGAAGTCCCGAAGAGTTTGAGTTTGAGCATATCATCATTCCCGTATTGGCCGCATTGGACCTTAAAACGGGCCATGTGTGTCGCTGCATCTTCCCTTGTCTCCCCGGAGAATGTGGTGAAGACAATATTCTTAAATCCATGAGGGAAGGGATATTGTGCCACGCTATCAGGATAGAGGTCACGATAATGTAAGCTAGCGTCACCTTTTCCGGTTTGCTCCTTGACTATGCTCGAGATGATCTGGCGCCAATCGGCTGCCGTCACTGGTGTGGATTCTGCCCCCTGATCGTGGCCGTGCCATGCAGAGAGGCTAGGGGCCTACCCGACGTTCTTAAGGGTCGAACTGGAATAAGCTATAATTGGGTCATCTGGTGTCCCGATCCCTTGAGATGGGAAGACACTGGCTCCCCTGAGTGTGACCCCAGGGCCGCCCGGTGAGGGTAGACGGGGTGGCGTCTTTGACGAACTGGCCCCCAATGTGAATTGGGGAGCTTTCTGGGCCCCGACCCTCGGATTTCCTCTAGGGCGTTCATTAGGTGGAATGTACCTTGAGCCCTCAGTTGCACTTGAGCTAGCTAAGTTCACGGCATGATTTTTTGGCGCCTGAGCCCGTATCCAGTCTTCCACTTGCAGGACCCTTATGTTTAGAGTATCATGGCGCTCTCTGTAGTCCTCAAGCTTCTCCATGCTATTCTTACTTCCAAAGAAAGAAGCGTCCTGCTGTTGTTGTAACTTGGTGTCGTGTTTGTCCAAGCGACGGGTTTGCACATCCAGGGTTTTTGTGAAAGCAGCCTTGCTTTGATCCAATTCTTTCTGGATCCTTTGAAAGGAGCCGGTCAACAAGTCTTTGTCCTCCCTGACTTTACCAGCAACGTAGTTAAACTCCTCGCTGAGCCTAGCATGGTTCTCTTGGTTCGCGAGCCAGGTAGTCCTATCCTTAGTGACCTGTGCAGAGAGGTCTTGGACGTTTTGCTGGGTGGTGTCGACTTTCAAGCTGAGCGAGTCAATGTTTTGCCGGGTGGTGTCGACTTTCGAGCCGAGCTCATTCCTGAGCGAGCCGAACTCATTCTTGAGCGATCCGAGCTCATTCTTCAGTTCCTCAAACATCTGGCGGACTTCATCCGCGGGCAGAGTAGGTCTTGCATCTTGGGTTGGTCGTGAACCTGTAATTGTGGTTTCGCTATGGTCGGGGTTGCCAAACTGAGCGAGAATCTCTTCTTGGGTGAGAGATCGGCAAGCCGCGCTATTATGGGGCTTGTATTGCGGAGATTTATGTTTCAAACAAGAAACCGAGGGTCTCCCGTATGGGGATCCGCCTGATTTCCCAATGATGACGAGAATGTTATACTCCCAGTCCCACTGGGCGTGCCAATGTTTTGGCCGCAATCCTTAGCTGGGGTAGAGAGGTAACTTGTGCTACCAAAAGTAAATTAGGGTTTGCAGGGCGTGCCACAGCGCGGACGCGGAACGAGAACGGTGCGCGTTCTTGACTTCTAACCAGGCGAAATAGAGCTCCGGTGCCACCTCGCAGGCGAGGAATTACGAGCAAACTATCTAGTCACCTGTGAATCGATACTCACTGCTGGGGTGAGCAGAGCAACAAATGGGAAAGAAAGGCGAGTCCAGACGGGCTCTGAGATCTAAGGCGAGGTGCACTTAGAACTTAGGGTTTCGAGGATGCTCGAAGAATTGCAGTTGTATTTTGTATGATTGATTGTGTGTGTTGTTTGTTGTGTAGAGCTTCCTTATATAGCGGTCCGCAAGCAATTCGCAGAGACCTAATCACAACCCATTTCAGACTCAGCAATTAGAATTCCACAAGGATACGACCAGCTCGCGAGCCGCGCAATCCATGCAACACGTGTCCAAAACACACCTCGCTTAGGTCTTGCTCACCGCCCCGCATCATCTCACTGTAGCATCGTACGCGAACTTGAACACTAAGCGATCCGATCCCGCGGGTACTATAGTCCATTTCCAACTCTACCTCGCCATGCACTGTAGAATCCCACACAAACTGGAACAAAGGATTCCCCGAGGACATCGAATCCTGCGGGGTATCAGAATCCTTGGACAACTCCAACTCGTGTGTTGCCAGACTTCGCCACCCTTCGTGGGCTTCGTATTAAAAAAGGGCCACAGGTACTGGCCCAAACGTTATCCAAAACGTACCTCGCGTCTTGGACCAAAAAATACCCACTGGGCTCAAACAATTCTTTCTCCGACGATTCTGTGATGGATGTTCTTTTCCAACACAGATCCAAATGAAAGTAATGCAGGCCAGCACCGATTTTTCTTTTGCTTAGACGATTTGAGGTCACTGAGATGATGAAATTTGTAAACTAAATTCGAAGTACGTATCTTTTACTTAAGGATATATACCCTACATTATAATTAAACCCGACTTCTTCGGTGATAAGCTTTTGTCACAGCTAATGAATATGGGACACATGTACATTTTAAAAGGTTTGGCTATAATTTAAGCATATAAGATAGGGGTTTTGAGTATTTGACATATTTGTTTATAATTATTGTTGACACTTGTCAATCTCTCATTGGTGTTTGTCACCCATGAATGACTATAGCTGGTCACCCAAATTATTTACATCATAATTACAATCTGTTTTCTCATGTTTGCTCTACCTAATTATGAGTATTTCTCACATTGTTAATTATCGGATCAAGTGACACAAATTAACATTCATCATTGTTCGTCGACGAAGTAATGTTGGGTTGTTCAGCATGATTTGTAGCAACCAAAGGGGGCTTGATTGCTTGAACTGATTGAATACAAGCAGAAGAAAAGCAAGGACAAAGATAAGATCTGGCACATGTAAAGTAATACATCTTCCATGGTGGTAAAGTGGATGCTACGTACCTCAAAGAGCTTGCTAGGTATAATTTCATCTTCCAAAGGTGAATGAAATTATTATGAGGTATAGACTGAAGAGGAATATATGACAGTCGTCTATAATGATGGAGGACGTACTGCAACGCTGTCCATCACATATATATTGGATGCTTCTTCTTCTATCTCCCCTTTTATGTGTTTATTATGATGTTCTATTTGGATCAACCGGCAAGTCGGCAACCAAATCCCATGGTGGTGGTGGTGGACGAGATGCGGCCTCACTTACCAGCCTAGGTTACCCACCGAACCCTCTCACTCCTTCCAACCAATTCTTCCATCTGATGAATTTTCTTTCCAAACAATGGGAATTAAGCTGTATGCATGTATCGTCTTAATGCCCTGCGACAGATCTCGACTACAGAGACTCAAACAGTGATGACGAGGACATTCATTAATATCTTGGGAAGGTACTTGGAATTCCGTCGGAAGGACAAACAACTCTTAGATAAATTCCGGCTTCATATGAAGTGTCGGGGAGAAGGCTAGGTAGAGCTATGACTATAGTTGATATGAGGTTTGCAGTTATGGATGAGAAGCGTAAAAGAACTAGATCTTAGCCTGCAGAAGTTCTTACCAGACTACGACCACCTATCCTTTGAAAAGTGGAAAACCTTGGTGAAAAATCCATCACGACATTAACCTTTGGAGTACGTAACAATTGATAAGAGCTCTAACAAGTTTCTGGCCTGAAATCTGTGTTTCCATCAAGACTGCGCATGGACTACTCGGTTATCCAAATAGCTTGATCTCGAGGTGCCTTTCCATCGAGTATTTGTCACCAACTTCATGTTGTCTAAGTGGGTCTTTTCCTAGTCTACATACTATGAAATTTAATTTTTCTCATACTTTTCTAACTTTAATTGTATATTAATTGCATCTTTTAAATATTATTTTAATAGATGTTATTATTAAATTATCCACCAAACTTTGAATCTTAAATATTTTATATGGTGTTGCTATTAACCCACTTATTTTTACTATTAACACATCCCATGTTTTTTCCTAACCACATTTCAAATTTATTTATAAATTTGTCGCTTGAATTTGTTTCATGATTGATTATTTTCATAGATAGAGTGTGTTAATAACCAATGGCAGAGGCAGCTTAGAGCCTGGCGGGGCTCAAACCCAATTTTGGGCCAAAAAAAAAAACTAGGTGTATACAATTTTTGTGTGTGATATACATGCTCATCCTAATCCCTAATCCTTTGATTCTTTCTTTGTTAATCGACGCTCATCTCTTCTCTCATTCTCTCTTCCTCTCACTGTCTCACATTGACTCGCCTCCGGCGGTTTAATTGGCCTCTCCAATCTGGCAATCTTCATTCTTCAATTTCTCAGTCCTTGTCCAGTCATTCTCTCTTCCTCTCACAGCGACTCGCCTTCGGCCTCTCCAATGTCCAATCTTCAATTTCTCAGTCCCTGTTCTCGGCTTCACTAGTTCACTTTCTCAGTTTCTCATATGTTCTACTCTTGCAATCCTCTTCTTGCTCCATTGAGGACATGGTTGTAAGTGAGATTATTGAATTTCATATGTAAATTTCTTTAGTGTATTGTGTACAAATTTCCTCAATTTCTCAGCTGATTGTCTGATTTGACAATTTGTATCTAATTTGCAGAAATTTGATGATGGCTTGGAGCTTTGGGCAGAGCTATGAAGTAAGAACTTGGTTGGATTCCTGTTATTTTCGCTAGTTCTCCGCTCTCAAGTTTGTCTCTCTTACTTTGTGTCATTCTATATGAAGTATAAAACATGCCTAATGATTTTGAATGAACTATGGGTTTGATATTGCCGATTAATGCCTATTGATGTTGCATTTCTTTTTATTAATGCTACTGTTTTTGTCTAATATAGCAGTTTTTATTTTTATTTTGAGAAGAATATAGTAGTATGTCTAATATAAACATTGTCTTTTAATCAATAGGTGTTAGAGTAAAATGTCGAATACATGTCCAAAACTGAAGCGATTAAAAAAAATTAATGGATGGTTTCAAAGAACTAATGTCTTCTCTTCAAGTTCAAATTCGATTTCTAATCCTTCCATATATTCTCTAAACATTGATCATCCACCTTAACCTTCAGAGTCTGCAAATATAGATGATCCACCACAATCTGTAGAGCCACTAAATAGGGTCAATGCTCTTAAACGTGATCTTGGATTACGTTCTGCTATATGAAAATATCTAGTGAATGAGCGTGACATTGTTCGAAAAGCCTATATTTTGTTGGGGCCGTTTCAACCTGAGTTGGTGTTTCCATTATCAAAACATGGGGATTAACAAAGTAGATTTTAGTATTCTTAGTTCAAGGATAATCCATGGCTTGAGTATTTAATTGCTCTTGATAAAACATATTGCTTTCCTTGTTTTCTTTTTGACACTGAAAATTTGAAAAATCATACATTCACTGTTGAAGGGTTTAGAAATTGGAAGAGACTTTGTGTTAGTGATAATATGAGATTTGTTAAGAAACCCAAAAATGCATATTAAAACAATTCTTGAGTCAAGATCACTAAAGGATGTGGAAGACTACCGATTAAAGCTTAAGGATGCAATAGAGGCTGCTAGATTGCTAGCTAATCCAGGAGCTCCTTTTAGAGGGCATGACGAATCCGAAGATTCCTTGAATCAAGGATATTTTAAGGAAGTAATAAAATCCTTTTCAAGAATGAGTGTAGAGGTGGAGAGAGTTGTTTTGGGAAATGCTCCTGGAAATGCCAAGTACATTAGTCCAACAATTCAAAAGGAACTGCTAAATATTCTTGGTTACAAAGTGAGGGGAAAGATATGTGATGAAACTGGGAATTCCAAGTATTGTATTTTTGTTAATGAAGCAATTGACAAATATTCTAGTAAGGAACAAATGACAATTATTCTGAAATTTGTTGATTCTCAAGGCTTGATTCGAGAAAGATTTTTTAAGATTGTGAGTGTTCCTAATACTACCTCACAAACTCTTAAAATGAGATCTCGAAAATACTTACTATGTATAATCTTCAAGTGAGAAATATGCGTGGTCAAAGATATGATGGTGCTAGTAATATGAAGGGTATTTTTAATGGATTGAAATCATTGTTTCTTCAAGAGTGTCCATGTGCATTGCTTTGCTCACCGTTTGTAGTTGACATTAAATGCTACAGCTCAAGGGGTGCATGACATTTGAAAATTATTTTCTAACTTGAGTTTTATTGTGAATTTTCTTGATTCTTCTGCTAAGCAGCATTCTGTATTAAAAGAGGTGAGAAAGGAGGAAATTGCAAATTTGGTAGCTTGTGGGGAACTTCAAACAGGTAGTGGTGCTAACCAAATTTGTACTTTGCAACGAGCTGGTGCTACTAGTTGGAGCTCACATTCTCATTCTATTAAGGCTCTTATTGAATTGTTTAGTTTAGTAAAAATAACTCTTACTGATATGGTTAATCATGCACCTAGGGAATTGCAGGACAAGCTACGGTTGTTTTAAGGAAGTTGAGAACTTTTGATTTTGTGCTATGTTTGCTTCTAATGAACAAAGCTATGAAAATTACTGAAGTTCTTTGCTAGACATTGCAGCGAAAAGCTCTCAACTTTGTGCATGCTATGAACTTTGTTAGACATACAAAGTCACTTCTTCAAGATGTGAGAGATGAAGGCTGGAATGATTTGGTATACAGTGTGGAATCTTTTTGTGAAAAGCATGATCTAGATATGCCTAACATGAATGCTTCGTATAAGGATGGTACGGGTCGGGATTGTCAGCAAATGAATTTCATTACATTTGAACATCATTACCATATAGAGGTTTTCAATGTTGTGATTGATTTTTAGTTGAGTGAGTTGAATAGAAGGTTCTCAGAAGAAGCATCAGAACTCTTTATACTTAGTTCAACTCTGGATCCTCATGATAACTTCAGGAATTTTAAATATGAAGATGTTTGCAATCTTGCAAAAGCAGTTTTATCCTGAAAATTTTGATGATGGTGAAATGTATGCTCTAAAATCAAAGTGTGCATTTTATGAGATAGATATGCGTAGTGATCCTAAATTCAAAAATATGGAGTTCATTTCTGACTTGTAACGCACATTGGTTCAAACAACGAAGTATGAATTTTTCCCTATGCTTTATAGATTGATTTGTTTAGTTTTAACTATTCTAGTCTCTACTGCTACCACTGAAAGAACATTTTCATCTATGAACATCATTAAGAATAAACTTAGAAGCAAAATGGGAGATGAGAATCTTGGTGATTGTATGGTCCTTCACATTGAGAAAGAGTATATATGCTGAATCTGTTACCAATGAGGAGGTGATTAAAGAGTTTGAAACTTCATCAACTCGTATAGTTAGATTTAGTTAGTTTATGTTATCGTATTGTATTGCATTGCCCGTTTATTTTAATAATTTAGTTTATACTATAATTTTGCATATGCATTGGAGGGATAAGGCTCATCTCCCCCCCCCCCCCCCCCGATTAAGTGTATAATTTTCTTTCAATTAATAAATTTCTCTCAAATCGTCGAGATTCTCCACTTTTTTATTTCTTGGTTAGGAAGTTCAAGCCCAACCAGGGTTGAAATTCTGGATCCGCCACTGTTAATAGCATCACCCATTTTATATTTTAATACTAATGATATAATTTGTAAATTAATTTTACTTGCTTTCCTTTCAATGCATAAACCAAACATTGAAAATGAAAATAGAATACATTTTCTAGTTATTTTCCCAATGTTCCGAGCTAGTGGGAAATTTACTTTCCCATGTACATAGTGGTACAGAAACCAAGCAGGTTAGCCCCTAGTCGCGGAATTACTAGTAGCTTAAAAGGAAAAGTAACAAGACAGAAATCTGAAGAAAGATATCTTCACTAATATTGTAAAAAGTTTACAGCTCTACAATATTCTCTAAACAGAAGGTTTACTTTCTGTTTCGTCTATGTTTAGTTCTAACTAAACATCTCTTATTTATAGAACTAGAATCCATAACTAACCTGAAGACTATTCCTAATCTAAGTAAGAAACAGAATTCCTAACATGGTTAACTATGGAAACTAACTAAGTTCCTAGTAGGATTCGGATACACCTGTATCATGGCTCCCCCTTCTAGAAACTTAAACTCCTGTTTAAGTTAAAACTGGAGATGAGGAAACACCAGAGTTCCCTTTTCTTTGCTGAACCATTTAGATTGACTAGGAACTTGACCGGCGCGTCCAATACGGAATACTGCTCGTTCCCCTTGACGTGTCTTTGTCACTTTCTGCTCCAAAATGCAATCATCTTTTAATGGCTCCTCTCTGTCAAACTACAAGTCATCAACTGGTGGTAAAACAACCTTGTCATCCCCATCATCATCAAGCAATGGTGGTTCAAACAACTTTAAGTACTCAGCATTGATAACTGTATACAGGCCCAAATATGGCGGCAAGTCGAGTTTGAAGGCATTGTCGCCAATCTGCTGCAGAATACGGAAAGGACCGTACTGAAGTGGCTTCAACTTCTTACCTTCACCTTTCAAACGTTCCTTGCTCAACTTTAACCAGACCAAATCTCCAACACCAAAGTTACAAGGTACCCGGTGCTTATCATGCTTGGCCTTGTACCGTGCCTGGGACTTCTGTAACTGAGCTTCAACAGTCGCATGTATCTTACTGATTTTCTCCAAAAACTTCTGAGCATTTAGTCTCTCGGTAGCCACTTTCCCATGATGATCCATACCTATAGTAAAAGCCATATCAAATGGACTTGGTGGTAAGTAGCCATAACAAGCTTCAAATGAAGATGTCCCAGAAGAACTATGAACAGCCCTGTTGAAAGCAAACTGTAAATACGGAAGACTCTCATCCTAAGTCTTCGGATGCTTAGCATTGTATCCCCGCAATAGATGCACCATAGTTCTGTTAACTACTTCAGTCTGGCCATCCATTTGTGGATGAAAGGCTGTACTTCTTTTTAGGCGTGTATCCATCATTCCCCACAAAGAATCCCAAAAGTGACCAAGAAACCTGCTGTCACGATCAGAAATAATCGAACTAGGCAACCCAAAATGCTTCCAGACATTCTCAAAGAATAACTTAGCTGCACCAGCCCCTGTAATGGTCTTCTTGCAAGGAATGAGAACCACCATTTTACTAAAACGATCGACCACAACATATAAATAGTCATTCCCAGACTTGGCCTTCGGTAAACCTCCCAAGAAATCCATGGAAATACTTTCCCAAGGACGAGACGGTACCGGCAACGGTAGATACAACCCTCTCTTCCTGTTCGCTGGTTTCGAAGTACAACACAACTTACACCCTCGAACTAGGCAACCCAAAATGCTTCCAGACATTCTCAAAGAATAACTTAGCTGCACCAGCCCCTGTAATGGTCTTCTTGCAAGGAATGAGAACCACCATTTTACTAAAACGATCGACCACAACATATAAATAGTCATTCCCAGACTTGGTCTTCGGTAAACCTCCCAAGAAATCCATGGAAATACTTTCCCAAGGACGAGACGGTACCGGCAATGGTAGATACAACCCTCTCTTCCTGTTCGCTGGTTTCGAAGTACAACACAACATACACCCTCGAACAAATCTGGAAACATCATCCTGCATCTTAGGCCAGAAGACATAACGTCGTAAATTCAACAAAGTCTTATTAACTCCAAAGTGTCCAGCTACTCTTGAAGTATGTGCTTCTCGAATCCACTGTAATCGATCTCCCTCTTCCCGTATGCATAACAATGATCCCTTATACAACAAACCATCTCGTATCTCAAACTCCCCTTTCTGCCCTCGTTTTGCTTGCTCATATACTTCCTTGAAACCTTTATCTGATTCATACAAAGTTGCGTACTCAGTTGGAACCAAAGGTTGTATACGCATAGCCACTACCAAGGCACAAACTCTCACAGGTGGTCTAGACAACATATCAGCCAACTTGTTGGTGATCCCCTTCTTGTATCGGATGACTATGTCAAAAGTCATTAAATATGACATCCACTTCATGTGCCTGGCTTGTTGTAGCTTGGTTTGAGCATGAAGATATTCCAATGGCTTGTGATCTGAATGTACTACTACCTCCTTCCCTAACAAGTACACCCTCCAATGCTTGATGGCTTGGTAAAGTGCATAAAACTCCTTGTCATAGGTTGGATAGTTTCTGATGGATCCAGTGAATAACTCAGAGTAGTATTCTACTGGCTTCCCATCTTGTAACAGAACGGCTCCCATAGCATAGGTAGACGCGTCAGTCTCCACCTTAAAAGGGCGTTGCAGACTCGGCAGGGCTAGTACTGCAGCTTCTGAAATTTTCCTCTTTAAAAGCTGGAAAGCTTCTTCATGCTTTTCACTCCACTCAAATTTCTGTCAAGCTTTTGTCAGCCCGTGCAAAGGTGCTGCATGAGTAGAGAAATCTCGAATAAACTTGCGTACATACTGGCAAGCTCCCACGAAACTTTGGACTTCTGTTACTGTCTTGGGTCTAGGCCACTTAGAGATGACCTCAACCTTCCTTGGATCAATCTTCCGTTGACCTCCACCAACTATAAACCCGAGATACACCAATTCCTTTTGCGCAAACTCACACTTCTTTGCATTCAAACATAGTTGATTGTCTTGTAGTAACTTTAAGACATCTCGTACGTGAATCATATGCTCCTCCCACGTCTTGCTATATATCAGAATGTCATCTAAATAGACAATTACACAGTTGTCTATTAGATGACGTAGTATTTCATACATGAGGCGCATGAAAGTAGCCGGAGTGTTGCACAAACCAAAGGGCATGACTAACCACTCAAAAAGGCCTTGTTTTGTTTTGAAGGCTGTTTTCCAAGTGTCCTCTTCCCGTACTCGGACTTGATGGTACCCAGATTTTAAATCTAGTTTGGTGAAATGTTAAGTACTCTCCAGCTGATCTATCAATTCATCGATCCTAGGCAAAGGGTATCGGTTCTTGACAGTGATTCTGTTTAGTGCTCGGTAATCGACGCACATTCGCCAACCACCATCCTTCTTAGGAACTAATAAGACTGCTGACCCACAAGGTGAACAACTTGGTACAACAACTCCCTTATCAAGAAGCTCTTGAACTTGTCTCTTAATCTCCTCAGATTCCTGCACCGTCGTACGATACAACCCTGTGTTTGGCAAAGAACTCTCCCCTGTCAACATAATCTCATGTTCCACTTTCTTCTTCGGCGGCAAACCCGGCAATTCTTGAAACAAATCTGCAAACTGTGACTTCAACTCCTCCATATCATTGTTCTGTTGTTTTGTTAGAGATGATAGGTTCACTCGATGCAGATGCTCCTCATGTTGTCGTACCATCAGTAATACGAACCTTCCACAAGCATTGACCAATCTCTTGGCCTGAGTTGCCGTTACCAAACTTGCCTCTCTCGAATAAGGAGTTGCTCGAACAACATATTGTTGTTCATCTTTTGTTAATGTGTACTTCTGAGCTCGCCTGTCATAAATAGCATACCTATCCCATAAGTAAGGATTACCCAGAATTACCTGACAAACATCCAAAGGAACCACGTCACACGTCACTTCGTCGATGTAAGACTCGTGTAGTGCGAACTTGAAAGTACACTGATTAACTACACTCAAACCAGCTTCCTTCTGTATCCATCCTAAAGGGTAGGGCTTTGCATGCTTGACCGTCTTGAGACCCAGCTTTTGAACCAAGGCTTCTGAGATGAGGTTTTTCTGACTTCCAGGATCAACTATGGCATCAACTAGACTGGTCTTCACTTGTAGCTTAACAACGAAGAGCTGTTCCCTAGGATCTTCCTCTTCGGCTATAGGAGTCTTTCCTGCCATAAGGTTAAGTCTGGTGTTTGGTTCAGTCATGCCTGGAACTTCCGTTGGTCCTGTGATCAATGCCGCCTTCTTCTTTGCTTCTTGCTGCCTCAAACCTCTCGGTTTAAGGTGTGGATATTTCACCCAGCGCGCACTTCTCTACTGCATGATTGGTTGCACAACAGTGACTGCATGTCGAACTCTCCTTCCCTTCTGACTCGTTCTTACCCCGTTTTGGCTCCTCCTTCTTCACACCCGAATTGTTAGTCTTGTTCCCAGGTAGCTTCGCCTCTCCTTTTGCTTCGCCCTTTCTGAGTTTGCTCTCAATAGCAATTGCTTTCACACTGGCTTCGGCAATGGACTCCACTGTGAACAGTCTCAACTCCTTACGAATGTATTCGTTCAACCCCGACACATACTTCATGTACACCGAATAATCTTCTAGTACGATGTCCAAAACCATAGCTTGGTTCTGGAATTCAGTAGTATATTCTTGTACGGACTGATTGAATCTTTGTCGTAAGTTATACCATCTATTCCATCGTTCTTCCAGAAAACCAACTGGGTAGAACTGTTTCCTCAACAACTCTTTAAACTTCTTCCATGACACATCCTCCCCTTTGTTGTGTTTCCGATAGGACTTCCACCAAGAAAGAGCATGGACCGATAGTTTCAAGGTTGCGAAAATAATCTTCTCTTTTGACGAATAGCCATAAAGAGTAAAATAGGTCTCTAGACATTCAATACAGTCGTCCAGTTTCTCTACGTTGACGCTTCCGTCATACATAGGGATTTCAACCTTGAAATCAATCTTAAGATTTCGAAGGGAATCCTTGGCTCCTTGCTGTGAAGTTTCGCCATCATCGTCGGTGTCTCTGTCTGTATCTGTTTCGCCTGACTCATCAGCTGATTCAGGAGCCTTCTTCGGTTTCTTTGTAGGATCAACCTTCTTCTCTTGTTTGATGAGATTGGCCAGTTCTGTTAGAGTCGCAGTTACCAACGTCAGCTGTTTCTCCACCGCATCAAGCCTCGCCTTGTCTGATGTCTCGTCACCCATCTTCTTCCTTCTTGACTTCTTGGTTTGCTCCCAAGAAACAAGAACCTTGTCTAGCTTTCTGTACTGCGTTCGAGTAAGGACCATACACCACTAAAAACCCCTCCCGCATCAGAGGAGCTCTAATACCAACTTGGTACAGAAACCAAGCAGGTTAGCCCCTAGTCGTGGAATTACTAGTAGCTTAAAAGGAAAAGTAACAAGACAGAAATCTGAAGAAAGATATCTTCACTAATATTGTAAAAAGTTTACAGCTCTACAATATTCTTTAAACAGAAGGTTTACTTTCTGTTTCGTCTATGTTTAGTTCTAACTAAACATCTCTTATTAATAGAACTAGAATCCATAACTAACTTGAAGACTATTCCTAATCTAAGTAAAAAACAGAATTCCTGACATGGTTAACTATGAAAACTAATTAAGTTCTTAGTAGGATTCGGATACACCTGTATCACATAGGAAAGATCAAGGAACCAATTTCTTTTCCATCAACCAAACAAGGCCTATGAGTTATCTAGAAAACTTTTGTTTGTGTCATACACTCATACATATTATTTATTTCAATCGAAACATATGGTAGTTCGAAAATGTTTTTTCCGACACTTCAAATTTCTCACATAGATAAAGATTACAGTTGCCTCATCACCAAGCAATAACATGAGCTTGGAGATGGAATTAAGATCATCAATAAGAAAAAAGAGTAGACTAGGTGGGTCTCTTGACTAAACTCAACTCTGAACTATATGTAAGAGATATAAGTTTCGTTGGTTAGAATGTTGTGCTATTTCCACAAGAGTATTTCATATATTTTCACGATGATTTATATTCTATATTCTCTTGTCATTTTTGAAGCTGTGGAGCATGCTACCAACGGATCCAATAGAAAAATCATATGCACCTGATGTTGTTGAACCAACAATTTCAGAGCATGACGAGTTTGCCTGTTTACAATCCCCTGGCAATTCTACGCAAGGACGTTCATGGTGTCCAAGAAGCAAGCTTCTTTCTAATGCCGACGACGAAACCAGAAAGTTGAAACCCTAGGCGGCGAAAGCCTCGGAGCAGCAACTCTCGCTTTTTAATACTTTATGCTGGATCCGTTGGTAGCATGCTCTATTTTTTATTTTTTTTATTTTTAGAAATGGGGAATCAATTAAGCCGCCCCAAGCAAAGTCAAAAGGCTTAAGGAAGAACTACAACATCAAGTCCATAGACAAGCCAATCGAACTATTAATAAACAGGAAATTTAATTTCCACCCCTATGCTCAAACAAAGAGCTAGTATATAGGAAATTAAACCTAAAAAGTAAAAAGAAAACATAAAACTAAAACTTGGGCCCAATAACAAGACTAGCACCATACATAAACCCTAGTAGTCCATCCCGCGCCGACAACTCGAAGAAGCCACTGATCAACCGCTGGAGAGAGAACGACATGGATAACTATATTGATGCTCCGTTGCCAACAAAATCTCAAACCACAGACCATATAACACTCATCTTCCAAGGGGAGGAGATCCCACAAAATAACACCAATCCTTCTACCATACTTCTGAAGAATGAAACATGGCTGCCAAGTTGTAACCTAGAACAAGAACAAGGACGAGACCGATGGAGAATGTGGAGGGGGGGGGGGGGGGGTTAAACCCATGACATGCTCTATTTTTCTTTTTCAGTTTCCTTCAATATCTGAAACTGGAAACCTAATTCTTAATTTATTGGTTGATGCCGACACTTTTGTTGTATTCCAAACCAAAACTAAGCCTTGCAATTAACAGTGCACAAAATCTTACTATTTAGGTTATAAACAAGCCAAACTCACAAAACTGACAAGAAAATGTTCATTTCATTAGCACCAAAGTTGTTGCTCTCACAGTTTACAGATGAGAATTACAGTTCCATAAAATTTGAGTCATGTCGTTGTCATAGTAAACTAACAAAAATAACCCAAAATACCAAAGCAAGAAATGAGGAAACAAAAAGGAAAAGCTGGACACACATATATGTAGTGTATCAGTATATGTTGATCACTGTGCCTCTGTGCAGAAGAGCAACCAATTAATATAGAGCTAGAAAAAGCTTCCATCATCTGCCACACTGTAATTATATCACAGCCTTTACTTGGATCAACTCCTACAGATAGAGAGGACTTACTGCCAGTACTTGCCTGCAGACAGTTGCTTCCTACATAATGATCGATATGAATTGCCGGAGGTTCTTCCCTCCACCGAATGAAGGATCACCAACGGTCCATTTAACAGCGCGTGGGCTGCTTGTGTGTAAAAAAAACAGTCGCTGTTCATGCAGCAGTAAAAAGAAGGTTTGTCCAGAATGAATAAAAAAACCGCCGACGAACCCATTAAGATCTTAATGGCGGTTTCTCGTCGGGTTTTTAGGAGGCCACGGCGGCAAACTTGTGGGATCGCTTGGTGGTCTGGGAGGCTAAGTCGAAGATTTTGAGTTTTTGACAGAGATTGTGCAAAGAAAATGTTTGACTTCGGAAAAGCTAACACTGAATTGCTGGGAGACGGTTTGGCTTTAGATGACACTTAATAGTGGTAAAGCCACGTAACCACATATGGCTGCATTTCCGGCTGGATTGGATTTTCTCCTCATGAGAGCCTTCTCATATTTCCTGATGAATGAATCTCAATCTTTTATTTTCATTAGTACATAGCCAAAATACTTGGCTGAGCCGAGAATAAAGTACAATTACTCGGTCGAGATAGCCCTGGTGAGCCCTTCACGGGTATCCAAAGAATGAAGGGCCGGTAACAAACCGTTTGCTAAAATCATTCTAGTACAAAACACTCCCAAAAGGGAAGACACTTCAAAGACTAGCAAGTAGTCCCACATTGGAGACTAAGGCCAACGTACCTAAGCTTGGCTTATAAAACAAGCTCAAGTTACCATAAAAGGTACACACTCTCTCTCTTTCACACTCCTCTACCTTGCAAGTGCTCAAAACTAACTTAAGCATCGGAGAGTCGAAGACTGGGCCATCCCAATCCCGACCCCGTGACGCTGTCACTTGTGCAGGTTCCGAGTGAAAGACCCAAAGAATTCTACTTCGCTCCGCCTCACGACCCCTTTCCGGCTCGGGACGAAGCAGGTAGAAACAATTGGCGCTAGAAGGAGGGGCCCTATCTTGTGGAACTCCCATTTGCCTCGGCACTCAGCACCATGGTGGAAATCATTGATGACCCCGTGGACCCTGGCACTTAAGTGGAACTTCAACCCGGCGACACATCCCTTCCCCAAACCAGCAGCCCAGCCCCTATTAGCCATCCCGACCCCGCCACAGCCCTTGAAATCCTCAAGCGAGACTTCCATTCGTTCCGCGAGCAAGTGGCGAAAGAAAGGGCAGAAGCGGAAGCGTACCGAGTACGCATTGCTGAGTTGGAGAAAGAACAATTCTTGCTCTGCGCCACGTTAGAGCATCGTAACGTGTATAACGATCGCTCGGACTACGCGGCGCGAATTGCTAAGACCCCGGATTCCCTTCAAGACCAGACTGGTTCCGTGCTCTCGGGAGGGCCTAACCAGATCGTATACATGTCCCATCCCCTTGCCCACCCCTCATTTCCACTCCCGGCCCCCTAGCCATCTCCAATCCTCAATGACTCCCCCCTGCCACATCAACCTAATCCATCTACCCAACCCATCCCCACTTCCACCAAGTCATTGCAGGTGGAGAAGTGTAAAGGCACGAGGGACCCCTATTTCCACCCCGAGACATTCTTCTCGCTATATAGTTCCACTGGCCACAGCGACGCCATAGTCCAGAATGGGCAACTCCACCAATATTGTGCTCATGGCCAGATTCTAACCCTGCATGGCGGAGCTCCACGGCTCCCCCCACGCCAGCCTTCTGTAAAACGGCAATGCACGGCACCCTCGGAAATCCTTAGCATCCAACGCGGTGTCACGATCACCCCATCAGCATGGGATCAAGTGACATTCTACAGAAGTGAGGATACAACAAATCGCCACCACTGTGAGCCATTCATAATCAATGTGCAGGTGGATCATTACAAGTGCCACAGAGCTTTAGTGGATACAGGGGCCGCCGTAAGCGCCATGTTATCTGATTGTTACAAAGGACTCCAGCGAGACCGAAATAAACTGTACAATAACCACGACCCCTTGGTCAGCTTCTCTGGTGACATAGTACAACCGCTAGGCTCAGACCGCCTAACCGTGGCAGTGGGAACTACTCCTTGCCGCTCCTCCATTATAGCTCGCTTCCTCATAGTTGATTGTCCCTCGTCCTATAATCTTATCTTAGGCCGGGACATCCTTTGGGGGCTGCAGTGCTTCATAGCCGGCCACATGCTCCTCATGAAAGTTCCTACCCCAGGTGGCATCCTGACAGTTCAAGGGGACCGAGCAGCCATTGAACACTGCCATCTTAACGCCATCCAGCAGGGGCGCAGCACCTATGAGATGTTGCCTCTCAGCCCTTCGGAACCCATAGATGACCCACGGGACGACCTAGAGGGGAGTGGAAAAAAGAGGGCCCCGCGACCTAATCCAGCTGAAGACACAGAATGGATATCCCTGGCCCCAGAAAGAAAAGTCCGCATTGGCTCAAGTCTCGGCCCGGAACTCCGCCACAAGCTCATTACTTTCCTCCAAGAAAAACAAACAGTCTTCGCTTGGTCCTACGCCGACATGCCGGGGATCTCCCCTGACATCATCACCCACAAACTCAACATCCTCCAAGACCACCCCCCTGTCAAGCAAAAGAGACGCGCCTTCCACCCAGACAACGTCGTCATGGCCCCCAAACCTAACGGCAAGTGGCGCATGTGTGTTGACTACACGAACCTTAACCAGGCTTGCCCCATGGATAACTTCCCCTTGCCATGAGTCGTCCAGTTGGTTGATTCCACAGCTGGCTTCAAAACGCTCAGCTTCCTTGATGCCTACTCGGGCTACAACCAAATCAAAATGCATCCCACTGACCAAACTCACACAACCTTTGTCACCGATAAAGGATTGTACTGTTACGAGGTCATGCCCTTTGGCCTCAAGAATGCGGGGGTAACTTATCAACGGCTCGTTAACGCCATGTTCGAAGATGAAATTGGCGAGATTATGGAAGTGTATGTCGACGACATGTTGGTCAAGAGCAAGACAGTTAATGACCACGGGATGCGTCTCAACCCTCAGAAATGCATCCTTACTGTGGGAGGCGGCAAATTCCTTGGCTTTATGGTCAGTGAAAGAGGCATTGAGGCTAACCCAGAAAATGTTTAAGCCATCCTAGACATGACTGCTCCGACATCCCGGAGCGAGGTCCAGTGCCTTACAGGACGCCTAGTAGCCCTGACACGCTTTATTTCCCGCCTCACAGACAGGTGCAATCCCTTCTTTCAACTGCTCAAGGCACAACATAAAAAAGATATCACTTGGGGCCCGGAACATGACGATGCCTTCAACAGCATAAGGGCATACCTCGCCACTGTCCCTCTCCTCTCCAAGCCAATTCCCGGAGAGGTGATTTATTTATACTTGGCTGTTTCCGCCACGGTCGTCAGTGCGGCGCTCACACGCCATGTCCATGATCACGAACTCCCAGTTTACTATTGTGGCAGAGGACTCGCGGATCTAGAGTCTCGCTATCTAGACATAGAGAAACTTACTCTCGCCCTCGTCACTGCCGCCAGGAAACTCAGGCCGTATTTCCAAGCTCACACAATCCATGTACTCACCAACCAGCCTTTACGGCAAATATTGCAGAAACCTGAAACCTTAGGCCACATGGTCAAATGGGCAGTTGAGCTGGGAGAATTTGACTTGCACTACAAGCCGCGAGTGGCCATCAAAGGGCAGGCAGCTGCAGACTTCATTGCTGAATTCATCCCATTGGCCGATAACAGTTCCCACCCAGACACCCCCGCCGGGGATGCCATCTGGGAACTCCAAGTGGATGGATCCTCCAACAGCAAACTCAACGGAGTAGGAATCATCATCACGGACCCAGAGGGTCACTTGTATGAGTATGCCCTCCGGTTCTAATTCAAAGCCTCCAACAACATTGCTGAGTATGAAGCTCTTATAGCAGGCATTCAACTTTGCCGAGAGCTCGGAGCCCGACACCTTCACATCTTCAGTGATTCCTAATTCGTTGTCAGTCAGGTGGCAGAGGACTTCAAGGCTAACCAGCACAACTTGAAATCCTATAAAAGTCTCGCGGGGGCACTTCTGCAAAACTTCACCTCATACAAACTCACCCAAATCCTGCGAGCCAAGAACTCCAAGGCTGACGCCCTCGCAAGACTCGCCACGGTTCCTCACGAGTTCACGCCCCCGGATGTCCACATCGAAACACTGGACAAGCCTAGTATCTCAAGAGCCTATTCAGAAATTTTTGCCAGCCCTCATGGATGGACCCACTAATCGCTTTCCTTTCGGATGGCACCCTGCCCCAGGACAAGCATGAAGCACAGCGGCTACGCCGCAAAGCCTCCCTTTACTTGCTCAGAGGTGGAAAGCTATACCGCCGAGGTTATTCATGTCCCCTACTGCGGTGCCTACCCATAACAGAAGGACACAAAGTGCTGAAATCGCTCCACAGCGGCATTTGTGGAAACCATGCGGGAGCCCGGAACCTCATGTTTAAAACGCTTCGCGCGGGGTATTATTGGCCAACCCTAGAGCGTGATGCCAAAGTGGTCGTCCAAACGTGCCTTCAGTGCCACAAATTTGTAGATTTTGCACATCACCCCCCGGTACCCCTCTCTATCATTATCTCGTCCGTCCCTTTCAGCCAGTGGGGACTCGATTTCATTGGACGACTCCCCACAGCCCCGGGATAGTTCAAGTATGCCATTGTCATTGTGGATTACAACACAAAATGGATTGAGGCAGAGCCCCTCGCCACAATCACCACTGAAAACGTAATCAACTTTCTTTGGCGAAATTTGTACTGTCGCTTTGGAGTGCCCCAAGCCATCATTACTGACAATGGCACCCAGTTCGACAATGACACATTCCGGGGATTCTTGTCCGATCAAGGCACAGCAATCTTTTACGCCTCCCCAGCACATCCCCAAACCAATGGCCAGGCAGAAGCTATAAACAAGCTCATCAAGCAAAACCTGAAGAAACACCTGGATGAGGCCAAGGGTTTGTGGGCAGCAAAGCTCCCGGACGTCCTTTGGACACTCCGCACCACCCCCATAACGGCCACGGGAGAGTCCCCATACCTCTTGGCTTACGGCACTGAGGCGGTGGTACCGGTGGAAATGGAGGTCCCGAGTGAACGTATCACAACTTATGACCCCGAGACAAATGCGACAGGGCTACGACTTAATATGGACCTCCTAGAGGAACGCCGAGACAAGGCATACCTCAGAGCCATCAATAACAAACAGAAAATAGCCCGATACTACAACAAAAAAGTCGTCCCTCGCCCCCTGAAGGTAGGCGACTGGGTCATGAAAGAGGTCATTCCCCACCTTACTAGTCTCAAGGCAAAATGGGAAGGCCCACTCGAGATAGTTGACGCTTCGGGACCCGCCACATTCTATCTCCGCGATTGTGATGGTCGCGTGCTACCCCACCCCTGGAACACTCGCCACCTCCATCTCTATCTCAGTTAATTACTTCATTGTTTATGTATTTTAGCTCAGCAGCGGCACCAACAATGTACACTTCGCCCACTAGCGGCTCACTCTAAATGCCATGAAGTGCTATGTCATTCCAACATGCTACACTTCATTCCCACAAGACAGTGCCACAAACCTATTCGCCCCATAGCTCGCACGACCCGTCCTGCCACCCCTTAACCCTAGCCAGCCCGACAGCAAAACTCTTACCCTGGGCTTCCTACCAACATCACAAACATGTGAACCGTCCCATTTACCCCAGATAAATCCAAAGACAAAGAACGCCACCAATTCATACCATGAAACAGTGGATCCGCGTAGTGGCAATGAAGCTGGTTGTAAACAGCCAAGCGCTCGCGCCCACTCGATCGAGGGTGAAGTAGGACGCTTCCCAATCTGAGGTTTGTAGAACCACCGAAACCCTATAACACAAATTGCGGCTCACCTAATTTTCAGTTTCAAAATAGCGAGTTTCGCCACACAACGGCCCGTAACACCAAAAGCGACAGTCGCCAACCGAGCGCGAACTGACTCGCCAAATAGCGAGAGTTTCACCAACCAAGCACGAACTTACTCGCCAAGCAGTGGCCCGCCACGCTGCGACAGTCTCGCCAAACAAGCGCGAACTGACTCGCCACACAACGCCCCGCAACGCCAATAGCGACAGTCTCGCCAACCAAGCGCAGAATAACTAGCCACACAGCGGCTCGCAACGCTCAATAACGAGTCTCCCCAACCAAGTGCGGATTGACTCGCCAGGACAGCGGCCCGCAATGCTCAATAGCGAGTCTCCCCAACCAAGCGCGGACTGACTAGCCACGCAGCGGCTGCAACGCGCAATAGCGACAGTCTCGCCAACCAAGTGCGAACTGACTCGCCAGGACAGCGGCCCGCAACGCTCAATAGCGACAGTCTCGCCAACCAAGCGCGGACTGAATCGCCGTACAGCGGCCCGCAACGCTCAATAGCGAGTCTCCTCAACCAAGCGCGGACTGACTCGCCAGGACAACGGCCCGCAACGCTCAATAGCGAGTCTCCCCAACCAAGCGCGAACTGACTCGCCACACAGCGGCCCGCAACACCAATAGCGACAGTCACCAACCGAGCGTGAACTGACTCGCTAAATAGCGAGAGTTTCGCCAACCAAGCGCGAACTTACTCGCCAAGCAGCGGCACGCCACGATGCGACAGTCTCGCCAACCAAGCGCGAACTGACTCGCCACACAGCGCCCCGCAACGCCAATAGCGACAATCTCGCCAACCAAGCGCGGACTGACTCGCCACACAGCGGCCCGCAACGCTCAATAACGAGTCTCCCCAACCAAGCGCGGACTGACTCGCCAGGACAGCGGCCCGCAACGCTCAATAGCGAGTCTCCCCAACCAAGCGCGGACTGACTCGCCACGCAGCGGCCGCAACGCTCAATAGCGACAGTCTCGCCAACCAAGCGCGGACTGACTCGCCACACAGCGGCCCGCAACGCTCAATAGCGAGTCTCCCCAACCAAGAGCGGACTGACTCGCCAGGACAGCAGCCCGCAACGCTCAATAGCGACAGTCTCGCCAACCGAGCGCGGACTGACTCGCCACACAGCGGCCCGCAACGCTCAATAGCGAGTTTCCCCAACCAAGCGCGGACTGATTCGCCAGGACAGCGGCCCGCAACGCTCAATAGCAAGTCTCCCCAACCAAGCGCGGACTGACTCACCACGCAGCGGCCGCAACGCTCAATAGCGACAGTCTCGCCAACCAACCGCGGACTGACTCGCCACGCAGCGGCCGCAACGCTCAATAGCGACAGTCTCGCTAACCAAGCGCGTACTGACTCGCCACGCAGCGGCCGCAACGCTCAATAGTGACAGTCGCCAACCAAGCGTGGATTGACTCGCCACGCAGCGGCTGCAACGCTCAATAGTGACAGTCTCGCTAACCAAGCGCGGACTGACTCACCAGGGCAGCGGCCCGCAATGCTCAATAGCGAGTCTCCCCAACCAAGCGCGGACTGACTCACCAGGGCAGCGGCCGCAACCCTCAATAGCGACAGTCGCTAGCCAAGCGCGAACTGACTCGCCATATAGCGACAGTCTCACCAACCAAGCGCGGACTGATTCGCCTGCGCAGCGGCCCGCAACGCTCAACAGCGACAGTCTCGCTAGCCAAGCGCAGACTGGCTCGCCACGCAGCGGCCCGCAACGCTCAATAACGAGTCCCGCCAATCAACCGCGAACTGCGTTGCCCGGAAACGTTTCTTCTCGCCAACTTCAAAACATCACCCCGGTCATCTCACGACTCTCGCGTGGGGACTTGGGGACTCAGCACCATGCCTCCCGCACCCGGGTAAAACCTATTCTCGGCATCTCTAGAATAACTCTCCACCCAAGAACTCTCTGGGACTGGGGACTTGGGGACTTGTTAGTACATAGCCAAAATACTTGGCTGAGCTGAGAATAAAGTACAATTACCCGGTCGAGATAGCCCTGGTGAGCCCTTCACGGGTATCCAAAGAATGAAGGGCCGGTAACAAACCGCTTGCTAAAATCACTCTAGCGACAAAACACCCCTAAAAGGGAAGACACCACAAAGACTAGCAAGTAGTCCCACATTAGAGACTAAGGCCAAGGTACCCAAGCTTGGCCTATAAAACAAGCTCAAGCTACCATAAAAGGTACACACTCTCTCTCTTTCACACTCCTCTACCTTGCAAGTGCTCAAAGCTAACTTAAGCATCGGAGAGTCGAAGACTGGGCCATCCCAGTCCCGACCCCGTGACTGACACGACCCACCCCGAATTTCACCCTGAAACCCGGAGTAAGTCGTGCGGGGACCACCTCCAAGGAAAGTTTACCAAAAAATTCGACATAACCTCTCTTAAAAATGGACAACCCTTCCTAATAAAACCTGCAAACACTTCTGAAAATTTAAATCCATCCATAAGCTCCTGGAGCCTTCATGCTCCCCAAATCACAACATCTCCCAATTTAAATACTAACTTAAACAAGAAAAATTTCAAAGCTAACAGCCACAGTTCAGAGCAACTCTATTTGAAAGGAAATGAACTAGAAATATAAAAATGAGCGGAAGCTACACTATTGACTATGCCTCTTCTCCATATACGTCCGACCACAACTATGCAATCCTGCAAACTGGGCATTTTTAAAACGAAGAGCCCAGGGGAAAACATTTGAAAACGAAACGTTAGAGTGAGTGGACAAAAATAAATTAACGAATAAAATATTTATGTTTCCCCAAATCAATTTCTAAAGAAAAATCGAATGCATGCTGCAAGCAATAAAACTTTCATCTCATAATATCGAGCCTCTCAGGCTCTATAATATATGTATGTATTTACACACGTCCATACTCCCTATATAGATTCATGGGTCTATATAGGGCTACTACGCTCGCGTCCAACGCTCACGTCACGCCTTAATGCGGTGCTACACTACGCCATTAAGGTGGACAGACGGGTGTATAAATATGTGTCCATACTCCCTATATGAATTAAACACTCAAATAGGGCTACTACGCTTACGTCCAACGCTCACGTCACGCCTTAATGCGGCTATATGCTACGCCATTAAGGTGGACAGACACATATGGCTAGCTAGCATTTTCTATACATACTCTCTCATAAATACATATTTATATCCACCGAAAATCCCATTTTCGGTATCTCTCCAAGAGAAATAAAAGCGTCAAAACTAATTGACGTCAAAACTCCAACAAAAGGAAATGTTCAATCATGAACCATAGCATGCATATTATTTAAAATAAACGTCCACTCACAAATTAGGCCTAAGCCTGATGTCGATCTGGGGCCTCGTCTGCTCGAGCCTCCTCACGTCCTGTTCCAAATATAATATTAATTTCCCAACCAATAATCCAATATTTAATCAAAATAGGCAAAATTACCCGAGAGCCATAAATACGCTCATCATTGCCTAACTTTGATATTCTTAAATCGGAACGATCCGAACTTAAATATCATACTCATCAGTCGTAAATACAACCTCTGCAAAATACGACTTAAATCCTACGGCCGGATTCTACATTAATTAACCGCCAAAAATACCAAACTTTGGAAATTCACAAACCTATCCAAATCTCATCCAAAAATTCCATAAATCACACCAATATATTCCTCTTAATATTCCACATTTAAAACCCTAAAATTCTCCAAACCGGCGGCGGCTCCGCCGGCAGCGGCTGCCGGAGGTCAATTCCGGCGACCTCCAAAACCTATGAAATTTTGACAGAATAATCTCCTCATCATGCTCAACAACTTTCATAACTATCACTAAGACCAATTTCAAGCCTAAATAGGGTAATCGAAACCAAACATATCAAGAAAACCCTAGGAAACTCAAACACCCGATTCTCCTTACCTAGCTCGAGTTAGGATGAATCCTTTTAGGGGTTTGCTGCTGGAAGAGAGAGCGTCCAAATGATACCAATAGCTCCGGTTATGGTGGCCGGAAAAGGATTTTCCGGCGAAAACCCCGCCACGCACAGCAGCGGCTTCTCGGCATGATTTCTCCTTCACGGTGGCGCGACACGGGCTGTCACCTATCTAAACTTGTAGAGGATGCTCCAAGCTTCAAATCGACACCAAGCACGCCTCCTATCTCGGCCGGACGGCGGCGGACGGCTGCCGGAAAGTTCCCGGGTCGGGAGAGCTCGGGGATGAGGCCGGGAGGGAGAGAAGAGAAAGGGAAAAGAGAGGGCTGGGCTTTGACCACCTCTTAGCCCGGTCCAACACTCTTAAACAACCCAAATCCAGAAATAATACACCCCGAAAAATAATACCCGAATAAAAATTATCTTTTACTAGCTAAAATTTACCATTTTTACCGTTGTCATATTTTCTCCCACGAATAACTTCCCGAAATTTAATCGTCCCTCAAAACACCTCTAGGGACCGATTAAACTATTACCTCAATGACGGAGACGGTAAAATTGTTATTATAACCAAGCTAGTAAATAAGGTAAAAATTTAAGGGTCGGGATGTGACAATTCTCCCCTCCTTATAAAAATTTCGCCCTCGAAATTTACATACCTGACAATCAAAGAGATAGGGATACTGCTGCCTCATTTGCTCCTCTGATTCCCAAGTAGCTTTCTCTACTTGATGACTCCTCCACAGAACTTTAACAAGAGGAAAAAGATTTGCTTCTAGCACTTGCTCCTTTAGGTCGAGAATCTGAACCGGCTCCTCATCATAGGCCAAAGATTTTTTTTTTTTTCCAATTAATCGGCTGCTCTCGCAACACATAAGAGATATCGGCAATAAACTTGCGAAGCATAGATACATGAAACACATTATGTATCCTGGATAACTCTGGAGGCAAAACTAACTGAAACGCAAGAGAGCCAACTTGATCTAAAAACCCATAAGGATCAATAAATCTCGGACCAAACTTTTCGCGTTACCAAAACGTATCACCCCTTTCTAAGGAGACAATTTCGAAAACACCCAAACACTCACTTGAAACTCATGGTCCTTCCTGCGGACATCTTTATAACTCTTCTGGCTACTACGAGCTGCTTTGAGTCTATCACTGACTACTATAACCTTTCCATTTAAATCCTTAATTATTTTAAATCTTCACAAGGACTCTAAATCCTTCGTTGAACTACCACCAACGTTTACAGGAAGTGGGTTCAGTGATACCTACTCTAGAGTACGAATACCCGTAGGTATGCATACTCCTTTCTGAGCAATGGAAATAGCTAACCCAATTAAAACGCATAAATTTGCTATTACCATCGGGCTCAAATCTCCTAACATCACGCAACAACCTCATCATTACGTTGCTCACAGCTCGACAATGAAGCCCACTTGCTAGGAAACTCAAATTCACACATTCCCACATGCTCATAGGGGTCAAAATTAAGACCCGCTAATTGAACAGATTTTTAAGGATACACAAACTGCAGAACTGCAACAATCACTTCTAATGCCGAGACATTTCGCAGAGTCTTTCGTGGAGCCAAAGCTCTTGCAAGTCCACAAGACAACCCTGCTCTGCCTAAGAGACCAGTCCACCAACATATGGAAACCTCGAATCTCGAAATGACATTATGAAAAGCTTAATACTACTACACTTAGGTCTCTTCACCAAAACTATTACATTACCTTTTTGAACACCACAAACTAGCAGCTTATGAGAATTTCAACTCTCTCTTGATTCTGCTATCTCCACCATTCTCTTTATCACAAACCAGAAGATAATTTGAAACATGATTAACATGTGGAGATTGGAATTTCCTCCTTCCTCGTCATAAACACGACTGACTAAAATGCCCACGAAAAATTGGCACAGCCAATTCATGATGCCAAACTTGACGTTGAAATCCACATAAATAGAACACCTTCCTTAAACATTGACAAAATTTACATCTCCAGCCCTGCTACTTATTCGGGTGCAATTGCGACCCCAAGAGCAATAATTAAAAGCACATGGCTCACTCTAGCCGTTCCATAAGAATGATTCTAAAAACCAAAACCTTTGAACTCGACCAACATACTTCTTTTCTACCTCCATAAATAATTAATCTGATAGCAGAAAAAGATCTGAAATTCAGATATGCTCAAGTCTCCTACACATCCCAGGGCCACGACTTCCCACCAAAAAGATTCTTCGAAAACCGAGCTTGCAATAACATGTGACTAACAAAAGCAAAGACAAATTTTTATACAAGACCCACTACTACACCTTGTGGTTCACCAACCAACGAAAACCATGAATTCAAGCAAGAATCAAAACTCATGGCTTAACTCAACTCAAGCTCCAGAAGAAATAATTTAAAGCATACGAAAAACAAGTCCTCTAACTTCGAGCTCAAAAGCTCCACAAATCTCCAATATCTGCCAGAACCCGCTTAGAAATCGCACTAGAAACTTCCACTAATCATGCTGACACCAACGGATGAACGCACAACCAAATAACGAAGACCTCCCAAATCAAACTTGGATCAATGAGTGGTCCCACCACAATACGATCCCGAGAAGACACATTGATCAACCTATCCACAAATCTACTATTCGCCATTTTAAATCTCTGAATAAACTTTGACTCGAAAAACTTCTTGAGTCAACAGGGGGAAACCTCCTCCCCTGAAGCTACAGCATAAATCAGACCCACAACGCCACACAAACCATCTAATCAACATCACCATATGCGACTCTCAAACTACCACACAGGATTTATGGCACCAAGATTCATTGCTTAAATGAACTCCAGCTCACTTGGGATCACCACTGGATTTATTCCAGATCCATGACTACGACAAAACAACCAATTTATCATAAATTCGACAACTAACCAGAATCTCTAACCCTTTAAATCGAAGCGTTGAATTCGCATTCCAAAAATTCAAGCTCTGAGGATGCTACCCAAAAATTACAGTAGGAATAATTTAAATATTCCCACACACACCACAACCAAAACTTTGCTCCATTTCACTGAATTAGAAATAAGGGGAGGACGGATCCTCTCATCGTTGTGTCGTAGTTAGTCACCCATTGCGAATGAAATGATGTCAAAAACCAGCTTCGCTCTAAAAATTAAGACTTACATCAACCACCCGGAACGACACTGCTTAAAAATTACTTTGGACACCCACGCACTCTTGCTCTATGAACCAGTGGGTTCTATTCTACCGCTGCCACTTCCACCAACTCCACACAACTGCTATAGAATACGTATAACAACACGAATAAATTCACCAGATGTTGTCGTAAAACTGAAATGACCACAACCATTTCGCTCTCACTCCACCATTACTTTTCAATTCAACTACATTAACATCTTCCCAAACACTCAAAACGACTGGAAACCAAACTTCAACACCTGGAATTCCGAAAGAATTCATACTGGCCTCACGATTAAAATAATATAACTGACATCTCACTCCACGATTCCAAACTTGCTTGAAACTCAACGTTTAGTGCCATCAATAAAATTATAGAATTCCCCGACTGTGGCACAACAAGAAGTTGTCACAACGCACAGACGAATGACTTTTCTAAAATCAATAATCCAAGTCATTCTACTTAGTGCTTTAACAAACTTCAACTAACCCACAATAGAGACCAAAATCATCAGAAAACCCACTATTCATCGACTACTAACATCCATCATTTTCAAAATATAATACCACTACCATCTGGATAAAATGCTCTAAAGATATAAACATATCCATAATTAGCACTGCAGAAACCAGAACATATACCGCCATAACCAAAATTATTCTAACATGTTCTCAATTGATTTCTACTGCGGACAAACATAGTCGGCAAATTGGCCTTCAATCAAGACTTAACTAAATTGACATTTAACTCTTTATGCAGCAATGCCTTTACCCCCCAAACACTAGCCACAAATTCCCTAAAACCTTATTTAACCCAAGACTAGGGTCCTCAACAACTCATATAGGTACCCCTTTGAATTTCCATTGGATACCTCACCTCATCATTTCAACTAACTTTTTCATCAATAGAAAACACCACTACTTCGAACTTTCCTTCCAACTCAACTCTCTCAGAAGTCACGAAACTCAATACCAAAATCTCCCATCAATCAATTTTTGACTCCAATCTTGCCCACTAAAAATAGTGAACTCCAAGGCTTGAATTAAACTTTTCACCTTCTACAAATTCTCACGAGATGCTCACTCTAGCATCTTAATCATAACCCAATCAATCATTGATCAAATGAAAGGAATGCCAACTGAGTTCCCAACTCGCAATTGAACTCTAACAATTTATGCTATCAACTCGATAACCCTTGGAAAGGCATAATCCAAATACCTCTTTCCTTAATCAAAACATGATGATCATTTAAGCGGTCGGCGTACGGAGGCATAGTCTTAGAGATGAAAACATTTATGACACACTACTGTCCATAAATAAAATAAGAACAACTACATCACTCACTTAATCAACACATAGTGTCTAAAGCATATAATGCTAATAGATCCGCTGCGGTCGGACCATCACTCTATAGACACTAAGTGTGACCAAGAATATGAGGTAGTACTAAAAGAGAAAAGAATCGAATAACCTAATGCTCTGATACCAACTGACACGACCCACCCCGAATTTCACCCTGAAACCCGGAGTAAGTCGTGCGGGGACCACCTCCAAGGAAAGTTTACCGAAAAATTCGACATAACCTCCCTTGAAAATGGACAACCCTTCCTAATAAAACCTGCAAACACTTCTGAAAATTTAAATCCATCCATAAGCTCCTGGAGCCTTCATGCTCCCCAAATCACAACATCTCCCAATTTAAATACTAACTTAAACAAGAAAAATTTCAAAGCTAACAGCCACAGTTCAGAGCAACTCTATTTGAAAGGAAATGAACTAGAAATATAAAAATGAGCGGAAGCTACACTATTGACTATGCCTCTTCTCCATATACGTCCGACCACAACTATGCAATCCTGCAAACTGGGCATTTTTAAAACGAAGAGCCCAGGGGAAAACATTTGAAAACGAAACGTTAGAGTGAGTGGACAAAAATAAATTAACGAATAAAATATTTATGTTTCCCCAAATCAATTTCTAAAGAAAAATCGAATGCATGCTGCAAGCGATAAAACTTTCATCTCATAATATCGAGCCTCTCAGGCTCTATAATATATGTATGTATTTACACACGTCCATACTCCCTATATAGATTCATGGGTCTATATAGGGCTACTACGCTCGCGTCCAACGCTCACGTCACGCCTTAATGCGGTGCTACACTACGCCATTAAGGTGGACAGACGGGTGTATAAATATGTGTCCATACTCCCTATATGAATTAAACACTCAAATAGGGCTACTACGCTTACGTCCAACGCTCACGTCACGCCTTAATGCGGCTATATGCTACGCCATTAAGGTGGACAGACACATATGGCTAGCTAGCATTTTCTATACATACTCTCTCATAAATACATATTTATATCCACCGAAAATCCCATTTTCGGTATCTCTCCAAGAGAAATAAAAGCGTCAAAACTAATTGACGTCAAAACTCCAACAAAAGGAAATGTTCAATCATGAACCATAGCATGCATATTATTTAAAATAAACGTCCACTCACAAATTAGGCCTAAGCCTGATGTCGATCTGGGGCCTCGTCTGCTCGAGCCTCCTCACGTCCTGTTCCAAATATAATATTAATTTCCCAACCAATAATCCAATATTTAATCAAAATAGGCAAAATTACCCGAGAGCCATAAATACGCTCATCATTGCCTAACTTTGATATTCTTAAATCGGAACGATCCGAACTTAAATATCATACTCATCAGTCGTAAATACAACCTCTGCAAAATACGACTTAAATCCTACGGCCGGATTCTACATTAATTAACCGCCAAAAATACCAAACTTTGGAAATTCACAAACCTATCCAAATCTCATCCAAAAATTCCATAAATCACACCAATATATTCCTCTTAATATTCCACATTTAAAACCCTAAAATTCTCCAAACCGGCGGCGGCTCCGCCGGCAGCGGCTGCCGGAGGTCAATTCCCGCGACCTCCAAAACCTATGAAATTTTGACAGAATAATCTCCTCATCATGCTCAACAACTTTCATAACTATCACTAAGACCAATTTCAAGCCTAAATAGGGTAATCGAAACCAAACATATCAAGAAAACCCTAGGAAACTCAAACACCCGATTCTCCTTACCTAGCTCGAGTTAGGATGAATCCTTTTAGGGGTTTGCTGCTGGAAGAGAGAGCGTCCAAATGATACCAATAGCTCCGGTTATGGTGGCCGGAAAAGGATTTTCCGGCGAAAACCCCGCCACGCACAGCAGCGGCTTCTCGGCATGATTTCTCCTTCACGGTGGCGCGACACGGGCTGTCACCTATCTAAACTTGTAGAGGATGCTCCAAGCTTCAAATCGACACCAAGCACGCCTCCTATCTCGGCCGGACGGCGGCGGACGGCTGCCGGAAAGTTTCCGGGTCGGGAGAGCTCGGGGATGAGGCCGGGAGGGAGAGAAGAGAAAGGGAAAAGAGAGGGCTGGGCTTTGACCACCTCTTAGCCCGGTCCAACACTCTTAAACAACCCAAATCCAGAAATAATACACCCCGAAAAATAATACCCGAATAAAAATTATCTTTTACTAGCTAAAATTTACCATTTTTACCGTTGTCATATTTTCTCCCACGAATAACTTCCCGAAATTTAATCGTCCCTCAAAACACCTCTAGGGACCGATTAAACTATTACCTCAATGACGGAGACGGTAAAATTGTTATTATAACCAAGCTAGTAAATAAGGTAAAAATTTAAGGGTCGGGATGTGACAGTGACGCTGTCACTTGTGCAGGTTCCGAGTGAAAGACCCAAATAATTCTACTTCGCTCCGCCTCGCGACCCCTTCCCGGCTCAGGACGAAACAGGTAGAAACAATTGGCGCTAGAAGCAGGTAGAAACAATTGGATGAAGCTGTATTTCATTATACTAATCACATCCTACAACCAATTTTTCAAAATTTTATCCTCAAGATATAGTTGGTTTATAAAGATGTACACTTACATATAACACACTAAACAAGTTATACAACATTTGTAGGAATGTTGTAGTTCTAATGACTAAAGTTCACAAAATAAAACTTTGACCGTCTGATGTAATCAATACACTTAAACATGTCAAAGAAAAAAATTTCACCTATTTTTGATAACGTTTAGGCCTCGATCCACGTGGTCAACTCTAAATCAATGTCACTTATTAACGAAAATGCTCTTACCTACCTTTCTATGACTTATTTCGGTTGATTCTTTCGCCCACACACTTTCACATAGATGACATGTAGCAGCCCCTATAAAAATTTGGGGAAGTTTAGCTCTTGAAGATAGGGCTCCCTATAAGGAAGCATAAACGTAAATAGGGTTGACTACGTCGATCAGGATCCAAATATAATCGAAAATATGTGATTTTTCTACCGTAATCGTATTTCATTGTACTGATCACATCTAACAGCCGGTTTTTCAAAATTTTATTTTCTAAATATAGTTGGTTCAAAATGATGTACCCTTGTGTATAATTCACTAACTAAGTTATACCATATTAATAGGCACGTTATAGTTTCGTTAAATAAAATTCACAAAATGAAAATTCAACCGTTTGATGTGATAAGTATACTTAAATGTGATTTAAGAAATTTTTTTTTCGTGAACATTTGAGTCTTGATCGACGTGGTTAACCTCAAATCAATGTCACTTATTATATGAAAACGCTCTTATCTATCATTTTGTGACTTATTTTGGTCATTTTTCCGCCTATATACTCTCATACATATGAAATGTAGCAGCTCATATAAAAATTTTGAGAAATTTACTTCCCGACGATATGGCTCCCCATAGGGAAGAAAAAACGTAAAAAGGGTTGACCGTTTTGATCGAGGTCTAAATATCATTTAAAATATGTGAATTTTCTACCATAACTGTATTTCACTATACCGATCATATTTTACGGTTGACTTTTAAAATTTTATTTTCTAAATATAGTTATACCATAATAGAAAACACGTTGTGATTCTATTTTCCAACATAATACGAATACTACAAAGATGCCACGCTCATGATCATTCCTAAGGTCTAGTTTTGAGATAATGTACACTTTGAGAACTTAATTAGTTTCACAATCAGTTAAGTACAATTTTTTACTATTTTATTTTATGTCATTGTAATGGTACATTACTACATTTAAAAAATAAAACAAAAACAGCTAAATCTTAGATAACAAAGAGATTTTTTTGAACAGGTGCCAGAAAAATTTATTAAAATTCAAAGTGTAAACATGTGTGTGTGTATATATATACCCAAAAGTAAAATCACATTCTAGTAAAGAAATCTAAAATAATAAACTAATAAATTGAAACCAAAATAACACAAGCCCAAATAATCCAAGCCCAAAGGTAGTCCAAGACTAGACCTAATCTCTTTAAACTTTGTTAATTCCTATTTAAGACTAAAGTGTATGAAGCTGACGTGTGGATGATATGTCTTCATCTTCTCTCAGATTCCTTTTTCGATATGGCCGAGAAAATCTAAACTCAGTTCATCTGTCTTCATCTTCTCTTGATTCCTCATTCAATTTTGCCTCTTTAACAAGACCCAATGTTTATCACCCAGTTCGGAACCTCACCTCGCAAGCTCTGGTGCCGTTCTTCTTTCTACGCCCAAATCAAAAACCTCTTCTTCCTCGTCTTGGTTCTGGGTAGTTCTGATTATGCTGCGGCGGAGGCGGAGGCGGATGGTAGAAGCATCAAATGGCAGAATCCGAAATCCGGGCGAGTTTCCAGCACCGACGCGTCGCTAAAGTCAACCTCCGACTCGGCGGAGGTGTTGACGCAGCCGACGCTGACCACGGCTTCTCCACGCAGCTGACGCCGGAGGAGGCGGCGATGCTCAGTTCAACCGAGATGTTGACATTTAACCCAGTCACGCAAAAGGATTTTATCCCTGTTTTCTACCTTCAAAAACGTTAACGGAGGAATGCTGAAGTTAAGTCAAATCTTGGTCTAGACTGAAACTAGTGGTTGTAATTCTGCCACGTCACTTGGTGAATTTTCACCTTGTGAATGGAAGAATTTCCGATGAATTGCTAGCTATATATATTTATATAGTCATATAGAGATACATAGATATATTCAATCCAGTATCAGTCTCCAGAATTGTACTGGTATATGTGCCTGGTTTGTGTTCTCATCAGAAGTAGAAGCTACAATCAAGTACCACTACTCTCTCTTGATGAAACAAGTTTCATTGGGATTTTAAAGAATAAAAAAGAACTGAAGAAGACCATTATTGATAATTTGATATCAGATGTTCGTTGCTCACTTCGTTCAAAAAATACTATAGGGTTTAATTTGCTTGACTCCCATACATAAACAGAAAAGAGAGATGCCAATATGTGTTTCAGTGCATAAAAAGAAACAAACCAACTCTAAAAACAGAAATTGCATCTCATTTTCTCTAAAGATGACTCTGGCTAGCCTTTAGGCCTTTAGGGCTTTGAGTTTAGTTTCATCTATCTTCATCCCAAAAACACAGAGCTATAGCTAGCAATCTAACACAACGAAAATCAAACAGCTAGTTCATAGCTACAATGCCATAAATTCTAGTTTTTAATTAAGAATCAAAGGAAAAAGAAAATCTAGCTGATGTTGCATCTGGGTTTTTTTCCCATATGCATTAACATAATTAGACACCATATTTTTTCTGCCTCAGCATCTAGAAAGACAATTTGAGTGATAAATCAACAGGACCATCGCCACTGCTCATCATCATCATCATCATCATCATGTCAGCCCCCTCAATACAAGCAGCACCAAGATGTTGATCAGATGCTTCTGATGATCTACCAACTGAAGAAGAATTAGTTGATGAAGCCACTACTTCATGGTCCATGGGATAAGTGCCTGATGAAGAAGAGTTGTTGTTGTGATCAGGAAAGAATTCATACTCCATCATGATATCACCACCTGCTTGTCTTCCCTTCCTGTGTACTGCCCTAACCTCCACACTCTACAAACCCCAAAAACAACAAATCAAATTCCATCTCCAATTCTCCATAACAGAACAATAAGATACACATCAAGATGTAACAAGTTAATTTCATTTTCTTTTTTGTGGTGGTTTAGTTTAATTACCTCATCCACAACACTAGGGCGGCTGCTCAAGTAAGTACCACCACTGAAACCACTGCCGGTATCCCTAGCAAGCCGGATATTAGGGGTGTTTTGTGGGTCGAATCCGGGATGATCGGAACTGTTGACCATCGGAAACACAGTAGGAAATTCCCCAAAACCCATGTTGTTTCCGCAGTTGAAAATCTTCATCTACAAAAACCAAGTAAGGAGAAATGAGCAACATTTTGAGTACACTATGTAAACTCTATTATAATAATGAATCAAACAAGTGCAAAGCTTCCCCTTCTCAAAAACAAGTGCAAAGTTCCAAGATTTTCACTTTTCATTGTCTTACGTTCCTATGTTATCTCTGAGACACCAAAGTAAACAATCATTACTCTTTCCAAAAGTGAAATATAAACCTGCTTGCAACAGCAGCAACACTCAGATGAAGCAGAAGACGTGGGTTGCTGCTGCTGCTGCTTCATCTTTGGTATCTCATACACAGCCCCACGATTCTGAGTTCCTCCGGCCCCAACGACACCGTACTGGTTCTGTTCCATGACCAACCCACCAACATCATTTTGAAGACGAACATTAAACTCATAACCAGACCCAGCTGAGCCATGGCCACCATTCCCATTAACGGTCTGAACCACCACACCAGGGCCACCAGTCATGGCTCCATCGTAGTTCGACGCACCGTAGAGTACCGGAACACTATGAAGCAGGTCGGGGCGGGTTTGAGGGCTTTGGCAGTAGTACTGAAACTGGCGCGGTTGATGATGATCCGGAAGAACACTATCATATTGGACAAGTTGGGTTTGGGGTTGAGGATGTGGTAGGATTTGCATTTGGTACAAACTTGTCACACCTCCACCTCTCTGGAGACGGAGACGCTCCAGCTGAGCCACACCCACACCTCTCTGGGGTTTTCTTGACCTTTTAGGTTTAGCTGAACTCCTTGATCTTCCTTTGCTGCTAGAACTGGTTGTGGTGGGTTTTTTGGAGTGTTGGAAAAGGGGAGAGTCTTGGGGTGTACTCTGGTGATCTGAGGCCATGAACATCACCGGTCTGTACATTTCAGCCAAAAAGATCAAGCCTTGGGTTTGGTTTGAGATTTCAAATGGTATGAGTGTTATGTAAGAGAGAGAGAGAGAGAGAGAGAGAGAGAGAGAGAGAGAGTTTTAGGTACTATGTGTCTCTTAAGAAAGAAAGAGAGAGGGAGTGTATGTTTGGGGTTTGGAGATTTAGGAAGAGAGAAATGAAGTACGAAGGTGTGAGATCGAGAAAACGAGAGAGGAGACATGGAAATGGCAAAACGGGGAGGCCAACAAAGAAGTACAGAGAAGTGAGAGAACCACAGGCTTCCTTTAGCACAGCATAGGACCCAGAGACACGTGTCGAGTTGTGAAGGCATTGACCGGATAGTACATGCAGGCGTTGGTCGGAAAACGAAGAGAGAGAAGTCCTCTAAGCCCGGGAAGGTGCCAAAACAAGCTTAAGTAGCATCAAGCTAAGCTAGGTCTCTGGTTATTTCGGGGCTAGCTGGGCATGATGATATTTTCTGGCATGGGTCTATAATATATAGTTGTTATGTAGTTAGCTAGGTCTGATCGAGGGGAAGAAATGGTGAGGCGTGTCTCAGAGTGTAATAGAGGGGGTTTAATGGTGCAGATCAGATATGTAGTGTGAGAAAACATGGAGAACTTTTCAGCCTTATTGAACCAGCTATATAGCTACTGCAAGAACTTATAGACTAAGATATTTGACCATGGAAGGTGAGCCTTGCAAAGTTGCCCCTTGTGATCATGAGCTTCTATCTAGCTAGGCTAGCCAGTTCATACATGTTAACATCAAAAGGCTGCTGAGTCCTAAATGAATAGCAGAGGTAGCTATTGCTCCTTGGGGGAAAAGAAACACAGATTGATTACTTGATTATTACAAGATGAACTATTGGTTTCTTAAGTTTCCATCCCCTAAACCCTAATGTGTATATATATTATTCAAGAAGCTTCATTTCAGAGTCACTACTAGAAAATGGGTCTTGGGCGATGAAAAAAAATCGTCGCCCTGTTAAAAAATTTTGTCGCCTAAGTACTTAGGCGACGACATGTCGTCGCCCAAGACGTCGTCGCCAGAAGTGCGTCGGTGAAGAACTTGGGCGACGAAATCTCAGTCCATCGTCGCCTAAGAGTAATTCTTAGGCGACGACACGAATTTCGTCGCCTAAGAGCTATATATTAGGCGACGACAACTTTCTCGTCGCCCAACAATATTTCGTCGCCCAACATTATTCGTCGCCTAAGATTTAACGCCTTGGCCAACGAGAAATTATTTCGTCGCTTAAGATCTTATAACCTGGGGCGACGAAACTAAATATTTCGTCGCCTAAGATCACTACATCTTAGGCGACGATAATTTTTTTTCGTCGTCTTATATGGTAAGTCTTTGACCGACGATTTAGCAATTTCGTCGCCTAAGATATATTTAAATTTTTTTTTAAAATATTTAAATAATTTTTTTAAATATATAAATAATGTTTTTTTAATTTTTGCTGGAATTTTTTTTTTTCGGCATTTCTTTAAATTTTTCTAATTCTAAAATTTAATTAAAAATAACACAAATTTATAAATTTATAAATAATTTATTACAAAAATTCAATCCATCTGCCTACGGAGAAACTCGAAATCTAACTCATCATTCCCGTTCGGAGGGTCCTGAGGCGGCGGCTGGTCAGGCTGAGGAGGCTGCTGCTGAGGCTGGGGCCACTGAGGTAATGGTATAGGCGTAGGCATGGGCGGAAAATCAAGTCCGGCCGCATGCATGTGCAGCGATGCAGGTAGTCATCCACCGTCTCATAGCCGCCTGGTTGGCATTGGTGACTTCATTCACCCACTCCGTATGCGCAGCAGTGGAAGCCGCATATGATTCCGCCATGGCTATCTCCCTCGCTCTTTGGGCTTCCAGCTCAGACTGTAGACATTCGACCTGATCCTGTAGCCGAGTGGTCTAGCTGTTGCTGCTTGAGGCTCCGGCGGCTCCCTTGCGCTGAAATCCTGGCGTCGTCTTCATGATCCCCTTTCCAGCGCCTCCCATACCCCGGCAATAGTAGCTGTTGGAACGCTGCGCGAAGGCAGTGGCCATAATCCGCGCCCCAACGGTAGGATCTAAAGTGTCGATCCTGGACATGGCCTCTGACATGTCATCCTCTGTCGTGCCCGGCCATGTGTCGTTCACCATGCCTCTCATGACCTCTTACTCCGCCTCCCTCACCCTCGCCTAATTGGATATATTAAAAAAATATATTAATATACATTTAATAAAATGTAATTAAAATTAAGAATTAGAAAAGATAAGGAACTTACAAGATCCTCCTCAGAATGAGGATATGCCCTCTGAAAGGTCCCCACATAGGGGTTCTCCTCTGGCCGCTCTCGCCGCACGTCGTCCATGATGGCCGAAAACGGCCTCGAACCGGCATGATGGTTGGTTGTGTTCTGTTGCCGGTTCTCAGCGTTCACCCGGGCGAGGTGCTTCAAAAAAAAATTTATCGTTAGTAAATATTTAAAAACATACAATTATAATTAATTCACTAATTAAATATTCAAATTTGTTTACGAATTACCTGTTTGTGAGGGTCGTTGAACTGCGTGACAAGAAGCCACCGCCACTCGTACTCCCGATACTCGAACTCCTTCGGGGTACCCGAACGGTCGCTCTCGTACTGCTTCCAGTGTTCCCGGAGGTCGTGCTTCCACTCCTTGAACCTACATATATATACAAAAAAAATATTAAATATATTATTAAAAAAAATAATATTTAATAATTTATTAAATAGAGGTACCTCTCCCTATGGGCCTTGTCCGCCCAGTCACGTCTCTCCTCGGGAACCACAAACCATTGCTGCATTACCACTTGTTAGTATTTTTTTCGATAATTAAATAATTTATTAGTTAAAAAAATAGTAATTGATCGAGTAAACTCATCGACATCGACTGATGGAGCATCTCCTTCACTCCATCAGGAACCTGGCTCCAGACTCCCCACAACATAAGGAGTCTGGAGCGGATGGTGCCTCCCGCGGCGCGCGTGTACCGGTTTCCCAACGCGGCGTCCACCGGTTTCCAGTTGGAAAACGGGATGGCGATCCGTCCAGTGGACTCGACCGCCCTATCGAGTCCCTTGTTGCTGACGGTGCCTCTCCTGTTCCGCCTTCTCGTTCCGGCGGCTGTACGTGACATTGTGAATCAAATTTAATATTAATAATACATTTTTACAAAAAAAAAAAAAATTAAAATCGACAAAAAAGTAATAATAAATTACCTGAGGATGAGGCTAAGCCGACGGATTCGTCTCCGTCCGCCTGCTCGGAGACCCTCACGGGATGAAGAGGCGTGGGAAACTCCCTGTAGATATAGGCCTCGTGCGGTGCCACATGCGGGAGCTGCTCTCAAATCGGTCGACCCTCCTCATCGACGCGAGGTATCGCCGGAATCGTCGGAGGAAGGAAGAGGCCGGACGGCACCGTAGGGACCCCGGATGACCCGCCATCACCGTCGGTCGGGGACGACTGTGTGGGGGCGGTGATAGATCGCGACCGGGGAAGTATCTCTGGATGACGAGGGGCCGTCGCTGCGGGACCCGGCTGCCCAGCAGAACGCGAGCCGCTCGCGCCACCCCTAAGCGCCGCATGTCGGGCCGTCATCTGCCACGGAAACCCGACCGACGGTGATTGCGGCGGGTTGTTTGAGGTACCGTCCGAGGAATATTGGCTCCTCGCACCCGGACGTTGTCCAGAAGTTCTCCTCATGCCCATCCTGTTTAAAATAACCATAAATTTATTAAAAATATTTTACCGTCTTATAATTAATTTAACAAAAAATAACCATAAATTTCGAAAAATTTATCAACAATAATAGCACAAATAAAAAGTAATAGTTATTATAGGATTTATTATTTTTTTAATTCACATAACAAATTATTTACATTAATTCAGAATTATTACATCACAAAAATTAATTTATGAATATTTACATCCTTACTCAAAAATAATCCATTATTTTTTACAAAATTTCCACAATATATTTACAATTATAATTTATATTATTTAATTATTTAATCAAAAATTATTTAATCATTTACATTATATTTACAAATTATTTCCACAAATCCTAAACCCTAAACCGTAAACCCTAATATTTTACAATTATCATTTACATCACAATTTACCATAATTTCACCCTAAAATCCTACCATAATTTACACAAATTTACCCTAATTTACCATTAATTTCCTAAATTACAACAACAACAACAATAATTTCACCAACAATTTCACAACACAACAATAATTTTGTACTTCTCCCAAATTTCAAACAATTTCACAATTTCAAATAATTTCAAACAATTTCGCAATTTCAAACAATTTCAAACAATTTCAACAATTTCAAACAACAACAACAACAATTAAAATTTTCATGAACATAACCAATTTAGGGTTTTAGGGTTATACCTTAAATTGTGGGTCGGGGTCGGGGTCGGGGTCCAGGTCGGCGTCGGGTTGCGGGGTCGGGGTCGGAGAGAGGGAGAGAGAGAGGGCTTCGGTGGATTTTCGGAGAGAGAGAGAGAGAGGGCTTGGATTTGTGAGCGGCTGCGCGAATGGTTAGAGTTCCGAATTTTTAACTTTTATATTGGCGTTCTTGGGCGACGATTCTAGAAAAATCGTCGCCCTGTTTTTTGAAAATCGTCGCCTAAGATAATCTTAGGCGACGATTTTTTGAAGTCGTAGCCTAAGAGACTCTATTTGGGCGACGATGTTCTTCACTATAAATCTCGTCGCCCAAGATGAAGAACATCGTCGGCCAAGAGTTCTATCATAAAATTCAGAATATCGTGATTTTGGTGATCGGAGAAGAGGAACTGAAAACCGACCGTCAGATATGACCAGCATAACGAATTACGTAGGTGAGCAAAAATTCAGCTCCATCGGACAACGAAAAGGGCTCGATCCGTCCGGTCAATCGGCGCGGTCAAACCCCTAAATGGACGGAAACGGCTATTCGACCCTCCAAATCACGTAATCTGGTCGGACCTTCAACTGAGAATAGTTTCCAATCGACGAGACGCTTACGGGGCTATAAAAATTTGGTAAAAAATAAATACCCGGGATAGGGCTACCACTAGGTAGAAATAAGAGAAAAATTCGTTGACCGGAACAACCAGCACCGAAATTTTACCGGAATATCTTCATTTTTCACGGATTGACGTATTTCACCGTTCCGGTCATATCTTATTTCACGAATTTTTTGCGTTTGAGGCCTCTACGTATACGTTGTCTTCAAAACGAAACTTAAACTCAACACTAATATAAAAAAGTTATACAACATTAGTACATATATCGTGAGTTTGGTGATCGGAGAAGAGGAACTGAAAACCGACCGTCAGATATGACCAGCATAACGAATTACGAGGGTGGGAAAAAATTCAGCTCCATCGGACAACGATATGGGCTCGATCCGTCCGGTCAATCGGCACGGTCAAACCCCTAAACGGACGGAAACGGCTATTCGACCCTCCAAATCACGTAATCTGGCCGGACCTTCAACTGAGAATAGTTTCCAATCGACAAGACGCTTACGGGGCTATAAAAATAAAAAACATTTCCTAAAAATTTAAATGTGTTTTATTTATTTTAATTATTCGGATTATCTTGGCCGACGAAATTAGGGTAATTCGTCGGTCAAGATGATACTTGGGCGACGATATTTGGTAAATTCGTCGCCCAAGGGTAAAAATAAAAAATCCTGTACAATGAAATTTAAATGTGCTTTATTTATTTTAATTATTCGGATTATATTGGCCGACGAATTACCCTAATTTCGTCGGCCATTATGATACTTGGGCGACGATATTTGTGAATTTCGTCGCCCAAGGGTAAAAATAAAAAATCCTGTACAATGAAATTTAAATGTGTTTTATTTATTTTAATTATTCGGATTATATTGGCCGACAAATTACCCTAATCTAGTCGGCCAATATGATACTTGGGCGACGATATTTGTTAAATTCGTCGCCCAAGGATAAAAATAAAAAATCCTGTACAATGAAATTTAAATGTGCTTTATTTATTTTAATTATTCGTATTATCTTGGCCGACGAAGTACCCTAATTTCGTCGGCCAATATGATACTTGGGCGACGATATTTGTTAAATTCGTCGCTCAAGGGTAAAAATAAAAAATCCTGTACAATGAAATTTAAATGTGTTTTATTTTATTTTAATTATTCAGATTACTCTTGGCCGACGAAATTAGGGAAATTCGTCGGTCAAGATGTTACTAGGCCAACGAAATGCTTTTATTTCGTCGGCCAAGAAAAAATAAAAAATAAAACACTTAGGCGATGAGATATTTGAGTTTCGTCGCCTAAGGATTAAAAAACTTAGACGACGAAATATTGTTTCGTCGCCCTAGTTTCTATATTAGGCAACGAAATTTAGCCTTAGGCGACGATTTTTATTTCGTCGGTTAAAGTGGAACTTTAGGCGACGATTTTTTTTCCTTAGGCAACGATTTTTTTTTCGTCGCCCAAGATGGAACTTTAGGCGACGATTTTTTTTCCTTAGGCAACGATTTTTCTTTCGTCGCCCAAGATGGAACTTTAGGCGACGATTTTTTTTCCTTAGGCGACGATTTTTTTTTTGTCGCCTAAGTTCCCTCTTGGGCGACGAAAAAAAAATCGTCGCCCGGTTCTTTAGATTTCGTCGCCTAAAGCTTCATTTTTGGTAGTGAGTGGTAACTTTGTTCTATACATGTACATATGAACCAAGCACTGATTTTCCCCCAAACCCTAATAATACATGTTTCTCATCTAGAATAATTGTATCATCTCACACTCTGTTTTGGTTTGAAGCTTTAAACTGCATCCTTCACAGCTCATATGATTTTGTGCATAAATGAGGGCATATATCCAACTGCTACAATTAACATTTCAGTTTTGCATTACCCAACCCCAACATATTTTTCTTTCCTTCTACTACCCCAAAAATGTGCTTGCTTTGCCAACAATACCATTATAAGTGATGAAAACATTGAAACCAAATGTGTTGAAAATAAGAGAGTGCGTGGTTCCTATAAGCAATGCATCTAGAATCCATGTCTCTTTCAAAGTTTCAAGATTGAATTTGATTAACAGCTCCCCAATTGCAAACCTAAGATGGGTCTAATCACATAAATTCTTCATGACAAGACCCGAAGAATTGAAATTGAATCCTTCCCAATCCCAAAAAACCTTCAATCTAGATATATAACAGCTCCCAAATCCAAGGATATTTGATGACCCACCAAATCCTCACCCATTTAAGCCAATGCAAGATGAGCATATCAACCTCCAATAAAATAAAAATGAGCTTCATGACCCAAAACGCGTGTCGTTTTGATGCGAGTGATCGGGGATGGTCCATAGCCTGTTGGTATAGCTAGGGTCGACCAGAGTAGCGCCGTCCTAGAAACGAAGGGCGCACCCTCCCTCTCCTGGAAGCCTCGTGAAAACCTCCACTCCACGTCGGCCTTTCCATTTTGGGAAGCCTGTCTTCCTTGGATGCAGACCGTAAATGGAGACATAATCGTCTTCTCTCGTAAAAGCGCAGGGATGGTCCCCCCTGGCGGGACCCACCCACGATGCAGGGACAGACGGAGTTGTTGGCTGGCCGGAGGGAAATGGAGAAAAACTCTCGCACGTGCGAGAGCTGGGTTAGGGCAGACACGGTGGATTAGAAGAACATTATGCCGTTCGTGGAATTACCGGGACCATTTTACACGTGTTTTCCTAAATTCACACATTTTATTTTATTTTCGTGAGTTTGGATAGTTTCTAATCATCTCGATAACAAATAAATCGTTCAAACTTGAAATTGTTAAGAATATTATAAGTCATTGATTCTAACTTTACTGTTCTTGTTGATGCTAAGACGAGTTGCCTTGTTAGAGTTATGCCAATGTGATTTCACATTTACTACAACATGCATAATGAGAATGATTCATTTTCTTTTCCAAATACTTTGTCGTCTCAAGTGCCATAGACGATCTTCACTAGTCAACTTAAAGTATGCGTACTAATCGCCGTTTTGCAGCCACACTTGTTTTTTTTTTTTTATGAGAAAAGAAATGGATTATATAGAGGTGCCAAGAGGCCATATATATAACCGCCACTCCGTTTTTCCAAACAAATAAAACTTATACAAAGTGACCAATTTCGTTAATCTATCCGTCATAAAATTACTCTCTAAAAACATGTTTCAAGAGATGTGACTAAAATCCCTGGTTTCAACAATTTTTCTTGATCTCCATGAACTTGTAGTACTTCATTCACCGCATCCAACAACTAGGTGGCCGGTTTCAAAAGCTATTTCTGATTACAAACCCGCATGCAATCACACTTGTTAGTCGATGGTGACTATATGAAAGTAGGGTACGTCTCCCGTAGAAGATTGTGACTCAAGAATTGCAAAACTGACTTCAAAAATCCAAATTCAGGTGTCTAGCTCGTAAAGATCGTGTAATGTACCCAAAATCACTTGTCAACATCATCATCAACTAAATCTTGATGTTTTTATCTCGATTAAATGACACATTTGTACTGATAGCTCACACTGAAGCACCATTACAGTTCATAGCTTTTAAGAAGCTGTGATTTTGAGATCTTGTAATTTATTTCAAATAACGACACTTAATAGCCATTATATAAAAAAGTAAAATATTGTATAATCCTTTATGGTTTAAAGTCGACTGCTGTTTAGTTTTTATGATTTTATTTTAATCTGAATAGTCCTTAAAGTCACGATTTTTTATCTAAATAGTCCTTATGGTTTTATTTTAATCTGAGTAGTCCTTTAAGTCATGATTTTTCATCCAAATACTCCTTATGACCTTTAACTGAGAAAATTGTCGAAAGAACTATGTGGATGAAAAATCATGACTTTAAAGACTATTCAGATTAAAATAAAACCATAAGGACTATTTGGATGAAAAATTGTGACTTTAAAGACTATTCAGATTAAAATAAAACCATAAGAACTAAATATATATTGACTTCAAAGCACAAGAACTAAACAAATTTCAATTCTAAAAAAAATCAGGAAGCAATCTTGTGGTACTGGTTATTTCCTAGTGATTGCTACAAGGAACCCACAGCTTAGAGTAACTGTAAGTTCGGGCTCTATGCAACTTGTGAAGCACCTAACCATTTTTGAACAAAGTAGCAGAAGACTCCCCACCCTTACATATTAAGACATGCAAGTCCCTTAAACTGAAAGGAAACAGGACCACAGAGGGATCATATGAGAGAAGATGTACATGAATTATTTAGATCTGAGATATCTCAACTGAGATTCTCTCTTTCCCTGAGTCTTCATTTGCTCACTTACTTTCACCCTATTGCTCTCAACCACCACCCCCAAATAGGGTACTGGACTTTGTCCCCAGCCCCTGCTATGGGGCACTAGTCCTATTACAACATACAGATTTAGGACATGTCTTACAATGGGATTTGAGGGAGGGACCAGATGAATCAGGGCATTTTATACAGTGTATAGTTTTGCTGTTTTGGTGTAATTCTGCATGCAGCAAAGGAGTCACTTTCATCTGTTATTTGTGTTGGGGTTGCAACATATATGTACAAAACAAAGGACTCAGAAATAAAAGCAAGATATGTCTGAGATATGTCTTTGTTTGCATCATACCAACAAAACAAGGACTCAATATTTCCCATCTGATTTTCAAAGTAAACTTTGCATTTGTTCATTCTTTCTTATATCCCCAAACATATGCACCTTATCGTTCATGGACTAGCTCTATTTCACATCTCAATATGTTCTAATCCCCAACAATTCTTTTTTCTTCAATATCTCAAAGGCCAGAGAAACATTTAAACCTGAAGAAGATGCACAGAGAATCAAACAAACAACTTATCTACAGACATCAATAATCAATAACATTCAGCTATTTATGAACACTTAGACTGCACACAACCTGAAATGGCTGAGGAACGGAAAAACAAAAAAGGGAACACAAACATGAAAAAGAAAAAAAAGAAAAAAAATAACAGATTTGGCAGGTTGGTTGGTTTGTTGCACTATAATGAACTTTGAGGCAAGAGAAACCTATAGTCCATTTTTCAGGGAAGCTATTCTTACAGAAATTCTGAATTTATCAAACTTTAATTTCAGTTATACATGTGTGTTTAAAAGGTAGAAGATGCTAATGCTATTTTTTTTTTGGACGTGAAGAGATATAGAGCAACTAAGTTTCAATTCTACCAGAAAAAAGAATCTGAAAGCATATATATGATTTCTCTTACTCTGAGTTCCTGTCTGAGTTTGAGGATTCACAAGAATCAGCTCCTACCATTACATTAGCTTGTAATGCTTGTTCTCAAATGCTTTGACAATAATTTAATTTCTTTTCTCACACTGTGAATGAAGTATCAAGTATTTTTGTCACATTTTTGTCAGATTGAAGGAAGCACAGCAGCTGGGTAGAGTTCTTAATCACCTTGCCTTCCAGGCGGATCCGATAGTAGCTATTTATAAACACTTAAAAGCACATAACTTGTGATGGCTGAGCAACAGAAAAGAAGGAAAAAAAAATGGAAGTGAAAACAAGAAACAGAAGAAATCCAAGGCTTTAGCTACTGATATTCATCTATCAGCTTCGAATAGTAGATTGTCATCTATCCACCTTGTCACCTTGATGACTGTCATATCTCATTTTGAATCCCCAATGCTCACATTTATGATAGTACAATCTTGTTGGCCTCACTGGAACTTGTTACAGGATTCTCCATCTCCTAATTTGAGATGTGCATAAATGAAGAGGAAATTAATTAAAGCTCCTATCTTGACATTTTCGTTTCTGAATTCTGGAAATTCAGTATAAAATACATGCAACCTGGAGACCAAATTTGAAAATTGAACATTATAAATCCTGCAATAGAATAAATTTTAATTGCAGCTCTGTGTTATCATCGATCTGGAACATCCTAATCTTTAATGTCCAGAAACTCATCCAAGGTGCACCATATATGCATGATGCATTGTTTTCCCGAGTATTATCAATTTCTGGTTGCCAATGTTGGTTTGTGGCCTAAATTAATATAAGCCAATCAATTATCTTTTAGTAAGTCCATATAATCAACCTCATCCTATTAGGTTAGGGTTTTGTCTATGCACTAAAAATATATGTTTTATGTCACCAATTTAGGTGGGAGAGACAAAAGAGCCCCAACTTAGGGTTATTGAGAAGTAGATGCAATTTAGGGTTCTATAGAAGTTATTCTTCTATTTAGTGTTTCTCTTCTGTGAGTGTATTTTGGGTGTGATAGGATTTTAGGTTTGAGTGTTAAACACCTTGTAATATCCTTTTCATATTAGTGGATCTACCCGCGCGTAGATGTAACCCTTTGTTTTGGGGTGAACCACGTAAATCTTTGGTCTCCTTAGATTTCCTGTCTATTTATCTTGTCTCATATTCTAATACTTCATATTTGTTTGACGTTTCCGCACAACAAACTGGTATCAGAGCTTTGGTTACGTCTGCAGTTATTTTCATATTCTGGATTAGATTATGAAGTCTACTAATTCGGTAAAATATGAGATCGATAAATTTAAAGGGAGGAATGATTTCAACATTTGGCGTTTAAAGATGAGAGCCCTATTAGTTCAGCAAAGATTATTGAAGGCGCTAAAAGGTGCAAGTGCTTTGCCAACTACTTTGTCAGATGAAGAAAAAGAAGACATGTTAATGCAATTTTGTTATGTCTTTCTGATGAGGTTCTACGTGAAGTTGCCGATGAGACGACTGCACCTGGTTTGTAGCTAAAGCCGAAGAAATTATATATGACCAAATCCCTCACCAGTCGATTATATTTGAAGCATCGACTATACACTCTTCAAATGTCTGAATGTATTAAGGGTGGGCATGGGACGGGATTAGGGTCATCCCACGGCCCGTCCCGGACATTGCACACGAGACGAGATCGATACGGGCCTTATGTTTTTAAGACTTGATCTCACGCAAGTCCCGTCCGGGAAGGGACCAGGATGGGATGGGCCCAATCCCGTCATCCAGCCCCAATATATATTACCTGATAGTATATATTCCTATAATATATAAAGACTGCATCATCTGAATCCATAATTCATAACTACAATTAAATAGTAGTGAATCTAATTATTGAAAGCACAACAATACAAGTTTCAAAGCTGCTGCTCCAAATATATACAGGAAAACATAAAGTTCAAAAGCACAACAATACAAGATTACAAGCTGCTCCAAGCTGCTCCAAATACAAACAATTTCAACTCTAATCATTAATGACAATACCAGTTGCAACAAACTTCACTTTCCCTTTCACTTTTGAAATTGGAGGTGGACAATTCTTCTTGCTTGAAGCAGTGCTCTCATGCTCTGCAAAAATGAAAAAGAGTTAGTCCATGCATCTGAAAATAACCAAAAAGTATAAAGTATAAACACATCAAAATTCATACATCGCTCAACATCGTAATAAAACTATGTGTTTTCAATTGTTGGTTTATCAATATCTTCGACAACCTCTGCAATATCATCACCTAACATCCAGTTTGCATGCAAATGAGTCCCTCCACTGATTTAGGAGTTAATGACCTCCTAAAACAATAAATAACTCTGCCCCTTGTTGAGAAGCATGACTTAGAGGCCATTGTTGAGGTCTAAATTGCAAGAACATCTCTTGCAATTGTTGCTAAGACTGGAAACTTGCATCCATTAACCTTCCACCAACATAAGATGTCAAATTGATCTTCATCGGTTGGATCTAATGCAGCATCCAAGTATTGATCAACTTCATGAGCTGCGACCGCCTCTTCATTTTCTTGCACAACCTTCTTCCTATTACTAAGTCGTTGGCCCCTATGGCCACGACTAGTGTTGATTCTACTTGTGATAGTGCTAGATGAAGAGGTTGGAGATTGAGGCCTTTGCATGTGTATACATCCATCTACATGTATACCTCCATCTAAACCCTAAACATACTAAGAAAAAAATATATATATTGAAAATCAGATATATACAAAATGGAAACATGTCACTTAGAAAACAGAGTTGTCTTATGCTAGAAACAGGTTACTTAGAAACAGATATACAAACACTAGAAAATATACAACCTAATAATAAATGCAATAGTAATAGATTAGATATATGCAATCTAAAAATTATCAGAAAATGTGTAAATTGTAAATGTAAAATACCTGATCATAGAGAGCCATAAGGAGGTCTATAATCACCTTTGATCTCCTCTCCACCTCATCAACATCCAGATTATGTTCATTATAAATATGAGTCACATTCTTCAACTTAAATCTTGCATCCAAAACTAGTCCAATGATCAATATGTTGTTAAGGTCCCCAAAAGAGCCAAAATACTTCATCCATCTGCTTCTCATATTGCCTCTCCCATATCTTGCAATGTTCTTTCAATTTCTTATCCAGTTGCCATCTCCAGCGCCACAAACAAGCTATTTATGTTATTCTCCATATCAATCACATCAGCAAAAATAGTGTGCACAGTAGGGTGCAATGATGCACTATTCCTTAGAGTCACTTCCCAAAAAACTCTTAACATATCAAAAAACACACCAGCCTTCAACCAATCTCCTTCTTCTGAAGGTCCCACCCTAGCTCTCTTATTTTTGTTTGGTAAAAGAACTTCATCTTCATCATATTCTTCCTTTGGTTCCTTAAAGTAAATCATAAAATTTGAATCTTCATCTTCAGCCAACATTGTAAATGCTTTCTTGAACCTTAGAGCTGCTTCTAGCATCAAAAAGGTGTTGTTCCACCTTGTTGGGACATCCATACATACAAGTCCCTTACATCTAAGCTTTTCTCTCTCTACAACTTTCTTAAAGCTCTCTAATCTGTTTGGAGAAGATCTCACAAACTTCACACAATTCCTAATTGCCAACACTGATTTCTGTAACCTCTTCAAACCATGCCCCACTATTAAGTTAGTGATGTGAGCAGTGCATCTCACATTCATGTATTTTCTATTTAAAATCTGTTGGTAAGCAGCCAAATTGTTCATCCTAGCAACAAGCCACTCTAAAGCACACTTGTTTGCAGCAGCATTATCAACAATAATGCACATCATTTTCTTAATTTCCCACTGCAGCAAGCAAGACTCAATAAGCTTCCCTATAGTTGGCCCTTGATGATTTTGAATCATAAAAAAATTAATGACCCTCTTGTGCATTTTCCAATATGCGTCGGCAAAATGGGCAGTAAGCACCATGTAATTGACGTTTTGAACACTCATCCAAGTGTCAGTAGTCAGACTCAACCTATACATTCTCAACATCTTCTTCAAATCTCTTTTCTAGGTGTCATACATACCTAGAAAGGCAGTACATAATTTCCTTCTACTTGGAACATCAAATAAAGGACACACCTTCTTACAAAATCCGCGGAACCCTTTCTTCTCCACAAAGTTAAAAGGCAGCTCATCAATCATAATCATCTCCACACAAGATTCTAAATAATCTGTTTGGTTATAAGCTATCATGCTCAATTTATTTGACCTAGACATATCCCCAGCTAGATTTTTCTGCAACTTATCAAACTCACGTGGAAAATACCTACAGTTTTGGTTGATGTACCTAAGCAATCCAGAAGTGTCACTCTTACTCTCAACAAAAAAGTCCCCAAAATCTTACCCTTAGGACAGTAGATGCAATGAGCCATTCTATGAACTATCTCAATTATCTTCCCCTCCACATCTTTCACTCTCTCAATTTTCTCATACTCTTTGAAATGCTCCCAAACATGACTAGTTTAGTACCTGATTGAGCAGGACCATCACCATCCTCACCTACAGATGCAGCAACAGAAGCCAAACCACCCTCGCCTACAGATGCAGTAGCTGAAGCCACACCACCCTCACCTACAGATGCATCAACTTGACCAACTTCAGTCCTGGGTTCACTTGAAGGAGGCTGACTTGAAGTTGGGTTTGTAGCTTCGAGCAGAGGGACTGATGTAACTGGAGGAGATGGTGGTGCTACTGATGTCGTTGTTGACGAATTCTGAAGGCCAGAAGCAGAATGATTGGGTCGCACAATTACTTTCTTTCCTCTCGCCATCGTTTCAAGTAATTCCCCCTGCATTCAGCCATTCACAATAAACTTATTCATAGCAACTATCAAGTAATTGAAATTTCTACAACCTACAAACAATGAGAAGAACACTACATGACCGTAACCATTTGAACCAAGTCGCAGTCGCAGTAGCTCACCTTTACTCAACAGGGAGGAGAAGACGGGCGACTCGAGGCGAGGAGGAGATGAGCGAGGCGGGCGAGGCTAGGTTAGGAAGTGACGAGGAGGATGCTGGCGCCGAGGGTAGGAGGAGGAGGGCGGTGAGGTTCGACGGTGGAGGACTAGTCGAGGCGGGCAGTGGAGGAGTTCAAGGTGGCGGTTTGGCTGGATTGAGATTTCCGATTTCAAGCATCATCGATTTCAACTTTTCAAGGAGCGACAGTCTGTGGCGGAAAGAGTGAGACAGAAAGAGTGAAGAGTGAAGACAGCGCTGCGACACTGCGTACATAGCAGTCTAATTAGGTTCAAAAATGTAAGGCTGAGATCAAAACATCTAAAAAACCAATGACTCAGATTAGTCTATATTTTTACAGGGGACGGAACGGGCCTGACCGGCCTCAACTTTTCAGTCCCGCGTCCCGTCCCGTTCCGTTGTTTCTGTACGAGACAAGACGGGACAAGCCTTGTGTTTTTAGAATTAGATGTCGTCTCATCCCGTCAGATTGTGAGACGAGACCGGGATTTAGGTTTTTTATGCCCACCCCTAGAATGTACACTTGTTTAAAACCATATTGATGAGTTTAATAAGCTTATATCTAATTTGAGAAATATGGATGTGAAAATTGATGATGAAGATCAAATGTTGACTATGCTCTTTACCTCATTGTTTTGAAAATTTTGTTGACACTATGTTGTATAGAAGAAAGGCTATCTCTTTAGAAGATGTCAAAGCAGCTTTGAGTTCAAGAGAACTAAAAAAGAAGGTGTCAGACAATTTGAATGATAATCAAGAACATGGTTTGGTAGTTGGTGGTAGAGAGGAAAGCAGTAGTAAAGGTACTTCGAAGTTTAAGCCTCGAATTAGAAAGAGTAGATGCAACTATTGTCACAAAGAAGACCATTGGACCCCTGAATGCCCTAAACTCAAAAACAAAAGTAAGTATTCTGAAAATTCTTATGGTGATGATGGTAATTATGTGGATGAAGAGTCTATTTTTGATTTTACCTTATTTGTTGGTGATTCTTCTGTTGATGCTTGGTTGCTTGATTCGGCATGCTCGCACCATATATGCTTCAATCGAGATTGGTTTGATACTTATCAGTCTGTTGATAGAAGTTATGTCTCTATGGGAGATGATTTTCCTAATAAAGTTATGGGGATTGGAACAGTTCGAATTAAGATGCATGATTGGAAAATGTTAGACATGTCCCAGATATGAAGAATAATTTGATATCTTTGGGTACTCTTGACTCACAAGGCTATAAGTTTTTGTCTCAAGGTGGATTTGTAAGAGTTAGCTAGTAAGGGTGCTCTTGTTGTGATACAGGGAAAGTTGATTTGCCATAATCTCTACGCATTTCAGGGTAGCACAGTTGTTGGTGCTCCATCAGTTGCCTCTTCATTGAGTCCATATTCAGATGTTGGTACAAGTGTATTTGCTGAGGGCCAATTTGATCGGTTTTGTGAAGATTGGATAGTAAGACACCACACTATTTTGAAGACACCACGTATAAAAATTGTAGAACATATTTGTGGATCCCTCATAGAGAAAGTATATTGCATGCTTTCTAACTTAAATAAATCTAAGGACTTTGTGTTGAATATGTTAATTCCTGATACTTGGTTAACTGGTCTTGTCTATGTAAATATTAATTAAGTTCCTGGTCTATGTCAGCCGGCGAGCCCAAGTTCTTTAAAGTTTACAAATAATGGCCCGCCAGCAAGACCACGCGAGGTGATTTGCAAAGTCCTCGCGCGGAATGACTCCGCGCGGACTAACGGATCTCGCGCGCTTTTAGACAAGACCACAGTTCGCGCGGACTACAGGTCCCGCGCGGAGTAGCGATCTTACGCGCTTCGCGCGGAATGCACAGTTCGCGCGAACTACAGGTCCCGCGCAAAGTGGCGATCTCGCGAGCTTCGCGCGGAATGTACAGTTCGCGCGGAATGCTTAGTGCGGAGTGACTTTGGCGTTAGGCGAGGCAGAATGCATCTAGGCGCGCTGGCGAACTGATTCGCTAGTTCACGAGGTAGACATACGCGGAGTCCGCGCGAATGCTTGTAATCGTTTCTGACTTTTTACGGTCTTTGACACGCTTTGGGCCAATCCCTGTTGCCCTTATCAATTAAAAAAACCTTCTTTTGGCTGGCGAGCTGCAATAGCCCGCGAGGTGGAATTGAGCTACAGAGTTCGCGGTTATTTGTCTTCTACATGGACTGTAGCACCCCGCGGGAAAAGATTGTTCCTAATTTCAGTCCGCATAGGACTCTACAGTTGAGAGGCGCGCCAGAAACAGTGTCCTATTCTAAATGAACTGTGCGAGCTGGACATGTGTCACATGCGGATTGGTCTGCATGGGAGGAACAGTTCCTTTGTTCTTCACGTTGCAGAGTCCAACACGCTTCTCATTATCTTTCGCGGCGAACTCTCTCTCCCATTATATAAAGAAGCTCCACGGCTTACACAAAACTCTCTCACAACTCAAACAAATACAAAACAACCTTCAACCTTGTTGAAACCCTCGACCCAGTCGAATCACCAACACTCCCAGGAGCTTCATTTATGCTTCCCTGCTGAAGCAACATCTCTAGACACACAATCAATCAATCAATCAATCAAACAAATACAAAACAACCTTCAACCTCGTTGAAACACCTCGACCTCGTCGAAATCTCCAGCGCTCTCAAAAGCCAATCCCGTTCGAAGCCTCTTCGAAGCCCTGATTCTAAGCGCCCCGCCGCCTAGAATTCTCAGAGCTCTCCGGACTCTACCCCGTTTCCTTAGAAACTTCCCTATAGTTGCTCTGCTCACGCCGCCGTGAGTATCAACCGCTTGTGCTAGTAAATTCCTCGTCCGCGAGGTGTCACTTGGAACTCATTCTGCCTGATTCAAGAAGTCAAGCGCAGCGCACTCAACCTCTTCCTCGTCCGCGAGGTGGCACTCTCGCAACACTCCTCTTATCTCTTTGTTCGCTAATCACCTCGACTCCGCACGCTGAGGATCGTGGTCAAAACATGTCTCTATCGTCTGCATTTAGTTTCAAGACTCCAATTAAGGTATGGTTTGGTACTCATGCTGATTATTCTAATATTTGTTGTCTGTTTGGTGCTCATGTGAGTAATGGTAAATTTGAGTGGAGGACAAAATTTGTATTCCATGGATTTGCATATAGGGTGAATAATTATGACTTGTGGTGTGTCCAGTCTAAGTCACCCAAATTTGTAATCGGTGAAGTTATGAACTTTGAAGAGTACGTATGTCATACTATTTGAAGGAGAGTCTATTGATGTAGGTTCGGGCCACAGTGTTAGTGAGCAGGTGGAGCTTGTTCAAGCTTTAAGGAAAGTGCCAGAGTGTGCTTTCATTCAGCCTAGTCAGGAGGTGCTTGTTTGTGTTGGTGATATTGAAGAGAAGCAACTTTGGTTCTACAACGTTGCTTTGCATGAAGAAATTCAATCTCTTCGTTAGTCATCTACTTTTTTTCAAGACAGATCTTGTTTGCAAGTTCAAGCTTGGCTTGGGCTTGATTGCTATTTGCAATTAGTACCCTTCGGGGTTTGATGGAGGAGACCTTGGGAGAAGATTCTACTTTGGAGATTTTGATTAATTTAAGCTAAGGTGGAGATTGTTGGTTTGTGGCTTAAATTAATATAAGCCGATTAATTATCTTTTAGTAAGCCCATATAATCAACATGATCCTATTAGGTTAGTGTTTTGTCTATGCACTATAAATATATGATTTATGTCACCAATTAAGGTGGGAGAGACAAAAGAACCGCAACTTAAGGTTTTTGAGAAGTAACCGCAGTTTAGGATTCTATAGAAGTTGTTCTTCTATTTGGTATTTCTCTTATGTGAGTGTATTTTGGGTGTGATAAGATTTTGGGTTTGAGTGTTAAACACCTTGTAATCTCGTTTTGATATTAGTGGATTTGCCCGTGGATGTAGCCCTTTATTTTGGGGTGAACCACGTAAATCTTTGGTTTCCTTAGATTTTCTGTCTATTTATCTTGTCTCATATTTCAATACTTCATGTTTATTTGACGCTTCCGTACAACAGCCAATTGTCCAGAATGTAATCAATAACAGGTTTACAACAAAGGAAGCTGCCCCAGTATATATAGGTTACTGTATTATATTTGCATCTCTTACACTAAATGTTTCAACAAAGGAAGCTGCCCCAGTATAGGTTCCTTAGAAATTATATCTCCTGTCCGATAGGGTGTCAAAGACGTGAAGAACTGATATCTTCACATTACATTGCCAACCAAATTTGATTCCACTGAACTTTATGAAATCACAATTTGACTAGTTTGAGTGTCATTGAAGTCCCTTACATCTAGGGGTGGGCATAAAATCCCGTAATCCCGAACTCGTCCCGAAATTGGCAGGGACGGGACGAGATTTAAATCTCAAAGCGTCAGGCCCGTCCCGTCCCGTCCTTATACAACGGGACGGATAATTAAAGTCCCTTTTAGGCTAGTCTCGTCCCGACTATTTTAATGATTGATTTTTTATTGATTAAGATGTGATTTGAACATTTCATTTAAGTGTTTTGATCTTAGCTCTTTATTTTTTTTAAGTTACTAGGCTATTCCCAATTCAATAATAGTGATGTTTAATACTTTAATTTGTTGATTGTTGTAGACTCTTCTTGCACCCTAGTTGTGTTGACAGTTTTAGATAAATTAACCAGTATAAACTCTCTTATTACACAGTGTTGTACTTGTAAATATGTTACAAGTGCTTACGCCTAAATTAATATTTTACTGGATAGTACATGTCTAAGTGAATATTAATTAAATTCTTGAATAATTGGATTTACAAATGATGATCCGCCGACAAAGTCATGCGAACTATATGATACAGTTTGCATGCGAGGTCTAAGGTTGCATGCAAGGTGGATATGCATGTGAAGTATAAAGTTGCATGCGAGATGGAGTTCGCGGCGAAGTACATGAAGGCGAAGCGAGATGGCTCCGCGTAGGAGACTTCGCAAAGAAGAAAGAGGCAGAGTCCGCATGCATGTGGAGGTGTATGTGTTGGTTGAGAACTCTATTCCTTAATTGGATTTGCATGAATCACCTTTGCCACATTTATCGTTGAAGACTCCTACAAATCTTTGACATGCTTCGGGCCAATACCTGTGGCCCTAAGTAACTCTATATAAGGGGAGCTCGAGGATCACTCTCTACACAATCACTCACAACTTACTCAAACAAAAATACAATCTTCAACCCAGTTGCACCTCCAGACGCTCCCCGGAGGTTTGCTTTCGCTTCCCTGTTAAAAATACCTCTACAATCAAATCAAACACAACTACACAGTTGAAACTTTCAAACCTCTCGAAACCAAATCCTAAGCGAAGGGTTTCCGGTGCCACCTCGTGAACTCATCTCTGCTCGCGACATACCATGAGTATCGAATCGCTTAGTGCTTGTAATTCCTCATCCACGAGGTGGCACCGGAAACCCTCCGCTTGATCAAGAAGTCAAGATCCCGCGCATCTTCATTCCTCGTTCGCGAGGTGGCACGCTCGCATCCCCTCTCTTTACTTTGGTAGCTAATTACCTCTTTACTCTTTACTGAAGAGTATGACCAAAACAACAAGTACTTGTAAATACTTAATAGAGTAAAAATCATTATAAAAATATGGAACTCTTTCTTTTGGTTACAAGTTTATTTTCAACTTTTTTTATCCGGGACTACGCCTGTCCCATCCCTACCGGGATAGGGCCCGGGTGAGATGAAATCTATAAAACGCAAAATCCGTCCCATCCCAATTTCAATGTCCGGGACGGGCAATGAGATTAGCTCTATCCCGTCCCATCCTCAGCTCTACTTACATCATTTCTTGGTAGCACTAATGTTGTTAGATAGCCAATCAAGACCTTCATAGAGTCCTTGGCCAGAGGATGCAGAGGTACTCTGGATGTACCTGTACAAGAATAAGATAAATAATGTAAATTAATTTAAATATGTTGGAAGTTTGAAAATGTTCTGAATTCTGATTGCAATTCATTCAATATCAATTCGTTGGCTTTGGCATTTTGGTTTTCAGTCATAACTCAACAGTAGGTTGTTCTGCATGCTTATTATAACAAATATTCACCCTTCTCTCTTGCTAGCATGTACATTAGGCATAAGGAAAATTGAAAACCATATGCATACCAGGAATGTTGACCAAGTAAGTGGAGTGCGAGTTTATCAGCAACCTCGGTAGCACACATAGCATTTGGAAGGTCTTGCTTATTAGCAAGGACCAGGACTACTGCATTACTTAGTTCACACTGTAAAAAAGGAACAAAACGTAAGGCTTTTTCTTTACCTTTTCATATGCAGTTGTAAACACACAAAGATGCAAGTTCTGCTAGCATAGATGAATTTGAGAGCCTACTTACCTCACTTAGAATACGATGAAGCTCATTGCGAGCTTCTGGGATTCGTTCCCTGTCATTGCTGTCCACAGTAAATATAAGTCCTTGAGTATTCTTAAAGTAATGCCTCCACAAAGGCCTTATCTGATTATCAGCAAGCAGAAGATGAACACATTAGGACAATAGGATGTTAGCAATACCGGACTTCAGAAATCCATAAAATAAGTTTATCCTTGCACATATGAAAATGAAGTTCAGCTCGGTACCTTATCTTGCCCTCCGACATCCCAGACAGTGAAGGTAATGTTCTTGTACTCTATAGTCTCCACATTAAAACCTGGTTCATAAAAGGGAAGCAATATCTTCAACTGTGTAATTGGTCAGTAGCAAAAATCATATGAATCTTCAAACTAAAACAATAAAGGGTTTCTGGGATAAACACCAATTGTGGGTATGGTTGAAACAATCTCTCCTAGTTTTAGCTTGTAGAGGATGGTAGTCTTTCCTGAAGCATCAAGACCCACCATTAATATCCTCACTCCATTCTCTGGAAAGAACCTCTTTGCAAGTCTAGAAATGGCTCCACCCATTCAACAAACCAAAGCTAAAAATGAAGTAATATGGGTGAACAAATCTGGGAACTAAGATGGAAAACCTATCAGTTTATATATAAAGAAGCACTGAAAAAAAGATCTCTTGAGATCAAAGCAAAGACCAGAAGGGACAATAGTAGCCGTAGCTTATGCAAAAGGTGAGGGGAATAGAATAAGATTCTAGTTTGAAACACCATGAAGTACGATATTATTATTTTGTTTTACCTTTGGAATAGGAGTTGTATAGTTTCTTCGGGTATATAACTCGTAATGGCAATTCTTGCCATTATATAACTTGTTTTATTTGGCCAAACTTCTGATTGCTGGAAGGTACTAAGAATACATTTGCACTTTTGAAAAGCTATGCACTTATTTGTGTTTGCATCAAATTAATATATAAAAACATCCTTCTCATCAAGCACCACACATGATGCTGCTTCTAGTGGAAAAATCTCTGCCAGATCAGTATAATGAATAGATCCCACAAATGATATAATTTTTAGGAGTAAATACTTGTGACACCTGTAGTTTACACCTAAAATCAGTTTTGTCCCTCACTTTTTTTTTTTAACTGGTATACCCCTATACTTTAAATTCTCGACTGATTTGCCCTTTTCCCAGCTGGTTATGACTGTGACATGCTCATTAACAGTCTAAATAACCCTTCACTCTTATCTCTTCTAGCATAGTAATAGGGGGCTTAGACCTTGCTCTTAAAACCCAACCATTGAAGCTCTCACAAGCATTGTTAATGAGCATATCATAGTCATAACCAGCTAGGAAAAGGGTAAATCAGTCGAGAATTCAAAGTACAAGGGTATACCAGTTTAAAAAAAAGTGAGGGACAAAACTGATTTTAGGTGTAAACTACAGGGTGTCACAAGCATTTACTCCTAATTTTTAACTTTTAATGATCTCTTTACTTTCTCACTCATGATGTAGAAAGTTGGTCACAAAGCATCAATCTTGCTTTGGGTCCATGTCATCATTCAAATGAATTTCAAGCCTCATTAAAATGCAATAATACAGTCTCAACCTTAACATTGCCACAATTGTTGGCACTCTGACAAAATAACTGTAATGAACAAATGTTCAATATAAAGTACATGTCAGAATTGCAAACTTTACAAAGACAAGATACTATCTGAACTGTGATTAATTTTCGGAGCCAGATTGGAAAATGAAAACTGCTGTTAAAACTCCCACCAATGCGGTAACAGCCAAGGCAGCGGTAGGTAGGGGTTCTGTGAGTCCAAAGTTCTGCACAACCAAAGGGAAGATGTATTATAGTGTAGTTGTTAATTATGATGTTTTTATCAGAAAGGGATTCATTTACAGTATGATTTTACTTTATGGACAAAGAAAGGGTCCAGAAATGATGTCTTAATCAGAAAAAAGGAATCATTTTCCTGTTTCAAATTTTCTAGGGGTTTAATATCTCCCCACAAAAACAAAAAATGTTGTGAATCTATTTTTTTCTGGTGGGATCCAATTGTAGGTGAGGAGAAGCAGGTGAAGGCAATTGGTACTCTATATATTCCAGTTTAAAGTAAACAAAGAAAGCTGAACTCATTGTGTTCCAAGAAAGTGAGATGGTTGTCATCTCCCCTAACAAGGACCAGAGGTGTCATTGGATTAATGTGTGGGTAAGGCTTCCCACCCTGGCGGTGGATCTCATAAACTCATGAATATGTGGTGCGACCTGAAAATATATTTTGAATCTCATCAGCTAATTAGGGAGTGCTTAAGCAGCGGAGATGGAGTCTTCATCATCAAAATAATATGATGAGCACGTGACCGAACAAGGCAGTCAAGAGATTTTCCACATAGAGAGCTTCCTGGCTTCAAAATTTCCTAGACTGAAGAAAAGCTCAGTATCCGATATAACTTTCTCAAAAACCAGAAAACTACTGTAGAGCATTAAGACAGTGACAGTCTTGGGTACAAATATCTATAAAAGCCAGGCCATTTCTAAAACCATAAGAGTTGGAATCAGGAGCTACTTTGGGATGTATATTATCCCTTTAAGAAAAGGATATCATAAAAACTCAATGACAAGGAAGTGAAGCTCACCCTGTCAAGACACGATCCCTTGGATAGATTGTAAACTTGTAAGCTGTAACCATGTGTCTATAGGAAGAGCCAAGTGTGACAACAGCTTATATGTCCAAGGTTGACACAAAGTTTCAAGTTTTGGGGAAATGTAATTCTATAGTTGATCTTCTGGTCAAAGATTTGCCTAGTCTCTTACACTAGATTAATACTTCAAGAAATATCAAGTTTAATCCCAACCTTATAAGAATGGTAACTTTCAGTAATTTTAATAGTTTTTAACTTTTTATGTGCCTGTAAGACATAATGTTTGTAAGCCGGTGCAGCTCTATGAATGAAAACCAACACTAACTCCCAAAACCACAGCTGCAATTGCAAGTACATATTCATTATCAGGTTGTTATAAAAAGTCCATAACAAGTGCCTTACCTCTAGAAGTCCCTTCCCTGTTGCTATCTCGACACCAATAGCTGCAGTAAAGCCAACCATACCAAGACGGCCAAGCCACACATCCAAACCACCGCCCTCCTTAGTGTTCTGCTCACTCCTTATGGAAAGTGCCATTGATCTTCCAGCAACCTTCCTTTGATAACATGTCCTAATAACTGAAAAAAAAAAAAAATCAAACATCAGCTCTAATAATAGAGCAGTGGTCTAAAACCTGGGAGGTCCTGACTAGTTTAAAAGATTTAATGTTTTATGCCTCAGTTTCACTCCTATGCATACATAACAAACTATATGCTCTCTCCACTTCCAGATACCCAACTGGGCGAACATATCTACATTCACAAAATGCCCAAATTCTTGACTATCAAAAGAGACCCAAATTTTTAATTTTTAATTTATATATTTGTTTATCTCGGTTCTTGAAATCAAGGCATGCAATTAGCAGAGTAAACAAAAGCTACAAGAATGAAACGCTTACTGAGAGGAGAACCAGTAGTAAAGGCCGTCCCAGTTCTACCGAAATTCAAAACAGAAACCCGAACAGGACTTGCTGAGCTAATTGTACTTGCATCTGTCACAAACACAAAACAAAAGTTCCCAAATTTACAAACATAACTTAATTCAAAACTCAATACTTCAATAATTCAACTACAGAGGAAAAGAGAAACAGGGTTTAACCTCTGATGGAAACTGAGAGAGAAGCAGAGACTTGAGCCACAGCCATTGCTTTCACAGAGTTAAGAGTTGTGAAGGAAACCAAGGGAAAAGTAGTGGGAGTTGAACTTGAAGGTGATGACCATACAAATTTTTAGGAAGGGTAAGCCGACACGTGTCACTATCCCAATACCAAAAATTGTTGGATAGAGTTTTCGGCAAAGTCAAACTGTAAATAGTGAAATGAAGGCAATGGAAAAATGGTGGGAGAGATCATGAAACCCAACAAGGGAGACACTAATTCCACTTGATTCTCTTTTTCCATGCACAACTACTCAGAAACACAATCCAAACCCAACAACACTGCTTGTTCTCTATAAAGTTCAAACCTTGCTTAGCTCCAATGGCTTCCCTCTCAATTGGGACCCATTTGCCCCAAACCCACCACCAATTCAACAAAAGCTCACGGCGGTTTGTCTCTAAGACACAAAGCTTGGCTCCCTTTGGTTCGTCTTTGGGTGGATTCAGAGGCACAAGATTGCTTGGGAATGGAATGTTGGTTAGAGCTGAAGAGAAAGCCAGAGGTTCGAATTCGGGTTCGGGGCAGCAGCCCAAAGCTCAGTTCAAGTCTGAGGAAGAGTTGCAGGTTCATCTTTGACTAAATCTTTGATTTTTAACATTACCCAGTTGCTAAATTTTCACTAGTTTGAGTAAAGCTTCGATTTTTAACAGTACCCAGTTGTTGGTTTTACTTTTGCAATTTGGTTAATTGATATTGGTGACAAAGTGGAATTGAGTAGTTTTTGAAAAGTTTAATATGCTGTTTAATATGCTGATACTAGAATTAGCTGAAAGTCTTTGTCAAAATTTGGTGAAAGTATGATTCTGTTTTTCCTATATCAAAATGTATTTGTTACTTGAATTGTATCTGTTGTCCATGCATGTAATGTTGGTAAGTAGTTCATGGTGTAGAATGGCTTATGGGATGAGTTATGGTGAGAATGTTTTTAAATTTAAAGAACAAAAAGATTTTAGCTTTTCAATTAGTGTGGCATTATTGCCATTGTGTGTTGCTGGTATTCAAAATTTATGTATCACCTGTTTAGCATATTATCAGGAGTTGCCATCTGGATCATGTGATCCCTTATGTTCGGTTGACGAAACGAGCTCGAGTGATTTTGAGGCCAGTTACAAGCCAAAGACTGATTTGCTGAAAGTTATAGCCATATTTGCGGCAGCTGCAACAGGGACGATTGCAATTAACCACTCCTGGGTTGCTGCCAATCAGGTACATCTTTTGAATGTGGCTTGACCATTTTATTGTGTCTTTCCCATGATTCCTTTAGCGGTTCTCGATCAGAATTTTGTACAAATAATAAAAGTCTGCTCTGTTTCATTATTAAGTTAATAGGACCTACTTATGGTACAGGATGTTGCTATGGCACTCCTATTTGGAATAGGATATGCGGGCATCATTTTTGAAGAATCTCTGGCCTTCAACAAGAGTGGTGTAGGTTTGATAATGGCTGTATGCTTGTGGATAGTGAGAAGCATTGGTGTAAGATTTATATTTAATGCTTCAAATGACCAAAATTATCTTGTTATCAGATCCTTTTCCTGTAACTAGTTATGACTTTTTGGCAGGCTCCTTCAACTGATATAGCTGTTGCAGAGTTACAACATGCATCTGCTGAAGTCAGTGAAATAGTGTTTTTCTTGCTCGGTGCAATGACAATTGTAGAGATAGTTGATTCTCATCAAGGATTTAAGCTGGTCACTGACAATATAACTACTCGAAAGCCAAGAACACTCCTCTGGGTGGTGAGCTTCTGACTCTGCTCTCATGTTGATGTGTTTGTACTGGAAATTCACTTATTTTATTTTAATATGTGATCAGTATACTATCTAACTTATAGTCGAGTGTTCAATCAACTTTTTTTAAAATACCATGTTTGGTTCTCGCCTTCCTGTGGTATTCAGGGTACTCCAAATATGTTGCCTGTTATACTCCAAATATATAATATTGTTTAAAACACGATCAATACCCAAATTCGATGTACTATTCTTCCTTGCTTTTTCTTCTATACGGCTTCCTCAATCAATGTATTTCATATAAAAAGTGTGAACTTGCAGGTTGGTTTTGTGACTTTCTTCCTTAGTTCAATTCTTGACAACCTGACGTCTACCATTGTCATGGTCTCTTTATTGCGAAAACTAGTGCCTCCCTCAGATTTCCGCAAGTATGTGTTATCATACACCATCTTTCTCTTGTATTTAAGGATCTTGTTGCACGTTCCTTGATATCATTCAATGTAATATTACTAGTAGGTTTTTTGACAAATATGTGTGTGTGACAGTTATAATATGTCCTATTAAAGTGTTCTACATATTCAATAAAAAAAAAAGTGTTCTACATATCAATGTGTAAATTGGGCTTGCCCATTGGGTGAGTATTTTTGGTATGCATTCCTGAACACTCTTAGTTGTCAGGACTGGACTCCGAATCCTTTCATAATATGGATTCTCTTTAAGCACATTTTTAGCATCTGCTTGTTTTTCGGATAGGGGTCATTTATAGCTGTATCCCATATCTCCTATGCAAGAACGGAACCCAAATGGATGTGTATGATGTAATGCTTTATTTATGGAATAATTTTTCATTGACAGGCTTTTAGGAGGAGTTGTTGTCATAGCTGCAAATGCTGGTGGTGCGTGGACTCCTATTGGTGATGTTACCACCACTATGTTATGGATACATGGTCAGATATCAACAGTGGAGACAATGAAGGTCTTTGTCTTTTCTCTTAACAAACCTGTTTTATATATCGAATTTGCTTTTACCTTTTTCATTGTTAATATTATTTTTTTTGGATACAAGGGAGCCAAAAGACCCAAACAAAGAAAAAAAGAGAGCAGAAACTAGATAGCTCTAGCTACATTTTTTTCATTGTTATATTGTCTTAGTACTTTTGCCTAGGTATTTTTGTTTGGTGCATCTTGACTTGATGTATTGTCCGATATATTAGTGGAATTCAGAAGTAACCAATAACGGTGTCTGACTTTTTCCTTTTCTTTTTTGCTCTGAATCATGGTATTGTCTAGGAACTCAGTTTATGCTGGCTATTATTTCTATTCTGAACTTGGAAAGTTGAACTGTTGTACTTTCAATGTAAAATATGGATGATAGCCTTTTTGGTTTATGGATTTGTCTTCCCCTGGTGTTGAGTGTGAAAATATGTAATTTGATTTTGATGATCTGGTTGCTTTAACAGGTGACGTATTTAATTATATCATATGTATTCAATACCCTTTTACAATGTGGTGACTATGTAGGATACAACTGTTATAAACTTGTAATGTATTGCTTTATTATGGTCATCCATGTAGAGCAATGAAAACTACACGCATGAATTTTCTTACATACTAGTAACTCAGGGTAGATAACTTTGTGGGTAACTTGGATTAACTTTATAGTTGGACAAAGTAGAGTCAAAATGGTAATCCTTAAATAAGCAATAAATAACTGGACAGTTATGTCTTGAGCTATTGATAAAAGCCTTATTCCAATATTGGCTCGGCTATTGAAACTTCCTAGTTTCACTAATCAGATGGGGGGTTTTCTAATGCCATCTAGAGCTTCTTGTTATGTCTGCCAAGTGTAATTTTCTAATATCTGTAACTTTTTCTATGTACAATATCATTGTTGATTACATTTTATCAGATGTTTGACTAAATGAACGAGTTTTTTTTTTTTTTTTTTCTTCCTACTTGCAGGGATTATTTATACCGTCATTTGTTTCTCTTGCTGTTCCACTGGCACTTTTGTCACTGACAAGGTACTTCAAATCAATCGTCATAGGAAAGATAAAAAGTTCAGTGAATAAGGGTAGGTTCAAATGATGGATTGTAGATGAATAATTTGAGTTTTTCTTCCATTCAGTGAAGCAAGTGGTGATGGACCAGACAGATCCAATGTTATGGCATCGGAACAGATGGCTCCTAGGGGACAACTTGTGTTTTCTGTAGGCATCGGAGCTTTGATTTTTGTTCCAATTTTCAAGTCCCTAACTGGTTTGCCTCCTTACATGGGCATGCTGTTGGGACTTGGAGTCCTTTGGATTTTGACAGATGCAATTCACTATGGTGAATCAGAAAGACAAAGGTTGAAAGTGCCACAGGCTTTGTCACGGATTGACACTCAAGGAGCACTTTTCTTCCTCGGTATTCTATTATCTGTTAGCAGGTAACTAAATAAGCACTTAAGTCAACTCTTATGTTTCTTAGATCATCACCATAACATTGACCATCCTAAAATGAGGAAGCCAAGAACTTTCATGTCAAATGCATCATGTGGCTTGACATGTACAAAGCGGCTTGTCGTATATCTCCCTGCGATGGATTTTTGTGTGCATCATGCAAAAGTTGTCCATTGCTTCTTCAAAAGGTTTAATTTGCACTTTCTGCATTTATACAGCCTGGAAGCAGCAGGAATTCTTCGGGAATTAGCAAATTACCTGGATGCTCATATTCCAAATATTGAACTGATTGCAAGTTCAATAGGAATTGTCTCAGCAGTTATAGACAACGTTCCACTAGTTGCTGCTGCTATGGGGATGTACGATGTCACCTCTTTTCCCCAGGACTCTGAGTTTTGGCAGCTGGTTGCATATTGTGCTGGTACTGGTGGATCCATGCTAGTTATTGGTTCTGCAGCCGGAGTTGCTTTTATGGGGATGGAAAAGGTGGACTTCTTCTGGTACTTACGCAAGGTATAAACTTCTGTTCAGTATTCTTTATCTAAAAGCATCTGGTTTCAGTTGTGTTGGCAGAAAAAATAGGTTCATCCTGAATTTCTGATTCTTGCAGGTGAGCGGTTTTGCTTTTGCCGGTTATGCGGCTGGTATTGCTGCCTATTTAGCAGTTCATAACCTCCACATCTCACTACCAACTACCGTAGCTCAGGTTCCTTTCCTTTCTGGATCCTGATTTATGACAGTTAATGGCCAGATTTGATCCGGTGGCTTCTAATGAGGCAATACAAGCTTCACACGCGTCATATTACTGAAGATTGTGAGTGGGAAATATAGAATGACGTTACCTCAAGAAATCATACAAGGAATAAAGAACTGTGAGCTGAAGACCAATGCAGAAGTTTGGAATAAATTTTGTTCCAATATTAGTCTTCCCAGAAGTAGCATATCAGAAGATTTTTTTTTCTCCTATTCAAGGGGATCAAAGGACAGATGTTGACATCCAACTATTTCAATGCTATTAGAAATTTAAACTTATTCTCTGAGATCAAAGCAATTCTTTTCTGTCACACCTTTAGGAACTGCAAATTCAAGCATTCCAAGGAAGAAGCGAAGAACACTTTCAAATGAAAACATGGTGATTCATCCAAATATTTTGAACAGAGCACGGTAAAAGGGAACAAGAAATGGCCTTCCTAAAAAAAATGGAACAAGAAATGAGAACTCAATAAAATACATCCTTTTCATTAGAAACTGAATTATTATTCTTGATTCCTCACTCTAAATCTACCACAACATCAAAGGACTTCAAAATCGGGGAGTAAAACATGTGCAACTGTCACTCAAAATAAGAGAAGACATAATGAAACAAGGTGCAGATTAATATAACGCCACACTACAACTTGAGAAACACAAACTCTTCAACGGCTGGAACGTCCCCAATCCTTTTCAAAGATTGCTTGCTGGGTGTGTCATCCACACCAATTGCCATCACAGCCTGCTTTCTTGGGGCAATTCTTCCGACACTCATGAAACTAACATTCACGTTCTCCTCTCCTAAAATGCTTCCAACCAATCCTATCATACCTGGCTGATCAACCTGTCTGCAGAGGATAATGCTACCTTCCAAGCTCACATCAACTTCAAAAGATCCAACCCTTGTCAAGTGGGGAACCCCATCCTTAACCCGACCCTCCACCTTTATCTCCCCACTGTCTGATATGGCACTGGCAAATTTAGATTCCACATTGGCAATCTGGACCTGGATGGAGTCCAGGGGATTCTCGGGTGAACCATCTAGAATAGTCCGCTCTTCTGTTATCCTGAGTCCTCTCTGTTTAGCAGTGAAATCAGCATTCACCAGATTCACAAAAACACTGGATATGGGCTCAATGAGACCCTTGGTAATCATGGCTCGAAGAAGTCTAGTGTCAAGGTCATCAGGAGCTCTAGCTGAGGCATATGAAACCTTTACATTCTTCACACCACTGCCTCCTGCCACTAACTGGACAGCCAGTCTCCCAAGTTTCTCGGCAAGTTCAACATAAGGCTTTAGTTCCGCCAAAACCTACAATCATGAATGGCAACCAGATAAAATTGTAAATCCTTGCAACATGCTCAAGAATTCAATCTTCAGATTACTCTTGGAATTCGAGTCAAGAAAATTTAGAAAACCCCCACCACCCCCGTCTTTGACAAACTATAATTTGTCAACTGGTTCAAAAGATTTTAGATTTGCTAGTTCTTCAAGAGTTCATTCACTAAAGGATAACTAATAGCCCTATAAATTCACATTTGCACTTATCAAGCTTAATAGATACCTATTCAAGGACCGTGTATTACTAGTATTAAACAAATCACTATCAGGTTTCATGACAGGTTTCAAAATCTTAAAAATTGAGATTATACCTCAGCGGGAACCATTGGTGCATTGACAGCAGTGGCAGCAAGCTCCCCTTTCAAGGCTCCCACGACAGCTTCAGCAATTTCAATGGCCACTCCTTCCTGCACATCAATCCAAAGTTTCAATATCAAAGTCAAGATGATAACCAGGTGAGACAAAAACAGACATTGTCATATATGCAAGGCAGCAAAGTCTACCTGAGCTTCCATGGTACTAGCACCAAGGTGAGGGGTGGCAGTAACTCTCTCATGCAACACCAACTTGTTGCCCTGTGGCGGTGGCTCCACGGTGAACACATCAAGCGCAGCCTGTACAAAAAAACAACAGTACATTACTAACTGTCCTGCATTAAGCAACAACAAAAAAAAAACACCAGAGTTCACAATTCAAACCTGAGCAACAATTCCAGAATCAAGCGCCCTGACCAGCGCATCCTCATCAATAACTCCACCTCGCGCAACGTTCACAATCCTCACTCCCTTCTTCATCTTCGCAAACGTCTCGTCGTTGAGAACCTTATTAGTAGCAGCAGTGAGAGGCATATGCAGGGAGATGAAATCAGCAGTGGCCAGAGCCTCGTCGAAGCTGACAAGCTCCACACCAATGGCGCGAGCACGATCCGCCGGGGCATAAGGATCGTGTGCTATCACATGCATACCAAGCCCCTTAGCTCGACGAGCCACCTCAGATCCAACCTTGCCGAACCCCATCACAGCCAGGGTCTTCCCAACAAGCGAAACTCCAACGTACTTGTTTCGTAGCCATTTACCTGAAGAAAAAAACAATTAAAAAAAAAATCATGAGCACAACAAAAATGAGCACCAGGTGTTCGACGACATGCGTCAGTGAAAATAGTTATAACTAACTCACCGGCTTTGAGGGAGGCGTCGGCTTGAGCGACGTTGCGAGCCATGGCAGTGAGGAGAGCAATCCCATGCTCGGCGGCGGCGACGGTGTTGGCCGTCGGAGCATTAACAACCAAGCAGCCAAACTCGGTGGCGGCGCCCAGATCCACATTATCAATCCCAACGCCGGCTCGGCCAACGACCTTCAACCTCCCGCCGGAGGACTCGAACACCTCGCGGCTGACCTTGGTGCCGCTCCGGACAATCAAAGCGTCGCAGAGCGAGATCTTGGTGCAGAGCTCCTCGGGGCTCAGGTTATACGAGCAGTCCACGTTGGCGAACTCCTTCAGGAGGTCGAGCCCCGCCTCGCCTAGCTTCTCGGCGACGAGGACGGTGGGCTTGGCGTCGAGTCTCGCGGCGGAGAGGACCACGACGAGCCTGGGAGCGGCGAGGCGGCGGCGGCGGGAGGGGAGGGAGAAGGCTCGGGGGTTCTTGGAGGAGAGAGAAAGCGAGGAGGAGGAAGTAGGGTTTCGGAGGAAGGAGGTTCGGAGGGTTTGGGATGCTGACATGGCCATGGTGGTGGAGGTGGTTGACGGTGGTGGTGCTTATGGGGTTTGCGTTTTAGTATTTATAGTGAGAGAGGGAGAAGAGAGAGAGAGATCTGAGTGAGGTCAGCCCTGTGAGACTCAGAGCCGTCAGAGGTCTACGAGGAGACGGGGAATGTCACGCGCTGGTGATACGGGCGGGAAAATTGGGCAAGGGTGGGAGCGCGTGGATCTTACGGAAGGGGGGAGGGGCGTGTGGCTGGAGGTTGGGGTTGGTGGGAGATAAGCCGATCAATCCGCAGCCATTTGGCAGTGTGGCTTAAATAGTAAGTCATCGGTAAAAATCATCAGTGAATTTTTTTGGCAAGTAAATGGTCGAGCTCTTGTGAGAAATAAACGGAGGTTCATGAACTCGAGGGGAGTAATTATTCAATGGTCCTGGAATTTGATCTCGAATAGAAACAAGACTTCGTTGATCACTTTTATATTTCAGCGATTATCTAACTTAACGTCTGGACAAACGAAACAAAAATTTTATTTAAAAATACATTTTTGTTATTCAAATCGACATGTTGCGACATTGCATATTGTCACATGTAAAGTTATTCACATTTCCATAATCCTGTTGGTAACTGATGGATGAAAGAAAATGAATCCATTTTGATGTTTGAGAGGAATCGTTTTCACTCCTAGCCTATTCTTTGTTACTGATGGAAACTACTTAATCAAAGTCCCATTATTAGCTTGAATCAACTACTATTTTGGTTGTTCACTCGCAATCATGTTCACGAACCTTTCGCCTTAAATACAAACACACTATTTTTTTTACTTCAAAACTTTCACATACGCACAAGCATTAAGGCACAAGGACATGTAACCGATTTCGTTTCATTATATTTAGTTTTCACCGGAAAGGGAAGACTTAGATTGTTAGGAAAGCAATAGAATTATAGAAATTGACCTTTGACATTGGCAGTGGGGCGTAAGCGTAACCATAAGTGGAGCAACAGTGAAGCTCAGTAGCTAAGGGGATTGGTGCTTGGTGGAGACTGAGACGAATTAAGAGAGAAATAAAATTAAATCTGAGGGGATATGCTGTGAGATCCTCCTTCATGGAGTATCAAGTTGAGTGAGGAGAGGAGGACCACGCACTTGGCAGATCTGATGATTTTCTTTATGCCTTTCCGGATTGGTGTTGGTCAGTGTTTGATTTACAATTCGTTTTCGCTTTGGACTAGAAAGGAAAATCATCAATCGTCCTTAATCTGAGACTTTGCTTTGAATCTTTAGGAAGACGGAGGCAACTACGAGTTGGATTTTCTAATGTTGATTAGTCTCGATTCTACTTTTCTACACGGTTGTTCTTTAACCGGTTGTGTCCGCATGGGCAAACAAAGAAAACCGGTTCATTTGCAACTCTTTTGTGTGGCATTTGAGGTAATATGTTTGATACTAATTCGAGATTTGAGTCGTGTTAAGGTTGTGTCAAAATTGATATGCATGTTATTGTGTCATTTGGTACTTACCATGCTTTACTATGTTAGTTAAGTGTCTGAATTACCAACTAACTTCTACAAAAAAAGGAAAATATCAATTTAGTACTAATTTTAACCTCTCATTATTCATTTTAATGACAACCTTTTTTAATAGCTCATTCCAATATAAGGTACTTCTATTTGTGCCAAAATAAACAAATTTTTACTTAAAGTCTTAACAAACAATATTATTTTATGACTATTTTGCTGTTACCCCTTAAAATATACTAAAAGAGAAAATGGATGAGATAGAAGATTTGGCCGGAGCCTCACCGGACTCCGGTCACCGTGACCGCAATCTTGCGGTCTCTGGAATCTTGCCGGATTTATTTAAAAATGTCATCGGACCTTGCTAGAAGTATATCGCACCATCACTGAAGTTTAATTACTGGGGGGCAGTAAACTTCTACTTAGGTCAATAAAACCTTATTTGGGACAGTAATGATGAAAAATGGGTCACCAGGGGCAGTAAACTTCTACTGAGTGAGCAATAAACTTCTATTGAGATTTTACTGGGGGGCAGTAAACTTCTACTGGTGGGAGCAATAAACTTCTACTAGGAGTCAATAAGAACTTATTTAGGGGAAGTAATGATGAAAACTGTTTTGTTGGAGAGCAATAAAGGGTGGAGTAGATGAACAGAAGAATCCAGGTGGAGTAGATGTCCAAAAACAAATGTGAGAAGAGAAGACCATAAGGCCACTTGATGCACATAAGTGAGATATGAAGAAATTAAACCAAGTTTTGATGCATTACAAATCATTTGATAACTATCCAATAGATCCATGTCTCGCTCACTTGGATATTCATGCCTCAATTACAATAGATCCATGGATTACAATAGATCCATTAAATATATAGGCAACTGAAACAACATGAGGAACCTTCCAACCATCCAATCAACATGAGGTTATGGGCTTCATGCCTTTTTAGAACCTCACATTTTCCCTTGGTGAGTGTCACAATTTCATTTTTCGTGGCATTTATACCGATTTAAGTAACCACGTGTGGTGATGCTGTAATGGTCAAGTTGATGGGCATTGAGCCAATCATAATTTGAGTGATGACAACGGCTTGATTAGTCTTGACAACTGAAGTCTTGATGACTTTTGAAGTTGTTAATGTGTTTTGAGTGGCTACAACTTTTTGAGTAGCTTCTCCTGATTGAGCCTTGATGGCGTTTCTCCTTTGAACTCTTGCCGCTCTCTTTCTTGCATTTCTGAGAGCATTCTTCAAAGGTGATCTCTTCAATTGGAACTTGTTAATCATTCCAGAGGCATTGTTTACTTTATCATCATGGTCAGACCCCAAACTGTTGCTTAAAATGGAGGCTTGATCAATGACGAAAGAGGCACGACAACTAGCTTGTCTTGCATGTCCTCCTTTTGATTGAGTACTTTCAAGCTTACAGTCATAGATTATTCCTTGTGGTGCCATCTTATTTCCCCTGAGACAAACAAGTAACAAATTTAACAAATTTCTGAGTAAACGGAGATGAAAAGGAAAATGGATCCCCATCAGAGTCGCCAAAAACTATGTTGGGCAAAAATTGTAAAAATATATATACACAACATAACTTCACCCTATCTTATTAACTAAGATAGGGTTTTAATTTATGTCTGGTTCAACTCATTCAAGACAGAATGTGTCTCTTAATTACAATCTCTTATTACAAGGGAACACCCTTTGATTCCGTTTACCAAGAGACTATTGTAGGTTTGTTTGTTTTTGTGACTGCACCCACATTTGGGAATGGGCTACCTACGTACCCTGGAGAGGATCAAGTCACTCGTAGTTCAAGGGTTCCAACAAGTGAATGACTCGTTGGAGGGCTTTGACTTTAGGATGTGTTTGGATTTGTGTCTGAAGGCATTTGAGCTTTGGAGCGAGATTATGGCTTCAAGCAATCCGGGAATTTATTTGGGTTGGTGGTTGCATCTAGATTTAAGTCCAGACTGCCTACATACCCTTGTAAAGGGATCAAACCAATGTAGTTCGAAAGATTTGGGTATGGATTTGATTCTCTGGTGCTTTAGGAATTTGGCCAGAGTTATTTGGACTGGAAGAATTTGACTGGTGGTGTCAGAGATTCTGTTTGGAATTTTGGTTGCATCTACTGGGTTGCTAGATTGCCTACGTACCCCTTTGTGGGATCAAACCGACCGTAGTTCAAGAGAGGTTTGTAGGCTTTATGGCTTAATGCCGGCTTTTGGTTTAACATACGTATTTTGAGTCCGTTAACTGTGTTTCTTGTGGACACTCAATTTGATAGAGTATCTGTTGATTTGATTTAAGCACCCGGAATAGGTGAGGCAGCAGCGTGACAAAAAGGCTTGAATGGTTTTGGCCACAACCCTTGATAGTGGAGTAGGTGATCTGTGCTTGTAAGTGGACTGCTCCTTCATGCGGACTCCGCGCGTATGTCTGCGAGCGGGCTCCGTGTGTAAGCTTGTGAGCGGACTCCACGTGAATGTCTGTGAACGGGCTCCGAGTATGTCTGTGAGCGGACTCTGCGTATGTCTGTGGGCGAACTCCGTGTGTTCGCTTGTGAGCGGACTCCGCGTATGTCTGTGAGCGGGATTCGCGTGTTCATTTGTGAGCGGGCTCCGCGTGTATATCTGTAAGTGGACTCCGCGTGTTCACTTTTGAGCGGACTCTGCGTGCATGTCTGTGAGCGGACTCCGCGACTTACTTCATCTTCTACATGAATGGATCTCGCCTCGCCTGGGCTTAGAGCTTCTGAATATTAGCTCGTCACCCCTTATGCTTCTGCTTCGATGTAAAATCACCTCGCCACCCCTTAGGGTTAAGTCACCTCGTCACCCCTTAGGGTTAAAGTCACGTCGCCACCCCTTAGGATTAAGTCGCCTCGCCACCCCTTAGGGTAAAGTCACGTCGCCACCCCTTAGGGTAAAGTCGCCTCGCCACCCCTTAGGGTAAAGTAACCTCGCCACCCCTTAGGATTCCTGCTTTGACACGAATGTTAGCTCGCCACCCCTTAGGGTTCCTGCTTTGGCACGAATGTTGGCTCGTCACCCCTTAGGGTTCCTGCTTTTGCGCGAATGTTGGCTCGCCACCTCTTAGGGTTCCTGCTTTGGCGTGAATGTTGGCTCGCCACCCCTTAGGGTTCAATGTTGGCTCGCCACCCCTTAGGGTTCCTGCTTTGGCACGAATGTTGGCTCGTCACCCCTTAAGGCTTCTTACTTCGATGTGAGGTCACCTGGCTCACCTGGACTTCCAGTCTTGTGAGGCCATCCCAGTTTGCCTGATAATATTTTAGCAGGGATGCTTGTATCCTTCTCTTGTACGGCTTGTTATGCGAAACGCACGGCGTTGTGTACGAGAGTAAGGGCCGAGCGGCTACATAATTATTGCAACGAGAGGAGGAGGGGGCGAGGTCATCTCGCCTTCTTTTTTATGGCTACCTCACGTGGTCGTCTCGCCTTAGGGGGAGATGGCTTGCGGGCTTCTGGCGGAGTGAGGAACGAGGCCAAAGGATAGAGATCCTGCAAAAGAAGTAAAGAGAGTTAGAGAGTGGGCTCCACCTTCTTGTTGGCTCGCCACTTCTTTTCTTCTTTCCCTCTGCTTTTTGCTTCGCTTGTTCTCTTCTCCTTCTTCTCCTCTTTTGTTCTGTCCGTGTTGACTCCGCCTGCTCTTGCCTTTCTCTTGTTCCCTGCTTTTTGCTTCGCCTCCCTCTGTTGCGCTCTGTCCTTCTGTCTTCCGCCCCCTTTTTCTTCTTCTCTGTGTCTCTTTATATAGAGTGCACGGTTTGGAAGATTGACTTCGTATTGGACTTGGTTGTCCAGTTTTTTGCAAGAGTCACAATTGAACTCTAAAGCATTGTGCATGTAGCACAAGAAAAATATTTTTATATATTTTTAAAATAACTTTTTTTTTTCTTTTTCCCTTTTTTTTATAATTTTTTTGGCGATCAACAGTATGTCATACCATATGGTATGGGAGATAAACCCTAAAATGACAACCTCTTGATGATCACAAGGTTAAACTGAATTTTGATGGTTTCGTGAGAAATGGTGTGGAATCTATTGGCTTTGTGATTCGGAATGAATCTAGAAATCCTGTTATTGCTGCTTCAAAGAAAATTGGTCAATCAGGAGTCCTTGTAGCTAAAGCAACTGCTCTTCGTGATGGTTTAAGTTTAGCTTTTCTAAATCATTTCCCTCACATCTAGGTGGAGGGAGACTCAAAGGTGTAGATTGACTGTGTGCTTAACAAGGTTTCAGTTCCTTGGAGGATTAAGGTTCTTGTGGAGGATATTCGTCTTATAACTCATCAGTTTTTGTCCATCTAGTTTAGGCATATTTTTAGAGAAGCAAATTTTTTTGCCAACAAGTTGTTGATACCCTACAAATCATGCACTTTGCCACGTTACGATTTGTTACACAATTCGTGCAAAAATCCATAATCTTGGGTTAAATCCTTGATTATAACCCGTCAAGCAAATATGTCCATTGATGTGGGCCCAAGCCACATCCACGCATCTTTGAGGTTTGTAGAAGTGGGTATGGTGTGGAAGGTTATGAAGACGCATGCCGCTCTTTCATCGATTTAACATTGTCGATAATTTCGGTCTTAGGCCAGAAATTCAAGCCCGACGTCCTAAATAGATAACGAATTAGTGAAAAATATTAAGAATTGGACTACTCATTCCCTAAACCCAAAACACTTTTAATACCCAAAAACACAACTCTTTTTAAAGGCCCAAACCCCTCTCTTTTGCATAAAAAAGCCCAATTTCCTTCCTTCTCCCTACCCGAACCAGTTCTTCTGTTTTCTCTCCCCGCATCAGTGTCAAAACCTAGATTCGCAGTTTTATCCAACGAGAAATCCCTTTATTTTCTGAGACGAGGAAGGAGATAGTGTGTGACCGGTTCCAAAGCAGCCATTTCATCCTCAAATGACGAGATTGCAAGTTTCAAAGTCCCTCTGTCAATCTCGTTCCCTGTTTTTCGTCCCTGCGGCCGTCCCTGCAGTGAGACGACCCTCTCATCTTCTGGAGCAAGCTTCTCCTTCCCAAAGTTCCAAATCCAAAAGCACGTGTCTGAGGGAGGGAAATCCTTTACCTAGCAGATTAGATCTTGTAAGCCATAGTAAAAACCTACAAATTAAGCCCTATAAAAATAGGGGCTTGGGGGTTGAGAATTCCATCAAGCAACAACCCAGAAATCCCCATAAACATTCAAGCTCTCAAGCCTTCAAGCAATAATCCCTATTACTCAATCTCCCAATTCTTGTTCTAAAAACCCAGCTTTTCCAGAAAATCCTCAAAACCAGTCCAATTCTCTCACCGGGATGCGTCTTTTTAGTTTCCACACCATGCTTCATGCTACAAGCTTCTTTTGATTTCTATGCCGTATGAATCATGGACGAATTTCTCTCAATAATCGGATTATTGGGTTGAATTCGGCCTAGTTATTGTTTAATTCAAAAAGGACCCTCTACATTTTGGTGACTCTGCTGGGGACTAGGTTGTGATTCATACAATCGGTTCATCATGCAGTCTTTCAATTCAAGCATGCTCATGCTATTCACAACTGTCGCAAATTCAAGTAATTAGGGGCTGCCTCTTTTGATATGATTCACACTTCACAGCAGTTGTGAATTTTCTGTTTAGAATTACTCATTTTCAAGCCTACCACACTAAATCCTTCTTTCTTCAGTATAGCCTAGCTATATCTCTCTGTACCAAACTCCCAGTTTTGATAACATACTTGATCCAAAACCAAATGTTAAAGAGGAGATAGTTCTTGTTGCAAGACTCTTTTTCTAAGTGTTGTTATGGCATGTATTTGATGAATATCAAAGATTGTATTGGTACTGTGGTAACATTGCAATGTAGATATTGTTTACAAAATTGAAGGAGATACATTCATACGAGCAAGCTCATGCAACCCACATGCGAGGTGTAACTAACAAGATGGTCCTTTGTTAGTCAATCTATTCATAGCATACAAGCATATATTGTTTCTCTCACATATGTAAATGTTGGTGCTTGATGAACCTCATAAGAGAAACGTCAGTTGTAATTCACAATAACTTTTCATGCCATGCGAATAAGCTTGATTTAAGTGTACCATTCATGCTGAATTTCTTGGGGGCTGAGGAGTGAAAGTTCATGTCAAGACGAAGACTTCATGCTTTACTGCATTCTACAAACCCCAATAGGAAATATTCACATCTATAGTCAAATATTTAATTCCCGTTATCAAAATCGTGCCATAGACTCAGCATTAATCAAAAATCCTCATTACAAGCCTCCTCAGACAAAACCAAAAAAAAAAAAAAACTAAAGCCATAACTTCCATTGTAGCAACCAAAATCTCATTTTCCACTGCACATTACAAGTTTTCTCAAAATTTAGCTGAAGTCAGATCAAAATTTCTATTTCAAACAGCGTTTCTAAAGCTAATGTATCTACTGCTAAAGCCAAAATCCTATGTTACAAGCTTCTGATATACAAAACATGCTATCCAAGCTAATATCATCAACTCTTAGTGCACAAGTCTTCATGTCAATGTGGTTCAAGGTATGAAAGCTCTCTTCACATCTGAACAACAAATCTTTTTGATGAATCTCCTACAGCAGTTTTCAGAACCAACAAGTGCATATAACAAAAAATCCTAGCAGCTTCCTTTAGTTGATCCAACATGAAACTCACACCAAGTTCCCAATCGTTGATGTCTCGGCATGCATTCATACATATCAGAAAGGTCTCATCAATCTAGACTCCCTCAAGCTCCATGCTATGCAACACAAGACCAAACACCTTAATCAATATTTGCCTCAAACATACTTTTTCCTCTGCAAAGAAGCTGCCCCCACCATACTCTTCAACAAACTATGCAGGAGGGATCAAAAACTCTGAAGGAACCATCCCATCCTCAAGCAAAGAATGTGTGCCACTCAAAGTACATGTAACATCCTCAACAACAACACTCAGAGAAATCCACTTCAAAACAAGCGATGGAATTTCTAAACCACTTCTGAACATGATTCTCGAAAACTGATCCAGCCTACATAAGGAAGAATGATTTATTTAGAAGATCACAGTAAGATGCATAGACAAAATGTAAAGCAAGAAACATCGAACCTTGATTATGTGAACTATCGGTATGTCACTCCATAATTTACATAATCATGGGGGCTAGATACACTACATTTTTACAAAAATGAAGCAATGTTGCAACTTCCTCACTATGGCTACCCTCGCAAAGACCAACTCCTACTGCACAATTCCTTTGCTGAAGCATCCACACTAATATCTAAATTAAGATATGCAGAAAGCCAAAGATACATACTCTGCAACTATAATGCCATCATCCTATAAGCAAACAAATCAATCTCTACATACAAAAAGAGGATTATACCACAAGCACATGCCAAAATCCTTGTATATATGCAAAAATACAAAACCAAAACCAATTATATATCAAGCTTTCATCGTAGCTACCCTCTCCCTGCGCAACTGTGGTTAAGTTTCCCTACAAAGTTATCATACACGCACGCAAGAAGCACATGCAAATAGTTATACAACAACAAACAGTCAGGGTAAAACCATTATGGTATGCAAACAATACTAATTCAAGCAACAAACAATACTCAAGCAAATAACAAGCTAAAGCATTAGAGCAAGCAATCTAAACTCAATCAGGCAACAAACAACACCCAATCAAGCCAAAATAATTATACCAAGCAATTAATATTTGTTGATCGCAAAAAAAAAAGAAGAAAAAAAGGGATTTAAAAAAATAATAATAATATAAATACTTTTCTTGTGCATGTTGCACAATGCTTTTGAGTTCAATTGTGACTCTTGCAAATAGCTGTATGGACATCAAAGTCCAATAGGAACTCAATCATCCAAACCAAGCACTCTATATAAGGAGGCCACCAAAAAGAAAAAAGGGAGGAGGAGACGGCGAGAGAGACAGAAGGCGAAATGGAGAAGAAGAAAGCAGAGCAGAAGAAGTGTGGTGAACCAAACAAAGGTGGAACCACCATTCTAACTATTTCTTTTTGCAGCGTCTTTATCTTTCCGTCTCACTTGGCCAGAAGCCCGGAAGCAAAGCCATCTCCCCTAACGTGAGATGACCACGCGCGATGGTCACTAAAAGAAGGCGAGATGACCTCGCCCTCGACACCTCTTGTTACAATAAATACAGGCCGCTCGGCCCTTACTCTTGTACACATGGCCTTATGATTCGCATAACGAGCCGTACAAGAGAAGAAAACAAGCTTTCCAGGCGAGTTTGAAGAACAGGCCGCTCGACCCTTCCTCTTGTACATATGGCTTTGCGTTTCGCATAACAAGCCGTACAAGAGAAGAAAACAAGCATTCCAAGCAGGCGAGTTTAAAAAGCAGGAACTTACCCTTGATGACTTGGAGAATCCCTGAGCGGATCGAAGTAAGCTCGAGTAACGGAGGCGACATGTCTTTACAAAAGTAGCAGTTTCTTCAAGTCCAACTCCGAATCACATTCGATTTTCATCTGCAAAAAGGTTTCTATCCTCAAGATGATAGATCATTTGAGTTGGAGTCAAGCATGGTTCGAACTGGAAAGATGGCCCATCAAGGCTACAAAGTTCTTCTGGCCGCGACAAGCATTTTTGTTAAAATATTATCTGACGAGCTAGATAACAGTTCTCATGCAAGATGACCTCGCATGAAAGCTGAAACCTTAAAGCAAAAGCCTTAAGGCGAGGTGATTTGGAAGTTCCAGGCGAGGCAGACAGCTTTACAAAGTTGGAGGTCCAGGCAAGCTAAGATAATGTCATGTAAAAGCAGAAGTCCAGGCGAGCCAAGATAACTTTACAAAACTGAAAGTCCAGGCATGCCAAGATGACTTCATGAAAGTCCAGGCAAAGCAGGATGACTTCACAAAACTGAAAGGCCAAGTGAACCAAGATGACTTCACAAAATTGGAAGTTCAAGGCGAGGCAGATAGCTCCACAAAGTTGAAAGTCCAGGCAAGCCAAGATAACTTCATGAAAGTCCAGGCGAAGTAGGATGACTTCAAAGAATTGGTTCAAGGCGAGGCGAGATAGCTCCACAAAATTGGAAGTCCAAAGCAAGGCGAGATGACGTCACGTAAAAGTGGAAGTTCAGGCGAAGCTAGATCACTCAGCATAGTAGACTTCGCGAAAGAGCAAAACACGGAGTTCGCTAACACGCTAGATCCACATACACGCGGAGTTCGCTTATATGCGAGGCCCGCATGCACGCGAGGTCTACAGACACGCGGAGTCCGCTTACACGCGAGGTCCACATGATCGCGGAGTCCGCTTACTCGCGATGTCCACATGCTCGCGGAGTCCACTCACTCGCGATGTCCATATGAACGCGGAGTCCGCTTACAAAGAGTTTGCATGCTCGCGGAGTCCGCTTATACGCGAGGTCCGCATACACGCGGAGTCCGCTTACACACGGAGACTGGATTTGAAGTAATCACCTATGCCCCAAACAAGGATTGTGGCCAAGACAATTCAAGCCTCTCGATCACATTTATGCATCACCCATTTTGGGTGCCCAAGTCAAATCAACAGACACTCTACCAAATTGGGTGTCCACAAGGAATACATCTGTTAAACCCAAAGCTGGCATTAAGCCGTAAAGCCTACAAACCCTTATGAACTACGGTCGGTTTGATCCCAAGAAGGGGTACGTAGGCAGTCTAGCAACCCACTAGATGCAACCACAATTCCAAACAGAATCCCTGACAATCACCAGTCAAATTCGTCCAGTCCAAATAACTCTGGCCAAATTCCTGAAGCACCAGAAAATCAAATCCATAACCAAACCTTAAGAACTACAATGGTTTGATCCCTTTACAAGGGTATGTAGGCAGTCTGGATTCAAATCTAGATACAACCACACCAAAAATCAAATCCTTGTTACTTTCCAAGCCAATTCCCCTCAAACATACACACTTCCCGGTTGACACTTTGTAATTAGAATCAAAGAGTCTTCCCTTGAAAACAGGGATTGTAATTAAGGAATTTACTTTATTCTGAATGGGTCGAACCAGACATAATTAAAACTCTATCTTAGTCAATAAGATAGAGTGAAATTGTGTTGGATATATATATATATATATGTATTTACAATTTTTTCCCAACATAGTTTTTGGCGACTCTGCTGGGGATCCATTTTCCTTTTCATCTCTTTTATGAAGATGTTAACTTGTTTTGTGTGTTATACAAGGGAAAAAATAAATCAATGGCACCACAAGTAACCGTTTTCTTCCACAAGCTCCCAGCAACTGCTGCTCACCCGAACCGAACTGGTCATCGCATGTCATTCGTGATTGGCCATGTTACTGTCACTTGTACAAAGGCGAAGCTTGAAGCAAAACAAGACAAGCTGGACATATGTACTGTGAAGACTCAGATTTTCAAGGCCGCTTCCAAAAATGCTTTGAGAAATTAGAGGAAGCGAGTAGCAAGAGCTTAGAGGTAGAGAAGCGCCCAAGCCAAGGCAATGGAAGCCATCCTGGCAGAGATTGCTCAGCCAAAACCTGATAAGGAGGGAGTAAAAATCCCGTCAAAGAAAGTGAAGACTCCCTTACAAAGCCACATTATGGTGGGCACCATGCGGGTCAATCTGCCAAGTGTGGAGACTGTGATGGTAACTTCCACCAAAGGAGGTGAAGATAGCAGAGAGGATGAGCATGAACCCCAACTTCCCCTCGAGGGCTCACAAAGCTCTACAATGTTCTCACAGCAAACAACATCTCAGGCTAGTCAAGAACTTGACCCAAAGAAGCTGGCGGAAGAGATCTCAAAAGCTCTTGATTCGCCAACAGGAGGACCAGCAAGGCCTAAGGGATCCAAGGCTAGAGAGTACCCTGTCTATCGAGATGATTCTTACACAAGACCAATTACCTGCAATATGGCTAGAAGGAGGATACTCGAAGCATCGTCAGCAAGTGCTATATCAAAAGAAGGATATTCGTCTCTTAAGGATAATCCATCATTTGTCTTATGGAAGGGTAATCCCTTATATGAGACCTCGGCCCCAACTGAGGTTTCCTCGCACGCATTGATACCTCAATCAGTCGCCAGATCTAGTTAGAGTTGTGACTCCGATTCTGACAATGTTCAAGTTCTCATGGCAAGTTCGTCAAGCCCAGAAGAGCAGTTAAAACAGCAGATGGAGGAACTGACAAAGAAGTTAGCTCAACTTGAACGCGATGCTCTACAAAGGCAAATAGAAAGAGAAATTGAAGCTAAGAGGATAGTAGATATTGAGAACGAATCGAGAAGGAGATTGGCTGAAAAAGAGGCTGAGGTTGCTGAGCTTGTAGCAAAATGTGCTGCACTCATGGAAAATAGGCGTCCTGAACCTTCATTTGTTAAGGATGACGAGAATTCACTCTCGCCTGAAAGGATTAGAAACATGATCGCTGAAGGGATCAAAGACTTTCAATTGTCTTTGTCTACACCGATCCTTGGATACCGCAAGCCATATCCAGACTACTATGATGCGATACCTTTCCCCAAGGGATATCAAAGGTCGACTTTCAACAAGTTTGATGGAATACATAACTCCTCTCGAGAGCATTTAGCTCACTTCTATTCAGCTTGTGGTGAAACTTCACAAGTTTGATGGAATAAATAGCTCCCAGAGATCGCGACATATGTTGGTACAGCAGAGCCCCAAACTTTTGATGCATTGGTCTCAAAGGCAAGCAATGTGGAAAGGCAAGTTGCTCTCCAAAAGTTGTCATCAAAAATTCAAATCACAGATAAGAAGAGTGATTCCAATAAGTCAATCGTCACGAAAGGGGAAACGATGGCGACCTTTGTCAAAAATGAAAGGAAAAATGACACTGTCCAAAGTAATCAAAGGAAAAATGACAATGTCAAAAGTACCAATGACAATAATAGAGTGAAGAACGATCGGCCTCGTAAACTCACACTCGGTGAAAGAAGAAAGGTCACTTATTCATTAGATGATGATGATGTCGAGGAAATTTTCGATGAACTCGTTGCATCTGAAAGTATCAAACTTCCAGAATCAAAACGACCTGCCGAAATGAACAAGACCAATGATCCTAAATGTTGTCGGTATCGTCGCATAGTAAGTCATACGTTGAAGGATTGCTATGTTCTAAAAGACATAATTCAAGATATAATTAACAAAGAGGTGATCGTGACAACAACCGCAAATGTAACTACAACTGGTTTGTCTAGACCAGATGGTGCCATATCGGTCGCGTTCAAGGTCGACGACGAGGTTACAATTGTCGAAGCATATCCAGACATGCCTCGTCCTAGAAACCCTAATATTCCATCCTTATACGAGCTCATGACAGCGCCCAGCTTTGATATATGGGAGGATTCTGACGAGTTAGAAGATTCAGATGAAGAATGGAGCGTAATAGGGAATAACACAAGGCAACTTCGCCCCCCTAATGTGAAGACCCTTCCGCCTTGTTCAAACAAATATAGTCGGAGGTCATCTTCAAAACATGACAAAAAAAGGAGAACCGTAAGGAAAACTAAAGACCAAAACATGGAGGAATACAAGCAGCCGCCAAGAACTCCAATCACCCTTGCAGAATTCTTACCTAAAAAGTTTTTTGAAAAGGGCGCGGAGTCCGCATACACGCGAAGTCCGCATGCAGGCGGAGTCCGCACTCATGAAAATGAGGAAGAGGGGGACACGCTTCAATGTTGCATGGTAACCATTAATACCATCTCGCCTCCCAACTCAGATACAGAGGTTGAAAGTGTACAAGAAGTCCAGCTACGTTCTAGCGTGGTACTTCCACCACCAGCTCAAAAGAAGGAAGGATCATAGCCCATGAAGTTTAGGATAAAAGATGACACAAAGAAGGTCACTGACAAGGTAAAAGCTGCATCAAAAGAGCCTCCTCAAAAGAGCAAATGTGATGTGTTGTCACACCTGAAACGTATCCCCTCACCTTCAAGTGTGTATGACATTCTGTGTATGTCAAGGGAGTTAAGAGAAGCATTGATTGAGGCATTGCTGAGCCCAGAGTTGTATAAAGAAGACTTTGTCAAAGTTGATATAACTACCACAAGAGTTTGTCCCCATTGCAGGGATTGCATCTCGTTTCTGGAGAAGGATTTGTTGTTAAAAGGAGAACACCATAATAGACCTCTCTATGTCACAGGGCTTGTGGGTTATACAACAATCAATAGAATTTTATTTGATTGTGGCTCAGCTGTGAATTTGTTACCTCTCAAAATGCTTCACATCATGGGAATGAATGCTAAGCAACTAACTGCATCCATGCTCACCATCCAAGGTTTCAACCAAGCTGGTCAAACAACAATAGGTACGATTGTGTTACAAATGGAGATTGGGGAACTGCTCTCAACCGCTTTGTTTCATGTGATTGATGCTCCTACGTCCTACAATGTATTGTTAGGGTGCCCCTGGCTCTATAATTATGGTATTGTCCCTTCCACGCTGCACCAATGTTTTAAGTGGTTGAAAAATGGAGAAGTCAAAACGGTCGTGGCAGATACCGATCCTTTTAAAGGCGAGGAGGTAAACTACTCAGATGCTAAATTCTACAAGTTAATGGATTTCCCCGGTGCGAGAGAAGCTCCCAAACCTATGCTAGAAGCAAGAAAATCGGAAGTGCCAAAGCCATTAAAGCCCCGAGTCAGAGTAACTCCCCCAACATTGTCCTCAAAAGAAAAGGCTCCAAGCTCAGAAGCATCGAAGCCGAAGATGGTCTTCAGGTATGTGAAAAAAGACCAACGAGAACCTGGGCAAAATGCAATGACGCCTATCAAGGACATAATGGAGACACTCATGACGAGCTATACACGACCTCTTCGTAAAATTGACTCTGGAAGAACTCCAAGACTACAAGAATCTTCTAGAAGAATATAAAGACTTGTTTGCATGGGGTTATCAAGACATGCCTGGCTTGGACCCTAATTTAGCAGTTCATAAGCTTGCAGTCTCGAAAGAAAAACTGTGGGTAAAACAAGCTCCCCGACGCTTCCGCTCAGAGCTTGCTGTTCAAATCGATTTTGAGGTCGACAAACTCATCAATGTCGGTTTCATTCGAGAGGTTAAATACCCCACATGGCTCGCTAGTATCGTATCTGTTAAAAAGAAAAACGGACAGATTCGTATTTGTGTCGACTATAGGGATCTCAATGACGCATGTCCAAAAGATGAGTTTCCACTTCTAATCACGGAATTATTGGTGGACGGCACAACAGGATACAGCGCTTTGTCCTTCATAGACGATTTCTCAGGTTATAATCAAATCAAGATGGCACCCGAGGACGAGGAGCTTACAGCCTTTCGTACACCAAAAGGAGTATACTGCTACACAGTAATGCCATTCGGCTTGAAAAATGCAGGTGCAACTTATCAAAGAGCAATGACTCACGTCTTCAACGATATGTTACATAACACCGTTGAATGTTATGTCGATGACTTGGTGGTCAAAACAAGAAAAAGGCAACACCATTTGGCTGATCTGAGGAGAGTTTTTGAAAGGCTTCGAAAATATCGGCTGGAGATGAACCCGTTAAAATGTGCCTTTGGGGTCACGTTTGGAAAATTCCTCGGCTTTGTTGTTAGATATCGAGGAATCGAGGTCGTCCATACCAAAATCACGGCAATAAGGGAAATGCCAGCGCCAAAAAATCTTCGAGAGTTAAGAGGGTTGCAAGGAAAACTCGCCTATATAAGAAGGTTTATATCAAATCTTTCTGGAAGGTGCTAGCCATTTTCAAGACTGATGAAGAAAGACATACCTTTCATCTGGGATTGAGCATATCAAAATGCATTCGATAGTATCAAGGAATATTTGCTCAACACACCGGTCCTAATAGCGCCTATAAAAGGGAAACCTTTAATCCTCTATATAGCAGCTCTTGATCACTCCTTGGGGGCATTGCTAGCACAAAATAATGATGAGGGGAAAGAAAAGGCTCTCTACTATTTAAGTCAGACATTGGTCGGAGCTGAACACAATTACATGCCAATAGAGAAGATCCGCTTGGCTTTAGTTTTTGCCGTTCAAAAATTACGGCATTATATGCTCGCTCATAGTGTCACCTTGATATCCAGAGCTGATCCATTAAAGTATTTGATGACAAAGCCCATGCCCTCGAGTAGACTTGCTAAATGGTCTCTGATTCTCTCAGAGTTTGAAATAAAGTATGTACCCCAAAAGGCAATAAAAGGGCAGGCATTTGCGGACTTCCTGGTAGCACATCCAGTACCAGATGATCATGAATTACCTGGAGACTTGCCAGATGAAAATGTCTTTTCAACCGAGACTCCCTCATGGCAGTTGTATTTCGACGGAGCAGCTAGAAAACAAGGAGCTGGAGCTGGCATCGTGTTCATCACACCTTTTGGCGATATAATCCCCTACTCGTTTTCTCTAATGGATTCATGTTCAAATAACATTGCAGAATATGAAGCACTTATGATTGGCCTCGAGATCACCTTGGAGATGAAGATTGACTCCTTACAAGCATTTGGTGACTCCCAATTGATCGTTAGACAAGTAAATGATGAGTACGCGGTCAAAAATGAGAACCTTGTTCCATACCATCAACGGGTCAAGTACCTTATAGGACAATTTCAAAACATAAGGGTTAGCCACGTTCCCAGGTCAGAGAATGATAAAGCAGATGCATTAGCTAACCTGGCGGCTTCCCTAATCCAACCTGATGAAAGGGACATCCAGATTACAGTTGGGGAACGTCGGTTGCTGCCTACATCACTTGAACGGATGGAGACCGCCAACATAGTACATTTGGTTTCAGTGTTCGAAGTAGATGAGGAATCTGATTGGCGAATCGACATGATTAGGTATTGTCAGACAGGCGGACTACCTTCAGATCCAAAGAAAAGAGTTTACGTCAGGCGGACTGCGCCTCGATACACATTCCTTAGTAACACTCTGTATAGGATATCCTTCGATGGAATACTCTTAAGATGCCTTTCAAAAGAAGAGGGAGTTGAGGCTCTTAAGAAGGCACATGTTGGTACGTGCGGAGCCCACCAAACGGGTCCAAAATTGGCAGCTCAATTAAAGAGAATAGGCTATTACTGGTCATCAATGGTACAAGACTCAATAAATTACGCACGATCGTGCAGGGCTTGCCAGCTGCATGGAGATTTTATACACCAGCCTCCATTACCTCTTCATCCCACAACTCTCTCATACCCCTTCGAAACGTGGGGCTTGGACGTTGTGGGTATCATAGCTCCTAAATCCTCACGCCTGCATCAATATATATTGGCTGCAACAGATTACTTTTCTAAATGGAGTGAGGCAATTCCTCTCAAAGCAACAAGAGCAGAGGACGTTGCAAATTATCTCAAGACTCACATCATCTATGGCTTCAAAGTTTCCTCCAAAATAATATCTGACTATGCCACGTATTTTAAGTGCAGAGCCATGATCACAATGTGCGAAAAGTATAAAATCCAGCATGCATTTTCATCTAGCTATAACCCAACAGCTAATGGTCAGGCAGAGGCTTTCAATAAAGTGTTTTGCAATATCTTAAAGAAAATGGTCTCAACAAACAAGAGAGACTGGCATGATCGCCTCCCCGAGGCATTGTGGGCATATCAGACTACTGTTCGCACGGCAACCGGTTGTACCCTATTCAACTTGGTTTATAGGTCTAAAGCAGTTCTACCATTAGAGGTCCAATTGCCTTCTTTGAGGATAGCTACAATGTTGACAAATCCAGACGAAAATGCACAAGTCAGGCTTGCAGAACTTGAAGCCCTCGATGGAAAGAGGATTGGTTTGACAGATCCATTATTGATTTAATAATGGTATCAATGGTTGAGAATACACCAAGGTATGCGAGCTCAGATGACAGCCCAAATGTTCGTTTTATCAAACAGAGCAACCAACAGTCCACAAAAGCATCACAAGTCCACAAATCAAGAAAGAGAAGAATACCGGCAGCAAGACAAGCGGGCTCAAATATCCCGCCCCGCCAAGATGTATTCTTTGTATTCCTATATACATGACATGTAAAAGAGACTAGGAAACAATTCGAAATCTTGACAACATAATAGTTGATGTTCAAACCAAATTCTCTTGCATCTATCTTGTCAAAACCGCTCACCAGATCTTCCAGGCGAAGTAAAAATATATATAAATAACAAAGCAAGACAAGAAAGAAAAAAATAACACATGAAGGAAAAATGACTTCGCGTATCCTAAGGCGAGACAAAATAGCCATACAAAGGGAAGGCAGCAAGGCAAGACGCGGAGTCCGCATACACGCGGTCTCATGCTTACACTTTGCCAAAGGACTTCAAAGAATTGACTAGCTGTTTGAACTCATCTTCCTGAGCTTCGTATGAACTTTTGAGGAGCTCAAATTCTACAGGCTGTTTTTCCTTGGCTTCAATCCTTGCCTGACAAAGTTCTTCATCCCGCTTGTTTTGTTGATCAGCAGAGTCTTTCAAGAAGGCGATTCTCTCTTCAAGATGTTTCTTCGTGAGCTCATATTTTTGGCGCAATTGATGTGCTTGCTGCTCTGCCTTTATAACATGATCTTCGCTGGCCTTCAAAACCTCAAATTCTTGGTTAAGGCTCGACAATTCCAAGTCTAACATTGCCTTGGTGCGATGACATTCTTCATGGCTACGTGTCAAGTTACAGATGCGTTCAGCATCTATTTTGGAGCACTCCTCAACAATACGTGTGTTCTTGGAAAGCATGTTTGCTAATTCAAAGGTTTTGCCAACATTTTTAACAAACCTTTAAAATCTATCCTTACTAGATCCATAGGATGCAATGACTGGTCCCAACATCTCAAGTGATTTCTAGACCTCGCCGTGACAATCAGTGATAAGTTTTAGTGGTTGAGACAAGCTCACCTTACCCAAAATGTCTTCTACCTTTGTGATGATAAAATCACCCCAACGCTCATTCGATCTTGAGTTCAAAATTGTACGTAGGATAGATGAAGTTTCATTTTGTTGACAAAAACCTTCATCCCCGGTTTCGCATGCATCAATATCTATTGGCCCTGTACTACCACTTTTATAGTCAAAATCATCTCTTGGTGGTATGAGGAAACCCTCTGCTTTTAGTTTCGACCCCTCCGATTGAGTCGGTATTTCCCATTCTAGTTGGAGTAATCCCGGTCCTAGGTTGGTTGCTGTTGGCTCTGTTCCAATCAAAGATAGCTCTACATCATGCCGAGTCTTCTCACAGACTAATCCCAAGTTTTCAGGCTCAGGTGATGGCAACTTCAACGCCAAATTCTTCATAAGTGACTCTGATACGTTTTAAGGAAGCCTTAAAGCATTCTCCTGCGAAGTGGACCCGCGCGGGATTTGACCTATTTCTTTTGAAGACGGTCTAGGGCTATTCTCTTTCTGCAATAAAGCCTTCCTCTTTGAGTCAGAAACATATGGCTTACGCTCTAAATCCTTACGCTCGGTTTCTACTTGCTTTGGCCTAGATTTTTGCTTCTTCAAGTTTGTTGGCGAGCCTTTTAAACTTGGCTTTGGACTTCGTTGTTTTGGAATCAGATCATGTACTACCACTGATTTCAACCTTGAGATAAGAGTTTTCCCGCCATCATATGAAGCGTGATCAGTTGGCGGAGATGCGGTTTCATTTGCAAGTTCATCATACCGAGTTCGCTTGCTGCCCCAACTTTCCACATCAAGGTTTGTCCTATGAGCTTTCTTCCTCATGCCTTCTTTTTGTCCTGCAAAAGGGGAAATACTTCTAGAATAAACAGCCGGGTCTCTCTCCTCAAAATCAGAAAAAAATATTTTTCTCGGTCTGCCAGCAGACGCACCTCTGAGGGACTCCGATGGGAAAATGTCATTCTGCTTGACAAGAGGGCATTTCTTCAAAGTCAAGTAAACGAAAGACAAAGACCGACCTAGATAGGGGGCACATGCTGTCATCCAGCACCTACAATAAGTCCAGGTACACATTCCCTCATAAGAAGAATGGGGAATGTAAAATCGGGTATCGGTTGTTTACGCCCAAATTAATATTTTACTGGACAATAATTGTCTATGTGAATATTAATTAAATTCTTGGTCCATGTCATACCGGCGAGCCCAAGTTTCTTTAAAGTTTACAAATAATGGCCCGCTAGCAAGACCACGCGAGATGAATTACATGGATAGCGTGCGGAATGACTCCAAGCGGACTACAGATCTCGCGCGGAGTAAGGATCTCACACGCTTCTCGTGGAACACGCAATTCCCGCAAACTAACTTTGGCATTAGGCGAGGCGAACCTGCTCACTAGTTCGCGAAGTAGACATATGCGGAGTCCGCGCAAACCCTTATAATCATTTTAGACTTTTTTCCAGTCTTTGACATGCTTTGGGCCAATCCATGTGGCCCTTATTAATTAAAAAGTTGTCTTTTGGCCCACGAGCTAGAAAGGACCGTGAGTTGGTTTGAGTCTGCGGTCCGCACGAGATTAGTTTTCCACAAGGACTGTGGCACCCCGCGGGATAAAGATGCTCTTAATTCCAATTCGCATGGAAGTCTATAATTGAGCAGCACGGTAGCAATGTCCTATGCGGACTGTGCGAACTGGATATGTGTCACATAAAGATTGGTCTGCATGGGAAGAATAGTGCTTTTATGCTTCATGTTGCAGAGCCCAACATGGATTTTGATTTCTTTTGTGGCAAGGATTGCTCCCACTATATAAAGAAGCTTGAAGGCCTACAAAAAACTCTCTCTCATAATCAACAATCTTTACAAACAACACAAAACAAACTGCAACCCAGTTTCTTTCGAGCTACCTCAAAACCCTAACTCTAAGCGCACCGCCGCCTAGGATTCTTCAGAGCTCTCCGGACGACACCCCGATTCCTCTGAATCTTCCATATAGTTGCTTTGCTCACGCCGCCGTGAGTATCGACCGCCTTGTGCTTGTAAATTCCTCATCTGAGGTGGCACCTGGAACCCCTTTCTGCTTGATTCAAGAAATCAAGACTTATTCCTCGTCCGCAAGGTGGCACGCCCGCAACACTCCCCCTTTCTCTTTGTTCGCTATTTACCTCCGCTCTGCACGCCGAGGATCGTGGCCAAAACACCGATATCAGCTCTAAGAAGTTTAAATTGGGCTTTCGCTAAGTCTTCAACGCCACATTTGCTCCTCTGCTCAATCTTGAAATGAAGTTTGTTGGCCGGAATCCCTTGATCAAAGCCAAATTAACGAGCAAATCTATTTGGATAGTTCGGTTCTAACCAAAGCTCATCACCAATTCGTATATGGAGTGATGAAGAACGCAAACAAACCAGAAAGTCAAAGTTTTCTTCGGACAAGGTACCATCGTTGATCAAAAAGTAACCCCTTGACTCAACAAAAGGGGTGGGTCGATACTCTACGGAGCTTTTGGTTCTAAAGACAAGTCTAACTCTAGTAACACCAAAAAATTCAGCTTTAATGCCGGCATATCTTTTTAGCTGGGGGTAATTTTCAGGGAACTCACTATCAACATGACGTTTATATAAACAGTTGAAGTGCTCTCCCAACCAACCAATCACATAATGAACAGGAAAACAACCTCGTGACTCTCCAAGTCCTAGTGGGTCGGTCACAATTTTCCCAAGACTATGATAAATATGGCCCAATACTGCTGGCGCAAGAGACACTCTGATTCCTTGAACCATTAAACATGTCATGTGAAAGGTTTCAGGTCTAATTATATAATGATAAGAAGGAAAAACAAACCTGCTGAGCCAATAAGCTAAGAATACAGCCAGCCCCCCTTCTTTTGAAATTGCCAAAGTAGGCCGGAAACCCATGAATTTTTCACGTTGCGTATGGTTTATGCATTGTGTGTCTTCTCCGTAACCTGAGTATAGCGGTTGCCCTCTATAAAAATGTCTAACCCACTCTCCCCAATGGATAAATTTTTGCTTACTCGAGACGCATAGTCGGGAATGTACGCACAAAAGCTCAGAAAACGTAGCAGGATATGGACCATCTCCTGCAGCCTTTTGTTTTCAGGAATAAATTCTTCATAGGGAATCCCTGAAATCGGCAAGCCACCAAGCATTTTTAGATCCCATAATGATATACTCATTTCTCCATTTCCATGGTGTAAAGTATTCGTCAAAGGACTCCATAATTCCAAGAATGCTTTCCATACATTGGAGCAATAATGGTAAGGATATTGAAAGACGCCAATGACACCATATATTCCAGCCTGATTCAAGACATCTTCAAAATTGGCTAGAACGAATTCCGTCCACTCCATGATGCCTATCTCAAATATAGCACAACCCCGGAAACAAAGACTCAATGACCAATCGTCTTTGGTACTTAGCATCTTGTAAAGTACCAGGTAGAAGTTCTCTTCGAAAGCGAAATGGGCTCCATCATGTTGACTATTCACCTTCTCCAAAGAATGCCCTTTAAATACAGGGGAAAAGTTGCGGGTTGTTCTTATCACTTGATCCTCCAAATCCTGAAGAAATGTAAGGGAGCCTGAGTTCAATTCAACTTCTGTTACCAAGGTAATGATGTTCTTAGGAGGGTGATCAACGCGGATGAAATTCAAAGGCCGTGATCTCATGTATTATATGTTTTTTCCTACCACCCGGCCGTGTTTGTCCAAAGCTACCTCGCGAGTAATCCGGCCATATGCATCCATTACTTGAGATTATGACATCAAGAAATGTTAGAAGAAAGCAATATTAGGTCAAGCTTTGCGCGCGGAAAGCAGGTTCCACATATAAAACTTGAGGGGGCACTGTTGATCGCTAAAAAAAAAAAGAAGAAAAAGAAAAGAAAGGGATTTAAAAAATAATAATAATAATATAAATACTTTTCTTGTGCATGTTGCACAATGCTTTTGAGTTCAATTATGACTCTTGCAAACAGCTGTACGGACATCAAAGTCTAATAGGAACTCAATCATCTAAACCAAGCACTCCATATAAGGAGGCCACCAAAAAGAAAAAAGGGAGGAGGAGACGGCGAGAGAGAGACAGAAGGCGAAACGGAGAAGAAGAAAGCAGAGCAAAAGAAGTGCGGCGAACCAAACAAAGGTGGAACCCCTATTCTAACTATTTCTTTTTGCAGCGTCTTTATCTTTCCATCTCACTCCGCCAGAAGCCCGGAAGCAAAGCCATCTCCCCTAATGCGAGATGACCACGCGCGATGATCACTAAAAGAAAGCGAGATGACCTCGCCCCCGCCACCTCTTGTTGCAATAAATACAGGCCGCTCAGCCCTTACTCTTGTACACATGGCTTTGCGATTTGCATAACGAGCCGTACAAGAGAAGAAAACAAGCATTCCAGGCGAGTTTAAAGAACAGGCCGCTCGGCCCTTCCTCTTGTACTTATGGCTTTGTGTTTTGCATAACAAGCCGTACAAGAGAAGAAAACAAGCATTCCAAGCAGGCGAGTTTGAAAAGCAGGAACTTACCCTTGATGACTTGGAGAATCCCTGAGCGGATCAAAGTAAGCTCGAGTAACGGAGGCGACATGTCTTTATTTATAGAATGAGCAGTTTTTTCAAGTCCAACTCTCAATCACATTCGATTTTCATCTGCAAAAAGGTTTCTATCCACAAGATGATAGATCATTTGAGTTGGAGTCAAGCATGGTTCGAACTGGAAAGATGGCCCATCAAATCTACAAAGTTCTTCTGGCCGTGACAAGCATTTATTAGTGAAGAGGAATTCTGAGTTCAGTATATGAAAACAAGAACAAGAACAAACCAGTCGCCAGTCGGCCTTTATTGAACCTTAAACTTCCCATTGATTGTCCAGATGCGCTTGAAGTTTTTTCGTAGATCAGCAGGGGTTCACTTGCTTTTGTACCAATGGTTTCACGAGCATATAGGATTGAATGTTGTGGCGCTGAGGCGCGCTAGATTGACGAGAAACATCAAGGACATCCTTACCCGCAAAGGTGTGTGGGACAGATAAACTAGCTGTGACATCATCGATGGAGCTTGACATAGTAATCAAAGAAGGTGAGATTGGTGGAAGGAAATTCGATCGGGGTTGATGGGTGATAGTAGAGCGGCGCTCTTTTGGTTTGTTTCAGAAACTATGCGCATTAGGTTATTGCATATGTTCGTTCTTCATTTTCATTTTTCATTATTTCCACTACAACCATCTTTACATCTTACATTAGGTTAACATGTTCATCAATCTTAATAACTTGGCAAACATAAATACAATCGCTTTCTCACGTAGCTTATTAAGCTATATCAACAACAATAATATTATGCTTTTCCCAAACATTCTAGCTAGTCAACAAAGCAAATCCTTTTACATAAATCCACTTTTGTGGGACACCTCGAATTACATTACTTATTAGTTTGAAGAAATACTTTTGTCTAGCACCTGAAGGGCTTCTTTCATGGTTGGTCTTTTCTGCGGGACAAAACTAGCACAACTAAAACCTAGCTTCAAACAAGCCTGCAATGCATCTTCCCTGCCCTCCACTTCTGCCCGAATCGCCACATCAACCATCACCAAAACCCGGTTCTTCTCCCCCATGAGCGAGCCAGCGGTCCACTGGTCCGCTAGCTCCCTTTCAGAAAATACTCTACCCGTGAGAAGCTCTAGCAAAACTATACCAAAAGAGTACACATCCCACTTGGGGTTTGGCTTCAAGTTCTTCAAGGACTCGGGGGCTTGATAAGGCGACAATGCACCTCCCGCGGAGGAGGATGTCGCGATGGGGCTGCCGGCAACAGGGGGTACCATGTCATTAAAACCTTCGCGAGCCCCTGCGGATTTTAGGCTTCCGAAATACCCTCGTGCAGAACCACTACCTTTGTGACTGATCATGCCGCTTAACATTAGCTTGTCAAGGCCGAAATCGCTGATTACAGGGTCGAAATCGGAGTTTAGAAGAATGTTGCTTGGTTTTATATTTCCATGCACGTTTTTCTTCTCGTGGATGTAGCCTAGGCCCCGGGCAATGCCCCTCGCTATCTTCAACCGAACTTGTAGAGGCAGATGGTATGGAGATGAACCTGTTTTTCCTGCAAAATTAATAAGAGAATGTTCATATGATGAGCAACCCTGTTTATAAATTTTTCATGCCAAATTGATGGTGTACAAAAATAAACAAGGGTGCAAGCAATTGATATTTAGCAAGATCAGCTCGACCCAGCACATAAAATGTACCCTACATCCCAGATTCCCAGACAACAAGTGAAGGCTGCAAAAGTAAGCATGTGAATAGTTTTGTTTGGGGCATTGGGGTAGGTAGTAATAATTTTGAAGATGTCACAAGTGAATTTCCATCTTTAACCATGTCACAGTTAGAGCCTGCAGTCTAGGTGAAACAGAAGATGTACCATGGATTCTCTGGGCTCCGAATTTCTGCTATATGCAGTAATAAGATTGCCCTGTATCTTCTTTCATGGTTCACGTGCTTTTCTATGGGAATAATGGATCTCACAGGGTTTGGTAATTAAGAAACTAATTAACATTAGCACCTCATGCTAAGCTAGTATTATAATGTGAGATTAGCTAATAAAGCTGGACATTGGCCTCTGGGGTTTCATAAAAAGACTACAAACCAAATTTTTAAGTGAAGATGAAGGAGAGTACAAAACAAGCCTTCAGAAATTCCAGACATTCAAAAAAAATAGCCTTCAGAAATTCCAGACACCCAAGAAATAAACAAAACAAAACAATGCCCTTGCTAAATTCAGTAAAATGTGAAGGCAACTCAAGGGTCTCAAGTAGATTGATCATTGCTGCACAGGAGTATAAAAACAAAGTTCCATATTTCATATTTCCCACCTTTTTCCAATTCTGCTGGTTGAAGTATGAAACCATATGAACAGCTTTAACATTTAGTCTTTGTTTGCCGAACACATTTTGGAAACTAGTAAATTCCCAGAATTACTGTTGTGATTGGAATCCTATGGCACAGATAGTTTCTTGTTGCCATGTACTTCTAAAGTTAAGTCAATATTTGTGTCTAGTTGAATACAAACTTACTTAAAAAACTTAGAACGTCTATTACTGAGCGATTGTTTTTCATCGTTCAATGAAAAAAATTTATCATTGCCAAAAAAAAAATTGAAAAATTTATAACCTAACAAGCGTGTTATAACCACCGGGGAAACGGTGGGGTGGAAAACACTGTCTTCTCTAACCAAGATGTCTGGTGTTCGAATCCCCATTAAGGCCTTGGTGGCCAGCCGGCGGTGGCCCGTGCTAGGCAAGTGTGCCTGGTGTGTGGTGTTCGCTTTCATGCCCCGTGGCGATGCAGGGATTAGTCCGGCTGTGCTGGGATACCCTGCATGGGTGTGTGTGTTACCTAATCTAACAAAGGCTAACCCCCCAATCAAAAAAAAAAAAACAAGCGTGTTATAGAAACTTTTCAAATTTTTTAAATTTGATTTGAAGTTCATACGAAAGCGTATTTTAGCACAAAAGCAAATAATTTCACTAACGTGCGCGGCGAACGTAAAGAAATGAAAAACAGAGAGAGAGAGAGAGAGAGGTCGGAGAAGAGAGACTCACTGTTAACGGTGCCGGCCAGGCTGCCATTGGAGACATAGCCATATATCACAAGCTTCTCATCTTCTCCCCAATAAAACCCACGAACCCTCACCAAATTTGGGTGCCTCATCTTGGCAATGGCCCTCACTTGGTTTTCGAAATCCCTCATCTTCTCCACCACACTCTCTCCGATCCTCCTCACCGCCAGCGCCGTATTGTCTTCCAGCACCGCCTTGTACACAATGCTCGGACCACTCGCACCCAACACATACGCCGAGGCCTTCAGCAACGTCTCCAGCTCAAGCTCCGGCTCCCCGTCTACGGTTATAAGCACGCCACGCTTGGAGTTGTTTCCAACGTTTTGATCATTTGCGTGGTCATCGTGGTCGCTATCTGAGCTAGTTGCTTCCGAAGTCTCTTCGCCTTTGATCGTGAGGCATGACCATGATGATGGTTTTGTTCCAGATGCCTCTATTTTAGTGACAATGTCTGGTTTCTTCTCCACGTGTGATGATAAAGCGGAAGTTTGGTTGAGTTTGCTTGTTCTCTTCCTGACTTGGTAGACGTAAAGAATGACCAGTCCAACGATGGCTATTCCGGCTAAGTCCCCGACTACTATTCCGGTGATTGTGACCGGTTTTAACCCTGTTTGGGTTTTGTTCTGAGTACCGTTTGGTGCGCCGGTTGTATTTGGTTCCGGGTTTGAGTCGAGTGTTTTGGGAATGGCTGCAATAGCTGGAGAAGATGAAGTCACATTTGGAGGAGTAGACAGAGTAGAAGGAATTGGGCAAAGATTCTTCAACGGCTTGCCGCAAAGTTCACCATTTCCTGCAAACTGCTCTGTTTTCTGGTTGAGCAAAGCTTGTGAATCCGGGATTGGTCCGGTTAAGTTGTTGAAGGAGAGATCAATGGTTGAATTCGATGAAATATGTGTCGCAAAGTCTGCTGGTATTTTCCCCCATATCTTGTTGTAAGAGAGGTTTAAGTAGCGCAGATTGTTTCCACCGAAATCAAGAGGCAGAGAACCATTGAGAAGATTTGAAGAGAGATCTAAAACCTCAACGGAATTGAACCCGGTTGGGACATTACCAGTGAAGTAGTTGCTTCTCAGAGAAACTACAGTGAGGTTTTGTAGAGAAGTGAGGTTTTGAGGGACTTTTCCGGCCAAAGCATTGTCGGAAATGTTGAGAAGCTGAAGGCTTTTGAGATCACCAATGGACTCAGGAAGCTCACCGGAAATAACATTGTTTGAGAGAGAAAGCACCTGAAGCTCAGAGGCATTGAGAATGGTTTTAGGCAGAGACCCATTGAAGAAATTGTTGGAAAGATCAAGATGGACAAGGTGTTCAATCATTCCCAACTCTTCAGCTATAGAACCCAAAAGCTGCCTGTTGGGGAGGACCAAGCTTGTGACTCTGAACATGTCAGTGGTTCCGGGGTTTCCAAGCTGGCTGCATGTGACTCCACTCCATGAACAAGGCGTTTCATCCTCATAGTTCCAGCTTTCTAGGACTGAAAGTGGATCACTGAGGATGGAGTACTTGAAAGCAAGCAAGAAAACTCCATCTGAGTTTAGTGACAATGAAGGCACTAGAAGAAGCAAAAGGAAGCACCAGAAACAGAGAACTTGTGTTTTGAAGCTCATGGTTTCTTGAACTGACTCAGCATGCTGGGTTCTACAAACTCATGGAGTACAAAAAGGGCTGTGAATGTGAGAAAGACAGAACAGAGATGGTAACCAACTACAAGAAGTTGTTTTGGGTCACCAAATCTGAGGATTAAAGGGAAGCCAGCTAGCTGGGTTTAAGTTGCTTGAAGGGTCATGAAAAATGAAGGTTGGTAGCAAAGAAAGGAGAATGGTGCGAGATTCTGAGCAGTTGATAATGATGAAGGGAATTAAAACATAACCAAAGAGGGAAATGACAAACAAAGAGGTCTGGGTTGTGGGTCACTGGCAAATCTGTGTAAAACATATGGTAAACTATTTTCTTGGATACAAGGAAGGGAAGCTGCAGGAAGAAGAATCTTGTTGCTGCTATTGGACAAGGGACAACCAAGTGAGTTGGAGCCCATAACAGGTTGCAGACGAACTTAATCTACCTCCCTCATAAGTATTCACATGGAAATTTGATCCTCATGTACTGGCTTTTTGGGTTTTTATTTTTTTTTTTGCTTTTTTTTTTTTACTTTTAGAAAAAAAGGAGGATTTGGGAAATTGTCCCTTGTAATTTTGCATGATTCTTGTGTATTTTCAGTAGCAGACTTCTCTAGCTAGTAGTCCTGTTTGTCTTCTTCTTCCTCAATAAACCTTCTGCGCACATATATGGTCTCTGTCAATCACAAATGTTTCTAAAATAAATTCTTACATCTTGTATTGTTCATCTTTCAACAAGCATTTCGGATTCTATGGATTAAAACATGACAGACTAATCTTGCTCCAATAGAAACATCTCAATCTCAGTTACCGGATATTCAGCCGTCATTATATGCGCTACAAAATTAGTTTCTCTAAACTCATTTAAAACAAATTTCTATATATGATCAAAATACAAAAGAAACGGAGCAACTAAAATTGTGAAAACTCTTTGAGATTTGTGCAATGTTCCCAAGTTTCTACTTTCACCCAATAATTTAGAATTATTGAAGCAGCAAGGCTAGATGGATTTACTGGTATAGGAAAACATATAGATTATGAATTTATGACTGCTATTTTGTATACTATTGTGGAATGACTACACTAAGAAATTATTGACACATTTCTATGATATCTATGACAGATGCAATTTTAGTGTACAATAGTACAGTCAGTCCAACATGGGCAAGAAGACATTTTTAATTTCTTAGTACTATGGGAGTCGGTATTTTTACTGCTAGTATGTTACATATGCTCAGAAAAACTACAGTTTTGACCAGAAAAACTACAGTTTGTATGATCAATTGGACTACGAGGAGTTGGTAGCATAGTTAGGCCATTTTCAGTAATCGAGGCTATAGAGCCGAATCTTAAATTTTGTCTTATTTTAATCTCTAACAAGAACCCAAAAAAAAAGAGCCAAACATAGCTTTTTGGCTTTGGATAACCGAGACCAAACCAAATTGTGATCCCAAATCAAACTAAAAAACTAAAAGTATGCATGTTGGTTGATTGATGAAGACTCAAGTTATGTCAATTATCAACTTTCTATTGGATTATTTCATTCTTATCTCATTATAAATGGTAAATTCTCTCAACTCAAAATTCATATGGCTGATATCTTATTTTATTAATATAATCACAACATATGCAAATATTTTTTTTTGTCTCAAAAGTTAATTTAAATATTAGTAATTTGGTCCAAATTCAAATAATATTATAATAAAATAAATCTATAAGTGAGAAATTATACGGTACCTACATATATGTGATACAATGTGACAACATATTCGTATTTAAAGTGAAAAATATTAAAAAGTATAATGTGAAATCATAAAATATTTGAAAGAACTAAAATTTAATTCTCTCATGTTTGAGATCATTTAAAAGTCTATGAATAAAAAATAATATTTTTAAGGGCTAAATTATAGCCCGCCTCAATATAACCCTCTCTTCTACTGGAGATGACCTTAGCTTAAAGCTCAGACCAGACTGGAAAAATAAGAAAGGGTTAAAGTTCAAGGGAGCTGCTTTACTTTCCAACGTTTCCATTGAGGCATTGAGCTACTCCAATAACCGTTGTGTTCACTAAAAATTCCAGTAAAGCTACTCCACTCACTACTCATCAGCTTTTCCCTTTTTGACTAATCTACTCCTTCTCTGATTGCTTGCTAAAATGGTGGTCGGGTGGGACTACCACTCTGGGGCCGAGAGCACTTAGGTAAGACCCCTCCCCATAAGATGTTTTTCACATGCGGATGATCGAACTTGTGACCTCCTTACTACCAGGAGTATCACAGCAGCGTTCGCCCAACATGCAGGACCAGCCTGCTACCAACTGGACCAAACCTCATGGGTAATCTACTCCTTCTCTAAGCTCATCTTTCCCCATTATTCTAATGATAGCTTCTTATTAGAAAAGTTAGGTTGTTGGTGATGCTATAATAATCCTACTATTATGTGTAACATGAATTCTATAAAATTTGGTGTGACCATAGTTGCTGGTATAATCATATGTATGCAGCCTTGTTACTGGGCATGCTTTTCATCTGTGCATATATAAAATTATGGTAAACACAATATTCCTTCACCATGGCAAACTGGAAATTCTTAGATACTTATTTGGCTTCTGGTCCTAGTTCATACATTGTTTTTCTGATAAAATTTTATTTAGGTATTCAACTGCTTGCAGCTAGCTATATATTAATCAACTAATCAAGAGTTTCAAAACTTCACAATGTACCTAAGCTCATCTTTCCCCATTATTCAACTGCTTGCTACTGCTAGGAGATAAAGTTTGGGAATGAGTTTGTTTTTCCTTTCCCATATTGAGAATGTGTTCTTGAGAAAATGTCAATCATGGAGACTTGAATCCCTAAAAATGGGGGAAGCGAAACCCTAGCTCCTACTTTTTGGGTGGTGCCTTTCCTTTCTTAGACCCAATTATACAAAATGGATAGAGACTAAAGGAATGTGTTTGCAGGCGATGTCTAATCTAATGATATTGTTCTCACCTTAACCACCAAGGTTTGACAAGAATGTTTGACTAGTTCATGGCTTGCATTTAGCTGCATAATCCCAACAAGATGAGAATTGCTTTAGAGAATATAGAACTAGTCAACAAGGTGATCCATGGAAGTGATTCTACAGGTAACTAAAATCCTTATGTTCTAAACAGTGTGTGATACATAACCAAATTGTGAGAATCACACACCTAACTAGAGTTTCCTGGTATTGAATGGTTTTCCAACTCCGGACATTGTACATAACATGATGGAGAATTAGCTTCTTATGGTTTCTCGACCCACATATTTGTAGTATTCACTGGACTATACCCAGGAGACGCATTGCAGTTGCAGCAGGTGTCCTTCTCCAATCAGATAGCAAAATTAATTGATTTATGCAGTACCAAAAATCCTTCATCCAATGATTTACCAAACCCAAGAGCATTTAGAATGAGGGCCATCCCAATTCTCCAAATGATGCACACATAGGAGGGGACCCCTTCCTTCTCAAAGAACAAGCAAGGGTTCATGCTCATCAACAGTAGGTACAAGATAGTGTGAATTTTGATCCACCCAAATTTAATAAACTGCTAGCTTATTTTTGACATATTTGTTGTCTACTTGTCTGAATAAGTTGCACACTGTTCCAAATTGACCCACATGTGTGCAAAATAAATACCAAGAAGTGTGGATAGAATGTTGATTGCCAATGCACCTTAGCTTGGAATCTCTTGTCAAAAGCATGATCAAAGAAATTCTACACTGAATCTACTTTGTATCTTAAGCCATGTTTGGTTAGTAGGAATGACAAAATAGAAAAATAATTTATTTTCCTTTCCGTACTGATATAGAATGGAAAAGGTTTTGGTATTTCCATGTAAATGTTTAGTTAATATTGTAATTAAATTAGTAATTCATTTTCATTCCTATTACACAATATTTAAGAATTCATAATAATGAAATTGAAAGCTTTAATTTTCAATAACACCCTTTTATTAATTGCATATGTGATCTATTTAAGGGAATAAAAAAATTTTAGATGACTAATTTCTGTAATTTACCTTTGATGGTAGGAATGAAAATAAAATATCACCCCTCACTAGGTAATTCAGTTCAGGCTTTATGAGGAAGTCAATTTCTAGTCATATCTCATTTTTTTGTTTCCTTTCCATTCTTTATTTACAACCAAGCAACATATTAAAATGAAAAATAAAATTAATTATATTTCCATACTATGATTTTCTACCATACAAACAGGGTCTTAAGTCCAACCTTTTCACTTTTCTAATTAATCGCGAAATTTTTTTTTGTTTTGCTTGTTTATTTATTATTGGTTTGCTTCTTCAAAGTCTAATGATTATATCTAACATGGTATCATAACATTGAGTCCCGTTCACCTGGACCATAACTAACCAAGTGAAATTTGGTCAGTAACCGTTAGATCCGGGATAAATAGATCCTAAGGTGGAGAAATAAAAAAGCTTAATTAAACTAAAACTTGTTTTTTGTATTTTTTTAATCACTCAATTATTAGTTTTTACCAAACCCCAGACGTCTCCTTCTCGTCTTCTCCACTTCTACTCGTTGTCCTTCTCACAGACATATAGAAAAAAAAAATCAAACCAGCACCCAAACTTGTATCGTCGGAGAGGAAGACTGTCGTGCCTGATTCTTCTCTTCTTCTCCGTCTTTTCCAAAAGACCCTTTGGAGATTAAACCAAACTCATTTCGTCGGAGACCCAGACTCGTATCGCCGGAGATGGAAGACTATCATTGCCCAAATCTCCTCCTCTCCTCCTCTTCTCTATCGTTGCCCAAAAACCCTCAGCAGATTAAACCATATTGTAGGAGGATCCAATGTTACAGGTGTGGTAAGCAATCGTCAACCGTACTTGTTCATATGCTTTTTTAGGTTACACTTGTTATGAACCAAGTTGCAATCTTGTGGATTGTCAATATGGTGTTAATTGTGAAGGGTTCAAGAGTTTCACTCTCATTGGTTTTAGTTGATATCTAATTTTTTAGTTAATCGGCAAATTTGGTATGCTGTATATTGTTTGTTGGTTTCTCAGATGGACATGAAAGCTATGTTAGAGATTTTAATGTACGCAGACTTCATTTGTCTTCAGTTGTAGATGTATACATAATTTGTTGTTTTGTCTTTAGGACAAATTGTTTAGTATGCAGAGTAGAACCAATTGTTGTTGTTGCTTTCAAATGTGATAGTCATGCTCTCTTGATGCTTTTAGTTCTTGTTTATACTAACAGAACAAAATTACACTTATCATGTTATATGTGTAGTCCCTATGTTAGGAGGTGCATTTCAATTAGACAAAAACTAAATCCAAATTATAGCTACTAGATGATGATCAGGTGGGGTTTCCATTACAACTAAGGAGAAAAATGGGATCAAGCTAGCTTTCTTTTCATCATGAATTTGAAGTGTAGAACCAATAGTATCTAATGCTTATTTCAAAAGGTTTATAGTTTTGTTTGTATGTGACTGAAGTTAACCTGGTAATAGAATTCCAATTTAACATGCATGGTTGTTTGCTCAGCTATTGATTTTTATCTGAAACATTTTGTTGCAGGCACATAGCGTAAACTTTAGTGAGAAATCATTGGCACTTATTTTACCATTAAGCTTGAAAACAAAGAGCGGGAGGCTAAGAATTAAGAGTGTTGTATGCATGTCAATGTAACAAGCAAGTGTTTTATGCTCAAACTTTTTGTGTAAGGACTTGTAACTGTGTAACTGATGTAAGAACATATGTGTTCTAGTACTCATATCTGTTATGATCTTATTTAGGTTTATGTCATGAAGTATGCGTAAAAATGTAGCAGTAGGATAGAGCACAAGAGCACATGAAAATGTGTCAAGACCCACCCCGAATTTCACCTTGAAACCCGAAGTAAGTCTTGCGGGGACCACCTCTAAAGAAAATTTACTGAAGAACTCGGCAAACCTCCATTGAAGATGAGCAACCCTAACTCGGAAAAATACAGAACTACTCTTTTAACAAAAATAAGTCATTCTCCACGTCAACCATAATTATCCAAATAATAAAATAAATCGGTCTTAGCACACCACCGAAAATATTATACAAATATCCCAAGAGTATTCAGAGCTACTAAAAACAACAGAAGCAGAAAAAATACCCTAGTAGGTTAAACAGGTAACCTACTGGTGAAAAGTGGCTGAGAGATGGGTAACTATGTCTCGTCGCCTCCTATTAGATCCAACCCGAACTCTACAGACTGGGCGTTTTTAAAACGAATGGCCCAGGGGAAAACATCCCGAAATGTTAGAGTGAGTGGACAAAAATAAATAAAGAAAAATAAGTATCAACACTTATGCTTTCCCAAATTAATTTCCAAAAAAAAAAATCGAAGGCATGCTTCGAGTGAGAAATCTTTTATCTCATAAATATCGAGCATCTTCAGATCAAAAATATATATTAATATACGTATGTATCTACATATGCTCATACTCCCAATATAAATTAATATATTTAAAATAATCTATATTGGGCTACTATGCTTGCGTCCAACGCTCATGTCACGCTGTAATGCAGTGCTACACTACGTCATTAAGGTGGACATACATGTGTATAAATATGTGCTCATACCCCCTATATGAATTAAACACTCATATAGGGCTACTACGCTTATGTCCAACGCTCACGTCACACCAGAATGCAGTTATATATTATGTCATTAAGGTGGACAAACACATATGGCTAGCTAGCATTTATACATACTCTCCTCATAGAAATATTTATAATTTACCGAAAATCTCATTTTCGGTAATTCTCCAAACTACATAAAATTGTCAAATAAAAATGACATCAAATGCTCCAACAAAATAATTTGCTCAACCAAAAACAATTGCATGCATATTATTTAAAACAAAAGTCCACTCATAAATTAGGCCTAAGCCTGATGTCGGTCAGAGGCCTTCTCCGCTCGAGCATCCTCACGTCTTGTTCTAAAAATATAATTTAAATCCTCAACTAAATACCGAAGCTAGCATATATAAAAATAGGCAGAAATAAATATGAGCTTCGCACGCTCATCCATGCCTAACGTCCTTATTCTTAAATTAGCTTAAAACCATACTTCACTACAATAACCGACATCCTCAAAATCACTCTCCACAGTCCTAAAAATATTTAACCCATGACTACCTTTTAACTCATTAACCGCCATAAATCACAAATCCTAGACAAAATCCGAAACCTATCCAAAACTCCTCCAAAAATTCCAAACTACACTTCATTAAACTCCCCTCAAGAAAACACATCTAAAACTATAAAAATCCTCTTAACAGCGGCGGCCGGCGGCCGACCCCAGCGATCTCCATTGCCTACCAAAATTTGACAGCACCTACCTCTCAACCTCCTCTACAACTTTTCTAACTAGCACAAACACCAATTCCAGACCTAACTATGCCAATCAAACGAAAATATAATAAAGCCCTAGAATTTCAAACACTGATTTCTCCTTACCCAAGCCGAATAAAAAAGAAACCTTCTGATGGATTGAAGCACGGGAGTAGAGCTTCCAAACGAGCCAAGGATCGCTAGCTATGGCGACCGGAGGAGGGAGTTCCGGCGACGGGAAACTTTGGACAGTGGGATCTTTCGGGTCTGATATCTCTCTCGCGGCGGCGCTAGGAAGCCTCTCACCGGTCTAGGATGGGAGCTGGGTCGGAGGCATATCGATTGGGACCGGTGCGGCGACCTACGGTGGCCGGACGGTGGTGGTCGGGCTCGCAGAAGTTTTTTGGGCAGAGGGAGAGGGAGAGAGAATCGGGAGGGAGGAGAGAGAGAGAGAGAGAGAGAGGAATTTTGGGCTTAGCCAAATCCGGTCCACACCATCATATAACCCACTCCAAAATTAAACACCCTAAAAATAATACCCTAATAAAAATTACCTTTTACTTGCTAAAATTTACCATTTTTACCGTCGTCACATTTTTCTCTTACGAATAATTTCTTCGAAATAATCGTCCCCCAAAACCTCTCTGGAGACCAATTAAACTATAAACTCAATGACGAAGACGGTAAAACTCTTATTAACATCATGCTAGTAAATAAGGTAAAATTTAAGAGTCAGGGCATGACAAAAGGCTCAACTGAAAGAGAAGATAAAGCAGCGATGCAGGAGTAGGTGCTTAAAAATGCAAGAGTAGAATAGAGCACAGTAGCACAGACAAAGGCTGAACTGAAAGAGAAAATAAAGCAGCAATGTAGGAGTAGGACAGAGCAAAGGAAAATCTGAATTTCTATGGTGTTTAGTGTTGTCTTGATACAATAAGGGAACTTCATGGTTGTAATTAATAAAAAAAAAATTGTTGTCTCTAGAGATGGAATATTTTGAGTTCTAAATACAGATTTTATGAATGTGAGTAAAGGATTACTGAAGCATATCAGAAAATAAACCATGATGTACTTGTAAATCACATTTTGTGCAATAACAATTGTCTCTGAAATTCATATTGAATCATTAAGAAGAAAAACAATAGCAAATCTGATATATGTGCTGAAATAAAAAGAATTCTAAGATTCAATCACCAATCCACCTACTGATCAAAACTCACAAAGACCATAACTTGTTTGTCAAAAATTTAGAAACAAGAATGATAAAACTTCACATATATATGCTTCAAAAAGCTGTTCACTGAGCCAAGGTCCAAAATACATTAAGAAATCCCAAAACACAACCACATTGCTGAAGTGGGTGTTAAGCTATAAACATCAAATTTCCAGAAACATGTATCCTTCTGTTACCTGCAGCTGCAAAAAAATCAATCTATGAATTCAGTTCTCAACAAGAAACAACACCATGATTAGGCATCAATTTGATCAACTTTCAGAGAAATTTCATAGAGTGCAAACCATTCAGGCATCAAGTGGAACAACATACAAGTTATAGTTCATGAACCAAATGATCTTGTTCACCCAATGCTTTGTCGACATCATCTTCTACAACCTTTGACCTAGCAAACATAAGATATATTTTAACTAAACAAGCTAACCAAAGGTAGTAATAAGGTATAAATTTCAAATATATATGTACTAATATGCACCTAACAGATGTGCATGTTTTTTCTTAGTATGTTTAGTACTTCGACATATAGAGCAATGTCTGACTTTTCCTTTCCTATCTCTCCATGATGTTAGACGTTATCCATTGCCTTTAGTTTTCACTTGAAAAGGATCCAGGAAACGATTTTCTTGAGAACTTCTAGCTGTGGAATTTTTTATAGAAGATTGCCCAACATAAAGATTTAATTTCTTAATTTGCTCCAATAGCCCTTCAAATGACTTCTTCACAAGTTTAGTCCCCTCAATTGAAATAGCAGCCTCATCAATTAAGCTGGAAGCAATTTTGAACATACCATTGTGTCTCATTATCAATGAATTATCTGCACCATCTTGGTCTTGACATGTTTCTTTATGAACTCTTGAAAACCTTGTCCATCTTCTCAATAAATAGTCTTTTTGCAACTCCATAATCTGTTTTAGTCATAACAAAGCCAAAATATGTCTGCAAGGGATACCTTCAAACTCAAACATTCTACAACTGCATGTCACTATGTTTGATACCTGTGAGGGTTCTTTTTGATTTGGAAGTAACTAAGCCAAAGTTAACTCAAAGAATTGGGTTACCGAATTAACCTTGTGCGTGTTTCAAGATCGAGGAGGGGCTTGTAGCATGAGCTGGCGTGGGAGCTAAAGGCACACCGTGGTGGTGAAAATTAGACTGAGTTTTGGGGTTAGATTTCTGGGAAGGGATCTGGGTTTCAAAGACAAGGATAGGAAGATGGCTAGAGAGGGGGGTTTTGGCTTGAAGGTTTGGAAGCATGAAGGCTTGAGTGCTTATGGGGATTTCTGGGTTTTGTTGCTTGATTATCCTTGCAGCTCCCCAAACCACCTTTTTATAGAACGAGATTGGAGGGTTTTGCGATGGGTCGTGATGCCTAATCTACTATGTAAAAGGATCGCTCTCCTCGAGTATCTCAAAAGCTGGCAGAGAGAAGTTGACCTTGAGGAATGGAGGAGATAACTCACTGCGGGGAGGCTGTGAGGATGACCGCAGAGACATAAATCCAGGAACAGGACGAACCAAATAACTTGAATCCCACGATCTCGTCATCCAAGGATGAAAGAGCTGCCTTGGAACTAGTCGCTGACCTTCTTCTTCATTGGATTGGGAGCGGATGGCACATTTCTGTTGTGCAAAGCTTGTTGCCATATTGTTGTGAGGAGGAGGAGATGAAATGGTTGACCGTGTAGTAGGCAAAGAAGAAAGAAAGGGGATTGGGCTTTTCCTAAAAAGAGTTTGGGCTTTTTCTAAAGAGAGTTTGTAAAAAAGGTGTTGGGCTTTAGATTAAATGTATTTTAGGTTTAAAAGATGAGCAGTCCAATTCTCACACTTTTTACCGATTCGTCGCCGACTTAAGTCGTTAGGCTTGAGTTTCGGGCCCAAGACCGAAACTTTTTAACGACATTAAACCGGTGGATGAGCGTTATGTGCCTCCGTAACCATCCACACCACACCCACTTCTACAATCCCCAATGATGCTTGTATGCGGCTTGAGCCTACATGAATGCATGTGCATGTTCGCTTGGGTTAAATCAAGGATTTAACCTAAGATTGCATGAAATTATTGCGTGATGAAGTATTAATGGATCGTGTGATTTTTTTGGGTATCAACAATACCTTATCATGTACAAGCGTCTGCATTCTAAGGTTTTTAGCAAACACCCTTTTAGTCTTGTAAACACAACGAATGTCATCCTCCATTACGTTATCTACAAAATAGCCATTACCATAATGAAGCTGAACTTGAAAGTACTGAAAATACTTTTTAGTATACAAATGAGCCATTTGGACCTCCATTGGCATCCATAGCTTTAAAATAGGTGTCTCATAAAAATCTTTATGGTCTTCAACCAATTCTTCATGTCTCTGATGAGCAACTGCCCTATTGAAACGTGTGGCAAAATCCATCAAGCTGTTTTCTTTACTACAATAACGCTTAAAAAATGCATGTTCAGATTCCACTCTCTAGCTGCTTGACATCCTTGCTGAAAAGTACTTATTGACATATGCTGGAATCCACTTTTCACGTAATTCATACATCTTTCCCAACCATTCATTATCTGTTTGTTCACTATTTTTCAATTATTCAAACCATATCTTCTCAAATGCTTTTGGACGCTCTGCATCCCATATGCATTTCTTGAAAAGCTCATAGTAATTTTTCATAAAAGCTGCATTAGTTTTCTCTGGAAATTTCTTTAAAATATGCCATACACAATACCTATGAAATGTGTTTGGCAAAACATGAGTAATTGCCTTGGACATTGTTTGATCTTGATCGGTGATAATAACATTCGGGGCACCTCTAGGCATTGATGCAAGCCAAGTGTTCAACAACCAGACAAATGAATCAAAAGTCTCATCACTCAAAAATGCACATCTAAAAACAATGGTCTGCCCATGGTGGTTCACGCCTACAATTGGAGCAAAAATCATCTTGTAACGATTGGTGTTGTATGTCGTATCAAATACAACCATATCACCAAAATGTGAATATGCTCTTTTTGCAGTTGAATCAACCCATAAACATCTGACAAATCTATGTTCTTCATCAGTGTGAAATTCAAAAAAGAAACCAGGATCCTTCTCTTGCTCAGCTTTACAGTGTTCATACAAAATGTCTACATCATGCCCCTTAACTTTTTCTCTCTCATCTCGCACTGCATTTCTTAAATCCCTTTCAATGCAGCCAACGTTTTTATGTCCACCAGCTTGTATCTTGAATAGTGCAAATTGCTGATATAAAGGAATGTCCACATTTTTGAAGTCTTGTATCAGATTCTTTTTTGCTACCGACATATTACGATGTGATGGTAATATGTGAACTATACTTGGTGTTGTAGGCGGATGATTGTGTTCCTCTATGAAGGTCTTGACAACATAATGACTTCCATCATGGCTTACGGTTAATTTTGCATTGCACCTGTTCTAATATTCCCGCGGTCTCTTTCCTCAACTTCATTGTTATTTCTCCATGTCTCATCTGTCTCCCCGTCTTTAAAACATACATATCTTTTCCAATTTACCATTTCATTCTTCTTTGTCTCCTTGCTTTTTCTGACACTAAATCTAGCCATACATGCATAATCATTGTAGAACTTGTACACCGCATCTAATGAATCGAATCGTTGCTCGGCTTTTGGTTTCATATCATCTTCAACATCAGGGATATATGCTATCTGAGTATCTCCTCGAAATAACATCAGTTCCTCTTATATAATTTTCATGTTTTCCATGGTGCTTGACTACGTCTTTGAAACTAGTAAAAGATTTTAAAAGAACAATTATAAACAATAATCATTGAACTAAACAATGATAATATAGTATAAGAATAAACAAGGTAACTTTGTTACCTTTCAAAGAGAGCACAGCGAAATACCTGAAGAAATAAACAACTTTGAATATATCTTAATCATTGAACAAAACAATGATAATATAGTATAAGAATAAACAAGGTAACTTTGTTACCTTTCAAAGAGAGCACAACGAAATACCTGAAGAAATAAACAACTTTGACTTCTGAGTGCTAACAGACCATTCCTATGTAACTTTGACTTCAATATAGTTGTTTTGTCTTACTCTTAAATTAGTAGTAAGAAAAGACAGAGAAACGAGAGAAACCATGCATGAGCACTGTGTCTCCTCTTCTCCGGCGAAACTTGTCAGAGTTTTTTTGTTTCCGTCATCTCTGGCGAAACGAGTTTGGTTTAATCTTCAGAGGGTCTTTTGGAAACGACAGAGAAGAGGAGAAGAATTGGGCACGACAGTCTTCCTCTCCGACGATGCAAGTTTGGGTGCTGGTTTGATTTTTTTTTTCTATGTCTGTGAGAAGGATGATGAGTAGAAGTGGAGAAGACGAGAAGGAGAAGGATACTTCTTGGTCTAATAATTGAGTGATTAAAAAATACAAAACACAAGTTTAAGCTTGTTTATTTCTCCACCCTAGGATCTTAGTAAGCCCAGATCTGACGGTTACTGACCAAATCAGTCATGGTCCAGATGAACGGGACTGTCATAACATTACTAGTATGTAATTTGAGACGAAGACGAGTGAGGACAATCACCCCACCAACAATGCACAACTCTTTGTTTCTTTCATATCCTCTTTCAGCTTTGGGAGGGCAAGACCCCCCAGATGCTTGTTAAAATAATGAAATATCTTAAGCAGTTGAGGAAGGAGCCACTAGGTACACAAAGCAAACTAGTGTTTTTGCATTTCCTAACAAAAGAGATCGAGTGTTAGCTTATATACTTTGTAGATCCGTTACTCGATCTCCTACGGATGGATGCAATGCTAATACAAATTGTACTCAGAGAAAGCTGCATGCAGTAGTGAAAGCTTTATATGCTCTAAGCTAGACTATTCTTCCAATCAAGTCTAGAAGTCACTAATGCCCAAAACTGAATAGTGCTCTTGAATAATGAAGGTTATGTGGAACCTACTTCGAGAAATGGAGTCGACCATTTGATGATGCCGTGAAGAATTATTTGTCTGATAACTGTATCAAATCAATAATGAAAGGCCAAAATAATAAGATTCTAGCTAGCTAGTACAATATTCAACTATATTAATCTAGGACAGTCATCTTTTTTAATATGTTTTGTAGTAACCATGACTTGTCCAGGTAGCTTAGTTTATCCTGAATATGTTGTGAGAATCTGACTTTATAAGCCAGTTTTTGAGTTTTAAATCAATGGTGATATATGATACGAAGCATTTTGTTTCCAGTGGCACGAGAGTTTGGACATTTCTTAGGACAAACCACTTTTTCTGGGTAAAAAGGTGGATCATGACTCATGAGTTCAAGTGCACAATATGTATGTTTGGTATGCTGTACAAATTGAACCTTTGCCCGTGATCATCTGGTGGGCGTGTTGGGATTCAATTATACAATCTGGTTTAGGTGGTTCTTCATCGAGAATTCTTGCATAGAATCGTTGTATATGACTACGTAAAATGTGTCGGATCACGGTGAATGAATGGCAGATGAAGCTTTGCCTTTCATAAGCAACAGGCTATAGCCATCATTTCTGGTACTAAGATATCTTTGCTAAATAGCCATGCCCAACCAAGGTTCTCAATGTTGCTGTTACTCAGATACCCTCTGTGTAGGCCACTGACCACTTGGAAAAGTATGATTGCTGCTAACGCATTTAACTATAACAAAGGGTTCAGACTAAAAGTCTACTGAAGAATACCCTTTACAAAAGAAAAAAAAAATTAAGAAAATTTGGTGATAGTTTGATGCAATTTCTGATTATTCTCTATAGTTGCAGGGCCAAATTTTTTGTTATATGGAGCATTAACTATGAAGGACGTTCCCTTGAGAACTTAAAGTTTGTGTCTTGGTCTTCATTACTTGAGAAATATGATCTGATTTTCTTCTGTGGTAAATTGCTGGATTGTAATTCCTCAAGTTTGTGACATGGTTCTAAATGCTTGTTTGTAAATTTGATTGGCATTTGTTTCCTTAGGGGTAACTTATAAGAGCAGGCTGGGCAGCTGTGCTCAGCCTTCATGTTGTAGAGTACTATCAGTGCTTTTAGTTTATAGTGGTTGCTTGCTAGTTGAAGTAGCTCAAATGCCCCATTTGTTCCCCTACAATTTGATAAAATAAAGACTGGATTTCATGAAATGTCAAATGGATGCTTACATGTTATAATTGGCAGGCTGCTAGGCTTTTGGGTCCAGCAAGATTCGACGCTTCAAAGCTAAAGGTTGAGTTTATGGGAGAAGGGATGAACAACTATGTTGCAATCATCCCAAGAACTTACATCCTATCTCATTGTGACTTCACAGCTAACTTGACCTTAACAATCTCCATTGTCATCAACCTTGAACAAGTCTGCTTTCTATGTGTTTCCCCACATGGTTTTGAAATTTTTTTTTGATTCATGCTGTGACAAGTTATAAGAACTTCCAATGCAGTTAAAAGGATGGTACAGCAAGGATGATGTTGTTGCAGAGTGGAAAAGGGTGAATGGTGAAATGTGTCTGCATATCCATTGCTATGTGAGCGGTCTCAATCTCTTGCTAGACCTGGCAGCGGAGTTCAGATATCACATATTTTCCAAAGAAATGCCTTTGGTAAGTTTTCTTTATGATTGTAGTTGCAATGTCCTTCTCTATTACAAAGGAAAATATATTTAGGACTTACCAAAGGCATTTCTTTGGAAAATATGTGATATCTGAACTCTGCTGCCAGGTCTAGCAAGAGATTGAGACCGCTCACATAGCAATGGATATGCAGACACATTTCACCATTCACCCTTTTCCACTCTGCAACAACATCATCCTTGTTGTACCATCCTTTTAACTGCATTGGAAGTTCTTATAACTTGTCACAGCAAGAATCAAAACAAATTTTCAAAACCATGTGGGGAAACACATAGAAAGCAGACTTGTTCAAGGTTGATGACAATGGAGATTGTTAAGGTCAAGTTAGCTGTGAAGTCACAATGAGATAGGATGTAAGTTCTTGGGAGCAAGGATGATGTTGTTGCAGAGTGGAAAAGGGTGAATGGTGAAATGTGTCTGCATATCCATTGCTATGTGAGAGGTCTCAATCTCTTGCTAGACCCGGCAGCAGAGTTCAGATATCACATATTTTCCAAAGAAATGCCTTTGGTAAGTTTTCTTTATGATTGTAGTTGCAATGTCCTTCTCTATTACAAAGGAAAATATATTTAGGACTAAAGAATATGAACTCACTAAATCCCCTGCAGTTCTTTTTATACACTGTTGATTCTAAAAGACATTCTGGTGACTTAATCTATGATATGACCCCTACAGGTACTGAAAGCTGTGCTACATGGAGACTCGCCACTTTTCATAGAGCATCCAGAGCTACGTGATGCTTTAGTTCGGGTTTATTTTCATTCTAGTCTGAAGAAGTACAATAGAATTGAATGCTGGGGGCCTCTCAAGGACGCTGTAGAGGTAAAACAAAAACCTGTTCATGTAAAAATCTGGCACACACTCAAATATGCATTTGTTGCATCTTATAAAAGGGATTAGCAACATTTTAGTTCGTGAAAACTTGTTATCAACTCCAGCTGCTTCCTTTGGCTATCCCAAAAACTATAGTGCAATTATATATAAAAGGTACATTGGAAGCTTATTTTGATGTGAATTGATGAGCTGATTTTGTTAATTTTATATATCTGCAGGAAATACCAAGGGATCACAGTCAAGGAGTAATTGCATCTATCGATCCCCTCCGTCCTCCAGACAAGTGGGCAAGGCCAAAAACCGTATGTCAAGTTCTATTTGCATTCCTTCTTTGAGGTCCATTGCATATAAAACAAAATCAGTGCAATTTTCCACCTCTGAGGCTCCACAACTGCAACTGCTAAAGCTAGAAGCTAATAATGAATCGGCTTTCATGAGTAAAATTCTTTTAAGTAGACAAAGGCCAAAAATCTCATTTTTTCAAGAGTTGTGTGGACATACAACTGGAAATATTCGTTTACAATTCTTCTGCAGCTAAGACCAACTTGTTCATCTGTTGATCAATGGTCAATGTGATTTGCTTCTTGATTTTTTTTTTTCCATACTTGTTAGTGCCGAGGCGGTAGCATTGCAATTTTCAGAGGTTTCAATTCATTCATACATACATACCGGTTAACCAAATGGAGCCATTCACATGACTGTAGCAACTCTTTCATTAACCACGTTAACAACTATAGTCTCTCCTGTCGAAGCATGGAAGGGCCGAAGGCCACACAAGTTTCCCAATTCATTTAGGAAAGCTAGCTTTCCCTGCCCAAGCATACTATGAAATACGAATCCCTATTGCAGTAGTTTTCCTATTCCAAACCAGAATAGGAATATCCACGTGCAGACACATAGTATAAATAGGGGGCAGGGGCAAGGCTTATTCTCATCCCAAATCTTCTAAAGCCTTTGAAAGCTCAAAATTCTAAAGCCAAACAAACTCTCAAACCCAAGAACCATGTCGACTGAGAACAAGAAGATGTTGACCCTGAAGAGTGAGGACGGAGAGGTATTCGAGATTGAAGAAACTGTTGCTGTTCAGTCACAGACCATCAAGCACATGGTGGAGGATGACTGCGCTGACAACGCCATCCCCTTGCCCAACGTGAAAGGCCCCATTCTTGCCAGGGTCATCGAGTACCTAAAGAAGCACGTTGCTGATGCTGAGGACAATAAGGAAAGCAAGAAAGAAGATGTGGAGTCTCTCAAGGAATTCGACGATGAATTCCTCAAGGTGGACCAGAGCGTGCTGTTTGATCTGATATTGGCAGCCAACTATCTGAACATCAAGGAGCTGTTGGACTTGACATGTCAGGCTGTAGCGGACATGATCAAGGGAAAGACTCCCGAACAGATTCGCAAGACTTTCAACATCAAGAATGACTTCACCCCTGAGGAAGAAGAGGAGGTTCGAAGGGAGAACCAATGGGCTTTTGAGTGAAGCAGCAACAAACATTTGATATTTTTTTTCATATACTTTTTTTAATAATTGAAGCAGTTCTTGTTTCTTAGAACTCAGTTACCAATATGTACTGATTTTATTATGTAATGAAGTTTATTATCATATATGTGCTCCCTTGTCTTTCAAGCTAATCATGGTCTTTGTTTGATCATCTTATTCATAAAGTCTCAATGCACTGAATTTCTCCTAATAAGCAAAGGAAACATCAATAATCAATTTTGTGAAAGATATAGAAACAAAAACAGGCATACGAAGCCAAAATTATATGCCCTTTCAGAGTTTCATGAATAAAATGTTGGCTAGTTCTATATCTTGTCCACAGTAGTCATGATCTCAGCTTATGAACTATGCATGTTATCATCTTTGGGTTCTTGGTAGTATTGGAAATAGAAGCCACGGTAGTTTTTCCGGTTTTTGTACAACCTTGTCCTTGACTTATTGATGAGGCTTCAATTTGAAACAAATGACTTCAATTTATGTGTGAGCTTAAAAAGTTATAGCAGCTGGGTCTGATGGTTGTCAACGTAGTCCTCAGATGATCTATTCCCTTCTGTTGCATATCTGCGTTCAAAACCTTCATGCATTGCAAAAATCCAGGTAATCGGATCTTCATAAAAGAGATTGTGGCAATGGGTTGTTCTTGAGTGTTAACCTTGATCCATTGATCACAAGGAACTTAACACATAAGATAAATAGATACAATAGAATCAAACAAAGTATAACACAACTAAGCAAATATACTAACTAGAGTTCTTAAGGGAATTCAACAAACCTGAATTCGAGGCCATTGATATTCCAAACTCCGATCTTGTACACAACACTCTATTCTATATCTATATGGGACTAGACTTTTAGCAACTAGTGAATATAGTGTGTGTAGGGACCAGGTTTATATAGGATTCAACTAAGGCTTAGGCTCCTCCCATAAAGGAAACCAATTAGTAATAGAATCACATATATCCTTGATTTGTATATCATTTATATCCTTGATCGATCACCTCAATCAATCAACTCAATTAGAGTTCAATTGGATCAATCATTATATAATTCAGATCCCTAACTTATGCATTTGAGACATTGTGTATAAGTTAATCCGGAATTCCAATTACATGATTTCCCATTACTTATTCTGCTAGTAATGCTAAGTTGTTGTTTACCTTAAAAACTTCAATGATATGTCCATATCAAGCTTACATTCTCCCATTTAAACATATCATGGAGTTCATGCAGCAAGAATACCAAAATATCAGATATAGTAATTAGTTCCTTAGTACACATGTGAAAATCAAGAATAGAAAAAAATCTGATACAAGGTTCTGTCAATCTACAGCCAAAACATAGAGCTATGAAAGAACCTCACCTCAACAGAAGAGAGGACTTGCATAACTACTAATGAGCCAATTGCAAATCACATGAACCGCCAACTATGATATACCTGTAATAGCATTAAGTTTCCAGAATGTATCAACTTATGTCTCAATGCCATGATCCTCAAGAAACACAGAATCTTTAATCAAAATATGTTTTATGTGTTTCTCAACTTTATTTTTCTGTAGAAGTACCTCACATTGTTTCATCAATACAAAACAATCAAAACTTGTCAAGTAGCTACTATATGTATACATAACATATAAGGATCCAACATATTACTCAAATGAAAATAAAACAATATTCAAATGAGCAAATCCAAAAGCTGCAGCAGATCAAGACCAGCTAAATTAGACTGGACTTTTATTTCATATAATTTGAACATCATAATCAACATCCATGTAGTTCAAAACTTTATTGCAAAGCATACAGCAAAAGTACAGATTAGAAATAAAAGAAACAATGGTAACTCCCACTGTTTTCAACAATCAAAATTAGCCAAAACTCCAATGCTGGCAGCATGCTTATTAAAAGGAACATTTGGTAAGGCCTTAGTAAGGAACATTTGGTAAGCCCTTAGTGAAGGGGTCTGCTAACTGAAATAGAGTGCCAATGTTTACAACCTCTACCTCTTTACGTTTCACTCTCTGTCTAACACAAATTCTTTAAATCAATGTGCTTGGAATTTGTAGACCTCTTGTTATTTTTAGTGAAATGCACAGCAGCTGTATTGTCACAAAAAATCTTCAAGGGCCTAGAAACTATAGAATCTAGAACCTTGGTCTCCAAAAGAAAATTCTTGAGCCAAAGACCTTGGCACAAACCCTCATAGATCGCAATGTACTCAGCTTGCATTGTTGATGTTGCTATCAGTCCTTGCTTCACACTTTTCCAAGCTATTGCTCCTCCACCAAGAACAAAAACATACCCTGAAGTGGATTTGTTTAAATATAGATAATTTCCAGCAAAGTCAGAATCTGTGTACCCTGTGAGTTCTAAGTCTTCAACTCTTCTATAAACCAACATGTGACTCTTTGTTTTTTTTGCAAATACCTGAGAACCTTCTTTGCAGCAATCAAGTGAGCCATTCCCGGATTTGACTGAAACCTAGCCAACATCCCAACAGCAAAGGCGATATCAGGTCTGGTGCACACTTTTGCATACATTAAACTGCCAACAACTCCAGAGTAAGGCTTGTTCTTCATTTCTTGTTTTTCGAAGTCGGATATTGGTGAGTCAAGTTTAGCCAACTTATCACCCTTGTTCACTGGCACATCATTTCCAGAACAATTCTGCATGTGAAACTTTGATGCAGCCTGCATTGTAGACAACTATCTCTTTCGTCTGGATGGTCGAAAGAGCAAGGGTCGTAACTGATATGTTAAATGCATTTAATGTTTTGTCTTAATTAGCTGAGTCTTTTATTTTCCTCTAAATCAGTTGTGGTTTACTGGAAGCTTTAAAGCTTCTGTAACTGATTTAGATTTCTGTTTAAAAGCTATGGTATAGCTTTTGGTATGTAGTTTTTGGAGATTAAAATAAACAGAGAAACTTTCTCTTCTATCAACTTGGTATTCCTTAGGAATCAACAAGGCATAGTTCTCTTATCCTTGGCTATTCTCTTCTGTGAGAATCAACAAGAGTAAGAATCAACTCTATTTCATAGAGTTTGTCATCTTTCCTATCACGCACGCTGTCAGTTGGTATCCAGAGCTCAGGCCATTATGCCTCCAAGGAGGGGACGTGGAGGAGCGACTCAGGGACATGGCAACGATGAAGAGGTTGAGCGTTTGGCTCAACAAGTTGAGCGCCTCACCCAACAGGTGGAGGCCTTAGTTGTTAAACAACAACATGATGAAGATGAATTTGATGACGAAATCAATCCTTTCAGTGAAGAAGGTGAGAGAGGAGAGCGGAGGCTGGTTCAGAATGTTGATACAAGGCGATGGGAGACGGGCATGAGGATTGACATTCCTGAATTCCACGGCAGTCTTCAGCCTGAGAAATTCGTGGATTGGCTAAATTCTGTGGAGGAGGTTTTGGAGTTCAAGGGGGTTCCTGAAGACAGAATAATGTCACTTGTAGCTACCAGATTTCGTGGGCGTGCCTCAGCTTGGTGGCGACAATTGAAAGCAACTCGTTCGCGACAAGGCAAAAATAAGATCACAGTGTGGGAGAAAATGAAGAAGCACATGCGCAGCTCTTTCCTACCACCTAACTACTCTAGGTTGATCTATCAGCAGCTGCAAAATCTGAAGCAAGGAAACCGAACAGTGACGGAGTATACCACCGAATTCTATCATTTGATAGCTCGTTGCGACCTTGGGGAAACGGATGAGCAGCTGGTGTCAAGGTATATTGGAGGTCTCCGTACCGAGTTTCAAGATACATTAAATTTGCTAGATCCATTTACTGTGGCAGAAGCACAACAACTAGCCCTACAGTTGGAGAAGCAAATCGCTCGAAAAACAGGCAGAGGTGGGACCTGGTCCCCTAGCAGTCCAAGTAATCGAGGTGCTGTCAGCAACTCAACCCCTAGTCGCACACCAGCTTCACAAGTTCAGAATGTGAAACCGCACATGAGCGAACCTCCAGCCAAAATACAAGATGTGGGGGTTGGACGTACTGGAACTCGCTGTTTCAAATGTGGTGAGTCTAGACACCGGATGGCTGATTGCAAGAAAGAAGGAAGGGCTGGTAAGGGCTTGTTCATTGAGAATGAAGAAAATTCACTACAAGAGTATACTGATTTCGCACAGGCTCCTATCTATGATGACTATGGTGGGGATGATGATGTTTATGAGGAGTTTGTGAAGGGTGATGAAGGGCCGATGCTTGTTGTACAAAGGGCATGTTTTACCCCTCGAGAAGTAGAAGGTAGTGATGGGTGGCTTCGCAATAATATTTTTCAGTCCACTTGTACAATTGGTGGAAAGGTGTGTAGGTTGGTAATAGACCCAGGCAGCTGCGAAAATGTTATCTCTGAGGAAGCAGTTACCAAGCTATGCTTGGAGACACAACAACACCCTCATCCATATAAGCTTTCATGGCTGCAGAAGGCTAATGATGTGAAAGTTTCAAAGAGGGCTCTTGTTCCTTTCTCTATTGGTACAAGCTACAAAGATAAGGTGTGGTGTGATGTCGTGCCGATGGATGCTTGCCATATTCTTTTGGGACGACCATGGGAGTATGATAGACATGTGACACATGATGGACGGAAGAACACATACAGCTTCATGTTCAATAATACTAAAATCACTCTCCTTCCAACTCGGGAACAAGTCCCAAAGCCAACCCATGGAAAGTCTTCGATGATTTTATTATCAATGAAGAAATTCGTGGGAGAAATTCATGAAACCGAGGTGGTCTACTTGTTGGTTGGTAAAGAGAAATCCAGTGATTTATCTCCTGTCCCTGTCCCTGTACAAGCTTTACTAGAGGAGTTTCAAGATGTCTTTCCTGAAGAAATGCCGGCAGGACTGCCACCTTCTCGTAACATCCAACACAGAATTGATTTGGTCCCTGGAGCAGCCTTACCAAATAAGGCGCATTATCGAATGAGCCCCAAAGAACATGAAGAACTGAGACGACAAGTAGAGGAGTTATTGGCAAGAGGATACATCAGGGAAAGCATGAGTCCTTGTTCAGTTCCGGCCTTAATTACGCCAAAAAAAGATGGGACATGGCGCATGTGTATAGACAGCAGAGCCATTAATAAAATCACGGTACGTTACCGTTTTCCCATTCCTCGTTTGGATGACTTGCTAGATCAATTGTCAGGTGCTACTGTTTTCAGCAAGTTAGACCTTAAAAGTGGGTATCACCAAATTCGGATCAAATATGGGGACGAGTGGAAAACAGCCTTTAAAACTCGTGAAGGCTTATACGAATGGTTGGTCATGCCTTTTGGCCTCTCTAATGCTCCTAGTACTTTTATGCGGGCGATGAATGAGTTGCTTCGACGGTTTATTGGAAAGTGTGTGGTGGTTGATCGGTTTTCAAAAATGACACACTTTATTCCTTGTAAGAAGACCACAGATGCTGTTAATGTGGCACTGCTTTTCTTTCAGGAGGTATATCGACTTCATGGATTGCCAAAATCCATTGTTTCTGACAGAGACACTAAGTTTATTAGCCATTTTTTTCGGTGCTTGTGGAAGCTTGTCAACACAAAACTTAATTACAGCAGTGCCTATCACCCTCAAACCGATGGACAAACTGAAGTTGTCAACCGGTCGCTTGGTAATCTGCTGCGGAGTTTGGTAGGAGACAATCTCAAGTCTTGGGATCAGAAGTTAAGTCAGGCTGAATTTGCTTTCAACCATTCTGTCAACCGGAGCACTGGATTCAGCCCGTTCTTCATCACTTATGGCTATAACCCAAGGTCGCCTCTAGACCTTGCTCCTACTCCGAACCTGCAGCATGCGTGAAGGCTGAAGATTTTGTGGCTAACCTCCAACAAATCCATACCACAACAAGGCAGCGACTTGAGGACGCCAATACAAAGTATAAGCAAGCAGCTGATTTGAAACGGCGACATGTGGAATTTGAGGTTGGTGATTTTGTATGGGCAGTGTTGACAAAAGATCGGTTTTCAGTTGGGGAGTACAGCAAGTTGGTTGCCAGAAAGGTTGGACCTGTGCAAGTTATAGAGAAGATAAATCCGAATGCATATCGTTTGAAGCTTCCCAGTCACATCCGCACTGCTGATGTGTTCAATGTTAAGCATCTATCACCTTACCGTGGTGACAATAGTGAGGAAGAAGAAGTCAATTCGAGAGTGAATTTTTCGCACCCTGGGGAGGATGATACAGCCTGCATTGCAGACAACTATCTCTTTCGTCTGGATGGTCGAAAGAGCAAGGGTCGTAACTGATATGTTAAATGCATTTAATGTTTTGTCTTAATTAGCTGAGTCTTTTATTTTCCTCTAAATCAGTTGTGGTTTACTGGAAGCTTTAAAGCTTCTGTAACTGATTTAGATTTCTGTTTAAAAGCTATGGTATAGCTTTTGGTATGCAGTTTTTGGAGATTAAAATAACCAGAGAAACTTTCTCTTCTATCAACTTGGTATTCCTTAGGAATCAACAAGGCATAGTTCTCTTATCCTTGGCTATTCTCTTCTGTGAGAATCAACAAGAGTAAGAATCAACTCTATTTTATAGAGTTTGTCATCTTTCCTATCACGCACGCTGTCAAACTTCTTCAAAACTCCCGTGATATAACTCTGTTGAGATAAACCAAGTAAGCGTCTCTTTCTATCCCTTTTTATCTCAATCCCTAACACATATGAAGCTTCACCAAGGTCTTTCATGTCAAAATTCATTGACAAAAATTTCTTGGTCTCATTCAAAAAAGCAAGATTGCTGCTTGCCAACAATATGTCATCGACATACAACACCAGAAAAATAAATTGGCTCGCACTGATCTTCATGTACACACACTCATCAGCCATATTCTTAACAAAACCAAAAGAACTAACAACATAATTAAATTTCAAGAACCATTGTCTTGAGGCCTGTTTCAATCCATAAATGGATTTGTTTAACTTGCACACCAGATGCTCAGTCTCAGGTGCAATAAAACCCTCAGGTTTTTTCATGTATATATTCTCCTCTATATCACCATTTAGGAAGGCAGTCTTCACATCCATTTGGTGCAGCTCCATGTCAAAATGAGCCACAAAAGCCATGATTAATCTAAAAGCATCTTTGCTTGAAACAGGTGAAAAAGTCTCATTGTAATCAATTCCCTCCTTCTGTGTAAAACCTTTGGCAACTAATCTTGCCTTGTATCTTTCAACTATTCCATCTACACGTTTTTCAGTCTTGAATACCCACTTGCAGCCAATTGCCTTGTGCTTTCCAGCTGGCTCAACTAACTCCCACACATTATTTCCACTCATGGATTTCATCTCTGCCTCCATTGCTTCTCCCCACTCTTGAGCTTTTTCACTTTGTAATGCTTCTCTATAGCTGAGTGGAACGTCATCTTCTCCAAAGTCAATCTCAGCTTCTTGCAAATAAACAACAAAATCATCTGTGTTTATTGCACTTCTTCTCACTCTTTCAGATCTTCTTAGTGGTTGTGCTGCAGGTTGTGGTGGAATCTCAGCTTCTACTTGGGTTAACTGATCTACTTGCTCCTCAGGTTCCTGCTCAACTTCTTATTCTTGCGGATCATTGTCAAAAACAAGACCATTGTCTTGTGAAGCTGGTTCAGCCATAGCTGGGTTTTGTATCTGTGTATGTGGCAAAGGCAAAACTATATCTGGTATGCTACTACATTTTTCATGAGTAACAACATCATCTGAAGCTTCTTCACAGTCAAAAACATACTCTTCTACAGATTTATTCTCACTTATTTCATCATAGAAAATAGCTTTGTTCGTTTCAATGATTCTAGTGTTGTGTGAGGGACAGTAGAATTTGGAGCCTTTGGACTTTTTAGGATATCTAATGAATGAGCCACTCACTATCCTGCTATCAAGTTTACCCAACTTCAGATTATAAGCTTTCGCTTCAGCCTTACAACCCCATACATGCAAATGATGAAAACTCGGCTTTCTGTTGCACCAAATTTCAAATGGGGTACTGGTTATGGCTTTGCTAGGTGTTCTATTTGTGAGGTAGTTTGCTGTTTTCAATGCCTCACTCCATAAGTATTTCGGAAGACCAGAAGCACACATCATGCTTCTAATCATATTTTGGTAAGTCATATTTCTTCTCTCAACCACTCCATTTTGTTGGGGTGTACCAAGTGTAGTATATTGGGATACAATCCCATTCTCTTGCAAATATCTTGCAAATATCTTGCAAAAGGCCCCATATATTGCCCACTTTCATCATACCTCCCAAAGAACTCTCCCCCTCTATCAAACCTCACAATCTTAATCACCTTATCCAACTATTTCTCAACTTCTGCTCTAAAGATCTTAAACTTTTCTAGGGACTGGCTTCTATCATTCATGAGGTATACATAGCAATATCTACTAAAATCATCAATAAATGTTATGAAATATTTATTTCCACAGATAGTTACATCTTTGTAAGGTCCACTAATGTCTGTATGTATGATTTCCAAAACATTTTGGCTTCTAGATGACCCTTTCTTGTTACTTGTGGTTAACTTACCCTTTATGCAATCAACACAAGTTTCAAAATCTGTGTAATCCAAGTTTGGCAGAAGGCTTTGTTTTAATAAAATTTTCATTCTCTTAAGAAAAATGTGGCCAAGTCTTTTATGCCACAGAATAGAAGAATTTTCAGAAAATGATAGGAGCACAAAATGCTACATTTATAATGTATTTCCGACCCTATTTAGCTATGTAATTCCTTTAACAATATTCATATTAACTAAATGTGTTTTTAGGTCATAAATAAAGTCGAGGAGCTCAAAAGAGACAAAAGAGGAGAAATCTTGAAGGAAAATGAATCCATGTTGTGCAAGGAAAAAAATCAGAAAATCCGCCATAAATCGTCAGTCAATTTCGACAGAATATTGTGATCAGCCCACAACGATCCAGGAGATGTATCATATATCAATGGAAATCTACAAGAGTCTACTTTCCAGAAATTTTTATGGATCATCAATATCTATTTTGGAGAAGAAGTTATGACAGTTTAAGTGGCCGAAGGTCAGTTTGCCCGAATTTCTGATTTGGACCAAAACTTCTATTTCGAGGTCCATACCACATTGGCATGCCCATGGACGAGTTTTGAGGGTTTTATAACCCTAATCACAGCAGAAAAGAAGGGAGGATGAAAAGAAGGGAGGGACGTGAAGAGATTAGAGAAGGCCAACGATCTCACATCATGAGAACCTCCATAGTTGCAGACTCGCACAAGGAAGCCGCCAAGCCATCATCGATCTTTCCATCATCCACGGTTTACTTTTCCTTTGTCATCTTTTATTCTCCTTGTGTGACTTTGCAGCCATGTGTGGTTGATTTCTCTTAGTTAAGGGCAAGGTTTGAATCCCCAAAAATGTTTTAGATATTGTTTTGAACCTTGGTTTCAAATTATTGAGTCTTTCAAATTGTTTATTTGGTTTTGGTTTATGGGGAACTAAAAGGGTCTTTCAAATTATTGAGTCTTTCAATTTGGATTTTATAACGATACCCTTATTTGCTTTATACTACAATTGACACAAAAATGTTTTTAATTGAAACGTCCGGTTTCGGTCGCTATCAGAAAACTTTTTTTAATTCCAGCAGTCTTATCCATCTTTTCAAATGATTCTAAAAGCAAAACATTTTTATCTTTTGGATATGAACAAAGCAACTAAATATAATCACCAATGAGCACACCAGAGCCAATGTAATTTGAATGGAGAGAGATTTTTATTTCATTAATACTAAGTAGAAAACAATCACCAGTTCTCATTAAAAGACTAACAGAAACAAGTTTCTTTTTAAAAGAATGAATATAGAAAACATTATTCAAATCAACAAAAATACCATAACCCAAATCTAATCGAACTACCCCAATTGCTTTAACAGCTACTCTCTGACCATTTTTGACACAAACCCGCTGCTCACTCTCTCTTGGTTCCCTCCAACTTAGAAACCCCTGCATGGAATTAGAAACATGTATTGATGAACCACTATCAAGCCACCAGGAATCTGGTGAAACATTTATTAAATTAATTTCAATAGATAAGACTGTAATTACCTATCCTCTTAAGCCAGTCATTATACTTAGGGCACTCTCTCTTCATGTGACCATCTCGCTTGCAAAAGAAACACTTAAAGAAGTGTTCTTCTTGGGTTTCAGGGAAGGGATAAGTTTGGTACCTAAAGTACTAGGCTTGAAAATATCTCAGTAGGTTTCTTCCCTTTGGACCTCCATGCCTTTCCATGGTTCTTCCTCATAAGGTTCATAGTCACATCATTCCTATGATATTCCTCCTCCTGCACACAAATGGCAATGAGCTCATTGAGAGACCATTTGTCCTTTTGAGTGTGATACGCTGTCTTCAGCTGGCCAAATTTTTGAGGCAGTGAGTTCAGTGCTAGATGCACAATGAACTGGTCGTCGATAGCTATCTACAAATCCTTGAGTTTTGCAGCAGTCTCTATCATTTTCATAATGTGCTCCCTTATCTCACCAGAACCACCATATTTCATGGTGATTAGAGAGTCCAAAAGCTGACATGTTTCAGCCTTTTGGTTCTCTTGGTACATCTGTGCAATCCTATCCAGGTACTCTTTAGTTGTGCCTTCATCCGAGACACTTCCTCTAACCGCGTCACTCATGGTTTGTTTCATAATAAGCTTTGTCATTCTATTAGCTCTCTGCCACTCATGTGCATGAGCTCTAACAAGGTCCTCTGTGTCATCAGTGATGGGTGCAGGTGCATCCTCAGTGAAACAAAGGTCAATGTTCAACAGACCTAAATAGATCTCAATGTCTGAGCTCCACTTCTTAAAATTTGAACCAGTCAGTGGTTCAATGGTAGCCAAGCTAACAACTGAGTTGCCCAAAACTGAAAAAATAAAAAGAAAATTTTGCTAAGTCTTTCTGCTTTGCTTATGACCTATGTAGATAAGTCAAAAATAACCAAAAACAACCAACACACAGAAAAACAAACAAAACATTCAACTTTCAACAGATATAGTAATATATATTACAGAATCAAGCCCCTTTAGTTTTTCTCCATATTATGTAATACCTTTAATGGCAAAATAACATAACATGCTTTATTTCCTGTATCACAAAACCAAAATGGATAAAAATGTGTTTTGCTTAGATCAGTCAACACCTTTTTGCAAGAAAAAAAGAACTACGCAACCTGATGCAATTAGATCTATTTCGTCATGTGCTGTTTATGCAAATTAACTACACAGAAAGTTTAAACCTTATTTGTAAGATACAGTTGTGTATTGAGATGCATAAACACAATCTTCCCTGGTCTCTGTGTCCACAAGATTAATGAAAATGCCAGAGACACTTTGCTTTGTGCAACATGTACCTCTGAGACCCTCATTAATCCCAAAACCAGTTGTTGGTAGACCAACTGTACCTGTGATGAAAATTTCAAATAGATGCGTCCAACAAATAGGGAGACAATCTGAATACATAAGCATCATTCAATAATCATCACAAGCAATATCATATCAATCAACATCACTGATCAATCTACAGAATTTCCAGTCCATGAGCAAATATCAAAACTGAACTATAATAATATAATTCTGCAATTTAGCACCATTCCATCATCTACTCATTCCATACGTGCTATGATTGTGATCAAAATATTGAAAATCGACAAAATTTATAAGGGTAATTTGAAAACTGACCCGATCGCTCCCGCGCTGCACATAACACGTTAGCGGAAGCAAATAATTCATAGCAGCATATAATCGAAGTGTTTCGAAAGCAAAGCAATATACCAATTCAATGCAAAAATCAGAAATCAAAGATATTCCTTTTGAAACAAAGGAGAACCCTAAGCGTCAATATGTTTTTCCATAAAACATGGACACGGAAAAGTGATTGCTCTCTTGTAAACATATGGGCTTGGGCTTGGGCTTGAGCATTTGTAGAATTAGGGCAAGCCTCGACAAAAATGTCTTGGCCCAACCAAGTGTATATGTGCATATGTATTTGATTTCATCAAATAAAAAAAAAAACATACGATCTAAGTTCTTGTGTGTGTGGCTCTGATACCACATGTTAACCTTGATCCATTGATCATAAGGAACTTAACACACAAGATAAATAGATACATTAGAATCAAACAAAGTATAACACAACTAAGCAAATATACTAACTAGAGTTCTTAAGGGAATTCAACAAACCTGAATTCGAGGCCATTGATATTCCAAACTCCAATCTTCTACACAGCACTTTATTCTATATCTATATGGGACTAGACTTTTAGCAACTAGTGAATAGAGTGTGTGTAGGGACCAGGTTTATATAGGATTCAACTAAGGCTTAGGCTCATCCCATAAAGGAAACCAATTAGTAATAGTATCACATATATCCTTGATTTGTATATCATTTATATCCTTGATCAATCACCTCAATCAATCAACTCAATTAGAGTCCAATTGGATCAATCACTATACAATTCAGATCCCTAACTTATGCATTTGATATATTGTGTATAAGTTAATCCGGAATTCCAATTACATGATTTCCCATTACTTATTCTGCTAGTAATGGTAAGTTGTTGTTTACCTTAAGAACTTCAATGATATGTCCATATCAAGCTTACATTGAGCAATAGTGGAGAATCGATCAAAGTATTGTGTGCAACAGTGCAACTATCTTGCATTCCTCTTAGTGATTTCGTACTAAGATTCAATTGAGAGTCTGTAGGATTTTTTTTGTATTTGAAAAGTCTATAGGTATTCAATTCCGATTTTTAAAAGTCGTTCAAAATTTGTTGGTATTCAGTCAAGACTTTAAAATATCCATGCAAATTTGGTGGTATTCAAAAGTTAATCAACTTTGAAGGATTCTACTCTATGCTCGACTTTGTAGGATTCTGAGGTGCTGGGAAATCCGGCCTCCAGAGGTGAAATTTTCACATATTTTGTTTCTCTCATTCTGAAGATGAAACGTTGACGCCCTAAGATGAAGACGACTGGCCTTGACAAACCACGACCTTAACGTTTCTCTGTTCTCTAATAACGAAGGTTACTTTCTCATTCCGATTTGATCTTCGTTGTTGTGGATTTAGGGTTTAGATTTATTGATTGATAGCTGGAGCTTATACCTTCTTCAATGTTTTCCATATTTGAGAGCATTGTTCAGTAATGAAAAAAGATAACACTCTGCTTGTTTAGATCAATAAGCGACAGAAGCTATATCAGAGAGGCTTTTTTTTCTTTCTTTTTTTTCTGTAGAAAGAGTCATGTTTTTAGTATGAGAAATTTTAAATACACACCCCTAATCTCTTAATACACACCTCTATTAATTTATGTTTCTATTGAGATTTTATAAGTAAACTAAATGACTAAAACAAACATCTATTATTAAAATTTTAAAAAATTGTTCTAGAAGTATTTGTAGACATATAAAATTTAACGATAATAATAGTCGTTGAATAATCCAAGCAAACACATAGACCCGACAAATTGCATACGTGGCTCGTGAGTCGACAAAATTGGAAAGCCATCGGAAATGACACGTGGCAACGTGGGAATGGTCAGCTGACAACAAAACCTTAAATCCCGATTGAAATCAATTATCAAGTGTCGATTGATGATCAGATATCAATTAAATTAAATTAATTATCAAAACAAAGAAGTCGGACATCCCTAAAGATAATTGGTGATGGTTCGCCAGGGGTCAGGCGAGCTAGATAGTAAAGTTCGCAGGCGAACTAAACTTCGCATAGAAATAAATGAAGGCAAGGTGAACTAGACTTCGCATAGAAATAAATGAAGGCGAGGCGAGATGACTCCGTGCGTGTAGATGTACATGAAGGCGAGGCGAGATGACTCCGCGCGTGTAGATTGACATAAAGGCGAGGCGAGATGGCCCCGCATTGGGAACTTCGCTAAGGAGCTAGTCAGCAGAGTTCACATGCATACAGAAATATATGTTCAAGTTGAGTTGTCCGCGAGGTGGGACCAGAAATCACCACTTGCTTGGAAATCAAGGTTCTACGCTCTTCCTTCCATATCCGCGAGATGGCACGCCCCTTTAATAAGGATCTTGGTCAAAACAGGATATTTAATCCAAAGCGATCTGGGCATATCTAAATCTTAAGATTTGATTATGGTAAAATTAGCAAGTAAATCAATCAATCAAGATTCATTGATTCGATTAAGGAAATATTATTGATTCATTATCTTCATTACATACCATAAGCAGAGGAATGTTAACACTATAAATACCCCCTCTCATATCAAGATGAAGGGGCGAATAAAGGAGCAAAAACAAGGTGGCGAACCAGAGAGGAGAAAAATCACTCCTGCGAGCTCAGAAGTCTCCCAAAACCCTTGAAGAACTATCAAGCTCCCCAAATAGCCAGTTCTTCACCAAATCCAAATCCCCCCTGAAGAACTATCAAGCTCTCCAAATAGCCAGTTCTTCACCAAATCTAAATCCAAATCCCAGATATTCGTTACGTGATCAACCTACGTAAACCTCAAGAACAAGTGTTTGTCACCCTTGAGTTAAACCTATATTCAGAGATAGAATCAGAGGAGTTCACAAAGATTGTAACCTGCATTCGCATTGATAAAATTAAATATTATTCTTTGTACATGTGTCTTTCTGTTATTTGTTGCAGATATTTTCGTGTTTACAAAATTGGCACGCCTAGTGGGACGACTTTGCCTCTCATCTCCTTCTCCGCAAGAAAGTTCAAATCCATTCGAAGCAATGGCCTCCAAGAACACCCAGGTCATCTCGACAAAGAAATCCAAACCAACGACCTCGAGGTCAAGCAGCGAATCCTCTAGTCATGTCACCCGTGGCATGGCAAGGAATCAACCCATAACATTCATGGCTCTGCCTTCCAAGCCTCGCGAACCAATCATCACCTTGGCGAATCTCAAGGAGAACAAGCGTGCCTCGCGAAGTGAAGACAAGGAAACTCCAAAAAAATCAAAGGAGCGGTCGTTCTCACCTGCCTCGGATGATGAATCAAGCACGGCTTCATACCATAGGAGTCCAAATAATGATGAAGACAACACGTATGCTATGCCAGCGGATCATTCATCACAACTTATCCCCATGTAAGTCATGGTGACAGGCGCGTCCACCATTGAAGAGCAAATAGCCAATTTGATGGGAGCAGTTGAGAAGCTCACCAAAACAATAGAGGAAAAAGACATGCAAATTGCTGAGCTTTATAGCAGGCTTAAAAGTTAAGATGAAGAAAAGAAACACAAGGTGGGTGAGAGCTCCAAGAGCGATGACAAAGACGATGATGGCTCGCTTGGATCTATGTCCTTTCAGCAATTACAAGACATCATTACCAACTCCATCAGAGCTCAATATGGAGGTCCTTCTCGTGATTCTCTCACCTACTCTAAACTCTACACCAAAAGAATCAATAGTCTAAGGATGCCGTTGGGATACCAGCCGCCAAAATTCTAGTAGTTCGAAAGGAAGGGCAATCCAAAGCAACATGTTGCTCATTTCATTGAAACCTGTAATAACACTGGGACGGAGGGTGACCAACTTGTCAAACAATTCATTCCCTCTTTGAAAGAGAATGCGTTTGAGTGGTACACGGATTTAGAGCCCGAGTCCATCGACAGTTGGGACCAAATGGAACGCGAATTCCTAAACCGCTTCTACAGTACAAGACGTACTGTGGGCATGATGGAACTCACCAACACGAAACAATGGAGAGACGAACCAGCAATTGACTTTATCAACAGGTGGCGCTCGCTAAATCTTGATTGCAAAGATCGCTTGTCAGAAACATCTGCAGTTGAAATGTGCATCCAAGGCATGCATTTTGATGTGTTGTACATTCTCTAAGGTATCAAGCCTCAAACCTTTGAAGAATTGGCTACGTGAGCGCATGATATGGAGTTGAGTCTAGCTAGCCACAAGGGTAAGAAAGAGCCCGTTAGTGACCAACGAAAAGATAAAGTTTTCAGCAGCAAGGTTGACAAGGTTGTTAAAAGGCCTACAAAGGAGTCGATGACTTTGAATGTTGCTCAAATCAAAATCTCCACACGAGACAAGAGGGAGATTAAGAAAGCAAAACCAACTCAAACCTACGAGAGGAGGAAACGCTCATTGACTGAGTGGGAGCAAAAGACTTACCCATTCCCAGATTCCGACGTGGCGGGCATGCTGGAGGATTTTCTTGAGAACAAGGTGATAAAACTTCCAGAATGCAAACGTCCAGAATAAATGCATCGGGTCAACAATCTGAAGTATTGCAAGTTTCATCGCATCATCAACCACCAGTCGAGAAGTGCTTTGTTTTGAAAGATTTGATTATGAAACTTGCCAGACAAGGAAGGATCGAGCTGGAAAGAGGTAGAACTTCAGTGCTTGCATGATAGTTAAATTTGATGATCTCTATTGCTCGATTTATGTCTATGAATAATGAGAGTTTCCCTAGCCTTGTAGTGAAATAATGGTTCAGTTTATGGATTTTAAGCGTGGTGCTTGCATTGTTTTTTTTAATTATAGAATATAGATTGTACCTTTGAAGGATTAATGGAGATGGAGTTGCCTTTATGTGTACTCAGAAATCTGCAGAAGGGCAAGGTGTGCAGATGCTTCAATCTACCTTGCAATAACTTCATGCCAGTTGCTCTTGAGTTCCCTCTACACTAGTGGCCTATAGCAGCAAATCTATGTGCATTCTTGTTAGGAGCCACAAAACAAAATGATGTATTGTTGTTGTCTCAGTGTGTACTGATGATCTACACTTTATGACTTATGAGTTTGGACATATATGTAGATCTCATTCTTGTCAATGAAATTTTTTATATGATTATGAAAATAAGAGTATTCAACTTCTAGTCTTTACTCTCGCCATAGTCTTTGCTATCACCACTCAGATCTTTGATATCATCACCAGAACGTGTCTTTACATTGTGTAGGAAGTGATAATATATATGCACATCACCAGACATGTCTTCGTCATAAGCATTGAAGGGAGTGAGTCATGGTAGTTCATCTGTTATTCATAAGAATAATACAGTTATATATAAACCCAAAAGCAACATGCGGTTGAAATAGAAGTAATTATGACATAAGGGTCTTGCTGGAGTTGCTGGTACAATACATGGACCGGAGCCGTTCCAAAGAGGACGTCTGCACAACCCTTTAAGTGCGGACATCCCTCCGTTCTCCACCGGACGGCTCTAACGACGGCGCGCCTCCACTCGAACGGATACTAGTGGCGTCCCCGATTACTTTCTCTTCCCGGTGAGATCGATTTTAAGATCTAGGAAGCAACCTCCACCCAAAACTTCAGACAAGAACAATCTCGCCAAAAAACTAGAATTCGACGGACTCGCCGGGGAGAGAAAGTGATCGGGAATGCCTCTGGTGTCCACTAGAGTGGAGGCGCGCCGTCGTCGGCGCCAGACGATGGAGAAGGGAGGGACATCTGCACTTTAAGGGCGTGTGGACGTCCTCCTCTAATCCGGACTGTACATGGGACATCAGAATCCAAACAAATCTGACTTATACAATACAATAGAATCTATTCAAATCTGTATAGAGTTAAAATATTCTGTGGAGTCTAAAAAATCTTTGAGAATTCATAGATTATAAAAAGTCAGGCAGAATCATTTAAAATCTATATTGAATACACCCTCAAGTAGTGAAGTTTTATCTATTTTGAGGTTTTGTTGCGAACTGCATAACTGAAATTCAAACAAAAATGTAGTAGTAGTGTTTAGACGACCACAAACGATATCGCTGGTTAAAGACAAACGACAATTCTGCGGGCTAGATGGATACATCATGTGGCTAGGTGGTGATAGATGGCATGGATATAGACAGACTAGAGGGTCCACCCCTTAAAAAAGGAAGAAAAAGAAGACTATAAATCAGTTGGAGTGTTCTTCTCTCACTCCACCGTTGAAGTCTTCCGAAAATGGTGATGATCCGACTCGCTCTGACCATCCACCATTTAGGGCTAGGCTCGGTCCCAGACTGGGTCACTTTTTCCAAGGACCGGGCCCAAACAAGTTATTGTTTACCCGTGCCGGGCTTTGTTGTTAAAAATTGAAGTACCAATCAAAACCCGGACCGTCATAAACTGGGCCGGGTTTACCGGTTTTCGGGCAAAATTATGTCAAAGTCTGAAATATGAAAACCTGTTGTATTCTCAAAATTTACTAAATAACAGTGTCTACTGCATGACATTTATTGACATGAGTCTGCATCACTGCATCAGTGCTTACTAGTTATTATGCTTTACATAATTTCATTTACAAGTTGATATTTTGCAATTGTGAGATACTGAGAGATGAGATTATGAGATTAGAATGCAGATTATGCAATTTTTGTGACTTCAACAATCAATTTAGTGATGTAGTAGGCACTGAAGGCATCAATCAATCAAGTTAACAACTGATAAAAGAGTCACAAAGCCACTCAGCAAGTCGGCAACAAATCAAAAAAAAAATATCTGCAACATGTCAAAGTCTGAAAATAGGCAATATGCAAACCAACTATCATAAACTCCCAGTCACAACTCAGTACCTCACGAACATAAACTAAACTACTAAACAACATTTCATTGTTTCATAACAAATTAAAGTTTCAAATGCAGATTGGTAACATAAATAAAACAAGAAATAAGCTTATAAATAGCAGCATGCCCAATTCTCCATAACTTCCAACATGCAGATTTGTTGGGACTTGACCTGGACATCAGTAGGGACAATAGCAACTGGAAGAGTTTTTTTTTTATGATGTTGCAGCTGGAGTTTTAGAAGCACCAACTGTGTCACTTTTTTTAGCAACTTTTGCTACTTTCTTGGGTTATGAGGGTGTAGCCGTTGCCACAACTTCATCTTCACTTTCTGTTTCTGATATAGCCACAAGCTTTCATTTTCCCTTTCCCTTTCCCTTTGCCTTCTTTTCCCTTGCCTTTCGCTTTGCATCATTTAAAACAAAGTTCGAAAGATTGAAACAAATCAAGTCCAATTCATAATAATAATAAAATCCAAAGGATGCAATATGAAACAGTAAAGATGTAAAGTAGCAAAACTGACTCATGCAATGATGCAAACCTACTCTTTCCATATTTTCATAAAATTCAATCTTTTCTTGGCTTGGATAATACTCAATTTCAGACTGCTCCTTCTTCTTTATCCAATTTTGCAAGCAAAGCACTGCTCCCACTGTTTTAGGAGTTAAAGAACTCCTGAAAGGGTCAATCACTCTACCTCTAGTAGAGAAGGAGGACTCGGATGCAACGGTGCTGACTTGGATAGCAAGTACATCATTTGCCACAAGAGCAAGGTTTGGATACTTGTAGCCATTTGTCTTCCCACCAATTAGCTGCCTCTAGTTTTGGTGGAACCTTGATTGGATCAAGTAGGTATCTATCAACTTCACTCTCAACAACAACTTCGTCGGATTCAGCTAAAGCTTTTTGCACCCTACAGCAAAAAGAGAATACATCACACAGTAACATTGAAAATAGCATATAAAGGTATATACTATGATACTAATAAACACATAGTAGAAAACTATAAAGTATATACACACTAGGTAACATAAAACACACAGTAGGTACTACCTTCCAACAAGTCGGCCATTTTTCCTGACATCTTCACAACCCTGGACCTCTTCGACTTGGAAGATGAGGCTGTTTCTTTTGTGATGCTGGAAACGTCGACACTTGTTGCAATACGGCTTTTAGAAGATGCATTGCCATTGGTTGATGTTCTATAGATGTTAGTTAAGGATACCAAGATCTCTTTAACAGTGTTGACCTTAAGTTTTGCTTCCTCAGGTGAATAATGGAGCACTTGTAGGCAATTATGAGATATGTTCTTCAGCTTGAACCTAGGATCCAATACCAACACAACCAACAACAACTGATTCATGTCTTCAATAAGTCCAAAATATTTTTTAAACTTGGCAAGCATCTTTTCGGCCATCTTCAACATCAACAATTGAACTTCACTTCTAGTTCCAGCCACAAGCGCAAAAAGTGCATTGATCTCCCTTTCTGTTACTACAATGTCATGAAATGCTTTATAAGCAATAGGGTGTCTAGTCATACTCATCTTCAATAAAAAGAAAAACCTCAAGATCAACACAAATATTTCAATATTTTCCCAATCCTCATCTTTTGGTGGTCCAACTCTTGTTTTTTGTTGTTGTTGGTGTCACCGAAACATACTCTTGTTCTTCTTCCTCATTGAGCTCATCTTCTTTATCAAAATAGCTTCTATACTTGTTCATTTTCTTTGTAGCCATCCTTTGAAAAGCTGACTTCGCATCTATAGCTATGTCAAGCATTAAAAAGGTAGAATTCCATCTTGTTGGAAGATCAAGTGCCGGTATTTTTTCAGTGTCTATGTTCCCTTCTAATCTTTCTTTCTCCATACACACCTTGAACACGTCTAATCTATTAGAACTACTTCTAATATACTTGATTGCATTCCTAAATGCCGCACAACTTTTATCCATTAAGGACAAACCAGCCTTCTCTATGATGTTCAAGATGTGAGGTGTTTGAATGTGCTTTCCTCCAAACACCGGGGCATCTTTCCATGCAGCCATTTTTTCTTGAATGTACTTTATCGCCACCTTATTAGCACTTGCATTATCGACCGAGATAGTCAACACCTTATCTATCCTCCAATGCAGCAAACAAGATTCTAAAATTTTTCCTATTGTTGTGCCTTTGTGATTGGGAATCACACAAAAGTTGATGAACCTCTTGTGCAAATTCCAACCAACATCTATAAAGTGCGTCGTCACACCATATAGTTGATGTTTTGAATTGAAATCCAAGTATCTGTCGTTAAGCACACCCTATGACTACTTAAGACCTTCCTAAGCTCCTCTTTCTTCTCATCATACAATTTCCAGAAGCACCTTACTATTGTTCTCCTAGATGGTGGAGTGAATTGCGAGATAACCACCTTGAAGAAATGCTTAAACCCTTCATTCTCAACATGACTGAACGACAGCTCATCGATCACTATCATCTCACAAGTAACTTACACACAACGGTTATGGGTCCACACTTTCAGGAGTTCCATTTCAGGTTTGGCTTCACCATCGATCCTCAGCAATCACAGCTTGTCCATCGTCTATACTTTCCCTACTAGCATACTTCTTGCATACTTTTTGAATATGCCTATGCAAAGTGCTCGTATCGTTAAAGGGAGAATCTGCTTTGAGGTCAGCGCCACAATACACACATACACATATAGTGCACGCTTCTCATGCCCCGTGTGCACTTTCTTCCCACCTCGGTGAGTGAAGAGTTCTTTTTCATACTTTGTAAAGTGTTGCTACACCATTGAAGTCAGTTTAGAAGCAGGCTTAGGAAAAGTTGATGCAGAACCTCTTCTTCTTTTTTTCGGCACACCTTGTGAAATCTCAGTTGCTACTGGTGCTTCATCTATAACCTCAATTAGAGCTTCTGGTTTTGGTTCTGGCTCCTTGTTCTCATACATCTAAGCATCTGCCGCAACCAAATCATTCTCGGTCTGAGTCTGACTTGGTACTTCTTCAATGTCATCTCCTAAGTCGTAACACAAGTACACAACCATCAACATTATGAAAATATGAAATCAAAAACAAGTAAAACAAGCTTCTGTTACTTAATTATGAAATCAAAAAGTCGAGCTATCAGTTTAGCCTAGTATGAGCTATGCCTAATAGTTTAATACGAAAACAACTAAGTAACTAAACACATCGAGCTATCAGGAGTATCAACTATGAAATCTAAATCGAAATCACAATCGAAAGAGAGGAAGAGAGGGAATGAATCATTAAGTCATTAACACAACCACAACTCCACAAGTCCAAAATCACAATCAATTGATATAAGGAATGAGATTTGAGAGGAAGAGAGGGAATCATGGAATGAGATTGAGAGAAGAGAGATGGAAGCGAAGGCTTACTGGGGGCGGTGGGCGACTGAGGCGGAGAACTAGAGAGGCACGCAGGCCTGTAAGCGTTGTCGAGAGGAAGAGAGGCGCGCAATCGAGGAAGAGAGGCGCAGTCTGAGTTTGAGTGTTTGACTTAGGGCTAGGTTTACTCAAATTTGACTAATCTTGTGTGGGTTGAACCTATGGTACTAGTACAAGATCTCTAAAATTAACCAATCGTTGAACGACGGGCTTTCGGGCCTAAACTTTTACTCAAAATTAAGGACCGGGATTAGCCTGGGTATATCTGAGACCGGTCCAAACCGACAAAAACTGAATGAGGGAACGTGAAAAAACCCGACCCAGTCCGGTCAGGCCAACCGGTCTGATTCGATATTTTTTTTCTTACGATCAACTCTATTTCAAAAGAAGAGCATACCACCTTTAAAAAACAAAAAAAGGAGCATACCTCGATCGTAAGTTATTCCTGACGTAGACAAAATGAAGTGGAGATGTAAATTGTGAATTATGTAAAAGATAGTTACCGGGCTCTTTTACTGTTAAGGGTATTTTTGCCTTTTAGCCCGATTAAATGTAAATAATGGAAATAGAGCAATAGCACACCCTAAACAAAACAGAGCAAAAGGGAACACAATCGCGCAGAATTCGACCCAAACAAACAAGGGGACACAGAGAAAGCGCCACCTTCGGCCGCCGACACTATTTCCGGTCGTCTCTGCGGGCGGAAATCATATCATCCTCTTCGCCTCTGAACTCGCTTTCCAACCATATAACTTTCAAATCCTATCTCTCACCGTACGCGGCGAATCGAAGTAGATAGCTTTTTTGAGGTTTTCCGCATCTTTTCCGATTTCCGGCCAAGCCGTCGACTCTCCTCCAAAACCCTAAGGTATAAAGCTGTTCTTCACCTCTTGGGTATAGTACTGCATGTAGTATTTTGAGCTTTTCAGAATAAGTGAAGTTGGCCACCATGAGCCACCGCAGCTCCGGCTGCTTTGTTCGGCCATTATTTGGTTTCTGTGACCCGTATAATACTCAATAGGAAGTTTTAATTGAATAGAGGATCTTAGTGACTGGGTTTATATTGCTATGAGAGCTAATCAAATGCATTATGTTTGATGGAGAACTTGTATAACTGAAATGTAAAGATTCTGGACAGTGAGTAGATCAAATCATGCTTCCTTGCATTTGGTGTAGTTGGGATATTGGCTTGGAAGTAGAAGTCTTTATGATTTTTATGACTATTTTTATGACTATTTTTATGACTTTTAGTCTAGAGTTCTGACTGATGTGAAAGATGATAACTGGTTCGTTATATTTTTCGTAAGTTAGCTGATAGAAGTCTTTTGGCAGGGCGATCAGATACGTATTTTTTTAATATTTTTTTTTTGATTTGGTTGTGTTCAACTGCTGAGCTGCAGAGGAGAGTTGAAGAAAAGGCAAACTGGTATAATTCTGCTCCCTGTTTTGCTTACTTTCCAAATTTAAACTATGATGAAAAATGTCATGTTTAGCCGTTTAGATCTGTTTAGGTAGTGACCCATGCATAATGGCATAGCGTACATTTAATCTCTGTCTCTCTCTCCACATCCTTATTTACGCTGTTGAAATACTTACTCAAAACACTTTGATAAAGTAGACTATTCGTTGCCCACCTCTTAGTTTATTTATGTAAAGTATAGAAACCAAGTTCTAATTTACCTTTTTATTTCTTGAGAAAATTGGCTTAAGGGCTTAAGATTTGGAACATGGGCAAGAGGGAGAAGCAAGCAAGCAAGTTTCATTGGGACGAATTAAGTGAGGGAGAAGGAGAATCGGCTAATAGGAAAGCCTTGAAATCTGTAGTACAGATCAGTAGCGATGACGAGGCCAATGAAGATCTCAGCCTCAAAATAGTTGAAAAAGCTTTGCTGATGCGTGCTGCCAAACTGGCCTCAGAGAACGACTCAGCTGCTTCCGATCTAGGCGGTGTGACTTCTTCGTCTTCTCCACAGGTTGCTGAAGTTGAGGTCACAGATCTGGAGACCAAGAAAGTAGTTAAGAAGGACAGGGTGAGGAAGAGTAAAAAGAGGAAAATTGAAGACCCAGCTGTGAGTTTCTTGTTCTCTTTAACCTTGTTCCTACAGAAATTTGATTCAAGGAAAATCAGTTAATTGTGTGTAAATTTGTTGATTTTTACTGCAAAACTTTAGTTATTTGTGTTTACTGAAACATAACTCGTATATTGTTGGCTTTTAAATGTTTGTTTTCTTGATGAATTTTGTTTGTTCAATAAAATGGTGGTAAAATGTCTGTGTATCTATTAGGTGAATCTTGCTAAAGAAAAAGTGAAGGTAGACGAAGGTGGAGCTGTAGATGAGACAATTGAACTGAACAATGTTCAGATCACTGACAATATTGTGCTGCGGAAACTTCTTGTGAGTTTTAGCACTCTGTTAGAATACCTTTTTGAAAATGGCAAACCATATGAAGGCCTTAATTTGGTACTATCTTATTCCTATTCTATCAGCGGGGACCAAGGTATTTCGATCCTCCAGATAAGAGCTGGGGCGCATGCTTTAATTGCGGTGAAGAAGGACATGCAGCAGTGAACTGTACCGTAGCTAAGCGGAAGAAGCCATGCTTTGTTTGTGGTAGTTTGGAGCACAATGCCAAGCAATGTGAAAAGGTTAGTTGCAAAAGAAAACTAAGACACTAGACTCAAAGGGGATTTTATTTCTACGAGTTATTGAACATTTATTAGTTCTGGATGGTGGTGGGGCTCTACATGAAGAGATTGCTTTAGCTTAAATAATTGAGATTTGAACAAAAGGTTTAGGGTGCTGAAATTTGCACACCCTTTTCTACAATCCACACACCCTTTCAGCTGCTTTTACTAGAATACCCTTACACTTATCTCATCATTCTCTCTTCCTCTATTTGCACGTCTAAAGCGCATTCTCTCTCCCTGACAACAACAACCAGTAAGTTCTTCTCTTCACCGGCATCTTGGCCGCAGTCCCATAACTGCTCAAAGGCAGTCGAAACAGAGATCGAATACCGGTTTCTTGGGGTTGGTCTGCTCGAGTTCGCCATCGTCCTCACTCCCGAGGATGACAACGAGCGACAAGGCCAAGGTACTGGCCGAGGGTTGATGCCGCTGAATATGAGGTGGAAGAGGGTGGAGAAGGGGGCGCCGGACTTGGAGGAGGAGGAGGGGAGGATTTGTTGTTGGAGATTGACGCACAAATTTGAGGTGGGCATGAAAACATTCTTGAAGACATGAAAACGATTGAGTGTGATGGAAACATTTTTGGGTTGGATTTCGATGCCCTGTTGGATTTTCTTTGGATTGGAGATTTCATCCATGGCTAGGATACAATGACCTTTCCAATTCCATAGATGCAGAAGAACAGCAGAAGCAGTACAATTACGAAGAGAGAGGGAGAGGGGTAGTTACGGGAGAAAAATGTTATGAGTTGATATAAAAATATTAAAAAATAGAAAGGGTGTGCCAATTGTAAAAAATGGTGTGCAAATTTCAGCACCCAAGGTTTATCCCTTCTTTGCAATTATGATTAATTATTTTTCTTTCTCTTTATAAATTCTAAATACATGTGTGATAGTAATGTTCTGAGAATAAAACTAAGGATGTTACTTGCCTGTTTTATTTGTGCCTTGTAATCTTTTGTTAAAACCACTTTCCAAATATAATGAATTGTTCATAAATTCTTGTTGGCTATGTAACTATACAAAGATAGGTTTCGCCATTTCTACCCTCTATTTTCTCATGTTACACCTGCTATAAATGTACACAGGGACATGATTGCTTTATCTGCAAAAAGGGTGGACATCATGCTAAAAATTGTCCAGAGAAGTACAATGTTGGCTCATTGACTTCCAAAATATGTTTAAAATGTGGAGATTCTGGGCATGAGATGTATTCATGCAAGAATGATTACCCATCTGATGATCTCAAGGTATACTGTGGTTTTCTTATCATTTTTGTGTTTGATATCTGATTAAATGCTATTAAATAATTTGATTTTTGATATATCAGGGAAGAGCTGCTTCTTGATTTTTTTTTTATTTCTTGTAAACAGGAAATTCAATGCTATGTCTGCAAGAAATTTGGTCATTTATGTTGTGTCAAGTGTGGTGATAACAGTGTAAAGGAAGTATCTTGTTACAGATGTGGTCAACTGGGACACACTGGTATGGTAAGTCTCATTTGCTCCTAAGGCTCCTGTTGTGTATGACTTCTTTATGTGGAGTTAGGTTAGGTCTTTGGGTTAAGAACCTGTTTTAAGCCAATTTCATTAGACATGACAATGTGTGTGTGTGTCGTTATATTGTATATATATATGTCGTCAGGTGACTTTATGGTTCAGTCTCGTAGGCAAAAAATTTGTGATCATTTTCATTCACATATGCAGCTTTCGACAGTTCTGTTATATAATTTTGTTTCAAACTATTTTGTCAATAACAGAATCATGTCATGAAATGTCTGGATATCATTCTGTGTTCTATTTTGGGAGATGCATGAAATATGATGGTGTACACTTTAGCTATGTTGTTTGAAATTTCATTAAGTCCATATTAATACTTGTTAAGTAATGTTTTCATATCGGTTTGGAAAATGTTTTGATCATCTAAATATTCATTTCAATTTTTTTGTGTGCCTAAAACGCCGTAGTTTTAGTCATTTTGTTTCTTTTGATGGTGTGGAGGCAGTCAACTTTTCTCCCAATACACTAAGAAATGGTAATCTATACATGCAGGCGTGCATAGGCTTCCGTAGTCGGGAAACAACTGTGTCTGAAACCCCTCGTTTATGCTACAAATGTGGTGAAGGTGGTCATATTGCTCGGGAATGCAGAACCTCCAATAATGTAACCTTCTGCTATATTATCTGCAATTTTTCTTAGATTGTTTCTGTTGTGGTAGTATTGTCTGGCGATATCAACTGGAGTACTTTGTGTAACTTGCAGGCTCGTAAGAGGTATGATGAGTTCTCTAACGTATCTACCCCGACTTTGAGACCTCATAAAGAAAAGAAAGACTATATGGGATTCTATTCTGCTCCTAATGATCTGAATAAGAATAAAAGGAAACATACCTACTATGATGATAGAGGCTTTGCAACTCCACAAAAAGCAATACATAGAGGTGGGTGGATAGTGGATGATCCAGATGACTTCTCCCCTAGAAAAGGCAAGAACGGCTGGAAGTCCCCTGCAACACCATCTAGTAGGAGCCATAGGATTCCAAGTTCAACTACAGGCAGTCATGCTTCAAGTTCTAGATCCTCTAAAAAGTTATGGAAGGTTTCTGGAGGAACTCCTTTCTCACAAGGATCATCTAAGTCTGTTCATCACAGATATTCTGCACAGAGGTTTAACAACTCTGGTACTGATGGTATGAGAAGAAATAACGAGTGGTGGTAGGCATAGAAGATAATATTTATACACAAGTCTGAATAGGTTTTATGGACAAGTTTTACATGCACAACTGCCCAAGTGTGGCTGCACGCACGCATGCTTGTTGTACTGTCATCGTTTTCTTAGTATGCGTTGGTGCACGTTAAGGATCCTTTGAGTTCATTCTTTTGTATGTTTTTAAATGTAGCGCCACCTCTTGATTCTTTATACCTTTATTTACATGGTTTTATTTTCTATAGTTGGCAATTCTATGAAGGCTTTATATGAATCTGTTTTGTCTTGAGGGTGACCAGTGATGTAGCCAGTCACAGGAAATCTCAAAACGTTGACGGCGGTGTTGTATCACTACTGATTTTTTCAAGATTTTTCTCTAGCACATAAAACCCCAGCAAACACGGTTACAAAGCCAAACTGACCCACACTCACATTGTGTTAAGTGTAAACTTCCCAAATTGCATATAAACACGGTTACCAACAAGCCAATGGTAAACACTGTTATCTATTGCGCGTCGCAGACCTTGCAAGTATTGATGGTTTGGATGATGTTTGGTAATATATTTGAGGCTTCTGCTGTTACTTAAGATGTACTGTAGGAGGACTATATATTGTAAGCTTTTTAATACAACACGGGGGTTGAGTCTTCCAAACGATCGAGTTTAGATGAAAGTTTAATCCTTAGCTTTGTTTTGGGTGGAGACTAGAGAGGTCTGTCCCATACCCTTGCCTAAAATACTACCAACTGTGCGCTTTCTTATTGGCTGGCGGCTCATATTCACTTGACCTCGTATCCCTAGCAGCTTTTTTATTTTCTTTGTCTCCTATGAAGACCCTGCGTGCATCCAAACTCTTCCAACCAAAATAATGCACCAGTGTGCAAGTCTTGGCTTTCCCTAGTTTCATTGGCAAGTACCCACCTCCCCAAGCAAAACTACCATCCCTAACATGTAAACCACAGATCAAAGCAAAGACCATATGAAGCTGACAAGGGATGTGGGTAACACCCTTGCAACAACTTCTTAACTGATGGATGAAAAATTAAAGAGCATTATTTGCAGCTGACAAGGGAAGAGCTATTTGTCCCAAGACGATGACGGCTGATCGTTTTGGGCCTGGTATGTGTCAAAAAGCCCAACTTCAACAGCTACAGAGCTTCGTTCACTTTCACACTAAGCTCTCACTCTCTCACTCTCTCTATCTCTCCCTATCTTTTCTCCCACGACCAGAGTAACTATGCAAACACTACTCTCGCCGGCAGCTCGCTCCGGCTTCTTCCCGGCGGCGCCACCGCAGGCCGCCCCGGCTCGTCCCTCCGCGTATCACCTCCCTCTACGATCAATTCCCGCCTGCCACGTCCCCAGCCTCACTCTCTCTCCTTCTTCGCCTCTCAATCACAGAGGATCAAAGCTCTCCTTGGCCACCACTCTAAGGGCAACTTCCACTCCAGCTTCTCAGACCTCCTCTTCCCCCGGCGACGAAGCCGAAAAGGCCAAGCTCCTCCAGGTTCTCTCTAACACTCCGCAATTGTTTTTGTTTCAGAGAAAAAAAAAATGTAGCAAAATTGAAGAGCATGTAATTTTACAATTGTTCATGATTAGTAGAAATAAATTGTGTAGCTTTTGATTGATTGAATAGCGAATTGTTGATTTTTGAGTTGTGTGTTGTAATGTGTAGGAGGTGGCTAAAAGGTTGGAGAGCACGGCGAGGTATTTCAAGAGGTTGGGTAGTTTAGGGTTTTGGGGACAGCTAGTGTGCACTGTTGTGGCTGCTGTGATTCTTTCCTTTTCGGTTGTTATAACTGGGAAGATTTCGTCGCCGCCTACGTTTTATGCCACTGCTGGTGGGATTGTTGCGGCTTTCATTTCTGTGTTCTGGTCATTCGGGTACATTCGTCTGTCGGATAAGCTTCAGAAAACTGCAAGGGATCCTGCAAAGGTATTGGACATTGTCATTTGTTGGGAAGATATACCGTTGAATTGTGTATGTGGTCATGAATTGGCTCATAGGTTGAGTGGTTGATGCGATTATGTGAAGCCGTGAAGGTTATAGGTTGATGCGTCTGTCGGATTTTTCTATATAAATTGGTTGATTGAAGTGAATAATCTAATGAAAAGTGTTTCCAATTGTTGGGAAAGCTAATGCGTTTATGACTGAATTGTGTGTGCCTTCTTGATATTGATCAATTAGGTTTTTCTGTTATGCTTGATGTTATGATGTGAAGTTTCTCATGGACTTTGCACTTAATGTCATGATGTGAAGTTCTTCTATAAGTCCCGTCTAATTAAGTCATTATTGAATGAAATTAGCTTCGATTCCAGTTATTATATGCTTAGAAAGATCCAATGCATATATGACCTTTTTAACTTCTACATATGTGCTGCTGCTTATAACACACAGGCCCCTTCTCGTGCTGATGTAATCAAAAGCTTAAGGAATGGCATTGGACTAAACCTTTTGGGTATGGGTGCTGCTGTTCTTGGTATGCAAGCCACAGTAGGAATATTGGTTGCTAAGGCTCTTACGTCCTCAGCAACTCCATATTACCAGGGTCTCTCTCCTGGCTACAGTCCTGTTCTTGCATTGGATGTATTCTTGGTGCAGGTAATTCATATATCTCAGTTCAAAATTTTAATTCTGAAACGTACTATTATGATTGTAATGGATTTAATTTATATAATCAAGTTTCCTATGTACTGCTTAAGTCTAGAAACACACTTTTTTTTAATCAGTTGTAGTATTCCACAACTATCAAAACTGTGTAGTGTCAAAGTAATATACTTGAGTTCAACATACAGTATTTCATATTAATGACGGTTAATATTGGAAATCTGTGTCAAAGTTATGTACTTGAGTTTAACAGTTTGATACAGTATTTCATATAAAGATGGTTGAAACTGAAAATCTTGTAGAAGTTCGGCTATGATTATCATACAAGTATTTCGCTTTAAGTGGGAGAATATCTGAGCTATCTATCCATCTATTCCTCTTGCAGGCATCTGCAAACACTATCCTTTCGCATTTCTTGGGGCTTGTTTTCTCACTAGAGCTGTTGCGCTCAGTGTCGTTGCCACCTGCCGAAGGCAGTCCTGTTCCTAAAATGGCTTAAGTTCTTTGCCTCTACTCGACGTGGTGTACTTTGATGTTGAAAGATGTTTTGAAGCTATGATTGTAGATGAGTGGAGTCCATGATGTTAATGAAAAATCCTCAGTTCTGTATTATAAGTTCGCAGATTTTGCTGCCTGTTTCCAATTGCAATATATTAGGTTACAAGGACCAGTGTACCTGGACTCTCTTAGGCACTGTTTTAAGCAACATTAGGGAATGGCCATTAGCGAAGTCATGTTTAAATAAACTTCAGAGCTTCAATTGAGTTGGTGCCATCAGTTTTGTTAAGAAAATTCTGCAAGGACTTTTGTACCATTTACCTGAGGCTTTCTAATTTGAAATTAACTTTGCTGCATATTTTCACGTAATCCTATTTCAATTGTCGTGCACTCAAAGATAGCACAAATGAACTTGCTAGATATTTGAGATTTATGGCACTGTTATTAACAATTTCAAGTTTTCAACCATCAAGAAAAGATTACATAATAAGGTGAGGTTTGAGGACCGTAACTGTATCCATATACAGTTTAAGTTGAAAGGAAAGCATAATTATAACAAATATAGAATAAAACCAAAGCTTTGCTTTACCCAAGATTCCCAAATAGCAAGAAAAAGTGCAACAATGGGGGTTGGGATTAGTTTGAGTAACAAAGGTTATGCTGGGGAGTTTGGATGTGTGTTTCTGTGATCATGATAGGAAAGATAGTTTTCACTTGTTTGTTCGATGCCCATACGCACAAGAGGTTTTGGCAGAGAGCTGGTTTTCAAGGGCAGCAGCATGGAATGATTTCTTCCATGAATCGTTTGTAGGATTGTAGATGTTGTGAGACAAGCTTCATGAATCGGGTGAAGATGTTAGTTTGGGGACTATGGAAGAACCAGAACCCCAAGGTCTGGGATGATAAGTCGAAGCATGCGTCCGAAACGGTACGTCTTACTACTCTATGGAAAGAGAGGAATTTAAGAAGTGCAATGCACACCCACAGAAGCAACCAAGGCTTCAGGCTAAATGGAACAAACCTGGGGTTGGTCGGATCAAAATAAACTATGATCGTGGCTTTATAGCAGGTACTCAATACTCTGATTAGAAGAGGATGGTCCAGACTTGTCTACTATGAGTGTAATGATACAGGAGATTAAGCTAATGCTTAAGGATCATGCTAGTTACCAGGTTATTCATGTACATATGTAAGCAAATGGAGTAGCTCACTCTTTAGCCTTCTCATGAAGTTATTCACTTACATATGTAAGCAAATGGAGTGCCTCCCTCTTTAGCTTCACATGCTTTACAAAACTCCAAACATGGTTTGCCCCCAAGTTTACAGGGGATGCCATCCGAAACGATTGTAATCATTAATTGATTCAATGAACTTTACTTTCAAAACAAGGAAAAAGTACAACATTGAAATCTTAAGTATAGCCAAAAAAAACAGTACATTTCTATATTTCATTAGAACGATAAAAGTTTCCTACTCTTTCATCCCATCCTGTAAAGTACATCCGGCAGGATCCAACAATTCAATAACTACAGACCAAAAATTTAACAAGATTATAAGGTCACAGTGGGAACAATGCAACGCTGAAACTCAATCGTAGAAGATAATGGGATCCATTCAAATGTTGTCAGCCATGCTGTCTGGCTGTCAATATGTATAGCAACAGCATGCCAACCAAAAGAAACCCTCGTGTTGAAAACCATTCAAAACCATGTCTAAGAAACCCTCATGTTGAAAACCATCGAAAACCATGTCTAAGGCTATCACACTTCTCTGAGCTCCATGATACCCTGCACCATAAGCAGATATGCCTCAGTATACATGAGAAGCAACAAAACTACATACAAAATATTGAAATCATTGTCATCAATCATCACAAAAGACAACATCTATACACAAAAATATTGAAATCACAGTCATCATGTTATAGGAATAATACTAGAAATCTACATGTTCAGAGAGACTATGGAAGAGTACTTAAAACTTAAATCTTGAAGAATCCAAATTTCTTTGTTATTATGTTTCTACCAATGATTAATACAGTTATATTACTTATACTGACACCACCACTCCTAGAGCCAATGCGACAGGTAAGAACTCATATGACGTTCTCCCGAAGAACAAAGATATTGTTTAATGTATTCATCAAGGTAAAGCAGATTGCCAAATTATAATCTTACGTCAAACAATAGTACAACTGTACAAGGTAGCTAATTACGACAGACAAGAGCAAACTAACATATATGGCTAAACTTTCCCACTCAATAGCCAGGGCAAGTATTGTATCTTCACAGACTTCCACTCTGAGTTATATCACAAGGATGTCAAAACATATTCTCAAAGCAAACACTTGGACACCAAAAATTTGTCATTTCATATGAATCAAATGAAAAAGTTTCTCAATCGTGGCGGTTGCACCAAGGTACCTGTAAACAGATCTGTAAAAGACCCATTCACAGCACACCCATGCCCAGAAATTGAACACATGATACTTCACCACACTATAATTCTCCTAAGTAACTTATAGCCATCAAATTTTCTGGCCATCCCCTTCTCTTTTTCTGTTGGAAGTTAGAAAATGGGTGGAAAGGTCAAAGGTTGTGAGTCCTACTACTACTTATCACCTCAAGATGTTTGACCCGACATAGCGGAATCTTACAATATGCCACACAGGACACATGAAACGTTATAATTCAATGCATTTAACCATCATAAACTAGAGAAGGCTGTTATATTTCATAGCATTGGGTATGCTTAATTTTAGAAACATAAGCATGCTCTTGAATGACAACGAGAATGCCCAAACATGATATATCCTACACATTTTTTACAGCATATTTCATCTTCATATTCCAAAGCATTACACTATTGTTCCCAATTCCGAAACATCAAAAGGAGAAACAAAAAAAATGTAGAAATAAACATCTATCCGGACAGATGACAAAGTCATCTTTCTATTACTTTGATATAGACTGAGTTGGAATGATGATGAGCCATTCTATTTTGAAACCAAGAGATTCAAGAATAATGTAAATATAAATTAAGGAAGCCTATTTCAAATATAATTTGTACTTGAAGACCCTCAATAGAGGATAAATTCAAGGTATCAGAATGCCATCCGGAGATGGTAGACTATTATAGGAAATGATAAAAGAAGAGATTACTGGTGTCTATCTCTCTTGGTTGGAAAAATTGTAAACTTCTGAATAATACTATCGTGATCAACCTGAACAATATATAAGAAGAGATTCCACACTTTCGGAAGTTCATATACGAATATGGATAACATCCTTCAACACAAGCACAATACAAACAAACAAAACTTCCAAATCCAGAGTGCAGATAGATTGAGAAACCGAGCTTGTATAATAAAAATATAACCTGAATTAATTCCTCCAATATATGATATATTTGAACTGACAAGGATGGGTGATATATACACAAACAAAAACATGTCTCAAAAAAAAAGAAGAGATGGTACTTACCTACTGGACCTTCTTCTGCTTGTTTGATTGCATAGGTAACTTCTTTATGATGCTCTCATCAAGTTTCCTGTACTGTGTTTGTATTGTTCTATGTGCTATGGACAGCTTATCATCAATGTGGTGCTGAAACTTATCATACAACACGGGCACTGAAAGACTGATTAGAACCCCTGCATAGCAGTTCAAGAGACGTAGGTATTAATACATAATTTAGGTCTTGCACGAGTACGCATTTACAAAGATACATTGACCAGCAAAGAGCTTACCAACATAGGCTAGAGTGAGGAAGTTGAAGAGACTTCCGATATAAGATGCTACCCACAACAAAACAGAAACCTGCAGACCCGGAGCGATATCCAAACAGTAAAATCAACTCCTCCATTATATTCAATCAACCACATTCTAACCATAAACCTAGTGGAAAGCAACTGCAACTAACCTGAAGAAAGAGCTTCAAATTCCTGCCAATAGCAATGTCTCGCGCAACAGACAGTCCACGATTAATCCAAAAATGCATTGCATCAGCAACCTTCACGACAGATGCCTCAGATATTTCCATATCAGGAAGAGGAGGCAATGGTCTGATGACAGCATAAGTTTTTAATTACATCAGCTTGCCACAAACAAGATGGCAATGCTAAAATAGTATAATAACCATAGATAAACTTTCCGAGAATTATGTCTTCTATCTCAGCTTGTGTTTGTTTACTTTTCTTAGCAAAATAATCAGTAAAACTTCCTCAAACCTTAAGTAAATTGCCCCAATACAGCATTTTCCTGCTGAAATTTGCAAGTGATTCTAATCTAAGCTAACATAGCCTGGACATATTTAGCAAACATAACAAGCATAGTATATACTAAGCAGCAGTCGGAGTCGGAAAGTAAGTACCTATTGAGAAGTGAAGCAGATTTGGCCCAGAAGAAGAGGATGACCACTAGAAGCAGTAGAACATTGGCGCCAAAGGACAAGAGATTGTAACCAGCTCGCTCGAATAGGATCCACGCCGCTGTTGATGAGGTCAGCACTACGACTGTTGCACCCCATTGCCTCCACAGCAGCACATTAGCAACTATATCACAATCCAAATCAAATCAACTCCGACGACATTTACAATAACAATCGCAATCTCATCCTATTCAATTCAACTACAGGCGATCCAAAACCGAATCGGAATCCTAAATGTAATCATCTATACGAAAATCAAAGTATCTGTACAAATCAAGCATGAAAAACAGAGAGAGACGGAGAGGGTACCGGCGCCGCCGCCGAGAGTTTGATGGACGGAAATGCGATGCGGAGGCATGGAATCTCCCATGGAGATTAGGGTTTCAGAGATATAAATTTTGATGAGAAGAGAATAAAAATGTGATTAAATTTGACCAGTCTGTTATCTCCGTCTCCAGCCAAAACTGCTTAACTCACTCTCTCTCTCTCTCTCTCTCTCTCTCTATATATATATATATATATATATATATATATATATCTGGGCAATTTACCTTTGCGCTTTCATTATTCATTACTGCAAAAATGTAACCTTCTTTATCATTATTTGTAAATACGTGTATAACACATTAGAATACGTTATACGTGTGTAACATTTATTATACGTAGTCCCACGTTTTGATACAATGTCCTTGCAGCATCTCATACAATGATGAGTTGTTGTCTAATGCCTCCTAAATCATTTCTAGTGTTAATGTTCTAGCTGTACGGAAGAAAATTGATCGTTATGCTGAACTGAATGTGTTCATTTATATTAAAAATCAAATTCCATATTTCTGATCCTTTCGGGTGTTACATCTCAGGATTATACATAAGTTGATCTTAGGTCCAAACATGGAAACTCCTACACCTTCAAAAAAATGATTACATGTTCACCTACTTTGGAACCAATGCTTCAAAACCTAAAACTTAGCTCAATCTTGTTCAGTCTGTAGCATTACCATTGGAGTTCTTGTCATCGTCAGAGGATTCTTCTTTCTTGTTATTCTCTTCGCCGCCTGAATTTGTTTTCAGTCTCTTCTCCTGCCTCTTCTGCTTCTTCTTTTGACGTTTCAAACGCTTCTTTGCTGTCCGCTCTTCAGCTGCTTTCAATCTTTCCTCCCGTCTCATGTTGAACTCTGCCTCTTCTTTCCTTTTCTGATAGTCGACCTCCATCCTAGCAAGCCTGTCTTGCTCTTTCCGTCTCATTTGTCGATACTGTAGAGCAGAAAATAGGAGGTGAGCAATCATGTATTAACGTTAACAGCAAGCTTACAGAGCAGAAAGTCATAACCACTGATCATATATTCATGCGTCACAAACATACTTTCTATGTTCAGATACAAATATAATGGTATCAACTATCAGACCAATAAGAATGATTTAACATCAAACCTTTTCCATATAGAAAGAGTAGTTTCTATTCAAAAAAAAGAAAAAAAAAGAGAGCAGTTTTAGCTAGCACCTCAGCTTGGCTAGGTTCTATTGCAGGACAGTTATCTTTGCTTCATGGGAAATTTCGAAAGGTTTGGTTTGGAGCAAATTCTTGTCCCAAAGTTTTACCTCCAGAAAAGAAGAAAAAGCGTACATTCCGAATTACCATACATTCCAAAGAGTACATTGATCAGGAATTCAAGATAGAAGGAACTTCATCCATCCCTTATGCATACAACAACAAGATAGAAGTTTCCACAAGAGTGCTTTTAAAATCAGGAAATGTTCCACAATCGAGGAGATAAGACTTTACGCATAAGCAGGAGACAAAAAGAGAGATTCATCTCTAAGAAAAACAATTCTGCTAATTGAAGGAACGGAGCTATATCTACAAAAATCCACAAGCACAAGTGGTAGATTGGACGACTCATTCTCCACTACAGTTCACACACATAAAATGGTAGCAACCACACTTCAAACCCCTTTGGGCAACATGTCCAGATTTCATTCATAGTAACAGTGTTCAAACTAAAGAAACATAGTCATAGATAATAGAAAATCAATTTTAAGAGAACCTCTAGTTATCGCGCTAATGACCTAGCAACTGCCCTTACTTTAATTTCTAGCATAATCATCAGAAACTGCACACAACACCGCATGCTCAATCCTGTAATGAAAACACCCTACGACCCTTATAACTTAGAAGGCCCCCCAAAATTCCATCCAACTCACTCTATGCACCAATGCAGTGAATGAAAAGCAGCTGTATCCCCAGATTCCAATTACTTGATTCATGAAATTCCTGTCGAAACCCATATAAAAAAGCCGATGCCCCTAACCATATTAAAAAGTTTTATCCTCAGCTATCTAAATTTAGTAACCAAATTTCATCACACAAGCAAAGGCAATCAAACTTCAAGCACAATGCACAATAACTCTGGTAATTTCGTAAAACTAAGCATAAATATTTACCACACTTAAAAACGAAATCACAGTCAAAACTGAGGCAGGGGATCTGCGACACATACCTGATGAAAATCACCGGAGCCAGAACCGGCAGAACTACCGGAAGTGTTGCTGACGCGGACGGGCACGTTCTCGAGTATCCGCCGCAGCTTGATCTCGAGATCCTCTTCCTCCTCCTTGAACACCGGCGGCGTGTACTCCACGATCGCCGTAGACGGCGGCGGTGGTGATGGAGGCCGTGGCGGTTGCATTAGCTTCCTCTCGCGCCGTGGCACCATCTGCAAGTCGCCGTCTCTGGGATTTCGGGATGCCATGAGTAACCTTAATTTCTTGATTGCTTCGCAATTGAAACCCTAGTATGTGGTTCTAGTTTGGATTGTGATATCGAAATTCTTGAGTGTGGTTTGGGATTTGGAAATTGGGGTTTGGGTTAGGGTTTTAATTTAGGTTTCAGGATGGGGAATTTAAATGTCGATTCTACGAAAAAAAGATGACTGTTACTGGATGGATATATGGGTTACCGGGTTGGCCCAGAGAACTCGATCTCTAACACTTGAAAAGTTTAAGAGAGTGGTAAGAGCTCGCACACACATGAACCGATTAGGTCGTCCTCTAACCCAAATAGCTGAAATAAGAGGCATCTTTCCAAGGCAATGAAACATTTATCATAACATTATGTTGTTCTTGTTCTTAATTAAATAACCCGAGAAAGTGAAAAATATGTAAACCCATGTAAGAAATCTTACGTCTTCGACCTTTGAATTTTCTTGTTTGAATACGATAGTGGCCTTGCAGGTGTGCTCTTTTGTTGTAACATTAATATTATGCTACTCTATGTTGAGGTTAACACAAGTCACTTCAACTAATGAGTAAGTAACTATAACGATTTATATGAGATTGTCACTAAAACTAGTAAAAATGTATTTTTTGTTCTAGGATATTATATATTGTTTTAGATATTCTTTATGTGTGTCTTGGCCTTATGTCATTAGGATATGTAATTTGACTAGATCTGTGTATTTATATCTTTACTATATTGGTATTGTGTAATTCCTTATATAAAGGGCATCTATCAATGAATAAAATGATGATTCTTTTACTATCTCTTGTCTCTACACTTTATCTTTCATCACGTTATCATACACATTTTTTCTAACCCTAAAGTCAATAGCCCACCATTTGTTTTCTAAAACCCTAAAATCGGGCAGCCTTATTTTCCCGATTTCCGACCAAAATTCATACTTCCCTCCGCCAGAATTTTACATCCCCAGAAAGATCTCTCCATCCCGAAACCAACGCCGCCTGCCTCACCCTGAGAACCGGCCGGAAAGTCTCCGAACAAGCTGCTTGAAGATTCCAGACCGCCACCGTTACCAACCACCGGTTCACCACCTTCCCTTGCTCTGATAAACCTGAATTTTTGATAGCAACTTCCCCATCCAGAGCTTCTCCTCCTATAAAATTTTCAGTCCCAAATTCGAAGTAGAAGTAGGCGAAACATTGTTTCTCCTCTCGGTAGCCTCTAGAAACCAAATATTTCAATATTTAGAAAACTAGCAAGTATGCTTTAATATTACAGTTATTTACTTTGGAATAACTCGGGGGGATAAAATCATTTCTCCCTTCTCCATCTCCATTCTATGCTTGAGATTTTGTGCGTGCAAGTACCAAAAATCCCTGAATTTTATTCGCAGGTCAAGAGTGTGTTTGATCAACCCCGACCTATCACCGGATTGTGTTTGATCAATCCGAGGCTTTTTTCCGAATTGTGTTTGACCAATTCGCAGCTTTTCCGGATTGTGTGTGATCAATCCGAAGGACAAACCATTAAAGCATTGTTTGTGACCTCTATCATTGAATATTGTTGTACTACAGCTCGTGACTGTATACTAGGATTGACACGAAATTGCAATCCTTAAGCTCGACAGGATTGAAACGGATCTCCAATCCTTGAGTTCGGCTAGATGTTATTTCTAGATGTCAAATCGCAATGCCACTGCGCACAATGATGGGTCATTTGAGATGAATAAGTTTTGGTTGGATATGAACCTCCACCTATAATCCGCATATGTAGAAACCTTGTCAGACGATCTCATTCACCGCTAAATTGCGAATTGTCATTTTGATGAGACAATATTCTCGCCGTTAGGGGAGATAAGAACACAAGTGTTCAAGTGGAATGACGTGAATTGTCGTGGTTTATCCCCACTAAGTCTCATCTTGATCTCAAATGCTTAAAGTGTTAAAGTGACGAGATCACATGCTGCAAATATGTCTACAAGGATTGATGTCCTACAAAAGGACATGGCGCGACCAAAAAGTGTTGGTCTTGATGCCATCACCATAGATGGTGAAATGGTAGTGACAAAATTGGTGTCACAAGGCTGTGTGGCTCCCCAAAAGAAAGGAAGCCCTTAGGTTCGATACTTTCTCGCACTAGGAAGAAAGCGAGCCTGTCACAACCTGATCTATTGATCAATGATACTCAAATCCGTCTCATGAAGTCTGAATTATGATTATCGTTGGGGGACGCCTCAATGTCAAATCTAATCCATATAGAGATCTCTACAAGTATTACACTAGTGTACATGAGGATGTGGGATAATGAGTCTACTATCGAATCATCTTTCGTTGATGGATATCAACTTAGTTGGTTGGCCTAATGGAAAGATGCGATCCGGCATTAACAAAGAGATAGGTCCTTGGGCAGGTGATGTCGACACCGCAAGCTAAACTCTATCAACTGTGTTTTTGTTAGATAGCTTAGTGAGAACAAGAGCATAGACTCACCTTATGGCACAAGGTCTCTCACTAACACGCACTGAGATCAACTACAATGAGATATGCTCTCATAATGGATGTCATTGAACTCCACTACTTTGTCAGTTTGGTAGTTTCCAAATAACTGAACATGCAGCCTATGAATGTGGTCATAATAACATCTCTATGGGATTAGAGATATACATGAAGGTCTTAAACGAACTTCATTCTTCCGAATCAAGTGGCTTCAGACCATAAGAGCACGTGTTTGTTAAAGGTATTGAAACGCATATGGACTCTACTTGATTTGGAAGTAGTGATATGGTGAATTATGCATTTGCATGTTTATTCCGGATTTACATGGACTCTTGATGGATCAAGAGATGCCCATATGTATCAACATCTGAAGAAAAAGATCTTGGGAAGACACGGTCTCGAAAAGGTACTTGATGACTGTATTGATGATGATTTTCCATCAATCGGCTTAGGCACTCTATAACTAGTGAGGCCTACATATACTCTCATGATTAGTCAAAGTTTTTGCTTTAAAGAAAGATCCATTGTTTTGTCTAAAGTAAGATGACAAATATGTGTTAAGAGATGGAGTTCTCATCTAAGTACAATAAGAAACATCAATGTACTCAACACAATATGAAAGACTTGACATCTCATTTGCTATGAAAAGTTGTAAAAGCTAAGTGTAACTATGCTCTCACATAATGTCAATGTAATGACAGTAACTCCTTTTTCAATACTTAATGGTATGAAAGGTTGAGCCTTATTCTATCTCTACATAAGAAAGACACATCAAAAGCGAAATCAGAACTTGCCAAGTTTCGTAAGTCAAATTTCACGGGACCTACATGAAATCTTACTCACTGAAAAATGGTGAAATTAGTACCATTGGAAAACTCTATGTGTCTACTTTCCAGGGACACCAACTATTTGATCATTGCTATCATATTGAGTGAGTTATGGCTGTTTTCGTAAAGTATGACTAATCTATCTGAGAATCTGATTTTTGCAAAATAGTCAACTTCGACGGGACTTTGTGAATAGCTCCTGATGAACCAGAATGTGTGTAATATACGGTTGAAAAGTTAAATGAGTCTAGTTTCCAAAACCGTTTATGGTTCGTTCATATGTATTTTCTAGAGGAAGTTACAACTGTTCTAGTACCCGAAGGTCATGCTGCGCGAAAATTTGATTTCCTGCACGAACTTATGTTTTGAGTTCACAAACGGCCTTCTCCTTAAGATCTAAGTGTAAAAGATCATGTTTGAGGACAATACGGCATGATCTGGATAATCATTTCCCAATGACATATTTGAAGACATGTTAAAGAGCATTGACATGCTAAGTTATTGAAACTTCCGTGATTAGAAAAAATCAAGAAGAGCCCTATGATTGATGTAAAGATCAGGGGGAGGTGCAAACTTTAAGGGTAGTATAGCACATACATACATGTCACTATCAAATGTGAATGATGTGTTGTACTCTTTTTCTCCTACGATTAAGGTTCAGTTTTTTTCCCATAGGGTTTTGCTGACTTGACGAGGTTTTTGATGAGGCAACAAATCAACACCATCGGCATATCAGCGTGCGACACAAGGGGAGTGTTCTAGGATATTCTATATCTTTCTAGATATTCTTTATGTGAGCATTAGCCTTATGTCATTAGGATATGTAGTTTGACTAGATCTATGTATTCATATCCTTACCATATTGGTATTGTGTAATTCTCTATATAAATGGCATTTATCAATGAATAAGATGATGATTTTTTTGCTATCTCTTATCTCTACACTTTATCCTTCATCATTTTTCGAGTTTTAAAAATATTTTGTGATTTTGTTTTCCTTTTCAAAAATATGCTACTATAGTATTTTTTTTTCTTTTCATTTCAAGAATATTTTACTATATCTATAGAAAACACTTCAAAGTACTACGATACAAGTAAAGAAGATCGATGGACCGTATAGACATTGCATTATTAAAAGAGACAAAATTACCGAAACCCACTACTTTAACTTAAAATACAACCTAGACACGTCAACTTGCAGTTTTGCACCAATTACCCAAGTGGTGACAATGATGACCTTCAAACTTGTTATAGTTTGCTTGCATTATTCATATACTAATGACCTCCACTATATGTTGTGTGGAAAGAATAGTGCCTGATTGCCGGTAAAGTAACAGAGGGGATTCTACGGCTGTATAGTTGTATGAATGAATTGACTTAAATTCCAGGCAAAGAAAACATGCAACTTACATACAAGGACATGAGATCTTAGTATTTCTCTTGTTCTTTTTTTTTTTCTAAGAAAAAATAATCACTTATACATGAAAACAGTGTGAACAAGCAAAAACTAAGCTCTTGATAATTGTACCTGTTTTGGCCCACGTCCTCAGCAGGGGGTGATGAGGGAACAAAAGTAAAAACGGTGTGTGCGGGGCGTGCCACCTCACGGATGAGGAAAGAGAACGATGCGCGTCCTGACTTCTGACCAGGCGAAAGAGGGCTCCGGTGTCACCTGATGAGGAAATATTTACGAGCTTACTCTTCTAATCACCTGTCGATCGATACTCACTGTAAGAGCGAGCAGAGCAACAATTGGGAAATCGAAAACGAGTCCTGACGGGCTCTGGGATCTAAGGCGGAGTGCGCTTAGAACGTAAGGGTTTCGAGGAGGCTCGAAAGTTTCGACTGTGTTCGTCTGTTTGAGAGAGTTGTTGATTGATTGATTGTGTGTAGAGAGAGCCTTCTGTAAGCCGTAGAGCTTCTTTATATATTCATCCGTAAGCACACCACGGAAACCTAATCACAACCCACTCGGACTCTGCAATTAGAATCTCACAAGGATACGATTAACTCGCCAGTCGTACGCTCCATGCAACACGTGTCAAACCTATCTCGCTTAGGTCTCGTTCACCGCCTCGCTGCATTTCATTTGTCGTGTAGTACGCGGACTCAAACACTAAGCGACCTTATCCCGAGGGCGTTATTAGTCATTTCCAACTCACCCTCGCCAGGAACTGTAAAGTCTCATGCGAATTAGAGATAAGGATCCCGCGAGGACACCGAATCTCGCGAGGTATCAGAATCTTCTGGATAAAATCCTTGTCACGTGCTGCCAGACCTCGCCACCCTTCGTGGGCTAAAAAGGCCACAGGCGTCGGCCCAAATGATATCCAAGCCTTTCTCGAGTCTTGGACCGAAAATGCCTACTGGGCTCAAACATTGCCCCCTAGGCCTTGAGCTTAATCCACTTCGCAACGGATAAGCGAAAAGGCCTAAGTAAGCTTTTTACGGGAACTCGTATTTCAAAAGGTGCTGACACTTCGGCGCTATCGCTTCCCTTCATCATTACGGCTTTTTGAATTTTGAAACGCGCTGACGTTTCGGTCGTCATTGCGTCTTTTCGTTGCGACCATTGATTGAAAGGGACGTTACGGTTCGTTTCCTTTATAAACCTCGACGCGGGTCCCCACATCTTACCATCACTTTCAAATCAAACTCTGCCTTCTGTAATCAAACAAACTCCAACACCGACCTTACTTCGACCGGAAACAATGGCTCCCAAACCCTTTGCCAATGACCCAAACCTCAGCCTTACGGCGGCGACCTCCTGGTCGACCAGCCTTGCTCGCCGTTTCGCCACCAACCCGCCTCAAGGAACACCTATCTACTTCCTTGACACAGGGGCGGCCCTGCTCGGCCCGACTCCTTCGAAGCCTCTGTCCGACGCCGATCTCAACCATTACAACGCCTCCGTGCGTCGACCAATCTTGGCCCAACGGCGCGAACCGGGGAATTTCTCTACCTGGCAAGCCCGTTCCCATATAAATGTCCGGGTCGGGGAATGGCCCAGCGCCACTGCAGAGGATCGAGCGTGGTACGCGGAGCGCCTCCAGACCGACCAAACGATCTGGGAGGCGACCGGCATTCATGAAGCCATTGCCCTGAGTTTCTCGCTGCCCCCTCACATCGACCGAGCGCCTATCGCTGCCGTGGCCTGCCTGTGGAACAGTGCCACTAACACCTTCGACTTCCCCTTCGGGCAGATGGGCATTACTCTGCTGGACATCCTCGCCATCACCGGGCTGCCGATTCACGCAAAGCCGTATGCGCCAAGCGACTTTGCGTCGACCGAGTTCACATATGCCTGCAACATGGGGGCCCGCCGCGCCCTGAGAAGTTCATATGGGGCGTGGAGGAAATTTTACATGGGCCACGCGGAGCCGCATGAAGGAGGCATCGCTTTCCTGGAGTATTGGCTCGACAAGTTTGTCTTCTGCGGCAGTGCTCACAAACCAACTGGGAAATGGACCAAGCTGGCCGAAGCACTGTACAATGGGGTCGAAGTCGGGCTAGGGCAACCTGTACTAGGCGCACTCTACCGGACCCTACACCTGCTGTCCCTGAGGCCTTTCCACCTTTCTGGCGGCCCTCTGTGGATCCTGGACCTGTGGACGCAGCTATACTTTCCACTCTTCCGGCGAACCCCGGTGGAATTCCTGCCCGAGGATCAGCTGCTTGGCTTTGTGGTGTGCAGGAACGCCGCAAATCGGACTCCTCTGTCCTTCTTCGCCAGCCTTTCCATCCTCTACAACCACATCGAGCCGCCTCCGACCATGGATATGATGGTTCGCCGGCGCCACCCTGAGGTCCTATCGACGAGTTTCTTCCCCCGCCAAGGCTCGGACAACGATGCGAGGACTGCCTTCGTGAGAGCAACCTCGTGCTGCGACCTTCAGCTCGCCGAGGATGAACAAGGCTTCGAGTTGTATGCCCCCAATCACTTCGCGAGGCAACTTGGCTTCCATCAAGGGATCCCTTACCCGCTTCTCCACTCGGTCAACAAGTACACTTCGTGGAGGAAAGTTGGCGAGTCCGACCGGGTCACCCCGCTGCAAAATATCTACCCTCTTTCTCCCAACTTGCTGGAGATCGAGCCCTCGCAGGGTGTTGACCCCGCTTACCTCGCTTGGTGGCGGTCATTGTCCGACAACCATTGGGAGTTCCCAGACGATGCTGTCTTCGCCACCATCTTTTGTCCTCTTTATGACACTTTGGGCGAATCAGACCGCGTCATCCTCGATGGCCAGCGCGACAGTGCGGAGAGGGGTTCAGGGGCTGCGACAAGAACTAGGCTCGCGCTTCCGCCAGTCCCTGCTGCTCGCCGCCCGACGGGGATCGTCATTCGAGAACGCGATCCCACACCCGAGGTATGTCACTAAGTGTGTAAATTTCGAACCTCCTCTGCCATATTGACAAAGTGTTTCTTCCTAACCCTCTTATTTACTTTTACAGTCTGCCCCCCGTCGGAGAACAATCGACAGGTCTGAAGTTGCCAAAGGAAAAGCACCTGTCCGGAAGGAAACTGTGGCGGGCCACGACAGTGAGACTGCTCCTGTCGTTCCTCGGCCAACGAGCGGCGAAAGCTCGCGGAAGCGTCCTGTCGAGGACGAAGAGGATTTGCTCGAGGATGTGCGGTACCAGCGAGAGTATGGCTTGGTAAGCAACCCGGTAAGCGGACCACTTCGGATTAAATTTTCCTAAGCCAGTCAACAACTCGCTAACTTTGCCTTTGACAGGTTCGCCGCACCCGACCTCGCCTCACTGTCGTTGAAGAGGCGCCCGTGATAACGGAAGTCCCATCTCCAGAACCATTCGTTGGAGACATGAACTTGGCCCTCCAAAGGGTCGCTGAGGCAAGCGCGGAGATGGTCATTGAGGAAATTGCTGAAGCCGGCGAGGAGATGGTTATCGAGGAAGTCGCTGTGGCAGGCGCGGAGACGGTCGTCGAAGAATCTACTGAATCCAGCGAGGAGATGATCTTCGAAGAAACTGTTGAAGCCAGCGAAGGAACGGTCATTGAGAAAGTTGCTGATGATGAAGTTCTTGATCAGTCCGTCCAACTCTCCGACCCTTCTGCCCCCTCAACATTTCCGCCAGAGGGTCTCCAATTGGTGCTTTGGGTTCCCCCTCTGCGATTGGGCCGAGTGGGTCGTACCGGCGAAGTGCCTCCGGTGGTTCCAACAGAGAGTCCCCAGCCGCTGCTCGAGCTTTCCCCACTGCAACCGGACCCGACGGCTCAGGCCAAAGAAGTGGAGACAGAAACCGCTCGTGACACTCCGCCGCCCACTCCAGAGATTGAGGCGGCTGTCGAGGTTGAACCAGTCACTCCGGTCCCAACGAGGAAACCTGGCGAGGAGTCTTCTTCCTTCAGCACCCGGGCCGCTCGTCTTTGGGCCCGAACTACTCCGCCTACTGATCCGGAACCCATCTGCCTAGCTCGGTCTTTCCTTCATGGGTTGCTGCATCACGGCTCTCGCTCGAACGTCTTTGACCTGGTAGGACGTATTCGCGAGGCTCATGAAGCTCTGGATCGACATCTCACTGGCGGCAATCCTGTTCTGGACCAAGCGCTGGAGTTGGCCGACGCTGTCGAGTCGCAGGCTCGCCGAGTCTTGGATATCGGTGCTCAATCAGCTTCCCATGAGCAAGCTCGCCGAAACTTAGACAATCAGATGGCAAGCCTCTTGGCTGAGCTTGGTGACGTTGGCGTCCTGGGAGCGTCTTCAGAGAATCCAAGTGCTGGCCATGCTCGGCGAGTGGAGGCCCTGGAGGCTCAGATAGCGGAGCTGCAGGCTCAACTTGCTCAAGCTCGCCAAGACTTGGCCCGCGCTGTGGAGGTGGAAACCCGTTTGCAGGCCACAGAAGAGGCCCAAGAAGCTTTGGACTCGGCCATTGCTGCTGCCGAAGGAGTTCAAGCCCAGGCCTATGATGAAGAAATAGCCTTAGAAGGCATACTCTTAGATTTGTATAGGGTTTGTAGGCGTGCTTAGGTTTAACTTGTATTTGCCCCCTTGTATGAACTTTAATGATAATGTCAAAATTGAATTTTTCCCGCTCTTTGCCAACTGTTATGTAATAACTGTCAGGAAAAAATCTTTTTCCGAGATTTAGTGACGGTTTCCAATGTAACTACTCACTCGGAACGCGGGTAATCATTATTGCAAAACGCGTCTGACCTTATCCTAAAAGCCCGTATCTCGGAGCAAATATTGCATGGGGGACAACTGTCGAACGCACAATCGCCCCTTCCGCCTATAAAAAGAAACGCTTGGCCGGGGTGAAGTATCAGTGAAGTCTTTGCCCCCTCACCATGATTTCTTATTCTCTTTTGTTCATCCTTTTGTCCCTGCTTAGAGCAAAGCCCCCAACCATACATTCCCATTCTTTGCTGATTCTGAAAATCTACTCTCAGGCCAAGCCTTTGTTCGGCCTGACCAAAGGTTGGGTACCCTCTGCCTTGCGCCTGCTGTTCTATCAGCGCGTGAGGCTCTGCCGGCCCTTCAAACGGAAGACCGGTGGTAGCATGAGGGATCCTGACCCACGGGACCTCTAGCTCCTCAACACTTTCTCTTAGGTCCAGGCCGGCGTCAGGGTTTAGGCTGGTCTAAAGACGCGAGGCATTTGTCAACTTTGAGCGAAGGACGCGGCGACAGACTTTTCTTTAGCCTTGCGAGCCATGCGGGACGAGGCTTCCAGTATCTGTAGATCTATGCTTTTTTGAATGTAAACATAGTCTAATTTTACCTTTTCTGATCAATGTAATTGCTTTGGCCGCAAAGCCATAATTCGAAACATGTATTGAACAAAGTCAAAAAGGCAAAATAAATGAATTTATTTTTTAGGCCTCTGGAATAGGCCCCAATCTTGTACTAGTCTTTGTGTTTAGACTTTGCACGTTTACAGAGAATGAAGAAAACAATAGAACTTTTTAGGGCCTCTGGAATAGGCCCCAATCTAATACAGGCCTTTTTAGGCTGGTATGTTACAATGTATTCTATTAGTCTTCTGTCCCGAGTTGCCCCCTAGTGTTAGGCGGCGGAGCGAGTACGCGATGGCGCGTAGCACTATTGACTGTGGTGGCGGGAGCTGGTGGAGGTGGAGGATCCTCGCGTTCCCAAACTCCTGCAATGTGGCGCTTGAGGAAGCGGCCATTTATAGGGTTGCGATGAATAGTGCCGTCCAAGTCGCGCAAGTGGTATGCCCCCTTGGGAAGTATTCGGTGAATAATAAAGGGTCCATCCCAGCGAGCGGACCACTTGCCCCGACCATCTATTTTATCTCCAAGCGGGAGTACGGCACGCCACACTTTCTGGCCCTCAGCATAACTTTGTCCGCGCGTGATCTTATCATAAGAGCGGGCGATGCGTTGTTTCTCAAGGACTAGATTGTTGAAAGCGGCGACGCGGTGCTCGTTTAGATCTTCAAGCTCCTGCCACATGGCTTGGACGTAATCCTCGCCAAGTAATTGATGTTGTTCCTGAACGCGGAGCGAAGCGATATTGATCTCAAGGGGAAGGACGGCATCGTGACCGTACATGAGAGCGTACGGGGTGGTATCCGTTGGGCCGCGCTTTGAGGTGCGGTAGGCCCACAATGTGTGGTAGAGTTCCTTGTGCCAGACGCGAGGGTTCAACTCCAGCATCTTGCGGAGGATGCCAAGGATGACCTTATTACTAGCCTCCGCTTGGCCATTGGACTGGGCGTAGTATGGCGTGGAGTGGAGAAGCTTGATGCCGTAATCGTTTAAATACGTAACAACGGAATCGGCCATGAAAGCTGCCCCCCTGTCCGTAACGATGCACTCTGGGATACCAAAGCGTGAGATGATATTGCGGAAAATGAAGTTGCGCACCGAGTTAGCGGAGGCGACTTTGAGAGGTTCGGCCTCGACCCATTTGGTAAAGAAATCGGTGGCAACAATTATGAACTTATGCTGCTCAGAGGAATGGGGATGAATGATGCCTACGAAATCCATAGCCCATCCGCGACACGGCCAAGGTTTGATGATGGGCTGCAGCGGGATGTTAGGGATATGTTGTACGGGTCCGTGAGCCTGGCAATCTTGGCAACCTCTGGCGAAGGCAATACAGTCTTTCAGAATGGTTGGCCAGTAGTATCCATGGCGGCGGATCAGCCATCGCATTTTGGGCCCGGCCTGATGCGAGCCGCAAACTCCACAATGGACTTCACGCATGAGACGTTTAGCTTCGTTCCCGTATACGCAGCGGAAGTCATTTCCGTCTTCCCCACGCCGCCCGAGTTCGCCATTGCGTAATACAAAGTTTAAGGCGAGGAAGCGGATTTGCCTGGAATGAGCAGCGTCGTTGGGGTTCTAGAGGTAGGCGATGAATGGTAGCCGCCAGTCCTCGTCGATGGGGTCTAAGGCTGCAACTTCTGGGAGGGCGTCCCGAAATTGCCCCTGGCGATGAAAGAGGGAAGAGTACGGCGTTCGACCGTGAGCAGGCGTTCGCGCACTCCGTCTCTCAGGCTAAGGCCAGACGCTATCTGGGCGAGCTCGTTGGCGGCGAAGTTAAATTCACGTGGTATGTGTTCGATGTAAACGTCGTCAAATCGATCCAGCACCTCGAATGCCTTGCGCAGGTATGGCTCAATTGACAAGCTTAAACATTTGAACTTTTCCACAAGCTGGTTAACGACCAACAAAGAATCGCCAAAGATCTGGACCTCGCGGACTCCTAAGTCCAACAAGATCTCTAGGCCGATGATCAGTGCCTCATACTCGGCCTGGTTATTGGTGCATTTGAAGTCGAGCTGGAACGAGTAGGAGAAGCGATCTCCAGCGGGATTGGCTATGGCTATCCCGGCTCCGGCTGCGGTATCAATCCGTGAACCATCAAAGTACAAGGTCCAGGGAGCGAGTGTTACTGTGGCGAAGTCCAACTCGCGAAACGCCGTGAGCTCTGATGGTGGGTGGTGGGCAAGAAAATCTGCTATTGCCTGTCCTTTTACTGCCTTTTGCGGAACATATTGCAACGAGAATTCGGACATGGCGAGGATCCACTTGCCGATGCGTCCCCGCAAGATAGGGCGAGAAAGCATGTATTTGACCAGGTCGGATTGAGCGATGACGACCGTGGTAAAGACAAGCATGTAATGGCGCAGCTTGCACCCTGCAAAGTATAGGGCGAGACATAACTTCTCCATAGGCGAGTAGCGTGTCTCACAGTCCGTTAAAACCCTGCTAAGGTAATAGACGGCATGTTCTACCCCGTTCTCATCGTCCTGGGCCAGGAGTCCGCCGATGGACAAGTCGGCGGCGGCGATATAAAGTTTAAGCGGGGTGCCGTCGCGAGGCGGGATCAGGACAGGTGGGTTCGTAAGGTAGTCCTTGATTCGATCGAAGGCCTGTTGATGTTGCGGTTCCCATACGAACTCGGTTGCCCCCTGGAGCTTAAGTAGAGGTGAAAAAGGTTGGACCTTTCCTGCCGCGTTTGATATGAAGCGGCGGAGAAATTGATTCGCCCTAGTAGCTGTTGGAGCTCCTTCTTGGTGGTGGGAGGTGAAGCGGTGATGACCGCCTGTGCCTTGTCCTTTGGGATCTCGATGCCTCTTTGATGCACTAGGAAACCGAGGAAGTCACCGGCCTCCGCGAAGAAAACGCACTTGGCGGGGTTCATCTTGAGGTTATGTTTGCGCATCCGTGTGAACACCTGCCGCAAGTCTTCCACGTGGATTGCTCGCGATTTGGTTTTGACTACCACATCGTCGATGTAGACTTCGATCAACTTGCCCAAGATGTCATGGAAGATAAGGTTCATGGCGCGCTGGTACGTTGCCCCCGCGTTCTTTAGTCCGAAGGGCATGACGACGTATTCGAACGCGCCAGCAAAGCCAGGGCAGCGGAAAGCGGTTTTGTGTCGATCCTCCTCGGCGACGAGAATCTGAAGGTACCCTGCCGTGCCGTCCATAAAGGATAACACCTCATGCCCCGCGGCGGCATCAATGAGTAGGTCAGCCACAGGCATGGGGTATATGTCCTTTGGTGTTGCGTTGTTGAGATCTCGGTAATCAACACAGACACGCATCTTGCCATTTTTCTTGCGGACGGGGACGACGTTAGACAACCACTCGTTATATTTCGCCACGCGAATGATACCCGATCGGTGCATGCTTTCGATCTCTTCCTTAACCACTATCTGAGTTTCAGTTCGCATGAAGCGGCCGTCCTGCCGGACTGGACGCCGGTCGGGATAGGTTGGTAGCCGGTGGCAGACCAAGTCCGGGGACAAGCCGGGCATATCTTCATACCTGTAGGCGAAGCAATCCCTGTACTCGCGTAGTAGGGTAAGCAGGGCTTCCTTTTCGTCCTCTGCCAACTTTGCGCTGATGGAAATGAGTAAGGGCTTTTCTGCAGTCCCTACGTCAACTTGTAAAGTGGGGTCGCGGACTTGAGGTGGAGTGTCGTCCAAGGCAGCAGGAGCTATCTGAATAACTTCCTCCTTGGTATCGGAATAATCCACCACTTCATCGACATATTCCATAGTCGCGACCTTGTCGTAGGCTTCGCGTTCTGCCCAGTACGAAAGGAGCCTTTCGCACAAGGACTCGCCAGCCTCGCGTGCCTCCTCGGAAAAGGCATTATCCATCGAAATGGGGTGTGAGAGTCGCGATGGTGTGAGGACGTTGCAAATCGTCCCTCGCCTGGGTAAGTCCCCATCGCGTTAGATTGGAGGCCGTTACTCCGTATGGGCGGCCCTTGTGATCGACGCCTTGAACATCCAACGGGCCCAAGTCCGTATTATAGTACCGGGCATCGTTGAGGTTGGCTGAAATAGAGAAAGGCCGCGGGTCGGCCTTGATGATGACTGCCTCGCGTTTCTCGGTATCCCATATCATGAGCTCTTGGTGCATTGAGGAAGGCACGCAAAAACTTCTGTGGATCCAGTCTCGGCCGAGGATCATGCTGTAAGAGGAAACGCACTCGGCGAAAAAAAAGGTGTAAACCCGCGATGCTGGCCCGACCTTGACCCGTAGGAACAGCAAACCTAGGGTTCTGGACACCTGTCCTGTAAAGTTCTTCACCGTTAAGGACGTGGTCTGGATCATCGAGCGCGGGATGTCGAGGAGTCCCATGGTGCGGGTTGTGACGACATTAACCGCGGCACCGGTGTCAACCATGACCTTGTTGATCAGTTTCCCTTGGACCTCTGCCGTGATATACAGTGGCCGCATGTGGGTGGCCATGTCCAGAGTTGGTGTGGAGAAGGTTAGAGTTGGCCTTTGGGTGAGGCTGCTCGAACTTTCTGTTTGTGGAGCGTCATCGGCTGGGGCCAGTACTGGGCCCATTTCGCTGCTGCATGGAGGGGGTGGGCTGTCATCCTCGCTGCTGATGGTGATGTCCGCCGCGCTGCAGGTTGTGTTTGGTGGAAGAGCGTATCGTTCCGAAATGAAGAACACCATCCCAACCTGAAAAGAGAATTGCTCAGGGACTGGGACTAAGGGCGTGTCAACGATCCCATGTTCCCCTTTGAGCACTGCAAAGGCATCTGCTTCACGGCTAACCCCTTCATCAGCATCCCATCCGGAGACCTCTACCATATTGCAGGTGAATGATTCAGCCTTCTCTTCGTCTTGCTCTTCCTCTAGGTTGAGCCGAGGTTCTGAGTGTGCCTCGTCGGCTTCCTCATTCTCGCGGAAACGTTGGGCCATTTGTTCGGCGAGGTTCGGACTGGAGGATGCCGGTGTCTCTGCTGGTAGCTCTGAAGCCTCAGGTTGCCGCGGACGCCATACTGGCTTGGGTGAAGGCTGATGGTCCCTGGCTGGCTGTCTGTCTGCTGCCGCAGGAGCCTTACCGTTGTCTTCTTTCGCCAACCGCTGCAGGGCAGATATTCGGGGAACCATCCCAGTTTCGGGTTCCGGGGTGCGCCGTAGCCGAGGCTGTTGTGGCGATGGCGGCTCCCTTCTGGTCTCAGCCTCTGGATTTCGACGTTCTCGTTGCCGCGAGGGCTGAGACGGTTCACGTTTAGACTCTGAGTCTGGAGTCATGAACAACTTACGCCTAGGGCCGGTAGGCGGAGCCTTGCTTTGTTCGGGCTCCGGTGACGGCCTACGCCGGGAAAGCCGCTGATCCCTCCTCCTGTCGGTTTCTGGTGACGGATTGGGCCTAGCAGGTTGTGGCTCCCTCCTCCTGTCAGGTACGGGTGACGGCCTGCGTCTGGAGGGTTGCGAGTCCCTTCTCCTTTCAGGTATTGGGGATGGCCTGCGCCTAGGAGGCTGCGGATCCCTTCTTTGTTCAGGTGGTGGTGATTGCCTGCGCCTGGGAGGTTGCGAATCCGGCTTTGGTGGAACCGTGAGTCGGCAGAAAACATTTGGCTTGGGCACAGGATCGTCACTGAACTGCTCGCAGATTCTTGGAGGTGTAACTGGCGGCATTTGAAGGACTGCGCGCAGACCTTCTGCTTCCCGCCACATCCGCTCAGGCGTCTGTGCGAGCTGTGAGGGGCGTACAGCGCCTTCGTCGACAGCCCGTAAGGCGCGTAGGATGCTGCCGTATCGCTTCTGGAGCTTGCGCTTCTTGGACCTGCTGATGGTCACTGCCTTGCCCCCTTGCTGCGTGTACCAAACCCCTTCCTTGATCGCCGATTTGGACGTCGGGGGAATGTAAGGGTTGGTTAAGACGCCGTCACGAGGGCTTGGGGCGTCGCTGCTGGAATCTGACATGTCCATCTCGCTTGCGGCAGGGGATGGAGGTATCGCTGCTGCCCAATGCGCGGCGACGTACGTTTCGAGACGCGCTATCCTTTTCTCCAGCTCTTCGCGAGTTTTAGGGCTCGTAGGCTGGGAACCTTTGACGGGGAACGGTCTATCGTCCCTCATGATTTCTTTGCCTTTATCCTTGTAGGAGGGGCGGTCTGGTTCGAGCTTAGCGACCAACTGTCGAGCTGGATCGTCTGTGCTCCCCATCTGGTTATCCGGGAGCATGTAGTTGTTCGCCGGCCGTTTGCGATTTCAGCCCGGCGGCTCGGATGGTCCTGCATTTGGTGACAGGTCTAATGTGATCATTCGCTGGCCGACGCGAGGCCAAGCGAAACCAGCAGTTGCGATTGTAAAGCCGCCTTCATCCTTAAAGCAGATATATCCAAGGTCGAGCCAGTCTTGGATCTGGTTTCGGAGCTGGCGACATTCGCTGGTCCTGTGCCCCCAGCTGTCATGGAAATTGCAATGAACGCGTCCCTCCTTGTACTCGATGTAGGGCAAGGAGTTGAGTGTGACGAGCCCGGCCTCTCTGAGATCTTCTAAGACCTCATGTGCCAGACTTTCATTGTAGGTGTACCGACGACGCGGCTGGCGGGCATTGTCGTCTCCTTCCTCGCGACCCCTTTTTGGCGCTCGACGTCGTTCGTCGCCCTGGGCCTGATCAGCCCAGTTGACCTCGACCATGCCTACTACGGGCGGAAAAGGGTCTACATCGACCAATGAGGCCGTGCTACCTGGTGCCTTCATCCTCAGCTCGCCTGAGTTTAACCAAGTCTGCAGCTGGTCTCGGAGCTTGACACAATCTTTGGTGTCATGATTGTATACGTTGTGGAAGGCACAGTATTTCTTGTCCTTCAGCTCCTCCTTAGGCGGAATTTTGTGGTCCAGGCGCACATACTTCGCCTCGATTAGGTCATTGAAGACCAAATGGGCGTTCTTGGCGTCGTAAGTGTACGACTCGTACTCTGGCTTGGTCCAGGCAAAGGACTGGATGGTGATCGGCTCGCGGGTCATCTTCAGGTTCTTCAGTTTATGAGCCACTTGCTTGCCAGTCAGCTCTACCGCGCCAATGTCGTCCAAGTCCTGATCTGCGTGAGCTGGCTCCGGCCTTTGGTAGTAGGGATCGTGAGCAGGGGTTTGCATGCTGAGTGCCCCCACTATCCGGTTCTTCCCTGGTACGTAAGTTCCCTTGGAAGCGTTGGCCTTATCGTCTAGCTCGTTCAGGATGAGCTCATAGCTGCCGACCTTATTGATCAGGTCACCCATGGAACTGAAACGTTCTCCGTGGTGCTTCAGCCGCTGGCGGTGCTCCAGACCCCGAATAGCCAACTTAATGGCTTCCTGCTCAGGCAGCAGGTAATCGCATTTGGCCTGCTGGATCTTGAAGCGCTGGAGGAAAGAAACTCCGGACTCCATGCTCTGCTGGCTCATCTGCGTGAGGGAGTCGAGGCCGACTTCGGGCTCAATTGTGCCATATGTCTCCCGGAAGAGACGTTCCATGGTGGGCCAATCTTCTATTGACCCTGGCTTCAATCTGGAATACCAGGTGAAAGCGGCTCCGGACAGAGAAGTCCCGAAGAGCTTGAGCTTGAGCATGTCATCATTCCCGTACTGTCCGCATTGGACCTTGAAGCGGGCCATGTGAGTCGCTGCATCTTCCCTTGTCTCCCCAGAGAATGTGGTGAAGACGATGTTTTTGAACCCGTGGGGGAAGGGATACTGTGCCACGCTATCTGGATAGGGGTCACGATAGTGCAAGCTAGCATCACCCTTTCCGGTGTGCTCGTTGACAATGCTTGAAATCAGTTGGCGCCAGTCGGCTGCCGTTACTGGCGCAGATTCTGCCCCCTGGTCGTGGCCATGCCATGCAGAGAGGCTAGGGGACTGCCCGACATTCTTAGGGGTCGAACTGGAATAAGCCACGATCGGGTCATCTGGTGTCCCCATTCCTTGCGAGGGGAAAACACCAGCGCCCCTGAGTGTGACTCCAGGGCTGCATGGCGAGGGTAGACGGGGTGGTGTCTTTGATGAACTGGCCCCCAATGTGAATTGGGGAGCCTTCTGGGCCCCGACCCTCGGATTTGCTCTAGGGCGCTCATTAGGCGGGATGTACCTTGAGCCCTCAGCTGCGCTTGAACTGGCATAGTTCATAGCGTGACTCTTTGGCGCTTGGGCCCGAATCCAGTCTTCCATCTGCAGGACCCTTGTACTCAGGGTATCATGGCGCTCTTTGTAGTCTTCGAGCTTTTCCATGCTGTTCTTGCTCCCGAAGAAGGAAGCGTCCTGCTGTTGCTGCAGCTTGGTGTCATGGTCGTTCAGACGATGGGTTTGGACCTCCAAAGCCTTTGTAAAGGCCACCTTGCTCTGATCCAGTTCTGTCTGGATCCTTTGCAGAGAGCCGGTCATTATGTCCTTGTCCTCCCTGATCGTGCCAACCACATAGTTGAACTCCTCGCTGAGCTTAGCGTGGTTCTCCTGGTTCGCGAGCCAGATCTCCTTGTCCTTAGCGACCTGCGCAGAGAGGTCCTGGACAGTTTGCTGAGTTTCTTCGACTTTCAAGCCGAACTCTCTCCTGAGCGCGCCGATCTCATTCTTGAAATCGCTCCTTAGTTCTTCGAACATTTTGCGGACTTCCTCTGTGGACAGAGTAGGTCCTGCTTCTGGGATTGGTTGTGAGTTTGCCATTGTGGACTTAGTATGGTCGGGGTTGCCGAACCGATTGAGAATCTCTTCTTTAGTGAGAGATCTGCAAGCCGCGCTGTTATGGGGCCTGTATTGCGGAGCCTTATGTTTCAAACAAGAAAGCGAAGGTCTCTGGTATGGGGAGTTGTCGAACTTCCCAATGATTGCTAGAAAAAGTAAACTCCCGGTCCCACTGGGCGTGCCAATGTTTTGGCCCACGTCCTCAGCAGGGGGTGATGAGGGAACAAAAGTAAAAACGGTGTGTGCGGGGCGTGCCACCTCACGGATGAGGAAAGAGAACGATGCGCGTCCTGACTTCTGACCAGGCGAAAGAGGGCTCCGGTGTCACCTGATGAGGAAATATTTACGAGCTTACTCTTCTAATCACCTGTCGATCGATACTCACTGTAAGAGCGAGCAGAGCAACAATTGGGAAATCGGAAATGAGTCCTGACGGGCTCTGGGATCTAAGGCGGAGTGCGCTTAGAACGTAAGGGTTTCGAGGAGGCTCGAAAGTTTCGACTGTGTTCGTCTGTTTGAGAGAGTTGTTGATTGATTGATTGTGTGTAGAGAGAGCCTTCTGTAAGCCGTAGAGCTTCTTTATATATTCATCCGTAAGCACACCACGGAAACCTAATCACAACCCACTCGGACTCTGCAATTAGAATCCCACAAGGATACGATTAACTCGCCAGTCGTACGCTCCATGCAACACGTGTCAAACCTATCTCGCTTAGGTCTCGTTCACCGCCTCGCTGCATTTCATTTGTCGTGTAGTACGCGGACTCAAACACTAAGCGACCTTATCCCGAGGGCGTTATTAGTCATTTCCAACTCACCCTCGCCAGGAACTGTAGAGTCCCATAAGAATTAGAGATAAGGATCCCGCGAGGACACCGAATCTCGCGAGGTATCAGAATCTTCTGGATAAAATCCTTGTCACGTGCTGCCAGACCTCGCCACCCTTCGTGGGCTAAAAAGGCCACAGGCGTTGGCCCAAATGATATCCAAGCCTTTCTCGAGTCTTGGACCGAAAATGCCTACTGGGCTCAAACAGTACCCATCTTCCTCTATATTCCAAAAGAAAGAAAGAGAATATTGCTCAGACATTGCAACTTTTTTGTTCTGATGGCTTTGGATCTAGTTGAACCTAAACAATGCAGCAGAGATTTAACCCTTCCTTCTTCCCCTTTCATCTTCTCGCATATCAATGGAATATAGCAGAGATAAAATAACAAACCTAGCTACGCCAAACTCTGATCACATTTCCCTTTTATAGGTGCAATAGTACTCGATCAACCCCAGAGCCAAGGGCAAGCTTTAGCTTCCCTTTTCTTGATCATCACAACAGTGAATAATTTGTTGGGGGGAGCAGAAAGACACAACCTCCATTATTTAACAGTAAAGGAAACCTCCCCGACTCTTCCTATCTCACGTGCTAATCGTTTTTTAAGTGTGGAAAAAAAAAACCCTAGAATTATAAACCTAATGTAAGGCTGAGCTGCATGCCCATAATCCAATGCGAATATAAGTAAACTGGGAGATCGAGAACTAACATGATTCTGCAAGAAGGATTATTGTGTTTAAAACTGCTTCAACGGTAACCGAAACGCTGTCGTGTGATGATATAAAAATAGAGGATTTGGATTTTGGGAGGTAGAAATATCTGATACATATTGTGGTGGATAATGAATGCGATCATGTGAAGTGCCTGGGAAAAGCAGCATTCATATATTGTTGACGATGCACTCTACCTCTCAGACGAATCCTCGATTGCCCATAATAATCACATGTCCTGGTTCATAATTTGATCGAAAACAAAAACAAATATATCTCATTTACAAGTTTGTTTTGAAGAATTAATTAGGTGTGTAAGTTGCTAATAATGTTTCGATACATTTGAAAATAAACGTAAATCTTTAATATTATTCTTTTGGTTTACGGAAAATAAAATAATCAATTGTTAATAAAGAAATAAACCAAAGCGTATAAGCTCTGAATTCGACCAAAACAACAATGACTTAACTTAATGAGATCGTTTGACTAAGTTTAATGTTACGAGGAACTGCAAACTTGTTCCATAAACTAAATCACACACCTTGCAAAATCATAGCTACAACTTGTTGCCATCGATATATATACCTATTGATATGACCTTGTCTCTTGGTGTTTAACCACCTTGAGCTGCCAACAACTCTTGAACAAGGGTAGTAGAATCCCCCTTGGTTAGTAGGCTTGCACTTTCAAAAAATTTGTTGATACGTACGTGCCACGTAACCTTTTAGATACGTACATATAAATGAATCATTGTTTACACTTATATCCAGATTCATTATTTCAAAATTATGCAATATATATATATATATATATATTTCCTTTATGGTATCGACATATTAGACTCTCAATATGACATCTTATCTTGCTAACCTAAACAAAATCGGGGCTAAATTCTATGAATTTGACATGTATTAATTGTCAAAATATAAATTCATAACACATCTGATTGTTACTTAGTTAGTGGTCTCAATTAGTAATGTGGTGACTTAATATATATATAATAACTCGCAGAACTATGAATATGAATATATAGAAAACAAGTTTGGATCAATCCATACAAAATTAATTACAGGTATACATGAACGGATTGAGTTCAACACTAAAACTTACCGTTATTTTTTTGTTTCTCAAAATGATATACATTTGACGTGAAAACATACTTTCCTCTATTTCTTTATACATTATTAAGTTTCTAAATAAACCAAACAAAATATCGACCATAATTTCCATTAGAAAACTGCTACTCATGTACCAAACCCAGAGTCGTTAGGTATAGCAGAGTCAACAGAAATCCGGTACTGGTCCATCCTTCATCCTGTCTTGTTCTAGTTAATTCAAATTTAAAAATCCAATCCACAGGCTACGACGTCGTTTTCATCCCCACCAGTGCCTGTCGGAGGTGGTCTACTACGGCCGTTGGTACATCACAGTACTAGCCGCGCGCGCCAGGTACACAGCCTGGACTGCCAACCTGTCAGTCTCGACCCGATTTCCCATTCCGCGACCGTTCTTGTCGTTTTTCGCCACATCAGCAATCCCCAATAAAACAATTAAAAACAAATTTAAATAAAAAAGGAAACCCAACCGAACCCAAAAATCTTAAAATGCTCTCCAGCCTGGCTTAGTCAAACTTATCCTCTCAACTGCCTACGACCCGTCCCCCCAAATTATCGCGATATTTTCAAACGATTAGCTTCCCTCTTCAGCAGTAACTTCCATAACGGCACCAGTCAAAACTGGAAACTAATGAAACTAACCCTTAACCGTCCCCTCGAGAAATTCATATTACCGTTTTGCCCCCGGCCCGAGATTTTTGTGGAAGGATGATGATTATTCTCTCCCATCAGCAATCTATGTGTCCTACGTGGCAACGCGTGGTGGTTAATACAGCTGTAGAGTGATGTAACGCTCAAGGGCAGTAACCGGTTGCCGAGACGCTTAAACCCGATTCGGTTGACCGGCTCCGCCAGTTACCCTAATCCCACCTTATATAAACCCCTCTTCACTCCCACTCGTCTCTGACCTCCAAAACTCTCTCAGAAAAAACTCAAAAAAAGGCCGAGACTCTCTGTCGCCGCCTCTTCAGTTTTGTAGAATATATTATCCTCTTTTGTATCCTAAATCTAGGGTTAGGGTTTAGGGTTATGGATTGCGAATCGGTTCAGCAGAGGGAGTTGGATCGGGTCAAGGGGCCGTGGAGCCCCGAAGAGGACGACCTGCTGAGGAAGCTGGTGCAGCGGCACGGCGCTCGGAACTGGACTCTGATAAGCAAGTCGATCCCGGGAAGGTCCGGGAAGTCGTGCAGGCTCCGGTGGTGCAATCAGCTCTCGCCGGAGGTGGAGCACCGGGCGTTCACGGAGGAGGAGGACGAGATCATCGCGGCGGCTCATTCGAAATACGGCAACAAGTGGGCCACCATAGCGAGGCTCCTCAACGGCCGGACGGACAATGCGATCAAGAACCACTGGAACTCCACTCTGAAGCGAAAGTACTCATCCATGGCGGAAGACGGCGTCGGCGGCGCCGTCTCGATCAACGAGCACCACCACTTCAGGCCAGAGAAGAAATCGGCAACGGCTTCAGTTTCGGGCCGCGGATACAGCCCGACGAGCCCGTCCGGATCCGACGTCAGCGACTCCAGCGTGGCGCCTGCTGTCTCGTCGGCGCAGATGTTTAAGCCGGTTGCGAGAGCAGTGATGAGAACCGAGTCGCTGCCGCCGCGGAATGAACCGGAGCCGTCGACTCTTCTGACTCTGTCCTTACCTGGAGGAACCGAGGTGGCGACTCGGCGAGAAGAGAGAACGACGTCGTTGGGTGAGAATGAGAACAGAACGATGTCGTTTGGGCCGGAGTTCATGTCTTTGATGCAGGAGATGATTAGGAAGGAGGTTAGGAACTACATGGACGATATGAACGGTCAGCACTTTGGGGTACCCAAGCTCTCCTAATCCAAAAAAAATTACACAGTTTTATTTTGTTTTTTAATCTAGATTAGAAATCAAGAAAATCAGAATTAGCAAAACACAGTTTTTTTTTTATTTTTTATTTTGTTCAGGAATGAAATAAATATGAGAGAATGTACAGGCGGCCTGAGAAGAAGAAGAGCTCAGTGCTAATTTATTTCAGCTTTTATTTTTGATTTTACATTGTGTTGGACGAAATTCAAAATCAGATTCCTTGTTGGTTTTAAATTTTGGATGTTTATAGTTGTTAATGCGATACAGTTGGGTTTTCTGGGATAGTGGAGTGTCAAATTCATGAAACTCTTAAGTAGGGTATTCGATACCACGGACTAGGGTTTGCTCCGTAAAAATAGGAGGGAGCTTTGGAAAGAGAGTGGTGCGTCTGGCTTGTCCAGCGGCGCCACCGCATTGGCGTGGGCTTCTCGCTTTGTTGGTGTAGGGTCGGTGCGGCCGGACGGGCTGTTTTGGTATTGTGGAGGTGGCAGGGCCTTCCGGTCGGTTTTGTGACGGAGGATACGAACTGCGGCTTCACTCTACAGGGAGGGGCTGTTGTATCTCAGGGAAGACGGTGTCAAGGGTCTGGCTGCGGCATGGCGTGGGATCCCCGGAGTCGTGAACTGATGTCTTGTTGCGAGGTTATGGGTGGCGGTATCTTCAGGTTTAAACCAGATCGACGACGAGTTTGCGTTCTCACAGATCGGCATCGATTTTGTCTTTTGGGCGAGGGTTTGAGTGTCGTTTTCTGGTCAATGTGCTACTTCGGTGGTGTTATTCCTAGAGACTATCGGCTTTAATATCGGTGTGGTCTAGGTGGCAACATGAGGGTGGATTACCTTTGCACGTGGTTTGGTGGTATTTGGACACGGTGTGGAAGAAGGAGAATTTGCTCGTTTTAGTGTTGGCAGCAAGATTGTATCGTTACTCTCATGACTGTGTAGCTCTTTTTGAGCGTGAAATTGGGTTAGGGGCTGGGCCCACTTGGCTCATGGATGTTGCTATTGGTGACGGACCCGTAACTACGGATCTTTTTAGGAATGTGTGTCGTGGTGTAGGTACCACAACCGGTCATTCTATTATGCTGTAATTTTATTCCGTTATCAATAAAGCTATTCTTCTAAAAAAAATGCGATACAGTTGGGTGTGTGTGATATTGTGAATGGCACTTAATTAAAAATTGCAGGTCTAACTGATTTGGGCACACTAAAAACGGATATCTTGAAATAAAGAAAAGAAATAAAAAAGGCTGGAAATATAGGAAAGGAAATCGTTGCGTTTTTTTTCCTTATTTGGTACGGTGGGTTGTACTTGGGTGATGGCAGGGCTGCTCACCTGCGGACTTCATTTTAAGGGACAGAAAGGGACAACTCACTAACATCCGTTAGATATTAAATGAATCAATCCTACGGTTCTGATGAAAAAATGATCTCACCCCAACTGTTATCCCAACTCCAGTAGATTTGTTCTTCTTCTTGTGTTCATCTTCTTCTTCTCTCAGATCTCTTCAAACCCAATTATGTTCATCTTCTTCTCATCTCATACATATTGTTAGTCTCAAACCATGCTATCTGCTCTGAAACCAGATTTTTCATTTTCATGGAATTGCTCCACCTTTGATTTGTTTTCTCCACTTTCCTACTTGATTTCAGTGGAGTAAGAAAGCATACCTTCGATTTGTTGGGTTCTTCTTTCTCTTATACTGCGGAATGATATTCCTAAAGATCCAGCAATTTAGTTTTTCTATTCTTGTTGGATTTTCTTTGAGTTCAAATTACATCAGTCCTATGAATAATGAAAATAGAAAAGGGTATAAGATCTCGCAAGGTCCAGAATCTGGTGATGGAGGGTGAAGAATAAGGGAGGATCCGGCGGTGCAATTTGGAGCGTCGCCGTCGATCGGAGACAAGAAGGACTCGAAGGTGATGCGATCTACGAGAGCGCCACCGGCGACGGACCAATTCGTAGGGGAGCTCCATGAAGAGACGTCGTCGTTTTGTGTTTCCATGGTGGTGAGGCTATTAGGAATTACAGATAAGATGGTGAGATGAGAGTAGAAGAAGAAGAATGAGATCTTTAATCAAAAACAAAGAAAAAAAAAAAAGAACGGATCTGGGTGGAACGGTGAGATGGAGATGAACATATGAGCAGCTAGAGAGGTGAAAGGAGAAGAGAACAAATCCGCTGGAGTAAGGATACGAATTGGGGGTAAAATCATTTTTTCATCAGACCCGTAGGATTGATCCATTTAATATCTAACGGGTGTTAGTGAGTCGTCCCTTTCTGTCCCTTAAAATGAAGTCCGCAGGTGAGCAGCCCTGTGGGTGATGGTACAGATTTTGGACGGAAAAAGCCAGGGTGTTTGGTGGGATTTTTGACTTTTGACTTATCGATTTAGGATTAACTCCGCGTGTGCGTATTTGTATTTTAGTTACGTAGAGATACAGTGTACTGACAGATGCACCAACGTAGCTGGAGACTGATGCTTCATATTTTTGGTAGCGGAGTCTACTGCACTGCCTGAGGCCTTTCATACATCTGTTCTTCGACATTTTCGTTCCGCATGGTGGTGGAATACTACTGCTATGTGACATATGGTTGGCGACTCAATTCGAAGCCGGTTATTACTGTTATTTCTACATAATCATTCAGAAACTAATTTTGTAGCAGATAAATTGCTTTGTTAGGCTTTATTTCAGTAATTCCACTAGTTTGGTTGAACTGTCTACCCTTCTCTGTGTCCCCTACGTTTCATTTGGATTACTGAGATGGGCTGTTAATCGTGGTTTTGTTTCTGGTTTCGTGTTGCAGTTGTTTTTTTTAATGAATAAAAAAAACGTGGTGGGAGAATGGAGTAATGGTTATCGGAGTATACAAATACAGTAACATGATGAAGGATAAAGTGTAGAGACAAATACAGTAACATGATGAAGGATAAAGTGTAGAGACAAAGAGATAGCAAGAGAATCATCATCTTATTCATTGATAGGTGTCTTTTATATAGGGAATTACACAATACCGAGGTACAATTTTGGTATAGGGTGACATGAGCGTTAGACGCGAGCGTCGTAGCCCTGTGCGACATTCTATTTTCGTATTCATTCATAGATTTCGTACAAGGAGTAAGCACGTATATATACCACTCGAGCGCTTCCCCCAGCCTGAGGTACAATTCCAGTATGGGGTGCGTTAAACGCAAGCGTAGTAGCTTTGTATGGTATCTATTTTTCGAGTTGTTCATAGATATCGTACAAAGAGTTAGGCGAGTGTACATACATACTAAAATATATAATATCCTAGACTGAGAGGCAATTTCTTAAAGTTTGTGAGTCTAGCCAGGCTGGACCCAAGTTCAGAATCTTTCCAGTGGAGCTTTTGTTTTTGCCGTTGATGAAGCGTTTTCTTTGAAAGCATTTTTGGGGAAATATTTATTTGTTGTCGGAATCGTTTTATCCACTCACTCTGACGTGTTGAATATTTTCCCCTGGGTTCTTCGTTTTTAAAAATGCTCAGTCTGCAAAGTTCGCGTGAGGTCTAGAAGGAGACGTCGAGGCATAATCACTCATCTATCCGCTACATTTCACCAGTATGTTACTTGTTTAATCTACTAGGGGTTTGTTAGCTTCCACTGTGTATTATTTTATTTTTAGTAGCTCTGAATACTGTTGGAATTCTTGTGTATTATATTCTTGCTACTTTTGGGTTGTAGCGGAGGATTTATTTTGGAGTAAAAAGGTGGTTCTTAAATTCTTATAAGTTAGGGTTGTCCATTTTCGAGGGAGGTTTACCGAGTCTTCGGTAAATTTTCCTTGGAGGTGGTCCCCGCAAGACTCATCTCAGGTTTCGGGGTGAAATTCGGGGCGGGTCTTGACAGTTGGTATCAGAGCTCTAGGTTTCATTTTCTGTCTTCTATTCACTATCGTATTTGCCTAAGTAGCCGTAGTGTCTATAGAGTGATGATCCGACCGCGGCGGATTCATCAACAGTTTTCTGCTTTTGATATTATGTGTTATTGGGTATGTGTGATAGTTCTGTTAGTCTTGTTTATAGACTACTAAATATCTTCCTCCTCTGGTACTATGCCTCCTAGACGCCGACCCCGTGTGGCTACCTCGACCAACGCCAATGAGGGTGAGGAAGTGAGAGGTTTAGCGGATTCTATTGGGGCCATGTTGAGAGCTGTTCTGGATAGGGTTCAGCCCCCTCGATCTGTGAAGAAGAGAGATGTTGCTGATGTAGGGGCAGTAAAGTTCAAGGGTGCCAAGGAACCCCTTGATGCTTACTCTTGGGTGGACAAGATGGAGATGGCTTTCTAGAGCACAGAACTGCCAAAAAAAAAGAAAGTGAAGATGACAATTTCTTTTCTGGACGATTTAGCTCATCATTGGTGGACTCTCGCCAGGAGAAATAATGATGGTGCTCAGACTATGACTTGGGAGCAGTTTAAGACGCTCTTCTTGGGTCAGTATTTCAACCACTCTCATCGTAGTAGGGTCCAGTCAGACTTTCTGAATATGAAGAAGAGAAACGATGAGGGAGTCATTGAGTTTGAGCAGAGGTTCATTACTTTGAGCTACCATGTGCCCCATTTGATTCCTGATGAGAGGACCAGGATTTGTATGTTTGTTGACACACATGGAGGAGTGTTTGCAGACAAGATGGTCGGTGTTGTCTATCCGACATTCCTTGATGCAGTTGAGGTAGCTATGGCCATCGAGTCCAGAGGGACTTATAGTGCTCGGCCTCGAGATTTCAGTGGTCCCAGTCAAGGACCATCTAAGAAGGCTCCTTCATCGATCGCTTCTGGATCTTCAGCGGGCAGTGGCAGTAGAGGGGGATCGGGTTATGGTCCTCGGAGCAGGAATATAGGGCATTTCAGGAGACCCTCCAGGAGCCAGTTGCGTAGGCAGTAGGCCGGTCAGTTTAATGCTGGTGGTAGTTCCCAAGGGGGATCATCTGGTGGTCAGACTTTTTCTTTTGGTCAGCAGCAGTCATCTGGATGCTTTGAGCGTGGTGGTCTGGATCATTTTAGGAGAGACTATACTTTGTTGGCACAAAGGACTGCCCCTTCTCAACAAGGCGGTCAATCTTCAGCTAGAGGCTCTAGTGGTGGTTTTCGTGGTGGTTCAGCAGCCAGGGGTGGTTCTCAGCAGGGGAGTGGTCAGCGTGGACGTCCCATGACTCGCGCTAGACTTCATGCTATGACCTAGCAGGAGGGTCGTACTTCTCCAGATGTCATCATTGGTACGTTGTTAATTTTTGGTCAGCCAGCTTTTACTTTAATTGATCCCGGAGCCACGCATTCATTTATATCTAGTAGATTGGCCCTTCATGCCAATGTGCCATCATTGTCTCTTCCAGGCGAATGACATGTATCTCTACCCTCTGGTGAGGTGATGAGGATATATTGGGTGTTTGGTGATTGTGAAGTGCTAGTAGAGGGATTTAATTTCAAGGCCGATTTGATTCCTCTAAATATGGTGGAGTTTGATGTGATCTTGGGGATGGACTTCTTGGAGACTTATAGAGCTATGGTAGATTGTTTCCGAAAGGAAGTAGTGCTTCATAGTCTGGATGGTTTTGAGGTTGTTTTTCAGGGAAAAATAGATATGATTTCAAATTGCCTGATATCAGCTGTGGCCGCTGGGAAATTGTTAAATAAAGGCTGTCAGACATTCTTAGCTCATATTTTGGATACAAGTATAGGAGTGTTGGAAGTGGGGGATATTCCTGTAGTAAGAGAGTTTCCGGACGTGTTTCCCGAGGATTTGCCTGGTTTGTCTCTTGTAAGGGAGATATATTTTTCTATCGAGTTGCTTCCTGGAACTATGCATATCTGTCATGCATCTTACAGAATGGCTCCAGCGGAATTGAAAGAGTTGAAGACTCAATTGCAGGAGTTGGTAGATAAGAGTTTTATTCGGCCTAACATGTCTCTATGGGGTGCTCCGGTGTTGTTTGTTAAGAAGAATGACGGCACCATGAGACTATGCATTGATTATATGAAGCTGAATCAAGTCACAGTGAAGAATTAGTACACGTTGCTTCGCATTGATGATTTGTTTGATCAGTTGAGAGGTGCCTCGGTGTTCTCAAAGATTGTTTTGAGATCTGGTTATCATCAGTTGCGGATTCGGGATAGTGACGTAGCCAAGACTGCCTTTCGATCACGCTATGGTCATTATGAGTTTGTGGTGATGCCTTTTGGACTTACTAATGCACCTGCGACGTTCATGGATCTCATGAATAGGGTGTTTAGTCCATATCTTGACCGCTTCGTGATCGTGTTCATAGATGATATTTTGGTGTACTCAAAAAGTAAGAAGGAGCATGCCAAACATCTAAGGTTGATATTGCAAAGTTTGAGAAATGCCCAGTTGTTTGCCAAGTTCAGCAAGTGTGAGTTTTGGCTGGATAAAGTGGGATTTCTGGGTCATGTAGTTTCAGCTGAAGGTGTTAGTGTGGATCCCCAGAAGGTGGAAACGGTGTCCAATTGAAAAAGACCCACATCTGTGACTGAGATTCGTAGTTTCTTGGGGTTAGCAGGTTATTATCGACGTTTTGTGCAAGACTTTCTGTTAGTACATAGCCAAAATACTTGACTAAGCCGAGAATAAGGTACAAATACCCAGTCAAGATAGCCCTGGTGAGCCCTTCACAGGCATCCAAAGAATGAAGGGCCGGCAACAAACCGCTTGCTGAAGTCACTCTAGCGGCAAAACACCCCCAAAAGGGGAGACACTCCAAAGGATGGCAAGAAGTCCCACATTGGAGACTAAGGCAAAGATACCTAAACTTAACCTATAAAACAAGCTCAACCTATCATAAAAGGCACACACATACACACTCACATATATTCTCTCTCTCTTTCTCTTTCATTCCTCTACCCGTACAAGTGCTCAAAGCTAACTTAAGCATCGGAGAGTCGAAGACTGGGCCACCCCAGTCCTGACCTCGTGACGCTGTCATTTGTGCAGGTACCGAGTGAAAGACCCCAAGAATTCTACTTCGCTCCGCCCCGCGACCTCCTCCCGGGACCTTGGGACGGAGCAGGTAGAAACAATTGACGCTAGAAGGAGGGCGTCCTCAAGTGGAGACCCTCACGTCGCTCACCATGGCCATCATCTGCCCAGAAATCCCGAGGAGAGAGAAAGTAGATCTGACTTTCTCTCTCTCCTTCGCTTGGGCGTGCCGCGGCAAGGTAGCTCACCTTCACAGCCATTAGACACACAGTCTTCTAATGAATCCAGCGTGGCCACCCCAACCTCCGGCCAAGGCCCACGCGTTGGAGAGTAGCGCCCAGAAACTGATCTGGACCCCCAGCTTCCTTCAGCCGAAGCGGGAATGCGCACTTGGTCTCGCGACCCCAATCTCGGCACCTTCCCTCCCGGGACATGCCTTTGCTTTTGGCACCTCTTCCCGGCTCGGGACCTTGGGACGGAGCAGGTAGAAACAATTGCCTTTGCTTTTGGCGCCCACTTGATATTTCTCTCCCGGGGACGCCCGCCCATGTCCCGGTGCTGCTCTCCCGAAACATTCGCGGACTCCCCAGGTCCCGCCATCCATTCGCGAACTCTGCTGACCTCGCAGACTCCCTTGGTCTCGCCTCGCCAGCTCCTCGCGGCATTCCCTGGTCTCGCCAAAGTTCTTAAACCTCGCGTGGGGACATCCCTAGTAGTTCCCCTAGCGAACTCCCCCTACACAGCTCTCCATCCCGACTTCCCGGGACTCCTCTAACTCGACAGAAGGATGCAAAAAAAAAAAAAAACCCGACACGGCGTTTGGTCCCGACACAAGATATAGTCCCGACCAAGAATCCCGTGACAAGAAACAAGTGGCTCCGCCCAGAGCTCCGGGAGCCCTTCCCACATGGCCCCTCGAGTTCCCGAGGCCCCCTCCCTTGCTTACCATGCTCTCAGAACGTGCCAGCACAAGTGACCCGCATCACACATCCGCCTTCCTCTCTTCCTCCCTCCTGAGACCATCCATTCTTCACCGCGGACACCGCTCACCATGCCAGACTCCGCGGACTCCTCTTGTCTCGCCATTCCCCACGGACTCCACTGGTCTCGCCAGAGTCTCCGCGCAACTCCAAGTTCTCTACAATGACTATAGCTGCTCTACGCGGCTCCAGATAAGTCTTCACACTATGCAATTAAGTTGTTATCATACAAATAGCATGTCACATGCATCATAATATGTTCTCATGACATGGAGTTAGCAAACATGCACTCTCTATCACATGTTACATATACACTTGCTTCACATGATTACAAGCCAAACATTGTTGTACATCTATCTCTATCAATCACAGGCTACACACACAGCATGTGTAAACAGCCAGCGTTCACACATGCATCCTCTAGCTACACACGCTAACCAGCGCGACCTGTCCCGCCACCCCTTCCTGGATCGGGACCTCGGGACGAGATAGGAAGACCCCTTAACCCTAACCAACCCGACAGTAAAACTCTTACCCTAGAATTCCTACCAACATCACAAACATGTGAACAATCCCACCACCACATACAAATCCAAAGACAAAGAACGCCACCAATCCATACCGTGAAACAGTGGATCCGCGTAATGGCAATGAAGCTGGTTGCAAACAGCCAAGCGCTCGCGCCCACTCGATCGAGGGTGAAGTGGGACGCTCCCCAATCTTAGGTTTGTAAAACCACCGAAACCCTAAAACACAAATCGCGCCTCCAAAGTTTCCAGTTTCAAAACACGAACTCCCCCCTTCAGTTCTCTCCAACCCTATTTATAGGCATTCCCCGGGACCCTACAAAACTGAACGGTCAGGGTAAAGCCACGTCACCTTTGGCCACTTAAAAAAAAACAAAAAGAGTGACAGTCCTGATCTACGCATTTTATGCTTGAATATTAATGTCTTTCTCTCTACATTTTGCTTTGTTATGAGCTTAGTAAATATGTTTCTAACTTGTTTTATGTTTTTAGGTAGAAAATAAAGGAGAAATAATAAAGGAGGCGATTTGGACCAAAATATGTGCAATTACATGGTATTCTCGGCCAAAGAAGAATTGGAGTAAAAAAGGAAGCTTGTGTTGACTAGGAAACAATTTCCTATGTTGACTAGGATATGGAGCAAGTAGTGATGCATGGACATTGATGAAGTCTAGTCCATGAAGGAGATGTCCAAACCAAGTCTAATATGGAGAAGAAGATCTAAATTCGGCAGAATATCAAGGAATGTCCAAGTCTTGATTCCTAATTAATTCGGGGAAATTCCTGTGCACATATCACAACTTCAACGGACTCTCCAGGACAGCTCAGAATGAAGCAGAAAACGTGCTAGATATGGATAGAAAGCTAATGGAGTCTAGTTTCCAAATCAATTGAAATCACCTCAATATCTATTTTCTAGAGGGAGTTATGACGAAATCATCAGACAGAGGTCATTGGGCCGAATTGAGAATAACTAGTGAAACCTAAACCAATTCGGTTTAGGATTGTGTGGCCGGCCTCTCTAGGGTTTTTCTGCTATAAAGAATGACTTAAAGGGGAGAAGAAAGTATCACTTATCAAAGAGCCGAACCCCTGCCCTAGAGTCCTCTCAAGCCTCTCCAAAACCTCATAGTCTCCAAGGAAGCCGCCTATCCTCACCAATCCGCCTCCATCAACATCCAAGGGCCGAAGGCATAGCTTGGCAATCCCAAGGTGTCTTCATCCTCCATCCATCGAAGAAGCATCAAGCACGGATTAGTATAGGGCAATTCCCTTACTCAAAAAGTGTAACAATGACTTCTTCTCTTTATTCTTCTTCCTTGTGTAAACTTATGATTATTATGGATTGGTTTCTTGAAGTCTTTTGGTTAAATAATTCTAATTAGTTTTGTATGACTTGTTTGGTGTCCTTTGAAATTGGTTACTCATGCGTACTTGAACCTAACGCTTAATTTGAATGCAGGGCAATTCCCGGTTTAGATTATGATGTGTTGAATATCGGGCAATTCCCGAGTTTGGCACTTAATTATGAGTTATGCATGTAAAACGTAGCTAATGACTTAGAGACCAAATAGGTTGCATGAAATTGGTTAGGTTATTAAAGGATAGGTAAATTGATAAGTTGATCTTGTAAATATTAGATTTAGGTATTATTTTCGGCTATGATGCATGTTTGGTAATTTTAGGGTTCTTGATTGTTTGCTTGTCTATGAGTGAAGCATGTTAGAATTCTAGGGTTCCTATATGTTTGATTGCCACGTTTTGTAGGAAAATTAGTTAAAACAATCTTGCACCCCCCTAGACAACCTTAGCATAGTTATGCAAGCACCCTCAATCCCCGGTTAAGAACGATCCCTACTTACCAATGCTACATCTACAAAGAAGGGTTTTAATTGTATTTGTGTTTGATTGAGTGTTTAAAATAAGTGCTTGAAAAGACGCGAATCAATTTTTGGCGCCGTTGCCGGGGATTGAAAAGAATTGTGTGATTATGCTTGTACATTATGTTAATAACTTTCTGTTTTGCAGGGCTGTGCACTGCCCAGTTTTGGGTAAATTGTTTGACGTAGCTAGACGACTCATAAAAATCTGAAATTTTGTAGGATTGTTTGGTTATGTGTCTAGTTTATGCCTGAAAAATTTCAGCCCCATCGGATTAACCAGTAATTCTGCAGAAAATCGACAAGCAGCTGCGCGCAATTTGCGCGATTCTGGAATTTGTATATGTCCTATGTGAATTTGTGAAATTTTGTGCAGATATACTTGTAAATTTTCGAGATTTATACTAACACTTGTTCATAATATTGTTTTTGCAGCCATTTAAACGTTAAAGAAAGCTTGGATTTGCATTGAGTACATGAGCTTGGTTGATTAAGTCGCACTCATTGTTGAATAGATGGCGCCTCTTTTCCATGTTTATCTCCTAAACCCCTTGTGCTGTATGGATTTCATCACCATACACCATAACCTAAGTGAAGTTATGGACATGAGGTTGAGGGCGGAGTCTACAATGGACTATGAGGGAGTTGTACATTTTCGAGAGATTGGTTGAATGTCGGACATGGTGTCTAGAAACGGGTTATGACTGGTGACAGGTTTTGGATCTAAGAAAGACTTACACCATTGGAGTATATACCATTGGCCCGGTTAGCCTCGGGGTGTATTGTCGAAATTAGTCCTACCTCTCGCGTTATCTCTATCCCTAACTGACCATGTTTTTCGATTGAACAAAGACCATTCGATTGAAAGTGTACACTTTATCGCGCGGGTCGCACGTCCTTTGAACGACCTAAAGATCAAGCGAATGTACTCTCTCCAAATCTAAAGCGCAACACAATGAACCCTACTTGTGCATAAAACTTAGAATCGTTAGTTTTGTGTTTAATTTTACTTAATCTATTTTTGCTAGTGATTGCTTGTTTGCTAATCATTAGTTTCTCTGTTTTTGTCGCACTAAGGTATATGGGATTAAACATGACGTTGACTTGGGTAGCGACTCAGCCCATTGCACATCATTGTCCTCTGTTCCCGTACCTAAGTGTGATTTCACACTAATCTAATTATATGTGACTAACATGTTTAACTTTTATATTTAACTTAACTCTAACTCTTATTAGCTTACTAGTTGATTTTGACTGAACAATTCTTTGAATGAACAGATGTCGACCTCAAACCAAATTTATATCAAGGACATCATCAACTCTTTCGAACATCATGAAGAGATGCACAAGGTGCTCAAATTCTTCCCAAATTTTGATGGAACAAGCAAGGTGGATGCAGCAGATCACCTTACCTATGTGGAGGATATGAGCAAACTTATGGCACCAGATCATGCTAAAGAAGTAGTTGTTAATGCCTTCATGAGGAGTTTGAAAGGAGAGGCCTATAGATGGTTCCAAGAGGAGCTGAATCATGAGAGCACTTGGGAGGAATGCAAGAAAGAATTTGTGCAAGTGTTCACCATTGGAGCAAAAATGTCGACACCAACACCTCAATCAATCTTTGAGTACCTTCCTCACTTAAACAAGGAGAAATTGATGCCGCCCCACCAAATGATCAAAAAGAAGGAGGAATCTCAAATGAACAAGCTGCTAGCAACCATTGAAGAGCTAAAGAAGGAGCAAGCAAAATTTGGGCAGCAAATGAACAAAGTAGAGAAAGAGATTCACTCTATGGCCCCCAAGGTGGAATTTGTCTTCAATAGAGCCGTTAATGCTGATTTTGAGGAAGCAGCTCAAGAATTGGAACGTGAGGAAGAGGAAGAACTAGAAGAAAATAGTGAAAAAGGGGAAGACAATGACTCCAACTTTAGCTATGGAAGCCACGGAAACTCACCAAGGTCATATACTTCACAGGGCTCACCATGGGAGGATGAGTATCTTCACGCACAAGGATGGGATGACAATTTCGACACCAAACAAGCCTTTGCGGATGAAGACTAAAGGAGTCATACGTCTAGCCAATGGACGTTAAAAGCAGCGCTCTAGGGAGGCAGCCCTACATCAAGTCGCACATTTGTGCAATTTTGAGACTTTCTGTTTTTATTTTTTATTTTTTATTCAAGTTTTTGGATATTGTATTAGACTTATTAGTGTTTTGTTGCACCTTTTTGCAACTATTTTTGGACAACTTTTTCTTTATTTTTCTTTCCTTATTTTTATTTTTATTCATTTTAGTTTGTGAAAGTTGGATAAATCTCTTGTTTTTGAAATGCAGTTTATGGACTTTGCAGCAACTCAAGTCAGGAATTTGCACGGAAATCACAAGTGTTTTTCTCCTCTCTGGACACCCTACATCTACTTTGAAGTATCGATTGCAAGGAGCTTTCATTTGAAGGTCAAGGTCTTGTACCTTGAGGCAGGTGCCTAAATTTCAATCCTACCCGAAGGCCGTGAGTATGGGATGTCTACAAGGGGGAGCTTTCTCAACTTTCAACTCTTGCTTTTTCCTAATTAGTTTATGTTTATGTTGTTTTGTTGTGAATTCATGTTTCCATGCTTTATTCTATGTTGCATGCTATATTTTGTTCTACATTGAGGGCAATGTAGAGTTTAAGTGTGGGGGAAGGATTTACATGTTTATTGAGTCATTTATTGAAAATTCATAAAAATTGAAAAATGTCTAAAATTTTTATAAAAAAAACTTTTGAGTCTTTTTGTTTAACTTAGTGTTTTAAAGAGTCTTAGGATGCCCTTAGTTAGTCGATGATGAAAATGGACCGAAAGAACATACATATGGCGTTGGAAATCATTAAGAATGAATTCATGTGCTAATTGAGACATCTTTGAGTGTTATGACATGTAGTAGATATGGTTTGCAAAACTTGGTACAGAAATTCGCATGTTAGAATAAGTTTTGAATCATATAAGTCTTAAAAGTGAGATTTTGAGCCTAAACACTACTTCTTTGAGAGTGAATTTTGTGCATTACATATGATAGGTCTCAGAATCATTCATACACTCACTTGCCATAGATCTTAATGAACTAGAGAATACTAGAACTTACTCATGTCAACTTGCAAAGCTTATAATTGTTACATACCCTGATTTTGGATATGATTAAAGGCACTTAGGTTTTCCACCACTTTGCCAAATTGCCATGTATCCCATATGTGCGCACGAGTTGCGACACCCCTAGATGAGCCAATTTGAGCCTACATTAAGCCTTTCTTTCATTGCCATATGAATCTAAACACTTAAACTTAGTGTAGATTATCCATACCCTTGTTCTAAAGACTTGGTGGGATTTTTGAAGCTAAAACAAAGAAAATGGCGTGAGAATCATGTAAGGGAATGTATATATGGGGATAGACTTGTTCAAACAGCCTGTTAAAAAAGATGATTGCCGAAAAACAAAAGAAAATTTCGAGAGCAAAAAAAAAAAAAAAAAAAAAAAAAAAAAAAAAAGCTCTCCGTCAATAGGTTCTAAATGTCTAAAGTTTGGATTAATGTCCCCCGTACTTGTGAGTTTGGAGTTTGTTTCAAATAGAAGGCCCAATAATGCAAAATACGGCATTTGTCCTGTTCACAGAGCTCAAGGGAAGTTTAGAATGAAGATAGGGCCCAACATGATGAAATCCGGCCCTTGTACTTCAAAGTCATACATGGTGACGTTTTTGGCGAGATGGGAGTTTAAATTTGATCAAGTTTTGGTACTTTGGCTAAGTCTTTAGAATGTTCTTAATCACCACATATCTAAATTTCGAATGCCTTAACCTCAGCCCCATTACAACCCTTAAAAGTCCTTTTTGATCTTTAAGATGAGTAGCCTTCAATCTGTGGAGTAAGTTGCGTGAGTAAGCATATGGTTTTGGTTCATTTGAGCAAGTAATTCATTCCATTCATTGATTTAAACACTTTGAGTGAAATCACCTTTGCATGAGTGGAAATATGATGAGAGCATCTATGTGAGTTGATTTGAACTTCATTCGAAGCATGCACAGACTTAAATTCACCATTGTTTTCTCTATGTCTTACTTGTTCATAGCGTGATCATGTCTCTATTATCTATTGAATTCAAAGGTCATTCATGCTTGACACATTGTGATTCCATTGCCATATACATTAAGAAATTTCTGAGACAAATTTTGACTAAGGGCTTAGTGTTGTTTTACTTAGTATCTCTTACGTTTTCAAGCATGATAACATGAAAATTTGCAGCTTTGAAACGTTGAGACTTCTAAGTGTTTTTGTGACTTTTTTTTTCCCATTGTTATTTTTCCCTTTATTGTTTTTCTTTGTTTTTGAGCCCTTGTTTTGTTTTGTATTTGCTAGGGACTAGCAAAGTCTAAGTGTGGGGGAATTTGATCTACGCATTTTATGCTTGAATATTAATGTCTTTCTCTCTACATTTTGCTTTGTTATGAGCTTAGTAAATATGTTTCTAACTTGTTTTATGTTTTTAGGTAGAAAATAAAGGAGAAATAATAAAGGAGGCGATTTGGACCAAAATATGTGCAATTACATGGTATTCTCGGCCAAAGAAGAATTGGAGTAAAAAAGGAAGCTTGTGTTGACTAGGAAACAATTTCCTATGTTGACTAGGATATGGAGCAAGTAGTGATGCATGGACATTCACTATGCCATTTTCGGCATCAGGCGACACTACAGTTGTGTCGCCTGATGCATTTTTTATGTGTCGCCTAGTAGCGTGTCGACACTTAAACCATCAGGCGACACAAATGTTGTGTCGCCTTTAAGAACATCAGGCGACAGAAGACTTTTTTTACTATGTGTCGCCTGATAAAAGATAAGGCGACATATAATATGTGTCGCCTAGAAGAAAATTAGGCGACATAAGACATTTTTCATTATGTGTCACCTGACGAAAGATAAGGCGACATGTTATATGTGTCGCCTGATAGCATAAATGTCGACATGCTAGAAGGCGACACATCTTTTTTTTGTCGTGAGGCGACACATCTCTTGTGTCGCCTGATAACTGGGAGTGGGAGAAAAAAATGACTTACGGCGACATATATGCGTAGCCAATTGAAATAAAGACGACATATAAACATCGTCTGAAAATATTAGAGGCGACATATATTTGTCGCTTGATAAAAGATAAGGCGACATGCTATACGTGTCGCCTGATAGCATAAATGTCGACATGCTAGAAGGCGACACATCTTTTTTTTGCCGTGAGGCGACACATCTCTTGTGTCGCCTGATAACTGCGAGTGGGAGAAAAAATGTCTTACAACGACATATATGCGTAGGGTAATTGAGATAAAGACGACATATAAACATCGTGTGAAAACTTTAGAGCGACACATATGCATCGGTGAATGGTCTTCAGGCGACGTATAAGTTTTCTTTTTTCATTTGGTCTCTTTGAGACAATAGATATATGTCGTCTGATATGCTTTAAGCTTTCACTACGTGATATCTTCGACTTTTTCAGGCGACATTTGTCTACCGTATGATTGAGTTCGAGCTACACATAAGTGATGCCTTGTTTTGATTTAAACTCTGCATATACGTTGCCGGTTGTTCTTTATGGCGTCACATGTCTATTGTATGAATGAGCTTGAGCTACACATAAGTGATGCCTTGTTTTCATTTAAACTGTGCATTTACGTTGCCGGTTGTTCTTTATGGCCTCACATGTCCATCGTATGAATGAGGTTAAGCTACACATAAGTGATGTCTTCTTTTGATTTAAACTGTGCATTTACGTTGTTGGTTGTTCTTAATGGCCTCACATGTCTATCGCATGAATGAGTTTGAGCTACACATAAGTGATGCCTTCTTTTGATTTAAACTCTACATTTACGTTGCCCGTTGTTCTTTATGGCCTCACATGTCTATCGTATGAATGAGTTTAAGCTACACATAAGTGATGCCTTCTTTTTATTTAAACTTTGCATTTACGTTGCCGGTTGTTTCTTATGGCAACACATTTCTAGTATCTAAGCTTTGTAAAGACAATAGATATGTGTTGCCAATTGTTACTTATGGCCACACATAATCGTAGTCATGGCTTGTTTAAAACTACACAATTGCTATATTGAAACATCCTGATAATTTAGATTTAAAAACGACATCTATAACTAAAATACGCATTAATTCAACATCCAAAATGATAACATTATCCACTGTACACAAAAGTAGCTAGGCCATAAGAGGTTAACAAAAAGCACCATCATTTTGTTCAACTGCCTCATATACATGCAGCTAGCAGTACCCTATAATAGCAAAGCAAACTGTCTCATATATATGCAGCCAGCACCTACCCTATAATAGCACAGCAAACTACCACATATATACATATAGCCAGCAGCCTATGGTAACACAGCAAAAGTACACAATCTGGGCAAACACACAATCCTTTCTGAAAACAGAACTAATAGAACCATACAGCAGCTTTGCTAGTTACTTGTAAATTTAAGCACATACTCTGCCCACTCCTGTCGGACAACATCAACGTCCTGCATGGTGTATTTTTCATCACCCCTAGTCAACCACTGCAAGGAGGACAAAGAACATAATAGATTTAACCAACTGATTGAGTTTTTTAACTCACAAACTGATGAATGCAAGCCGTTACCTTTTTAGTCCAGTTCTGTTCTTTGTCCTGCACTATTTCTCTCATGTACAGCATGATGAAATAGCCGCAGCTCTTATCCCCAATCTGCTCTGGAATTCCCTGAATCAAATAACATTAAATTTTGCTTAATAAACCTAATAAACATGAACTGAAATGGTCAAGTGTAAATATAAACAGTTAGCTAAGGTAGGGAACCTACTGAACAGTTTCTCCACTGAACCTTTCGTGGTTTCTTAGCAGGAATGTTTGCATTCGTAATTTTTATGGCGCTTCAAAAAGAACAAAATACCCAAAATTATAAACAGAATGAACTAAATAGTTAGACAATGCATTTTGTATATAGTATACATCAATGATAAAGATGCAAGTTGGCTGACATACTGGTTCACTATTGTTCTCCACTCATCAGTGGTAACATCCATTCTCCTCTTCATAGGATCCATGAAATATACAAGTTCTTCACTGGGACTCACCACCGATAAAATCCAATGTTTTCTAACACACATAATAGAATCAAAACAATCAATACATTTCATCTAATGACACATAAATTGAGAATTTAAAATATATACAAAAATGCATGAATAAAGCTGTCGTACCCTGTGTTATAGGGAACCAGAAAAAACTGGCCAGGCTTCCCTCTTTTCAAAGCAGCAGAGAAAGACCGAGACCGGTCAGTTGAATTTCCAACGCCAAGGGAAGAAGGGTCAACAAAACCAATCATGTTAAGCATATTTGATTCCTTCAACTTTTCACGTAGGAAGCTGCAAATCAAAAGAGCATATCACTTAATGCTACTGAACATGTATTGCGCAACAAAATTAAACTAACTAGCAAGGATATTCAAAATTATATATACCTCATATACATAACGATTGTATCGCCAGCAACCTCTTGCACATTTGTGAAAGCAAAAAGATCACTTCTGAAGAGGGCAATTTTCCTTTCGGTGCCGAATAAGTCCTTGCTAAGCTTTGTGTGGATAGTGGCCCTATCCTTCAAGAACTCATTGCCCCATTTGCTCAAGGACAGAAGCGCTGGAGGCAAATCAGCTGGTAGGTGCTCCAAATCATCATCATCCTTATCCGTATCAACCCACTGCTTTGTTTTCTTCCTCCCGTACTTACGGGGTGCTTGCTGCATTTCAGATTAGAAAACAAGAAAGCAATTACTACATGTTTAGTATTTCAATTTCAAGTAGCCGCTGATCGATATATATATGCATGAACAACTACATTACCTTTGCATTACCAACTGCAGTGGCTGGTATAACCCAGTCTTTAGGCCAAGCAACGCAAGTCCCAATTGCATCGCTCACAAATACAATCTCATCCCTAATAGGGACTGGTAGCAAGGCATTCTCCACAAGACATTTGCTCACAGACACTCGGATATTTTCCGCAGCTAATGGAACACCATGAACAGTTTGTGAGCTGGAATCGACACCCACTTCAACAATGGTTCCCTCAGCCACAATGTTGTCCAATGAATCTATTACAAGATGATGCCTCTGGACAGTGGGGCTAGACTGAACCTAATTCAAAACAGAAAAAAATATTAAATAAATAAACAAAAATCTCAACATCAGTCAAGTGAGGCAGAATCAACACCAAATGTGCCTATAAGGGTACTTCGGTAAGTATATAAATACAAGGTGGCGATAATTTACCTGAGCCATCTCCATCACATGCGCTTCCTCCTCAACAGTCAAGGGTTTTTCAGGCGCCTGCTCTTTTGTAACTTCATCCGCTTCAACTTGTGTCTTCAGCTTGCCCTCCTCTAAATCTAACTTCTTCTTGATGGCTTTCACACCCTCCACTTCATTACCTCCAACACCAGCCTTGTCAAGACGGGAACAACTGCCCTGGCCAGACCCTAGATCATTTATCAGGGTCGCAGACTTTGGTGACTCAACAATTTGCTTATCTTTCCCCATAAGCAATGATTCTAACCTCACCAGCCTTCCCACCAGTTCAGCTTTTTCTTCTTTCCATTGGGCTCTCTCCGCAGCAAGCACACTACTGCTATCCTCTTCCCCGTTCTTAATACGTTGTCTCGCATCTAAGTTCAGCCTAGCACGTTTAGGAAGATGGAAATATGCTTCAGGTTTGACGAAGCCACCAACACCTCGCACCCTACCAGAATATTCAGGTGTTCCCAACGCCGTAGTCAAAACATCAACAGGTCCTTCAAACTTTCTTTTTCCCTCTTGCTCTTCCTTCTCCAATTTGTCCTGAAATAGACGTAAATCAATTTGCATAAAAGCATGAACAATTTCAAATACTGAAATTAATAATAAGCTAATTTCAAGGACTTGACATACAATTTCATCGACCTTTTCCTGCACTTGTGGCGCCAAGTAGTTGCCATCCTTGTCTTGTCTAGCTGCTTTCCACATTGTAGTTCGAACTAATTTCCTCCCAGCAGGCACTGTGGCAGCCTATAAATATATATTTGGGTTAATACGCTTGTGGTGACATAGGGTAATATATTACTAAGAAGAGTAATGTACCAGTTCCTCTTGCAACTGAGCATATGGCTTCCGTCCAAGTCGATGAGGGTACTTATTCTCTTTCCTCCTTGCCATTTGTTTTTGCCGGAATTCCTACAAGACGATAGCCAAAGTTTCCATTATATTTTAGCAATTGAAACAATGCCAATATTGCTGAAAAATGTAATAAAATTACAACACTTTGTATTTTACAAACCTGAAACTGAGGTGATATCCTATCTTTCACGAACTCTTGCCATTGATCTGCGTGAATGCTTCGGTAATCATCAGGAGAGAACTCAAAGAGTTCAGGGGAATCCATAAACGGAATAATGTACCAAGTGGTTAGCTTGCTCTTGAAATCCCTCCATTTTTGGCCTGCAGATGCAAAAACCATTTTCTTCCATTGCTTTGGCACCACATAAGCTTCCTAAACATTAACAAGTACAAAAGATGACTGCTTTAGATATTTTCTGTGAAAGCTACAACGAAGGACATGTTAACTAATTATAATATTTTCATTTACCTCAATAGAACCCCAAATATTGTCCTTCACACTTAGCGGCACAAGTCTCCAATCTTTAACATTAATTGGGACCTTGGTGCGTGCAAACACCCCAATGTAGGACTGCATCTCCTTGGCTGCCCTCCCAACAGGTTCCCCATCATCATTATATTTAACCTTCAACTTCCTTCCCCGAACGAGTCGCCTATTAACCCGACTCATCGTCACCATCCCTCGTCTAAGCAACCGCATTCCACCAGTGACGTTCTCATTGCTTTCTTCCTCATCCTCATCAGCTTCAAATTCTTCATCTTCATCATCAGACTCAACCACCTCCATCGTTCCAGCTTTGCTCTTTCCGGCTTTGCTCTTTCCAGCCTTGCGCTTTCCGGATCCAGAATTGGACATGCTACCAAACGACAACTTCTTTGATGCCACAGATTTCTTGGACTGTGTTGCTTTAGCTGGTCCCACTCTTGCATTATTGAGCGCATCCTTGCTGGTCCGAGCAGTTGAACGCGGACTTCTTCTAGGTAGTACCACATCAGCTTTGGCCTGTTCCACTGCACCACGGGCACTGAGCCTTCCCAACAAATCCTTTTGTAACACAGCACTGAGCCTTGCCTTCCTAGCATTATAGGATTAACAACAATTTCAGTAAGAAGCTTGTCAATACAGTAATCTAAAGCTGTTAGCATTAGAGAAATGAACAATGACTAACCTCAGATAATGCATAAGCAAGTTTTCCAGCTCATATTGCACCTACACAACAAAGAAATTCATAATGTATCAGCAAGTTTCCTGACCAAGACAACAAGTACACTTTAGAGAGCAATTCAGTAGCTACAGCAAAACAACTTTCTGACTTTTGGTCCAATAAACTTTCAGGCTAAAAACAACACACAGATTGGCTGGAGATTTAAAGATGGTGTCTTCAAAACATTTAAAATAGACATCTCAAAGAACAATCTGGAACTGGAATCACACAAAATGAACTTTTCGACAGTTACTTATGATTTTTTGAAGTTCAGTTACAGTTTCAGGTTTTTCTTCGAAAATTTGCTGATAAGTGCCTTTTTTTTCAAGTTCCAACGAAACATTTACAAACTCAAGGCATGTAATAACAACAGCTGCATATTGATCTTCTACTAGTAAGGACTAATCATAAAACTATAATCAACATGATTCCAAATAGCAACTAATCAAAACAAGCTATGAATGAACTACTGAAAGGGATCGATCACTTACATGCTTCTGTCTGCGCAGTAACTTCACAATGGTACCCTCAATGTCTTCAGTCGAAGGAAAATTGAACTAACTCAGTTCCTTCACTAACTCCTCCCTGACATTCAATAAAAGCAACAAAATTACATCAAACCGAACAACCCAATAGCAGAATACATCATCAAAACGATATTATCTGGAACCAAATACAGATCCACACTTGCCTTGTTCAAATCGGACAGAGTTCAGGTCGGGTCGGGCTTGGAAGGAGTTGAGGATGAAGCGGAGGTCGGAGGAGAGGAGGTTTGGAATCGGAGGAGGTGACGCGGTAGACGGTGAGGAGGAGGGATTGCGAGGCAGCGGGTTTGGGGGTCGGAGAGATTGGGCGTTAGGTTTGTTGGGTTTGTCTGAAGAGAGAAAGGGTTTGTTGGGTTTGTCGAGAGAGTAGAGTGAGGAAAAGATAGGCAAATTGACATTTAGTTTAGGTCAAAATGCAAGTGCGCCTTCTTTTTCGATCTGGCGCCAATTTAATTTTCCAGTGCGCCTTTTTTTTGAAAAATTGCGCCCTAATTTTTCCAAGCCTTTTCCTATACACATATTAACCCTAAACCCTAAACCCTAAACTCTAAACCCTAAACCCTAAACCCTAAACCCTATTATCGACAACTTCTGTTATATGGCCGAAAGTCAAGCGTGGTATGAATAATGTTATGAGAGCTGCATTGTAACACATTTAGGGTTTATATCTATGATCATGAGGTACACTAACATATTTGCCTAGCAACACACTAACATATTATAACTAGATGTACATCTTTATAAACTAACTATATGTACGAAATACAATTTGTAAAATTTGACCGTTGGATGTGATCGTCGTACTTAAATATGGACATGGTCCAAAATTTGCTCATTTTTGTTAATGTTTGGACCTCGATCACATAGGTCAACTTTATTTACGATTAGATTTCTATGAGCTTCCCAATTGTGAGCTATATGTATGAAATACGATTTGTAAAATTTGACCGTTGAATGTGATCTTCGTAGTTAAATAGGGACATGGTCCGAAAATTGCTCATTTTTGTTAAGGTTTGGACCTCGATCACATGGGTCAACTTTATTTACGATTAAATTTCTATAAGCTTCCCAATGGTGAGCTATATGTACAAAATAAAATTTGTAAATTTCGACCGTCAGATGTGATCAACATATTTAAATATGGATATGGTAAAAAATTCACCCAATTTTGATAATTTTTGGGTCTCGATCGATGCGGTCAACATTAACTCAACAATATTTAATTAAGCGAATACGCTCTTACCTCCTCCTTCTTGACTAGTTTTGGTGGATTCTTTCATGCACACACTCTCACATATATGTGATGTAGCAGCTTCTGTAAAAATTTTAGAAATTTTACCTTTCGGGGATAGAGTTACCCATAGGGGATAATAAGCGTAAAAAGGGTTGACCGTCTCGATCGAGAACCAAACATTATCGAAAATATGTGATTTTTTTATGGTAACCATATTTCACTATATGTAACACATCTTACGGATAGATTTGCAAAATTCTATTTACAACATATAGTTGCTTCACAAATGCATACACTTAGAAAAATCCCATTAAACAAGTTATATCACATTAGTAGGCATGTTGTGGTTCCAACGTCTAAAATTCATAACATTAAATTTTGACCGTCAGATGTGATCAGCATATTTAAATATGGATATGGTAAAAAATTCACCTAATTTTGATGAAGTTTGGGTCTCGATCGACGTGGTCAACATTAGCTCAACATCATTTAATTAAGCCAATTCGCTCTTACCTCCTCCTTCTTGACTAGTTTTGGTGGATTCTTTCATGCACACACTCTCACATATATATGATGTAGCAGCTTCTGTAAAATTTTGAGAAATTTTACATTTCGGGGATAGAGTTACCCATAGGGGATAATAAGCGTGAAAAGGGTTGACCGTCTCGATCGAGATCCAAACAATATCGAAAATATATGATTTTCTTATGGTAACCATATTTCACTATACGTAACATATCCTACGGATAGATTTGCAAAATTCTATTTACAACATATAGTTGCTTCACAAATGCTTACACTTAAAAAACAACAAAAATCAGGCGACACATAAATGTCATCTATTAATATAATTGGGTAAATTTTTCACACACGTTGTTAACTCAACAAAATTCAATATCTGGCGACACATAAATGTCGTCGCATCTACATAATTGAGTAAAATCATCACACAAGTTGTCAGTTCAACAAAATTCAATATCAGGCAACACATAAATGTCGTCTTATCAACAAAATAAAGTAAAATTCACAGAACTTTGACATTCAACAAAATTCAATGTCAGGCGACACATAAATGTCGTCTTATCAACAAAATTGAGGAATCACATAAATTGTCAAATCAACAAAATTCAATATCAGACGACGCATAAATGTCGTCGTTTCTACATAATTGAGTAACATTTTCTCACAATTTGTCAATTCAATAAACTTTAATATTAGGCGACACATAAATGTCGTCTTATCAATAAAATGAAGTGAAATATTCACACAAGTTGTAAATTCAACAAAATTCAATGTCAGGCGACACATAGATGTCGTCTTATCAAAAAAAAAAAAAAATCTTCACACAATTTGTTAATTCAACAAAATTCAATATCAGACGACACATAAATGTCGTCGTATGTACATAATTGAGTAAAGTTTTCTCACAATTTGTCAATTCAACAAAATTTAATATTCGGCGACACATAAATGTCGTCTTATCAACAAAATAGAGTAAAATTTTCACACAAGTTGTAAATTAAACAAAATTCAATGTCAGACGACACATAAATATCGTCGTATGTACATAATTGAGTAAAATCTTTCACACAATTGTCAATTCAACAAAATTCAATATCAGGCGACACATAAATGTCGTCGTATGTACATAATTGAGTAAAATCTTTCACACAAGTTGTCAATTCAGCAAATTTCAATATCCGGCGACACATAAATGTCGTCTTATCAACAAAATGAAGAAAATCTTCACACAATTTGTTAATTCAACAAAATTCAATATCAGACGACACATAAATGTCGTCGTATGTACATAATTGAGTAAAGTTTTCTCATAATTTGTCAATTCAACAAAATTTAATATCCGGTGACACATAAATGTCGTCTTATCAACAAAATAGAGAAATTTTCACACAAGTTGTAAATTCAACAAAATTCAATGTCAGGCGACACATAAATGTCGTCGTATGTACATAATTGAGTAAAATCTTTCACACAAGTTGTCAATTCAAAAAATTTCAATATCCGGCGACACATAAATGTTGACTTATCAACAAAATGAAGAAAATCTTCACACAATTTGTTAATTCAACAAAATTCAATATCAGACGATATATAAATGTCGTGGTATGTACATAATTGAGTAAAGTTTTCTTACAATTTGTCAATTCAACAAAATTTAATATTCGGCGACACATAAATGTTGTCTTATCAACAAAATGGAGTAAAATTTTCACACAAGTTGTAAATTCAACAAAATTCAATGTCAGGCGACACATAAATGTCGTCGTATCTACGTAATTGAGTAAAATCTTTCACACAAGTTGTCAATTCAACAAATTTCAATATTCGGCGACACATGAATGTCGTCTTATCAACAAAATGAAGTAAAATCTTCACACAATTTGTCAATTCAACAAAATTTAATATCCGACGACACATAAATGTCATCTTATCAATAAAATGGTGTAAAATTTCACAAAAGTTGTGAATTCAACAAAATTCAATATTAGACGACACATAAATGTCGCCGTATGTACATAATTGAGTAAAGTTTTCTCACAAGTTGTCATTTCAACAAAATTCAATATCCGGCGACACATAAATGTCGTCTTATTAACAAAATTAAGTAAAATTTTCACACAAGTTATAAATTCAACAAAATTCAATATTATGCGACACATAAATGTCGTCTTATATACATAATTGAGTAAAATCTTCACACAATTTGTCAATTCAACAAAATTCAATATCAGGTGACACATAAATGTCGTCTTATTAACGAAATGAAGTAAAATTTTCACACAAGTTATAAATTCAACAAAATTCAATGTCAGGCGACACATAAATGTCGTCATATCTACATAATTGAGTAAAATCTTCATACAATTTGTCAATTCAACAAAATTCAATATCAGGCGACACATAAATATCGTCGTATGTAGATAATTCATAATTGAGTAAAGTTTTCCCATGCCACAATTTGTCAATTCAACAAAATTCAATATCCGGCGACATATAAATGTCGTCTTATTAATAAAATGAAGTAAATTTTCACACAAGTTATAAATTCAACAAAATTCAATGTCAGGCGACACATAAATGTCGCCGTATCTACATAATTGAGTAAAATCTTCACACAATTTGTCAATTCGACAAAATTCAATATCAGGCGACACATAAATATCGTCGTATGTGCATAATTGAGTAAAGTTTTCTCACAATTTGTCAATTCAACATAATTCAATATCCGGCGACACATAAATGTCGTCTTATGAACAAAATGAAGTAATTTTTCACACAAGTTGTCAATTCAATAAAATTCAATATCAGGCTACACATAAATGTCGTCGTATGTACATAATTGAGTAAAGTTTTCTCAAAATTTGTCAATTCAACAAAATACAATATCCGGCGACACATAAATGTCGTCTTATCAACAAAATGAAGTAAAATTTCACACAAGTTGTCAATTCAATAAAATTCAATATCAAGCAACACATAAATGTCGTCGTATGTACATAATTGAGTAAAATTTTCTCACAATTTGTTAATTCAACAAAATACAATATCCGGCGACACATAAATGTCGTCTTATCAACAAAATGGAGTAAAATTTTCATACAAGTTGTAAATTCAACAAATTTCAATATCATGCGACACATAAAGGTCGTCTTATCTACAAAATGAAGTAAAATTTTCACACAAGTTGTCAATTCAACAAAATTCAATATCGGCCGACACTTAAATGTCGTCGGATTAACATGTGTAAAATTTAGACAATTGAGCTAAAGTTGACCACTTTTTTCACCGACATATATGTGTCGCCCCGAAAATAGACATTTTTTTCAAAGAAAATTGGTATTGTGTAAGTTAACTTCCAGCGACACATAAAAAAATTGTGTCGCCCCAACCTCCCGAACCACACTTAATTTCGTAAGTGTCGCCTGATATGTGTAGCCTGATGCATGAAATGGCTTAGTGATTGATGAAGTCTAGTCCATGAAGGAGATGTCCAAACCAAGTCTAATATGGAGAAGAAGATCTAAATTCGGCAGAATATCAAGGAATGTCCAAGTCTTGATTCCTAATTAATTCGGGGAAATTCCTGTGCACATATCACAACTTCAACGGACTCTCCAGGACAGCTCAGAATGAAGCAGAAAACGTGCTAGATATGGATAGAAAGCTAATGGAGTCTAGTTTCCAAATCAATTGAAATCACCTCAATATCTATTTTCTAGAGGGAGTTATGACGAAATCATCAGACAGAGGTCATTGGGCCGAATTGAGAATAACTAGTGAAACCTAAACCAATTCGGTTTAGGATTGTGTGGCCGGCCTCTCTAGGGTTTTTCTGCTATAAAGAATGACTTAAAGGGGAGAAGAAAGTATCACTTATCAAAGAGCCGAACCCCTGCCCTAGAGTCCTCTCAAGCCTCTCCAAAACCTCATAGTCTCCAAGGAAGCCGCCTATCCTCACCAATCCGCCTCCATCAACATCCAAGGGCCGAAGGCATAGCTTGGCAATCCCAAGGTGTCTTCATCCTCCATCCATCGAAGAAGCATCAAGCACGGATTAGTATAGGGCAATTCCCTTACTCAAAAAGTGTAACAATGACTTCTTCTCTTTATTCTTCTTCCTTGTGTAAACTTATGATTATTATGGATTGGTTTCTTGAAGTCTTTTGGTTAAATAATTCTAATTAGTTTTGTATGACTTGTTTGGTGTCCTTTGAAATTGGTTACTCATGCGTACTTGTTCCTAACGCTTAATTTGAATGCAGGGCAATTCCCGGTTTAGATTATGATGTGTTGAATATCGGGCAATTCCCGAGTTTGGCACTTAATTATGAGTTATGCATGTAAAACGTAGCTAATGACTTAGAGACCAAATAGGTTGCATGAAATTGGTTAGGTTATTAAAGGATAGGTAAATTGATAAGTTGATCTTGTAAATATTAGATTTAGGTATTATTTTCGGCTATGATGCATGTTTGGTAATTTTAGGGTTCTTGATTGTTTGCTTGTCTATGAGTGAAGCATGTTAGAATTCTAGGGTTCCTATATGTTTGATTGCCACGTTTTGTAGGAAAATTAGTTAAAACAATCTTGCACCCCCCTAGACAACCTTAGCATAGTTATGCAAGCACCCTCAATCCCCGGTTAAGAACGATCCCTACTTACCAATGCTACATCTACAAAGAAGGGTTTTAATTGTATTTGTGTTTGATTGAGTGTTTAATTTGACGCTTGAAAATACGCGAATCAAGTCCCCAATCAAGCGCGGACTGACTCGCCAAGGCAACGGCCCGCAACGCTCAATAGCGAGTCTCCCCAATCAAGCGCGGACTGACTCGCCACGAAGCGGCCGCAACGCCACATAGCCACAGTCCCCAACCAAGCGCGGACTGACTCGCCACATAACCACAGTCCCCAACCAAGCGCGGACTGACTGGCCACCTCGCGACAGTCCCCAACCAAGCGCGGACTGACTCGCCACATAGCCACAGTCTCCAACCAAGCGCGGACTGACTGGCCACCTCGTGACAGTCCCCAACCAAGCACGGACTGACTAGCCACATAGCCACAGTCCCCAACCAAGCGCGGAATGACTGGCCACCTCACGACAGTCCCCAACCAAGCGCGGACTGACTCGCCACATAGCCACAGTCCCTAACCAAGCGCGGACTGACTGGCCACCTAGCGACAGTCCCCAACCAAGCGCGGACTGACTCGCCAAGGCAGCGGCCCGCAACGCTCAGTAGCGAGTCTCCCCAATTAAGCGCGGAATGACTCGCCACGCAGCGGCCGCAACGCCATATAGCGACAGTCCCCAACCAAGCGCGGACTGACTCGCCAGAGCAGCATCAAACGTTTCTTCTCGCCAACCTGTTTTCGGAACATCACCCCCGTCACCTCGCGACTCTCGCGTGGGGACTTGGGGACTCGGCACCATGCCTCCCACACCCGGGTAAAACCTATTCTCTGCATCTCTAGAATAACTCCCCACCCAAGAACTCTCTCGGACTGGGGACTTGGGGACTTGTTAGTACATAGCCAAAATACTTGGCTAAGCCGAGAATAAGGTACAAATACCCGGTCGAGATAGCCCTGGTGAGCCCTTCACAGGCATCCAAAGAATGAAGGGCAGCAACAAACCGCTTGCCGAAGTCACTCTAGCGGCAAAACACCCCCAAAAGGGGAGACACTCCAAAGGATGGCAAGAAGTCCCACATTGGAGACTAAGGCAAAGGTACCTAAACTTAACCTATAAAACAAGCTCAACCTATCATAAAAGGCACACACATACACACTCACATATATTCTCTCTCTCTCTCTCTTTCATTCCTCTACCCGTACAAGTGCTCAAAGCTAACTTAAGCATCGGAGAGTCGAAGACTGGGCCACCCCAGTCCCGACCTCGTGACGCTGTCATTTGTGCAGGTACCGAGTGAAAGACCCCAAGAATTCTACTTCGCTCCGCCCCGCGACCTCCTCCTGGGACCTTGGGACGAAGCAGGTAGAAACACTTTCAACGATTGTAGCGCCACTAATTGGATTGACCATGAAGGGAGTGAAGTTTGAGTGGTCAAATCAGTGTGAGCAAAGTTTTCAAGAATTAAAGAACCGCTTGACTAGTGCTCCGGTGTTGGCACTTCTGGATGATAGCGGGGAGTATGTGGTATTTTATGATGCTTCTAGACGAGGTCTAGGTGGGGTTTTGATGCAGCATGATCGAGTGATTGTCTACGCTTCTAGGCAATTGAAGCCGTATGAGGTGAATTATCTCACTCATGATTTAGAACTTGTAGCTGTGGTTTTTACTCTCAAGTTGTGGAGACACTATCTTTATGGAGCCAAGTGTCAGATTTTTACCGATCACAAGAGTCCTTGGTATGTGTTCACACAAAGGGAGTTGAATATGAGGCCAAGAAGGTGGATGGAGTTGATCAGTGATTATGATTGCACTATAGAGTATCATCCAGGAAAAGTTAATGTGGTAGCTGATGTTCTTGGTCGCAATCCCTCCGTGTCTTTGTTTCACTTAAGGAAGGTTTCGAGTTTCGCTTCTTTATGAGCTGCGAGCTACAGAGGTGGATTTAGCGGTGGATGAAGTGGGTGCCTTAGTAGCTAGTTTCCATGTGAGGCCAGTTTTAGTTGATAAAGTGCGGGAGGCACAGTATAATGATCCTTCCATAGTTCAGTTGATGGAAAGAGGAGCGGATGGAGTTGCAAAGAATTTTTCGGTAAGAAGAGATGGGTCGTTGTTGTTCAAAAATAGGCTTTGTGTGCCAAAGAGGAACAAAGAGTTAAAGATTGAGTTAATAGAGGAAGCTCATAGTTCCGCTTATGCTGCTCACCAGGGGAGTACAAAGATGTATCAGACTCTGAAGGATTATTATTGGTAGCCAAACATGAAGAAGGAAATTACAGCTTTTGTGAGTAGGTGTCTGATTTGTCAGTAGGTGAAAGCTGAAAGGCAGAAACATTCAGGGTTGCTTAAGCCGTTGCCTATTCCAGTGTGGAAGTGGAATCACATCACCATGGATTTTGTTTTCAGTTTACCTCGTACCCGTGAAGGGCATGACAGTATTTGGGTGATCGTGGATAGACTCACTAAATCTGCTCATTTCTTGCCGGTGGGAAAGAAGTATTCGCTGGATAAATTGGCTGAGCTGTATGTGAATGAGATTGTCAGACTTCAAGGCGTACCTGAATCCATAGTGTCAGATCGGGATCCTAGATTTGTTTCTAAATTTTGGGGAGCTCTTCAGGCAGCTTTAGGTACCCGACTACACTTCAGCATTGCTTTTCATCCTCAGACTGATGGGCAATCAAAGAGGACTATCCAAACTTTGGAGGATATGCTGAGAGCTTGTGCTTTGCAGTTTAGGGGGAGTTGGGATAAGAACCTTTCTTTGATGGAGTTTGCCTATAACAACAGCTTCCATTCGAGTATCGATATGGCTCCCTTTGAGGCACTTTATGGGAAGCAGTGTCGTACGCCATTATTTTGGAATGAAGTCAGAGAAAGAGAGCTTTGTGGTCCTGAGATTATCCATGACACAAATGAGAAGATCAAAGTGGTCAGAGATAGACTCAAGGCCGCTCAGAGTAGGCAAAAGATTTATGCAGGAAGGACCATGAGTTTCAAGTAGGTGATTGAGTGTTCCTAAAACTATCTCCTTGGAAAGGGGTAGTACGTTTTGGCAAGCGTGGGAAGCTTAGTCCGAGGTATATTCGGCCTTATGAGATAATAGAGCGAGTTGGCTCTCTTGCCTATCGGTTAGCTTTGCCTCCGGAGTTGTTCAGGATACATAATGTGTTCCATGTATCCATGCTTCACAAGTATATTATCGATCCTTCTCATGTGCTGGAAGAGCAACCAAATAGTTTGTAGAATGATTTGTCCTATGAAGAGGAGCCGGTTTAGATTCTATACCGAAAGGAGCAAATGCTTAGGAGCAAGTCAATTCCGCTCGTCAAAGTGCTTTGGAGAAGCCACCAAGTAGAGGATGCCACTTGGGAGTCAGAGGAGCAAATGAGGCAGCAGTATCCTTATCTCTTTGAGTAGCGAGTTTGTAAATTTCGAGGACGAAATTTTTTATAAGGAGGGGAGAATTGTCACGCCCCGACCCATAATTTTGACATTTATTACTGGCATAGTGGTAATAAGAATTTTACCGTGTTCGTCATTAAGTGTAAAATATAATTTATCCCGAGAGAGGTGTATGAGACAATTATTTTGTGGGATTATTCTAAGGAAGAAATTTGTGACAACGGTAAAAATGGTAATTTTTGCTAGTAAAAGGTAATTTTATTGGGATATTATTTTTGGGGTATTAAAGTTTTGGTTTGGGTATATTAGAGGACTTGGACCCAGATCGGGCCAAGCCCAATTTTTTTCTTCTTCTTCTTTTCTTTCCGCGCGCCCACTCCCTCTCTCTTCCCCGACCCATTTCTGCCCGAGCCCGACCGCCGCTGTCCAGCCGCCCCAGACCGCCACACGGGTCCCAATCGATCGGTCTCCATCCCAGCTTCAATTGTTGACTGGTGGCAGCCCTTCTAGCGCCGCCGTGAGGGAGAAAAGGCCGTCGAAAGGTCCGACTGTCGGGAAGAGTTTACTTGCCGGAACTCCTTCCTCCGGCCGCCATAGCCGGTAAGCCGTAGCTCAAAAGAAAGCCCTCCTCCCGTGCTTCAATCCCTCCAAAGGGCTCACTCCATCTCGAGCTAGGTAAAGAGAAATCGGTATTTGAAATTCTAGGGCTTTTATGTGTGTTTTCGTTCGATTGACATGGTTATGCTTAGAATTAAAGTTTGTGATAGTTTGGAATGTTGTAGAGGAGGTTGAGAGGAAGATGCTGCCAAATTTTGGTGAGCATCGGAGGTCGCCGGAGTCGGTCGCCGGCCGCCGAGAAAATGTTTTTGGTGGGGAAAAATGTGAGGAGTTTAATGGAATAAGTTTTAAAATTTTTGGAGGAGTTTTGGATAGGTTTGAGAATTGTTGAAGTTTGGTATTTTTTACGGATTATTAAGTTAGAATCCGGCCATTGGATATTATTTGGTGGAAGGTGATTTTGAGGATGTTGGTAAAATTTGTGGAGTTTTGAGGTTAGCAGTGGATTCAAGATTTTGGAGTGTTAGGCTTGGTTGAGCGCGCGAAAAATATTTATTCATGCCTATTTTGCTGTAAGCGTCGGTGTTTTATTTAAGGTTTTATTTATTTGGAACAGAACGTGAGGATGCTCGAGCTGAAGAGACCTCCGACCGACATCAGGCTTAGGCCTAATCTGTGAGTGGACCTTTGTTTTAATTAATGTGTTCGAAATGCTTTATCATTTTGAATGATTTTTTGTTGTTAGATATTTCCCGAAATTGAGAATTTCGGTGATTATACTCTTATAAGAGAATAGTATGTATATGATTAAATGCTAACTAGCTATACGTGATTTCCCCTCATACCGAGGTACAATTCAGGTATGGGGTGACATGAGCGTTAGACGCGAGTGTCGTAGCCCTGTGCGACTTTCTATTTTCGTATTCATTCATAGATTTCGTACAAGGAGTAAGCACGTATATATACCACTCGGGCGCTGCCCCCAGCCTGAGGTACAATTCCAGTATGGGGTGACGTGAGCGTTAGACGCAAGCGTAGTAGCTTTGTATGGTATCTATTTTTTGAGTTGTTCATAGATATCGTACAAAGAGTTAGGCGAGTGTACATACATACTAAAATATATAATATCTTAGCCTGAGAGACAATTTCTTAAAGTTTGGGAGTCTAGCCGGGCTGGACCCCAGTTCAGAATCTTTCCACTGGAGCTTTTGTTTTTGCCGCTGATGAAGCGTTTTATTTGAAAGCATTTTGGGGAAATATTTATTTGTTGTCAGAATCGTTTTTTCCACTCACTCTGACGTGTTGAATATTTTCCCTTGGGCTCTTCGTTTTTAAAATTGCCCAGTCTGCAAAGTTCGCGAGAGGTCTAGAAGGAGACGTCGAGGCATAGTCACCCATTTATCCGCTACATTTCACCAGTAGGTTACCTGTTTAATCTACTAGGGGTTTGTTAGCTTCCGCTGTGTATTATTTTATTTTTAGTAGCTCTGAATACTGTTGGAATTCTTGTGTATTATATTCTGGCTACTTTTGTGTTGTAGCGGAGGATTTATTTTGGAGTAAAAAGGTGGTTCTTAAATTCTTATAAGTTAGGGTTGTCCATTTTCGAGGGAGGTTTGCCAAGTCTTCAATAAATTTTCCTTAGAGGTGGTCCCAGCAGGACTCATCTCGGGTTTCAGGGTGAAATTTGAGGCGGGTCTTGACACAAACGCTTATGCCATAAATGTTGATCTTGAACTAAGCTTGAGCTGATTTGGAAGACTTTGGGAGCAAAAAAGACCTTTGACAGATAGTAAAATCCATTTAAAAAGAAACCTTTACCAATCGTCCTCTTGGTGATGAGATCCTGAAATATAACATTGTAAGGAGAGAAGATTACTAGACATCTTAGAGTATGGATGATCTTTCCAACATAAAGAAGTTGGAAAGGAAAGGAAGGAACATAAAGAGCAACTGACTCAGTGTGATTAGACAAAATTTTTATTTTTCCTTTTCCTAAAATAGAAACCCCTTTGCCATTTACTACAGAGACTTTGGAAGGGATGGACAATTTTTTGAAATCATGCAAATTTAGAATTTTGTTTGTCATGTGATCTGTGACACCTGAGTCTATAATCCAATAATCATTTATAGAACAAACATTCAAGGCAGTAGAGAAGAACTTTAAGATACCTGAAGCATCTTCTGGTGAAACATAATCATCTTCTGCAAGGAACCCATCAAACTTCCCAAAGAGAGCATTGTGGTCTCCTATCCCTGATTCACAGGCTTTTTCCCTTCCACTATGCATCTGTTTTTTGTTGAGGAAAGCAGCGAACTCATTAATCAAGGTAGATGGATTGGAAGTGAAGTCAAGCATACCCTCAGAGGAAGAGGTTGCAAGGTTTGCTTTGTGTGATGAACCATTCCAACTTTTGTGACCGCCTTTGTTCTCTTTTAAATGCTTTGGCTTTAGCTCTGGATGGAGGATCCAACATCTATCCCTGACATGTCCCATACCTTCACAGTAACTACATTTTGAAACATACCTTCTCCCTTTGTAAGTTTTTTCTTCAACATGCCTACTGTCTGAAACATAAGCTCTAGTTTCCGAAAGAGTTAGCTTGATCTCTATGTTCATCACTTTTCTTCGGACCTCTTCTCTTTGAATGACATACACATGTGAAAGTCGGCAGCTCCGCATTCATAAGGATATGGCTTCTCAAATCTTCATAGTCTGAGCTTAGACTAGCAAGAAGCTGAAATATCATGTCTTCCTCGGCTCTTTTTAACAAGATAGCAGCATCTGTGGTATGAGATCTATAAACATTAAGCTTATTCCACATGCTTGAGATACCACCAAGATGTTGCACAAAGGATTTACCCTCTTGTTGTATATCTGAAATGTCTCGCTTGAGTTGAAACACTTGAGCAACATTGTTTTGATTCCCATATATCTCTTTAAGTTGATTCCAGAGATGCTTATAGAAGACTCAGAGAAACTGAAAATTTCTAAAAGTTTGCTCTGCATAGAATTGAGCAACCAAGACATAATCAGTTGATCCTTGGAGAGCTAAGAATCATAAGAAGAAGAACCAACATCTGGTTTCTGTATGGATCCATTAACATAGCCTAACTTGGACTTTCCTCCAAGAGCAAGAGTAATTGCTCTAGCCAACCTAGATAGTTGTGTTCATTCAACAAAACCGAATTGAGACGTTGATTCGGATTCATCTCAACATCAGAAACACTAGAAGTGTTTGAATTGATATTATCACCAAAATGATTAATACCAGAACTAATCTCAGCCATTTATAGCTAGAGAAATCTAAGAGAACTGTCTCTTGAAAGAACAAGAATAAGAGCAACAGAGCCAAGACACTAAAGTTCCTGCTCTGATACCATGAAGAAATCTAGACACAAAGATTACGGAAGTTTTTCTTCTATATTTCTTGATCATAACTTTACAAGGTTTAAAGACAAGTATATATATATATATATACACACACACACACACAATGAGAATCGTGTAGGAAAAAATTAGAGCAAACTCAGCCATAGCCGCAGCTGTGGCATCAAGACCGAGGACATCAACTTGTCGCAGCAACAGAGAGACAAAGTGCAACACCAGCAGAAAAAGAAAGGATACTGCAACACCAGCACCAACAGCAACAGAAAAAAGGAAGGGGACCAGAAGACATGGTAGCACACAAACAACTGTAGCTTCTAAAGTCAATTTAAACTAGAGTAGTTCAATTAGAACTAATCTCTAACTCTCTCAATAGCGTCAAACCCATTCTACATTAAAACCCAACCTCAATAACATAGCCTCCAAAAACACCCATTCCATCCTGTCATAATCCCTACTCATATCCAGTTTTAAAGCCATAACTCCCACGGTATAGTCCATATTAATTAAAGTGAGAGACCTCATTAGCAATTAGAGAGATATCAGTGATCAACGGACCTGGAATTAAAGAACTCTGACAAGGGGAAACTATATCTGACAAATGCCTCTTCAGTCTATTTGCAATAACCTTAGAGCAAATCTTGTATAACACATTACACAAAGCAATAGGACGTAAATCCGATACCTGTGTATGATTAGGAACTTTCGGTATGAGGCACACATGAGTGAAGTTAACTGCTTTTAACAACCGGCCTGACTGCAAAAAGCCTTTAACAACACTACACACATCTGGACCAATAGTGTCCTAATATTTTTGAAAGAATTCTGGAAGAATACCATCTGGACCCGAGGATTTAGTCGGGTACATCTAGAAAAGAGCAACTCTGATCTCTACATCTGAATATGGAGCACATAAATCCGATTTCTTATCACCAGTTACCTTCGGTTGCAGACAACTGACAATCCGATGCATATTATCAATGTCAATCGGAGATGAGCCAAAAAATTCGTAAAATAGTTCAAAATAACTTGTTCCATTCCATCTTCTACTGATCTCCAAACTCCATCAGAGATGTCATAAAGCCCTGTCAGCCTATTCTTTACTCTACGGTTTGAAGCCTTCCTGTGAAAGTACTTGGTATTTCTATCACCATCCATAAACCACATAACTTTCAATCTTTGCTTCCAATATAGTTTCTCTTCCTCCAAGAGGCCTTCCAGTTTACCTGATAATGATGAATGCTCCTCCAAGAACTGCGGAGTTGTTGGTAGCCACATTAATTCCTCTAGACGACGACGCAACAACTCAATTTACTTCTTCCATTCCCAAAAATGAATTTTTGCCAGTTATTGAGTGCCATACGAGCATTAGCTATCTTAAAACATCTTGGTGCATAGGCACACCAGCAGTCGGAATCGCCCAACCCTCTTTAATAATTCCCTTACATGCTTCATGCTTGGTCCAGAACGACTCATACTTAAAGCGCTGCTTATAGTATGCTCTCATTGCTGGTGGATCCACAAACACCTAACAGGATATAAGCATGATCTCCATGGATCAGAGGCAAGTGCAGAACTCGAGAAGCCGGGAAAGATCAATCCATGTAGGAGAAGAGACAGCTCTGTCCAATCGACATCTCACATCACCACCCTTCCAATTGAAAGGAACCCCAAAGAAACCTAAGTCGATCAACTCTGCCATATGTAGAGCCTCTTGGAACAGACGCAAATGAGCTTCACATCTAGGGTTTCCTCCATCCTTTTCCCCTTGATTTAGATTCTCGTTTAAACCTCCCACAACAACCCAAGGCAGTGTTGACGTGAGTCATCTATTGTAGTTAGGATTGTGAATATTATGTATTATTAGGAATATCTTGTTGTAATTAGTTTCCTAATAGAACTTGGTGTCTTGTATATATATACTCCATTGATGGAGAAAGTCTAATACATTAGAAATTCCCAAATACCTTGTTTTGTTTTACTTGGTATCAGAGCCGAATCCTTTGGGACTTGGCTGTGTTACGATTTCCGCTATGAGATAAATCAATTTGGTTGGTTCTCTTGTTTATTTGGTACCTTTGTTAGACTAGTCTTTTGAGGTTATTGCATCGAAGGGTTCTCTTGGGGTTTGTTGTCATCTTAATTGAAGGATCTTTGAATTCAGTTTTTGTTTTCCTCAAAACCCTTGGAAGTTGGCGTCATTGGCTCGTTTAGTTGTTGAGTTTGTGAAGATAGCCTTGTCAAAATTTGGGAGCATCAAGAAAACGTTGTTTAATTGGTTGAAGTGCTTTAGACTATCACAGTGGTCCAAGGACATCACCTTGCTCATTCTGGAAGTTTGTCTTTGGTTGCGATTAGAGTTTCTGAAGGGAAAAAATGTTGGACTTGAAAGTTATAGAAGGGGAGAGTGAAGCTTCTCCAAGTATGTCCTTCTACGGCACTAAAGAGGCAGGTCTCTCAACTGGTAATATTTCTTTGACTAAGGAAACTCGAGGTAAAATTGGTGTTGCTTTACATGTTGCTAACTTTACTGGTGGGGATACTTGGATTATTGATTCAGGTGCTTCAGACCATATGACCTATAATAAATCCTTTTTTATGTCTATGTCATCCCCTTCTATATCTCATGTTTCAAATGCAAATGGTGCATCTTTTCCAGTTTTAGGTATTGGGTCTGTTCAGGTTACACCATCCATTACATTGCATGATGTGCTTTATGTACCTTCATTATCCCATCATCTTTTGTCTGTATCTCAATTGAGTTCACAAAATAAGTGTTCTGTAACCTTTTACCCTATGTATGTGGTGTTCCAGAATTTATGTTCCAGGGTGATCATTGGCAAGGGAGACCTGAGGGGGAGACTGTTTCACCTGGATTGCATGTACGTCGAGCCAACAAAAGAACCGAAGCAACCTTTGGCCTTGACATTGAATTCTGATCGATTAAGTGAGCTATGGTTGTGGCACAGACGGTTGGGCCACCCATCTTTTGGAGCTATGAAGAAGTCCATGCCCTCATTGTTTCTGGGAATTAGCGAGTCTACCTTGCACTGCGAAACTTGTGCTTTGGCTAAAAGTCATAGGTTTAGTTATCCTTTGGCTTTTCATTCGAGTACTATGCCTTTCGAATTAATTCATTCAGATTTATGGGGTCCTTCTAAAAATTCCACTCTTTCTGGAATGCGTTACTTTGTGTTATTCATTGATGATTTTACTCGTTTATCTTGGGTGGTGTTACTTAAGACCAAAGATTCTGTTTTTTCTGCCTTCACAGCCTTCCATAATCTTATTCGTACTCAGTATGATGCACGTGTTAAAATCTTTCTTTCAGATAATGGAGGTGAGTTTGTCAATCGTTCTTTCAGTGAGTATTTCCAAAACCATGGCATCATACATCAAACTTCGTGTCCACAAACACCCGAACAAAATGGGGTATCTGAACGGAAAAATCGTCATCTCTTGGACATGGCACGGTCTCTCCTCTTAAGTGCTAACATGCCTAAGTACCTTTGGGGAGAAGCCGTGTTGTGTGCGTCTCACCTAATCAATCTTCTCCCGTCAGCTCCTCTTCAAGGTCGTGTTCCCTTTGATGTCTTGTCTCAATACGTTCCTATCCCATCATCAAACACTCTTCTTGCTCGTGTTTTTGGTTGTGTTGCTTATGTCCATTTGTATAAGAATCAAAAGTCAAAATTGGATGCTAGAGCCCTTAAGTGTGTGTTTGTAGGGTATGGTTCCCATCAAAAAGGTTATAAGTGTTATCATCCTCCATCCCAAAGAATATATGTCACCATGGATGTTACATTTAGTGAAGATACATGTTATTTTTTGCCTCCTGTAACTCCTCTCCAGGGGGAGAAGTCATTTCCGACGCTGATGCATCACTCTACTCATTTAACAAATCTCAGGACTGCCTCCTTTCCGACGCTGAAGGATGGCCATAGAAACCGGTCATCCGCCAATGCAGATCAGAGCCATCCACAGCATGAATTTCAACATTAACATAGTATTTCGATTTTGACAGAAGACGACCATCTAACCCATCGTCCCAAAATAAAGCCACACCTCCAGATTGACCCTCGGAGAAAATCACTTCGCAATTTCGGTAACCGATTTGCAACCTCATATTGTTCATAAAACCTCGATCGTGAATCTTTGCTTCTGTCAAAAAGATGAGTGACGACTTCTTCTGCCAAATCAGAGTTTGCAAACCCTGAAAAGCCATATCGTTGTTCAATCCTCTACAATTCCAAGCCAAGATCTCTATGGAAATTTGTGGGTTGTGATACTGAACCCAAGATATATATATATATATATATATATATATATATATATACAGCTCCCTTCCATTGAGGGATCCCTATTTTTGGCCACTTTCTAGGGATAGGGCATTACACCACTTCCCAATTGAATTTTTACATCTCCACCGTTCATATCTTAGGTCTATATGAGTAGATCACCTCTACAAAATTTCATATGATTTGGTGATCGTTAAGGCTTTCAAAAGTTTGATTTAGTTTTAATGATCTTGAACGGTCCAGCTTATGTCAAACTACAACCGTTGAAGGTCATTAAAACTAAATTGAACTTTTGAAAGCCTTAACGATCACCAAATCATATGAAATTTTGTAGAGGTGATCTACTCATATAGACCTAAGATATGAACGGTGGAGATGTAAAATTATAATCGGGAAGTTGGTGTGATGCCATATCCCTATAAATGGCTTAAAATAGGGATCCCTCATTGAAAGGGCCCTGATATATATATATATATATATATATATATATATATATATATATATAAAGGAAGAAAACTAAGAAAACTATAGCATTAGACAACAATTACCGATAAGAAACCTTGCGAAAATAAATGATGAGTGATAATTGTAACAATACATCATCCTCTTAAAAGATGTGAAATTCATATTTCTTAAATTATAATTCACATTATTTTTTATTTTTAGTCGTCATCATTTACATTTACATTTACATAAAAAGACAAAAATTAAGTCACTAAATACAAAATTTTAGTTACCACAAATAAAACATAAGAATGTGGATTACAATTTAGTAAGTTTGGATTTTACTTTCCTATCTTAATAGATGTACGACAAACATTATTACATTAACACCCAATTAGTTAGGAGTAGAATTCTCATCCTAGCAAAAGGTACCATAACCCGAATAGAACAAATGAGACAAAGCCCAATCCTGAAACAACCCGGCCCAAATGTAAATAGAATAGGCATGAAGCAAGTCCTGGTTTCTACGCCTTTTGCTTCCTCCTTCCCACCTGAAATTCTAAACACTCTTTTGACAGATAAAAAGAGAGAGCTGTGTTAGATTCGAAGATCTCAGATCACCCAACCGCAGAGTGCTATAGAATTCACAGACGAATTGTGAGACCCCGCAGAGTCAAAGAAGAAAGATGCTGCCGACGACTTCGAGAGGTCGGTCGTCGTCCTCTACATCTCGGACGACCAACCCCTTCTTCATTCAGTACCTCCGCCGCATCATCAAGGTGCTCCTCTCTTCCCTTCTCTCTCTCTCTCTCTCTCGTTATTCTCTAATGGATCTGATATGCTTGCTACTATGAAATTAAGCATTTCAACTTTTGTTGGCTGGATCTGATTCGGCGAGTAATGTTGTAGATAATTTCAATTCTGGATCACCTAGGGTTTGGAATCGGTACTCTTTTGTGGTTTCTGAGAGTTTTGATTAGGTGAGAGTGAGGTTTATGAAGCTCAGTGTTATAGGCAGTTTAGAATTGGTTGTTTAGTTGAAGATGCAGAGCATTACATCACAGTTTTGGAATGGGGTGACTAGTTTTGTGAAAATGAGGTGCAATTTGAGCTCATTAGAGGTGTTGGAGTCAACTTTCGGTGTGAATGTGTGTTTAGTTTTCTGAATTTTGGATTTCGGCAGAATTTTGGAAGCTTAATTTTTGTTTGTAAATGAAGGGTGACAATGTGGAGAAGCATTGCATCACAGTTTTGGATTGGGGTGGCTGGTTTGTGAAAATGAGGTGCATTTTGAGCTCATCAAAGATGATGGACTCAACTTTTGGTGTGGAAGTGATGTTTGGTTATATGAATTTTGGATTTTCGGGAGAGTTTTGGAAGCGTATTTTGGTTCGTAAGAGAAGGGTGACAAGTATTGGACCTGCTAGCCTATTGAAGGCCAGAATTGATAAATGGAAACTTTGTTTATTACACTCAGGATACTGCTTTAGATGTGGATTCAGTGCTTTTGGTCAATGAATGCTAGGTTTCATTTTAAAATTCTGGTGTTTGCGGTTTTTGCTACTCTTTGGATATTTTTTGCCTTTTTTAAGATTTTAGTTGGTCAACAATTTGTTTGAAAGGGAAAATAAAGTGGGTCATCTACAGGGTTGATCCTTATAGAATCAGAATCTACAACATGGAAACATGTGTATTGGAGAGAAAGTTACACATGAAAGAATGATGAACTTAAAAATCCAGCTCAGGTATTCAAACAAGGTGTAAAGACTCAAGAAAGGATGTATGCTCATTAGTGAGAATGTGTACTTTAGGTATTAGTGCTAGTTGTTTTAAAGTTAAGAAATTTGAGTACGAGAATTAAGGGAATGAAGGTTTCCGCCGTTACAACAATAACCCTAGAGATTATGGACATTCAGACTGATTTGGATAATGATCGGGTGGTCCAAACTAATTGTTTATTATATTTTATTTGGGACTATGGTCTGTGAGATATTATGGGCATTTTGTGGATTTCCTTATAAGCTAATCTTACTTTAAGCCTTGCACCCAAATGCAACCAGGCCTTGATCTAAGTTTAAAGTCATTAGGCATCTCACCAGGAATCTCAGATTAAAATGCTCTACACTTCAATCTGGGCCCTGCTATCTATCTTGCTTTCCAACTTGTTACATGATGTGGATTTGCTAAATTCAGGGCTGTGAATGGGACAATGTCACAGCGATCGTTTCATTTTGGATTTTTGGGAGTGTTTTGGAAGCTTATTTTGGTTCATAAATGTAGGGTGACAATGTGGAGAAGTATTGGACTCGCTAGCCTAGTGGAGGCGGTTTAAAACTTCTTGGAAAGGTGTTAAAGGAAGGCCAGAATTTATTAATGGAAAATTTGTTGTGTAAAACTCAGGATAGTGCTTCAAATATGGATTCAGTGCTTTTGGTCAACTGAAACATTGGTTTCAGTTTGAGGTTATGGGGTTTTGCATTGGTGCTACTCTTCGGACATTCTTATATAAGTTGGTGATGAATTTTGTCTACAAAAGAAAATAAAGTTGGTCATCTGCAGGGTTGATCCTTAAGGTCATCAGAATCTATAACATGTTTAATGGAGAGAAAGTTACCATGAAAGAATGATGACACTAATTCAAGCATAGACATTCAAACAAGGTCAAAAACTGGAGCAAGGATCTACGAACTAAGAATAGTAGAAGCCAGTATCTAGGTGCTCACTTAGAAAGTGAGAACATAAAGTTTAGGTATAGATCAAGTTGTTTCAAAGTGGAAGAGGATTAAGGGACTGAAGCTTGACCGTAATGAGTTCACTACAATAACTCTAGAGGTTAAGGACATCCAGACTGATTTAAATGTAGAGTTGCATATGTGATATAGAGATAGTCAAAAAACAGTTTTTTTTTTGTTTTTTTTTTGTCTATTTTATTTAGGACTCTGGTGTGCGAGATGTTATGGGCATTTTGTGAATTTCCTTGTAAGCTGATCTTACTTTAAGCCTTGCGCCCAAATGCAACCTGGCCTTGATCTATATATAAAATCATTAGACATCTCACTAGGAATCTCAACTTATGAGACTCTACACTTTAATTTGGACCCTGGCACCCTGCTACATATCTTGCTTTCTGACTTGTTACATGATGTGGATCTGTTGAATTCAGAGTATAAAATTGCACAGTCACAGCCATCATATCATTTTCAGCAGTTGTGAAGCATTCAGATTTTATGTAAATTAGAAGATATGTAATGTTAATTTGTTTATGCCATCTATCACCTAATTTGTTTGAAATCTTTGTTAAGCTGTTGGTTCTTGGAAATAGGATTATCAAATCAATGTATGCCTGTTCTATCTCAAATAATTTAGTTTGATTTGGCTGGTTGATTGCAGTGGCAGCAAATGGATATTGAATATACATTTTGGCAAATGCTTCACCTATGCACATCACCAAAAGTTGTGTAAGTATTCATCCTTTTAGATCATCAGCATGCTATAGCCTTTTTTTTTTTTGTTTGTTTGTTCTTTTTTAAGCCTGTGTTTTGGGTTTGTTTTTCATAGTCTTTTGAAAATTTCATTTCCTGATCTTTCATTTTGCATGTGGGACGTATGACTGAGGCAGCTACCAGCACACTAAGTATCACAAGCGTGAGTTCTCTTTCCTCTGAGCAGAAGCAGATGTTCAAATTTCTTTCAATTTACCATGTTTTCTTGCTTTTTACATAGCTAGCATTTGGTTTAATTCAGTGCACAGACTCATGATTTATCTAAGTATGAAAACATTGCTGCTGTACCGGATGCAAGAAAATGCTTACTTTCTTTTTCTTCTCAGAAACTAAGAACCAATGGGCACGTGATGATCCTGCTTTTGTTGTGATCTGCAGCCTTCTACTTGCAGTTGCAACCCTGGCTTATTGTGCTGCGTAAGTTCACTATTAATTTACCTGCTGGTGGCTAGATAGGATAATGGAAATGGAAATGGTAAAAAAAAAAAGGTTTATAATTACTGTCAAAGTTGATTCAATATCCAATAATGAAGCTTATGGTTTCTTATCATCTAGCTGATGAAGATCCATTAGAGCATTTAACTTGTTATAGGAGTTCAGATATTTAAAGTTGTCAATATTACAAGTAAAAAGTTATATTTGGCTATACTGGATTTAATAATATCTTGGCTCAGAAGTTCTAGCCTAGTTTAGACTGTTCAAGAATTATGAGGAATATTTTGTTGACTTGTCTTTTTTGCTTATTTCAGGTATGATCATAGTGCTGCACATGCTGTTTTTATAGTTATTTCAGTTTTGCTTTTCCATTTTTTGTTCATTGGGATGCTTCTGGCTACGTTTTGCTGGTAAGTACGAGTTCTGGCTGACACTGTTATGATATTGTGGTTTTTTATTCTTGAAATGCTGCGGCAACTTAATATCAAGGTTGTGTTTGCTCCATGAAAGGGGAATTTTTTTTTGGGGTCAAAGATGAAAGGGAACTCAGTCTTCTACGTTTTCTTTTCTTTTCTTTCTTTCAAGATATAAAGGTCCATGAAGTAAGGAAAAACTGTTGTGTAGGTTTTGTCTATTGATAAGATATGAGATCAAGGTAATGTGGTGAATCACTTCCATATCAGTTTACATAAGGAGATAGTGTGTATACAACTAGACATAACTACAAGCAAAAATATGCTAGTTATAGGTGAAGCTTCATATGTGAAATGCTGATGATCTCATATGGTTTTATTGACGTGAATCCCAAAAAAAAGAAGAGAGAATAAAATGTGATTATTTACCTGTAGTGACATAAAAATGCAAAAAGAGTGTAGATTGACATTACGGTAGTGTTAATAATAGCTCCTTATATGTATATAGATAGATAGTGTTATCTAATTGTATGTCTGGGGAATGAGGTAGACTCCAGAAGTAAGGGCAGTGTTGGGGGACTGTGTTGGGTCCGAGATCACTATACTTGTTGTCCCTCTAATTTTGTAGAGCACCTTACTGTATGGAAGATCGGAAGATCATATACTTATGTCTCCCTTTTTTTAACCATGCAGGTTTCTGACTAATTCTTACCTACGGGAAGAGGCTCCTAACAGTCATGTTGTTGAGCAGCGTGTTGAATGGCAAGTCTATAATCCTTACTTTATTCAGTTCTCACATTATTACTTTCCTATGTTATCAATATGTCCATTAATGTGTATTTAGTGTGTCAATGATTATAGATCCATCTACTTCCAAGTAGTATATTCATGTTTTTGTAATATGTTTCTAGCTTTTGTTGCTTTCCTTCTGCAATTACTATCCTGTATTCAGTTTGATTATTTTGTGGTGACTGATGCATGTTTGTTTCACTCAATTGAAGGCTGTACGCATTTGATGTGCACTGCAACTCTTTCTTCCCGATGTTTGTTATGCTCTATGGTAACCAATGCAGAAAGTGTTTATTTTTCATGTTACCTGTCTCAATGATGTAAAATAATGTTCCTGATGTTTTGCTCCTGCAGTGCTCCATTATTTTCTTTCACCTCTTTTGGTAGCTCATGGTTTCATTCCTGTATTGCTATCAAATTTGCTATTCATGGTGGCCTCTTCATACTATCATTATCTCAACTTCTTAGGTTATGATGGTAAGTTAAAGATTTGCCGAGGTTTTTTCTTTTTATGTATTTCTTTTTTCACATGTTTATCTTCAGGTGTTGAAATGCTGTTTACGGTAGAAATTATTTAGGAGCCACCATGATCATACTATTATACTACATAGTAGTCTCTTTTGGGATGTAGATACAAAGAGATGTTGGTTAGAGGCCTCATTTTATGATTGAGGCAATCAAGTTATAATGAGTGAAATGTGCAATTAGTTTTATAAGACAACGATGATTGTATAATACCTGCCTAATCATATAGGCATAGAGCTTCCACCATATATCCAGAGGCCGCTAGCAATGTAAATAGATGCTCTTCTTTCAGGTGAATGGTATTGATTTCTCTATCAATGGAGGTGGCTTTGTCAGCTTATAATCTAACCCAATGATTGTTTAGTGGAACATATTTGAGGTTCTTCCAGTGGTTATGAACTTGCTTGTTAAAAACTTTAGATATAGTTGAAGATCTGCAATGCATTATACTGATGACTTATCTTATTCTTGCAGTACTGCCATTCCTCGAAAGGACCACTTTCTTCCTTTACCCAATTAGTATCGTCATAGTCCTCTCTCCCATCTGTAAGTTTGCACATGGCTCTTATATTTGATTATTCTTTGTCTCGTTGCAGCATATTTTGATATTCAGTTTCCACTTTTGCAGTGATTTTGAGTGGCTTCAATCCTTCAAGATATTTCATGAACATGTATTTCAGTCATTGGTTATGAGTAAATGGGGGAACACACATTTAGAATAGCACATATTGTAAGGTTGGGGTACCAATTGAGGGACAACATCAACTTCAGATGGCAGAGATGGATATTTGATTGCTTCTATGATAGTTTGCCAGCAGGAGCTCGCATGGGAAGAAAGCTTCCTGTCACTTTCTTTCTAGGCAATTTACCACTGAATGGAAGTCAGAGCCAACAAAGATAGGGCATCAAGTATTTCTGTAGGGATTCTGAATATTGACTGTATCCAACACTACGATTTCTCCCCATGTCAAATCGACGCTTTGCATTTTATATAAATTTTGAAGAAACTACAGCCGACTTCTTTTCCAAGACCTGCTCTAATTGTCCGAAGGAGTCAATTGTCTCACCATGCATGGTTGGTTTTCTTTTCCTTTTGGTTCGTGTTGCCGAGTGTTTCATTCATGTTCATGTATATGCGCGATACAACTTTAGTTGTAGATTCACTATTGCAGCAACTCTAATCTGACTGCTATATTTTATTTCATTCGATTACTTTTATGCTCGGATGAAAGTATACCCAGATACGAATCACGCACTTGATTCTAACACTTGAGAGTTCCTGACTTGCGAAAACAAGTGATGGGGGACTGTACCATCCCGTTTTTGGGTTAGCAGGCACAATATCATCCAAATGAAGGTGATGAGATTTGTGTTTATACCAAATCCAAGGCTCAATCAGTAACACCTATGTCCACCTCCTCTATTCAAAGAAAGGGAAACAGACAAGCCGAGAGGCGCCAAGAAAGCTAAAAGACTGTTTCAGAGGAAGAAGAAATCTTAAGATAACGTTATGGAGGGACCCCCATTGGCACACGCGACATGTTTGTTGTCATTTCAAGCAAAGCTTGTAGAGACCCCCACCTTAAGCTCTCTTCAACATCCTTTCGGTGCCCACCCTGCCTAACATTGAGTTTAATGTTTATGAAACTTCTAATCGTTACCAAATCTTTTTGTAGGTTGTCTCTAGCTAGATCTTGTCCAGATATCAAACTTTCTTTGGAGTTTCATTACCTATTTCAACTATTGTTGATGAGCTACATTGACAGTCACGAAAAATCTAGCATTACAGCACCGTGGTTGTGAGCATTTTGACCTAGAAAGATTTGGGGATGAAGTAACGTCCCCTACCTAAACTCATGAAGCATGATTGAATTGTTGTCGTGCACTCTTGCGATGCGAATCGGTAATATTATGCATTTGTACTATATATGAAAACACACATCATGTAAACTGAGGTTGTTCGAGAGGTTTTGTTTTGTAGTTTTAAGTTTTGTATAACAAGAAAAAAGAGAAAAAAAAATGATGCCTCATCATATATTATGCTATTGAATCAAAAGTTTTACTTCATCGAAGATTCAATGAATTAATTGTGACAGTTTAATCTTCCAGTACTTTTAAATATTCTAAACAAAGAATATGTTTCTTCATTCCTTCATACTTTATTTATTATTTTAAAAATAAATAAAGCAAGGTAGTCACATGATGAAGAAATAGGGCATTCGATAAGAGGTTTTTGTTTCTCAGTGATCAAGATTGCTACCAGCAACATCCACAACGAACCTGTATCTAACATCGTTCTTCTCCAACCTTCGATGGCTTTGTTGATGTAATCCATTTTAACCACTTCAATGATTGATGTCACTCCCTTCTCTTTGCAGAATATAAGCATTTCCTCCATCTCCTTCATGCTCCCTATGAAGCTCCCCGTTATTGTTTTCCTCCCTACAGAAATTGTATATAACGCACATTGGAGGTTAAGCATTCAACGTAATATAAATCGGTAATCTAGCTAGCGAGATCCATGACCTACCTACCAAGCATAATCATGGGGGAGGCGAATTGTAGAGGGGTGTCAATAGCACCCAGCAAGATCAACTTCCCATCGAGTTTCAGCAAAGAAAGGTAAGTCTCAAGAGGGTGGAACACAGACAGTGTCAATGATGTAATCTAGCGAGTCCATAGCCTCTTGCATTTTTGTGGCATCAGTGCTAACCAAGTACTCGTCAGCCCCAATATCAACCATAGCTTCCCTTCGCTTCTTATCCGAATAGCTTATCACAGTGACATGGTGTCCCATGGCCTTTGCTATCTTGACCCCCATGTGTCCCACACCTCAAAGTCCCAGTATTCCTCCTCTTAGTCCACTAGCATTCAGACCAAACTTCCGTAGAGGGCTGTAAACTGTCACCGCAGCGCAAAGTAGTGGCGCTGCCTGCTACGGAGCCATGCCATCCGGTATCTTCACTACAAACCTTTTAGAAGCAAAAATAAAAATAAACCTTAGTTCATAACATGAACTACTGTCTTGAGGTTGGATATCTGGCAAGAGAACATGATATATCATACAGTATAACATATCATTATATAGTTATTACTTCTGATCAACGACGATGGCACCAGCAAAGAAGAGGCCAAAGGGTTATGGGCAGCCAAGCTCCCAGACATCCTCTGGACACTCCGCACATCCCCCACAACAGCCACAGGGGAATCCTTATACCTCTTGGCTTATGACACTGAAGCGGTGATACCAGTGGAAGCGGAGGTCCCGAGTGAACGTGTCTCAGCCTATGACCCCGAGACAAATACAATAGGGTTACGACTTTACATGGACCTCCTAGAGGAGCGCCGGGACAAGGCGCACCTCAGGACCATAAACAACAAGCAAAAAATGGCCAAGTACTATAACAAAAAAGTCGTTCCCCGCTCCCTGAAAGTAGGCGATTGGGTCATGAAAGAGGTCATCCCCCACCCCACTGGCCTCAAGGCAAAGTGGGAAGGCCTACTCGAGATAGTTAACGCTCCGGGACCTGCCACATTCTATCTCAGAGATTGTGATGGTCACGTGCTACCTCGCCCCTGGAACGCTTGCCACCTCCATCCTTACCCTAGTTAACCAATTTTAAACCCGGCATCATAGCCGATACTTGTGTACTCTAGCTCAGTAGCGGCTCCAACAATATGTACACCTTGCCCACTAACGGCTAAATCTGAATGAAATGAACTTTTATCACCCCAACATGATGCACTTAGTCCCCACAACACGGGACCACAAACAAAAACATTAATCAAAGGCAAAACAAACACACAACATGGCTAAACATGACGCCAAACATCAACCTAGACTCCTAAGCAATTCATATATTTAAAACATGTTCAAAATGGCTAACCATGCCACTTGCACTGTTCCAGGCAAAAAATTTCTCTTTCCCTACGCCTAACAAAAATCATAATTACATCAGTCATTTTCCCCCAAAAGACGAGCCGCTAGAATTGTTCACACTCCCCCACTCTTCGACCTGCTGCCACGGCCACTAGACTGGCTGATATTCACTAACACCCTCTGCCGAAATGGGTGCTTCGCGCGATCCTGTGATACAAGTGGAGGCCTCATAGCAACATTCACTACCAGAAGAAAGGCTTTAGCCGACGAAAAAAAAAAACCAGGCCGACGAATTTTTTTTTCGTCGGCTAAAGTGGGCTTTAGCCGACGAAATTGTCCTTCGTCGGCTAAAGTGGACTTTAGCCGACGAAATTAATATTTCGTCGACTGAATAATTTTTTTCGTCGGCTATAGTCTGTGAACTTTAGCCGACGAAATTTTCAAAAGTTTAGCCGAAGAAATTTTCAAAAGTTTAGCCGACGAAATTTTTAAGAGTTTAGCCGACGAAATTTTTAAAAGTTTAGCCGACGAAAAATTTAATTTCGTCGGCTAAAGTGTCTTATATTTACAGATTTGGACAACAACTCATCTGGAAAAAAAAATTATACGTAGAACCTTCAAATGCAAAAAAGTCGTGAAATAAGATATGACCAGAATGGTGAAATACGTCTACGGTTGAAAAATGACGGTATTCCGGTAAAGTCTCGGTGCCGATAGTTGACTTACCCTTATTATTTACTATGCTGCAGATTTGGTTTTTGGTGTCCGATTGACTATTGTGAATTTGTGATACCTTTACGGAAGCGTAACGGCCCTACGAGTCAAACTCATCGCTATGCCATGACGTATAGGCTTTTTTGGCCATCCGAGTCCGTTTAGGGCTTCAAAATGCAGTTTTCTTATTTTCGATTAGAGTTGACCGTTTCGATCGAGCCCTTAACGTTGTTGGATCCAGTTGAATTTTTTACCATAGACATATTTCGTCATAATGATCATATCTGACGGTCGAATTTTGGTTTGTGAATTTTAGTCATCAGAATCACAACGTGTCTACTAATGTTGTATAACTTGTTTAGTAGGTTATACAACTTTGTGAACCAACTCTACATAAGAAGCAAAATTATTTAAAATCTCGTGAAATAAGATGTGTTCAGAATGGTGAAATACGGCTATGGTTCAAAAATCACGTAAATCAGGTAAAGTCTCAGAGCCGATAGTAGCGGTCAACCCTATTTACCGTTATTATTTCTTAAGGGGAGCCCTATCGTCGAAAGGTAAATGCTTCAAAATTTTTATATAGGTGGTTGCGTCTCATCTACGTGAGAGTTTTTCGTGTGGGAGATTTGACCAAACTACGTAATATAGGGGGAGATATGAGTGTTTTCGTGAATTTATAGACTTTAGCCGACGAAAATATATGAAAAGTCGTCGGCTAAGGTCAAAAAATTTCAAAATTTTTTAGGCGGTAAACCAAAGTTGGAGTAAAATTTTCAAAGGACTTTAGCCGACGAAAATATATGAAAATTCGTCGGCTAAGATGGTATTTGCCGACGAATAACCTAATATTTCGTCGGCTATAGTTATTTTTTAATTTTTTAATTACATATTATAGCCGACGAATACGTTAGGGTATTCGTCGGCTAAACCCTAAAATTTCTCTATTACCTACTATAGCCCTATATTCGGTGCTTATTTTGCGTAAAATTTTTATACGACTTGTTGCGTGTCATCGGTTTAAAACTATTTTCAGTTGGAGGTCCGGCCAAAATACGTAATTTAGACGGTCGAACGACTTTTTCCGTGCGTTTAGGGGTTTGACTTACGAGATTGACCGTCTGGATCGAGCCCTTATTCTTTTCGGATCAAGTTGAATTTTTTCCCATACATGTATTTTATCATGATGGTCAGATCTGACGGTCGGATTCTGTTTCTCAAGTTTGATCATCACAATCACAACATGCATACTAATGTTGTATAACTTGTTTACCAAGTGTTATGTAAATGTTCCGTTTCAAAAACAAACTATACGTAAAACCTTCAAACGCTAAAAAGTCATGAAATAAGATATGAAGAGAATGTTGAAATACATCCACGGTTGAAAAATCACACTATTCCGGTAAATATTCGGTGCCGATAGTTGCGGTCAATGCAATTTTTCATTTTTCCCCCTATGAGTAGCCCTATATTCGGTGGTTATTTTGCGTAAAATTTTTATACGACTTGTTGCGTGTCATCGGTTTAAAGCTATTTTCAGTTGAAGGTCCGGTCAAAATACGTAATTTAGACGGTCGAACGACCTTTTCCGTGCGTTTAGGGGTTTGACTTACGAGATTGACCGTCCGGATCGAGCCCTTATTCTTTTCGGATCAAGTTGAATTTTTTCCCATACATGTATTTTATCATGATGGTCAGCTCTGATGGTTGGATTTCTGTTTCTCAAGTTTGATCATCACAATCACAACATGCCAAATGTATAAAAATACTTTTAGCCGACGAATTTCAAAGGTTTAGCCGACGAATTTCCAAGTTTTAGCCGACGAAATTGGTACCTTTAGCCGACGAAATTTTCAAAGGACTTTAGCCGACGAAAATATATGAAAAGTCGTCGGCTAAAGTCGAAAATTTTTCGAAATTTTCAACCAAAATTTTTTGGCGGTCAACCAAAATTTTCAAAGGACTTTAGCCGACGAAATTATGAAAAGTCGTCGGCTAAAGTCGAAAAATTTTCAAAATTTTGAACCGAAATTTTTTGGCGGTCAACCAAAGAGTTTAGCCGACGAAAATAAAGAATTTCGTCGGCTAAAGTTCTTTATATAGCCGCAGAGCAGGGTGATTAAATATCCTCCTCCTCCTCCACACAACCACCTCAAATAAACCCAACACTAGACATAATGCGGCCCCTCCTCCTCTTCCTCCTCCTTCTCCTCCTCCACCTCCGCCACTCTCTCTCCTCACCCCATCGTCTACTCTGCACCCCCACGCGCCCAATGGCCACCTACCGTGCCCTCCTCTCCCTCAAGTCCTCCCTCGAAAACCCTCGCCGAGAACAACCTCTCACCCTCGCCGATCTCAACCTCTCCAATCTCACCCTCACCGAGAACAACCTCTCACCCTCTCCAATCTCACCCTCGCCGAGAACAACCTCTCCGGTCCCATCCCGCCTGAGATCTCCGCTCTCTCCGCTCTCCGCCTCCTCAACCTCTCCAACAACGTCTTCAACCGCACCTTCCCGCCGGAGCTCTCCAACCTCACTAACCTCCGTGTTCTCGACCTCTACAACAACAACCTCACCGGCGTGTTGCCGGTTTCGGTGGCTCACATGACCAACCTCCACCATTTGCATTTGGGTGGCCGAAAGTTTCTGCAGTTTTTTTTTCAAAACCCAGCAACTTTAGTCGACGATATTCAAACACTATATTCGTCGGCTATAGTTATTTTTTAATTTTTTTTATAATTTTTTTATAAGGTTTAGCCGACGAATAACCTAATATTTCGTCGGCTAGAGTTATTTTTAATTTTTTTAATTTTATTTTATAAGGTTTAGCCGACGAATAACCTAATATTTCGTCGGCTATATTTATTTTTAAATTTTTAAAATTTTTTTTATAAGGTTTAGCCGACGAAATATTTTATATTTCGTCGGTTATAGTTATTTTTTAAATTTTTTTACAACATTTAGCCGACGAAATATAAAATATTTCGTCGGCTACAGTTATTTTTAATTATTTATTACGCACTTTAGCCGACGAATATTTCGTCGGCTATAGTCCCCGACGAAAGTCATCACAAACGGCCTTTTCTCGACGACACTATAGCCGATGAAGGATCGTCGGCTAAGGTCTTAGCCGACGAATTTTTTTAACAGGCCGACGAAAATTTTTCATCGGTTAAAGTACTTGTTCTGGTAGTGATTGGGGCGCACAAGCGAGCTCACTTGTGACACCTCTGGACCAGGAGACTTTTTAACTGGGGACTTCTGCACTTCGGGGCGAGTAGGTGACAAAGGTCTCGAAGCTAGAGAATCAGGGAGCAGAACAGAAGACCCTTCTGCCCAGCGGAGGACGTCGCATGCCAAGCCTCATGCTGCTTCACCAAAGACCGTGAGATCTCGGCTTGCTTCCTCTGTTCAGGCGTCATCTGTTCTCACGCCTTCTTTGCAGCATCTCTCTCGGCATACCACTTACGCATGACTGAATCATTAATCCAGCCAGCCTGGCAACTAGTCTGGCTCAGATCATCCTGACCTTTATTGTAGGCACCCCTTAGCTGCTGCTTGTATACCTCGCTCATGCGAAACAACCTCTCCCTTACCCCGGCAGCTCACCCACACTTAGTCTTCCAGGACACTTAAAGCTCTGCACCTCGCCACCTCAGCCTCCAAAGATGCCTCCTTGGAAACCGCTAACTCCCCAGCCTCTACCTGCTCATCCTTCCTCCGCATGACCTCCTTCAGCTTCGCCACCTCTTTCCCCGCAGTGGCAGCCTGGTCCCAGAAGATAGCATCGTCCTGCTCCACCTGCTCTAGCAGTTGCGGGAGGGCACGATTGTTTTCCTCCGCCTCCCTCAACTGTTGACACTTCACCTTAGCATCCCCCTGCAATTAAGTAACCGCCCGCTCGCTCGCAGCATACATCAGCAACGTTGCCTACAAGTACAAAGCAACACGTATAAGCCTAAGCCCAGAGCAGTAGAGAGGAAAAAGTTGCAGGTACTTACCCGAGTTAGTTTCTCCTTGGCGAGTGTAACGCCAGCCAGCAGGTCCACCTCCTCCAAAGCAGGCATACACATGTCGTATGCCATCTGGGCCAAGTACGGCTACACCTCCCTTGTCCCTTCTAAAGCCTAGGTGATCCTAGCTAAGCTACTTGAACCCCCGGAGCGCCCATCCCTCCGCGACCTCTTAGATTGACCTTCGCGAGTTGGCTTGACTCTGTCCTTCCTCTTCCGAGTCCTTGCCGCGACAATCTCTCCAACAGGATCCGCTGCCTCCTCCACCACGTCTTCACCACCTGAGCGAGGCCCACCCACATCCTCCATAACCAAGTACTCCACACGCTCTGCCTCCACGACAAGTTCCTCCTCCCCCGGGGACTGACTTTGTTCGCCTTCACGATCACCACCCTCTGTCTGCGTCTCCTCCACATCCACTTCCTAGACTCCCAAACCCATTGCTTCTGCCACCAAGGGAGGCATATAGGCGTAATCCTCATCCGTTATATTCAATCTCAAAAAATCTTCACAATCACCCAACCGCACCTCTTTCCCCTCCCCGGTCTCCAAATCAATGTCGTACCGCTTGGCATGGTCAGCCTCAGTAAACAGCCCCTCTAGCACGTCCTCGTCCGACACCTTATCCTATGGACCTTCCTTCTTCCGTAATCTCCCGTCCCGTGGCATCGTCACTACATCAAGCATTAAAAAGGAAGGTCAGAAAGAAACCAGCAAGCATAAAAGGGGAACGTAACAACCAAATTATAGACCTGGAACCCGGGCATAGCCGAAATGGCTGTATATGCCAAGATGACATATTCTATACGAGCTTCTACACTCGAATGCCCATGTCACCCGACGAATCAGACGCTCCATCAGCTTAGTCAGATTATACTCTTGAGGCACTACATAAAGCTAGTTGTCAGCAGGGGTAGAAAAGAACAAATTAAAGAAACACAAGGCACAAGTACACTACCTATTTTCTGGAACGTCCCGGGAACCCGGAAGGGATGTCCATGCCACTCCTGCCATTGCCCCCCCAACAAGAAAGCACTTCTGTCACCAATTCTCATTTGTCGACGTAGGCAAGTCTTCCACTAAGACTTTAAACTTCCCTTAGGACTTCATCGTCACGCAGCCCTGGCTGCCCTTCTTTGCACACCACCCCATATGCTAGCAGGCATTAAACTCCTCAAAATTAAGGAACTCCTGCCTCAGTAGGCGAAAAAGCACCCCCGTCCCCAATATTTGCCTTACCATATTGGGGGTAACTTGCCTCGGGGTGACATACAAACACGTTAGTGTGTACTGCACAAACGAGGGCAGCGGGAACGTCAACTCGCATCTAAGTTGGTACTCGTATACCAACGTGAAATTGCCCGGTGGGTCCCAAAACTTTACACCCCTACTAAGCGGCCGCAGCAAGACCTCGTCAAGAATACTCCAATTCTGTCGAAGTTCTTTAAGCTCCGACGAAGTCATACTCTCGCCAGGAGGTTCCCAAAACGAATCATCCGCCTCCCGAGATCTCGCCATGCTAAAATCCTCTACCTCATGCAAGAGAGGGCCAGACGAGGACACGTGAGACCCGATATCCATAATAGGGATGCCTTCCCCTAAATCAAGGGCAATTTTCGCCATAAGCTTATCCAACTCCTCCTCCCACTAGTGCAAGGTGTCCGAATCAAAATCAGGCAAACTAGAGACAGCCACAATCTCTTCGCTCGACACCCACATGGATCTGTCATACCCTACATCCTCACGAGTTAGACACCCGCTACCTTAACCCTAACCAACCCGACAACAAACCAACAAATCCCTTACTCTATAACTCTTACTAGCATCGCAAACATGTGAACAATCCCAATCGACTCCAGATAAACAAAAACAAAACCCACAAACAAAACAAAAAACCGACAAGTTCATACCTTGAAACAACAGATTTGCGTAGTGGTAGTGAAGTTGGTTGCAAACAGCCGAGCGCTCGCACCCAATCGATTGAGAATGAAATTAGATGTTTCCCATATTGAATTTCGCAGCTTAGCCAAAACCTTATGCAGAAAATCGCGAATAACTCCCTCAGTCCTAAACTCCTCGATTTTGAAATGCAAACTCCCTCCTCAAGTATACCCCAGGTTTATTTATAGACATCCCACCTAGACCTTACCAATCTGTACGATCAAGGCACAACCACGTCAACCACGATCGTACGTGCATTTACGACGGCCCCCACGCCCTTGCGCACACTCGTTAACTAAGCGCATGTCTCAAAAAAAAAGGGGGGGGGGGAGGGAAGAAGAGGAAGCGCAAAGGCGTGAACCATTCCGACTGCTAGCGCGAACTGTCACGCCACTAGCACGAACTGTCATGCCATCAGCGCAGATCGTTACGCCACCAGCGCGAACCATTCCGACTGCTAACACGAACTGTAACGCCATTAGCGCGAACCGTCACGCCACTAGCGCGAACCATCACGCCATCAGCGCAGACCGTTACGCCCACCACCGTGAACTGTTACGACCTTAACATTCGGCGTGAATGACCACGTGCCCCTCATAAACTGGCCATTTATGACACACGTGCGACATGACGAGATGGTCCGCTTCAGATTCTCGGAACTTTCCCCCGTCACCTCGCGACCCTCGCGTGGGGACTTGGGGACTCGACACCAATGCCTCCAACACCCAAGTAAAACATATTCTCGGTATCTAGGGAATAACTCCCCACTCAAGAGCTCTCTCGAACTGGGGACTTGGGGACTTGTTAGTAAATAACCAAAATGCTTGGCCAAGCCGAGAATATGGCACAATTACCTGCGAGACAACACCGGTGAGCCCTTCACGGGTATCCAAAGAGTGAATGTCTAGCAGCAATCCACCTGCCAGACCCACTCTTCGGCGACAAAACACCCCCTAAAGGGGAGGTGCCGCAAAGGACCATAGACAGTCCCACATCGGGGACTGAGACCATAACGCCTAACAGGATTCAACCTCCCGACTCGTGATCCTGAGACAGGTAGAAACAACGGACATGCCAAATAGGTAACCTATACGAAATATAGTTTATTAACAACGATCTAATTAATAATCACACCAAATTAACGATTAATATACCAAATATTGTCTTTTGTTTTCATCAAGATCATTTAGTTAACTTTTTTAATCGAGTTGATTTAGTTACCTTACATGAACTAAATTAAATGCATTTTTTATGGAGTCAAATATTATAATAATTCATTAAATTTAGGGTCACAATTACGATATTAATAAAAAACATCTATCTTTGTGAATCAAATAGTTTTAGACTTCTTAATTCACCATTATTTTTTCCTTTTACTTTTTCCATCAAACTTTAAAAATGAAATAAATAAAAAATCTCTATCGAATTTATATTGGGTGAACTATATATAAACAAATATATATATATATATATATATATATATATATATACAGGGCCCTTCCAATGAGGGATCCCTATTTTAAGCCATTTATAGGGATAGGGCATTACACAAACTTCCCGATTATAATTTTACATCTCCACCGTTCATATCTTAGGTCTATATGAGTAGATCACCTCTACAAAATTTCATATGATTTGGTGATCGTTAAGGCTTTCAAAAGTTCAATTTAGTTTTAATGACCTTCAACGGTTTTAGTTTGACATAAGCTGGACCGTTCAAAATCATTAAAACTAAATCAAAGTTTTGAAAGTCTTAACGATCACCAAATCATATGAAATTTTGTAGAGGTGATCTACTCATATAGACCTAAGATATGAACGGTGGAGATGTAAAAATTCAATTGGGAAGTGGTGTAATGCCCTATCCCTAGAAAGTGGCCAAAAATAGGGATCCCTCAATGGAAGGGGGCTGTATATATATATATATATGTATAATTTTCTCCTTGGAAAAATTATATATGTGTGTATATTCAAATGAGTTCATATTTTCAAACTGAGTGTAATTATATATATATATATATATATATATATATTTCACATTTTAAATTTAAGCACGAGTAATGAAAAAAAAAAGATTCAAAAACATCTTTTTATAGAATAAAAATAAAATAATTTAGAGCCATTGGATATGAAAAGATAAGATTATATTTTTATCAAAAATTGACATAGCATGATTTTTTTATTTGATGATATGGATACATGCCATCTAAGTAAGGCTTAGAAACATTTTCCTTTCAAATAAGCTAAATGATTTACACTGTATATTTTAGACCAACTAACTTAATAATTACCTTTGGTGTATGGGTTTCTTATTTCTTCTAAATTTTACCTTTCAATTGCTCGTCATGTAACTTGGTCAACAACTGGGACTTCTTGGCTCATGCAAGTCGTGAACGACGACTTCCTCAAATTTGTGGTTCCTTTGTGGTTTTGTTATCATATCCAGTCATATCTAATGATTAAGTTATATATTTTCCAAATAAAATAAAATAAAATAAGGATATTCTGAATTACAGTATGGAGTTTTATATAGAGTGGCTATATGGACACACACTTGTAACAATTTCATTTTTTCTTTCTTTTTCTATTTTTCGATTGAACAACATTGTTGTTGTGACAAGACGCAATTCTTAAACCCAAGTTTGGTGTACCTTAAGTGTCGACCACACACCAAATAACAATGTCTCCATCACCACAAGTCCACAACAATAACGCACGCTCATTCATTCATGTGTGTTGAAAACAAAACCAACGTCCAATTACATGAAGCCACCTTTTTCGTTTTTTTCCTTTGTTTATTTGTATTGTTTAAGATAAGATGAGACAGAGTACTCGATAAAAAATGGACAACACTCGATGACGCCTTCTTTCTTACTTATTGATCAAGATTGCTGCCGGCAACATCCACAACGAACCTGTACCTTACGTCGTTCTTCTCCAACCTTTCGAAAGCTTCGTTGATGTAGTCCATCTTAACCACTTCAATCATCGATTTCAGCTCTTTCTTTTTGCAGAACTCGAGCATTTCCTCCATCTCCTTCATGCTCCCCACAAAGCTCCCGGTGATCGTCTTCCTCCCTGTGCATAATCATACACAAAATCATAGTATCAGATTAGAACACTATGAGAAATAAGAATTACATATACTTATGTTTGCAACAAACAACTCAAGAGTGTAATGTAACGTTACATATTAAGATTCGTATTTGTCCTTTGTTACATATCAAAATTATAATACTACATTACACAATCATTGGAACCAAAAAATGTTATCTTTTAGTTAGTGGAACAACAATATGTACTAAAAATAAGGACTGCAACAAACAAAAGATTATTCTTTAATAGCTAGCTTAACCAAAGAAATAGGATGTCCATTGAAACCCACTAAAAGAAGTAAAGATGCTCAATTTGAGTGGAAAGAAGAGATAGTGATAAGTGACTCACCAAGCATGACCAATGGAGAGACAAATTGCAATGGGGTGTTGATAACACCCATCAAGATCAACTTCCCATCAAGCTTCAACAAAGAGAGGTAAGGCTCAAGAGGGTGGAACACTGGAATGGTGTCAATAATGTAATCCAGTGAGTCCATAGCCTCTTGCATTTGGGTGGCATCAGAGCTCACCAAGAACTCATCAGCACCAATATGCTCCAAGGCCTCTTTTTTCTTCTTATCAGAAGAGCTTATCACGGTGATATGGTGTCCCATGGCCTTTGCTATCTTCACCCCCATGTGTCCAACACCTCCAAGTCCCAATATCCCTCCCCTTAATCCACTCACATCCAGACCAAAGTGCCTCAGTGGGCTGTAAATTGTCACCCCGGCACAAAGAAGCGGGGCCACCTGCTCCGGCTCCATCCCCTCCGGTATCTTCACCACAAACCTTCACAAAACAAATGAAAACAATCCAACCTTGTTAGATTTTCTCAACCAGATGAAAGTTTGTTTAAATGCGTGATTTATTGACTAGAGAATGAAGTTTGGTGTTGTTACTTTTGGTCGGCAACCAAGGATTTGGCAAAGCCACCTTGGGTGGGTTTGCCATCAGAGTAGGTGTCATTGTAAGACCAGATCTTCTTGTTGCAGTATTGCTCATTCTCCGTCTTGCATGGGCTGCAGTTTCTGCAGCAACCTACAAGGAGTCCGACTCCGACCAAATCTCCTACTTCGAACTTGGTCACATCTGATCCCACCTCCAAAACCTCACCAACCACTTCGTGCCTGTTCAGTAACGCATAAATGGTAACAAATCGTTACAAACATGAAAGGCAATCAGGACAGAAAAGAAAAGAAACTCATCAACCTGAAAAATACATGTTCTTGAATTTAATCAAATAATCTGACTTTTCTCAATTCAAGAAATAACATATATTGTGTTTGGATCGAAGCATGACAATATAGAAAAGGCAGTGTCAATTATATATACCCTGCAACCATGGGATAGTTTGATTGCCCAAGTTCATTTTTGATCTGGTGAAGATCGGAATGGCAAATTCCACAGTTGAGGACTTTGATATAAACATCTTCTGGCCCTGTACTTCTGCAATTCATTGTCATCAAAACAAAAAAGAACAAATTCAACAAGCCATAATATAAGACATTAATAAAATGAGAAGTATTATTCCCACTCTCAGTTTGTTCATCCGTGAACACTAATAAGGAGTATTCAAGAAAACGATTTGCATTTAGGAGTGTGATGATATTGATCTGATGAAACTGACTACAGGGAAAGAAGAAGATGAAGCGAGATGGATTATGTTACCTAAGAGAATAGGTGTAAGGTGAGAGAATCCCAGAAGAGTCTGTTGCAGCCCATCCCACAGTTGTTCTCTCCGCTTCAAGACTACCCATTATTCTTGTGTTTCTGCTGGAGTTTCAGAGAGAGAGAGAGAGAGAATGGGGAAGAGAGAAGCAGTAGTGCATATATAAATACAAAGAGAGACAAGTGGAATAGACGGGGGAAAGGAATCTCAGAAATGACTGGCGAGGAAGGGACACGCAAGCTAAAGAGCGGGTAAGGTTTGCGGGCGCGCGGTAGGTGAAGGCGAACAGAACAGTGATGATGAAAGGTTTTGCTTTTCCCTCGCGGAGAAGGAAGGAAGGGTTTTAGGGACCCGATGAAGACGACGACGGTGAACCTGTAGTTGGTGGGTGGGGCCCTGCCATGGGGACACGTAAGCTAGGGTTGGAACGGTTTGTGCGCATTGCATGCGTCACGCACACGTCACTCAAGAGCAAAACGTTTTCTTTTGGGAGAATCGATCAAGCTAGTGGAGTAGGAGTTGTGGAATTAGGTAAATAAGATTGCGATTTACTTCTTTAGGAGAGTAGTTAAAATTAAAATGGGTAATAAATCTGATATTCGATTCTCGTTTTGTGTTCCTATATATGATTACTGTCACTCTTGTTGACATATATACCGATCAGAATCTTAATTCGTTAGTCTTCTATATAGTTTAGAGGCTCTCACATCTACTTATTGAAGGTGCCCCAATAACTAAGATTTAGCAAAGACTTGCTGTACCAAATTCGACACAGCTAGGTCTTGGCAATATAACTAAACGAAATGACAGGAAGGCCTATTCTTTACAAATGAATAAACAAACAGATTATACCGCCATTTAATCTGTATAATTGTCTTTAATTGCTCCATATAAGATAGAGTAGTAGCGATCCATAATTCCATGCACTGCTATCTTATGACATTAAAATAGAAAATAAGCTCCATTATATCAGAACATGGTTTTTGTTTCTGAGGTATAAAAGATTGGAGAATCCTTGCAACCCAAGACTTCTTCCATTGAGTTGCTTTCGGAGATTTCTTTCAGTACTTTAGGCAGTTGATCGATCGATGTGTTTAGTTTGACAATTCTTTAAGAAACGAATTCAGGATTTCTAAACTTGGCTCAACCACCGAATGTCATTGTAGAAGAAGGTGGCTCCAATTTACTAGATAGAATTCAGCTAAAGCTTCGCATATGTTTGTTCTATTGACTTCGATGAATCGAGACTTCTAAGCTGTGATATGATGCCCACTTCACACCGCCTACCTAATATAATGAACATATCGATTGGTAGAAGATGATATATGGCAACCTTTGCACTAATATAGGTGAAGCTAGTGAACTAATTTCTTGTCAAAATGCTCTTCATGAGTCGAGAGTAAACGTTAAGGTGGCGGTGGGGATTTTAACTCCAGTGCTAGGTCCAATTAGTAACCTAATACTTTTTTTTTTTTTTAAACCAAGATCAAACAATAAAGTAAAACTAACGGAAACGAAAATTAGGAAGTCTCAGGTAATCTCTACGACAATGAAAATGAATGAAATGAGGAGGCAAATCCCACCAACTCAAACTATTTGAACAAAGGCCGTACATAGTTAGCTAGAGCATCTGCTTCCAGATTATCTTCACAAAAAATATGAGAAGAATGAAAATACATATGTGATATCCAATGTAAACAATCCCCCAACTCAACATTTAGCTGTCAAGGCACCAAAAGCGGTGAGCAAAGAAATGTAAGAACTAAGGAAGATTCAACCTCCAACCATACATGCTTCTAGTCCCGCGCCCAAGCTAACTCGATAGTCTTTATGACTGCACAATCTGTGTTGCCAACGAACTGACCATATTAAAATTGGAGCAAAAAGCACCAAGAATTTCACCTCAAAATTCCCGAAATATGCCTCCATAACCCGCTTGGCCGAAAGAGCTACACCAAGCACCATTGGTAATTCGATATTAACTTTGCCCCAACCAATTATTGGAGGATGCCAATTGACTTCCACAATGCATGGAGCTTTATTAGGCTTGCAAGGGACACCAATCTTCTTTAGAATGGTATGCTCAAGAACCTCGTTATATATGTAGCCATAACTGACTTTATTTTATGCAACCACTTGCCCAAAAATCATATTACAAGCCTTACTAACATGGTTGAACTCTATCAAACCTTGCTTGGTTCCTGAACTTCCGAATTCACCAAAATGTAACAACAAAAGCAGTGAGCCATAACTCACGCAATTGAGGACTACAACTATGAACCAAGCCTCCCTGCAATATGTCTAATAAAGAACCATGATGAGCACCCAGCTGAAACACTGCTAATAAGCTGTTTCTGCAAGAATCCGTAGGCTATGCAAGAACATGATGGAACAAAAACATGCACACGAGGACACAACATTTATAGTGGTTCACCATGCCATCGGAGGGTATGGCTACGTCTACTTGAATATATTATCATGAGGCATCAATGCCTTTGGTGTTACAAGTGTGGAGTTGATTGTTGGGATGGAGTTAGATCAGTTGAGGTGAGAGATCCTTTCTACATACGGGAAGTATTCCTTTTATAGTTAAGAAATGTTCCCTCACATATTATATTTTCAATGTGTGACTAATTACACACACACACAGATATATATATATATATATATATATATATATATATTCTCATGGTGCCTTCTTGTGGAACTTGGAGGAGCACATTCTCAATGTGGTATTGATGATCATTCACCGTGGTGAGGTAGCCTGAATGTATGTAGGAGGCAGGGCTTGTCGTGACCTGGAGAGCAGTCTACGAGGTTGTTGCTTATGCTTGGTAGGATAAGATATACATCATATCTACAAGTTTCCTAATTGGTCTATGGGCGGAGAACGTAGTTCCATACTACAGACAACAAGTTCCCTCAAGTTCTCGTTCAAGACATGTCTTGAGTGGGGACTTCATATATAAAATGTCCATAAACCAGTCATTTATCAACAGGAACCCGGTCCCAGTTCCCCCAAGTTCGTACTCAGGACATTTTGAACGGGTTGCTATTGTAATGGACGAAGGTAGCGAGCCTTTCCATATCATGTGTTTTAGGTCGAGCATCGGGTATAATCCCCGCGTGGGTTATCAGGCCACTATTCTCCGTGTAAAGGGAATGATATGAACTGCCCAACTCCCACTCTCCAAGAGCTGTACATGGGACAGTTCCCATGACGTTAGTTGTTTTGCGCATGCTTCCCGGTGGTACGTTTCTGGGGTATGTTCATGCATTTCCGTTCATGCGCATGCTTCCTGTTGGTTCTTTCTCGGGTATGAAATCTTCATGAAATAGTTTTTTGTATGTTTCTTCCCGTTGGTTATTTTTCGGGATGGGTGTTTTCCTAGTTCATTTTCCCACTTCTTCGGGACTTACTACTTTCATTCTTGTCTTTCCAATTATTGACCATTTAGTTGGAATATACGGCAACCCGGTGTTTCTCCAATATTATGCCCTACTCGCTGTAATAATAACCCGGTGTTTCAACTATGGTGTCCCATTGAGAGCGATAACCAACATGTCAAATCTTGGTGACTAGGAACTATTTTCAATTTATTCATTTCAATATTTTCTTGCAAACTTATTATCGAGTCCAATCTTGGAGACTGAAACTCCTTATAACCCGATCACGTTATACCCGGTGGTGTTTCCAATCCAATCATAAAGACTTGGAACTCCCTATTCAATGTCCAGGAGGCAAAGTAAGATACCAACAATCCAACATGAAGTATGTACATTTTCCTCCAACAAACTTGAATGGACAATAGTGATTAGTTACAACATTGTCAACAAACGGTATCAAGGTTATTGTGGGACTTGATCAACTATAGTTTCCAAGTGTCACTTGGTGAAACAACATAGAAATAAAGCAAAGTAATGCGTTTACTGGTGTTATACTAGCATGTGTGTTATAACCCGCATGCATACTTCCACAAATTCATATAAAAGATTACTGTGTAATGGTGAAATGAACATGATTCAACAAGTCTTCTCATGTCATAGATACGTGGTACCAAACTTGCAGACTACCATATCTTGTATGGCATGTAAAATGTACATATCGCGATATTGGTAAGCATGCTCATAAGAATCCGGCAGCGGTATACATATATATGTGAAGATGTTTCGAACTTTCATAACAGACCATAAAGAGAATGACTTATCTTGGGAGAAAGTTGCTGAATGGGTGCACATAGGAGGTACAACAGTAAATCTGAGAGGTGTTTTGGCCACATCAGTAAATCTGGGGATGCAAAGTTTCTTTTAATCGTTGCGGGCGTGTCACCGCGCCAACGCGGAATGTAGTGGTTATAGTAACTGGTTGCGCTTAGCCTTTTGCTTCTAATCAAGCGACTGAGGATGGAGAGAGCACTAACTCCATCGCAGGGTTCTTCAGATATGTCTTGCGTACTAGGCAAGGACTTACAGTAGCCTGAGCGTCACAATATCGATGCTCGATCTCAAGCAGAGCTTCAACTGGAAAGGAAGGAAAAAAGACCACTTTGAAGCTATCCGATTTTGGCCAAATTCCAGTGTCAAGGACACCAATGATGATATCACTCTTTAGTCTCTACTGTGGCATTTCTGTGGATTTTCCCATCAAGACTGATGAAGTCCAAAAATGTTGTTTGAAGGCGGAAAGCTGTGTTTGGAAAGACACAGACCACTTCCTTCATGTTAGTAATCTGTTTTCTTTCAAGGTCAGTGAGCTTCGCAGCAAATCCATTGAAACTCATTTTGTACCTTCTTGTCAACCTATTTGCACCCGAGCCATTCCTGACAACTGTTTCTAGTATCCAAAGGTGGTGAGACAATGGTGAGTACAGCTTATGATCTGGAAGTGAGCCGAGGTACACTATATGTAGTTATGTACCCTTCTGTTTTCATCAATGGCCTTGCAAACGAAGAACCTCATGTTAAGCATAAGCATAAGAAAACCAAAGAGTCTTTATTGGCCATTGTTTCATGCTCAGAAGCATAATCCATGTAGAAGGCTCTATATTTTATAAGGGGGACATGAGATAGTCTGATAAGCTCAATGGATACTTTGATTTTCAACAACTTTATTTTCTTACCTCATTTGCACCTGCAGTTGATATTGCACAATCCATACATATTAAGAGATCCAGATATCATATAAATGTTGCAAAATTCTAGATTTGGGTTTGGTAAATAACAAGCTGAATACATAGTATTGTTTTTTTTTTTCCAACGGAATTTTTAATTTTGGGGAACTTGTATTAATTGAAAGTTTGAAACCCAGAACAACCAAACACACAAGAAAGAAAGAAAGAAATGAAAAATCAGGTAATGAAAAAGCTGAATACATAGCTGACTGGCTATTACCAAAAAAGAAAATTCTATCACTAGACCTCAAATATCAATCTAAACAAGCAGTATCCATTTTTATTATATTCAATATCAATATTGTCGGTGCAGAAAAAGTGTATTATGCATATTTATATACATGTATATCATACATAGCCTACACCGGAAGTTGCATATTAGCCAGGGTAACGTAAAAGAAGCGAGAAGTACAGAGCCGCTGGACAGATCTTGATAGATAACTAGCATTGTAATTCAAATGATCTCATACTGGGGTATGCTAGTATAAAGTGAACTAGTTTACACTTAGGAGTTGTAACTTGGAAGCCGCATGGAGTCCTGCAAGTATATTAGGAATCTATTGGCTTCAACATAATAGTCAAATAATGAATATGGTGCACTTGTGGTAATCTATTCTGAGCTTGGTTAATTACTAGCAGTAATAAATCTATACTTAAAGGCCACCTTGTTCAACTTGACTGGGAGTGTAAAATGAGGATATAACGTCAAACGATTTCACCAAGTCATGGATTGCCAAATAATGTGCAGGTTAAAACTAAATGACATAAGTGAAGAATGCATCTCAAAAATTAATAGTAATTAGAACATTCTAGTTGTAGGCTTGTAGCTTAAGAATGTGTGATATCACCCCTGTCAAAACAAGAATTTGTAATATCCCAACTTTTTTGCATGTATGAAGGCATAGGAGCAACCAACTCTATGCTTTCTAGCCCTGAAAGATCACACTCCGCATGTAGTTTCACATTTTGCAAAGCCAGAGACACATTCGGCAAAACCATTTGCTTAGAATGAAGATGTAAGCGCAGATTCTTTTCGTCAATACTTCCACTGTCCATATTGAGATCAAAAGGAAGATTTTTTCTTTTTGAACGCTCCTCATTGGAATGACATTCACTCTTAGACCAAGCAACAGGTTTCCAGTCCTTATGTGTTCGCCATCCATATTTGTAGTCTCCGACTATTGGTGTTCCCAAAACTTCCGCACAGTGTACCCGCAGCTGTAGTTCCCACAAATGGCCAGAAGAGTTGTGCACAGAAAGCACAGTCAACAGTGACTCTAACTAATGAATAAAGCTGCAATAAGAAATCACTGCAAGTGTCTAGTTCTGATGCATACCTGGTGCTTTCGACCGGTAAGTGGAATCAGCTCTAACCATGTGAAACCTGAATATTCAGTAGAATATCAGAGACATAACAGGGTAGTATTAATTATTGGAGAATTTGTAATAGGATATCAAAAGAAGCTAACAGTGGAGTGCCAAATTATTCTTGTTAAACTAGATTGGGCCAGGTATTGAAACTACAACCAAAACAGATATCTCATGGCAAAACAATTACCCAGACAGCCTTCTAAATAGTAAATTTGACACATCATGCAAGGCAATAGAGTTTGTTGCTAACCAGAACATGATGATCCAATCACTTTGTACTTTGTGATTGCATGTTGAGACGGCAAACATTGTGCTTTATTCAAAATGGTGATCCTCTCTGATTTACCATTGTCAACCACCACCTGAAAGATTTCATAGCACCAACATATCATAAACTTCAGCAAACTTGAGCTAATTAGTCTGTAATCTGGAACATTTTACAGTTTCGGTACATATATTTAACAATTTTAGTCAAATTCGGTATGAATCATTACTAAAATTTAAGAGCTAGTAGACTACAAACTACTCAGCAAATGGAATGGCCAGAGGACAGGAACCAAAAATGTAATTTAGCTGTATATTTATAAACATTTGTGCATTAGTATATGTTCAATGTATCCCTAAGGTAATACCAGAAAGCTTGTAACCGAAAAGCAGTTAAATTGTTAACTAGAGTTTGGCTGAAGTTCATTACTTCGTACACAGGTAAATATTTAGGTCTGGCACAGGTAAGACAGTGACTACATCCAAAAGTACTCTAACCTTTCCTAAAGGCACTGAGATTAATCCCTCTTGTTGTCTGGGAGATCCAATGACGAGTGCCAAATATCTTCTTTGCAGAATGCCTTTAGCATGTTTGATAACCTTTAAAACAAACCAAATCACAGGTAATTTGACACATAATGTAACAGAACTAAAAATCTCGGAATAGCAAAATCAGAAAGAAAGAACCGACATTTACTCACATCATCTGAAGCTCCAAAAGTTTTCTCACGGAAGACGGAATGCAAAACTGTTGCACTTGTTTGTGTCCGTCCCATCACAAGGATACCACTACAATCTCTGTCAAGTCTGTGTACCTAAACAAACAAAAAGTTTGTTTATAGAAGATGAATCATTTGACATCCAAGCAATCTACAAGATTGTTGCCGAAAAAGAGGCCAGGCATGTACACTTGATACAATATAAGAAATATTTAATACAAATGTTATTCTAACTGATCTATATATTGTGTTTGCATCGTGCCTGTGTATAGATTAGTATAATTGTACATAATCTTGAATCAGATACATTAAAAAGAATGTATCAGACATTTTCTAATATGATAGACAGTCTATCCATTGATGTCTTCTCCATAAATTTTCCTTTCACGTTTAGATGTGAAAAACACAAACAGTCAAAAAAGACATGCAAAACAATGGTCCCTGTTTGTTCAGACATCAGGACTCTAACCCTAATCAAACCAGAAATTTGTTCCTTCAGTTGCGTTCTTGCTAACTTTTTACCCAACCAAGGTGGGTTGGAAACTGTAACCTCATCCGATGAATGAATATTCCTACAAACTTGCACAGCTTTGTTGAAATCTCGAAATGTGAAAAGAAATGGAAAAAAAAGGTGATAATCAATGGTTCAGCTCGAACGTGTCAATATAACCGTAACTGAAATAGTGTAGTAGTCATGCCATGAATATCACTCTTTCATTTCCATATGCAATCTAAATTACAGCCATAAATGATGAATCCTCCATAAGTTAGAAATTACTACAAACTCACCAGACGAGGAGGTTGTGATAAGTCATAACTTAAACAAGTGGCAGCCAGTTCATCTAAACTCCTTTTGATTCCAATACCACCCTATACAAACATCAGACATTTCAACATTGAATCAGATTAAGTCACCAAGAGACCAAAAGTACAACTAATTCATCAACTAAGTATCTGTAGCTAACCTGAACAGGCAATCCAGGGGGTTTATTGATGACAATAATAGCTGGATCCTGAAGTCAAAAGAACACACATAAGCAATATAACTAACTTAACCCACACAAACACACAACCGATAGAGTTCACAGTTACGAACCTTGTACAACACAAGGCTATGAATAAACTCGGCTTCTTCCTCACTACAATGCCCCTCTTCTTGCTTATGATCAGGGAACTCTTTCACAGAAATAGGAAGACAAATTCGATCTCCTAAGTTCATTGAGTCTTTAGCCCCCACCTTCACGAAAAATCAAAATCAGAAACAGAACCACCCCATATAATCTCATTACAAGCTCTAAAATTCTATCCATTATATTCGAAAACAAAGCTACAAAATTTCAGATACCCTTTTAAGTGGTTGAACACTCTGATCCATGTCAGATGCTTCTCTTCGAACCTGTAACAAACAATCAAAGCAAACCACTTTTCAATCCCAATTCAAAAACCCATTTCAAAAATGCACTAAAATTTAAAAACAGCTCAACCTGTCTTAACCGAAAGAGCTTATGCACAAGGCTTCTGGGAATCTCCGGGCAGCACCTGGTGACCCATTTAAGCGCCGTCGTGGCTGCGGCGGCGGAGGGTTTAGCGTACCCGTCTCTTCCGACGCTCCGAGAGAGCTCTCTGCCTAAAGCGGCGCCGTTTACGGTGTCAGTGAACGGCGGTAGAGTGAACCACTTGTTCCCGCGTTTTTGGTTGTCTTCGTTAACTGTTTGGGTGGTGGAGTAAGATCGGAAGGTGTGGAAGATTCTATCGACGGCTGATTCGGCGGAGGAGGAAGAGAGTGGAGGACGGAGGAGGATGCGGCGGAGGAGAAGGCGGTTGGGCATGTTTGGGAGTTTTGGGGTTTTAGTTTTGGATTGTGAGGGTTTTAGTTTACCGGGAAATTCATAACGGTTCCCGGTCTTGTTTAGTCCAATTCATTAGTGATTTATTTTTATTTTTTTTCCTTTTTGTTGTCCTTTACGATACAAATAACAAATAAATTAATGTGCAATAATTTAATATAAAAAATCTCTTACTAATGCAAACAAAAACAAAACAAAAAATCTCTTAACCCACCGTCCGTTACACATACCAATCAAATTTGAAACATAACTTTAACGTTACCGGTTAGACTAGATACCGTAATTATAATATAAAAATAATGATCATTGATCAATACGGTCAATTTTAACAATAAATAAACTCACCATAGATTACAATTATGAAGTAAAGATTGGCTTTTTCAGTTTATTCCATGAGGATTGATATTGATTGACAATCATATCTCCTATATCACTTGAGAATTTTGTTAAACGTCCTCCACCATTACCACCATTATCAGTACTGTGTCCAGCAGCAGGGCTCGGTAAAGATTGCTTATTCCTCCCAAATATTGATGGGTGCATATAAAAGATTTGTTGTGCTAGATTTGAATGTGCATGCTCACTACCATTTTTACAGAGACGGAGCCAGAAATCATAATTGAGAGAGGGCCAATACAAGAATGTTGAAAAATAAAGATAAACTCAATGACTGAAACTTCCTATATTATAACAAGGTTTTTAAACTGAATTATACATCAAAAAGAGACTCGCCGCTCCTACATATTGTGAAACTTATCAATAATCCAGTCTATGCTAAATTTTTCAACAATTTTCTTTTCAATGAACATAATCAAATAGTCTATAAAAAGATGGTTCTTCATTCTAATCTATGAAGTCTAGTTTCCACTCTTCTAGATAGTTAGGGCAAGATTAACTACTTTCTTTCTTAAAAAAGAAAAATATTATTTTTTTACTTGTAAATAAAACCTAATGAACTTAAAACAAGTTATAGTGAGACAACTAACCTAAAAGAGCTGCTCAAACGTGGGGTGGGAGGGTGTCAATCTCAATAATAAAAACACATCCATACACAATTTGAAATTTGGAGGGGTGCCTTGGTCTTTGAATGCTTCCGCCATTGATTGCCACCACTACCGCCACCGTGTCCAGCAGCAAGTCTCGGTACAGATTGCTTATTCCTCCCAAATATTGATGGGTACGTACATATAAAAGCTTTGTTTGTGCTAGGTTCGAATGTGCTAGACTTCTTTGATGCCCTGTTCACGGTCTGAAAGTAGAGGAACCTCCATTTCTACCCACTACCAGAAGAAAGGCTTTAGCCGACAAAAAAAAAACCAGGCCGACGAAGCATTTTTTCGTCGGCTAAAGTCCACTTTAGCCAACGAAATTTTCTTTCGTCGGCTAAGTTAAATTTTCGTCGGCTAAGTTAAATTTTCGTCGGCGATGGTAAACTTTAGCCGACGAAAAAAACTTTCGTCGGCTAAAGAATTTATTTCGTCGGCTAAAGTTCACAAACTATGGCCGACGAAATATTTAAAAGTTTAGCCGACGAAATTAATAGTCGTCGGCTAAAGTGCTTTATATTTGCGGATCTGGGCAGCAGCAGCTCATCTGGAAAAAAAATGGGAGAAGAAAAAAGGGGAGAAAAAGTTTGGGTGTTGTCGAAATCTGTCCATAATCAGTTTGTGGAGCTATATATAGGTACGTATATGTATATATATGTTGATTAATTGAGTTTTATTTGAGTTGATCGATTTTAAGTGTGATTAATTGAGTTTATTGATTTTGATTGTGATTGAGTTGATTAATTTTGAGTACGTTGGATGTATATATATATATATGTGTTGATCAATTTGGTTGATGATTTGAATTGATAATATATATGAATTAATTTGTTGTTAATAAATAGTAGATATATATATGTTAATATTAATTTATAATATTATTGTGTTGATATGGTATGAAGTTGTTGATGATATATATGAGTTCATGATGATTTTGTGATGATGTTGATATATAATTTTGATTGTGATCGAGTTAATTGATTAATTTTGAGTACGTATGTTGGATGTATATATATACATATATGTTGATCGATTTGGTTGATGATTTGATATAATATATATGAAGTTGTTTATAATTAAGTAGTAGATATATATATATATATATATGTTAAGTAATTTATAATATTGTGTTGATGGTATATACCACAATGATGATTTTGTGATGATGTAGATATATATATATATAATATTGTTCTGTAATTATTAAGTATATATATATGTGTGTTAATTAATTTGTTATTAATTAGTTGTAGTACGTAGAATATATACTAAATGAATTGAGATTTTATATATGGCATGAAATTTTATTAATAATTAGCTAGCAGCGTTATAAATATATATATATTTTGTTATATTTTCAAGATATGGATAAGAGTTGGATTTCGCTTCCAAAATGAGACAAAAGATACAGTGCAGAAGTTATGAGTTTTATAGAATATGCGTTGGCTAATGCTAACGGGAATACAATTTTCTATTGCCTGTGCACGAAATGTCAGTGTCGCAGCAAGGCTTACTAACCGGAAGAAAAGAAGTAAGCTTAAACAACATGTTGGACGGACCAATTGTAATGATTTCAATTTTAATTGGGTTTATTTATTAAATTGTTTATTTTGTTTTTTTGTTTTGTGTGTTTTGTTCTCTGATTAGGATTTGGTTTTGGTATATTGTGAACTATTAGTAATAAAACCGGTCTGATATCTTTTACCTTTAGATTAAATAATATTACTAGCATCTTGACCTGCACTATGTACGTGTGTGTTTTTTTTACTATTATAATTATGCTCAAAGTCTGATTTCCCTCCTATTTAAAAAAAAAATTTGATTTCCCTCCCCATTTTTCTCTCCCACCTCCCATGTTTTAAGCTTCTTTTTTTTTTTTTTTCTTGTTTCCAACATTTGCAATTACTAATTTATTCTTCATCTGTTATAAGAGATATGTTAAAGTTTTAATCGATCAAAAACATTATATGTAGTTTAAAAATTTAACCGTTGACAAAGTTAAAAAAGCCTTCTGACTTTATTAATAGAGATTTTTGGTATGAAAAAAATCTGATTGGAGGAAGGGAACGGCTGTTGTGTACGCAGTACTCCCGGTACTGCGGCTGTCGCTTGACTTTGTCATGCGGTCACGCGCCAACCGCGCGTCTCGCGTTGATCGGTTTTGTTTCCCTCAGCAAGGACTCTAATTATCTCTCCCTCAACAACCGATCGAATTCCCAAACCGATCTGGAAACGGGGTTGTCGTCTTCGCTCAAATCAATCTCCCAATCGCGTGCAAAGGTATCTTCTGAATGTTATCGGGTTTGTCCATATAGTTTCTTACTTGCTCTGGTGTAATGTCCAGTGATATATTTCGACATGTGTGGCACTGGTGAGGCGAGGAGAGGAGGAGATGGGTGAGGAAAGGAGAGGCGAGGCGAGGCGAGGCGAGACGAGCTAGGAGAGGCGAGGCGACACAGGCGAGGAGAGGAGAGGAGAGGTGAGGCGAGACGAGACGGGCGAGGCGAGGAGGAGACGGGTGAGGAGAGGAGAGAAGAGGCGAGGAGGCGGGCTAGGCGAGGCGAGGCGAGGAGAGGAGAGGCGAGGCGAGGCAACACGGGCGAAACCTGAACGGTGAAACCTGAAGGATGAGATTGCTTCAAATTATCAGCCTTCTCAGTATCAAAAACACAAACTGTGAAAAGGTACCTGATTGGAGCATCGAACCTTCAACTTGACTGCGTCTTTCGTCTTCTTTATTCTCATAAAACATGCATCCTTCCTTCCTTCTTGTCTGTCAAGAAGAGAACGTATTATGCACTCCTTCATAGACGTATGACAAACTGTATTTGATTGTGAGTTGACAACTCCTCATCGATCTCTCCTTAAAATGTGGTCAGCAGTTTGCGGATAATTGTACGAGAGATTTCTTGATTTAGAGTTTGTCTATTTTATCCTTCACATAATAAATTGTGTTTGGTATAAGAGTTTTTGATGTAGAGGTATTTCTAGGGTTATTGAAAATTTAACCATTGACGGTTACATAAGGCAAATTGCCTTAATTAATAGAGATGGGGAGGCTACAAGGTGTTGTAGAGTCCAACTTTTGCATTGAAAATTTGATTGTTTATTATTATTATTATTATTATTATTATTTGTTAGAATGAAAATTTGAAATCCGTATTTTTCATCAATAAAATACGACAATACGTATAATTCGCGTAATATACGTCTGGTATAAAAAAAAAAGAAAAAGAAAAAAGGAATGCGCCTGTTTTTTTTAAGTATGGGACGGATGGGCCACGAAATACTACTCCGATCTGGGCTAGCCTTACATGACAAAGAAAAGAGAAAAGCCCACAAGATGATGCCTCATACTACAAAACCTACAGTAATACAAGATAGAGAGAAGAAGGTTCGTGTTTCCATCAGAAACGCTGTCCGCCGAAACCTCTGCTCAGGAAAACAAGGTTTAATTGTTTAGTATTCTCTCATCCATCCTGTGTTAAGCGCCAAGCCCTAAACGATAAACCTAAATCCCCAACTTTCTCTTTTTGACACGGACAGAGCCGGAGATCGCTACTACAAAAGAATCGATCCGCTTTCAATCTCCCGGTATGCTTTTGCTTTTTGTTAATTTGTTTTAGGGTTTGTGAGAAAGAGTATCACAGGTTTCTTTATTTTTGTTTACGCAATTACGCAGATGGCGAAACTATATGTGGTGACAGATCGTGGGGTGTACCGGCTGCCACTGGATATTGGTAAACTGAGGAACAGAGACAAGATTCCTCCAAAGCCGAATGAGCCTCCGCATGTAAAGTTTGAAAAACTGGAGGTGAATGGTAACAAAATTCCCTGTTTTTTGCATCCCATAGTGGTTGATGGTCATTTACTTTTGGCTGGGGGTTGGGGGCATCAACCTTATTCTGTTAATGTTGTTCCTAACATTGATGTTGCTTATGTGATTGACGATGATCGTCTTCAACCCATCCCCTCTCCTCTCTGCTGCTTCAGTATGGAATTGTGTCATTGGTTGGCCAATCTTGGTCGGACCACGCCTGGTGTTTGCTTGTACCAATTTGGGTCGTCATTTTATGTTTTGGACGCAAGGGACCCAAAAATGCCCTCATTTCGTATGTTTGAACTCAGCTCTCGTGGTTGCACTCAAAAAGTCCTGCCTAGTCCCCCCGATGATATTAGAGTGTTGAACCAAACTGGTTGGGGACACAAGTTCCATATTATTACTAGCTCCAATTCCCAGACCCGTTTACCATCATTGCGGTCTGCACTCTTCAGTGGGGCGACTCTACCCGTAGCATACACTTTTAACTTGTTGGAAGAGAGATGGGATAGATGCCGTCATCAGTTCAGAGCTGCTGTTAAATATGAAGGTTTTTTGATTGGGCTCGTACCTTCTGGGAAACTTGTTTGTTGCCGCACGGATTCCCATGGAAATCCTGATGAGCTCACACCTAGCAGGGTGCTACATGATATGTTTGATGTCTGCATGCTCAGGCACATCTGTTTGTTTAATGCTGGTCGCGTTTTTATGGGCTTGTATAAAGATGGTGAGGATGACTACATTTGGTTAGTATACACGCTACAAGGCGATCTTGATGTTAGTGTGTCTTTTTTGCTGTTTCGAGTTTTCATCCAGGATGGTGTCATCTGCACAATTGTTGAAGCTTCATATCAGTATTATTTCTCTGGTAACTGTTTCTTATGTACGGCTTTTTTATGCGCTGAGTAATGACGATGAGGTATGATCAAAGTCAGTTGTCTTTGTACCCAGTTTAAGTGACATTTCATTTGATGTTTGTTGTTTGTTCATTTTCTTTTCATTTGATTTGTGAACAGAGCGATGCATTCTAAGGACAACATGCAAGGCTGAGGTTGTTATGCCAAGAGCGGGTGGACTGACCACCATCCCTTTCCCTTCTCTTCTTCAAAGAGATGAGCACCCCTCGCCCTCCTGAGTAGTGTGTTTGGGTTTTTTTAGCTTTTTCTTACTGCGGTTTGTGATAGGATCAACCATGTAACCCCTTCATTACAGCACCAATTAGCTCGATAGTTATTAGCCCAGCTAATAATCCATCTGGCGTAGACGATGTTGTATGGTTGCTCAGTAGAGCTCATGAATTGAAAGTTAAACCTTTAATTTTTCTTTCTCTTTAGTTTGCTCTATCGTCTATCTCTCTTGAAAATGGTTATCGCTTTGGGCGGCCTTTTGTTTTTCCAGTTGATTTTGGTATTTACCGTCTTGGAACAAAACCTGTGTGGAAGACTGTTATTATGGTGGGGTTGCTAAACTATATACTTGGATTAGTAGAGAGCACATTTCGAAGATTGCACTATAATTCATTAGTGCAGTGATCATGATGTATGAAATTCTCGAGTAATATCTTGACAGGAAGTGTTTGGAGCAATAAATTTGCCTCCAGATAATTGCAAGTACAGTGAGAATTTACTCTCAGTTATGTACAACCTTGAAGTGCAATTTCATTAGTAAAATGTAAATACAGATGATAGGCAAGTAGTTAACTGTTGAAATTATGAATGTTGTTTGCGCTTTGCAGAATCCTGAATGAGTATGCGAGGCCTCCTTCCAGGTTAGAATACTCCCCTGTTATCTGCAAAACCAAGAGAATTCCTGATAAATATAGAAGTTTAATGTCACATGCACAATTGGGACTTTCATAGCCAAAAGGCACACGTTCAACCAATTTAATCGTCCCAAATTCAAACGGGGACGATCGTTACCATTTACCACCCAATGGTCCAATTCCTGACAAGCTTTTCTGCTATACAACTTCATTACACACTGTTAGTCCTAGTCCATCTATATACATCAAAACAAAAGACCTGTAAAGACTTAATGTTTATCGGGTGAAACAGCGAACGTCCTCCCATTCATGCAAAAGCACAGCATATCATTCTGCCTTCTCGATCAGATGCTCAACATCCTGTCGTATTCTTGCGAGAGTTTCAACATTCAACGAAAGCTTATATGAGTGTTTTAACTGTCAATCCTGTATAGTTCGGTCCTGCTTCTGTCCAGGCCAGCCCTGCAGCGGCACTTTACCACTTTCCATGTGTTATGAAGTTGCTTCCATTCTTTTCCTTCATGAGGATGACTCATAAAACCCTTACGGTCTCGCTTAGAATTGATAGCTGCCCCGTGTGGTAAAGTCATGACACTTAAATGAGAACCTTTGATCATCACCCCTGAATAGCTTTCATGCTCTCATCTTGCAGTGTCCATGATAGCAAATGCCCGCCAGAATCACCACTTAGTAACTGCTTTAGGTCAACTGTAAGGTGCAGGGCAGTAACAGGATGCTTATGATACTTCAGTACCTTGTGGAGCACGAACCTGTACTCTGGAGCCTTATCACTGAGATTTAAACCACTCGTTCCACTGCTAGTTGACCTCTGTTGGGGACTCTCATGGTTGGAGTGGTGCGCCATTTGCCACACCTTGACAGCACCACTCTGATGACCCGTTCCAAACCAGTTCGTATCCAGCCAATCAGAAAATGAACTACTTGTCACGGAAAGAATTGAATCAGAAGGCAGTTGGGATGAGTTACCATTGCAAGGCAGTCCCCATTAATGCTCTAAACAGCGAGCAAAATTCCAGCTGCCGTAACAATATCCCCAGTCAAATCATTCACATAAATTGCGGATATCGGTGCTGGGAACTCAGGGAGCTGCCTAACGAAAACCAAGGAGCTGAGATCCCATATAACAACAGTGCAGTCATCTGATACACTCACAATCAGCATGTAAGGCTGGCTAACATGAAGGCATGTGATTCTGGATGTGCGGGCACAAAGTGCCTTCTCTAGCTGTAAGTGTTTCATGATACTTGCTGAATCTCCAAACAGAAACTAAGCCATCATCAGCCCCAGTTACCAGAATCTGATCATCATGGCTCACACCAGTGCACTGAATCTGGTTTCTAAATCGTATCCTTTCAAAAGGTTCCAGATAAGGTCTGATTAGGTATTCTCCGTTGTCATGAAGTTCCTTATCTGGTTTATCATCTGTAACTTTGACATCACCGATTTTTGCAGAATTAGATTCCCACGGAGATTCTTGGTCAGATCTTTCTTGTATACTCTCATCTATGGGAAGAGAGCCTGAACTAGACTTACCACCAAACTCAAGTGCGGAGTGTAGACTTGCATCATTTATACTACTAGTTCTGTCATCACTCGATCCACTCATTCTTTACAGAAGCAACCTCTTTGACATTACCGGGTTCTTTGAAAAATGATTCTTCATACAGCTCTCCATCAAGACCATTCTGTTTGGCACTACCAGGAATATCAGTAAAGAGTGGAAAAGATGGTTCTGAATCATTATCCGAAGAGCCTGGATCGTTCTCATTTCTGGCTTTCACAAGCTCTGCTTCCGCTAATTCAAATTGTCCATCAAGAATGTTTTGGATGGTGTCAATTTTCAATTTGCAGCGATCAAGCTTTTTCCACATCCTGTATGGACCTTCAATTGGACAAAGTTGCCAGTCCCGATCCTCTGGAACAGAGGATTTTCGCATTGGGAATATTCCGCGCTCATGAACAAATTGTTGAAGATGGGTTTGCCACTCACTCTCAGCATGCAGAACCCATCCATACTTGTCTTGACGGACAACTCTCAGCTCAGTAGACATTGTATCCCGTACCAATTCCAGAGCATATCTTCGTTCATTCACCTGCTCCCAGCACTTTGAATCTAACTTTTCAATAACCTTTTAACAATGAAAGTATTAAAATTAAAATAACAAAGCATAACATAGACACGAAACATGGGAACATTGCTATTATGGAAGACATAATACAATGACATTTTGTTAAAAGAAATACTAATTATGAATCAAAAAAAAAAAAAAAAAAACATCCATGTATTCTCAGTTTCACCGCAATGAATTACAAAATTCATTGCATAATGTGCTGTAATAGAGATTCTCATTTTAATTTCAAGTTGTAGATAATGATAAGAGAAACTAGTCGTTTGCCAGCAAGAAGATGTACTACTATTTATTTACTTTACCAATATAGTGGATTCAAATTACCAATCACTATAATGAACTGAGTGTGAAGACATACATATTTCAGAAAGTTTAAGCAAAATAACAAAACAAAGTTTGATCAGAAAACATTATAACAAAAATCATAACTCCTATGATAATAATCTGGTCCTAGGATATTCATCTAATGCCTTATATCTCGCAATCAATGATTCAAGTCAGCCCTCGTACAATAGCTGAACCACCTCAGTAATAAAATTTAAAAATTTGAAGGATGCAAAAAATACAAAAAGTAAATGAAAAATTAAGAAGAGAAAGGGAAGCAAGAAGAAACAGTGGATTTAACAGGTAAGAACTCACAAATACAGGAGGTCAGAAAGCTTTCCCAAATCACTGGGGATTAACTTAAGTAATTACCCTGCAAGTATCTGTAGCAACAAAAGTCAACTTTCAGCATGACTCTACATGATTACTCCAAATCATGTAGATTAAGAAGAGAAAGGGAAGCAAGAAGAAACAGTGGATTTAACAGGTAAGAACTCACAAATACAGGAGGTCAGAAAGCTTTCTCAAATCACTGGGGATTAACTTAAATACTTACCCTGCAAGTATCTGTACCGACAAAAGTCAACTTTCAGCATGACTCTACATGATTGCTCCAAAACTACCCGAATTATGAATCACAGAATTACTTAACATTTAAGTGCACATGTAAAAGATATAGCAGGCCATATCTACAACACAATCAGTCATTTGCATGTGATGAAATTTCAATTCAATTCTCTGAATATGTGATTAACAGATCTAAATTCAAATTGAACTCTTATAGAGCCTGATATAAACTAAAATTATCATAAATTATTAAAAGATTAAGGCAACTCACTATTTGCAGATAATGTCTATGATATCAAGGTTTAATTGGAATCAAAGTACTTAGGTTGTCGATGACATCAAAGGGGTGATAACCAATCAAGCATTTCTTTCAGATGCATCAAAGAAATCAGTTACTCTAGTAATCAACTTTCTAGCCGTTACAGAAAAGAAAATGGTAACAAAAGAGTCAATCTGTCATTAAACAATGTTCTGTCAAATAACTTCAACTAATAATCTCCAAGCACAAATAAAAGGAACATTGAGCAAACACCGTTTAGTAATGAACGTGAGAACACTCTTTGAATATTAAAATTGGTAGATGCTTGCTTTCCTTGCAATTTCATACAATTCCCCAAGTCTGAAGGGAATAGTGCCATAGAAGTTGTTGTCATGAATAGATCTGCACCATGAGACATCAAAGACATCATCAATAAGAGAACACATTATGATATACCATTAACACTAATTACCAGAAAAACAGATATATTTCTTCATGATACATACAAAAACTTTAGCTGATCTAGCTTCCCGAGGTCAGGAGGTATAAAGCCACTCAATTTATGACCAGAAATACTCCTGCAAGATAAACAAACTTGGTAACTATAATAACACTTGTCATTCTCATGCATTACACTTAGGAAAAGGATTCAACACAGAATAAGTTATCGTTCTAATAGGATCAATAAAGATAGAAAGAAGATTCAACATAAAACAGTTTATGGCATGTCTCACTAGTTCTGTTTGATCAATAGCCAAGATGTGCCTCACTCCAAATTCGAGTTGGCCAGACTATTCGTATGGTTGTCAACTCATGCAAAATCTGTTACTTCCTAGCATATACAGTGGAACTATTCCTTTGGTTATTCCATATTCCACTCCTTTGTTTGATCAATAGCAAAAATATACTGAGCTGAGCAGTAAAAGCAAATGTTCCCGCACTGGAAAAATCAAGTTGGTCAATCCTTATAATATGTCTGCAAACAATGCAATGTATCCGACTTCCTAGCGTATACAGAAGAACAGGCAACTGTTTCAGATTAAGAAAAGACTATTATCCCAATTAGTACTTCTAACCACACTCCCCATAAGCAATATTTGGTTATTACACTGATTGTTGTAGTGGTAATGATACTAGTTAAGCAGACCGCTCAAAATATAAAAGAAAATATACAAAATATAAAATTAAGATGTCATATTACCATCAACGCTGACAGCTCTGCCTTTGTTCACCGTAACATAAAGCAGTAGAATGTAAAGAAGCCACAGCCCTCTCCATTTCACCAAAAACATGCCCATGGTGGCACTTGTCAAGCATAATAAAGCTACTAGAATTCATGTGGCACACCAATCTTCAGAACGTGTCCCTCTAATTGAAGATGACATCTAGCAGCCGCAAATGCAAGAAAAATAAAAGAATGCCTGGAAGACTATAAGTCAGTAACTAAGTTCAGTAAGAAGAAATTGACCAAATGAATTAACTAACATTGGTGTGCATTTCAGTTTTCCATTAGAATCATCCGTTCTAGTACATGAAGTAATCTTTCAATTTATATTCCTTTGCAGGTTCAGATCACATGCTACGGCAACAACCTGAGCTAGACAATAATGAATTTACATTCCGATCCAGTCACCAAACTAGTCGCTAGAATCATTATAAGATGCTCTCCCTTTGCCCCATCAAAACACACACAATACATTCCATGACAGATTACAAAAAGAAAGAGACATTCTTATCAACCTATATGTTTAACTTAAGTCCAAATTCAAACACCTTTTCAACAAAAAATTAAGTTTTAAAACACCTAATTTACTACAGCAACCACTCATCCCTAATTATAGCAAATCAAATAAAAAATGCCGTTTCCCAAGTCCACTATAATATTCAAAAATTAATCTCCAAGCTTCAAAACTAATTGAATTACACTCCAATTTACCGTGAATTACATTTCCAAGCATTTCAAAAATCGAATAAAAAAACTGGAAGCAGCAAATGGAAGAAAATAAGAGGTCACCACGAGGTGAAGACGGAGGACGAGCAGGTTCGATCTGAGATGAATGCAGGTCGGAGCAGCCAGCAGAGAAAAAGGCCAAAACGACACCGTAGCACTATCCGGCACTACCAGTCGAGACGAGGCTGTGAGATTTTAGAGAGAGAGTAGAGTGTGTGGAAATCAAAGAAAGATTTAAAAGCAAATTGGCCTCGCACGTGTCTCCTACTGACACTAATTAAGTCCGAAACGACGTCGTGGCTTGTTTGTTTGGAAATCAAAGGGAGGCAAAACGGACAGAGTGGTCTAAACCCCTACCATTCCTCACACACTCGTTCTCCGCCGCGGACAGAGTGGTCTAAAACCAGGGGCGGAGGCATTCACAGGCCTTGGATGGCCCTGGCACCCCCCAACTTGGAATTATATACATACATTCCCCTGTTATTCTGAAACAGATGATCTTCATCTCAGTCTATCTCATGTGATGGCACCCCCAGGCCCCAACATTATGTAATGATTTTTTCTGGGTGCCCACTAACCTTATTTATATATACAATTGTGGGCTTTATTTCTCAATAGGCCAATACGAGCTTACTTCCTGAGCAGAGAAGAACATGAGGAAGCAGTCCTCAATCCATGGGTTTTTCAAAAGAAAAAGTACCGAGCAATCCGAACTCGAAGCCAATACATCAACGTCTTTACCGTTGCCGATTGAGCCAGAGGTTCTCGATATTCCTCATCCTAAGTCAGCGAGAGTTGATTCCAATGATGATGAAATTAGCTTCGCATCTTTGGAGCGTGATCCAGGGCGGCGTCAACAATATGGCAGTACCCGGTTAATAAGCAAGATGCTGTTCGCCGATTGTACATCAAGCTCGGACCAAATCAGCCTTTGCTTACCAAGTATCCTCAATCAGGACCACAAAATCATCGTCGTAGCTTTCAACCAACATGGTACGCTCTATTTCCTTCTTGGTTAGAATATTCTGAGGAGAAAGATGCAGCCTTTTGTCTACCATGTTTTCTTTTTCATAAGCCATCTGGGCATCAAGGGCACAAAACATTCACTGTTGATGGATTTCGTAACTGGAAGAAAGTTAGAGATGGTAAAGTCTGTGCTTTTCTTAATCATGAGGGAAAGAATCCTAACTCCAAACATAAAGTTGCAGAGCTATCTTGGTTGGATTTGATGAATCAATCTCAGCACATAGATAGGGTGATAGAAACTTACACAGCTCAACAAATTGCAGAGAATAGGTTACGAGTTAAAACCTCAATTGAAGCAGCTAAATGGTTGGCATTTCAAGGTTTGGCATTTAGAGGTCATGATGAAAGTTCAACCTCCCTAAATCCTGGGAATTATAAGGCCTTGTTAAAATTGCTGGAATTATACAATGAAAAAGTTGCTGAATTATTAGTCAGTGCTCCTAAAAATGCCTTGTACACATCTCCAGAAGTTCAGAAGCAAATTTTACAATGTTTCTCAAGAAGAACAAGGGATGCAATTCGCGAAGAAATTGGTGCTGGAAAATTTTGCATACTTGTTGATGAATCTCGCGATGAGTCAAAGAGGGAGCAAATGGCTATAGTGTTGCGGTTTGTTGACAAACATGGTCTCATTCAAGAGCGGTTTTTTGGTCTTGTTCATGTGTCCAACACAGCTGCATTAACCTTACAGAAGGGTATATATTTTACATTGACACATCATGGCCTTGACATTCAGAATATTAGAGGACAAGGATATGACGGTGCAAGTAATATGAGAGGTCAGTGGAATGGTTTGCAATCTTTCCATATGCTTACTATGTTCATTGCTTAGCCCATCGGTTACAGTTAACTTTAGTTGCATCATCAAGAGAAGTTGTTCCTGTTCATAAATTTTTCAATAAGCTAGCAGCTGTTGTTAATATTGTTGGTGCTTCATGTAAGCGTCAAGATGAATTTAGAGAAGCACAAGCGAAGGAAATTCAATATTTGATTTCTATTGATGAGCTGGAGACCGGAAGAGGACTTAACCAAGTTGGTAGTTTACAACAAGCTGGAGACACCCGCTGGGGTTCACACTTCAGATCAGTTTCAAGCTTGATAGACAAGTTCAGTCCAACGTGCCAAGTATTGCTGAACATTATTGCTAATGGAAACACTTATGTGCAGAGAGGAGATGCAGATGCGGCTTACGAGGGAATGACTTCATTTCAGTTTGTTTTCATTCTACATCTCATGCGAGAAATCATGGGGATCACAGATGATCTATGTCGGGCTTTACAAAAAAAATCCCAGGATATTTTGCATGCCATGACTCTTGTTGCCTCAACTAAAGCACTTTTACAAAGATTGAGAGATGATGGATGTGATCATATACTTATTGAGGTGAGTTCTTTTTGTGAGGCACGCAACATACCACTACCTAACATGAATGCACGTTATGTTGATAGAGAAGGTAAAGCCCGTGGTCAGCAAGATAACTTTACTATTAAGCATCATCATCAGGTAATTATAAATTTGATTAGTTAAATATATAAATTTGTTTATTGATCTCTATAAGTCTTTTAATTATTAATTGGAACTTTTTATGTTACAAGTTGACATTTTTAATGCTGCAATTGACTCTCAATTGCAAGAACTGAATAGCCGATTCAATGAGAATGTGGTGAAGTTGATTGTCCTCTGCTCAGCTTTAGATCCTCGTGAAATTTGTAAGTCTTTTAGAATTGATGATGTTTATGAATTAATAGACAAATTCTATCCAAAAGACTTTGAAGATCATGAGAAGGCGCGTCTGAAAATACAACTTCAACATTTTTACAATGATGTGATTCGACTTCCGGAATTCAAGGCTTTGTTAACTATTTCTGCGATGGCTCAATGGCTTGTGAATACTAGAAGATCAATTGCATACCATCTGGTATATAGGGTAGTTTCTTTGGTGCTCACTCTTCCTGTCTCAACAGCAACTACAGAGCGAGAATTCTCAGCTATGAAAATAGTGAAAACTAGACTTCGCAACCGAATGGAAGATGATTTTCTTACAGACTCTTTGATTATGTACATTGAAAAAGAAATCGTTGAGAAGATTAGTATAGACTCAATTATTGATGACTTTCGCGATATGCAAACGCGACGAGTCGCCTTTTGATATGTATATTCGGTCCTTTTGATATGTATATTCGGTTTAATGTTTTGTTTTATTAGATACTATGTTACTTCATTGGCTTATAATTTATCTTTTGTTCGTTGGTCGGCCCCTGTTAGTTTTAAATCATGGCTCTGCCTCTGTCTAAAACCCTAGCATTCCTCACAAGCTCTCGTTCTCCGCCGAACTCGTCGCTCTCCCTCTCGACCGGCCGAACTCGTCGCTCATAGAAATGGTGGAACCATGGCATCCACTCGCACTTGAATACAGGGGGATGCATGCCGATCCCACCGTTCCTCCTCTCCTCGAAAATGTAGAGAGAGCCGAGCTCCATTATTTGAATGGTCACCAAATTCGTTGCCTGTTACATTATTTCCTGCCGCCGTTGTCGCGTTATGATGTGGATTGGTTCGACAGGGTAGAATCCTACACCTCCCCTCATTTTCTCAAAGTCATAGGTTTAGTGGATAGGAGGAATCTGCCCGCCCCTTGCATCATAATAGTGACAGAATACTGCGACAACACGCTGGCTTCTTGGGCTAGAGCAAATTATGCCGAGATGGTGCAAGATGATGGTTATGGATATCACTTCACTAGCCAACTAGCACATATACTCAGGTATTCATTTTAGGTTAAAATTGATTTTGTTTTGTTACAAAATAGACCTTTTGAATGTGAATTCTCCTTTTATTTGTTTGTGTATGTTATTGTGATTGCAAAATAATATTTTCATCCATCCATTCTTTGATTTCAGAAGCTTGTTCGAAGTTTTAAAGCACCTTTGGGATCGAGGGCTCAGGCACGGCAACATCAATATGGATACTGTCTTCTTGGTTGACGGCGCAGTTAAACTCGGGATGTTTGACTATCAAGCCAATGATTCTGACATGCAGCAGGTTGAAGCCATGCTGCGACGACTGCTGCCGTATGATCTCATCCCGCTTGATGCATTGTGCTTGGTGGATAGCATAGCCTGGAGTAGTTGCTGGTCCCGTGCAGTTTCTGATGAGCAGTGGCGGTTGAACAACGCCAGGTTTGCTGCAAAGCATCCGGCGTTAAAGACTGCCGCATTTCAACTAAGGCAACGAGAGAATATTTATTACAGGCTTGGGAGGTTGCTGGTTGAAGACCCTGCAGTTTATGGTCTTGTTCATTTTGAGATGGAATTAAGGATGCCCCATCTTCTTCTTGATAGTAATTTGGTGGAATTTAATTGGTTGGTGGATGTCTCAGCATTGTCTGAAGATCATTATTTCCGGCAAATGCTCAACTACTCACACTACGACGACACTGATCCTTTTGTGTTTGCCAAATTCGGCAGACATTTTAAGGTGCACAAGGACCCGGACATCTCCTATAGTAGAGCTGAAGCCGAATTGGAAGCTGTAATTACTAGATACCGTAATACTATCTTTGAAGTCCTTAGTGGCTTTGGAGTTGATATCGATGAATATGGGGAGTGAAGTCGATCTTTTTTTATACGTGATTACGTCTTTATTCTTCGGTTTCTTAGTTCCTCAGTTCATCAATCGCTTTTTCTTCTAGTTTTCTAGTCTTCTCCCTTCTTAAATCTCAAAAAGAACTTTTGGGGAAAATTTTATTGACTCATGCAATTTCATATTGTTATTCTCACATGCTAATTCAATAGTTGAATGCATTTTCTTACACTTAATCAATTTTAGTTGATGTGTTTGCCATGACATTATGTTTGCTTAGATATTGATTACCTTTAGGAAATGAGAGCATCATAGCACACCATGTGTGCATGTGAGAGTGGTGAGTTAAAACCTCTTAGAGATAAGATTGGCTTGCTTGCTTGACTACCTAAATTCCAAGCTCAATGCACTTAGGGGCAAAGGATTGAGACCTATCCGGTAATTGAATTTGTCCTTAGGTAGTTAACTTGAGACTTATCCGGTGAGAGTTAATAACATCAAAGGGGTTTAAGCCTTAGTAGTCCTATCCGGATGCTAAGAGGGTAGTTGGACAATTGGTTTTGCATTATATATTATTATTCGATTACCTAAATCTTTTTGAATTTCAAAATGAAATATTCTCACCACCATGTTCCTCCATGGATGGGACAAGGGCCTCCATGAGTGGCGGCTGGCCAGAGAGTCACTGGAAAAGTTTACCGGAAAATCTTGATTTTTGTTTTCTTACCATATCTTTTGCTCCTAGCTTTGAATCCTTCACTTTCAAGCCATAATTTAGGTGCTTCATTCTCATTCCATTATTTCTTACAAACAAAAGATCATGGATTAATGGTAATAAAATCACATGTAAACACAAGACAAAATTTATATATAGTTTTGGGCACATTTAAATGAGTCATTTTTTTTTTTGAATATAAGGAAAACATTTTTCATAAGATCGACAAAGGTCGAACATATGGGCATCCAGCATATATATGTGCTGGAGCGAATACATGTCAAGCAAGGACAAGCCTATTTCGAACATGATGATGTACTGCTCTACTAGAAGACATTCTTAACCAAGTTGATGTTACATGACACGAAATAGTAGACCGAATAAATTCGCCTATGGACCTCAATTTGTGTACTAAAATACTAGAAAACTATAAAGGGTCTGTTACATGTATAACAACTGCAAGGTCTTCAAATGTCCAAGATGCACGTCTTTGTAGCACCAAGATCCATTGACCCAAGCCTTTTCTACTCTCCATTTCCGGGGAATGTGCTCGGAGGTGAAACTCCGGCCAGCGGAGCCATAGGTAGACCTTAGATCCATGACAATTTAGATGAGTGATTCCTAAGTCCCAAATCCATAGGCTTGCAGAAAGTAGATCCAAATAGACCCAAACTTGGGCCATGGTGGAGCCCGAAGGAACGGACCAAAATGTTGAGAAACTTCGATCATATCTCTTCTGCTTCTTTGCAACGGCAACCATTGTCGAATCTGGAAAACAACACCGTCGACTCGCCATCAGCAATCCTAACCATGATCTGCCACGTTGCACCATCATCCGAGTCCACAGACAACTGGTTGCGCTACTGGACGACATCCACGATCACAAACCACCATTGCATAACCTGCGAGATCAGCGCTCCCACCTTTAGCAGCACTCCGATCTCATCATCTAACAGCCACCAAAACCAAGATGGATGCCCAGCCCTAAGGACGTCTCCATCATGTCTAACTGTTTAAGCAAAGGGATGTGGTAGGTGGAATGAATAGGGAGGAGCAATAGGATGGCAGATGCATGTGCCCTGAGGTTGGCTTCCAATGGGAGCTGCTGGATTCAACGCCTTCAAGGGGAGGCGGCGAGAGTGCCAAAGCGAGAAGACACGTTAGAGAGAATAGGGTTTACATTTGTTTTTATGAAAAAATTCATTTACACTAGTCAATTGTGTCCCTTTCTTAGAAATTTTCTAGAAGTTTCCTTTGCTTCAAAGAGATCCTTTCAAAACAAAAAAACTACTCATTTGGTCTCAGTCTTTGGATAGATAAAGAAAATACAACAGCAAAACCAACTAAAAAACAAGATATATCGATCGGTCAACTACAAATCCTTGTTGATCCAAGTGAAATGCATGTGACGCTCAAACTTTAGATACGGAAACAACACATTAAACATTGATTTTGTGTGGTTGCCTAAGATATTATAATTTTATGTTGTGTAAATTTTTTTTTATCGAGATCACACAGTTTTCTCAAAGGTTTTTTAAGGCCCAAAGACTAGTGCGGGCAGGGCCTCCCGGGCAACCGAAAGCCCGACGGCGACGACAAGAAGGAGAAGAAGTACGAGCCGGCGGCTCCGCCGGCCCGCGTCGGACGCAAGCAGCGAAAACAGAAGGGTCCAGAAGAGGCGGCGCGGCTTCCGACGGTGACGCCGCTGACCAAGTGCAAGCTCCGGTTACTGAAGCTGGAGCAGATTAACGACTATCTGCTGATCGAGGAGGAGTTCGTGACGAACCGGGAGAGGTTGAAGCCTCAGGAGGAGAAGGCCGAGGAGGACAGATCTAAGGTCGACGATCTACGTGGCTCGCCGATGAGCGTCGGAAATCTGGAGGAGCTGATTGATGAGAACCACGCGATTGTTTCGTCGTCGGTGGGGCCGGAGTATTATGTGGGGATCCTTTCGTTTGTGGATAAGGACCGGTTGGAGCCTGGGTGTGCGATTTTGATGCACAATAAGGTAATTTTAGGGTTTTGAGATTTTGGGTTTTGGTTGGGTTGAGTTGATTTGTGGTTTTGATGTTGTTTTGTTGTGTTTTGAGTTGTGGTGATGTTGAATTGTTAGGGTTTTGCTTGGAATTTGATGGCATATGTGGTTGGGTGGAATGAGTTTTGGTAATAGTGGATGGTTTAGATGTAATTTGAGCTTGATAGTGAAAAGCAGCTTGTGAAATTGAGAGTTTGTTGGAGTGATGTGGATAATTTAGGGGTGGGTTTGTTGTTTGTTAATGGGAAAGAGTTTGTTTGTTGTTGAGAATGATGAACTTAGAGAGGTTTGGTTCAAATAGTATAACAACAAGGATTGTTCTTAATGTTTTTGTAGAATTATTCGGTTCTGAAAGTAGCAAATGAGATTGAGGGTTCAATTGAGTTGTGCTTAAAAATAATAAGGTTGTTGATGAAAAGCTAGTTGTATGTTACAATTTGCTGTTTCATTCTATTTAGGTTTGATTGTTTTGATGTTTGTGTTATGGCCAGACCTTAATTTGATTTTACTGTGCTACCTATAGCGATGAAAGGTGAATCAAAATTTTGGCTATAACTATTGAGCACCATTAGCTATGAATGCCTTCAGACCTCAAAAAGTGTATACATTGGTTTTGTTGTTCAATTTAGCTCTGGTTGCTATAGACAAAGCCTTCGTTTCTGTTAACGATGGTACCTGAAGCTATAATTGAATCATGATCTAGTAACTAGTATATGGATAAATTGGATACATGGACAATGTACAATGAGTAACTACATATGTTCTTGGGGTTGCATCATCTATTTCCAACTTTCTGTTGTATGACTCAATCTTTTTGTATGTATGGCTTGCTATGATGCACGGACACCTCTAACCATGGAGTGTCGGAGCGTCGGACGCTCCCCGACACGCCGATACGTACCGACACGGCCTGACACGGCCCGACACGGCGTCCGACACGCCACGTGGCGTGTCCGAAAAGTCAAACTTTTTCGACACGGTTGCGACACGTTGACCATTTCTCGACACGGCGTCGACACGGTTTCGTGCATCATAGAATCACACAAACAACAGAATCCAAAAGGAGGAGAAGACGAACCTGATTGTCCCAAGAGGTTGCGACGAGTAAGTTGGCCTTGGGGCTGAAACTGAGACTGGAAACGGAGTCGGTTGGGGGCTGAGCGACCTGTGAATCGGATCAAAATCAAAAGGATTTTGGTTAGAGAGAGAGAGAGAGAGAGAGAGAGAGCCGTGGGGAGTTGGAATTGAATTGGAAGTTTTTTACCTCGAAGGATTTGTTGGGATTTGGATTGGAAGCGGACATGAACGTCGACATTGGACTCTGCAGTGGGCGAATGCTACGAATCGGTTTTGATGATTCTGGTTCTGTCCACCTTTTCATTTTATCAAACCTCCGCCTGTAATAAATAAATATTTTATTTTTACCCTCAAGTGTAATATTTGGTCACATCAAAAAAAATAAAAATAAAAAGTTTATCAATCAAAGCACGACCAACAAATCTAAAGTAAAAAGTCTGAGCGCTTGGTTGTGTGCTCACTGTATATTTGTGGTATGTGCGGTGCGGAGGGTCTGGTGAATCTTTTATTCATAGTTTATGGAATGACCAAAAAGCAGGAGAGGTCGAAAATACACTTGGCTTGAGAGTGTTGTAAACAGTTGGAGAATGCAATCATTTACAGATATTATCCAAAAAGTAAGAGTTGGAGATGCAATCCTTCCGTTCCTTCGCCGACGTCGCCTCCGCCTACAACCACTGGCCACCTAAACCCTCTCTTTGGTTGTAAGGTCAGTTTTAATCTCAGTTTTGAAGTCTTTGGTGATTGCAGGAGGAGATGTTTGCAAAATTGAGTTTATACCTGCTAGTATTAGATCATCAATTAGCTGAGAGTTTGTAGGAGGTTAGGTTTTATGCTGCTGTTTAATGTTGCTGCTGTGTGTCTATGTTGTTGTTAGCTCGCGTGTTTTAGGCCGCGCGCGAGCTAAGTGTTTCGCGCGAACTCTGTAGTCCGCCCGAAGTCCATTCCTCGCGCGAGCTGCGTGAAGTCCAGTTCGCACGCGAACACTGTAACTCAGCTCGCGTGGTCTTACTGGCAAGCCATCACTTGTAAATTTAAATAAATTGGGCTCGCCGATATGACATGGACCAGGAGTTTAATTAATATTCACATGGACATTTACTGTCCAGTAAAATATTAATTTAGGCGTAAACACCGGTAACTTTTGGTTCATGATAATAAGTGGTCAACCCTAATTTCGCTTATGCGCTTCTATGGGGAGCCTAACCATCAGAGTATCAATTTAACAAATTTTTTTCATGGGTTCCTTAATATCATATACGAGTTTTAGGTTTGAAAATGAAAAAAAAGAGGCCTTGTACGATGCCGGCAAAACGTGTTTCGTGTAAAAATTGAGTTTGAATTAAGGTGACCGATTCGAAGGGTAGAACTTGTTTAACATAGTAATTTATATAATATTAAAATTTCAATTTCATTAGAATTCCTAAGTCCATCCAGGAAAATTAATAAATTATGAAACAATCCTGTTAAAAAAAAATTACACGTTGCATTAATTATACAAAACACTTGCGTTCTAACTAAAAAAATAAATAAATTACATAATCCCTAATCCCTAATCACCAACCCTATACCCTATACCTTAAATCCCAAACTCTAACCCCTAAACCAAAAAAGAAAAAGAAAAATAATCCAGCTTCAAAGTGTCAGTTCGAGAATATATTCTGTAATACATAATATTATTTTGTAAACTCACCGACATCGCGTTGTGGACCATGTCCTTAACCTCCTGCGGGACCTCGCCCTAGTCTGACCACAATATAGAGACTCTATCCCTAATGAGAGCTCCCACGCGGCCGGAGTACGTCCTCGACTTCCCACCCGATACTATGTGGCCATCTCCGTCAGTATTGATGACGATCCTCCCCACGGTACCCACGATCTTCTCGAGAGCCTTCCCTGTGACGGGGCCTCTCTTCTTCTTTGTGCCTATCACATGATAAACCAAATTGATTATTAAAATCAGAGACCCTTTAAAAATAATCATGCATCACTGATTACCTGAGGAGCTCGCAGCGGATTCCGTCTCTGTCGCCGATGATGATACCCTCGCAGAAATAAGAGGCGTATCAAAAGGCACGAACCGGTACGCCACTGATGGAGCCACTGGCGGGGGCAGTGGATAAATCGGCGTCCCTAAGCCATCGACTACAGGTAAGGCCGGTATCATCCGCGGAAGGAACAGATGAGGCGGCGGCATCTGTACCCCAGATGACCCACTATCCTAAGAAGTAGGACCCGGAGTGGGCGCCCGGTGTATCTCAGGCATACGGGGTGTAGACACCTCCGTCTGGGTCTGAGGCCACAGCTGCCTCGAGGAACGAGGGACGGCCGCCTGCCTCGATGAAAGGGGCACCTCCGGCGCCGTCTCCAGAAGGCTCGCACGTCTGGCTGTCATCTGGCCCTGAAACGTCGTTTGGGGGTTGCTAGAGGTTCCCTCAGACGATTCGGACCTTTGGCCCTTCAAACTCTTTTTCGATCGAGAAAAGCCGCTCATCCTATTTAAAATATTAATTTGAATCAAGGCTGAGGCAACATTGAAAAAGTAAAAATTCAAGCTTATCTTTCTCAAATCTAAGGCTTTAGATTATTTTGTCTTTATTGTATAAAAAATATATTTGAAACCATATTTTTTCATTATGTTCATGCTTAAATTTAAACACTTAATATAATGTGAAATATATATATGTTTAAAATTATACTTATTCAAAAATATGAATTCAATAAAATATATATATATATATAAAACATATATATGTTTAAAATTATACTTATTCAATAAATGATAATTTATCTCCTAAACATAAATTAGGCAAATTAAACAGTACATAAAACATAAAACATAGCGTAAAAATAAATTCGAAATCAAAAGTAAAAAAGAAGAAAAACGCTAACCTTGGAGACCGGGAGAGCGAGGGAGGAGGGAGGAGGTGGAGGTGGAGACCGGGAGAGGGAGGGAGGGAGGGAGGAGGGAGGAGGCGGAGACGGGAGAGGGAGGGAGGAGGGAGGAGACCGACCTGGAGAGGGAGAGGGAGGAGGGAGGAGGCCGGAAGAGGGAGAGGGAGATAATTAGAAGGGAGGAGGGAGGAGGCTAGGGTTTCGCAGTTAAACCCGAAAACTTTAGCCGACGAAATAATTTTTTCGTCGGCTAAAGATACCAATTTCGTCGGCTATACACCAATTCGTCGGCAAAACCATTGAAACTCGTCGGCTAAAACTTTGAAATTCGTCGGCTAAACTTTATAAATTCGTCGGCTAAACCTTTGAAATTCGTCGGCTAAACCTTTGAAACTTGTCGGCTAAAACTTTGAAATTCGTCGGCTAAACTTTATAAATTCGTCGGCTAAACCTTTGAAATTCGTCGGCTAAACCTTTATACATTTGACATGTTGTGATTGTGATGATCAAACTTGAGAAACAGAAATCCGACCGTCAGATCTGACCATCATGATAAAATACATGTATGGGAAAAAATTCAACTTGATCCGAAAAGAATAAGGGCTCGATCCGGACGGTCAATCTCGTAAGTCAAACCCCTAAACACACGGAAAAGGTCGTTCGACCGTATAAATTACGTATTTTGGCCGGACCTCTAACTGAAAATAGTTTTAAACCGATGACACGCAACAAGTCGTATAAAAATTTTACGCAAAATAACCACCAAGTATAGGGCTACTCATAGGGAGAAAGAATGGAAAATTGCATTGACCGCAACTATCGGCACCGAGACATGACCGGAATATTGTGATTTTTCAACCGTAGACGTATTTCACCATTATGGTCATGTCTTATTTCACGACTTTTTTACGTTTGAAGGTTCTAAGTATAATTTGTTTTTGAAACGGAACATTTACTTAACACTTGGTAAACAAGTTATACAACATTAGTACGCATGTTGTGATTGTGATGAACAAACTTGAGAAAAGGAAATCTGACTGTCAGATCTGACCATCATGATAAAATACATGTATGGGAAAAAATTCAACTTGATCTGACAAGGTTAAGTGCTCGATCTGGACGGTCAATCCCGTAAGTCAAACCCCTAAATGCACGGAAAAGGTCGTTGGACCGTCTAAATTTCGTATTTTGGCCGGACCTTCAACTGAAAATATTTTCAAATCAATGAGACACAATAGTATGTAACAGAAAAAGTTTTCGGTTTAGCCGACGAAATACCCAAATATTTCGACTTTTCATATATTTTCGTCTGCTAAAGTCCTTTGAAAATTTTGGTTGACCGCCAAAAAATTTTGGTTGAAAATTTTGAAAATTTTTCGACTTTAGCCGACGACTTTTCATATATTTTCGTCAGCTAAAGTCTTTTGAAAATTTCGTCGGCTATACACCAATTCGTCGGCTAAACCTTCTAAACTCGTCGGCTAAACTTTATAAATTTGTCGGCTAAACCTTTGAAATTCGTCGGCTAAAAGTATTTTTATACATTTGGCATGTTGTGATTGTGATGATCAAACTTGAGAAACAGAAATCCAACCGTCAGATCTGACCATCATGATTAAATTAATTTGTATGGGAAAAAATTCAACTTGATCCGAAAAGAATAAGGGCTCGATCCGGACGGTCAATCTCGTAAGTCAAATCCCTAAACGCACGGAAAAGGTCGTTTGACCGTCTAAATTACGTATTTTGGCCGGACCTCCAACTGAAAATAGTTTTAAACCGATGACACGCAACAAGTCGTATAAAAATTTTACGCAAAATAACCACCTAACATAGGGCTACCCATAGGGAGAAAGAATGGAAAATTGCATTGACCGCAACTATCGGCACCGAGACATGACCGGAATACCGTGATTTTTCAACTGTAGACGTATTTCACCATTCTGGTCATGTCTTATTTCACGACTTTTTTACGTTTGAAGGTTCTACGCATTGACGTGCACCGAAAACACCGGGGCAATCGTACAATTTAAAACCCTTTTTGTAGTGTATAGCATATGATAAGTAAGGGGTCGAAAGGCCGGGGACTTATAGGGCGCTCTTGCATTTAGTGATAAAAAGATTAGAACTATAAACAATTATTTACATATATACAAAGATAAACGGGGGTTTAGAGAGTTTGGTTCTAAATTCCTACAAAACAGAAAATAAATATTAAATATGTACAATTGATCAATCCATTCAACACATAGCCAAAGAGAGAAACTCAGATCTCGACCACACATTAATATCATGCTTCAATCTTAGTAAAGTGAAACTTGTCGAAATTATAATCTAGAAACAATCTCAAGACACGAGCCTACGAGGTCTTCGCATCTTATTGTTCTTCTTAAGTGTACTTAGCACAGAACGTCTAGAACTAAGAATTTCATGAGAACGTCTACATGAATCATTAAGATAAAGAACGAGATTGAACACGACCACTGCCGTGAACGTCACCGCATTAAATCATTGTAGTCCACGTTTCCAGCCACTACGACATGGCTTCCATCACTTACGATCCATACTTACCTACGCGGCTTAGCATGAATTTCTGACGGTAGTTAGCATGCATTCTAACTATATAGCTACTAAAACAGAAACGCTTCCTTCCTAAAGCATAAATCGACAAGAACAAAAATACTAAAACATCATAAACAAAACATCAACATGCTTAACTAAGAAAAGAATTTACTAATAACAAAACAATCGCAACAAACATCCAACACCAATGATGAACACCGAATCCATGTCTTTAAAATTGTAAAGAAAACTAAACAAAGATAGAGGCATAGTTTACACTTTGACGATCTCCAAGAAGCTTGAGGATGAGCAAGAGGTGCGCGGCTTCAAGGTTCCTTCTTCTCCAAGGTTGCGACGCAAGGGTGAAGATCACCAAGGCTTTGGCAAGGAGAGAGAACTCGGCAAAGGAGGGGAGAGGGCTGCGGCAAAGGAAGCTATTTCTCTAGGGTTTTTGTGAGAATGAATGATGATTTTTCTGTAGAGAAACAGCCCTTTATATAGAGTCTAGGCCGAACCAAGTTTTGCTCTCCACCCTTGATTTATTTTTGATCCAATGGCTCCAATTAATTGCACATAAAATCTGGAAATTATCTCCATGGAAATCTCTAGAATTCTTGCGCACCACTCCTTCGTATGTAGCTTGAATGATGACCGAATGCATGGTCTAATTACCAAGGAAAAATCGGCAAAGAATCCTTCTCCTTGTAAAGCTGCCGATTTTATTGTTGTAGGGTTTTTCATCCAATAGCAATCCTACAAATAAGCATAATGACATGTTCAATCCAATAGGAATTAGGATAAATAAAATCAGAATATTCCCCTCAATAAATAGAGATTTTGATGAAGCAAAACTCCTTGAATTACCACCCTAAAAATCGGCAAAGATAGTCCATTTGGACTCCAAGAAATCGGCCAAGAAGGCCTAGCCGAATCCATAGGGTTTTGGGGTTTAAATGGATCATGCAATCGGCCCAAATCCACTTAGGTTTGGGTTTATGCGACTTAGAGGTTTCCTGGTCCGAATAGGATTTGACTTTATGACTCAACGTTTCCTAGTTGAAGTAGGATTCTCGAAACAACTAGGTTTTCTATTAAATTCCCTCTTTTAACATCCTTTTTGTAAATAATGCTCACTAAGCCTCTAATAAATAAAACAAGTCAAAAATGATAAAGTTAAGGTAATAACGTAGCCAAATAGGGTAAGAAACACATTATAAACACGGCATTTTATGCCTCTATCAACTCCCCCACACTTAGCTTTTGCTAGTCCCTTAGCAAAACCAATCGACAAAATAAATAAAAACAACTCTAATGCCCTTAACATTTGTCTCAGCATCTCTTATCTCATGGCTTCAAAATTAGCACTTAATAAAGAATCATTCCAAAACATTCCAAAGCTAATTGCCATGCATAGATCACATATATTAGTAGGACTTGGAAGAACAATGGTGATGGTTATAGCTCGGCATGTTTCAAACAAGTAGTGATCCATCCTCACAAGGTATGCACTCGATTTTTCACTCAGATTTTCTGGCTCAATCACTCAAATGTATGCAAGAGAAAATATTTTGAGGCATTCATAATGCTTGCATTTATATGAACAAAAAGCACATGTTAAATAATAAATAAACCTCATGAAGGAATCAATTACTCACACAAATGGACCCAAACCATATGCTCAATTCTTGGAATAGACTCCACAGATCAAGTTTAACCCATCTCACAGATCATAAAGGACTTTAGGGTTATATAACATGGCTAAGCTAGGGGTATGAATTGAGGGATGAGGAATCACAAAGTTCCTAAAGACCTAGCAGAGCAATCAAGCACACCTTATGTCTCCGAAATTGAGGGCCAGATATCATCTTTTTGGGCCCTTCGTCATTCTAACCTCCTTATAACTTCATGAAAAAGGACAGAGGCCAAATAATTTTGTTTTTAGGCCTCCCATTTCACAATATAAAGACAACGTCCAGATTTCTTCTTTTTCTGCCAAAAATTTTTCTCTTTTCTTTTTATTTTCATGGCATTTTCTTTTACACAAGGACAAGTCATTTCCCCCACACTTGTTTCTGATCATCACTTCCAGCAATCTTCACACCAAATGCTCTACTAGGCCCAAAGGACAAGGGTAGAGAAATGCTGTACTAAGCTCAAGGTAAAAATCATGGGTGATGAAAGAAAAAGCTTAATGTAGGCTCAAAGGGGTTAAATCTAAGGGGTGTGCAGCGCACACAAATAGGGACACAAGCTCATTTGGCAATGGTGTTTATCCTAAAAAGTCCATTTAATCCCTTCCATGATCAGGGTAGTTTATGAATAAAAGCTTTGAAAATCCACAAGAATGAGTTCTAGTAATCTCTAGTCCATTAAAAGCTATGGTGAGTAAACCGACATGAAAGAATAATGAGGTTTGCAAAAATTTAAGCCAAGAAAACGAATTAAGAATTTTTTTCAATGATCGCTCAACAAAAATGGCACATATATAAGGCTCAAAAGCTCACAATAGGGTCATATGAATCACACTTGTCCTACCATGCTCAAAATCTGTACCAATGTTTACAAACCATATCCACTACAAATCGTATGATTTCCATTTATTTCAATTAACCGCAGAATATCAGTTAGAAATCAACTCAATCTTGTGATCATTTCGTCCATTATTTCAGAGAATAATTTCGTCATAGACTGTTAAGGGCTCCTAAGACTCAAAACAAAAATAAAGACTCGAAAATTTTAAAATATTTTTGGGTTTTTTCGATAATTTGACTCAAAGCAATAAAACAATGTAAATCCCTCCCCCACACTTGAACTCTACATTGTCCTCAATGTTCATAAAATAAAGTATAGAGGTAAGCATGAAGTTGGGAGCTACGACTCAAAAATAAAGCAAATAAACAAATAAATTGAAACAAGAAGAAAGGGAATAAGGAAAACAAATCTGCGTTGACGGCTCCTCCATATCTTCTTGTTGAAAATGGGTTACCTCCCATTGAGTGCTTCGTTTTACGTCCATTGGCTAGACGGTAGTACCTCAATTTGTATTCGGTGTCTCATAGAGGGGTACTTCCTCCGCATTTGGTTCATACGGCTCATAGTAGGGCTTGAGCCGATGGCCATTCACTTTAAAGTGCTCACCGGTCTTTGTGCTCTTGATCTGTATGGCACCATGAGGAAAAACTTGAGTAACAATAAAAGGGCCAATCCAACGAGAACGTAACTTACCGGGAAAGAGTTTGAGTTTAGAATGAAATAGTAGGACTTTTTGTCCAACAACAAACGATTTCCGACGGAGCATCTTATCATGATAAGCTTTGGTTTTCTCCTTGTAAATCCACGCACTATCGAAGGCTTCATTTCGGATTTCCTCAAGTTCGCTCAGCTGCAACTTCCTATGAAGGCCGGCATCATTTAGATTCATGTTAAATTCCTTTACCGCCCACCAAGCTTTGTGTTCCAACTCCACCGGTAGGTGGCATGCTTTTCCATAGACTAGCCGAAATGGAGACATCCCAATGGGTGTCTTGTAGGCTGTACGGTAGGCCCATAAAGCGTCATCTAGCTTTTTGCTCCAATCCTTGCGGTTAGGACCTACAGTCTTCTCTAAAATCCGCTTGATCTCTCGGTTTGAAATTTCGGCTTGTCCACTTGTTTGAGGGTGGTACGGGGTGGACACCTTGTGCGTAACATTGTATTTCTTAAGCAATGCTGCGATGGTACGGTTGCAGAAATGAGATCCTCCATCACTTATAATCACTCTTGGCATTCCGAACCTACAAAATATGTTAGTGCGGAGAAAATCTGCAACCACTTTAGAATCGTTAGTTTTGGTGGCTTTTGCTTCCACCCATTTTGAGACATAATCAACCGCCACTAATATATATAAAAATCCATCAGATGCGGGAAAAGGTCCCATAAAATCAATGCCCCATACATCGAATATTTCAACAGTTACAAAATTTTGTAAAGGCATTTGATCTTTAGGTCCTAAATTACCTAGCCGTTGGCACCTATCACAAGATATGCAAAACATGTATGCATCTTTGAAAATCGTGGGCCAAAAGAAACCAGCATCTAATATTTTGAGGGCAGTTCGACGAGATCCAAAATGACCTCCACAAACTTCAGAATGGCAGAAGGTAAGAATGGATTTATGCTCATTTTCAGGGACACACCTCCTAATTATTTGATCTACACATCTTTTCCAAAGGTAAGGTTCATCCCAAATGTAATACCTAGACCATTTCTTAAGTTTTTCTCTTTGTGACCGAGGCAAGTCAGTTGGAAATGTCCTAGTGACCAAGTAATTCACAATATCCGCATACCATGGTTCACTTACCTCGATTCCAAAAAGCTGTTCATCGGGGAACGTTTCCGTCAAAGGTAGAGCTTCCTCTTCTCGCACAAGCCGGCTAAGATGGTCCGCAACGACGTTGTCACTTCCTTTCTTGTCCTTGATTTCGATGTCAAATTCTTGGAGTAGCAAAATCCAGCGGATGAGTCTCGGCTTGGCGTCTTTCTTTGCAAATAAATACCTCAATGCTGCATGATCAGTATAAACAGTTACTTTAGATTGAAGTAAGTATTGGCGAAACTTATCTAAAGCGAACACAACAGCAAGAAGCTCCTTCTCTGTTGTGGAATAATTGAGTTGGGCATCATTCAAAGTTCGTGATGCGTAATAGATCGCACAGGGCTTCTTGTCCCTCCGCTGTCCCAACACTGCGCCAACGGCGTAATCCGAAGCGTCACACATGAGCTCAAAGGGCTCATTCCAATCAGGGGGCGTCATCACGGGTGCCGAGGTCAGCAATCCCTTCAATGTTTCGAACGCAAGCTTGCTTTCGTCGTCAAAGTCGAAGGCGACTTCCTTTTGGAGCAAACGGCATAGAGGCCTTGATATCTTAGAAAAATCCTTGATAAACCTGCGGTAAAAACCTGCGTGGCCAAGAAACGAACGTATCTCCCTCACGGTTGTGGGGTAGGGTAAGTGACGAATTAAATCAATCTTAGCCTTATCAACTTCAATGCCTCTAGCCGAAATGATATGACCTAAAACAATACCTTGAGTTACCATGAAATGGCATTTCTCCCAATTTAAAACTAAATTTGTGTCAACGCATCGTTGCAAAATGAGTTCTAAATTTTCCAAACAAGAATCAAAGCTCTTACCGAAAACGCTGAAATCGTCCATAAAAACTTCAATTTTATTTTCAATGTAATCCGAAAATATAGACATCATGCATCTTTGAAACGTACCTGGTGCGTTGCATAAACCAAATGGCATACGACGATAAGCAAATGTACCGAACGGACATGTGAACGTCGTCTTCTCTTGGTCCTCTTGGGCAATGCAAATCTGGTTGTACCCACTATATCCATCTAGGAAGCAGTAAAACTCATGGCCGGCTAACCGTTCAAGCATTTGGTCAATGAATGGCAAGGGGAAGTGATCTTTCCTAGTGGTGGCGTTGAGCTTCCTATAATCTATGCAAACACGGTGACCGGTTACAAGTCTTTGGGGTACAAGCTCGTTCTCCTCATTCTTCACTACGGTTATTCCGGATTTCTTTGGAACAACTTGAACAGGTGAAACCCATTTGCTATCCGATATGGGGTAGATTACTCCACAATCTAGCAATTTGATCACTTCATCTTGTACAACCTTCATCATTGGCGGGTGAAGGCGTCTTTGGGCTTCACGGGTAGGCTTAGCTCCTTCTTCTAGCAAAATACGGTGGACACAAGTGGTAGGGCTAATTCCCTTGATATCGGCTAAAGTCCATCCGATAGCCGTCTTGTTTCTCTTCAACACTTCCACCAATCTTCTTTCTTGTTCATTATCTAACTTAGAGGACACAATTGCAGGTAGTGTCTCATCATCTCCGAGGTACACATATTTCAAATGGTCGGGTAGTGGCTTAAGCTCTAAGGTAGGGGCCTTCTCTACCGATGGTAACATCTTAGTGGTAGAAGCAGGGAGGCCGATGAATGGTGCATTGTGTAGGGTGAATGGAACATTGTCTAAGGCCGCAACGGTTTCTAGTACGTATTCATCCCACACTGCCTCCAAATCTTCCATAGGTACCTTGTCACCCTTCACATTGAACCCAACTCCTTGGGAGATGGTAACTTCCAACTTGTCATCGATCAATGTGTCTAAATGATGCTGCGCATACGAATCAACAATATCAATGGAGTAACATGGTTTAATTTTGGACAAGGGGTACCTCATTGCTTCAAAGATGTTGAAGCCAATCACTTCACCGTCAAATTCCATTGTCAACGCGCCGGCATGCACATCGATCTTGGTCCTAGCTGTTCTCATGAAAGGACGTCCTAAAAGTATAGGAATTGAACTTGTATGGGAGTCGTCCTCCATATCTATGATGTAAAAATCTGCAGGGAATATCAAATGGTTAACTTGAACCAGAACATCCTCCACATACCCCTTAGGATACGTGTTGGACCTATCAGCTAGTTGGATAATTACGTTATCTTTCTTTAATTCGCCAAGGTCCATGGAGAGATATAAACTATATGGCATAACATTAATTGATGCACCCAAATCAAGCATGATATTATCAAATTTAGTGTCACCAATTACGCAAGGGATAGAAAAACTCCCTGGGTCCTTGAGCTTGGGCGGCATTCTTCGTTGGAGAACGGCAGAAACCGTCTCACTCATCTTTACTACTTCTTTCTCTCTTGTTTGTCTCCTTGTGGTACATAACTCCTTCAAGAATTTCGCATATTTGGGAATTTGAGTAATGCACTCGATCAAGGGCATGTTCACTTGAACTTTCTTAAAAATCTCCAAGATGGCTTGATCGGATTCGTCCTTCTTCGATTTCTGAAACCTACTTGGAAATGGGGGACGCACCAAAGGGGAGTTAGTTGTAACCGAACCATTAGAGTTAGGGTCATTACCTATTGGCGGGTTGGTTGTTGGCAAAGAAGCTTCGGCTCTTGAAGTAGCCGGATCTTTCTCCAATTCTTTAGTGTTGATAATGATGACTTCGTCCTCCTCATCATGAACTATGTTGGACTTCTTTGGGTCCTTCCTTGGTACTTCGTGGAGCACATGTCCGCTCCTTGTGTGTACAGCTTTTGCGGATTCAAAATTTGGATTAGGGTTAGGGATGGTACCGGATGGCAGCTTCCCTACTTCGGTGATCTTTCCCATGAAATCCACAATCTTCCCCAATTGATTCTTGATGTCGGCAATATCCTTCACATTGCTTTGTTGCCCCCTAGTAAGTGCATCTTGTGTTTGGAACAGATTCTCTAGCATCTTATCATAAGAGGGGTGAGTAGCGTTATTTGCCATAAAAGGATTATTTGGAACAAAAGTTTGAGGAACCTGGGGTCTTGGAACAAATCCGGATGGGCGTTGGAATTGACCTCCGAAATTTGGGGGTTGGCTTGTTGCATTCTCCGTATTGCTCCAACGAAAGTTCGGATGATCTCGAGTACCAGGGTTGTACACATTTGAGAATGGATTGTATCTTGGTTGTCCGATGGCGTTGGCAGATTCCCATTCGCCACTTTCAATCAGTTGGGGACATTGATCCGTGGGGTGTCCTTGCAAAGAGCAAACACCACATACTTTGACAGGTTCACGGCTTGCTCCAATGGTGAGATGGGCTAGTACGGCATCAAGCTTGCTTTCGAGTGCCTTAGCTTCACTCACTTTCTTTGTACTATTAAGTGTGACCGCAAATTGTTGATCATTGAGGGCTCGGTTGTCTAGCAATGTCCATGCTTCTTGAGGCGTCTTGTCCACAAATGAGCCTCCAGATGAGGCGTCTAGAAGTTGGCGTTCCAAGGGCAACAGTCCCTCATAAAAGTATTGCAATAAATTGCTCTCTTTGATTCCATGAGAGGAGCATGATGCGACAAGAGCCTTGAATCTTTGGTAAAAGGGGCAGAAAGATTCATCCGCTCCTTGTTGAACTCCGGTTATTTGCTTTCTCATGAGAGTGACCTTCGAAGCCGGGAAGTACTTCGTCAGAAATTCAGATTTCATGCGATCCCATGAGGTGATGTGTCCATTGGGCAAATCAAATAACCATGACTTTGCGGGGTCTTCAAGAGTGAAGGGGAATCCCTTCAATTGTAGTACTTGCATGTCCGCATTCCTTGGACACATGCTATTGCACACAAATTCGAAAGCCTTCAGATGCTTGTTTGGATCTTCACTTGGCAATCCATGGAACTTCGGCAATTGGTGGAGAAATCCACTTTTCAGTTCAAAGTCTCCTTCTTTTCCTGCTGCAGCCGCCGGATACACAATGCAATTTGGAGATCCACCGACTGGAATGTCATCAACTTGCGCGGAAAGTGCTCGGATACTCATGGTTGCGGTTTGTTGATTCACTTGTACTTCTTCTTGTTCGAAAAATCCTTCGGGTGGATAGATAGAGTGCGGAGATGCAACCTCCTCCGAATGTTCGGAACAAACGGACTTGACTACGATGGCCTCCTCCTCGTCACTATCAAAATTCAGCTCTCGGAATGTTTGGGGTGTTTGAATGGGGTATTCCAAGATATTGGAAGTTGATGCTGCTCCTCCACCTTGAATGCGCTTCAAGCGAGCTTCTAGATCGGCTATAAACTCTGCGGTTATGAGTGGCAAGGAACTTTCATTGGACATTCATAACCCTAAACATTTCAAACAAATAAGTACTGAAATAAAAATTAAAGAAACAAAATTATTATTAACAAGTATAAATTGAGTATAAGTATAAGTATATTTAGACTTGAGCTCGTATTTTGACACGTTACAAGGGTTAGAAATGTTAATCGACAATTTATAAGGCTTATAAATCCTCAATTCCGAATTTTAAGAAGCAAACCGAAAATGGACCAATTAGGTTTATTATCTAGACATAAATAACTCCGTGGTTTCAAAAGACTTATTCGGCCAGGTAGACGTAGTAGGCTGGTAGGACTCGTGATTTGACTGTAGGGACGAAACCCTTGCAGTCATGAGATCCAATTTATGTTCCCAGGTACTTTAACTCAACCTAGACACCGAATAAAATCTTCTTACTCAGCTAAGAGCTACTATGTGTTAGACAATTCGACAAGAGTTAATAAGGACTTGGAAAGACCCTATTAACAATTGTGACCTTAGTCCCACCGATTTTGATTCTTAAAGTCCAAATCTGAAAATAAATAAAACAAATAAATATTAGACAATATAAACAAAGCACTAAATAACAAGAAACTTATTATTAAGTCCCCGGCAACGGCGCCAAAAATTGACGTGCACCGAAAACACCGGGGCAATCGTACAATTTAAAACCCTTTTTGTAGTGTATAGCATATGATAAGTAAGGGGTCGAAAGGCCGGGGACTTATAGGGCGCTCTTGCATTTAGTGATAAAAAGATTAGAACTATAAACAATTATTTACATATATACAAAGATAAACGGGGGTTTAGAGAGTTTGGTTCTAAATTCCTACAAAACAGAAAATAAATATTAAATATGTACAATTGATCAATCCATTCAACACATAGCCAAAGAGAGAAACTCAGATCTCGACCACACATTAATATCATGCTTCAATCTTAGTAAAGTGAAACTTGTCGAAATTATAATCTAGAAACAATCTCAAGACACGAGCCTACGAGGTCTTCGCATCTTATTGTTCTTCTTAAGTGTACTTAGCACAGAACGTCTAGAACTAAGAATTTCATGAGAACGTCTACATGAATCATTAAGATAAAGAACGAGATTGAACACGACCACTGCCGTGAACGTCACCGCATTAAATCATTGTAGTCCACGTTTCCAGCCACTACGACATGGCTTCCATCACTTACGATCCATACTTACCTACGCGGCTTAGCATGAATTTCTGACGGTAGTTAGCATGCATTCTAACTATATAGCTACTAAAACAGAAACGCTTCCTTCCTAAAGCATAAATCGACAAGAACAAAAATACTAAAACATCATAAACAAAACATCAACATGCTTAACTAAGAAAAGAATTTACTAATAACAAAACAATCGCAACAAACATCCAACACCAATGATGAACACCGAATCCATGTCTTTAAAATTGTAAAGAAAACTAAACAAAGATAGAGGCATAGTTTACACTTTGACGATCTCCAAGAAGCTTGAGGATGAGCAAGAGGTGCGCGGCTTCAAGGTTCCTTCTTCTCCAAGGTTGCGACGCAAGGGTGAAGATCACCAAGGCTTTGGCAAGGAGAGAGAACTCGGCAAAGGAGGGGAGAGGGCTGCGGCAAAGGAAGCTATTTCTCTAGGGTTTTTGTGAGAATGAATGATGATTTTTCTGTAGAGAAACAGCCCTTTATATAGAGTCTAGGCCGAACCAAGTTTTGCTCTCCACCCTTGATTTATTTTTGATCCAATGGCTCCAATTAATTGCACATAAAATCTGGAAATTATCTCCATGGAAATCTCTAGAATTCTTGCGCACCACTCCTTCGTATGTAGCTTGAATGATGACCGAATGCATGGTCTAATTACCAAGGAAAAATCGGCAAAGAATCCTTCTCCTTGTAAAGCTGCCGATTTTATTGTTGTAGGGTTTTTCATCCAATAGCAATCCTACAAATAAGCATAATGACATGTTCAATCCAATAGGAATTAGGATAAATAAAATCAGAATATTCCCCTCAATAAATAGAGATTTTGATGAAGCAAAACTCCTTGAATTACCACCCTAAAAATCGGCAAAGATAGTCCATTTGGACTCCAAGAAATCGGCCAAGAAGGCCTAGCCGAATCCATAGGGTTTTGGGGTTTAAATGGATCATGCAATCGGCCCAAATCCACTTAGGTTTGGGTTTATGCGACTTAGAGGTTTCCTGGTCCGAATAGGATTTGACTTTATGACTCAACGTTTCCTAGTTGAAGTAGGATTCTCGAAACAACTAGGTTTTCTATTAAATTCCCTCTTTTAACATCCTTTTTGTAAATAATGCTCACTAAGCCTCTAATAAATAAAACAAGTCAAAAATGATAAAGTTAAGGTAATAACGTAGCCAAATAGGGTAAGAAACACATTATAAACACGGCATTTTATGCCTCTATCACGCATAATTGAAAAAAATACATTAAAAAAAAACAGACGATATTAGTAAAGCATACTAACTTCTTGTCATCTTTAGCCGACAAAATTATATTTTCGTCGGCTATAGTAATCTTTAGCCGACGAAATTAAAATTTCGTCGGTTAAAGAAAGTTTAAAGTCATCGGCTAAAATCACAAACTTTAGCAGACGAAAATAAATTCTTTAGCCGACGAAATTTTAATTTCGTCGGCTAAAGATTACTATAGCCGACGAAAATATAATTTAGCCGACGAAGAAAAATTTCGTCGGCTAAAGTCTACTTTAGCCGACGAAAAATTGATTCGTCGGCCTGGTTTTTTTTTTTTCGTTGGCAAAGGCCTTTCTTCTTGTAGTGATAGCTCGAATTGGGCAGCATCTTTTCACCTCAACTTCCAATATTTACCGATATCAAATCCTCAATTCCTCATTGAAACCTTGCATCCTCCGCCAAAACCTAGATGCCAAAAAACAAGAGCTCCGATCCAAAACCTAAAACCCTAATTTGCATAGTGTTTCCACTTGTAGTTCACCAGATTAGCATCAGAAAACAAAAACCTATAATTTTTCAATAAAAACAAACAAATCCCATAGCACCTGAGGAGTAACAGGTTTTGGGAGAAGTACAGTTGTTGGTTATATCACGGTGAAACATCATCAGGGGGTTCGCATGATCATGGCCAATTTTCTGAGACGGGCAGTACTAGTACATCCAACGATCCAACAACGGCATTCATCAACGACATGTTTCCTTATGAGAGCGGTGTATGCTCTCAAGGACAGTATAAACCTGACCCGGTGCAGCCCTTCCCTAGAGCTGTGAACACTGCTGGTATTGAAAAGTACAACAAACTGCTTGCTTTCCAACAGACCCCTGTGTACTCCGGTTGTCAGAAGACCGTTTTTGAAAGTGTGATGGACGTAATGAAGATTAAAGTTGAGACAAAATCGACCGTGAAGGCTGTTGATGAGTATCTACAGTACACTGCTTCGATGCTGCCCAACGGTCATCGTCTTCCTACCACTCATCGGAAGGTTCGATGTATCCTGAAAGATCTTGGGCTTTCCTACATCAAGATCCATGCATGCAGATATGACTGCGTTCTCATTTGAGGTAAAGATCCAGAAGGGAATGACCTTGGTGGCCTTGACGCATGTCCGGTATGTCACACTGACAGATATAAGCTGATTCCTGCAGGCAACAGGAAACATGTAAAGGTACTTCGGTATTTCCCTTTGACGGATAGGTTGGAGCGGTTGTACATGTCTTCACACACGGCCGAAGCGATGAGATGGCACGCTGATAGGGAATTACATGACGAAGATACCCTTATACACCCTGCTGACGGGGAGGCTTGGAAGCATATAGACAGGGAGTTTCCTCATTTTGTGTCAGAGGTCCGAAATATGAGGCTCGGGCTCTCATCCGACGGGTTCAACCCTTTTGGCAACATGAGTCTTCAATACAGTATATGGCCGGTGATTTTGGTACCGTACAACCTTCCCTCATGGATGTGCATGAAGAAGGAATACAATATGTTGAGTTTGTTGATTCCGGGGCCCGGTTATCCTGGGAAGTGTCTCGATGTGTATTTGAGACCTTTGATTGAAGAGCTTAAATTTTTGTGGGACGTTGGTCATCCCACTTATGACAAGTACACGCACGAGATGTTCCAGATGCATGTCATGGTTGTTGGTACCATCAGTGATTTTCCTGCCCGTGGGATGTTGTCGGGCAACGTTGTTAGGGGATACAAGGCTTGTCCAGAGTGCCTTAGCGATGAGGGGAGCAGCAGTCATTGCAACAAGATATGCAGATTGGGTCACCGTGCTTTCCTTCCATATGATCACGAATGGCGGTTCGATGACAAGGCATTTGATGGGACCGTAGAACACGGTGTGCCTCCCAGAAGATGGACGGGGGAAGAAATTTTAGCAGTGCTTAATGAGTACGATTTTGGGCAGCTCAGCAATCATCCCAACATTGTGGCGGCAATACCTGAAAGACCCGACAGGTACAAATTCTGGACACATAAGAGCATATTCTGGGAACTCCCATACTGGAGTAAGTTGTTGATCAGGCACTACCTAGATGTGATGCACATAGAAAATAATGTGTGCGACAGTGTGGTGGGCACAGTGCTGAACTTAGAGGGGAAGACGAAAGACGGTCCTAAGGCACGCATTGATCTTAAAAAATGCGTACTAAGAAGACATTTGTGGTTGAAAGAAGGGAAGAAAAAAATGCCTCAAGCTCCTTACACCGTGAAGCCTGACCAGAAGAACCTAATTTTCAGGTGGATGAGTTGTGTGAAGTATCCTTCAGGCTGTGCAGGAAATATAGCCCGGTGTGTGAACTTCCGGGACAATAAGATGTACGGGTTGAAGAGTCATGACTGTCATATCCTACTACAACGTCTCTTCCGTGTTTTCATTCGACCGTTCCTTCCCCGTCAGGTGGTGGAGCCGTTAGTAGCGTTGGCAAGATTTTTCCAGAAGTTATGCACACGGGAAGTGTCTCGATGTGACCTCCGGGAAATGCAAGAGGACATCATTTATATCATGTGTAAATTTGAGAGGATATTTCCTCCAAATTTTTTTTACATCATGCCTCACCTGATGATTCATCTTCCCGAGCAATTGTTGCTTACCGGTCCAGTACACTACACTTGGATGTATCCCATGGAAAGATACGTTTTTTACACCTGAATTCCTCAATATATATACATGTTCAATAATCATAACATTTTGCAACTTGATTTACAGGCAACTTGGAGACTACAAAGATTATGTGGCTAATAAATCCGCTCCAGAAGGATGTATAGCTGAAGCATATATTGCGCACGAGTGCGTCACCTACATGAAGTTGTATTTAGGAGCGTTGAAGGAAACTCCGCAAACCATGCCGGTAGATGTACCGAAGTTCAATCTTTCCATAGTCTCTAGTGATGTTGAAGTGTATGGAATTTTGCCAGACTCCTACAAGTTGCAACCACATGAGCTAGTCATTGCCCACTGGTGGGTATTGATTAACTGTCCAGAAGTTGAATACTGGAAAGACATCCATCTACATTGTCCAGACATTCAAGGATGTTGCGTATCAAGAGCCCAACGCAATAGGTATTCCTAACTCCTCTACCGTTCGCCTTAATAATTTTAAAGCGGGTCGTTTGGTGCGAATTCGTGATGAAGAGCTAAGGCTTGTTGATGTTGATCCAAATCAAGAAACAGACGAAGACTCTGGCGATAGGAAAGACATATATTACCAGAAATTAATTCTGACACCGAAGAAGACTCATCGGATGATTCCGATTACGAGCCTTAGTTTTAATTTAGAGGACGAAATCCATTAATTTGTATAATTTTTCAAAAACCTTTTCCTTTATAGTTTACACATGTTGAATTCATATTTCAGTTATTTTATATGAATTTTGGTGATACATGATGAACAGGTTTTTTTTAATGTATGGTTTACTAATATCGTCTGTTTTTTTTAATGTATTTTTTTACTTTAGCCGACGAAATACACTATAATTCGTCGGCTAAGATAGTTTTTGCCGACGAATTACCTAATATTTCGTCGGCTATTCCGGTATTTTTAATTTTTTAATTTTTTAATTACATGTTATAGCTGACGAAAAAAGCCTTAATTCGTCGGCTAAAGTTTTTTTTTTAAAATAAGTTTTAGCCGACGAAAAAAGCCTTAATTTCGTCGGCCATAGATGTTTTTTATTTTATTTTATTACACACTTTAGCCGACGAAATACACAATAATTCGTCGGCTAAGATGGTTTTTGCCGACGAATAACCTAATATTTCGTCGGCTATAGTTATTTTTTAATTTTTTAATTACATACTATAGCCGACGAATACGGTATTCGTCGGCTAAACCCTAAAATTTTTCTATTACCTACTATAGCCCTATGTTCGGTGGTTATTTTGCGTAAAATTTTTATACGACTTGTTGCGTATCATCAGTTTAAAACTATTTTCAGTTGGAGGTCCGGCCAAAATACGTAATTTAGACAGTCGAACGACCTTTTCCGTGCGTTTAGGGGTTTGACTTACGAGATTGACCGTCCGGATCGATCCCTTATTCTTTTCGGATCAAGTTGAATTTTTTTCCATACATGTATTTTATCATGATGGTCAGATCTGACGGCCGGATTTGTGTTTCTCAAGTTTGATCATCACAATCACAACATGCGTACTAATGTTGTATAACTTGTTTACCAAGTGTTATGTAAATGTTCCGTTTCAAAAACAAACTATACGTAGAACCTTCAAACGTAAAAAAGTCGTGAAATAAGACATGACCAAAATGGTGAAATACGTCTACGGTTGAAAAATCACGGTATTCCGGTCATGTCTCGGTGCCGATAGTTTCGGTCAATGTAATTTTCAATTCTTTCTCCCTATGGGTAGCCCTATGTTCGGTGGTTATTTTGCGTAAAATTTTTATACGACTTGTTGCGTGTCATCGATTTAAAACTATTTTCTGTTGGAGATCCGGCCAAAATACGTAATTTAGACGGTCGAACGACCTTTTCCGTGCGTTTAGGGGTTTGACTTACGAGATTGACCGTCCGGATCGGATCGAGCCCTTATTCTTTTCGGATCAAGTTGAATTTTTTCCCATACATGTATTTTATCATGATGGTCAGATCTGACGGCCGGATTTGTGTTTCTCAAGTTTGATCATCACAATCACAACATGCCAAATGTATAAAGGTTTAGCCGACGAATTTCAAAGGTTTAGCCGACGTGTTTCAAAGGTTTAGTCGACGAATTTCAAAGGTTTAGCTGACGAATTTATAAAGTTTAGTCGACGAATTTCAAAGTTTTAGCCGACGAGTTTAGAAGGTTTAGCCGACGAATTGGTGTATAGCCGACGAAATTTTTATCTTTAGCCGACGAACAAATTATTTCGTCGGCTAAAGTCTTCGGGTTTAACTGCGAAACCCTAGGCCTCCTCCCTCATTTCCGCAATTTTTCCCTCCTCCCTCCCGGTCTCCTCCCTCCTCCCTCCCTCTCCCTTCGCCGCCTCCTCCCTCCTCCCTGCCTCCCGGTCTCCTCCCTCCTCCCTCCTTCCTCCCTGCCTCCCTGCCCTCCGCCCTCCTCCCTGCCTCCCGCCCTCCTCCCGCCCTCCTCCCTGCCTCCCGCCCTCCTCCCTGCCTCCCACCCTCCTCCCTGCCTCCCGGTCTCCTCCCTCCTCCCCCGATCTCCCGGTCTCCAAGGTTTAGTTTGTGTTAATTTAATTTTTGTTAATTTAATTTGTGTTAATTTAATTATGTGTTAATTTAATTATGTTAGTTTATGTGTTTATTTTTGAATATATGTGTTAATTTATTTTTAATTTCGAATTTAGTTTTATGATATGTTAGTTAATTTATGATGATGTTGATATATATAATATTGTTATGTAATTATTAATTAAGTATATCTATATATATATATTGGTATGAAGTTATTTTTGATTTCGAATTTACTTTTATGCTATGTTAATTAAGTATATCTATATATATTGTTATGTAATTATTAATTATGTATATCTATTTATTGAATAAGTATAATTTTAAACATGTATAATTTTTTATAAAATAAAGACAAAATAATCTAAAGCCTTAGATTAATATTTTAAATAGGATGAGCGGCTTTTTTCGATCGAAGAATAGTTTGAAGGGCCAAAGGTCCGAATCGTCTGAGGGAACCTCTAGCAACCCTCAAACGACGTTTCAGGGCCAGATAACAGCCAGGCGTGCGAGTCTTCTGGAGACGGCGCCGGAGGTGCCCCTTTCATCGAGGCAAGCAGCCGTCCCTCGTTCCTCGAGGCCCTTGTGGCCTTAGACCCAGACGGAGGTGTCTGCACCTCGTATGCCCGAGATACACCGGGCGCCCACTCCGGGTCCTACTTCTTCAGATAGTGGGTCATCTGGGGTACAGATGCCGCCGCCTCATCTGTTCCTTCCGCGGATGATACCGGCGTTACCTATAGTCGATGGCTCAGGGACGCCGATTTATCCACTGCCCCCGCCAGTGGCTCCATCAGCGGCGTACCGGTTCGTGCCTTTTGATACGCCTCTTATTTCTGCGAGGGTATCATCATCGGCGACAGAGCCGGAATCCGTCGCGAGCTCCTCAGGTAATCAGTGATGCATGATTACTTTTAAAGGCTCATATATATTTTAATAATCAATTTGGCCGAATCATGTGATAGGCACAAAGAAGAAGAGAGACCCCGTCACAGGGAAGGCCCTCGAGAAGATGGTGGGTACCGTGGGGAGGATCGTCATCGATACTGACGGGGATGGCCACGTAGTATCGGGCGGGAAGTCGAGGACGTACTCCGGCCACGTGGGAGCTCTCATTAGGGATAGAGTCCCTATGTTGTGGTCCGACTGGGGCGAGGTCCCGTAGGAGGTTAAGGACATGGTCCACAACGCGATGTCGGTGAGTTTATAAAATAATATTATGTATTAAATTGTTGATTTCTCGAAAAGCTAAACTAATAAACCGTTAAATGCAGGTGTGGTTTGAGGTTCCCGAGCACCTGAGGGACAGCTGGGCCGACGTTGTGCATGGGGGAAGGTACTTTGGGAAGTTAATGAAAAACAAAATTGTATGTGATATTAATAATATTTCTAATATTTTTGTTGTATCTGTAGGTACAAGGAGTGGAAGAACGAGCTGCGGACCTATTGGACTACGCACGGGAACACACTTTTTGGTACCCCTGCTGAGTTCCAGTACAGGGAGTACGAGTGGCGTTGGCTTCTGACATCAGAATTCAACAACCCTCGTAAACAGGTATTTAAATAAATTAGTTAGTTAATTTAAAAATAAGTACGTGCGTTTTAAAATATTTTACTAATAGTTTACTTTTTTCTTTAAACGCGGTTTCCCGGGTGAACGCTCAGAACCGGCAACGCAACACAAGGAACCATCATGCCGGTTCTAGACCGTTCGCTGTCTTCATGGACGAGGCGGCCAGGGAACATCCAGAAGTCAACTCGTACGTCTATACGTACGAGAAGGCATATCCTGACTCCTAGGAGGATATTGTAAGTCACCTTACGTTTTTAAATTTTTAAATTTATGTAAAAATTTTAATTAATAATTTTTTTCCTATCCATATAGGCGAGGGTGAGGGAGGCTAGTGACGAGGTCATGAGTACCGTAGTGAGGGAGACATGGCCGGACACGCAGGAGGAAGAGATGTCTGAAGCCATGTCCCGGATCGACACTTCGGATCCGACGATTGGGGCGAGGATCATGGGCACAGCCTTCCCACCGAGAGCAAACAACTTCTACTGCCGAGGTCTAGGAAAGAGAGGCAAGGGGGTCCTGAAGACCACTCCAGGATTTCAACGAAAGGCAGCCTCGACCAGCAGCAGGACCACGTCCACGATCAACAGGACGACTTAGTTAGAATCGGAAGTTCAGAGACTACGAGAACAGCAAGCTGCTCAGGCTGCCTCGCAGGCAGCCTATATTGCCTCGCAAGCAGCCTTTAATGCCGCGCAGGCAGCCTATGTTGCCGAGATACATGCCATCCAGCAGGCCCAGCAGCAGCAGATGTTCCAGTACATGCAGGACTTTGCAGCTGCCCAGATTCAGGGACTTCCGCCTCCGCCCATGCCTCCGCCCATGACGCTACCCCAGCCGCCGCAACCTCCGCAGCAACCCCCAGAAGAGGACTTTAATTTAGACGATATAGAATTTATGTAGTTGATATATACTTTTATGTGTTTGATACTTTTATGTAATCGATACTTTTATGTAGTTGATATATACTTTTATGTGTTTGTTACTGGTTATATGGAATTATTTTGGTGTATTTTACAGCTTGCTTGGAATGGTAATTTAGAAATTTCGGGGTTTTTTTTTTTACTGGAATGGACTTATAGCTGACGAAAAAAGCCTTAATTCGTCGGCTAAAGTTTTTTTTTTTAAAATAAGTTTTAGCCGACGAAATATGGTTTAATTCGTCGGCTAAATCCCAATAAAACCGACGAAATATAGTGTTTTATATTTTTTTATTACAACCTTTAGCCGATGAATATTTTAAATTATTCGTCGGCTAAAGTTTGGAAGATAACCGACGACACAAATTGTCGTCGGCTATAGTCCAGACTATAGCAGACGACATTATTTCGTCGGCTAAAGTATGGACTATAGTCGACGAAATAATGTCGTCGGCTAAAGTTTGGACTATAGCAGACGACATTATTTCGTCGGCTATAGTCATACTTTAGCCGACGAAATTTTTTATGTCGTCGGCTAAAGTCATCACATACGACCCTTTCCCGACGACACTATAGCCGACGAAGGTTCGTCGGCTAAGGGCTTCGCCGACGAATTTTTTTAACAGGCCGACGAAAATTTTTCGTCGGCTAAAGTACTTATCCTGGTAGTGACCGCTTGTAAATTTACAAGCCAGAACGACGATGAGGACAACATCGCCTACCTCAAACTCACAGGAGAGAGACGAAAGCTTGATTACGGCTGATGAAATTGAACATTAATTAGTGATTAAATTGAAACGACAAGGCCTAACATGTCGACCAAAACCGAAGGTAAACTGAAATTACTATTTTGATATATATATATATATATATATGCACCCAGTTTGCTGTAAGATTCACCTTTAGCTTCTTTGCATATAATATTCAAAACATCATACATCACATACATAAACAAAGAGCAAGCAGCTGGTAACTAGGTTGTACACTGCAGGTTTATACCCAAAAAAGAAAAAAGGAAACAAAAAAAATTACAAGCAATTCCAGCATTAACAACCATATCGATCGTTTATGAGTCAACGGTGTATGCCATTGTCATGCAGGTGACCAACTCCAGGACTCGGGCCAGAGTTGTCTTTGATTCCATGTTGTACTTGCAGAATCCGAGCGGTCCTTGCTCTGTGTCCTCCACCACCTTTGCTTGGCCCTGAACTCTTCACCATCCCAAATGCCAAACCATCCATCCCTCTGTAACTGCGTAATGGCCTTGCTTCGACGCGAAGAAGGCTAAAACTCAAAACGAGAAGAAGAAGAAGAGCACCAAATCTTTGTTGGTTTGCTGCCATTTTATGCATGTACGTGGTGTATATATCTACTGCAATTCAAAAGCAGTGAACGTCAAGTACGTAGTCTTGTTGCTCTTGGCTACACTTTCTAGTAACCGAGAGCTACCGAGAGATCCTATTTATAGAAATTCCAAAGTTCATATCTTGTTATCACGTATACTGTGTACTGCTTTAAAAATTACAACAGGGATTGTTTCTTATTCCTTCTTTAATAACAAATGCATTTCTCAAACAGAAGAAGACACGGGAACAGTAAATTTAGGAGGAAATGCATATCACGGAAATTAAAAATAATTAGGTATCAGAATACAATCTTCTTGTTGCTTTCATTTCTATCTTACTTCAAGTTGAAATGCGTATGCATGTTAAAGTAGGCTTCCAGTGATGAAAAGCTCAATCAAATTTTTTTTTTATTTGATAAATTTTTTGCAGGTAATTTGGATTGTAAGCAGGTAGTATATGTGGTTTTCCTTTTTCTAATTTTCTAAAACTACTTATAGTGAAATATCTAGCAGACAAGTTATTATTAATATCTACAATGAGAAAATATATAGTTGTTATTACTAGGCTAGGTTAAAGAAAAAGAGCATCGGGAAGTTATTGGTTGCCCTAATTTCATTGCCCTAAATTAGCTCTTGGGATTATCAAGTGTACGTTGTTGACCTCCTCTACAGTTATAGCACATGAATAAAATCAGCAATTGCGGTTTGCTCGACCCACAATGCTCTTGTTTCACGTTCTTGACTAGGGGTGGCACTTCCGAACCGAATAACCGAAAACCGAGCCGAAATAACCGGGCCGAAACCGAAAAAAACCGAACCGAAAGAAAAACCGAACCGAAAAAAAAAAAACCGAAAACCGAAAAAAATTCGGTTCGGTTTCGGTTTAGGGTCCGGACCGAACCGAACCGGCCGAACCGAACCGAATTGAGAAGGTTCATGCGGACGTCCTCTTTTTGAACCACTTCTTGATCGAATTTCATCAAACTTCCTTCTAGACATATGTAGATCATGTTGTGTAGATCATCTCTGCAAAATTTCAGCCAATTTGGTGATCGTTAAGGCCCTCAAATCAATGAAACACAGTAACGGTTCCGCAATGAACAGCTGAGATTGTTTCATTGATTTGAGGGCCTTAACGATCACCAAATTGGCTGAAATTTTGCAGAGATGATCTACACAACATGCTCTACATATGTCTAGAAGGAAATTTGATGAAATTCGATCAAGAAGTGGTTCAAAAGTGGAAATCCGTTCTACTGTTCAAAAACCGAAAAAAACCGAACCGAACCGAACCGAACCGAAATTTTTTTTCGGTTTTCAGTTTTCGGTTTTGGCCCCTAACCGAACCGAATGGGCCGAATGCCACCCCTATTCTTGACTCCCAACAGGTGACACTTTCTTCTCCCTCACGACTAATTAAGCACAAAACTATGTATATATTCTCTATTCCCACATGTGATTTGGAATTGGATTCTACGCCATATATATATATAGATCTTAGTTACAGCTAGGGCAACATAATGATAAAGAGCCTCATACTTCTACAAGTAAAAGATCATTGTGAGTAGCGGCAACAAGAAACCGACCATATATGACTCGCTAAACGTGCACTTGTCTAGCTATTTAACAATTGTATCACGTAATTTCACAAAAGAAACATAAATTCAAGCCGCGGAAGCTCTTCCTTTTGATTTGCTCCAAAGTGGTTGTCTAAGAGGTTTTTTTTTTTTGCTCTTCTTTTCCTTCTCAAGAAAAAAATCTAAGTGATGAATCGATCACTTACGATTGTGCGCAAGACTTCTTACTAATCAACTTACTTACAGAAATAGTTACATATAAGAGCATTTTTAACAATACTAGCCATTTTTTAGTTAAATTTTAATCAAAATAAAAGTTTGTTAAAGTTGTTTTATGAATGTACTATTCATTATCTTACATCTCCCAATATGTACGTTGACAGGCCTGGACCTGAGGCGGTTGCCTGAGGTGAGTTGCAAGAGGCAACAACCTCAGGCCCTCTATTTTGGGGGACACAATTTTATGTATTTTTGTTCTACTATTACTGTATTAGTGTTGTGAACTTGATATTCAAGTCCTTACATTATGACCAGATTTACAAAGCAATTAATTAATTTATATATATGTTACATTTCTAGTGTTTTGCCTTGCAACAGGCCCTCAGAGCATCTTTAGTAATACTAGCCATTTTTAAGTTAAATTTTAGACAAATTAGCTAAAATGTCATTTTGGCTAATAACCACTTTAAAAATATGGCTGCATCAATGCTCTCTATTTTAGCTAGCATTACATCAACATTATTCTACAAAGAGAAATTAAATAGTTTAAATATATTTATATATCACATAAAATATCTTACAATGAATATATTAAATTATAGCTAGTCTCATCTGAGTCATCTCGCTCTCTATAGCTAGCGAGATAATTAAAAGTCATAATAGCTAAACTTTGGTTAGTCTGCTGGAGCTCTGAAAATATCAAAAAAAAAAAAAACTAAGCACGCTCTCTAAAATAGCTAAAAGCTAAATTAGAATCTGTTAAAGTATCTAGAGCCCTAAAAACTCCCATAATTGATCTACAAAATGAGAGAAAAATTTGTGGCAAAATATATTTGTAGTGACTTTCCACTATGTTTCTTACTTCTTATGATCGTCCTTATAAATTTTATTTCTTGTTTTTTTGTTTTCTAATTAGAGGTTAGCTAGGATAATAGAAGTGTTACCAGTAAAGGTCATAACGTACCACCAGATACCACCAAATCCTCATATGCATGTATATAGACCTATCGACAACAGAGATGGTTTTTATTTTTCAGTAATTTTTTAAAAGAATTTCCTTTGTTGCAAAAAATTCTCCATACTGTGATCATTTGTTCTTTTGAAATTCGCTTAAAACTTTTTTATAATCGTCATCAAATTTGTCTTCTCGTATAAACATGAGAGGCCACCATTTTTAAAACTCGTCTCAGGTCTCTAAATGTTAGGTCCGGTCTTGTACGTTGAATATTTGATATATGGTCTGTTTTTCTTTTTAAATTTCTTTTCATCTAGTCTATTATTTTAATTCATTGACATTTGAATAGTTGCGTAAAAAGTTAGAACTTTTGATGTGCTACGAGGAAATAATTATGATTCTTCCGCAAACGTGCTTGTTTCAATAGTGTGTTAATTTGACTCCAAAGTTAGCACATTACTGTATATGAGGACGAAAACCACCGTATTACATATATATACAAGTAAGTATATGGCCAGTTTCAAAATCTAAATCATAATATGTACTTGGTCGCTTTCAAATTCCTAGCACCTCGCAAAGTTCTCATTCCAGTACCATAGAAATATCCACATATATACTATAAGAACTAATGGACTCTTACCTGATTTGAATATGACTTATAAATAAGTACCATTGTATTTGTATATGCTCTCTGCCTCCAATTACGGATACAAAGACAGTATCAGTTGCACGTACTCCCATCATAAATTGATCAACTTATTAGGATTCTCTCTGCCTTTTTTTTTTAAATTAACTGTTTTTTTTCTATGTCTTTTGTCTTGTTCTTTTTCTTTTGATGATCATATATATATGGGCATCGGAAATGAAAGTGTTTGATTTTTTGTCTCTTAATATATATTTTTGAATGAAGAGAAGCTTATCAAGGATTGATAAGCTTGATATTTTTGAAGGACATGCATGCATGTTCTTGATATTTCTTTTAGGCAACCGACCAATTGGTAGAGTATCATAACAGATAAACAGAACTTGTATCCCCAAAAAGATATCATAGAGTAAGAAGGTATAGTTTAGAATATGGATCCCCAATATGGAAACATGTAAGTTAGGTTGGGAATCTAATAGAATCGAAAAGGACATAAACCCATATATATAGACTTGGTCATTTCCAACGCATCATGCTAAAGTTCATGTATTCTGCACATCTAGTGGTGACTGATGAGTTGCTTCTAATTCTCCATCTCTGTCTTTCGGACTCTTGTTGATGCCGAATTGACTCTTGAAAAAGGCAAGTCCCGGGTGAAATGTATAGGTAGAAATTAGTCATTACCTGGATGGGGTTTGTGCATTTCTACCCATTTCGCATCCGATTGAGATAGTTGGACGTTAAGATTAATACATATTTTGTTCTAAAAACTCAAGTTTATATGAATCATATCGATCTACACCAACATTATCTATTCTTTAAGAAGAACATTCAGAAACAAAGATATATCTAGACTCGTGGAGACTCTTCGATCCATATGGGTTAAAATGGCCTAGCCTTGTTTATATTTAAGAGTTTATTGAAATTGAATCTCAAGCACTGGCATTTTTGGTGCTGATTAGGGCTTCAATAGTCTATCTCAATCTTACACTTACTTACACACATGACTACTGTCAATATTGCACCACTATGTTTTGGTTTCTTACACTTCATGCACACACAATCTCACGCTACATGAATCAAGCTAGTCAAGCAGATCCATCACTCATCAGTTCGGATGTGGGTGGGTCATGGGTGGCACTTTCACGTCCTCGTTCCGTCTCAAGGGTTACAAAAAGTCTCATATTTTCCCAACCTAAAACCATTTTCTGGTTTCCTTAACATGCATGCAAGCATGATATGGGCTTATATATATATATAGCTATAAATCTTTGATTTTTCTTAGGAATTACGTTAAAAAGACTCGTAACTTAACAGAATAATGCAAGGATCTTCAAATGCAGCAGGAAACACAGACCTAGTTGACTCCACTTTAAGTTGGGTCTCTTTTCTAGCTATACCAAACTTCCACTTTAAGAAGCCGCCCAGCTCCCTGGTTTCTGGCATTTGGGATGAACCAAATATATTGATGTCTCTGTCATGATCTCAACACCGTTTCAATTTTACCAAAACATATAATCCTGAATTTGTGATATATTTACCGATCACATTAGTTACATCTACAAACGAGTGTGCGTACGTAGGTAAATTTTCCCCAAATAGAATGTAGCTAGCAACCCTGGGCTGACGTTTATTCGTTGATTATTGAACGGTTTGATCCATCATCGTCTTAGAATTTTCAGCACCCGAAAGCACTATATATAGATCCCAAACCTTACTTCTTTACATTATAGGCAGCTTGATTCGAAAGAGAAACTTGTACAATCAAATCATCGAGGGACCATGGCCAGAGGAGTGCTCAAGTCACTTGCCATTTTTGCCATTCTTCTTGCTGCTTTCCTCCTGAGCGCTCAGTTTTCTACAGTAGAAGCTCGACCGGTGACTACTTCAAGATCATCATCACGCAATGGTGTCGTTGCTAGAGAGAGTACTGAAGACAACGCGATGAAGAGTAGCAGTACTTCAGGAGGAAGTCGGCTGAGTGCTGGAGGACACAGATTAGTGAACTTTCAGAGATTAGCAACTGTAAGGAACTCTGGCCCTGGCCCTGGTGAAGGGCATCACTAAGAAAGTTTTATCAAGGACAGCATCTACTTGGGCAAGTCTGATCGATCTGTGTGCGCCGGATCATACTTACTGGGAGCTTATGTACCTTCGGTGTAACTACGAGTTCAGCTGCATTGATTTAAGAACTTTTACCTAAAAACAAGTATATCTACTAGTTGATCAGCATTTTTATCATAGATGTACGTATTGCTATGATGATGTATTGATTATGTTCCTTGTAAACTTTCTATTTTCTTGGCTACTCAAAGAAACCTAATGTGGTGATCATAATCATCCACTCAACATATAGTACACGTAGCATTTTCTTGAACCTTGATCAAGTTCAATTCACTTTTTTGTCTCTGGGTTTGATTTAATCTTTTATACACAAATGGATAAATGATTACAAAAATAAGCGATTTTCCACCTTTGGTTAGGAGAGGAATCAGAGGACCATTTGGATCCTTAATTTATCTTAACACCCATATGCCACAAGTCCCGTAATGAATGAATAAAAGAAAATTGTAATTTTTTGAAAATTGTTATGTGCTTTCAGTAAACTTCAATATAATGGATACCAGAGAACTACTATTCTAGGCACATAGACGGGTCAAATGTAAAGATCATAGCAAAACACAATATATACTTCTCAAGTTATGCACTTGTGCACTTCTAGCTCGTATCTTTATTACATGCATAATGAACCGTCCTTATCGTTTTGATATTGGCAGCATGCCAGCATCCCTCATGGAGTCTTGACTCCAAGGCAGAAGATATGAATATATTGGTGTTGATACCAAAAAAAAAAAAAAGGATTACAAAAAAATAATAATATTTTTCTTGTGCTACATGCATAATGCTTTTGAGTTCAATTGTAACTCTTGCAAAAATGTGTCTGGATAGAAACACAATACGGACATTAAAGTCCAATTGCAACTCAATCTTTCTAACCAAGCACTCTATATAAAGACGCCAAAGCCTTCAAAATAGGGGGCGAAGAGAAAGGCAGGAAAAGAAGAAAAAGGGGCGGGGAGAAAAGTAGGAGAAGGAGAGAGGGACAGAAGCGCGGAGCGAAACATAGGAACAAGAAGAGAACAGGCGGAGAAAGAAAAGAAGTGGAGAAAAAAGCAGAAGAAGAGCAGCGAGCCAACAAGAAGGTGGAGCCCTCATTCTAACTCTCTATTTTCTTTTGCAGTGTCTTTATCTTTCTGTCTCACTCCGCCGGAAGCCCCGCAAGCTCGCGAGCCATCTCCCCCTAAGGCGAGACAACCTCGTGAGGTCGTCACCAAAAGAAGACTATGGCCACTCGGCCCCTCCTCTTGTTACAACAAATATTATGGCCTTGCACCTCGCATAACAAGCCACACGAGAGAAGGAAAACAAGCATTCCAAGTAACGTGACTTTGAAGAACATGAACTTACCCTTGACGAATTGGAGAATCCTTGAGCAGATCGAAGTAAGCTTAAGTATTCAATACATTCTCTCGATCAAAGCAATGGGGGTGACATATCTCCACTTATAGAGGAGCAGTTTTCTCAAGTCCAACTCCCAGGTGCATTCGATTTTCATTTGCAAACGAGTTTCTATCCTAAAGATGATAATCCTCGAGGTGGTGGCAAGCTGATTCGAACTGGGAAAGACGTCTCTGAGGAGTTATGTGGTTCATACGATCTCATCAATCTCATCAAGGCTACAAGTTCTTTTGGCCAAGACAACGAATACCTGCTGAATATTATCATGCGAGCTGGATAGCAGTTCGCATGCAAAGACAGCCTCACATAGAAGCATAAGCCCTAAGGCGAAGCAAAATGATCTCGCGTGGAAGCAAAAGCCCTAAGGTGAGGCAAGATGACCTCGCGTAGAAGCAGAAGCCCTAAGGAGAAGCTGTTGAAGTCCTAAGGCATAGGCGAGCCAAGATTACTTCACGTCAAAGCAAAAAGCCCTAAGGCGAGGTGACTTTACAAAGAAAAGAAAGTTCAGGCGAGGCGAGATGATGTCACGTAAAAGTGGAAGTCCAAGCAAGGCGAGATGGCTTCACAAAATTGGAAGTCTAGGCGAGGCGGGATGGCTTCGCAAAGTTGTCCACATGCACGCGGAGTCCGCTTGCACACAAGGTCCACATGCACGCGGAGTCCACTCACACGTGAGGGATACATGCACGCGGAGTCCGCTTGCACGCGGATACTGAATTTACAGGAATCACCTACGCCCCAACCAAGGACTGTGGCTAAGACAATTCAAGCATCTTGATCACACTGATACATCACTCATTTCGGGTGCCCAAGTCAAATCAACAGACACTCTACCAAATTGGGTGTCCACAAGAAATACAATTGACGGATTCAAAATATATCTGTCAAACCCAAAATTGGCACCAAGCCGTAAAACCCAAATTTAAGAACTACGGTCGGTTTGATCCTACAAAGGGGTACGTAGGCAGTCTAGCGACTCACTAGATGCAACCATCAATTCCAAACAGAATATCTGACATCACCAGTCAAATTTATCAAGTCCAAATGACTCTGGTCAAATTCCTTAAACACCAGAAAAATCAAATCCATAACCAAACTTTTCGAACTACATTGGTTTGATCCCTTTACAAGGGTATATAGGCAGTCTGGATTTAAATCTAGATGCAACCACCAATCTAAATAAATTCTCGGATCGCCTTAAGCCAGAATCTCGCTCCAAAGCTCAAATGCCTGCAGACACAAGTCCAAACACATTTCCAAACACTACTCTCACTCTAAAGTCAAAGCCCTCCAACGAGTCATTCATTTGTTAGAACCCTTGAACTACGAGTGACTTGATCCCCTCCAGGGTACGTAGGCAACTCATTCCCAAATATGGGTGCAGTCGCAAAAACAAACAAACCTACAATAGTCTCTTAATAAACGGAATCAAAGGGTGTTCCCTTCTAACAAGGGAGTGTAATTAAAAGAAACGTTGTGTCTTGAATGGGTCGAACAAGACATAATTAAAACTTTATCTTAATTAATAAAATAGAGTGAAATTGTGTTGGATATATGTGAGTTTATAATTTTTGCTCAACAATTGGTAAACGACAATAAACAATTGCATATATGAAATCTAAAAGTTAAGCTTTCATATGAGAGAAAGAGATGACGATAAGGTACATATGAAGTTTTGTGTTTTCTTTTTCCATAAAAATACTAGGGTACATCAAATGTAAACCAGCTTCTTAATTTTACTATTTTAGTACCAGATTAGTTTTTGATGATCATAAACTAACTAGACATCAAGCCAAACTAGTATACGTATGAATGAATTAAGTTGAACTATATCTGCCAAGCTATTAATACATTAACACATATTAAACTTTGATTTTGCCCTTTGGGTCAGAGTTTGGAGGAGTTTTAGGCCCAACTTCCTTGAATTTGAGCCTAGACCCACACCCAAGGACCCGAGCTCGAGCCCAGACACAAACCGGACTGGAAATTTGGCTGATCTTTGCCACAACCATGGATTTTGGCGGCTTCCAAGGGATCATCATCTTCCTTAATTCAGTTTTTCGCCCTTCACTAGCAGGGATGCAAAGTTTCGTGCCAAAACTCTGCTTCACCACCAATGGTCTTGATCTCGTTGACATCATCATCAAATTCAACCTGGCGAGAGCTCGATCGTTAAGTTCCTTCTCTAATAGAAACCAAATCTTTGGTTGTCGCTTTCAACAAATACGGTGGCCAGAAAGCCTCTATCTTACAGCCCTCTTCAAATTTGGTGGCCAGAAAGCCACCTTGGACAGATCCGATGGCCAGAAAACTTTTGCCCAACGTCATACAGAGGCTGAGGAAAACCGGCTTGGTATAGGCGACAAGCGCCCTGAAATTGGTGACAAGCACCCTGGAATCGGCGATGAGTGCCCTGGTATCGGCGATGAGTGCCCTGGTATCGGCGTTGAACGCCATGGTTGGATACCCAGGCCATGATGGCTAGGGTTTGGGGGAAAATGGAGAGGTTGGGGAGAGTGAATCGCATGGAGGCTGCTAGGGCTGGGCACGGGCCAAAATCGGTCACTATTTTGGTGGGACCAAACCGGTTGAACTAACACTGGGCCGGGTCTTCACCTTAAAATTTTTGGGACCGGCCAAAAACCGGCTGGTCCCTCAATCCTTGGGCCTTTGGTGCTTTACGTCTTTGATTCTCTGTGATGTAGGTACTCTCAACTCAGAAGAAGTGAAGACATGCATATATTTCTTTGATTATCAGTGAGTGTTGGAGAACTGGTAAATACCGAATGATAAAATCAATTGCTACTTAATCAATTTCCAAATTCCAAACGAGTAATTAGTTTATCACTCAACTATTCAAGATTTCCAGTAACGAAAAACAAAACATAATTGAGATTCTCACTGATACCACTCTTCAATCTTACGACTCTTTAATCAAATTCGGGTGGGATTGAAGTTCGCCACTAGCGCCGCGCGCGGATTCGTCCAGGTCGGCATCAATGCAATCGTGAAGGTGAAAAAGATGAGCCATGGGCTCGCGTCCGGAGACAAAACAGAGGGAAGCTTTGGTTTGTGATCCGATCTTTGCTTCAGATTTGGAATCTGTGGTCATTCGAATGTGATGGTTGAATTTCTGGCAAAACACATAAACTCGGTGGCGACGGGCTGGTCGCCGATCTCTCCTAATCGATTTGGTGTAAAGACATCGTTGTTGTTGGTGGTGCTGCGGTTGTGGTTGCTACTGCGGCGATGGAGGGCGGGGAAGATGGATGAGGAGATGAAGGAAAAAATAAATAGTGATAAAGTGATAATTAAAGAGTTGGTAGGCGTGTAGGATATGAAGAATGAAGAATGAAGAATGAAGAATGACAAGGTTATGAATGATGACCTTATATATAACGGGCTCGATGGCGACCAATAGGCTTGAATTACTAGCTTATACAAGGCTTAATGACAACACAAATTAATACCTCGAGCTTTCGAGCCGAACAAATAATTAGAAGTTAGGGACCGGGCTGGACCGGCATAGTAGTAGGACCGGCCCGGACAGAACATTTCATATAAAGAACCTGATAAAAAGCCTGGCTCGGCCCGACTGGTTCGGGTAAGTTTGTCGATTTTTTTTTCCTGGGACGGGCTTTACGCCCAGCCCTAGGGGCTGCATCTCGCAAAATGTTTTTCAATTTTCATCATTAATAATTTTCCATTACTAGTATGTTATTTATCTCTTAAAAGAACAATTTTGATAATTTACGAACCTTAAAAAGCCCGACCATGATGGTTTGCTTGATTCCTTTGTTTTCTTGAACATAATCAGTCCTGCATGTTAAAATTATACCTGAGAATGATAGATTGCATAGCTAGGATATACGACTTTTACTCGAGATGGAGAGTATCATACACGTAAGGAAAACCATGGAGAATGACTTAGATATGAGAATTGTCATCTAAAGAAACGAAAGAGTCTGCTAATTGTCATCCAAAGAAACAATGATGATGGAACGTAATGAGTCTGCTAATTGCATCAAATCCTAAACATAATTGTTAGTGGTTGATTCTGACACCCTAGGTTCCATCATCATTGTTTGTCAACTTATTTTCTTGTTTCTTTGTTTCTTTTGTTATCTAAAAACCTAAAAAGCCACCGTTCTTACCTCGATTGTCTTCGTGTTCTTAATTAGATTAGTCGAGTTATGATTTAAATTGGTTATCAATCTCTAGTTGGAACGACTCATATTTGCATAAGCTATATTACAACCGATTCGTGCACTTATGAGTTTTAATTAAAATCTCACAACAAGTTTTTTGTGCCGTTGTAGCTTATGCATGTACGAGGTCGTTCCAACTAAAGATTGATAACCAATTTAAAATCTAACTCAATTAATATAAACTAAGAAGATATGGTTTTTAGATTTTTCAAATAAAGAAGCAAACATACAAACACGAAAATAAGTTGATAAACAAAGATGGTAGAACCTAGGGTATCATAATTAATCACGACTAACAGTCTTGTTTATAATATGATGCAACTAATGGATTCTTTTGTTTCTTTTGATGACAATTCCCCAATCTAAGTATTTCTCATGCACTCCAGACCATGATCTTTCTTAAGTGTATGATTCTCTCCAGGTACGGCAGAGGTTGTATATCATAGTATGTAGTCTATATAGTTACAACATAAATTTAACATGTATGACTCATTACGTTCTAGAAAATAAGAGAATCATGCAAACCATTACGTCAGTTATGACTATAATGTAATTCATAGCTCTTAATCACAAGAAGCTAGATTGAATTATATTGCAGGCACACCTCAAATTCATCTTCTAATTACTATATGCAAAGCCCTAAGGTGATCAATCAAAGAACTTAAACATATAGCATCAATTAAAACAGTGACTAAAAATTCATCATAAAGAAACTATAAATTCATTAATCAATCATCAAAAAACATAAACAATCATGCTAGGGCATCATCCTAACCCTATAAAAGATTTAGTAAAACATGACTAAGTAAAACATGAAAAATATGGAAGGGGAAAGGAAGGGTGGATAGATAGATGGATTGTCTCTGCTCCTTTAGGCCTCTTCAATGTGCTTTCGAGACCTCCTCTTCATGTGTAAATTTGTGCTCCTTTATATAGTTCTTGCTTAGCTTTGGCTTCTTATTTCCTTGTAAGACTTGAATTCAAACTCCTTTCTTGATATGGAATGGGAAAACCTTGAAATATCTCTTGTAGAACTAGGAATACATTTACTCTTTGAATCCTTATCTGCATCGTTGTCCTTGAAGCATTAGGGTTGATGATCTTATGTCATGGAACTTGTAACCCCCCGTACCCAATTTTACCTATTTACGGGGTATTCTTTGAGTTACTGGAGAATTTAACCATGCTCAGTAACCTAGTAAGTTAACATTTGAGTTATTTTCGAAAGGAGGCGACCCTAGTGGTTGGTGGGAGCCCAGATGCGCCTTGGAAGAGGTTTGGAGGAAGTTGTTACTTTTTCAGAAGGAGGTAGTGGTTTTGGGTGTTTGGTTGAGTGTTCTCCAATCACGACTGCGGTTTTGGGCTGACAGTGAACACGGTTTCACAAAGGTTATAGCAAGGTGAGTGTTAAGTCTTGAACTTTGGTGTTGTTGTTGCTGTTGTTGTGTGGTTTCTGTTGGTTGGTGTTTGAATCGTTTATTTTCTGCATGATTGTCGATAACTTGGAGATTGGAAGATGCGGGGAGGTTATGGCCATTTTTCAGTGAGTGGCCAGAATCCGGCAAGTTGCCAGAATCCGACAAAGGTAGTAATTCCGGCAGAAGCAGATGAGGTAGTTATTGACGTTTTTCCTTTCTAATTTATATCGTTCCAGAAATAGGAAAGCTTGTCGGTTTGTAATCAGAAATCTTTCTAAGTAAGGAATGTTTCTATTTTAGGAAATTTTCCCATTTTAAGAAACTTCCCATTTATGGAAACCCTTTTGGGTGCCCTTAGTAAATTTTGGAAGTAAATTGGTTAATGTGTTAAAGGCATGGAAATTGATTATGACTTCGATTCCAGGTTAATGTTTTGTTTAGGGCCAACGCTTGAGGAGTATTCCGAGCACTTAGAAGCTTAAACCTAATACTGGGAGTAGACGTTTGTTTTAAATTAAATGCATGTGATGGTTTCATATTTAATTATTGAGTTTAACTTATTGAATGTTAATTTGTGGAATAATTTCCTTTTATGAATTATTTATGCGAAGTAATTTCGGAAGTGAATATTCTTAATTTATTTGTTAACTTCGATATTTGAAAAGTTACTGAAAGTGAGATTTTCGGTGGTGTCCTATACTTATTTCCTTCTTCTATATTTGGCAATTTTCATTATTTTGGAGAGTTACAGAAAATAAGATTTTCGGTTGATATGTATATGGATATTTATGAGGATAGTATGTATATAAATATTAGCTAGCCATACGTGTTTTTCCGCCATAACGAGGTGAAATTTCATTATAGTGTGACGTGAGCGTGAGAAGTAAACGTCGTAGCCCTATATGAAAGTAGTAATTCATATTGGGGATATGCACATATATACACCCGTGACCCATCTTTTCCGCTATAATGATGTAGCATTTGAAATTCCATTATGGTTTGACTTGAGCGTGAGACCGTGTTGTAGCCTTGTACAAATTTATATTCATTACAGGAAATAACGTCTTAGCCGAAGGAATCAAAAAAAAATTGTCGCCTAAGTTTATCTTCATCGACGGAAACACAACGATCGTATAAGACTAAGACACCACATATGTCGACTAAGATGTTACTACTCGACGAAACAGAATTCGTTGTCTAAGTTTCGTCGGCTTAGTAAAGCATAGGCGATGAAACCTTTCCGTCTGTACATTTTCGTCGGCTTATAAACTCTTAGGCGACGGAAGTTTACTTTTGACACACTCCGTCGACTACGATCTTCCTAGGCGGCGGAACAATTCCGTTGTCAAAGCTGATCTTTGCGACGAAACATTTTCCGTCGGCGTAGTTAGTCCTGGGCGACGAATCATATTTCGTCGGCTAAGAAAGTCTTGGGAGACGAATATGTTTTTCTTAGCTAATGAACTGTTTCGTCAATTTAAGAAATTGAATTATTGCCTGACACAATGCGGAACGAATATGTTTTTGCCAACGTCATTTGTCTTAGGCGACGGAATATTCCATCGGCTAAGTAAATTTATAATTTATTTATACAACTTTCTGCCCAGAAGAGAACACAATTAAACTCTTACTGATCATAGGCCATAGTTTCTGCCCAAAAGAGAGAACGATTAAATGTTGTTTTGGAAGCTTTCCTTCATAAATTTGATCAATCTTCAAGAGCTGTGCGCTTCTCATTGATACGTATGTAACTATACTTTAATTCATTTACTTTCTTCATTTAGACATATTTTCCGGCGACTTTAATTACCAACCCAATTTTGATGGAATGTTTCTTATTACTTGTGACAATAATATTTTGATGCATGCATATATGATATATATATATATATATATATATTATAGTCGGTAGTCAGGAATCTACCTTCCCCGCCTATAGACCAGTCAGGAAACTTGTAAACCGACATCCGGGCTACCTCGCCATGGCGAAAGATCATCAGTACCGCACCAGGAAGGTGCTTCTCCAAGCTCCACAAAAAGGACCATGATAAGATATATGTATAGTTAGTCTCACATCGGTAATATGTAACAAGAGGGAATCTTCCTTAGCTATAAAAGGAAGGCTTTCCCTATGTAGAATAGGGAGATCTCTGACCTACCTGATCAATCCCCCCCCAATCCTTCTCCCTCCCTTACTCCACCCCAGGGGATGGATGCTCTTGTAACACCAAAGGTATGATAGTTGATTCTTAAGTGGACGTAGCCATGTCCTCCGAGACATGTTGAACCACTATATGTCCTCGTCTCTTGCTCATGATTGTCTAAGATTCATGTTCCACCATGATTTTACATAGTCTCTGGGTTTATGCAGAAACATATATATATATATATATATATATGTGTGTGTGTGTGTAACTTTGATAGTACGTGTGTGTGTATATATATATACACACATATATACATGCATGTTGTAATTTTTACCGCGTGTGTGTGTGTATATATATATATATATCTAGCTTTGTGTATATAATATGTTTGTATAATCTGTGCATGTGTATACGAGTAGCTACATATATGTTTGTATAATACTTTGTTTGTGTGTGTGTGTATAAGGCTCTTCCACTAAGAGATCATTTTTTTTGACATATATGAGAGATGAGAGATTACACCAACTTTTCGATCACAAAATCACATCTTCGCCGTTCAATATGTAGTTTTGTATGAGTAGATCACTTATGCAAATTTTCAGAAATTTTGGTGATTGTTAAGACATTCAAAACTACAATTTATAATTATAAGCATGAACGGTTTAGGTTTGGCAGATTCGGTTCGTTCATTGATTTAATCTTGTTTGACACCTTAACGATCACCAAATTGGCTGAAAATTTGTAAAATTGATCTATATATAAGGAACAACAAACTAAACGGTGGAGATTCAAAAATATAATCGAAAAGTGGGTATAATCCCATATCTTTTATATATGTCAAATAAAATGATCTCTTAGTAGAAGGGCCCTGTGTGTGTGTATATATATATATATATATAAACTCGATATATACAACACATCACTTCTTTGATTTTCTTCCGATTTGATACTTGGATGTTTGTTTTACTCTTTTTCAGATCTTTTATTTACTCTGGAATGCATCCAGTTTTTGTTATGCTCATGTATGTTCAAGTGTGGAAAATTATTGGGGCTCAGTAATTTTCCTTACCAGACCAACTAAAGTTTCTGGATAATTGTTATTACTTAGATACCTTTCAAGCATCCTCTAATGACATAATGAGTAGTAAACTCTCAAGTATGAAAAATTATTGGGGCTAGTAATTTTCCTGAACAGAGAAACCAAAGTTTACTGACCCCCAGTAACCACCCTGTAACAAAAAAAAACTGAAACTGACAACCAAAGATAACTGAAACTAACAGAAAGATCAAAGGAATAGACCAACAAGCATCCTCTAATGACATAATGGGGTAGTAAACTATCAAGTATGGAAAATTATTGGAGGTCAGTAATTTTCCTGAACTGAGCAACTAAAGTTTACTGACCCCAATAACCATCCTGTAACAAAAAAAACTGAAAATGACAAACAAAGATAACTAAAACTGACAATTAAACGAATAGACCAAAATAAAAAAACAAGTTATGGCACTGAAATTGAAGATAATTCATATGTTCTTGAAACACTACCAAAATACTACATATTTTCACATTTTTCAAGATCCTACATCTAAAGTGACACTAATCTTTGTTCTATATTGATGTCCATGAACTTTAGCAACATCTTCTTCCTTATTTCATTACCACCATCTTTTATAGGTTTTTTCCCATGACATAGGCTCTTTATAAAGTGGGGCAAAAATGGTCCACAGTCTGACCTGCAATGTATTAAGAAACAGTGTTACTAAATTTTTTTACCCCAATAAAACAGTTAAATGAAGTTTAAAGGTACTTATGATGAACACTTTCGCTGGGGGTAGGATAAGACATCAATCAGCTGGTATCTTGCTTGATAAACGTTTTGGTCCAGCATCCATCTTCTTGTTCTTTTCTCTTCAGCACTCATCATCGAGTAACAGTCAACCTCTATTCTTTGGCTGTCCTGCTCGCCATAGTTTTCCCTCCAATCCTCAGGGTCCAACCTTTGGGTGAGAGGGTATATGGTGGAATCATATACGTGTTTGATAAACACCATAATGTGCTTCACCTGTTGGTTCCAACACATAAGTAAATTACAACTCAAACAAACGAAGAGAACAAGCAACAAACAAAACCCAGGAGAAGTTTACTGCCTCCTATTAAACTTCTTACCCTAATAAATCAGTTACAACTCACCACTCCCATTGCATTCTGAAAGTAGATGTTGGTGTCGGGCTGTCGGCAGAGTATTCTTTCCTTGCCGGTAGCATTGAGTTGAGGTGATAGAAGCATCGATCTCTGTTGTGAATCACGGCCAAGGTATAGTGGTGGCTGACCGCGTGATGTACCGGAATGAAAACTATGTCCTTACTAAAGATGGACCACAGAGGATTAATAATGGAAAGTTCTAGATCCAATTCATTACATTTGAATTCCCCTTGTTTTCCTCCAACTAGAAACTCCTTCAATTTTTGTTCATGTACCACCGCCGCACGCTGTATTTATAAAAGCAAGTAGTAAGATTGTGTTATCTGAGAAAAAGTAACGGAGGAGACCGCGGTCCAGCGACATTCTGCTATTTCAGGTTAGACTACTTATCGTTGCCTCTATGTCTAGGAATCTGACCGAGACATTCTTCTTTTCCACTTCCTCTTTAAACATTTGGAGGTACACCCTGATTGTTTGCATGTACAACATAAGTCACAAATTACAATAAATAATACATCTTAGGTTACTCAAACATCAACTTTATTGGGGTTAGTAAGACCAATAATTTTTTCTCACATTAGATGTAATCTCTCCTTGAATTATTCGCTTCAAGTCGTCTTTGGTAATGTCAATGATACCATCACAACTCTCCTAATACCAGAAACTGTGCAGAAACAAATAAATTATAATTAAGCAAGTCAAATCAAGGACCTAATTGTAATGTTATATATAAACTAGGGAATAATAAACTTACTCATCATTCTTGTCCTTGTTCAAATCAAACCAGATCTTATAGTGACGCGCCACATTTTCATTTAAGAACTTCCATGTATAGGTGTTGCAGTTCACTCCATGAATAACAATACCATTCTTCTTTGTTCTTTTTGCTGGTTTTAGCCCTTCAGGGGTGGCATACAATATGTCTTCTTCTTTCCTCTTTTCCATAGTTTGTTTCCTTTTCTTGAAATATTTCTTCACCCCTTCTGCTTGTTGTCCTTTATTCATAAAGCTGGTTTCTTCATCATTTTTTTTTTCAGCCATTTGCACAGCTTGAGCAGCAAGTTTGTCTAGTATGCCAGTCATGTTGTTCAAGTGTAAATGGTTTAATACTGACCCAACCAGACGAAAGAGTACAACTCTGTATTGTGGCTTATCAGTGGACTCAAACAATGTATGGTATGAGAATGAGCCATTTATTTTTGTCACCATGGTAAAACAAGTGTTTTATCTTGATGATCCAGCTATGGGTGAGGGTTGGAAAGTGGTGCAGGTGATATCACATAGGAATATTTAGAGTGCAGCTACACTGGGAGGGGATGATGAGAGTGGGCCTAGTGAACCAACAACTGATCAACCGAATGAAGTATATCAAGAGGAATCTCCACATGTAGTCCCCAAAACTGTGGATATTCGTGTCAACAACTAACACGTTCCGACTATCATAGGTTACATTCCAGTTACACCATTTAAACTGAACTCGCTACAACGCAACCCCAATCATGATGATGACGGCTTCATAGATGACGAATACATAGAGGATGATGAGTATTCTGACCAAACTGAGGAGGATGATGATTCAAACGACTAAGATTATCATGAGTACGATTAACGTAACCATTATTGTGGATTTCGATCGGTCTAATCTACTTGTATTAATTTGGCATAACTTCGGATATGTATTTTTAAATTAATTTGTAACCATTAATTATTCATGCAAATTTCCATTTTTAATTTCTACTTACACGTGTAATTTTTAAAATGCATATGTATGTTTTTTTATGTACGAATACTTACATGAAATAAGTACAATCGGGTTTAGTTTGAAAAGTTAGACGAAAATACTCATATGTTAATATAATAAAATGTACACAATTTTTAAAAATATACTTAGCCGATTGAACATGAAGAATTAGTCGCCTTAGAACTTCTAAAATGACGGAAAGGCCATTTTCCGTCGCTTAGGATCCCGAAATATTAGGCGGGTAAATAAAATTTTGGGCGTTACTTAGGCGACAAAAATTGGATTAATCGTCGACTTGGGAGAAGCAAGGCAACGAAATTGAATAATTCGTCGGGTTAGTCAGACAAAGGCGACGAAAAGTGATTGTTTTCGTCGCCTACGATACCGAAATATTGGGTGGGTATATTTTGCGCCTTTTTTTTCGCCAAAATTTAATTTTTTTAGCCGACAGATTATTTTGTCGGCTAAGATAAAATTGATACAGCAACACTTAAGTCTTTTCTTCGTCTGAAACCCACACTCCAATCCCAAAATTCCCAAAACTCCTACAGAGCCGCGATACTACCGGTCCAATTCTGCCTCGACCCGTCGTTGGTGATCATCGACCCGAGCAGTCATTGCAACCGCCACCAGAGCTGCGCCACCACCTCGCGACACCAGACCCCATCCTCACATCGGTAACCGATTGAAGTGCGCGCATCTACCCAGCACCAGCGTTGCGCTACTACCTCGAGCCACCAGAGCTACGCCACCGCATCCACCTGCCGCTCAATATGTCTCTTTCATTTTCATGCCAATTACACACAATAGATTCCCTAATAAACCATTTTCATGCTCCCTAGTAAACCAGTAGAAGTTTATTTCGGAATCCGACTTGAATTATAATTATCTTTCTTCTGCCGCAAGTCAAACTACTATATAAAGGGGCTTGAACACAATCTTTAAATACACAACCTCTTTACAAACAACACAGACAAACTGTAAACCAGTTACCTTTCGAGCTACCTCTAAAACCTAACCCTAAGTGTGTCCGCACCTTAGTTCAGAGCCCTCCTGTACTTGCCCCCAATCACTCGAATTCACTATAGTTGCTCTGCTCGGGTCCTACCATGAGTATCGATCGCCTTGGGCTCGTAAATTCCTCATCTGAGAGGGCACCTGGAAACCCCCTTCTGCCTGATCAGAAGTCAGATCTCGCGCACTCAACCATTTCCTCGTCCGCGAGGTGGAACACATCTTCTTTTCTTTGTTCGCCAGTTACCTCTCGCCCACGCGCTGAAGATCGTGGCCAAAACAACCATAATGTTGTTATATACTATGTCATTAAAGTTGACAGACACATATTGTCACGCCTCGACCCATAATTTTATCTTTATTACTGACATAGTGGTAATAAGAATTTTACCGTGTTCGTCATTAAGTGTAAAATATAATTGATCCCATGAGAGGTGTAGGAGACGATTATTTTGTGGGATTATTCTAAGGAAGAAATTTTGACGACGGTAAAAAATGGTAATTTTTTTGCTAGTAAAATGTAATTTTATTAGGGTATTATTTTTTTGGGTGTTGAATTTTGGATTTGGGTTTATTAGGGGACTTGGACCCGGATCGGGCCAAGCCCATTTTCTCTTTTTTTTTCCTTCTCTCTCCGCCCCCGCGCGCCCTCTCTCTCTCCCTCTGCCCGACCCGTTTCTGCCCGGAATTTGCCCTAGCCCGACCGCCACCGTCTTGCCACCCCACACCGCCGCGCCGGTCCTGATCGATCGGTCTCCGTCCCAGCTTCAATTCTAGACTGGTGGCAGCCCCTCTAGCGCCGCCGATCAAGAGAAAATCTCGCCGGAAGCTCCGGCTGCCCGAAGTTTCTTTTCGTCGGAACTCCTTCCTCCGGCCGCCATAGCAGACGAGCGGTAGCTCAAAAGGAAGCCCTCCTCCCGTGCTTCAATCCCTCCAAAGGGCTCGCTTCATCTCGAGCTAGGTAAGGAGTAATCAGTAATGAAATTTTTTAGGTCTTTATTGTGTGTTTGTGTTTGATTGACTTGGTTAGGCTTAGAATTGAGATTGTGGTAGTTAGGAATGTTGTAGAGGAGGTTGAGAGGAAGATGCTGCCAAATTTTGGTGAGCATCGGAGGTCGCCGGAGTTGGTTGCCGGCCGCCACTGCCTGCGGAGCCGCCGCCGAGAAAACTTTTTTGGTGGGGAAAAATGTGAGGAGTTTAATGGAATAAGTTTTAGAATTTTTGGAGGAGTTTTGGATAGGTTTGAGAATTGTTAAAGTTTGGTATTTTTGGCGGATTATTAAGTTAGAATCCGGCCATTGGATTTTATTTGGTGGAAGGTGATTTTTAAGGATGTCTGTAATTTTTGTGGAGTTTTGAGGTTACCAGTGGATTCAAGATTTTGGAGTGTTAGGCTTAGTTGAGCGCGCGAAACATATTTAATTTATTCCTGTTTTGCGTTAAGCTTCGGTGTTTTATTTAAGGTTGTATTTATTTAGAGCAGGACGTGAGGAGGCTCGAGCGGAAGAGACATCCGACCGACAGCAGGCTTAGGCCTAACCTGTGAGTGGACCTTTGTTTTAAATAATGTGTTCGAAATGCTTTATCGTTTTGAATGATTTTCTGTTGTTGGATATTTCCCGAAATTGAGAATTTCGGTGATTATACTCTTATATGAGAATAGTATGTATATGATTAAATGCTAGCTAGCTATATGTGATTTCCCCCATACCGAGGTACAATTCCGGTATGGGTGACGTGAGCGTTAGACGCGATCGTCGTAGCCTTGTGCGACTTTCTAATTTCGTATTCATTATTTATAAATTTCGTACAAGGAGTAAGCACATATATATATATATACCACTCGGCCGCTTTCCTCCAGCCTGAGGTACAATTCCAGTGTGGGGTGACGTGAGCGTTAGACGCAAGCGTAGTAGCTTTGTATGATATCTACTTTACTCAAGTTGTTCATAAATATCGTACAAAGGGTTAGACGAGTGTGCATACATACTATATATATAATATCCTGGTCTGAGAGGTAATTTCTTAAAGTTTGGGAGTCTAGCCAGGTTGGACCCTAGTTCAGAATCTTTCCAGTGGAGCTCTTGTTTTTGCCGCTGATGAAGCGTTTTTTTTCTTTCTTTTTTTTTTCTTTTTTTAAAAGGGTTTTGGGCGTTCGGGGATAATACCCCTTAACGGAAACCCAATTCCCATTCGAGCCGGGTTAGGACCGCCCGTAGACGGGGAAGCTCTCCCAAGATTGTTGCTGCATACACAAGGATCGAACCTTTGACCTTGCTTAAGCCACACTAGCTCCCACCCACTAGTGCAAACAAGCATTGGTTGATGAAGCGTTTTTTTGGAAAGCATTTTTTGGGAAATATTTATTTGTTGTCGGAATTGTTTTGTCCGCTCACTCTGACATGTTCAATATTTTCCCCTGGGCTCTTCGTTTTTAAAAATGCCCAGTCTGCAGAGTTCGCGTGAGGTCTAGCAGGAGACGTCGAGGCATAGTCACCCATCTATCCGCTACATTTCACCAGTAGGTTACTTGTTTAATCTACTAGGGGTTTGTTAGCTTTCGCTGTCATCTACACAATGGAGGAACTCAGAATACAAGGCGAGTAGCTCCCAATAATCAAAGGTTTTGAGAAGACCTATGTCAGGGCCGGTGATGAAGATACGACCAAGAAATATGTAAGTGTCTATCTTTTTACTATTATGTAAGTTTATTAGTGATTAGTCAAGCATGTGTAAATCTGGATGCAATTGGTATATATATGATCATAAGTCGAATGAATGTTATGTTTTCCTGCTTCTTTCAAAACAAAAAAAAGTGTTATTATCATTATCATTATTATTAATAAAGATGTAAAGTTTTAGGGTGAGAAGCTGAATTTTCATGTGATGGGATTGAAAACTTCCCTGTTTATGATCAAACCTGTTTATAAACTTCTCTGTTTATCATTATCATTATCATTTTATTGTCAACTTCCCTGTTTATAACCAAATCATGCATTGGAAAACTTCCCTATCTATTATTAATACAGGTCTATTAATACTTGCACATTTTATTGTCAATTTCCATGTTTATGATTCAAACCATGCATTGGAAAACTTGACAGGGAAGCTTTCTTGTTTATTAGGTACACTTACCATCCTTGAAATTTATTATGATGCATGGTTGATAAGGTCTATTAATAAGCTTCTTTGTATTGTTTGATCAGGAGAACCTAATAAGTGAAGCTATCCCTGTTTATTATGCAAAATATGTCAAGTTTATTATGAAAATGTTGAGCTGCATGTTTTCTTTATTAATTGTTGTATTTTAAATGTAGAATGACATGGTTGATGAGATCAATAAACGAAATGATGCATTTAAGGAACACCACCCTGACGTGACGGATGAGGAGATTATGGATAGTGTTCAGTCCCAACAAATTGAGGTGCTGAGTACGGTGCTCAAAACTCGAAAAAGAAAGGAGATCAGAGGGATGAGATGAGGAGGGGAGCGAGACTTGAGCCAATCTTCAAATTGTTTCACTTCACGTAGTCGTCCTCTTAGAGTTGATGAGCAGCAACTCCAACAGGTGCAGGAGTGGTATGATCAGAGATTAAAGGAATCAGAGGAGCCTGTCTAGCAGCAACTCCAAGAGGTCAAGTAGCGTGCCCTGCGTGCGGAGTCTATGTATAGCGCTGTGCAGTCCTAAGTTGCAGCCCTATATGAGCACCTAGGTATGCCACCTCCTCCTCCTCCTCCTCCACAAATTTTCCCACAGAACAATGATGAAAGAGGCGACTTTCCAGGATTGGATGAGAATGCTTCTTGGCATTGGTGATTTTGTAGGACTTCAATCATAGTTTAGGTAGATAGTATGAACAATTTTCTACCTATTTCATTATTTTGTATATATATATATATATGAACAATATTTGTCCATCTAGTATATATCATGATCAATATATATATATATATATATGAATATGTTTTTCAAATCCAGTGCTTCTTGTCTGTTGTATCTATATGTGTTTGATTATTGTTACTGATTTGTAATTTTTAGAAACAGTGAACAAGGTAAAAAAAATCACAGTAAAAAAAACTCCTTAGGATACGGAAACAATAACATTCGTCACCCGAGATAAACCACATACGTGACGGAAAAAAAACATTCGTCGCCCAAGACAAACCACATAGGCGACGGACACATTTACATTCGTCGCCCAAGATAAACAACCTATGTGACGGAAAAAGAAACCTTCGTTGCCCAAGAAAAAACCACCTAGGCGATGGAAAAAGAAACATTCGTCGCCTAAGAAAAACCACATATCCGACGAATATAAAGATCAATCGTCGACTAAGAATTGTTACGTATTTGTCGGTATAGAGCTCTACCGATGAATATTCCGTCGCTTCAGAATGATTCAGTATTCGTCGGTAAACATACATACCGATGATTATTTCGTCGGCTAAGAACTTTTCTGATAAAAACATTTCGTCGATAGGAATACTTATCGACGAAGTTGTTTATCGACAAGGCAGGTAATGATCAGTCGGGTTGAATCTCTCTTAGGCGACGACTAACTTTATTTCCTTCGCCTAAGTGTCTACCTCACGCCACTTATTAGGAGACGGAACTTAGTTGATGGATAATTCGTCTGGCAAGATCCTAGGCGACGAATAGTTAATCTTAGGTGACGAGTTGTTTCCGTCGCCAAAGAGTGGATTTCCTGTAGTGATTTTTCATATTTTTCATATGAATTCATACAAGGAGTATGACGAGTGTAAATACATACATATATATTTTGACCTGAGAGACTCTATATTATAAAGTATGGGAGACTAACGAGGTTAGTCACGTTTTTGTTAATTTTTAATTTAAAAGTTTTTGAGTTTGTCGCATGCAGCATAACTTTTCTGTAGAAATTAAATCAGGAAAACATAAAGACTCATTTTTTTAAACTTTATTTTTGTCCACTCACCCTAACGTTTTTAAATTGCTTCTCCCCAGGGCCCTTCGGTTTTAAATGTCTAGTTTGCAGGTTAGCATAGTTGAGATTGGGCATACGTGGAGTTGAGGCATAGTCCATCATATAGCTTCTGTTTATTTTTATATTTATCTTCCATTCATTGTTAGAATTGCTCTGAACTTATGATTTGGTGGTTATGAGATTATTATTATATTAGTAAATAAATTGGGAGGTGTTGTGACTTTGGAGAGCACAAAGGCTCCAGGAGTATAAGGTTGAATTTGGATTTTTTTTAGAAGTGTTTGCAGGTGTTTTATTAGGAAGGGTTGTCCACTTTCAATGGAGGTTATGCCGAACTTTCGGTAAATTTTCCTTAGAGGTGGTCCCCGCAGGATTTACTTCGGGTTTCAGAGTGAAATTCGGAGTGAGTCATGCCAGAACTTTAGTTCTCCACAAATGCTTGCAAATCCGAGCAGATTTTTGATGTGACATTTCTTCATTCAAACGATCATAACTCAGTCTAAAAATATCGAAATTGACATCCGTAAAATCCTATGGAAACTACACCTCCATAGCTTTTCAATGATATAAGGGCATAATGATCATAGTCTGATTCAATCTGAATAATTCTCAGTAATTCGGTGAATTTGGATGTTCTACTTAGACAGATTCTAGCACTTGGGATTGCAGTTGACTTTTAGTTCTAGTTTGTGCATTTTAGCTTCATTTCTTCTCTTTATGACACAAACCTACAAGAACACTAAAATAACGTTAATTAATCACAAATAAGAGAACTAATTGTAATTACGAAAATTAGAAGGCATATAAATATAAGATAACAGGAACACATCAATCCACCAATATGAAATTGGTCTGGGTTGAAGTTAGGCCCCATGCGGGACCTATCTAGTCGGATCATGGCTTGAGTTGACAATCAACCCACCTCTTATGCAGACCAATTTCTCATCGAGGCCCACATCAATCTCCACCAATTTCAACTTTGCAACTTGCCCACGACTCACATCATCTTGCACATAGGGGGACATTCTCTTGCACATGGGGCTGACACAAATCCTTAAACAAGGTCTTTAACATGTGTCGTTCAGATTAAGATTTGACAAACCATATCAAATGGCAACGGACACTTTCTAAAAAAAATTAACAAATCGGTAACCCGAGTTAAAAATTGGTCATCGGATTGATTTTGTTGTTGTATTGTTGAACCAGAGACCAATGACTGATTTAGATGAATAATGTATTAACCCGAGTTAAAATTGGTCTAACCCACCCAGAATGAGTGCATTGCTCTAAAAATGCTTTGGAATGTGTTTATGTGCCGGAAGGTCAATTTGTCAATCTACATTAGCTTCTTATAATAACATATCAACTTGTTTTATCTTTTAGTTTAAGACTTAATTTATATACTTATTGAAAGAGTCAGTATATGAGTATATCTAGTTTCAGAAAACTTAAACAAAAAGTTGGGTTTAGGGTGTTCTCTGCGAGGGTCTTTCTAGCAGCGGTCAAATTGACCGAGTTGGCGGCGACGACTAGCTAGCCAAATCGCGAGAGAGGAGCCAAAGAGCTTGACGGAAGACGTGGATCCCTATTTCTACCTTTATATATGGGAGGCTGTTAGGGACGAGTAAGGCGGTGGTGATACCATAGCCGGCTAACCAGGCTAGCTATGGTCTAGGAGTCGGAGGCGGAGGAGGAGCCGATTTCGGGTATGGATTTGGAGATAGGATCTGGTCACGGCTTACACTCATTATTGCATTAAAGGATTACTGTACGGTTCTGAAGATGAAAACGGAATTTTGAACAACGATCGAAGGTGTACTGTGAAAGTACAGTATATAATAATGAAGAGTACAAGCTACAGTGTGACTCAGCTAATTGACTAACCTACCCCAATTCAATCATATGGCACTTGCTAGTTGCTACGTACTTAATCGGTCGAGCTTAATGAGAGCACATTGGCCGGATTAGGTTGAAGTTTTGATCCTGGGTTTGAGACCAGCTAATTATTAACTAATTATATCAAATGAGTTTAACTAAATTAGGTTGACTCTCCACACTGATATCCAACATCCATACACGAGTTCCGAATTCCGATATATATTCAATTCTATTTGCTTGATCACCAAATCATTAATGCCCAGGGACGGCCAGACCAAGACAAATCCAATTCGTTCAACCTCCTTTCTTAGTTCTTAGCTCTTAGTTTCTTACCAATATTAAGTAGCTGCCCGATCCACTTGAGAGAATTTGGGGTACGTGAACCAGATCATCATCGATCATTACTATTCTAATGAATATATGCTGGGATACATAAATTAGGGTTAAAATCTCAACCAAACTTTCCAGCTTCCAAATCCAAACTCAGGGCTGCTTAATTACATGATAGCCACAGCTAAAGGCGTACTTATATACGGGCTACAGTGAGCTACAACCCACCCCCACATTTTGAGGAAACATTGTTTTGTTACATATTTATAATTAAAAAAAGTTAAATTATGAAAACCAACCCACCCCAAATTTCTTTATGTAATTGAACTTAGTCTATATGATTTTTTTAGATTAAATTCAGTTTACCATCTCAAACTTTAAGACTAAAATCAGTTTAGTCCCTAATCTTTTTTTAAACAGTTCAGTCCTTGAAAATTCAGTTTTCATCAGTCGTGTCTAGATTTCGAAATTGACTTCAATGATTACGTCATAAGCTGAGTTGGCCCAAACATGTTAGCCCACTTTTACATACTATGAACCCCGTAGAAGAGTGTAATGGACATTTTCACATTCCACCCTAAAATTAAAAACATAAACGCTCTAGCAATAGTGCAATAGTGCAAAACCACGACTCTTCCTATTTCTTAAATGAAGGGTGAAAGGCAGAAAAGTGGGCCAGTATGTTGGCTCCAACTCCCCAGATGACATCACATTTCGAGCTAAATCAAATTTTGGACTAGGATGATGCATTTTGAAATTTTAGGGACTGAACTGATTAAAAAAAAAGATCAGGGACTGAACTGATTTTAGCCTTAATGTTTAAGAGAGTAAACTGAATTTAATCCTTTTTTTTATCTGATTACATATATATTGTTTATTTTATTAAAAGTAGTTGCTCCTTTAGTATATTTTAGTTCAACTTTCTTCTCTTTATTTCTTTTTCTTTGTTGTTGTATACGTCTCTATTCTCTTTTGCCAAAGTAGCTAAGTCAAGTGCCAAGATTTCTCTCTTTAGTTTGTAGGTATAAATCTTAGTTATATCGGTCATCCTCTTAGAGGGTCTTGTACGTGTCATATGACCTAGTTCTCAAATCTCAATTGATTAATGCCTTGATCAAATTTAGTCCCAATATCCCATCATCTCAAATTTCAATTGATCAATGTCTTGATAGTCTCAATATCCCATCATCCCATTGCACTGTATTTCTATTGATATTTTAATTCTAATCTCAATTGCTTGCTTACTAATTTTAAGCCAAGTGCCAAGCTTTCTCTCTTTAATCTACAAGTGTGATTCTTAGTTAGATCGGTTATCCTCTTGGAGTCTTGTACGTGTCATATTATCTAGTTCTCAAATCTCAATTGATTACTTCATTGATCAAATTTAGTCCCAATATCCCATCATCTTAAATCTCAATTGATTAATGTCTTGATAGTCTCAATATCTCATCATCACATAGCATCGTATTTCTACGGATATTCTAATTCTAATCTTAATTATTTGCTTACTTTATTATAGATGACTAATGCTAATGATGTGTATATAGATATATAGTTGTAATAGTACCAACGTTTGATTCATAATTATTAGATTTGTTTTTTCATCCAGTTAGGTTTAAGGATTATACACTTGTTTACTGTATTGTTTGAGCGGTGATTGCGTGCTTAATTATTAGATTTTGCTTCTATTCAAGAGTGTAGCGTTCAATTTGAGTAGCTATGTTCTTTTATCTTTATTTTTTGTTATCAAATTTTTATAAAATATTATAATATTGATTTCTTAATGATCAATTAAATACGTGATTATTTAATATGTTTTTAATTTAAAACATTAATCTAAAACGTGGTACGTAAAATATAAAAGAAAAAAATTTAAAAAAAAATTCAGCCCACCCAACTTAAAATCTTAAGTCCACCATTGGCCACAGCCGCTGCAGCTCACTAGAAAGACCCATGGTTGTAACTGTCCTCGTGATCTTCATGGAAAAGCCAGTAGAATAGACTCGGCCTACTTAATAAAGAACGCCTCCAGATTCCCGATCAGTTATTATAATACAACAAGTCATATAAACTGAATGGATCCCAATAAGTGATTAGCTTTTTCTTAATTAGGTTGATTAGGGATTGACTGGGAGACCTTATTTCGAAGTGTGGGTTATGAAAGTGAGATGGGTGCTCCATAAATTCTGCTAGGGCATAAGTGTTTGCTCTATTAGGTTTGTTCATTTGTAGCTTTGCTCATCATTATCATTCTTGTCTTGAGTAGGCAACTGAAAGCCTCCGCAGGACAAATAAACAGAGAGAAGAGATTAAGCCCGACCGAACTGTCAGAGGTTCTGGGTTCAGTTGTTCTCACCAATATCAGTTCGCTGGGTTCGACGGTTTGATATGATATATAAGAATTATGAGAGGTCATGAATCTGCAGAGTACGTTACTATTCTAGAAGTTTCAGTAATTAAGTTTTTAATTATTAATCATGTTAATTTATCTTAATTATTTATAACAATTTATATGTTTAACTATCATGTTTCTACATTATTTCTTTTAATCCTGATCATCCATGTATGTATGTATGTGGAGATACACTCCGTGTACTGAAGTTTTTCTCCTATGTAGAATTATAATGAGGAATAGTGACTTTTTTCTAACCCTGTTAATGACGGATCCGCTTAACCATTGATGATTACATGATCATATCATTCTTTTGAATGAAACCGAAGAACTGTCTGGAAATGTAACCAGCGGTCTTCTACAACATGCAAATGGAATACCTAATTACATAACCTGTTACTTACATAAACGAATATGATACGATATTCTTGAACCAGAAAATAAGTATATATAAAATGACCTTCTAATACTCACTCTCTCATATGCATAGTGACCACGATGTTTTTTTTTCTTACTCATTGATAGCCATCATAGATGGCAGATGGTATAAATCAGCATATACAGTATATGTTAATTACGGTCGTCAACGTTATTATCATTTTTTGGTAATTCAAATGGAATAACACTAGGACATAATAAGACAAACATAATGGCTTGTTCTTCAGAGAGAAAATTAGGTATTCATCCAGTTTTCTATGTAAGATCGATGCGTTTTCTATGAATTTTTCCAAGATCGATTCGTATATATTCGAAAAACTAAGAAAATATTAGGTCTCAAATGGTAGCCAAATAAATTAGGGATGCCATGTTATTAATGGTCAACTACTAGTCTACTACAACTCCCAATGACAATGGTTTTTTTTCATTCTCTAGTTTCATTGATTCTCCGGCCGGATTGATTTTGGTCGTCCATATGTAGCGAGGAGCTATTATCATGAATAAGACTGGCTTTGCTGGTCCTCTTTTTTCTTTGCTGGTTTTGTTTCTGGTAAGCATAGAAATCTAGAATTGAGATCGATCGACGCACGTCTCTGTTTCTTCCAACTTCCATTATTTGCCAAGGACTCGGTCTTCTAACTTTCCTAGTACGTAGTGGGGTTCGATCGCTTCTCATATGCGAAAAGTAATTAGCAATTTCAGATGCGACGAACTTTCTCGTTACCTAATGGCTCTAGGAAAATATTATTGTTGGGTCAACTAGTCTGAGTTTGTGAGACGTGTACCAGATATTAGATTAGAACATACACACATACGTAAGGAAACGGCTTGCCTTATACTATGGACGGCAAAAATTTCTACCGTAATATATTAAACTTAGTACGTAAACTACTTGAATTCAGACCGCAGCTTAATTACATATGCATGTGGACAGGTGATTCCTTTTCCACTATTTTTGTAAAATTTTACCTTCTAATGGATAACTACAACGAGCAGGGTCACTTGACAAACTTATTTACCACTGAGTAAATACTTTTGGCTCTCTACCTATCACAAATAGGAAAGAAATGCATGGTAAGTTTTTGCAACGATAGAAATGCATGGACCGAACGAATTTCAAAATTCGTGGCAATGTTTTAGTTCCTCTTATAGTTTGTCAAGTACTGATCTGTGAAAATTGAAGACAAGTACTGATCTTATAGTCATTTTTGTTTTTGTATGAAAAACATCTATTCCTAAAATTAGAAATTGAGGAATGTCTACAATTTTATTTGCTTCAGTAACTTAAGAAACTGAATGTTTTTTTGTTCATTCGGCCACCTTTTTATCTGAAAAAAGAAAAGGCCAAGGAAGCCAATAATGTAACTTTTACCCAACCAGGCTTTAGCTCCAGCGCCGCTCATTCATATTCTATCTGCGCTCCTAAATGTCCCAGTGGCGTGTTTGATTTTACGTCGAAAAGTCCCTTAAACCAACTTCCAAGTAGGGCGCGCGTAGGATGCATGGATATAAACTACGTACCTAACGGTCTCATGAGTTTGATTTGCAGAATAATAATTATGACAACTACAACGATCTCGATCATCTAGCACCAAGTCCGCAGGTATATATTACACTCTTCTTCCCCATTCTCTCCATCCAAACCCACAAACAGACTCACCACCTTCAAGTTAACCTCTCAAACCCGACACAGAGAGCATAAATGGGTTCCGAATCATTGGTTCATGTTTTCTTGGTTTCCTTCATCGGCCAAGGCCATGTGAACCCACTCCTTCGCCTCGGCAAGCGCCTCGCTGCCAAGGGCCTCCTCGTCACCTTCTGCACCGCCGAATGCGTCGGCAAGGAAATGCGCAAGTCCAACGGCATCACCGACGAGCCCAAACCAGTTGGAGATGGATTCATCCGCTTCGAATTCTTCAAAGACAGATGGGCTGAGGACGAGCCAATGCGCCAGGACCTCGACTTGTACCTCCCGCAGCTTGAGCTGGTCGGAAAGGAAGTCATTCCAGAAATGATCAAGAAAAACGCCGAGCAAGGCCGCCCTGTCTCTTGCCTCATCAACAACCCCTTCATCCCATGGGTGTGTGACGTTGCAGAGAGTCTAGGGCTTCCTTCGGCCATGCTTTGGGTTCAATCCGCTGCTTGTCTCGCTGCCTACTATCACTACTACCATGGGTTGGTCCCCTTTCCTTCAGAATCGGACATGTTTTGCGACGTTCAGATTCCATCTATGCCGCTGTTGAAGTACGATGAGGTACCCAGCTTCTTGTACCCTACTAGTCCTTACCCGTTTTTGAGGAGGGCCATTTTGGGACAATACGGGAACTTGGAGAAGCCCTTCTGTATATTGATGGACACTTTCCAAGAACTCGAGCGCGAGATCATCGAGTACATGGCTCGTTTGTGCCCGATCAAGGCTGTTGGTCCTCTCTTCAAGAACCCGAAAGCCCAAAACGCTGTCCGCGGCGACTTCATGAAGGCCGACGACTCCATCATCGGCTGGCTCGACACCAAGCCTAAATCATCTGTCGTGTATATTTCATTCGGAAGTGTGGTTTACTTGAAGCAGGAGCAAGTGGATGAGATTGCTCACGGGTTGTTGAGCTCCGGAGTTTCTTTCATATGGGTGATGAAGCCCCCACACCCTGATTCCGGCTTTGAACTTCTGGTTCTGCCGGAAGGGTTTTTGGAGAAGGCAGGAGACAGAGGCAAAGTTGTGCAATGGAGTCCACAAGAGAAGATTTTGGAGCATCCTTCGACGGCTTGCTTTGTGACTCATTGCGGGTGGAACTCAACCATGGAGTCACTCACCTCAGGAATGCCCGTGGTGGCATTCCCACAATGGGGTGACCAAGTGACCGACGCCAAGTATTTGGTCGACGAGTTTAAGGTGGGAGTAAGAATGTGCCGTGGAGAGGCCGAAGACAGGGTGATCCCTAGGGAAGAGATAGAGAAGTGCTTGCTGGAGGCGACCTCGGGGTCCAAGGCGGCGGAGATGAAGCAAAATGCCTTGAAATGGAAGGCTGCGGCTGAGGCGGCTTTTTCCGAGGGAGGGTCGTCGGACAGGAACCTCCAAGCCTTTGTGGACGAGGTTAGGAGGATCAGTGCTTCCCTTAACAGTAAGTCATCAGCTGTCGGTTATGTCAAGTCAAAGATCAATGGAGTTGTTGAGTATGTTGACTCAAAGCTGAATGGAAAGGCTGCACCAGTAGAAGAGGCAAAGACAAGGACAAATGGAATCGCTAAGGTCGAAGAGCCTAAGGCAGCTAATGATAAGGTTGAAATGGCTGAGTTGACGCCCATCAATGGAAAGGTTGAAATCGCTGAGTTGAAGCCCATCAATGGAAAGGTTGAACTAGTCGAGTCGTAAGGGGGTGGTTTTAGCTGATATATTTTACAGAATTAGTATGCATTATGGAATAACTGAAATACCATTAGATGTGGTATGCGTTATTTACATCTTTTTTTCTTTTTGATCTTTTCATTTTTATGTATTGTGGTCTATAAGGCGTCTAGGGATCAGACGCTTCTTCTTTATAGTCTCATTTTGTATCTTGGAATGTAACTCATCATCTATTCTAATTACTTTTCTTATCTACTATCTGCTTCCTAGTCCGTTTTGTGCTCTTGTAAAATTTGTCAAATAGTCTTTGAATTATGCAAAGTGAGCATACAATGTTGAGGAAAAGTCACACATTATGTGTGGGCAATAAAAGTGTTGCAATTCTCATATATGTGACAATTAGTGAAGTATGAGGGGAAATTGCCACATATATGAGAATTGAGAATTGTAAGTTTGTAACACCTTTATTACCCCCACACATGATATGTGATCTTTACTTAAAACATGATATGTGTTCTTTACTCAATATTATGGTAGCTAGTGATCACTCGTAGCATGCATGCTTATATATATGCACCCTAGCTAGCTTCCACGATCGAGGAGGTCATTTGCCAATATCTGGATCTATGAATTATACATATATCTATGTCTAACTCTTTGTGTTTGGTTGAGTGTGTCAATCACTTGTTGATTGAGAGTTGAGATTGTAAATAGTTATCATTGATATCAAGAAAAATCTGATGGTTCAAGGCAGCTAACAGTCTTGACTTGCTCGAGATACGGATGAACCTATCACGAATATAAGTTGTAACTAACGGTTATATATATATATATATATATAAATATATATATGCATTTTCAGATACAGAATTCCTTATTTATTTAAATCCTTAATTGATTACATGAACGAACCAAATCTATTCAACATGAACCGTTCGTGTAATTCACAATTTTGAATACCTTAATGATTATCAATTTGACTAAAATTTTGTATAAATAATCTACTCATATATACCTAAAAGATGAATGGTTATATATAAAGTATACAGACTTCCTTATTTATTAAAAAATGTATGGATTTCCTTAATTGACATACTTTTCTATCATATTTTCCCATCTCAACCATTCATCTTTTAGGTATATATGAGTAGATTATTTATACAAAATTTTAGTCAAATTGATAATCATTAAGGTATTCAAAATTGTGAATTACATGAACGGTTCATGTTGAATAGATTTAGTTCGTTCATGTAATCATATAGTTTCGATATCTTATCGATTATCAATTTGGCTAAAAATTTGTAGAGATGATCTACTCATATATATCTACAATGTGAATGGTTAAGATGAGAAAATATGAATGGTTAAAATAGAGAAAATAAACATTTTGAATGAGAGAGGTGATGATGAAATATTTGCATAAACAGAATTAATTACGAAGCGTCCCTGACTAATGGGATGTTGCTGTATGCGTAGGCCAACAATAAACACAGAGCAAACTTAAATAGTAGATCAACAACAATATGTAGAAGCAGTAAAACCCTCTTAAGATGTAAACAACTGCAGGGCACTATGCCAGTAAACTATCCATTAATAAAAGATTAGTACATAAAGAACTTTTTGACATTCTTTTCTTACAAGACTCTTACTAGAAGGCAATTTGATCTTGTGTTCTTGTACGTCTTTGCTACTTAATCTGGAGAATGGATCTGATCACCATCGTCAATCTTGAAATGACACAAACGCTGGACTCGGTTGTCAATCACCTCAAGGCACGAACCTGCAGGCATGAATGATACAACGTATGGAAGCACAAACAAAACTTGGAAGATGACATGCATACTGATGAAGAATTCTCGAAAATCTTCTAAGCTCAAATCTCTATACAATGCAGTAACCCTCGAGTTTTCCTACTGTGCGTGGACTTTAAAATATTTTCTTAACATGGATGATAAAGTATCACATCACAAAACAACTATACAAGCCCACTAATTATATATATATGGTTTCGCGCAACAAGTCATCAAACCAAAAACCAAAAACCATGCCAGACATAAAGGGATAAATGGATTGAATATATAGATTCCTCTCTAATACATATGTGTAGAACATACATCAAGCTGTGAGCTGTCCTATCGTTTAATAATTCAAAATTTAAGACGATCAGACGGCTCACGACTTGATGTATGCTATACATATATATATATAATACAAAATTCCTTGAATAAGTGATATGTTAATTTCTTAATCATAGCTAGTGACGTGAGAAATGAATCAAACTTCAACCTTATGGAGATTAGTTGATCACAAAGGGATTGAAACTTTGATTGCATATAGCCATATATAAGCATAATAATGATGAGCTCAAGAAAAATAATTTTTAAAAAAATGAAATTAAGGGGAAATACATGATGTAAAAGTAAAGACACCAGCTGGTTGAATTGTATATAGTTGATCGAGAGAACTAAAAGCTCTGAAGCATGAAACCAGCAAATTAAATCTCAATTGCACTAGCTCTCTCATTCTCTACTGTCATTGTCAAGACCCGCTCCGAATTTTATCCCGAAACCCGAGATGAGTCTTGCCGGGACCATCTCCAAGGAAAATTTACCGAAGACTCGGCAAACCTCCCTCGAAAATGGACAACCCTAACTTAAGAATTTAAGAACCATCTTTTTGTTCCAAAATAAATAAATCTTCCACTACATTCCAAAAGTAGCCAGAATACAAATTACACCGAAGAATTCCAAAAGTATTCAGAGCTACTAAAAAATAAAATAAAATACAGCGAAAGCTAACAAACCCCTAGTAGATTAAACAGGTAACCTACTGGCGAAATGTAGCTGATAGATGAGTCACTATGCCTCGACGTCTCCTGCTAGACCTCACGCGAACTCTGCAGACTGGGCATTTTAAAAACGAAGAGCCCAGGGGAAAATATTCAACACGTCAGAGTGAGTGGACAAAACGATTTTTGTCAACAAATAAATATTTCCCCAAAATGCTTTCATCAGTGGCAAAATACAAAGGCTCCACTGGAAAGATTCTGAACTGGGGTCCAGCCTGGCTAGACTCCCAAACTTTAAGAAAATGCCTCTCAGGCCTGGATATTATATATAGTATGTATGCACACTCGCCTGACCCTTTTGCACGATATCTATGAACAACTTGAATAAGGTAGATATCATACAAAGCTACTATGCTTGCGTCTAACGCTCACATCACCCCACACCGGAATTGTACCTCGCATATGGGGGAAAGCGGCCGAGTGGTAATATATACGTGCTTACTCCTTGTACGAAATCTTTGAATAAATAAATGCAAAATTAGAAAGTCGCACAGGGCTACGACGCTCGCGTCTAACGCTCACGTCACCCATACCGGAATTGTACCTCGCGTATGGGGGAAATCACATATAGCTAGCTAGCATTTAATCATATACATACTATTTTCATATAAGAGTATAATCACCGAAATTCTCAATTTCGGGAAATATCTAACAACAGAAAAATCATTCAAATGATAAAGCATTTCGAACACAATATTTAAAGCAAAGGTCCACTCACAGGTTAGGCCTAAGCCTGATGTCGGTCGGAGGTCTCTTCCACTCGAGCCTCCTCACGTCATGTTCCATATAAATAAAACCTTAAATAAAACACCGACGCTTAAAGCAAAACATGCATAACTAAATATGATTTGCGCTCAACGAAGCCTAACACTCCAAAATCTTAAATCCACTGCCAACCTCAAATCTCCATAAATTTTTATCGACATCCTCAAAATCACCTTCCACCAAATATAAAATCCAATGGCCGGATTATAAATTAATAATCCGCCAAAAATACCAAACTTCAACAATTCTTAAACCTATCCAAAACTCCTCTAAAAATTCTAAAACTTATTCCAATAAACTCCTCATATTTTTCTCCACCAAAAACATTTTCTCGGCGGCGGCCGGCGACCAACTCTGGCGACCTCCGATGGTCACCAAAATTTGGCAGCATCTTCCTCTCAACCTCCTCTACAACATTCCTAACTACCACAAACTCCAATTCTAAGCCTAACCATGTCAAACGAACACAAACACACAATAAAGCCCTAGAATTTCAAATTCCGATTTCTCCTTACCTAGCTCAAGACGAAGCGAGCCCTTTGGAGGGATTGAAGCACGGAAGGAGGGCTTCCTTTTGAGCCAAGGCTCGCCGGCTATGGCGGCTGGAGAAAGGAGTTCCGGCGAAAAAACGATTTCGACAGTCGGGGCTCTCGGCGTCGATTCCTCCTTCACGGCGGCGCTAGAGGGGCTGCCACCGGTCTAGAACTGCAGCTGGGTTGAAGACCGACCGTTTGGGACCGGTGCGGCGGTCTGGGGCGGCCGGACGGCGGCGAAAGATGGGCGGGAAGTTTTCCGGGTGTAGAGAGGGAAAAACCGGGTGCGGGAGAGAAGAGAGAGAATCGGGAGGGAGAGAGAGAAAAGAAAGGGCGGGGAAACTGATTTGGACCTTTAGCCCACCCGGTCCAACAACTCTATATACCCATTCCAAAATTCAACACCCCAATAAAAATTACATTTTACTAGCTAAAATTTACCATTTTTACTGTCGTCACATTTTTCTCCTACGAATAATTCTTCCAAAATATTAGTCCCTCAACACCACTCTGGAGACTAATTAAATTATACACTTAATTAGTGACGATAACGGTAAAAACTCTTATTACGACCATACTAGTAATTAAGACAAAAATTAAGGGTCGGGGCGTGACAGTCATGCAAGTCATGGCAAGCACTTTTATCTTCAGAGCGAAGGTAATCATTTGATGCATAAGCAAATTATCCTACGTCTTCTGCCCAACATTTATGTTTATACTTTATAGAAGATGGAAAGTGTATCAACCTAGCTACTGTTAAATATAAGTAAAGCTGACTCGCGCTTATTAAGAATTAAAAAAAAAAACCTAGCTAGGATGTTTCCCATTTGGCAAACTCAACCGCCTAGTTGTAACAGAGGAAACAAAAGACCTTATTTTCGTTTCTTCTTCTGATCAAGTCATATGTACATACCCATAGAAATGTATCCAAACCACGCATATTTTAATTAGGATTATTAGCGCTTTTGTCTCTTGCATTCCAAATTTAGGAAGAGGATAAACCGCCATGGTTTTTTCAATGCACTTATATATGTTTTTATATATATATATATATATATATATAAATATATATATAAAATGGTTACAACACAAACCCGGCCTCGAGCTACACCACCCCCATAAAGATCAAGATGGAAGGCGGGAGACGAGGACAAAGGAAGAGAGTTCAACCAAACAGACTAGTTATTCATAGTACGTATGACCCAAAGAGGCTAAACTATCTGCTAAAAAATTGGCCTCGCACCACACATGATGAAAAGATATCGAACTAAATAGTCGTGCAAGAACCCGGATATCTTGAACAATGCTTTTGATATGCTAGAGAATAGAGGTGCGACCAGTCAGAGCATGAATAAGCGCGCAATTGCGAATCTCCTTCCACCATAATAGAATGAGTAGTATGTTGGGAAAGTTCAAGAAGGCCATTACGGAGAGCCACAACTTCTGCCACCAGGATATCCATATGACCAAGTTTTTCACTCATAGCCAGAATAGGATTTCCAGCCTCATTCCGGACTACAAATCCAGCAACAGCATTAGCCGGAGGATGAACGGAACCGTTAAAGTTTGCCTTGAGAATGTTGTGAGGCGGGGGATGCCATTTGATATTATTCATGTTAACTCGAGGCGTAGGAGGGTTCACGGCATTAGCTAGCCCGAATATAAGCTTGGAGAACTTTGGCAGCACCAAAAGCAATGGAATTAAGCTGGGAAAGGTTCTTGTTGCTTGAAAACAAGACCATTACGGGCCTTCCAAATAGCATGGCAAAGTATAATTTTTTTCGGAAGCAATAGAAGTTTATCAAGATGAATAAGAACAGAGTCACTACTAGAAAATTAATCAATAGGCACAGCCGTTTTCTGTTCTTATCAGGGGTCATTGGGCACAGAATCTATGTCTATTGACTGATGGGGACGAATTTTATGTTTTTATCCCCATGTACCATCTCCAAATTGGTTTTTTTACCATTAGAGGCGGATATCCCTGTCCGTCCCATCTCGAGCACCATATACACACGCACTCTCTTTTTCTCTTTCTAACCGTAGCAGTGCTCTGTATTTTTTATTTAGTATAATAATCTGATCTTTGGATGGTATAACTTGATACACCTTCTATTCAGTCCGTGCCTAACATGTAAAAATTTAACAAAAAAATAATAATTAAAAATTTCAATAAAACACCAAACTAGTTTTGAAATATTTACCCTGGTTTTGGTTTTACTAATGGGGACCCAATTTTTGGTCTCCTATTGTACCACAACAAAAATGTCAAAGTACAAGCTACCAAATGAAAATACTACACTGTTCTCAATACCTATACTCTGAAACTCTACATAATTTTTTCCTGGACAATGAACACTCCGTCAGCACTATAACTCAAACTCCTCCAATGATTGTTGCCAAAATATATACTGAAAAACAATCCAATAAACATTATTAAAAAAACATTTCAGCAAACAACATTTCATTCTGGTGGCATATATATTGGAAAATTTTGAGTATATATCAATGAAGAAATACTTAAATAAATCCCAGCTAAACATACCTGGACCAACAGGGTTCCTCAAATAGCAAGCATAACATGACTGAAAAATGTAGCAACTGACTGCACATATGCAGAAGATCGTGTAAGTTTCTAAAACAAACAAAAAATGACCTCTAATGAACATCATAGTATAGGTTAATGCTTATGTAGATAAATAAAAACAAACTTCAATAATGAGGACTAAATTGAAAACCAAACTTACTTTGTCCCTTTAAATAAGGTGTGTTTTCCAATTTTTCCCTCTACACCTCCAAGAGCTTGAATAACATCAGTTCCTAAGTTTCATGTCATGCCTTTGGTGAGTCCACCAAAAAGAATTCTGTTTTTAAGACCTGTTTGACCATGAATCTTGTTGATGAAAGAAAAAAGCATCAGAATAAAGTTGAACCACCAAAAAATTTTAGCTCACCTGCTATCAGAGAAATACTAATGTTCATCAAGTTTACAAGAACCGAGATTGAAAAAACTAGAGCTATATAGAGTAGATCCATAGTAACTAGACAAGCAACTGCAATAGTATTTACAAGTAAAACTATATTCACATATGCTTGTAGTACCTTCTCACTAATGAACTCAACTTCAGACACCCAGGTCCAATCAGTACCCCAAAAAGATAGCCACAAGAACATGACCTATATGCATAATCTGAAATCAGTACTAGTAACACAAGTCCAGGGATGGCAGTAGAAACTATGGTAACCAGAATATCGGAAAGTATACACACACATATATAGGAATTAGGAAGAAACCTTTACATAATATAAGCATAGTCAAAACACCAAAAACAAAAGAAACTGGAACAAATTGCAAGTTTCAAAATTCCTTTCTATAGTCTAAACAGCCAATCACATAAGAGTTCTACAATCTAACATAACATGTACAGGTGCATATCAACAAAATATACAATCAAAGACTATAAATGTCTCCATAGCTACTTCCATGAATGAGAAAATACTCATAGAAATGTACAAGTGAAAAGAGAAGACCTAAACTCAAAACAACAACACACACCAAGTCCAATACAAAACTCCATACCAAGATCAAGAACTAGGCAGGGGTCTCATACCTTCAAACTCCAAAACTGGATTCCTAGAGCAGCAGCTAGCTCTCTTCCACCTCCGACGAGCTCCTAGTTACACTACTACACACAGACACATCCACGGCGTTAGGACATAAATATTAAATACAAATGAACTAGAACAGAGGATATTATATATATCCAAACCGAACTAACCTTGTGATCAACTTGTGTGAGATGAACTCCAAAACTACTCTTTACACCCCAAGAGTAGCTCAACACCAATCAAGTTTCCCACTACTGCTCCTCTGCTTGCTTTCACCTCCGACATGCATCAGCTACACCAGGCCACTCATATCGTCTCTTCACTAACCGAACACCAAATAAACTCCCTATATCAAATTTAACAATCACAACCACAATCTTTGAAGATCAAGGGCAGCCTCACTTACCCGAAATCAGTCTCTTGCTACGTTCACCTACTCTTCATTCCCAGGCTCGTCCAGCTCGAATACTCAATCACCTCTCACCCAGTAAGCTATCTAGAGGCGTCGGAGTTAAGGTCAGAGTCGAAATCCTCCTAGGAGCCGAGACCACGTCGCCGGAAAAACCTCAACAAAAACCAGAAAATTTCAGAAAAGGGATTTTCGAATTAGGGCTTAGTTCAAAGGATTGAAGACATGAAATTGAAGAAGAAGAGGAGAGGAACAAAACCCTACCTATCGGTAGCCGCCTCGTCGCCTGAGCTTTCCGGAATCCGACGAACACAATCGTGTTCGTCGACTTCGATCTTCTCTATAGGTGGAACAATGTGCGATTTGAGGATTGGGTCTTGTAGAGAAGAAAGAGAGGAAGAGATTGGTGGCGGTTTCATGGCATGCGGCGGCCGGAACTGTCGACGCCACGCCGGAGCAGAGGAGGCAGCCGGAAGCCTGGGCTCCGGTCAACACCGAGTGTGGGCTTTTCTGAAGTCAACCTCTCTCTTTTCCCTTTCTACTCGGATCAATGGTCAAGATCGAAACTTTAATTGATCGGACGGCTAAGATTAAAAGTAATATTCTAATTTCAGAAAATTTATTCGGGACCGATCTCAAATTTGTCTGTGTGCCAAATTACCATATAGTTTGGGACAGATCGAAACACTTATCCGTGCTTAAATTACTTTATTATATAATTATTAGGGTTATCAGGGGACGAATCTAAAATATGTTCGCACCCAAACTAACATTCATTTCATTATTTTATTACAAGTTTGGAGACGGTTTATAACATGTTTGAGCTTAAATAAACATACAATTGATTATTTAATTATTTTAATAATATTTTGGGGACGGTTACTGAAACTGTCCGTGGCCAAATTGTCACTTTAAGAACGGACAATAAAAATCTCCATATCCAAATTGGGTATAAGCGCGTGGTAAACAACTTTGTTGGAAATTTGGGAACGAGATGCTCATATTTGTCCCTCTTATATATGTCTATAAGGGTGTGGACAACCTCGTCTGTGCCCATTGATCTGTGCCTACTGATCGATTTTTCTAGTAGTGAGTCTAACCGATTAAGAAAAGGCACGCATTGATCAATGGGCACAGACGAGGATGTGATGCACATAGAAAAGAATGTGTGCGACAGTGTGGTGGGCACAGTGCTGAACTTGGAGGGGAAGACGAAAGACGGTCCTAAGGCACGCATTGATCTAAAAAAATGCGTAATAAGAAGACAATTGTGGTTGAAAGAAGGGAAGAAAAAAAATGCCGCAAGCTCCTTACACCGTGAAGCCTGACCAGAAGAACCTAATTTTCAGGTGGATGAGTTGTGTGAAGTATCCTTCAGGCTATGCAGGAAATATAGCCCGGTGTGTGAACTTCCGGGACAATAAGATGTATGGGTTGAAAAGTCATGATTGTCATATCCTGCTACAACGTCTCTTCCATGTTTTCATTCGACCGTTCCTTCCCTGTCAAGTGGTGGAGCCGTTAGTAGCGTTGGCAAGATGTTTCCAGAAGTTATGCACACGGGAAGTGTCTCGATGTGACCTCCGGGAAATGCAAATGGACATCATTTATATCATGTGTAAATTTGAGAGGATATTTCCTTCAAATTTTTTTGACGTCATGCCTCACCTGATGATCCATCTTCCCGAGCAATTGTTGCTTACTGGTCCAGTACACTACACTTGGATGTATCCCATGGAAAGGTACGTTTTTTACTTTCATGAATTCCTCAATATATATACATGTTCAATAATCATAACATTTTGCAACTTGATTTACAGGCAACTTGGAGACTACAAAGATTATGTGGCTAATAAATCCGCTCCTGAAGGATGTATAACTGAAGCATATATTGCGCACGAGTGCGTCACCTACATGAAGTTGTATTTAGGAGCGTTGAAGAAAACTCCGCAAACCATGCCGGTAGATGTACCGAAGTTCAATCTTTCCATAGTCTCTAGTGATGTTGAAGTGTATGAAATTTTGCCAGACTCCTACAAGTTGCAACCACATGAGCTAGTCATTGCCCACTGATGGGTATTGATTAACTGTCCAGAAGTTGAATACTGGAAAGACATCCATCTACATTGTCCAGACATTCAACGTGATCTCGAGTACCACAACAGGGAGTTCGCAGATTATTTTGGCGGTTGGGTACGTAATTTAATTTTTCTCTACGGGTTTATGTTTATTGCATAATTCTCCATATTTACAGTTGAGATGGTTGGTTACAGATGAACCATATTCAATTTGATGGCCACCCAAATTGGTCGCACGAACTAAGACTTCTAGCGATGAAGCCGATAGTCTCAAGCGTTTATCCGATGTGCAAGGTGAATGGCTTCCAATTTATATGCGAACAAAGAGACAGCAGAAGGAGAACACAGAATTCTGGGGTCATGGCACATGGTGGGCGGAATGTAGTTGACTATTACGGTGTTCTTGATTCAGTGGTGGAACTCGTTTATGGGCAAGCCATGACAGTGCACCTCTTCAAGTATAGATGGTTTGATACTAGGACGCAGAGCATGAAGACCGATCAGTACGGAATATTATCGGTGAACACTGCTACAAGTTCTTACGAAGATGACCCGTTCGTTTTTGCCACATCGGTAAAACAAGTGTTTTATCTTGATGACCTTGCTAAGGGTGACGCGTGGAAAGTAGACAACCTTGTGCACCCTCGAAACATTTACCGGGCGGCTACACTTGGAGAGGCCGAAGACGAGGAAGAGGATGTTGCGTATCAAGAGCTCAACGCAATAGGTATTCCTAACTCCTCTACCATTCGCCTTAATAATTTTAAAGCGGGTCGTTCGGTGCGAATTCGAGATGAAGAGCCAAGGCTTGTTGATGTTGATCCAAATCAAGAAACAGACGAAGACTCTGGCGATGAGGAAATACATATATTACCAGAAATTAATTCTGACACCGAAGAAGACTCATCGGATGATTCCGATTACGAGCCTTAGTTTTAATGTATGATTCTGATTAATTTGTATAATTTTTCAAAGACCTTTTCTTTTATAGTTTACACATGTTGAATTCATATTTCAGTTATTTTATATGAATTTCGGTGATACATGATGAACAGGTTTTTTTTAATGTATGGTTTACTAATATCGTCTGTTTTTTTTAATGTATTTTTTTACTTTAGCCGACGAAATACACTATAATTCGTCGGCTAAGATGGTTTTTGCCGACGAATTACCTAATATTTCGTCGGCTATTCCGGTATTTTTAATTTTTTAATTACATACTATATTCGACGAAAAAAACCTTAATTCATCGGCCATAGATGGTTTAGCCGACGAAAAAAGCCTTAATTTTGTCGGCCATAGATGTTTTTTTATTTTTTTTATTACACACTTTAGCCGACGAAATACGCTCTCATTCGTCGGCTAAGATAGTTTAGCCGACGAAAAAAGCCTTAATTTCATCGGCCATAGATGTTTTTTATTTTTTTTTATTACGCACTTTAGCCGATGAAATACACTGTGATTCGTCGGCTAAGATGGTTTTTGCCGACGAATAACCTAATATTTTGTCGGCTATAGTTATTTTTTAATTTTTTAATTAAATACTATAGCCGACGAATACGTTAGGGTATTCGTCGGCTAAACCCTAAAATTTTTCTATTACCTACTATAGCCCTATGTTCGGTGGCTATTTTGCGTAAAATTTTTATACGACTTATTGCGTGTCATCTTTTTAAAACTATTTTCAGTTGGAGGTCCGGCTAAAATACGTAATTTAGACGGTCGAACGACTTTTTCCGTGCGTTTAGGGGTTTGACTTACGAGATTGACCGTCCGGATCGAGCCCTTATTCTTTTCGGATCAAGTTGAATTTTTTCCCATACATGTATTTTATCATGATGGTCAGATCTGACGGTCGGATTTGTGTTTCTCAAGTTTGATCATCACAATCACAATATACGTACTAATGTTGTATAACTTGTTTACCAAGTGTTATGTAAATGTTCCGTTTCAAAAACAAACTATACGTAGAACCTTCAAATGTAAAAAAGTCGTGAAATAAGACATGACCAGAATGGTGAAATACGTCTACGGTTGAAAAATCACGGTATTCCGGTCATGTCTCGGTGCCGATAGTTGCGGTCAATGCAATTTTCAATTCTTTCTCCCTATGGGTAGCCCTGGGTTCGGTGGTTATTTTGCATAAAATTTTTATACGACTTGTTGCGTGTCATCGGTTTAAAACTATTTTCAGTTGGAGGTCCAGCCAAAATACGTAATTTAGACGGTCGAACGACCTTTTCCGTGCGTTTAGGGGTTTGACTTACGAGATTGACCGTCCGGATCGAGCCCTTATTCTTTTCGGATCAAGTTGAATTTTTTCCCATACATGTATTTTATCATGATGGTCAGATCTGACGGCCGGATTTGTGTTTCTCAAGTTTGATCATCACAATCACAACATGCCAAATGTATAAAGGTTTAGCCGACGAATTTCGAAGGTTTAGCCGACGAATTTCAAAGGTTTAGCCGACGAGTTGCAAAGGTTTAGCCGACGAATTTCAAAGTTTTAGCCGACGAGTTTAGAAGGTTTAGCCGACAAAATTTTTATCTTTAGCCGACGAACAAATTATTTCGTCGGCTAAAGTCTTTGGGTTTAACTGCAAAACCCTAACCTCCTCCCTCATTTCCGCAATTTTTCCCTCCTCCCTCCTCCCTCCCGGTCTCCTCCCTCCTCCCTCCCTCTCCCGTCGCCGCCTCCTCCCTCCTCCCTGCCTCCCGGTCTCCTCCCTCCCTCCTCCCTGCCCTCCGCCCTCCTCCCTGCCTCCCGCCCTCCTCCCTGCCTCCCGCCCTCCTCCCTGCCTCCCGATTGATTCTCAGGTTCGGTTTTGTTTGATGGATCCAATTATAGGTTTTGTAAATGATGCTAGCTCAGTTTTGCATTTGAGGGCTTGAATCTGGTTTAGTTTCGATTATTAGTTTCTGAATCAAGTAAAACTTTGAAGATGCTTGAGTTTCGTAAATTGGTGCTTAATTTTGTTGTTGTTGATATATTGGTATCACACACATTCTGATATTTCTTACATTCGGGAACTCGTAGTTTCTGATTTGTGATAGGGTTTAAGGCTATAAGCATCTTCCCTGGTACTGTTTGTTAGTTTTTTTGACTCTGTGCTGTGGCGTGATACTACGATATGATAATATTTTTGTAAGAACATGCTCATTGTTATCGTTTGGTTTAATTTGTCTTAATTTAATTTATGTTAATTTAATTTTTGTTAATTTAATTTGTGTTAATTTAATTTGTGTTAATTTAATTTTTGTTAATTTAATTTGTGTTAATTTAATTTTTGTTACTTTAATTTGTGTTAATTAAATTTTTGTTAATTTAATTTGTGTTAATTTAATTATGTGTTAATTTAATTATGTTAGTTTATGTGTTTATTTTTGAATATATGTGTTAATTTATTTTTGATTTCGAATTTAGTTTTATGATATGTTAGTTAATTTATGATGATGTTGATATATATAATATTGTTATGTAAGTAAAATATTAAGTATATCTATATACATATTGGTATGAAGTTATTTTTGATTTCGAATTTACTTTTATGCTATGTTAATTAAGTATATCTATATATATTGTTATGTAATTATTATTTATGTATATCTATTTATTGAATAAGTATAATTTTAAACATGTATAATTTTTTATAAAATAAAGACAAAATAATCTAAAGCCTTAGATTAATATTTTAAATAGGATGAGCGACTTTTTTCGATCGAAGAAGAGTTCGAAGGGCCAAAGGTCCGAATCGTCTGAGGGAACCTCTAGCAACCCTCAAACGACGTTTCAGGGCCAGATGACAGCCAGACGTGCGTGCCTTCTGGAGACGGCGCCGGAGGTGCCCCTTTCATCGAGGCAAGCGGCCATCCCTCGTTCCCCGAGGCCCTTGTGGCCTCAGACCCAGACGGAGGTGTCTGCACCTCGTATGCCCGAGATACACCGGGCGCCCACTCCGAGTCCTACTTCTTCGGATAGTGGGTCATCTAGGGTACAGATGCCGCCGTCTCATCTGTTCCTTCCGCGGATGATACCGGCGTTACCTGTAGTTGATGGCTCAGGGACGCCGATTTATCCACTGCCCCCGCCAGTGGCTCCATCAGCGGCGTACCGGTTCGTGCCTTTTGATACGCCTCTTATTTCTGCGAGGGTATCATCATCGGCGACAGAGCCGGAATCCGTCGCGAGTTCCTCAGAGTTCCTCAGGTAATCAGTGATGCATGATTACTTTTAAAGGGTCATATATATTTTAATAATCAATTTGGCCGAATCATGTCATAGGCACAAAGAAGAAGAGAGGCCCCGTCACAGGGAAGGCTCTCGAGAAGATGGTGAGTACCGTGGGGAGGATCGTCATCGATATTGACGGGGATGGCCACGTAGTATCGGGCGAGAAGTCGAGGACGTACGCCGGCCGCGTGGGAGCTCTCATTAGGGATAGAGTCCCTATGTTGTGGTCCGACTGGGGCGATGTCCCGCAGGAGGTTAAGGACATGGTCCACAACGCGATGTCGGTGAGTTTACAAAATAATATTATGTATTAAATTGTTGATTTCTCGAAAAGCTAAACTAATAAATGGTTAAATGCAGGTGTGGTTTGAGGTTCCCGAGCACCTGAGGGACAGCTGAGCCGACGTTGTGCATGGGGGAAGGTACGTTGGGAAGTTAATGAAAAACAAAATTGTATGTGATATTAATAATATTTCTAATATTTTTGTTGTATCTGTAGGTACAAGGAGTGGAAGAACGAGCTGCGGACCCATTGGACTACGCACGGGAACGCATGTTCTGGTACCCCTACTGAGTTCCAGTACAGGGAGTACGAGTGGCGTTGGCTTCTGACATTAGAATTCAACAACCCTCGTAAACAGGTATTTAAATAAATTAGTTAGTTAATTTAAAAATAAGTACGTGCATTTTAAAATATTCTACTAATAGTTTACTTTTTTCTTTGAAGGCGGTTTCCCGGATGAACGCTCAGAACCGGCAACGCAACACAAGGAACCATCATGCCGGTTCTAGACCGTTCGCTGTCTTCATGGACGAGGCGGCCAGGGAACATCCAGAAATCAACCCGTACGTCTATACGTACGAGAAGGCATATCCTGACTCCCAAGAGGATATTGTAAGTCACCTTACGTTTTTAAATTTTTAAATTTATGTAAAAATTTTAATTAATAATTTTTTTCCTATCCATATAGGCGAGGGTGAGGGAGGCTACTGACGAGGTCATGAGTACCGTAGTGAGGGAGACATGGCCGGACACGCAGGAGGAAGAGATGTCCGAAGCCATGTCCCGGATCGACACTTCGGATCCGACGATTGGGGCGAGGATCATGGGCACAGCCTTCCCACCGAGAGCAACACAACTTCTACTGCCGAGGTCTAGGAAAGAGAGGCGAGGGGGTCCTGAAGACCACTCCAGGATTTCAACGAAAGGCAGCCTCGACCAGCAGCAGGACCACGTCCACGATCAACAGGACGACTCAGTTAGAGTCGGAAGTTCAGAGATTACGAGAACAGCAAGCTGCTCAGGCTGCCTATATTGCCTCGCAGGCAGCCTTTAATGCCGCGCAGACAGCCTATGCTGCCGAGATACAGGCCATCTAGCAGGCCCAGCAGCAGCAGATGTTTCAGTACATGCAGAACTTTGCAAATGCCCAGATTCAGGGACTTCCGCCTCCGCCCATGCCTCCGCCCATGACGCTACCCCAGCCGCCGCATCCTCCGCAGCAACCTCCACAGCAGCCCCCAGAAGAGGACTTTAATTTAGACGATATAGAATTTACGTAGTTGATATATAATTTTATGTAATTGATACTTTTATGTAGTTCATATATTCTTTTATGTGTTTGTTGTTATTGGTTATATGAAATTGTTTTGGTGTTTTTTGCAGCTTGCTTGGAATGGTAATTCAGAAATTTCGGGGGTTTTTTTTTTACTGGAATGCACTTATAGCCGACGAAAAAAGCCTTAATTCGTCGGCTAAAGTTTTTTTTTTTTTAAAAAAAAAATAAGTTTTAGCCGACGAAATATGCTTTAATTCGTCGACTAAATGCCTATAAAGCCGACGAAAAATACTATATTTCGTTGGCCATAGGTCTTTTATATATTTTTATTTCAAACTTTAGCCGACGAATATTTTAAATTATTCGTCGGCTAATGTTTAGAAGATAACCGACGACACAAAATGTCGTCGGCTAAGGTATGGACTATAGCCGACAACAAAATCGTCTGCTATAGTGCATACTTTAGCAGACGAAATAATGTCGTCGGCTATAGTATGACTATAACCGACGAAATAATGTCGTCGGCTATAGTATGACTATAGCAGACGATATTATTTCGTCGGCTATAGTCATACTTTAGCCGACGAATTTTTTTATCTCGTCGGCTAAAGTCATTACAGACGACCCTTTCCCGAATACACTATAGCCGACGAAGGTTTGTCGGCTAAGAGCTTCACCGACGAATTTTTTTAACAGGCCGACAAAAATTTTTCGTCGGCTAAAGTACTTGTCCTGGTAGTGGTAACTTTTTCAGAATGTGCTAAAGAGAGGGCACAAAAGAGGTATATCCTGGTTAAAACCATGTAATCTATCTCGTGTTTTAAGCCTATTACAAATTAATTAGTAGCCAAGAGAAAAATTTAACTTTTGGAGGCATCTTAAGTTTCCGCGTAAGGTTTAGTGAAGAGGCCCTATTATGAACCTGGGTAGTAGCATGAAGCAGCTTGGAAGCCGATTTAGTAGAAAAATGCCCAGAGCCGGTTGGACCTCAAACAACTTCATCTTCTGAATGATGTAAAGGAATAGGAATAGAAGAGATAGTAGTTAAATATACTTATATATGTTGTAACTATCTAAATATATTTATATAAATGCAATTCTTTCTCTCTTCTAAAATAAAAAATAAAAAAAAATCTGTAATAAGGGCATGTACGAAGAATAAGATTCAAAATTTCGTTGAAATTTTGGAGTGTGAATTGAAATATTGATAAAATTGTTGCACAAAAACTAATTTTTAAGGTGATTTGAAATTTTTAATGAAATTCTAAATTTTTTGGTTTTACAGAAGAAAAGGAAAGTTTCCTCTAATATTTACATGATTTGATATTCTAAATGAAAGATCCTAGTTATAGCGCCGCTCGAAGCTCTCAATTTAGGCAAGCTCTAGTCATCACATCAATTCCCAAAGTGCCTTTATCTCATCATCATCAATCACCATGTTGTCCTCCATCGAAGATGTTACTACTAGTTTCGCTGCTTCCATTGCCTTGGTCAATGGGGATGTCATCGACATCACACTTGGATCATATGGAGGAGATTCGACCAAATGCAAGAATTTATCTTCTTGCTAAGCCACTGATCTCCAGCCATTCAACTTTTTGGATCTTCAGGTGTATCTGGGTGGTGAAGAGGAGTTTTAGGGATTCAGGCCATGGACAATCTGTTTGTATTCACTTTTGATCAGCCAGCTGATTAAAATCGGGTGTCTTGGGGAGAACCGTGGTATCACTGACGTGCTGTTATGGTTTTTCAGGAATATGATCGGCTGAGGCCAGTGACCTTTGTTCCTATGGATACACATACTGTATTTTTATGTAAATATCCTGAACATTCATCCGAAACTGGAGAGGCAGATAAAGAAGCAGATAAAGCTCAAAACGCCGATCAATATTTGTGACCATAATCTCCAAACACTACAAAAAAGAATTCAATTAGCCACCCCAAATTGCCACGGCTCAGATTTGCCGTCGCCATTGGTCCATTTTTTGCGACGGCGCTGCGACGGCAAAGCATCCGTAGCTAAATTAAAATTATTTTGCAACGGCAACTTTGTGCCGTGGCAAAAAAAATTAAGTTTTGCGACTGCAATGTGGAGCCGTGGCAAGAAAATGTAAACTTTGCGACGGCAAATGGGCGCCGTGGCTAAAAAAGGTAAAATTTGCAACGGCAGAAAGAGGCCGTGGCAAACTTTGTAATCAATAGCAACGGCAAGTTATCACCATCGCCAATTGTTTCTAATTTTTTTAAAATGTCAACTTAAAATATGATTATGCTTCCATAAGGGGAGCTCTATCATGGGGACATAAATGTTCCAAAATTTTTATATGGATTAATACATCTTGTCCCCATGAGAGTGTAAATGTTGACAAATCAAGAAAATAATTTGTGAGGAAGTAGATACGAGCGTTTTAGTTTAACGGTTATTTAATACTGTTTTGAGTTGACTGCGTTGATCTTCGGCGATAACTATATTTTGTCATCGCCTAAGTGTTTTTAATCTTTAGGCGACGAAACTCAAATATATCGTCGCCTAAGTATTTTATTTTTTTATTTTTTCTTGGCCGATGAAATACAAGCATTTCGTCGGCCTAGTAATATCTTGACCGACGAATTACAGTATTTTCGTCGGCCAAGAGTAATCCGAATAATTAAAATAAAACACATTTAAATTTCGTTGGATTTTTTATTTTTACGCTTGGGCGACGAATTTAACAAATATCGTCGCCCAAGTAAATATTGGCCGACGAAATTAGGGTAATGTCGTCGGCCAAGAGAATCCGAATAATTAAAATAAATAAAGCACATTTAAATTTCATTGTACAAGATTTTTTATTTTACCCTTGGGCGACGAATTTAACAAATATCGTCGCCCAAGTATTATCTTGGCCGACGAATCAACCTAATTTCGTCGGCCAAGAGAATCCGAATAATTAAAATAAATAAAGCACATTTAAATTTCATTGTACAAGATTTTTTATTTATACCCTTGGGCGACGAATTTAACAAATATCGTCGCCCAAGTATTATCTTGGCCGACGAATTCCCTAATTTCGTCGGCCAAGATAATCCGAATAATTAAAATAAATAAAGCACATTTAAATTTCATTGTACAGGATTTTTTATTTTTACCCTTGGGCGACGAATTTAACAAATATCGTCGCCCAAGTATTCCCTTGGCCGACAAATTAACCAATTTCGTCGGCCAAGATAATCCGAATAATTAATATAAATAAAACACATTTAAATTTTAAGGAAATGTTTTTTATTTTTATAGTCCCGTAAGAGTCTCGTCGATTGGAAACTATTCTCAGTTGAAGGTCCGGCCAGATTACGTGATTTGGAGGGTCGAATAGCCGTTTCCGTCCGTTTAAGGGTTTGACCGCGCCGATTGACCGGACGGATCGAGCCCTTATCGTTGTCCGATGGAGCTAAATTTTTGCCCACCCACGTAATTTGTTATGCTGGTCATATCTGACGGTCGGTTTTCAGTTCCTCTTCTCCGATCACCAAACTCACGATATATGTACTAATGTTGTATAACTTTTTTATTGAAGTGTTGAGTTTAAGTGTCGTTTTGAAGACAACGTATACGTAGAACCCTCAAACTCAAAAAAGTTGTGAAATAAGATATGACCGAAACGGTGAAATACGTCAACCAGTGAAAAATGAAGATATTCCGGTAAAATTTCGGTGCCGGTTGTTCCGGTCAACGAATTTTTCTCTTATTTCTACCTAGTGGTAGCCCTATCCCGGGTATTTATTTCTTACCAAATTTTTATAGCCCCGTAAGCGTCTCGTCGATTGGAAACTATTCTCAGTTGAAGGTCCGGCCAGATTACGTTATTTGGAGGGTCGAATAGCCGTTTCCGTCTGTTTAGGGGTTTGACAGCGCCGATTGACCGGACGGATCAAGCCCTTATCGTTGTCCGATGGAGCTGAATTTTTTCCCACCCACGTAATTCGTTATGCTGGTCATATCTGACGGTCGGTTTTCAGTTCCTCTTCTCCGATCACCAAACTCACGATATATGTACTAATATTGTATAACTTTTTTATACAAGTGTTGAGTTTAAGTTTCGTTTTGAAGACAACGTATACGTAGAGGCCTCAAACGCAAAAAAGTCGTGAAATAAGATATGACCGGAACGGTGAAATACGTCAACCCGTGAAAAATGAAGATATTCTGGTAAAATTTCTGTGCCGGTTGTTCCGGGCAACGAATTGTTCTCTTATTTCTACCTAGTGGTAGCCCTGTCCCGGGTATTTATTTTTTACAAAAATTTTATAGCCCCGTAAGCATCTCGTCGATTGGAAACTATTCTCAGTTGAAGGTCCGGCCAGATTACGTGATTTGGAGGGTCGAATAGCCGTTTCCGTCCGTTTAGGGGTTTGACCGAGCCGATTGACCGGACGGATCGAGCCCTTATCGTTGTCTGATGGAGCTGAATTTTTTCCCACCCACGTAATTCGTTATGTTGGTCATATCTGATGGTCGGTTTTCAGTTCCTCTTCTCCGATCACCAAACTCACGATATTCTGAATTTTATGATAGAACTCTTGGCCGACGATTTTCTTCATCTTGGGCGACGAGATTTATAGTGAAGAACATCGTCGCCCAAGTAGGGTCTTAAGCAATGATTTTCATAGTTTTGGGTGACGAGATTTATATTGAAGTACATCGTCGACGAGATTTTCTTCATCTTAGGCGACGACTTCAAAAAATCGTCGCCCAAGATTATCTTAGGCGAAGATTTTGAAAAAACAGGGCGACGATTTGTCTAAAATCGTCGCCCAAGAACGCCAATATAAAAGGAAAAAATTCGGAACCCTAGCCATTCGCGCAGCCGCTCACAATTCCAAGCCCTCTCTCTCTCTCTCTCCGAAAATCCACCGAAGCCCTCTCTCTCTCCGACCCTGACCCCGCATCCCGTCGCCGACCCCGACTCCGACCTCGACCCCGACACCGACCTCGACCCCGACGCCGACCTCGACCCCGACCCCGACCCACAATTTAAGGTATAACCCTAAAACCCTAAATTGTGGCTCCATCAGATTAATGATTTCTCTAAATTTTCCACTATTCCTTGTTTAGTTGTAGAATTTGATTGTGTGTTTGAAGGATTTGTGAGTGGGCTTGTTTCTGTTTGAATTCAAATGTCTCTCTAACTATTTTTTGTTTTTTGTTTGTTTTTACACGTCTGTTTCAAATTGTATATGCTATATAATAACGAGGCATCGTTGGAAACAGACTAACTTGAATTGCATATTGGTTGTTGGGAGACCTGTCTAGACTGGGTTCAATCTAATTGCTAACTTGGTAAGCATTTCTTTAGTATTATATGTTCTGAGTTCTCTACTATGATTGTTTCCCACACTTAGAATGATGGTCTTTCTTAATTTTTAGCTACCCTATTAAGTGCTTGAAACTATTAGGTTCTGTCTTTTGAATATGAAACTATTGAACTTGAAACTATTTTCTCTGTGTTATTTGTAGTAGTGTATGGATTGCTGAAGTAATGGGGTTGCATGTAGAAGAGGAGAAGTGGCTGCATCATGAGCAACTTGAGGTAAGCATTTGGAAGCCATGCACACTATTTTCATGTATTTACAAGATTGCATGCCAACTATTTACATGTTAATCTACATTTTTATCCATATGTGCTATTAAGTACTATAATGTTTTTTTTTTTAATGGAAAATGTTTGGCTAAAGGCTTGCTGTTCTTGGCTTAATGATCCTAATTATAAGCATGGTTTTCATTTTCAAAGCTTGTAAACTTTCTCCATTAATGTTCGTATCTGCATCATCTTTACTCTTAGACATACTTAGATCCAAAATTAGAGTTGGAGTAATTTAGTTTTGACTTTGAATACAGGTATTGATGAAGGATCTGGCTCAAAGTTATCTGAAGTGGAGGAATATAATTATAGAGCTTATTTTGGATTATCGGTCCAAAGCTTATCAAGTAGGAGAAAACTACTTTGTACTAGTAAAAACTTGTACATAAATTCATTTATTTTGTAACATTCATGATAAAGTATTAAATGCAACATATTCTGTTATAAATATTTAATCAAAATTTTTTTTACATTTTTTTAATAAAAATCTAGCAAGCTAATATGCCTGTCAGATTTTTTTTTAATTCATAAATAAAATTTGCCACGGCAAGTTTACCGTCGCCAATGGGTGATTTGCGACGGCGGAAGCAGTCGCCAATTGCCGTCGCCAAATAAGCTCCCCAGAGCTTTGCTCTCGTTTCCATGTACGCTCCCCAGAGCTTTGTCTTTTTTTCCTTCTTTCCTAGTTGAAACTCTGCTCGACCTTACGTCGAGTATCGATATTGTGACGCTCAGGCGGATTACTGTAAGTCCTTACCCAGTACGCAAGACGAATATGAAGAACCATGCGGTCGAGTTGGTGCTCTCTCCAATCCTCAGTTGCTTGATTAGAAGCAGAAGGCTAAGCGCACCCCGCTACTCAACCACTACATTTCGCGTCCTCGCGGTGGCACGCCCGCAACGATTAAAAGAGATTTTGTCCGCCTAGACTTACTGGTGTGCACGTGGCCAAAACAATATATATATATATATATATATTAAATTCAGTTTACCCTCTCAAACTTTAGAGCTAAAATCAGTTCATTCCCTTTTTTTAATCAGGTTCATCTCTAAACTTTTAAATAGCATCAGTCAACTCTAAATTTCAAGTTTTCGTGTGATTGTGATGTCATGCGCTGAGTTGGAGGTGACAAGAGGTCACACATTTCAGTTTTTGACCCTCACTTTGGCTGAAAAACCCAAACTACCTATGATAACAATTTCTTTTCTTCTTTAACCTTCATATTTTTTTTTCTTTCTTCTCTACCAAAATTCGAATTCCTCTTTCAATCAAAAATTAAAAAAAATTCAGATCTCTCTCCCTTCAATCTAATCTTTTTTGTATCCATCCCTAAATCTTCAAACCCTCCTACTCCACAACCCAACTCCCAACGCCGCCATGAGCCTCCTCCTTCTAACTACCATGTTGAAGTCCACAAATGCATTTGGCTGTAATTCTGAGTCTTTTGAATCCCAGTATTTTCAAATTCAAACCCAAAACCCCTAATTTGCAGTCAAATCCCTATCCCGGTAGTAAGACATTGAAGGAAAAAAAAAATCCAATACGTGAAATGACGACGTTTTGCGATGTAGAACAAGGCTAGGAAGGTTGCGGCAGTGCTGCTGATAGCAACATTGGTGGAGGCACAGGAAATTGAGGAGGTGATAACTTGCTGGGTCTTTAGAATCAAACGTTACTTAGGATGGGTTTGATGAGGTGGATTAGCATATGAGGCTAGAATTTTGAAGGGGAGAAGTTGAGAGGTAGAAATAAATTAATGGTGGGGATTCAGAGATGGAGGGTGTGTGTGTGTGTGAGAGAGAGAGAGAGAGAGAGAGTGCGTGAATGGAAATGGAAGAAGAAGAATAAAGAAAATAAAAGAACTTGAAGATAAAGTAAAAAATAGAAAAATAGTAACAATGGGTAGTTTGGGTTTTTTGGCAAAAATTAGGACCAAAAACTGAAATGTGGGACCTTTTGTTGGCTCCAACTCAGTGCATGACGTCATAATCAGACGAAAATTTAAAATCTGGAGTTGACTGATGCGATGTAGAAGTTCAAAGATGAGTTTGATTAGAAAAAAAAGATGAGGGACTAAACTGATTTCAGCCTTAACACAAGTACAAAATCATAACTAGATAACGGTTACAAATTCTAACCAAGGAAACAACACTTTTTTATTATCTATAGATAACGGTTTTAACCATACCGATGTATAAACTAATTGAGAAAACTCATATTTAAGGGACCAACACTTTTGTGATCTCTTTAGATAACAGTTTTAACTAAAGCGTTGTAAAAAAATAAATCACAACGGTTTTTGTTAAACCGTTATCTAAGTAACGTTGTCTATTTCTGGTTTTGTAGTAGTGTAAAGTGTGAGAGGGTAAACTGAATTTAATATATATATATATATATATATATAAAATCAGTTGACTTGTATAAGAAAAAAAAATTAGATATGCACTTGAAATTGATATATGGTTATCAATCCGCTGAAATGTGCAGTTATGTCACCCTAACAACCCCTCCCCTCCACCCCAAGACTATATATATATATATATATATATATATATATATATATATATATATATATATATATATATGTGAAACGGACTTCTGCACTCGGCTTAAAGTGCGGACGTCCGTCCGTTCTCCCCCCTCCGGCGTTGGCTATGGCTCTCCTCTACCCCACAAGACTCCAGCAGCGTCCTCGACCACTTTCCCTCCACGGCGAGTCCCGTTTTTTCCAGTTTTCCAACGAGATCGACTTTATTTGAAGTTTAGGGTGATCTCGCCAGAAAACTAAAAAAAAACGGACTCGCTAGGGAGAGAAAGTGGTCGGGGACGCTGCTGAAGTCTTGTGGGGTGAAGATGCGTCGTCGCCGACGCCGGAGGAGGGAGAACAGACGGACGTCCGCACTTTAAACCGAGTGCGGACGTCCGCTCCACATCTAGCCTATATATATATATATATATATATATATATATATATATATGGAATCAGTTGACTTGTATAAAAAAAATAGATATGCACTTGAAATTGATATAGGTTATCAATCCGCCTGAATGTGCAGTTGCGTCACTCCCAATCCCCCCACCCCCACCCCCCAACCCATCATTTTTCATATAATAGCAAACTACATACTGCAGCATACATCGACTAGTTAATTATTTTCATATAATAGCAAACTACGTACTGCAGCATACATCAACTAGTTAATTATATTAACATTTAGTTCTTGTTGTCAATATAATAGGGAGATTCCTGTGCATATATGTTGTTTTTTTTTACATAAAGTGTTTCAAATGGCTGTTTCTTTTTTAGGTTAACTGTAAGTATGCATGTATCGAGATTTTTAGAATAAAATAGGTTACGGTTGAACTCATATCTGTTCTTATCCACTGTAATCATTAAATTTTCGGGTAGTGAGGAGCGTGAGAAATTTAATTCCACATGATATGTCCTATGATTGTAATCTTAATTGTTTATTATATAAGGTTACTTTTCTCCAAAAAAAAACTAGTTAATTATATTATATGATAACTAGTTGGTTAATCAAATGACAAAATTGTTTGAACGAGGCTCGCATTCTAAGAAGAAAAAGAAGCCAAAAACAGAGAGTTTGATCGGTGCGACCTGCTCAAGATTGCTAGTCGTTTGTCATATTAGGCACAAAACTTTTGTAGTTTATCTACTTTATTCCATCATAGGAAAAATAAGAGTCGCAGATGTGACATTAATGGATATAATTAATACAAGAATTACTGTGATGATCATGATGTAAGCTATACAAGTATAATCTTAATTGTTGTCCCGGACCAACATGTGATAAAATCGAATTAGTACATTACTACATTTAATTAGAGAAATAATTCATTTGATTGGCGACAGCTGGAGTATGACGCGGATGAATCAGAGTCACTAAAACCCAGGAGCCAGTTAGCTAAGTTATTGATGATAAGAAGCCTCACTTGGAAACTTGAAGGAAACAAAAATACGAGTACGTGAAGAAGTGAGAGACATCAAACCAAAATTGAGCACAGAATGGATTCTGTGGGATCTGATATTACTCATATCTTTCTCGTCTGTTTTCCAGCACAAGGTCACATAAACCCTATGCTGCGGCTAGGCAAACATCTAGCTGCCAAGGGTTTGTTGGTCACTTTCTCCACCACCGAAGATTATGGGAACAAGATGAGGAAGGCTAATGGCATCGTCGACAACCAACCAACATCAGTCGGCAATGGATTCATCAGGTTCGAGTTCTTTGACGACAGCCTTCCTGACCCCGACGATCCGAGGCGGACCAATTTGGAGTTCTACATCCCGCTTCTTGAGAAAGTAGGGAAGGAGTTGGTGACTGGGATGATTAAAAAGCACGGTGAGGAAGGTGGTGCCAGAGTTTCTTGCCTAGTGAACAACCCCTTCATTCCCTGGGTTTGTGATGTTGCTACTGAGCTCGGGATCCCTTGTGCCACGCTTTGGATCCAGTCTTGTGCTGTGTTCTCGGCTTATTATCATTATAACGCAGAGACGGTGAAGTTTCCGACTGAAGCTGAGCCAGAGTTGGATGTTCAGCTGCCTAGTATGCCTCTTTTGAAGCATGATGAGATTCCAAGCTTTTTGCATCCTTTTGACCGCTATGCGGTAATGTTTGAATATCTCTTTCAAGCTATTATTGTTAATATTGCAAGAAGTAATGTCCTTCATTCCAATAATATTAGTGGAAACTAAGCTATAAACTTTGCCTATCTGTTCATGAAAGCTATATATGTTTTGTTCTGACATATCATTTGGTGATATATTTCAGATTCTCGGTAGGGCAATTTTAGGGCAGTTCAAAAAGTTATCCAAGTCGTCCTATGTATTGATGGACACGATACAAGAACTTGAGCCTGAGATCGTTGAAGAAATGTCGAAAGTCTGCACAGTGAAACCAGTCGGGCCCTTATTCAAGATTCCGGAAGCTACCAACACAACCATTCGCGGTGACTTGATGAAAGCCGATGATTGTCTCGACTGGCTGAGTTCAAAGCCTCCAGCATCAGTTGTTTACATCTCTTTTGGGAGCATTGTGTACTTGAAGCAAGAACAAGTGGATGAGATTGCTCATGGTTTGTTGAGCTCTGGGGTTTCATTTCTATGGGTTATGAGGCCGCCTCGTAAAGCAGCCGGAGTCGACATGCATGTATTGCCAGAAAGGTTCTTGGAAAAGGTTGGGGACAACGGAAAGTTGGTGCAATGGAGTCCACAAGAGCAAGTTCTGGCTCACCCTTCTTTGGCTTGTTTCTTGACTCATTGTGGTTGGAACTCTTCAGTAGAAGCACTGACTTTGGGAGTACCCGTGGTGACTTTTCCTCAATGGGGTGACCAGGTGACTAATGCCAAGTACTTGGTCGATGTCTTCGGTGTGGGGCTTAGATTGTGTAGAGGGGAAGCTGAGAATAGGTTGGTTCTGAGAGATGAGGTTGAGAAGTGCTTGTTGGAAGCGATGGTGGACGAGAAGGCGGTCCAGTTGAAGCATAACGCTTTGAAATGGAAGAAGGTGGCGGAGGAGGCCGTGGCTGAAGGCGGTTCCTCCCAACGCAACCTTCATGATTTTATAGACGAGATTGCTAGGACTTCTATTGCTTAGACCAATTATTATAGAACCACAACTCATGTAAGTTTAATACTTCGATAACGTAGTAGAATGAATAATGTACTATCGAATGAAATCAACTCAATTACAGTTCATTATTCATGCTAGAATAGCTGCTCGAGCTTTGCCGCGGTGTTTTGTTTGTTTATATACTTGAAGAATTAGAGATAAATGAAGATAAGAAGATAGCATTTAGTAGCAAAAAAACAAATATTACAATGAAGCTAGAGTCATTCAGTTCAAAATAATAAGGCTCTAATTGTTAGCAGCAGAAAGCAGAAAGCATAGTGTGGAGCATGATTAAAAAGTTAACTCCAGTTTTGATTATGCAAAATGCTTTGTTGTTAGCTAAAAATGCAGTCATAACTCTGCAGTTTAACAACTTAGATAAGTTGAACAAAAGTTGTATATACATAGTGGGGTTCACATTTAGTTAATCTTCTATTTTTGATTTTGGTTCGTACTTGTTGAGGATGATATTAGTTCGTTGATTTCTGTCACATCAAAGAGGCGTATTCCCTTGTTATATTCTGATTCCGAGTCTTGTGACTACTTGCTTGCCACACATTTATAAACGCTTCTCATACCGGCCCGAATCAATCATCATCATCCTTGTGGTACCGTGAACCCACTGGGAAGGATGAAATTGACTTGTCCTTCGCAACTCTGTCATCACTCACATGTCTACTTCATGATCTTTGTCATTGAGATTGAAGAGTGATAAAGACTGGAGACTGATGGCCAGAGAATTTGCAATCACGGAATCTGAATCACAAAATTCTGAAGTTACACTTGACAACGCATATTCTTGATTAGAATCCGAGGATGCCACTTATATGATACAATTTACGAGTACCAACAGCTGAGGCCAAGAACATGAGCAATCTTTGCCACAATCTTCCACTTCTCTGTTGGAGGCTGGAGGTAACCATGGAACTTCTCCAATAGCAGGTGCATGAGTCCATCTTGAAGCCCGAAGTGAGAAATTTTCTCATCTTCTTCTCCCTCGTCTGCTTTACAGCCAAATCAGAAAGCAAAACCAATTACAATACAGAAAAGTATATGTACATATATCTCTATAAATTCTACCTGATCCTACAAACTTTCTAATTCATCAGAATCATCACCAGTGGAAAGAAAAATCAATGTACTTTACAAGATATGCACATGAAAAACTTAAGTGCAGTCCATTCATAAACCAAAAGCAGTCAGTTTAAGAACTACTAGATTTTCCCCATGACCTAAAAAACCCAATCATCTGATCATGAAAATCTTCCTTTGCTGTTGTGCTGACAATGAAGTCGACGTGACCATAGTTTTCAAGATAAACCAACTGTGGAGTAGACTGCAATTCCTTGAGGGTGTGCTGGAAATCTTCCACATCTGCTAGAGCATCGTTGCCTCCATAAGCCATCAACAGTGGCAATGACTTGGGTATGAGGCTAAGATCAAACGGAGGGGGTTTTAACTGACCGTACTCGACCAGATTCTTCAATATGCCATAGTCATACTTTGAAAATGTACCCTTCCGAATCACTGCCAAACCAAAAATACAATAATCAGTACAGAAAAAGGACGCTGTAAACAGATGGTATTCTACTGACCAAAAAAAAAACAGATGGTGTTCTTGCTAAAATGAACAGTAAAGAGCATACTTTGGAAGAGATGGTGAAAGTTCTTTGCAGATGATGGGTGGGGTTCATAGTCAAGATAGAAGTCCACACGTGAGTTATTGAAGCAACAATTCTTCCCTGAAATGGTAACAAACACCTTACAACCATAATTTCCTAAAATGCTATCAAAGCCCATCTTATTAATAGAAATTTAATGGCATACAATGTATAATGAGATGAAAAGCTTTGGATTGTCAGAAAGAAGCAACTTCAGCATTTCAATCTGGATCATAATGTCTTCCACAACCCATACCTGTCTACTGGTATTTAAATCATACTTTGTAGTAAGATAAGTCCCATTATATATATCTACCTACTGATGATTTAATCACCCATTCATTAATTCCAATATCAAAAACTTTCGGACCTTGCCAAAATACACTGAGAATAATGAACTTAAAATCAAGGGACATCTCACAAGGTTTTGTTTCAAATATGCAAGGCAACAGCAGCTGGCATAAACTATTTGCATTATAAAGGATAGCAAATAAAGTTAAGATCTACCATAAGCCTCCGTATCAATGATGGACATAGCAATGGCAAAAACTAACTACAGCATTGATGCTAAAATAACTAAAACAAAACAAAAGGAAAATCTATGAACTTATCATCTACATTTATCCGCCTTATGAAAAAAGTGGCTAATTTTGTAATCCAAGCCATATACACAGCCCAGTCACAGAAACAATAACAAAAAAAGTTACCACAAAAGGGGTTTCCTGGCAAACTTTTGAATGGCCAACAAAAAGCAAGTGCACATTACATGCCATAGATGTCTGCAACCTCAACATATTCATGCCCACACATAAAGAGGGAGAGATGAGGGAGTTAGAGAAGAGAAGTAGTATATGTATGAAGTAGAACCTGTTATGGAGGTTAACAAGTCATTGCAGTCGACATGGCCATCACATAATGAATTTAGAAGGTTAATCCCCCAATCACTGCATATAACGTAAAAGTTTACAACAGAAGGTAAGATTAATATAATGATGAAACATCATAGCATGCAAGCAACAAGAATAGCAGGGAAAACAAAAGAAAAATGAAGATGGAGAAAGTGGGAGTGAACCTTCTAAAGTTAAGTTGATGGATCCCCATAGCAAGAATCATCTACAAAGATGAGCACAGTTATCAGTTTTATCACCATAAGAAATTCGTGCAATATAACTTGATGCAGACGAGGAGTACCTGATCAAGATGCACGTCCACCATTCTGTGTACAAATTGAGTGCTGATATGGTCCAAGTATGATATTGGACAGAGAAGAGCGGCAGCTTCAACCATCTCTGCTATATCTGGCTGGGTGAAAGCAGCTAACGACATGATTGTTCCCTGAGAACATGAATGAATCAAGTTCAAACTCAGATGTATAACAAGAAGCATTATGGAAGGTGAGGTATGATGTAGAAGAAGAGATGTAAGACCTGTGAATGTCCAACAATAAAGACCTTGGAGTTCGTTAGCGAATATATGTGATTAATCATCTCTGAAAGATCATAAAGAGCCAATTCCTGCCAACTCCAATCCCAATATTCCTGCAGCAGCATAAGCCAAGTAACGCCAGATTGTAATAAAAAAATTATGAATTACAGATTTATAGGCCTTGAATATGATTTTTTTTTTTTTTTTTGCTGCCAACTTTAAGATATGCTCACACTACTAATCACCATGCAATATGTTGAGTATTTATATTACATGAATTTATAGATTTACAATACTACATAGTACATACAGAAATAGGTCTCTATGATTAACTCAAGCAAATAAGGAAGTTGCTAATTCCTGATATTTCTGTAAAAGTGTGAGGGATCCAATCTACAAGTGCAGTCCTTCTTACATGTTTGATCTGTTTATCCAGAAGAATTCTGCATTCTGATGGCTCATTCATAAAAGAGTGAGGCGGAATACTAAGGTAACATTTCATGTGATATGTTTTTTCTTCAGTTACAAATCATGCATCAGAGATTTGGTTATTCACAGAAGCAATCAGAGATACAATCCAGAGTTTCCACATAATATTTGCATACCAGAAAATGAGAGGAGCAGCTAATGGGTAGCCATAAATAACTTGGAAGAAAACATATGATAGTCAAGAGACAGTAGTACGAGCTTCACAAACCTTATCCTCTTCTGATAAAGATATGTGCCCTTGACTCCAACGCGTTCCACGCACGTTTCCTACCCAGACATCGAAGCCTTCATCTGCGAGGATGAAGCCCAGTGATTGTTCGGGAGAATTTAAAAACCATGCATCACCTGCCTTTATGAAAACGAAAACCAGGGACCATAAGATCAAAGGAAGCGAGTAAAAAGGTTTCATTGAACTCCATGTACATTACAACATAGTTTAAAATCTATCCCACACATGTTCAAAGCGTTATCACAATTGATGTTTTCAAGCCAGAGAGCAGAGAGGGTGAAAATGTGAGTTATACTGCAGGCCCAATTCAATCATAATTACAAGAAAATACCCTATGTGAACATGGGTTGTAGAGTAACTAGCAAGTTGAAAGAAATTTAACTCATCCAGGAGCTATACTACTTTAAGCCCTTCAAATGAGGTGTTGAGATATCATTGCTAGCTCATTATTCATGATCCAAAAACCAAAACACCATCAGATACATCTATCTCCCTCTCCCCATCCAATTTGTGTATCATTAATTTCCGGAGCATTCCCCCAACCATAGCAATCAAATGATCTCTTTAGAGCTCGACCCAAACATAAAAAGCACGAATAAATTGCCACATTAATTTTTATAAATTTTAACACTCAGCTGTTTCCATACATTTTGCTAAGTCTACAAAACACCAATCATAGCATGAAATAACTATCGATTTTACTCTACCACAAGAGTTTTAGCAATTAAAAACTATGACAAATCATGGCTTGATTTTCAAATAAAACAGGTCACAGACTCATAACTTGCATCAATACCAAGTTCCCGCTACAAACTCATTGCAATTTTTAAACAAGAAAGGGAAACCAATTTTAACAAATAAAATTCACCATAAAGAGTCCATGCTGAAGCAGCACCGGAGGTCCCGGCTGAGCTCTCAAATCCGCATTCGGAGCCCAAACGCGTTGAAGACCCAAAAAGTAGCCATCCCTAGTCTGAATCTGCACAGTTTCAACAACCAAATCGTACTGATCAGAGCTGAAATTGAGTGAAATTTCAGTCAAATAAGAATAATTTCCGGCGGAAATTGACCGACAGAGTAGAGGAATTGGACTCACTTTGTGCTCGGAGCAAAGGTAACCGGCAGGCTGAATGAGAGAGGCGCAGAGAGACTGGTACGGCGTTGGAAGGTGGAGATTGTAACTTCCGGTTGAGTTTTGAACGAATTGCGCGGCGGCGATTTCGGAGAGGAAGAAGGCGATGAGGAAAGCTGCCACCGTCAACGGCGGGGAAGGGGCCATCTAGAAAGAGTGAGCTGAATGATTGAGTGAGCGGAAGGGGGTCAGAGCAGGCTTGCATGGCATTCATATCCATTGTTGCTTCACATTAATCAAAAATCCATTGTTGCTTCACGGGGGAGGTTTGAGGCGTACGGCCCACGCGCGCTTTGGATGACTCATGCCAAACCGCCAACTACCAGTACTATAGACACGTGGATGTGATTAGGTAGAAAGTACTCTTCTACAAACTTTCTATTTTTACTAGTAGCGCATTTCTTTCCGACACATGAAAAGAAACCTACAAAATTAGGAGAGAGGATTCAAAGTATTAAAGTGTACTTAAATTAAGATAAATAGACCGTTGGATTATATTTATCTTATTATTTAATATTTAAATAAAAAGTTAAGTATAAATATCAAGTGTTAATATGTAGCACCGGGCTACATATTGGATACAAGGTCATGGGGTTCCTTGGAATCAAATTAACAAGAGCAACGGAAGGAAGCTTGGGTGTATTCTTGGATCTGTGATGGAGGTGGAGAACCCCGTCATTACAGGCAACAGGGGGTATTTACGGATCCGAGTGGATTTTCATACCAGGAATCCATTAGCTACCTTCATTCAGCTACCTCGACCAGGTATGTCCACGTCAAAAGTCAGATTAGAATATGAAGGTTTGAAGAATTTCTGTTTCAAGTGTGGCAGGTTAGGCCATATGATCTCTACCTGTAGATACCATATTAATGCAAAACTGATAGAGATGGGGGTGAAGTATGACCATCGTCTTATTGTGAAGCCTCCACAGCGACCGGTTTATACCCAGTCTAATTTTTCACCAGAGTTTCCTTATGCCTCAACAACCGGAAACTTTGGTCGGAATTTGAAAAATGATCAGGGTATTAAAGGGCAGGGTGCTGGTTGGCAGGGTACAATGGAGGAGTCACATCGGGCTCACGGCTCAACTTCTGTGTGGGATGAGATTTCTGACAGGGTACCTCCTATATCCACAAGGCAACCATGGTGTAATGAAGGGCAGGGTGTTGGATGGCAGGGTTCAATGGAGGAGTCACATCGGGCTCACGGCTCAACTTCTGTGTGGGATGGGATTTCTGACAGGGTGCCTCCTATAAAGGAGAAGACCATATCACCAATACGATCACAGCTTTCATGCAACCCACTTGGTGGGCCTCACTATTGGGATCCGGATGCACATGGTGCACTGTTTCGAAATGGGAGTGTGACTAGGGCATTGGGTGGGCTGAGCTTGCATGATGGCCAATGGGCTGACCCAGAGTGTATACCACCATGGGCTTTCAAAAATAAGGTAGATTATTATAAGGCTAATCCCCTTTTTCCAGTCCCCATCATTGCGGATGATTATGATGGGTTTGTTGGTGGATGCTCAAAGCCCACTATTGTGCGACTACTTGAGATTGATTAGCCAACTTTGATTGAAAAAGAAGAGATACTTGTGGTTCCTGAAAGCGAGTCTACAAAAAGAAAGAGGAAACCCAAGAAGATTATGGAGGAGGTAGAGGAAATCAAGAGCAATTCCAAACGCCCAAAGCCTACGAATGGACCTAGCCTTCGCCTCTCCTCTTCTGTGGGGCGAGGACGGGGTCGTGGATGGAGGGGCCGCTGTAGGGGGAGATCTACTCTTGTTTGCGGTGAATCACAATTGGAAACTGAATTGGTGACAATCTCTCAAGCAGTCGATGGTGCTGGTTTGGTCATTGATAGAGAGAGTTCTAAAGGGACAGGTATGGGGGATTTTACCCACCCTCATGGTCGTGGCAGCTGGCCAAAATCAGCCGCAAGTGATCAATGAACTTCATCTCTTGGAACTGTCAAGGTTTAGGGAAGTTCTTGACAGTCCAAACACTAAGGGAGATAACCCGCTCCTATGATCTGAGTTTTGTTTTTCTCTCGGAAACTCACAAGAATGATAATTATGTGAATAAGGTGCGCATGCAACTGGGTTTCAGCAAAGGCTACCATGTTCCTCCTATAAACATAGCTGGCGGTTTGAGTCTGTGGTGGAGACCAAACTACAAGGTTGAGGTAGTTGATTACTCAAAATTTTTCATTGATACTTTGATTACTTACCCTGGATCAGCTACTCCCTTTCGAGTTACTTGGATGTACGGCCACCCTATGGTGAGGACAAGGCTGCATTTTGGGAAAAGTGGTACAATTCTAATCACAATTTTAGCATTCCTTGGCTAATTATTGGTGATTTAAATGAGATTACTAACTCATTTGAGAGGGAATGGGGATCTTGTTGGTTACCTGGTCGCAGAAATTACCTAAGGAATTTTATTTCTTCCAATTCATTCCTTGATATTGGGTACAAGGGATCGAGTTTCACATGGGCTCGTAAAGAAGATGGAATGGTGGTTCTCCAGGAGAGGTTGGATCGTAGTCTTTTAACTGAATGTTGGATTATGCATTGGCCCAATACCCACCTTATTCATTTGGCGAGGGTTGGGTCTGACCATAATCCGTTACTTCTATCTACGAAACTTCCTTGTGATAAGAGAGGTCACATTTTTCGGTTTGAAGCGGGTTAGGCTAATGAGAGTGAGTCCAAACGGATTATTGAAGAATGTTGGAAGCCACAGACTTACTTGACTAGCCTTGTTCAATGGAAAGCAAATCTCTCCTCATGTCAAAAAAAAAAACTCCGTTTATGGAGTAAAGAAAGTTTCCCAATTTGTAACAAACATGAGATCAAAGAGTGTCTCTTTCGACTTAAAGAATTACAAGGTACTGATCCATATGGTTCTTCCTCTACCCAATTGGATCTCACTAACCGGTTGGGTACTCTTTGGTTGAGGGAGGAGAAATACTAGCATCAAAGATCTAGAATTCGGTGGCTCTCGGCGGGTGATTCCAATACCCGTTTTTTCCACTTATCTACTCTTCATCAGAGACAAAGGAACATGATTCTTAAGATTCAGAATGATTCTGATCAGTGGATTGTTGGGGAGAAATTTATTAGATTGGAGTTTGAGAATCAATTCCAACAGACTTTTACCAGTAGTGGTTTGAGGGATTGGGGGGATGCTTTGAGGGGAGTTGCTCCTGTTATTACTGATGAGATGAATGATGATCTCGGCCGGCCTTTCACTTATGATGAAGTTAGAGATGCAGCTTTTCAGTTGGGTGCGTTGAAAGCTCCAGGGCCAGATGGATTTCCAGGCCTCTTCTATCATAAGTATTGGGGAATTGTTAATGAGATCATAAGGACTACTTCCTCTGATTTCCTTGCTGGGAAGGTGAGTCTTAGGAGCATTAACCAAACACATATTGTTTTAATCCCAAAAATCCCAAACCCTGAAAGAACTTCCCACTTCAGACCAATCAGCCTTTGCAACAATTCCTATAAAATCTTGTCCAAACTCCTAGCCAATCGACTTAAACCTATCCTTTCCCGTATTATATCTCCCAACCAAAATGCTTTGTCCCAGATCGTCTCATCCAGGATAATATTATGCTAGCCCATGAGGCTTTCCACTATCTCAGGTTGAAGAAGGATGGGGAGAACCATGAGTTCGGTTTAAAGCTTGACATGAATAAAACTTATGATAGAGTTGAGTGGGATTTTCTTGAATACCCTTCGTCGGTTTGGTTTTGCAAATGGTTGGGTGAACCTAATTATGGCGTGTGTGACTACAGTGTCTTTCTCTATCGTTCTTAATGGCTGTCCTGGGAGTTCTTTCTAGCCGAGTAGAGGATTGAGGCAAGAAGACCCTCTCTCCCCTTACTTATTCCTTTTGGTTAGTGAGGTTCTTTCTCTTCGTATTACCAAGGCTGTTGTTGGGAGGAGTTTACTTGGTGTGAGACTTGCCTGTAAGTGTCCCCCATTGTCTCACCTGTTTTTTGCTGATAATTCACTATTTTTCATGAAGGCCACCCTCCTCAACTGTTCCAAGATATCTTTGATTTTCAAAGAGTATTGTTCGGCTTCAGGTCAACTTATTAGTCTTGAAAAATAGAGTATTTATTTTACTCCTAATACCTCTGATCAGATGAAGCATCTTATGAGTTTGTTGTTGGGTATTACTTGCACTGACCAACCAGGAGTATATCTGGGGCTCTCAACTTTTTGGGGAAGGTCAAAAAATGGGGCTTTGACATACATCAAAGAGAAGGTGGCGAACAAGATGGATGGGTGGAAAGAAAAGGTTTTGACTCAAGCTAGCAAGGAGGTACTTATCAAGTCTGTCGCTCTTGCTATCCCTTCTTTTCCCATGTCATGTTTCAGATTTCCTAAAGGTATCTGTGATGATTTAAATGCTGCATTGGGGAATTTTTGGTGGGGGTCTAATGAGACTGGGAACAACATCCACTGGAAAAGTTATCAATTTCTGGGTTTACCTAAAGAGAAAGGAGGAATGGGATTCAGGGACTTGCATGAGTTTAATTTAGCATTGATTGCTAAGCAAGCTTGGAGACTAACCAATGATCTGAACTCTTTATGGGCTAGGGTCTTAAAAAGGAGATATTATCCTAATTGTTGCTTTGCAGTGGCAAAAAAGGGTTATAGGGCCTCTTGGGGATGGTCGAGCCTACTTGAAGCTAGGGATTTTATCACAAAGAATAACTACTGGCAGATTGTTTCGGGAACTATGGTTAACATATGGACTGACTGTTGGCTCCCGCTGACTGACAAAAATGATCCGGTTCGCCCAATTCATACTACTGGACTAATTCCGAGTCATGCTCCTATCATGGTTGAAGAGATTATTGATTGAGATACTCGATCTTGGCATCTAGGAAACATAAGTCATCTAATCCAGCAAGCAGACTTGAATCGTATACTATCCATTCCTATTGGCAGGAGGGAGGACCCTGACCGTCGAATTTGGCCTTTAACTAAGCATGGTACTTTTACTGTCAAGTCGGCTTATCACTGGTACCACCATATGCAGTCAACTGCTCCTATCAGTAAATATGGGTCTTCCCACACCATTGATACTAGATGCTGGAAGTTAATATGGAAACTGCCTACGCACCCAAAGATCAGGCATTTCTTTTGGAAAGCCTTGAATGCATCTACTCCTACTTATCTTAGTCTTTATCAGAGAAAGATCATCAAATCTCCGTTGTGCCCTGTGTGTGGTGTTTTTGAGGAGTCTATTGAGCATGCAATCTTTATGTGTCCATGGGTTGACCTTGTATGGTTCGGTTCCCCTCTTGGATTGAAGATTGACAAACATTTATACACTACACTCGATACTTGGTTATTACATGTGATTAAGAAATTTAATAGTAAGAAGGTTCGTCAATGGGTTCTTACCTTGGTATGTTTCTTCACCTGGTCGATCTGGAAGGCTCTTTGCCGGTTTGTATACCAACACATCCCTATTTCTCCGACCATTATTATTCAGCTTGGTTGGGAGGCGGCTTCCGAGTTCATGGCATCGACAAATCCTACTGCTGAATCTCCTATGTCTGAACAAGTTTTGAACTGGATTCCTCCTCCAATGGACATGATTGCTATCAATTGTGATGGAAGTTGGGATATTTCTGGATTGGGGGGCAAATGTGTGGTGATTAGAAACCACCTGGGGTTGTTTATGAGTGGTCTTGCTACCTCGGTCCGCGCTACCTCTGTAGAGGTTGTGGAAGCGCTAGCCATTCTTGTTGGCTTCAATCTCGCCGTTGATATGAACCTGAAAGCAGTCCAAGTTCAATCTGATTCACAATCAGTCATCTCAGATTTAAATTCTATGACCACATGCAATAATTGGAGAACTAACCTGATTGTAGAAGAATTCAATGGAAGAGCAGGTTTTTTGATCGGGTTCACTGGAGGTGGATATCGCGAGAAGCTAATTTTGCTGCCCACACAGCAGCATAGCTTGGAAAACAGGCGTTGGGCCTCTGCATCTGGTCGGAGACTCCCCCACCGTCTCTCACTATGGTGTTGAGAAATGACGGGCTTCCATGCCCTCATGATGATGTAAACTAGAGGAAGCACTGTGTTTCCTTCTTTTTTTAGCTTTGTTATCTCCTCTCATTGCCGTTGTTTGGTTTGTGCTGGAGATCATTTGCTTCTTTTGAGTTGTGCTTTGTCTTTTGGGCTTTTTGCCTCCTTATTGAATTATTCAGCTTGTCAAAAAAGATCTTCAAAAGATAGAAGCCAAACTAAAATGAGTGACTCACGTAATCTATAGTTTGTTATGGTTTAAATTTTGGCAACACTCAACCCGTTTCTAACCTTAGTGATAATATAATTCACCTCAGATCATTATTCGTAAAGAAAGATTTAATTGCATATTTTAATATTAAAAGGAGAATTGGAAATGTGAAATAACTAATCTGTCTTGTATCATTCAATTCACTACTAATTTTATAAGTTGTATTATTATTAAGGTTTGTATTATTATTAATTTTATAATGTTAATGATAATGTGTTATAACTGAAATTATTAATATTTTTATTAAAAATAATAATGCAACACTTAAAATAAAAATTGGCTAAAAAGTTATTTATTCAAGTGAAAGCCATTGGTTGGTAGAGCATCCAACCATAAGTTGAAGAATCAGGTGCATCCAATTTGTTTTTCCTAAAATTGAAGAATCAGGTTCAGGACTTCAAGGAACACAGTCTCTATCTCACTTTGTCTAACTACAAAACCAGACCAGGTTCATTGCACCAATCCAAGTATCCAACAAAGTCTTCATTTATCCATTTCTTTCAACCTCTTCACACTCTCTTTCATCGAACAAAAACCTCTTCACTCTCTTTAATCTTTATTCTTAAACCCCCCAACTCCAACGTTAGTCATCATCATCATCTTCAAGTCTTTAACATGGCCTTCTCCGAGTTCAAGCCACTAGACGACAAGTCGCTCGTAGAGTACATAAAGGCCACACCCTCCCTCTCTTCCAAGCTCAAGGACCACCTGGACAACTTGACCATCAAGGAAGTCGGCGACGGCAATCTCAATTTCGTCTTCATCGTCGTTGGCTCTCATGGCTCTTTCGTCATCAAACAGGTAATGGTTTCTCTCCTTCTGGGTTGTAGTTGGTTCTTGTTATTTGATCAAATGACTTGTTGGGTCCAACAAGTTTGAGGGTTTGATTTTTGGTGCTAAAGTATTGAGCTTTGATGTTATATGGTGCGTTGTGTTATTGGGTTACTGCTTGCTGTTTCTGTTAGTTTGGTTAAAATATTTATTGAACTTGATAGAGTTTCGATTTGGGGTAAACGGATTTGGCTTAATTTTATATGATGCAAGCAGTGTGCTACTGAGTTACTCTAGGATCTTCCTGATAGTTGGTTAAAATCTGCTGGGTTCAATATGCTAGAGAGTTTGATTTTGGGTTAAAGTATTCAGCTTAAATTTTCTACGATGCAATGTGCTATTGGGTGACTGCAGGCTCTTTGTGATAGTTGATTAAGATTTTATTGACTCTTTTGATTTTGGGGTGAAAGTATTGAGCTTCAATGTTATATGATGCAATGTCTTATTGGGATAGCGTACGGTCTTCCTGGTAGTTGGTTAATTTTTTTTGGTTTGAGCATGCTAGAATGTTTGATTTTGGGTTAAAGTGTTAAGAATCAATGTTCTAAGGTGCAGTATGCTATTTGGTAAACTGCTGACTCTTGTAGCTGTTGATTAATATTTTGTTGAGTCTTTGATCTGGAGAAAAGAATTGAGCTCTAATGTTCTGAAATATGTTATTGGGGTTTTGCAGGCTCTTCCATATATACGTTGTATAGGTGAGTCATGGCCGATGACAAAGGAAAGAGCTTATTTTGAGGCATTGGCACTGAGAGAGCATGGTCGTTTGAGTCCTGATCATGTTCCTGAAGTTTATCATTTTGATCGGACCATGTCTTTGATCGGCATGCGCTATTTGGAACCTCCGCACATTATACTGAGAAAGGGATTGATTGCTGGAATTGAGTACCCTCTGTTAGCTGACCACATGTCAGACTATATGGCAAGGACTCTGTTCTACACTTCGCTCCTTTATCATAATACTACTGACCACAAGAAAGTTGGTATGCTATGTTGTTCGATTTTGTATTAGTTGGTTTCACATGTCTTGTGCTTTATTAATAGAATGCATCATGTTCAGATGTTTTGCTTCCAGCTTCCATATTCATACAAACAGTGTAATGTTTGACTTGTTTGGGGAGTGAATAACACATGGTCTTCACAGTGTTAGACCAGACATAGGGTGGTTAATGCTAAATCATATGGATTCAGAGTTGTAGGAACGTTGTGTTATTAATAAACATGTTGGGGTATTCATGGATCTGGGTCTTTTCAAGTATTCTTAGGTTATAAGGTGAATATGGCAACATGGCAGAGGTTTTTAAAATTGTGTTAGATTCATATAGGTAGCCTCTCTAAGTCTCTGTATGCATTATTGATATGTTCTTGTTAAGAGATGGGAATTGTTTCTGCTAACAGTGGACTTTATTCTAAATTTTTCCTCATGATGATGAATTCCTCTTTAATTTTTTATTTTTCAATGAAGTTTTCCTTATATTTCTTAAAACCTCATCTGCGTGTGCACTTTCTGCAGTTGCGTAATTTTGTGGAAACGTGGAGCTATGTAGGCTCACTGAGCAAGTTGTTTTCTCTGACCCTTACAAAGTATCTGAATATAACCGCTGGACTACTCCTTATCTTGATTCTGATGCTGAGGCTGTGCGAGAGGACAATGCTTTGAAGCTTGAAGTTGCTGAATTGAAATCTATGTAATGAACTATCTCTTTTTATTACCATTGTTGAATTTCATGAGTGATGAAGTAGCTGTGGGTCCCCCATTGCTGTTTGTAGAAACATGTTCTTGTAGCTCCTGGGTGATTGGCATCAAGTTTTATGTCTGATCAAGTTTCTTTTTCTTAGGTTCTGTGAGAGAGCCCAAGCCCTCATACATGGAGATCTTCACACTGGTTCTGTGATGGTGACTCCTGATTCAACTCAAGTTATAGATCCGGAATTTGCATTTTATGGACCAATAGGTTTTGACATTGGGGCTTTTCTGGGAAACTTGATGTTGGCTTTCTTTGCACAAGATGGGCATGCTGATGAACAAAATGATCGAAACGTATGTGGTTGTCTCTTGTCTCTTGATCATTATTCCTTTTACTTTTGTTTTTAACTTCTTATCCATTGTTGATCATATAACTTGTTATTTTCATCTATGCTTTTCTTTAGAAGGAATTATTTCAAGTATATATTAAGAATTTACGAGGTTTTTTTGCACTTTGGTATCTGTCTTTTGCATACTGTTTAGTCTATTCTTAGATATAGTTTTTGTTGGTGTTATATTCCTTGATAGATGAATAGATAGTTAATATATACTACTGGAAATTCTATAAAATCAGTTTCAATTATAGGAACCATCGAGTACAAATACTCTCACCTGATATGAGCACATTCACTTGTGGTTTATGCAAAAGAATATAGTTATCGCATCCCTGCATGAGTTTCCATTTATGAAAAGCTTCTCATCTTTGCCATTTTATCAAACCCATAGTGAAGTCTTCTCTTTTGTGTTCATATTCATAAGTAGTTTTTGTTATTTTGAGATGTGGTCATGGAGTACCATCCATTTACTTAGTTTTACGGTTTTACCCTTGACATATTATTAACTTCTGGGATGTTTGAGCATAAGAATTAGTCTCACTGTTTAATAATCTCTGGACTATGAGTTTTCAGGTAGAAGAACAAAACTATATTGAAATGGCTTTCTTGTCAGATAATAAAATTTAAATCTGATAGTCTCAAAATTGTAGAGATGTGAAGTCTTCTCTTTTGTGTTCATGCTCATAAGTAGTTTTTGTTATTTTGAGATGTGGTCATGGAGTACCATCCATTTGCCTAGTTTTACCCTGGACATACTATCAACTTCTGGGAGCTATTTGAGCATAAGCATTAGTCTCACTGTTAAATCATCACTAGACTATGAATTTTCAGGTAGAAGAAGAAAACTTTATTGAAATAAAATCGATGGAGAAGGTTTCCTCGTCAGATAATAAAATTAAATCATCACTAGACTATGAATTTTCAGGTAGAAGAAGAAAACTTTATTGAAATAAAATCGATAGAGAAGGCTTCCTCGTCAGATAATAAAATTAAAGTCTGACAGTCTCGACATTAGATAGAAATTTGTACTTTATAAAGGAAAAAGAAAAGGTTAGAGAACTTTTTTATTATTGAACCAACAGTACTTGGTCTTATCCAGTGATTATGCACTTGCAGTTGAAATGGACAGAAAATGAGTTATTCATAATATTGATATTTGAATCGGAGTGTATATTCGGTCCTATACATTTTGATAGTCTGAGAGTGCTCTTAGCTTCCACTTTTGTATTTGGAATTGGAATATTATTTGTTTTGTTTTGTACTTCCAACACATTGTGGATTAATTTGGGTAGATGAGAAACTTTTTCCATCTACCCAAGTTTATTTGTGTTGTTATTGGTTGACGGCAATTGATCCAATATTTCTCTCTCGCCAAGTAGGTATTTGACTCATGATGTGTTGGGTAGTCAAAGCCAAACTTCAATTAGTGACAACATCTGATGTTGTCAACATCAATTTAGATGTAATGATGTGCTGCATCATTAACCCATAATTTGACTTGCTAGTTCTTAGGTTCATTTAGTGTGGGTCGGAGGTCTCATATTGGATTGCTTTGTGGTGCAGGCATACAAGGCTTGGATTTTGAGGATAATTCAAAACACATGGAACCTTTTCCACAGAAAGTTCATTGCACTATGGGATGCAAACAAAGATACTGGTGATGCGTATCTTCCTGCAATCTATAACACCTCTGAGCTTCAACAGCTTGTACAAGACAAATTTATTAAAGATTTGCTTCATGACACCCTTGGATTTGGTGCTGCGAAAATGATAAGGTAAGACAGACCCTCTTACGTTACTTCATACATGCAATTTTTTAGGTTTATTTATTTTTGTTATTTTTCTTAAGTTTTACCATTTTGCTCTAGCGCTTCCATATGTTGAATATCTCTCGAGCTTCAGTCTTCTTCATTTGTTTCGATATCAGTTTCTGGCAGGTTTTGATGTTGAATAATTGTTTACCAGAGAAGACAGAATAATAAATAGATGGATATAATGCATATTTGTACCGTATATAGCTTTTACCGGATATCCTTCAGATTCCTAATCTTTGATTTCTTGTGGAAACTGTTGATTTAATTGCTTTAATATGTTTTACTATTCGCAGGAGAATTGTTGGTGTGGCACATGTTGAAGATTTTGAATCAATCACTGATGCTGGCAAGAGAGCGGGTTGTGAGCAGCGGGCTCTTGAGTTTGCAAAGCTGATTCTCAAGGAGAGGAGAAAATTTCAAAACTTTGGGGAAGTTGTTTCAGCCATTCAACAAATCCAGTAACGACTAATGAGAGTTAGTGGCTGAATTAGAGTACTGTCTTACCGAAGTTACAATTGGATGCGGAAGGAAAATTGCGGTTTAGATTTTTGGATCGGAGGGACAGCGGCTGATCTCCTCACGGCTGGAGAGATATATGTTTGGATAATAAAAACACAACTCATACACACTTAGATGTGGTCTGTGATTGCTTATCGTCATCACCCTCATCTCCCTTGTCCTGAGCCAGAGTTTACAGTTTGAGAGTGTTCTCTGGAGAAAGGGGTTGAACCATTTTGTTGAAATTTTTGGCCTGTTAATCCAAAATGATTAGTGCTTTCTTAATCTTGATTGAACTAGATATCCATTTGTTTTATCTCCAAGATCAAGGTTGATGGAGTTTACGTTTCAAGATGTTGTGAAAAATGTGACCCACAGAACAATGAGAAATCCATTGTGCAAGAGAATTAGAAAGAAATGAGTTCTAGAAATGGTTCCAGGGGAAGATCAAGTACCAAAAAAAAAAACACGAAAGAGAAGTGAACGAGTTCAAAGGACTCGAAGGTTCCAAGGTACATGGTACAAATTGGATGAGCTGGCTAATTCCCCATGGTCTGCGATTTTCCACCAACTGAATCGATTAATTAAGATTCTACAAGAGTGTCCGTTAAGGACACTGCACCGTACTAGTCATCTTGCATTTCATCCTCAGACTCTTCTTGCAGTTCAGCAGCAGACTCGAAAACTAAGACCCCCTTAACGACTTGAAAACATTCCATCGCATTGCATTCATGGGGAGCTGCACAATCCTTTTCATTGTCTATTTAGAATAGTACACTTTGCGGCTATCGAAAGGGCGTTGGTGGTGCAACTGAACAGTGGCTACAAAAATTGTCAAACACCATGTTGCTCCTTATACGGTTCACTCCCGCTACCGAGTCTAGAAAAGTTGCAGTCTTATCCAAATGAACACAATAGACATCCACAAGTATCTCAAGCACGATCAGGGGCCTTTTCGATGGCCTACCAGAGTCGAATTCACCATTCTGCTTGCGTTTACTAAAAACACCACCAGCCTTGCTTGCAGCTTAAGCAAGCATGCATGATGATGAGCCACCACTGTGGTAGCTTCACTGATTATTCTTGTAATCAAAACCTGTAAGTGTAATGCAGTTGGTGCATACACTACCGCCTGCTGGGCCGGAGCATTGATGATGAACAAACCTTTAGAAAACAAGATTTGGCTATTCTAGAAAATTGTAACGGGAGGCAAAATCACAGGAACATGAGCAACAAAACATTGAGTTCCACGAATAGGAACGACATACATAGTGTTGAATTTCCTTAAATTTTGAGTGTTTTTTTTTCTTGAGAAATTTGGAGTGTTGAGATTTTGATATCAGTTTGAACTTTATTTTTTGTTAAAACAAATAAAGAATTAGACAATATTAACTTATCGGAGGTGGACAATTAGAGAACAAGTCTGACCCTCAAGCCCGAAGGCGAAGGGTCTACCCCACTTATAGAGCCCACCACACTTCCCTTTATTTTAAATTTATTGATAAAAAGAAAATAAAAATGTAGCTCTGAGAGCCCAAGCTCCAATAAGAAAATGATACAAACCAAACTGACTGCATGATAGATGATTACAAGTGAAAATAAAAAACCAACTAACCAAACCAAAATTTACCATCACCAAGCCAAACCTAGCTAAATCTATAAGCTGCTGCAGAAGACAAATCATTTTCATCCTGTCTGACAATGAAATCAGGAACTTAGCCAAAGCATATGCAACAATGTTGCCTTCTCTGTATATATGAGAGACTTTAAATCTCATTTGCCTAGTGATAAATAAACAATTATTCCATCCCGTCCTGAGCCTCCATGGATACCAGTTTGAACTTGTAATGAAGGCAAATTTGTCGGCTGATCCATTAGCTGATGTAAGCCGAATTGTTCCTTTCTATTATGCTATGTAATATGATAAAGATGATTTTGTATTGTTATAAAAAAAATTTTGTAGTTCTTTCATGTAAAGATTCCATGCCAATTCCATCAATTAGTATATCAACCATGCATGCTTCATTTCGTTTTTTCCGCTTTGATTATCTACAAATGTTATATGGAAAATTCTATAATGTGTTGCATGTGAATGATGTGATGCATCAACTTTGAAAAATTGAGTCCTCAAACTATAATAGTAGTCCTCGAAATTGTAATATGAGACCTCGAAGTTGTAATATGAGTCATTAAAGTTGTGAAATTTTATAGTTACAACATTATATCATGTGTCCTTAAAATGATAAAATGTGTGCTTAAAGTGATAATTTAGTCATTAAAATGATTAAAAAAAGTTGTTGCAACTTAAAAGACTTATATTACAACTTTGAGGACTCAATTATCACTTTAAGAACAAATAAGGACTAATGTTGTAACTAATTTTTTTACAACTTTAACGACTCATATTACAACTTTAAGAACAAAGTTGATGCATCACATGCATTAACACACCCTAGCCTTACTATGTTATATTGTGCTCATGATTAGATTGTTCCAATAACGGCCTAGTGAATTAGATCATGTCTTGTGCAATTCTTTGAAGAGCAGCATTCACTTGTGTCTTGCAAATACGTACCCTATAAGTTTTAGGTGTACCTTGTCCCCTAAAATGTCTCTCACATAATTTTCATAGTTCACTATGCACAAAAACTCTTGTGACAACGTTTGAGAACCGTTGCCTGATATATAGAAAAAAAAAAAAAATATGATGTATACCAAACATGATATCTTATCCCAAAAGACTACGATTATTCCAAACAGTATGTTTGTGAGTGATATTCTCCACCACATTATTTTCAGGAATCAATCAGTCTTGACAATTCTCACGGATTTGAGAATCTTAGGTCATATACTCGCACATTCACATCGACAGTCTGGTAATAAGAGATGCTAGATACAGTCATCCACTTAATTTGATAATCATTTCCTGCATATTTATTGATGCAATTTATTTATTATCTACATCATTTCTTATTTCGCTTATTGCCATCATCCTTGGTTTATAGCGATTAAGCCAGAGCTGATCAACATTTTTTCCCAATATCAGCAAAGTACATTATAGCCGGTCTTCAACTTCTTGTTCAACTCTGCAACAAACCCAGCTTTCAAACTAGTACAGTAATCCAAAAACCTAGGGGTAACATCATAACCCTGATCCCACCTATCTCCCTGACTTGGCTGAACCCAGTGATTCGGTGCATACCCAGTCTTCAACCTCACAAATTCTGCAATTCCTTCAATCAACCCACCTGGGGCTTGACCATTCCCATTCCATTGCCATTTGTGCGTCGATTCATGGTATAGCACACCCGTAATATCATTTTTCACATCGCCTAAGAGAACATAATATACAACTATCGTCGTTAGCAAAACAAATAGAAATGCTTACGTGAGTCAAGAATGACGTACAAAACAAATTCGTTATACCTGAGTAGCCTGCTATGTAGCTGGTGCTAGCATGAATCTGGTTGTTGCTAGCATACGCCACTCCGTTCATGAAATCGTTCTTTCTGTTTGCAGTTGTTCTTTGCTGGAAGATCTTCCATATGAAATCGGCCGCGGAGATGAGGTTTGCCTTGCTGTATTATGCTCCGATGTCTCTGCTAAATCGGACAGCCCCGACACTTGATCCAGCGTTGTTAGTGACTGCGTAGTCGACTGCATGGGCGGCATGAAGGTCTGCGAGTGTCATGAGAAGGGAGAGGAGAAACACATTGTCTCGAGCCATGGTTGCAAAAGAGGGTTAAAGAGATTAATTTGTTGTTGCTCTTGGGTTCTGTACGAAATTCCAATTACTCCACGGTTTATATAGAGTAGGATCAACACGTACTACTCTTAAACCATTTTATCTTTTCCTTTTTCTTTTCTTCCTCAGTTCCTCATACAGACGCAGGTGAGCCGTGATTGGGTGGGCGTGTAAGGTTAGGAAAAACACTATCAAAAGTCAAGACACAGAAGAACAGTCATCGTGGAGCCAGCAATCTAATACGTATTTGAAATCATGAGGCATGTGTGAAGCAATTCATGAAGTTTCCAGCGGCGAGAATCTCCAACAGTAAACTTTTTTTTTTGATGAAATTGACGTGAAGCCTTTAATAAACTAAAAAGAAATGACAATTACAACATGACATGCCCGTAAGGGCACGCGAATGAATGTCATGCAAGGGTGCTCTAGAGCATTCTACCGAAACTATCATGAAAGTACTCAAAACTAATAACTAGAAAACCTGAGAACTAGCAAATGACAGAAAGAGTTGGAGCCGCCAACCCTAGCCTATTATTCCAAGGAACCAGGACTCACTCGTAGAAAAAAGCTCTTAGGCGACGGAATTAAAACAATTTCGTCGCCTAAGTTATACTTAGGCGACGGAACAGTATTCCGTGTCCTAAGTGGTAACTTAAGCGATGGAAACTATACTTAGGCGACGAAATCATTTTTATAAAAATAAAAAATAAAAAAATGTATTCACTTAGGCGACAGAAATGTGTTCTGTTGTCTAAGATAGTCTTAGCCGACAGAAAATTTACTTAGGCGACGAAAGTATTATTTTTTTTAAAAAAATAAATTACTTAGGCGACGAATTCAGACAATTCCGTCGCCCAAAGTTTAGCCGCCAAAATTTGAGAAAATTTCAAACGAAATTTTTTGAAAATTTACCCAATTCTTCTACTCCTCCTTCTCACACTCTTTATCTTTCTTCTACTCCTCAGTCTTGCTTTTACTCTATCTTTCTTCTACTCCCACAGCCGTGCTACGCAGTCGTTTTAGCCTCCCCCGCCGCACCTCTCCCCCGCCTTGCCGATCCAACTCAGATCCACACCGAATCAATTCACCATGCGCACCCTCTCTTACAGGAGGCGTTGTGCCGGAGAAGCTCTGAGATCGCGCTGGTACTCCTCAAGCTCCACCACCGCTCCACTCTATTTTGCAGATCGGCGTTGACTTCTCCAAGGCTGACCTCCCTAGCCTAGATCGACGGCCGCTTCTTCAAGGCCGACCTCCGGCCCTAACCCAGACCGGCGTCGACTTTGCTCTCTGCTCCCCTGCCTCTCCTCCATCACCACTCAACGTCACTCACCATCTCTCCCATGTTCGCCGGCAAGACCACCACTCTCCTACGTCGTTAGCCCAAGTACATGAGGCGGACACGCGGGTTGATGACGCCGTCATCGTCGTCAGCGGCGCCCTGGTCAGCCGAGAGTGAAGTGGACCATGGCGGTCTTTTTTTTAATTTTTTTTTTCAACCTTAGCGACGGAATCCAATAATTCTGTCGCCTAGGGGAAAAATATTTTTTTTTGTCATTAAACATTATTCATATCCTAAGTCATTTTCACTTGATGGAACTCAATTTTTTGTCGCCCAGACACCTACCTCACACCACTTAGGCGACAGATCTTAGGCGACTGAAATTCCATCGCTTAAGTACTTAGGAGACGAATTTTGTTACTTAGGAGATGAAACTATTCCGTCGCCTAAGTGAATTTTTCCAATAGTGACTACCTTACATAGAGGGAGTAGCTCCGGCATCTTCAACCGCCTCCATCGCCATATCCTCCAGGATAGTACCAATCAAGACCTTCGGTGTAATCACTACTAGAAAAAAGTTCTTAGGTGACGAAATTTTTTCGTCACCTCAGAGCTTCTGTCGTCATGTAAACATTTAGCTGACGAAAAATTTGTCACCTAAGGGTCGTCATCTAAGGCCGGTGGTTAGAGCACTTAGTTGACGAAAATATTAATTTCGTCATTTTAGTCACTACTAAGATAACGAACAACTTTTTGTCGCTAGGTTACTTAGCTGACGAAACTGTTTTCGTCGCCAGGTTACTTAGCTGACGAAAAATATTTCGTCGCCATGTTACTTAGCTAATGAAAATTCAGTCGTCACCATGTTACTTAGCTGACGAAAATTTGATAGTCACCCAATTTCAACCGAGATTGCCCCCTAGTCATTTGCAAAAACACAAATTAACAAGGCGAAAACGGGAAGGGTGCGGAGTCCGCTGCGGAGAAGGCATGCGGAGTCCACTGGCGAGATGGCACGCAAAGTTCATTGGCAAGATGGCGCGCAGAGTCTTTTGGCGAGATGGCGGGCGGAGGCGACGGTGGCGAAGAAGAATGAGAGGCAGAGGGAAAACGACTGCCAGTGATGAGGAAGGAGGCGACTGTGGCGAAGAAGAAGGCAAAGGGAAAACGGCTGCAGAGGGAAAGCTAGAGGGTCTCTTGGTGCGTGGAAACTGGGGCAGAGGAGAGGAGGGAGAGAGAAGAGAGTCTGGAAAAGAGAGAAGAGAGAGTTCAAAGAAAAAGATAGAGAAATGAAAAGTGAGGCAGAGGATATATAAGGAAACTTTCAAAAATTTGGTTCAAATTTTTCTGAAATTTTTGGCGGAAGTGATTAAAAATTTGGCCAAATAATTGGCGAAATTTTTTACCCCCCAAATATTAAGTAGTTAGGTGACGAAAACATGAATTTTCGTCATCTCAGTGAACCAAAAATATTTATTTTTAAGAAAAGTTTTGATAGAATGTGATCTTGTTAAATAAGGAGGAAGCAATATTTTCAAAAATCTTGTGAAATAGGATGTCATCGGTATGGTGAAATACGGCTATGGTTGAAAAATCACATATTTCCGGTAACCTTTGGTCCCCGATACAAGCGGTCAACCTTATATATGCTTATGTTTCCCTATGTGGAGCCCTATCGTTGAGAGGTGAACGTACCCAAATTTTTACATGAGTGGTTACATCTCATCAATGTAAGAGTTTTGTGTGTGAAAGAATCAATCAAACTAGGTCATATAGGGGTAGGAAATAGCGTTTTCGTGTAATAAGTGGCGTTAATTTAATGTTGACCGTGTGGATCGAGACCTAAATGTTTTCAAAAACTGGTGGATTTTTTTATAGCCGTATTTAAGTACACTGATCATATATGATGGTTAAATTTTTATTTTGTAAAATTTAGCCAATAAAACCACAACATGTTTACTAATGTGGTATAACTTATTGTTTAGTAGATTATATGCAAGTGTAGATATTTGTGAACCAACTATAGGGAGAAAGCAATATTTTTAAAAATCTTGTGAAATAGGATGTCATCGGTATGCTGAAATACGACTATGGTTGAAAAATCACATATTTCCGGTAACGTTTCGTCCCCGATACAAGTGATCAACCTTATATACGCTTATGTTTCCCTATGTGGAGCCCTATCGTTGAGAGGTGAATGTACCCAAATTTTTACTTGAGTGGTTACATCTCATCAATGTGAGAGTTTTGTGTGGGAAATAATCAATCAAACAAGGTCATATAGGGGTAGGAAAGAGCGTTTTCGTGTAATAAGTGACGTTAATTTAATGTTGACCGCATGGATTGAGACCTTATCGTTTTCAAAAACTGGTGGATTTTTTTTCATAGCCGTATTTAAGTACACTGATCATATAGTACGGTGGGTTTTCTAAAATTTTACTTCTACCCCGTAGTTGGTTCAAAAGGACACACAACTTTATGTTTCGTCACCTAAGTAAAGGTGTTAGACGACGAATTTATTTTCGTCACAAAAGTAAGTTCTTAGGCGACAAAATGCATTTTCGTCACCAAAGTATTTAAACTTTGGTGACGAAAACTTATTTCGTCACCTAACATATCACTTACATGACGAAATATGTTTTCGTCACCTAACCTATCACTTAAATGACGAAATTATATTCGTCACCTAAGTGCTCAAAACTTTGGTGACGAAAATATATTTCGTTACCTAACTTGTTACTTACATGACGAAATGTATTTTCGTCACCTAAGTTAGCTTTAAGGTGACGAAAATAGTGACGAAATAATGTTTCGTCACCTTACCTTACTTAGATGACGAAAATTGTCACTAAGGTGACGAAACCAGTTTCGTCACTAAAGTGTTCTCTTAGGTGACGAATTAAAAATATTTCATCACCTTAGAACCTTTTTCTAGTAGTGAATGCTAACTAAATCCTCCTCTCTCAAATTCAAAGTCCTTTATGTAGGACCAAAGGACCTCTTCCTGGACTTTGAACTCTTGGTCTGTGTCTTCGCCTCTGAATGCCAAGGATTGATTGCCTCTTCCTTCTTTTTGTTCAGAGAGCCTAACGGACGCCCGACTTCACTTTTCTTCGGGGGTGAAACAATCAGCGAACCTGCTAAGTGAGGGAGAGAAAGCACTAGGATTGGACCGAGGGTAGGGTGCTCCGCTGCCCTAACCGCCGTTGTGCCTTTCTGATGCTTACCATAGTCCTCAAGCATTAAGGACATAGCCGACCATTTCTTCCTAGTCAGTGCAGGCATCAGGGACTTGGCTTGAGAAACCAAAGCTTGAGCTTGGGGAGCGGTGACCGACGTCGGATTAGGAAGATGTTGGAGGGAGGCAGTGAGCGCTGCCGCAGTCATACCTGGCTTGGACAAGACAAAACCCGAAGCTGGAAACGGGTTAACAATAGAGGAGCTGCTGCTAGGGTTCGGGTTAGGGTTAGCCCTAATTCCAGTTCCTTGTTCTCCGGCTGCCGCTGACATGTTAAAAGGACCTTGACACCTGCCGACTTTATGTTCTAGTAATCTAGAAGCCTTGCAAAAGCCACACATGCTCATATTTGAATGTGAGCATTGTAATTGTCAGGTCAACACCTTCGCCAAACTCAAACCGCATAGGAGGGAACACCTACTTCACCGGATCAGAAATCTGATGATCAATACGAACCCTAGCCCTCGAACCATTGAGTAGCCTAGGGTTATCATGAGTGATAATCCGTCCAAGTGTTGAACCTACTGTTGATATCCGAAAAATCATACACTTTGTCATGCAACAATTTGTTAAGAGATTCATGCAAAAAAAAAAACTCATAGTTTTGGGTTAAATCCATAATTTTAACCCACAAAGCAAACATGCCCATTGATGTGGACCCAAGCTGCATCCATGCGTCCTTGGGGTTTGTAGAAGTGGGTGTGGTGTGGAAGGTTACGGAGACACATGACAATCGTCCATCGGTTTAATGTCGTTAATAGTTTCGGTCTTGGGGCCTAAATTCAAGCCCAACGGCTTAAATTGGTGAAGAATTGGTTATAACAAGATAATTGGACTACCCATTCCTAAAACCCAAAATGCCTTTGAATCCAAAGCCTAACACCTTTTCTTTTAGAAAAGCCCAAACCCTCTTCTTTTAGGAAAAGCCCAATTCCCATTGTTGAACCGGATAACACGCTTTATTTCTTCCCCACAGCAGTACGGCGACAAGCTTTGTACAGCAGAAAAATGTCATCTACTCCCAATCTGAGGAAGGAGAAGGTCAGCAACTGGTTCCAAGGCGGCTCTTTCATCCTTGGATGACGAGATTGTGGGATTCAAATTACTTGGTCCATCTTGTTCCAGGAATTCCGTCTCTGCAGCCGTCCTCGCAGCCTCCTCGCAGTGAGTCGTCTCTTCCATCTCTCAAGCAGTACGACGACAAGCTTTGTATAACAGAAAGGTGCCATCCACTCCCAATCTGAGGAAGGAGAAGGTCAACGACTAGTTTCAAGGCGGCTCTTTCATCCTTAGATGACGAGATTGTGGGATTCAAGTTACTTAGTCTGTCCTGTTTCAGGAATTTCATCTCTGCAGCTGTCCTCGCAGCCTCCTCGCAATGAGTCATCTCTTCCATCTCTCAAGGTCAACTTCTCTCTGCCAACTTTTGAGGTCAAGATCATATACTTGAGAAGAGCAACCCTTTTACACAGTGGATTAGGCATCGTGACCAGTCACAAAACCCTCCAATCTGGTTCTATAAAAGGGAGGTCCGGGAAGCTACAAGGATTATCAAGGAACAACCCAAAAAAATTCCCAAATACTCAAGCTTTCATGCCTTTCAAGCCTCCAAGCCAAAACCCCCATCTCCAGCCATCCTTCAATCCTCATCATTGAAACCCATATCCTTCCCAGGAATTTAACGTTAAAACTCAGTCCAATTTTCATCACCGCAGTGTGTTTCTAGCTCTCACACCATGCTTCACGCTATCAAGCTCCTTTTGATTTCTACTTGATCTGAATCATATACAAAGTCTTCCCAATAATCGAATTATTGTATTGATTTTGGCCTAGTCGCATTTCATTTCAAAAAAGACCCTCACACCTACCATATAGAGCGTTGTCTTGGTCAACAGATCCTGATGGGAGTCCAAAGACTTCAACCCACATCGGAACAGAGACGATTGGGACCGCCGCTACATCAGAGCGAACATCATATTACGCCAATGCAAAAATCGTTTTCCCATAAAACCACGGCCCGCTCTCAATCGTGTCCTTTCGATCTGCCTCCTTCATGAACCGAAGAATATACTTCTCACCCTGTGGCCGGATAGTGAGACGATTTCGCAGACCCTAGATGGAAGCTATCGTGGACATGAAAGCCTTAGGCTCCACCTTCTTCTTCAGAGAGAGGAGCCTCCCTACTGCAAAAGAATGGCCTAAAAAAGCTGTTGCCCCCGCCGCCCCGAATGATACCCTTCCATTCTCTGAGATTGCCATCACCGTCGCTAGCCGGGAAACTTCGTCAAGCATCATTGTCGAGAGATGTGTTTGCCAAAAGTTTCTAAAACCCTGGAGAAAACCCTAGAGAGAGAGAGACTTTTCTTTTTTAGATGTTTTACCTAGTGTAGTAAAGTTGATCAAGCTGTTTCAAAAACCCCTATGTTTAGAGTTCGAGTCTCAACTCTATCAACTTGAAGTCACAAGGTTTCAGGGGAATCCAGATTCGTACTTATGCGGCTCCAACAATGATCTTAAAAAATTGTTATATTTAACTACAATTTTGAAATTTAGGTATCGATTTAACAATGTTGTTCCATCAGTAGGTGCTAAATATTATGGTTTAACTAATGGTAAAGTGACACGTGGGCAAGAAAGTGACACGTGTGCAAGAGAAAAGAGAGAATATTTAGCTATTATTTTAGTTATGTATCAAAAATTGATAAATTTGTCAATTTCATTTAACAATTATCCAATTTAGTAATGATTTATGCATTCTTCTAGAGCATCAATTTACCTCAAAAATTGACAAATTTCAATTTTAGCAATACTACTGGAGATGCTCTAAGTTGTTTTGAAGAGTTGTTAATTAGAATAAGATTCTCCAGATTACCTATTGTGCGATCACTATCACACAAGCATTTGTAGCTGCTACCATTGATCTAGGAGAGTGGCGGATCCAGGATTGAATTTTTTTTTCTTTTGTTGATTGAAGTGATAATAAAATCCCCCGCAATAACGATATTTAACTAAAGTACATTAGATATCTAAAACTACTGTTTAATTAATAGAAATAAAATGTTCTTATCATCAACAAAAAAATTGCTATTACCTAAAGCCAAAATTGAGACCCTACATACTCAATAGATTTAAAAACGCACAAACAAATATACACCGTCCAATTTGAGCCGACTATGCATTGGGAAAATTAAAGGAAAAGAAAAATTTAAAGAAATAAAAAGAATAAGATGATAAGCTGTAACAAAATGCATTAGGAGAGTGGCGGATCCAGGATTGAATTTTTTTTTCTTTTGTTGATTGAAGTAATAATAAAATCCCCCGCAATAACGATATTTAACTAAAGTACATTAGATATCTAAAACTACTGTTTAATTAATAGAAATAAAATGTTCTTAACATCAACAAAAAAATTGCTATTACCTAAAGCCAAAATTGAGACCCTACATACTCAATAGATTTAAAAACGCACAAACAAATATACACCGTCCAATTTGAGCCGACTATGCATTGGGAAAATTAAAGGAAAAGAAAAATTTAAAGAAATAAAAAGAATAAGATGATAAGCTGTAACAAAATGCATTGGGAGAGTTTGCCTCGGCTACCTAGTTCAGATCCTCCGATACTTGGCTTTCTGGTGACCGTGGCTTGTGTTCTCTCGCTCAGTTAGCACGTGAGCCCGTAGTGCTTTTTGATCTTTTTTTGTTAATTTTTTTTCCTAAAAGGATGTGAATCGTTTATGAGACTAAGCTGTGAGAAAAATGACATACAAGATTAAAGGTTTATTTGGTATAGTTGGCCTTCATTTATTAGAAGTTGTTGAGGGCAATAATTTATCATTAGAGGTCAATAACAATATGAAAACTAAGGGCAACTTGTTATTATTCAGGTCAATCACATATTTACTAGTTTTTATTGGAAAATTGCTACCCTCGATAATTTTCCACAAGATCCATCTAATTTTTCTGTTCTGCACCCAAGTATGAACGTTATTGGGGGTAGTAATTTTCCACATGATCTGATTTTTCTGTTCTGCACCCAAGTATGGAAATTATTGGGGATAATAATTTTTCATAGGATCTTATTTTTATGTTCTACACCTAAGTATGAAAATTATTAGGGGTAGTAATTTTCCACATGATCTTATTTTTATGTTCTGCACCCAAGTATGAAAATTATTGGGGGGAGTAATTTTCCACAAGATCTGATTTTTCTTTTCTGCACCAAAATATGAAAATTATTAGGGGTAGTAATTTTCATACTTCGGATTCTGACGACCGGAGTCTGAAGTTCGGTGAGGTTCCGGCCAAATCTTCTCTCTTCTATTTTCTCTCGCTATGCATGTTTAAAGAGTGAGGGCAAAATAGTCCTAATCAAAATAATATTGTTTCTTAAGACTTGAAGTAAAAATTAGTTCATTTGGGCACAAAAGAAACTACCTTATATTCAAATGGGCTGATGAAAAAGATTATCATTGGAATGGGCAATAAAGAGTTAAAATTAGTACTAAATATGTATTTTCTCAAAAAAAAAAAAACATTAGGAGAATTAAGGGAAAAAAAAAGATGCAAAACTATAAAGCAAAAAAAGACCAACGTTGATGTGTCTCGAACCCAAGTAAGCTGGGTGTTGTCGGTAGTTAGGAAACTACCTTCCCTGCCCATAGGCCAGTCATGAAACTTGTAGACCGATGTCCAGGCTACCTCGCCATGGTAAAAGATCATCGGTACCACATCGGGGAGGTGCTTCTCCAAGCTCCATAAGAAGGCACCATGATAAGATAAATTCCTAGTTAGTCTCACATCGAAAATATGTAATAAGAGGAACCTTCCTTATCTATAAAAAGAAGGCTCCCCTTGTGTAGAAAGGAGATTGAACTCTCAGACTCGCCACCACCACATATAGAATGAATGTATATGATGCTCCCTCTCCCTCCCCCATTCCTTCCGGACGGGATAGATGGATGCTCTTGTAACATCAAAGGCCTATTGGCCATGATAGTTGATTTGTAAGTGGACGTAGCCATGTCCCCCGAGGCATGGTGAACCACTATACGTCCTTGTCTTGCTCATGATTGTTCTTATTAGTGTTCCACCGTGATTCTGCATGGCCTCCCGGTTTATGCAGAAACACTGGGAATCAGTAAACATCCTTAACCAAGCCTGCAATGTCTACTTTTATCATTGTTTTAAAAAGCACACATGAGCCTTGTCTTAAAATTCGAAAAGCTCTAGGAGCAAGAAAAAATGAGTCAGCCTATTAGTCTAGCCGCAGAGGCGCAAAAAGTGATGTGCAAGGCATGCAAAGCGTAAAAAGCGCCTTCTCCGGCATCAAAGGTGAACGCTCAGGATTATTATTATTTTTTTTTGTTATAAGTTTGCCGATTTCAAGAGAACTGGAGAGAGATCATACATATATAGTCCATCATGAGAGATGCATGCTTGGTAAATACTGTGAAATCATTTGGGAGAAGATTGCAACAGAGAGAGATGATTGATAGAGAAGAACGTAGACTTGAGTAGTCTCCAAGAACACGATATACGTACATGTTTGAGATAATGTCAAGTGATCTGTTTTTTCTAATCAGATAAGAGATACTTATAGACAAACTCGTATATATATGGTACTGATATTTATCCATATAGTTTGAAATTAATTCAAAAATTGCTGATAGTTTTAGGATTTTGAGTGTAATTAGATAATAATACACTAAATTAAAAATGTCATAAGACTTACATTTTATGCCTGGCTTAGGCCTTAGTGAGACTCTCCTCGAAATGCCTCGCTTACGCTTTAATCTTTTAAAACATTGACTTTTATGCAAGAGAATCATTTACTAACAAATTTATTTAAGAAAGCTCGATTGGGTTTGAGCTCAACCAAGCTTCTACGTACCTAGCTCCACGCCTGACCTGGACTCGAACTCTATCAACTATGTGTTGTGCTTGTCTTTGCTGAGGGATAATGTTTCAAACTTTCAATTTGATTGGTTGAAGATTGCCGAGTCCATTTTATTTGTTAAGCTGATCGACATCAAATGTTAGACATATGCCTAGTCAATGGTCATATATAACATTTTGCGTTCGTTTATGTGATTAATTTTTTCACTTTGGGTGTGTGTGTATATATAGATTTTCTCAGATGCGGATGTCCGCATTTATTCTTATGATGCGGATGTCCGCATTTATTCTTATGGTGCGAATGTCCACTTTACATTCACTTTTCAATCGAATTTTCACATCTCCACCGTCTAGTCTTTAGATACTAATGTATAGATCATCTCTGTAAAATTTCAGCCAATTTAGTTATCATTAAGACACTCAAACTCGATTAAAATAATAGATAAACATAATTTTGTCGAACTTGAACCGTTCATGTTTATAACAGAAAAACGCAGTTTTGAATGCCTTAGTGATAACCAAATTGGCTGAAATTTTACAAAGATGATCTATACATTAGTATCTAAATACTAGAGTGTGGATATATGAAAATTTGATTGAAAAATGAGTGTAAAGTGGAAATCTGTAATGAAACCAATAAAAGAGAAATGCCAGGTACGAAATAAGTTATGCTAAACAAACAAGCCAGAAGACCAATGACAATATGACAAATCAAAGAGACAAAATAAGCAGATGAAGAACATCCAAATCATGCGTTGTGTACGAAGTCTAAAATCAAAGATTCATGATGATAGATATAGAATAATGTTGCACACATACGCGGAAATATGTACATATATTATGGGATGGTCAGTGAAATCGGCTCCGGCCCCATCAATTGACAACCGGGACTAAAATATTTAAAATCGATATTTTTTCAAAATTTTTGTTTTTTAGATATATGATATTAATTTTTATATATTTTTGATATTTTATATTTAGTTTATATTTTGTTAAATATATAAATTTTGATAAATTTTTTATCGATAATCGATATTTTCTCAATATATCCATCAAGATTTTTTTTTTAAACTATTGATATTTTCGTGATTGTCGATATTTTAATTCTTAATTAATAAAATTAACCCCAATTAGGATTATGGGGTCATTTGTTTTGGGTGCATATATATGTTTGTGGACATTCCAGTTATGATATTCCTAGCTACCAACTCCAAAATGATTAGTGCTCGTAGTGCATCGAAGCTTTTTTATATACTAAAAAACTAGTCTCACCATTACATGGAAGATTTGGACCCTAAACCCTAGTTGGGAGTTGGGACGATATAATCTAGCTGGAACGATAGATCTATGAATCATCTACTATATATAAATTATTGGGTTTCCCAAATTCATTTTAAGTTTCGCAGAACATGACATGCTAGACGGCAGCAAGCAGAATTTCTTGACTCTACTGCGAACATCAATGATAATATGATTATATGAATGCTACAATTCGTTCATGGTTATTGATGTAATAATTTATTTATCTGATTCAATTATACAAGATCAGGCAGTATATTAATTAACTTATTGGCTCCAAGAGTACCGACTTCTATTTGCCATATTTATCCTTGTAATCAGCCCAGAGCTGATCAACGTTCTTCCCCAAGATGTCAGAAAAGTAGTTAACACTATAACCAGTCTTTAACTTGTTGTTCAATTCTGCAACAAACCCATCTTTCAAACTAGTACAGTAATCCAAAAACCTAGCTGTAACGTCATAACCCTGGTCCCAGCGATCTCCTTCACCTGGCTGAACCCAGTGACTCGGTGCATACCCAGCCCTCAACCTCACAAAGTCTGCAATTTCCTCAATCAATCCACCTGGGGTGGCTTGACCATTCCCATTCCACTGCCATACGTGCGTTGATTCATGGTAGAGCACCCCGGTAATCTCCTTTTTCACGTCGCCTGAAAGAACAAGGGTATCAAACAATCGTCATGGCCACAGGAAATATAAATACTTGGCGTTTGAAAACAATGAGATATTAACTTAGGAGAGCAGAATGACATAATGAGAGCCAGTTTATGGAAATGTTAGTACCTGAGTAGCCTGCTATGTAGCTGGCGCTAACATGAATCTCACCGCCGGAAGCATACGCCACGCCGTCCATATTGTCGATGAACAAGCTGACTTTGTCTACGCTCTTTCTATCTGCAGCTGTGCTTTGTTGGAAGACTTTCCATATGAAGTCTGCCGCAGAGGCTAGGGTTTAAAAGCTCTAGTCTGCTCCGATGTCGTTGTTAAATCGGACGGCACCGGCACTAGATCCAGCGGTGTTGGTGACTGCATAGTCGACTGCATCCGCGGCGTGAATGCCTGCAAGTGTTATGAGAAGGGAAAAGAGAAAAATATTGTTTTGAGCCATATCTATCTGTAAAGAAGCTTTGTACGTTCTTGGTTTTGGGGTTTGTCTAGAATTTGCTAACCCTATCGTTTATATAGAGATAAATTTTCTGTACTAACACAAACAATATTGAAAATCATCTTTGTAATATCTGGGACTGATGATTGTAGTGGTTAGGTGATTAACCACGTAAGTACCCAGAAATTATAGGCATGCATTGACCTTGACTTGGACTGAATCTTATTTTTGCCAACTTGGAATTTGAATACCGGCATGGTTCATATATGGTTGGAATTGCCCGGTCCACTTTGATATACATTGGAATATAAAGAATTAGAGACACATAAAAGTCGGGTCGATCGATCAATGTTCATAATATAGTCTTTACGGTTGGTTTAGTTTACTAAATTGTTCATCACTTCGTGTATACGTACAATGGAAACAAGAAAAGAGATTTGCCAGAGGCTAGCTAGTTAACCTAACCAAACATGAAATCCAATAACAAAATGACAGAGTAAAGAGACAAAATTAGCTGAAGGTATACTTGTCTGAAACGAACTAAATGACAAAGTAAGGAGACAATTAGCGTAAGAGAACCTTCCCCACTAATTATGTTGTATGCTAGTCTAAAATGTAAGATTGGATCATGTTATAAGTTGTTGAAATCAAATGCATATAAAGAATAGAATTGAAATTTGTTTAGTTCTAGTGGTTTGAAGTCGACATCTGTTTAGTCCTTGTGATTTTATTTTAATCTGAATAGTTTTTTTAATGTCATAATTTTTCATTCAAATAGTCCAAGAGGTCCCCTATTCGATCCTCAATGTCCTCGATTTCATTTTCTGACATTTCATAAATGATGGACGAAAATGCCCCTCCAAAGAGATTGTAAAATCATAATTTTACTGCTTCAACAAGCTGTAATATCTTAACCAGGAATTTTGTATAGGAGATAAGATAAAGGATCATCATATTTGATCTGGATGACTACTCTTTTTGCCGTGTGGTTTGGGCAATGTGACCGACTCACCCAGTTCAAATCTGGAAAGTTTAGAGCATTCAAACAGTCTCTGCAGTTTTTTGACAAAGCTGGGTACGATCGGTTTCGATTAAATTGAAAATTCTTCATGAGATTCCTTGGTGCTCAAAGTTACTGAACGACGGGATAATACTATTAAAAAGTATGTTTTCTCACTTTTCTGTATAATCATCAAAATCTTCAAAGAAAGCTAGATATACAATCACGATGGTACATATATATATATATATATATATATATATATATATATATATATATATATATATATAGACCTAGCTAGCATTTTGTTAATTCATTTTCATCTTTCTAGAAGCAAAGCAGTATATTATATATAGCCTAGTCCTTTTTTTGGTCTGATAAAATCAAGTTTTCATGATGTTGATCGTGGCATAGTCTACGCGGAAATTCGTATAGGGCATAAAAAGCTTGTTAATTGTTGCAACAATATACTTGAATTAATACGGGTCTATAATAAGTCCATGAAAGCGAGGTCTAACAAACAAACACACTAAAAAATCTGTATGGGTTTTCAACTATATATGTGGAAATCAAGTTTTTCATACTTTTCAACGGAAAAAATATTTTATTGTGACCCATGATTTTCCCCTTGTTTCCGAACAAGTTTTAAAGCACGCAGTGTTTTAGCTGAAATCACATGCATGTTCTTAATTTCTCAGAAGCATTTTATTTGATAGCTAGTTACTAAAAAATTGTACGTACGTGTTAGGTGAATTTTGAGTGGGCATACATAATTGTCACCATATAATAATTAACCTATCGGCTTGTCACTAATACAAAACCAATGTCTTATTCATATAGATACCAACTAACACTTGTGTCAAAACTGAAGTGTTGTAAATCATTTAAATTTTATCATCTAAGTAACTTTCATTAAATTTTACACATTTACATATCATTGAACCAATTCAAATTACTATATCCACAATAATTTATTCATAAACTTGTAAAATGTCATAGATTGAGTAATTACTACTAACAGAACTAATTACTTGAGTTAAAACCCAATTTACATTATTGACAACAAAATTGTTATCATATCAGTAAATACAAGTATCACATATATGTGGGTACCTAAGAAAATTCCTCAAAATACAGTATACCTCGATGTACTTGGCTGAAAAAAGAATAATGTCATTGCTGGAAGCCGCAATGCCTTCTCTGTCTTCGACGAACAAGTTTAAGCGCGGGATGTCCCTTCTCTCTGCAACTGTAGTTTCGTTAAAGAAGTTCCAGATGAAATCAGTGGCGTTTCTCATTCTTTGCTTGGTGTAGTCCACGCCGAGTTCGTCTCTAAAACAGACTCCGCCAGCGGTGTTGAGAGCGTGGTTCTCGACGATGTAATCAATAGCTTGAGTTTCATGGACAATAGCTAGGGCTAAGGGAGAGGCAAAGAGCAATAATAGGAGAAAGCGAGCCATGGTGTTTGAAATGATTAATTTACCAAGTGACTGTAATATGTTGTGCACCAAGTGTGTGCTCTTTGTGGTTCATATAGAGATTTGGTTCTACAAGATGGACCTCGTTAGCTGTTAGCATTAGGGTACGGTGCTTCCTCTTCATCAAAAGCCATGAAGACAGACATCCTCATATATAGTTTGCTTGACTTTGAGTTTAACTTCTTCCGGTGTCGTGGGGTTAGGACCGGCCGAGCTTGATTTAAGTTTCAAAATTTTGATTATACCAATAAGATTACCATTACGAGGATGATAGAATGATTGACTGGTCATGCGCCTGATGCCTCAATTTGTTAAGATCAGTTTAGATAGACTACGGATCCCTCCTAATGATAATAATTAGCATCAAACATTCTAAAGACTAACATTAATTTAGAAGGTGCGACATTGAGATGAATGTATATGTATAATCGTAACTATAATTTATAATTTGTTTTGGCCCACGTCCTCAGCAAGGGTAGAGAGGGAACAAATGTAAAAATGGTGTGTGCGGGGCGTGCCACCTCACGGATGAGGAAAGAGAACGGTGCGCGTCCTGACTTCTTGACCAGGCGAATGAGGGCTCCGGCGTCACCTGATGAGGAAATATTTCCGAGCTTACTCTTCTTAATCACCTGTCGATCGATACTCACTGTGAGAGCGAGCAGAGCAACAATTGGGAAATCGGAGACGAGTCCTGACGGGCTCCGGGATCTAAAGCGGGATGCGCTTAGAACGTTAGGGTTTCGAGAAGACTCGAAGGTTTCGACTGTGTACGTCTGTTTGAGAGAGATTTGTTGATTGATTGATTGTGTGTGCTTCTGCAAGCTGTAAAGCTTCTTTATATACTCATCCGTAAGCAACTCGTAGAGACTCACTCACAATCCAATGCGGACTTTGCAATTAGAATCCCACAAGGATACGTTTAACTCGCCAGTCGTGCGCTCCATGCAACACGTGTCAAACCTATCTCGCTTAGGTTTCGTTCCCTGCCTCGCTGCATTTCATTTGTCGTGTAGTAAGCGAACTCAAACACTAAGCGACCTTATCCCGAGGGCGTTATTAGTCATTTCCAACCCATCCTCGCAAGAACTATAGAGTCCCATGCGAACTGGAGATAAGGATCCCGCGAAGACACCGATTCTCGCAAGGTATCAGAATCTTCTAGATAAAAACCACGTCACGTGCTGCCAAACCTCGCTACCCTTTATGGGCTAAAAAAGGCCACAGGCGTTGGCCCAAATGATATCCAAGCCTTTCTCGAGTCTTGGACCGAAAATGCCCACTGGGCTCAAACATTGCCCCCTAGGCCTTGAGTTTAATCCGTTTCGCAACGGATAAGCGAAAAGGCCTAATTAAGTTTTTTTATGGGAACTCGTATTTCAAAAGGTGCTGACGCTTCGGCGCTATCGCTTCCCTTCATCATTACGGCTTTTCGAATTTTGAAACGCGCTGACGTTTCGGTCGTCATTGCGTCTTTTCGTTGCGACCATTGATTGAAAGGGACGTTACGGTTCGTCTCCTTTATAAACCTCGACGCGGGTCCCCACATCTTACCATCGCTTTCAAAACAATCTCCGCCTTCTGCAAACAACCAAACTCCAGCACCAGACAGACTTTAACCGGAAACAATGCCTCCTAAACCTTTTGCCAATGACCCGAACCTGAGCCTTACGGCGGCGACCTCTTGGTCGACCAGCCTTGCTCGCCGCTTCGCCACCAACCCGCCTCAAGGAACACCAATCTATTTCCTTGACACAGGGGCGGCTCTGCTTGGCCCGACTCCTTCAAAGCCCCTGTCCGACGCCGACCTTAACCATTACAACTCCTCCGTGCGTCGGCCAATCTTGGCCCAACGGCGCGAACTGGGAAACTTTTCCACCTGGCAAGCCCGCTCTCATGTAAATGTCCGGGTCGGGGAGTGGCCCAGCGCCACCGCGGAGGAGCGAACGTGGTACGAGGAGCGCCTCCAGACCGATCAGACGATCTGGGAAGCCACCGGCATCCATGAGGCCATTGCCTTGAGTTTCTCGCTGCCCTCTCACACCGATCGAGCGCCTATCGCTGCCATGGCCTGTTTGTGGAACAGCGCCACCAACACCTTCGACTTCCCTTTCGGGCAGATGGGCATTACTCTGCTGGACATCCTCGCCATCACTGGGCTGCCGATCCACGCAAAGCCGTATGTGCCAGGCGACTTTGCGTCGACCGAGTTCACATACGCCTGCAATTTGGGAGCCCGCCGCGCCCTGAGAATTTCATACGGGGCATGGCGGAAATTTTACATGGGCCACGCGGAGCCGCATGAAGGAGGCATCGCTTTCTTGGAGTACTGGCTTGACAAGTTTGTCTTCTGCGGCAGCGCTCACAAACCAACCGGGAGATGGACCAAGTTGGCCGAAGCGCTATACAATGGGGTTGAAGTCGGGTTAGGGCAACCCGTATTAGGCGCACTCTACCGGACTCTGCATCTGCTGTCGCTGAAGCCTTTCCACCTTTCTGGCGGCCCTCTGTGGATCCTGGACCTGTGGACGCAGCTGTACTTTCCGCTCTTCCGGCGAGCCCCGGTGGAATTCCTGCCTGAAGATCGGCTGCTTGGCTTTGCGGTGTGCAGGAATGACGCGAATCGGACCCCTCTGTCCTTCTTCGCTAGCCTGTCCATCCTTTACAACCACATCGAGCCACCACCGACTATGGATATGATGGTTCGCCGGCGCCACCCTGAGGTCCTATTGACGGGTTTCTTCCCCCGCCAAGACTCTGACAACGACGCGAGGACTGCCTTCGTAAGAGCAACCTCATGCTGCGACCTCCAACTCGCTGAGGATGAGCAAGGCTTCGAGCTGTATGCCCCCAACCACTTCGCGAGGCAACTTGGCTTTCATCAAGGGATTCCTTACCCGCTTCTCCACTCGGTCAACAAGTACACCTCGTGGAGGAAAATTGGCGAGTCTGATCGGGTCACCCCGCTGCAAAATATCTACCCTCTTTCTCCCAACCTGCTGGAGATCGAGCCTTCGCTGGGTACTGACCCCGCTTACCTCGCTTGGTGGCGGTCCTTATCTGACAACCATTGGGAGTTCCCAGACGACGCTGTCTTCGCTGCCGTCTTTCGTCCTCTTTACGATACTTTGGGCGAATCAGATCGCACCATCCTCGATGGCCAGCGCGACCATGCGGAAAGGAGTTCAGGGGCTGCGACAAGAACTAGGCTCGCGCCTCCGCCAGTTCCTGCTGCTCGCCGCCCGACGGGGATCGTCATTCGAGAACGCGATCCCACACCTTCGGTATGTCACTAACTGTGTAAATTTTGAACTTCTTTTGACATATTGATAAAATGCTCTTCTCTAATCCTCTTTTTCTCTTTTCAGTCTGCCCCCCGCCGGAGAAACGTTGACAGGTCCGAAGTTGCCAGAGGAAAGGCACCTGTTCGAAGGGAGACTGTGGCGGGCCACGACAGCGAGACTGCTCCTGTCGTTCCTCGGCCAACGAGCGGCGAGAGCTCGCGGAAGCGTCCTATCGAGGACGAAGAGGATTTGCTGGAGGATGTGCAGTACCAGCGAGAGTATGGCTTGGTAAGCGACCCGGTAAGCGGACCACTTTGAATTAAATTTTCCTAAGCCAGTCAACAAACTCGCTAACTTTGCTTTTGACAGGTTCGCCGCACTCGACCTCGCCTCGCTGTTGTTGAGGAGGCGCCCGAGATAACGGAAGTCCCATCTTCAGAACCATTCGACGTGGACTTGGCCCTTCAGAGGGTTACTGAGGCAAGCGCGAAGATGGAATTCGAGGTAACTGCCGAAGCCGGCGAAGAGATGGTTATTGAGGAATTCGCTGTGGCAGGCGCGGAAACGGTTGCCGAAGAATCTGCTGAATCCAGCGAGGAGGTGATCTTCGAAGAGACTGTCGAAGCGGCTGCGGAGGGGACCACCACGGTCACCGAGGGAGCTGGCAAGGCTAGTGAGGAAGTCATACAACCTTCCTCTCCAACCGCTGCTTCTGGCGAAGCTGGTCCAATCCCAGAACCATCCTTGGCTCCGGTTGAAAATGCAGCTCTCGACCAGTCCAACCAAGTCTCTGACCCTACTGCCCCCTTGGCGACTCCGCCCGAAGGCCTCCAACTGATACTTTGGGCTCCTCCTCTGCGATTGGGCCGCGCGGGTCATACCGGTGAAGTGCCTCCGGCGGTCCCAACAAAGGATCCTACTGCCCCCTTGGTGGAGACAGAGACAGCTCGTGGCACTCCGCCACCCTCTCCAGAATTTGAAGCGGCTGCCGAAGTTGAACCAGTCACTCCGGTCCCAACAAGGAAACCTGGCGAGGAGTCTTCTTCCTTCAGTACCCGGGCCGCTCGTCTTTGGGCCCGAACTACTCCGCCTACTGATCCAGAACCCATCCGCCTAGCTCGGTCTTTCCTTCATGGGTTGTTTCATCACGGCTCTCGCCCGAACGTCTTTGACTTGGTAGGACGTATTCGCGAGGCCCATGAAGCTCTGGATCGACATCTCGCTGGCGGCAATCCTGTTCTGGACCAAGCGCTGGAGTTGGCCGATGCTGTCGAGTCGCAGGCTCGCCGAGTTTTGGATATCGGTGCTCAATCGGCCTCCCGTGAGCAAGCTCGCCGCAACTTGGACAACCAAATGGCGAACCTCTTGGCCGAGCTTGGTGAAGCTGGCATTTCGGGAGCGTCTTCAGAGAATCCAAGTGCTGGCCATGCTCGGCGAGTGGAAGCCTTGGAGGCTCAGATAGCAGAGCTGCAGGCTCAACTTGCTCGAGCTCGCCAAGACTTGGCCCGCGCTTTGGAAGTGGAAGCTCGTTTGCAGGCCGCGGAGGAGGCCCAGGAGGCTTTGGACTCGGCCGTGGCCGCTGCTGAAGAAGTTCAAGCCCAAGCCTATGAAGAAGAAATAGCCTTAGAAGGCATGCTCTTAGATTTGTATAGGGTTTGTAGGCGTGCGTAGGTTTAACTTGTATTTGCCCCCTTATGTACGAACTTTAATGATAATATCAAAGTTGAATTTTTCCCGCTCCTTGCCAACTGTTCTGTAATAACTGTCAGGAAAAAATCCTTTTCCGAGATTTAGCGACGGTTTCCAATGTAACTGCTCGGAACGCGGGCAATCATTATTGAAAAACGCGTCTGACCTTATCTCCAAAGCCCGTATCTCGGAGCAAATATTGCATGGGGGACAACTGTCAAACGCACAATCGCCCCTTCCGCCTATAAAAAGAAACGCTTGGCCGGGGTGAAGTATCAGTGAAGTCTCTGCCCCCTCACCATGATTTCTTATTCTCTTCTGTTCATCCTCTTGTCCCTGCTTAGAGCAAAGCCCTCAACCATACATTCCCATCCTTCGCTGATTCTGAAAATCTACTCTCAGGCCTAGAGTGATTCTGGAAATCTACTCTCAGGCCAAGCCTTTGTTCGGCCTGACCAAAGGTCGGGTACCCTCTGCCTTGCGCCTGCTGTTCTATCAGTGCGTCTGGCTCTGCCGGCCCTTCAAACGGAAGACTGGTGGTAGCATGAGGGATCCTGACCCGCTGGACATGTAGCTTCCCAACACTTTCTGTTGGGTCCAGGCCGGCGTCAGGGTTTTGGCTGGTCTAAAGCTGCGAGGCGTTCGTCAACTTTGAGCGAAGGACGCCGCGGCAGACTTTTCTTTAGCCAAGCGAGCCGGGACGAGGCTTCCAGTATCTGTAGATCTATGCTTTTTGAAGTGTAAACATAGTCTAATTTACCTTTTCTGATCAATGTAATTGCTTTGGCCGCAAAGCCATAATTCGAAACATGTATTGAGCAAAGTGAAAAAGGCAAAAATGAATGAATTTATTTTTTAGGCCTCTGGAATAGGCCCCAATCTTGTACTAGTCTTTGTGTTTAGACTTTGCACGTTTACAGAGAACAAAGAAAACAATAGAACTTTTTAGGGCCTCTGGAATAGGCCCCAATCTAATACAGGCCTTTTTAGGCTGGTACGTTACAATGTATTCTATTAGTCTTCTGTCCCGAGTTGCCCCCTAGTGTTAGGCGGCGGAGCGAGTACGCGATGGCGCGTAGCACTATTGACTGTGGTGGCGGGATCTGGTGGAGGTGTAGGATCCTCGCGTTCCCAGACCCCCGCAATGTGGCGCTTGAGGAAGCGGCCATTAATAGGGTTGCGATGAATAGTACCGTCCAAGTCGCGCAAGTGGTATGCCCCCTTGGGAAGTATTCGGTGAATAATAAAGGGTCCATCCCAGCGAGCGGACCATTTGCCCCGACCATCTGTTTTATCTCCAAGCGGGAGTACCGCTCGCCACACCTTCTGGCCTTCAGCATAGCTTTGCCCGCGCGTGATTTTATCATAGGAGCGGGCGATGCGCTGTTTCTCCAGGACGAGGTTGTTGAAAGCGGCGACCCGGTGTTCGTCTAGATCTTCAAGCTCCTGCCACATGGCTTGGACATAATCCTCGCCAAGTAACTGATGCTGTTCCTGGACGCGAAGCGAAGCGATATTGATCTCAAGGGGAAGGACGGCGTCGTGACCGTACATGAGAGCGTACGGTGTGGTATCCGTTGGGCCTCGCTTGGAGGTGCGGTAGGCCCACAAAGTGTGGTAGAGTTCCTGGTGCCAGACGCGAGGGTTCAACTCCAACATCTTGCGGAGGATGCCAAGGATGACCTTATTACTAGCCTCTGCTTGGCCATTGGACTGAGCATAGTATGGCGTGGAGTGTAGAAGCTTGATGCCGTAATCGTTTAAGTACGTAACAACGGAATCGGCCATGAAGGCTGCCCCCCTGTCTGTAACGATGCACTCCGGGATACCAAAGCGTGAGATGATGTTACGGAAAATAAAGTTGCGCACCGAGTTAGCAGAGGCGACTTTGAGTGGTTCGGCCTCGACCCATTTGGTAAAGAAATCGGTGGCAACGATAATGAACTTGTGCTGCTCAGAGGAATGGGGATGAATGATGCCCACGAAATCCATTGCCCATCCGCGACACGGCCAAGGTTTGATGATAGGCTGCAATGGGATGTTAGGAATATGTTGCACTGGTCCGTGAGCTTGGCAGTCTTGGCAGCCTCTGGCGAAGGCAATACAGTCTTTCAGCATTGTTGGCCAGTAGTATCCATGGCGGCGGATCAACCATCGCATTTTGGGCCCGGCCTGGTGTGAGCCGCAAACTCCGCAATGGACTTCGCGCATGAGACGTTTAGCTTCGTTTCCGTATACACAGCGGAAGTCGTTGCCGTCTTCCCCACGCCGCCGGAGTTCGCCATTGCGTAGTACAAAGTTTAAGGCGAGGAAGCGGATTTGCCTGGAATGAGCAGCATCGTTGGGGTTCTGGAGGTAGGCGATGAATGGTAGCCGCCAATCCTCGTCGATGGGGTCTAAAGCTGCAACTTCTGGGATGGCGTCCCGAAATTGCCCCCTGGCGATGAAAGAGGGAAGAGTGCGGCGCTCGACCTTGAGCAGGCGTTCGCGCACTCCGTCTCTCAGGCTGAGGCCAGACGCTATCTGGGCGAGCTCGTTGGCAGCGAAGTTAAATTCACGTGGTATGTGTTCGATGTACACGTCGTCGAATCGATCCAGTACCTCGAATGCCTTGCGCAGGTATGGCTCAATTGACAAGCTTAAACATTTGAACTTTTCCACAAGCTGGTTAACGACCAACAAAGAATCACCAAAGATCTGGACCTCGCGGACTCCTAAGTCCAACAAGATCTCTAAGCCGATGATTAGTGCTTCGTACTCGGCCTGGTTGTTGGTGCATTTGAAGTCGAGCTGGAACGAGTAGGAGAAACGATCTCCAGCGGGATTGGCGATGGCTATCCCGGCTCCGGCTGCTGTATCAGTCCGTGAACCATCAAAGTACAAGGTCCAGGGAGCGAGTGTTACTGAGGCGAAGTCCAACTCGCGAAACGCTGTGAGCTCTGATGGTGGGTGATGGGCAAGAAAATCCGCTATTGCCTGTCCTTTGACTGCCTTTTGCGGAACATATTGCAACGAGAATTCAGACATGGCGAGGATCCACTTACCGATGCGTCCCCGCAAGATAGGGCGAGAAAGCATGTATTTGACCAAGTCGGATTGAGCGATGACGACCGTGGTAAAGGCAAGCATGTAATGGCGCAGCTTGCATCCTGCAAAGTAGAGAGCGAGACATAACTTCTCCATGGGCGAGTAGCGTGTCTCACAGTCTGTTAAAACTCTGCTGAGGTAATAGACGGCATGTTCTACCCCGTTTTCATCATCCTGGGCCAGGAGTCCACCGATGGATAGATCGGCGGCTGCGATGTAAAGTTTGAGCGGGGCGCCGTCGCGAGGCGGGATTAGGACAGGTGGGTTCGTAAGGTAGTCCTTGATTCGATCAAAGGCCTGTTGATGTTGTGGTTCCCATACGAACTCGGTTGCCCCCTGGAGCTTAAGTAGAGGGGAAAAAGGTTGGACCTTCCCTGCCGCGTTTGATATGAAGCGACGGAGAAAGTTGATTCGCCCTAGTAGCTGTTGTAGCTCCTTCTTGGTAGTGGGAGGCGAAGCGGTGATGACCGCCTGTGCTTTATCCTTTGGGATCTCGATGCCTCTTTGATGTACGAGGAAGCCAAGGAAATCACCGGCCTCCGCGAAGAAAACGCACTTGGCGGGATTCATCTTGAGGTTATGTCTGCGCATCCGTGTGAACACCTGCCGGAGGTCTTCCACGTGGGTTGCTCGCGATTTGGTTTTGACTACCACATCGTCGATGTAGACTTCGATCAATTTGCCCAAGATGTCGTGGAAGATGAGATTCATGGCGCGCTGGTACGTTGCCCCCGCGTTCTTGAGGCCGAAGGGCATGACAACGTATTCGAACGCGCCAGCGAAACCAGGGCAACGGAAGGCGGTCTTGTGTCGATCCTCCTTGGCGACGGGGATCTGATGGTACCCGGCCGTGCCGTCCATAAAGGATAACACCTCGTGCCCTGCGGCGGCATCAATAAGTAGGTCAGCCACAGGCATGGGGTATATGTCTTTTGGTGTTGCGTTGTTGAGAATCTCGGTAATCAACACAGACACGCATCTTGCCATTTTTCTTGCGGACGGGGACGACGTTAGACAACCACTCGTTATATTTGGCTACGCGAATGATTCCCGATCGGTGCATGCTTTCGATCTCTTCTTTAACCACGATCTGGGTTTCAGTTCGCATGAAGCGGCCGTCTTGCCGGACTGGGCGCCGATCGGGATAGGTTGGTAGCCGGTGGCAGACCAGGTCCGGGGACAAGCCTGGCATATCTTCGTACTTGTCGGCAAAGCAATCCCTGTATTCGCGTAATAGGTCAAGGAGGGCTTCCTTTTCTTCCTCCGCCAACTTTGCACTGATGGAAATAAGTAAGGGCTTTTCTGCAGTCCCTACATCAACTTGTAAAGTGGGGTCGCGGACTTGAGGTGGAGTGTCGTCCAAGGCAGCAGGAGCTAACTGAATAACTTCTTCCTTGGTATCGGAATAATCCACCACTTCATCGACATATTCCATAGTCGCGACCTTGTCGTAGGCTTCGCGTTCTGCCCAGTACGAAAGGAGTCTTTCGCACAAGGACTCGCCAGCCTCGCGTGCCTCCTCGGAAAGGGCACTATCCATCGAAATGGGGTGTAAGAGTCGCGATGGTGTGAGGACGTTGCAGATCGTCCTTCGCCTGGGTAAGTCCCCATCGCGTTAGATTGGAGGCCGTTACTCCGTATGGGCGGCCTTTGTGATCGACGCCTTGTACATCCAACGGGCCCAAGTCTGTATTATAGTATCGGGCATCGTTGAGGTTAGCGGAAATGGAGAAAGGCCGCGGGTCGGCCTTGATGATGACTGACTCGCGTTTCTCGGTGTCCCAGATCATGAGTTCTTGGTGCATGGAGGAAGGCACGCAAAAACTTCTGTGGATCCAGTCGCGGCCGAGGATCATGCTGTAAGAGGAAACGCACTCGGCGACGAAAAAGGTATAAACCCGCGATGCTGGCCCGACCTTGACCCGTAGGAATAGCAAACCTAGGGTCCTGGACACCTGTCCTGTAAAGTTTTTCACCGTTAAGGACGTTGTCTGGATCATTGAGCGTGGGATGTCGAGGAGCCCCATGGTGCGGGTTGTGACGACATTAACCGTGGCACCGGTGTCGATCATGACCTTGTTGATCAGTTTCCCTTGGACCTCTGCTGTGATATACAGTGGTCGCATGTGGGTGGCCATGTCCAGGGTTGGTGTAGAAAAGGTCATGGTTGGCCTTGGTGCGAAGCTACTCGAACTTTCCTCTTGCGGAGTGCCATCGGCTGGGGCCAGTACTGGGCCCATTTCGCTGCTGCATGGCGGGGGTATGCTGTCATCCTCGCTGACGATGGTGATGTCCGCCGCACTGCAGGTTGTGTTTGGTGGAAGGGCGTATCGTTCCGAAATGAAGAACACCATCCCGACCTGAAACGAGAATTGTTCGGAGACTGGGACCAGAGGTGTGTCAATGATCCCATGTTCCCCTTCGAGAACTGCAAAGGCGTCTGCTTCTCGGCTGAAACCTCCCTCAGCTTCCCAACCGGAGACTTCTATCATATTGCAGGTGAATGATTCAACCTGCTCTTCGTCTTGCTCTTCCTCTAGGTTGAGCCGAGGTTCTGAATGTGCCTCGTCGGCTTCCTCATTCTCGCGGAAGCGTTGGGCCATTTGCTCGGCGAGGTTAGGACTGGAGGGTGCCGGTGTCTCTGCTGGTGGCTCTGAAACCTCAGGTTGCCTCGGGCGCCATACTGCCTTGGTCGGTAGCGGTTGGTCCCTGGTTGGTTGCTTGTCTGCGGCCGCAGGAGCTTTACCGTTATCTTCTTTTCCTAACTGCTGCAGGGCAGATACTCGGGGAACCATCCTAGTCTCGGGTTCCGGGGTACGCCGTGGCCGAGGCTGTTGTGGCGATGGTGGCTCCCTTCTGGCGTCAGCCTCTGTATCTCGACGCTCTTGTCGTCGTGAGGGCTGAGATGGCTCACGTTTAGACTCTGAGTCCGGAGTCATGAATAGTTTACGCCTAGGGCCGGTAGGCGGAGCCTTAATTTGTTCGGGCTCCGGTGACGGCCTACGCCGGGAAAGCTGCTGATCCCTCCTCCTGTTAGGCTCCGGTGATGGATTGGGCCTAGCAGGCTGTGGATCCCTCCTTCTGTCAGGTACGGGCGACGGATTGGGCCTAGCAGGCTGTGGATCCCTCCTTCTGTCAGGCACGGGCGACGGCCTGCGTCTGGAAGGCTGCTGGTCCCTTCTCCTTTCAGGTGCTGGGGATGGCCTGCGCCTAGGAGGCTGCGGATCCCTTCTTTGTTCAGGTGGTGGTGATTGCCTGTGCCTGGGAGGTTGCGAATCCGGCTTTGGTGGAACCGTGAGTCGGCAGAAAACATTTGGCTTGGGCGCAGGATCGTCACTGAACTGCTCGCAGATTCTTGGAGGCGCGACTGGCGGCATCTGAAGGATTGCGCGCAGACCTTCTGCTTCCCGCCACATCCGCTCGGGCGTCTGTGCGAGCTGCGAGGGGCGTATAGCGCCCTCGTCGACAGCCCGTAAGGCGCGCAGGATGCTGCCGTACCGCTTCTGGAGCTTGCGCTTCTTGGACTTGCTGATGGTCACCGCCTTGCCCCCTTGCTGCGTGTACCAGACCCCTTCCTTGATCGCTGATTTAGACGTCGGGGGAATGTAAGGGTTGGTTAAAATGCCGTCACGAGGGCTTGGGGCGCCGCTGCTGTGACTTCCACTGCTGGATTCTGACATGTCCATCTCGCTGGCGGCAGGGGATGGAGGTATTGCGGCTGCCCAATGCGCAGCAACGTATGTCTCGAGACGCGCTATCCTTTTCTCCAGCTCTTCGCGAGTCCTGGGACTCGTAGGCTGGGAGCCTTTGGCGGGAGACGGTCTATCGTCCCTCATGATTGCTTTGCCCTTATCCTTGTAGGAGGGACGGTCTGGTTCGAGTCTTGCGACCAACTGTCGGGCTGGGTCGGCCGTGCTCCTCGTCTGGTTATCTAGGAGCATGTAGTTGTTCGCCGGCCGTTTGCGGTTTCGGCCTGGCGGATCGGATGGTCCTGCATTTGGTGACAGGTCTAGTGTGATCATTCGCTGGCCGACGCGAGGCCAAGCGAAACCAGCAGCTGCGATTGTAAAGCCGCCCTCGTCCTTGAAGCAGATGTATCCGAGGTCAAGCCAGTCTTGGATCTGGTCTCGGAGCTGGCGGCATTCGCAGGTCCTGTGCCCCCAACTGTCATGGAAACTGCAATGGACGCGTCCGTCCCTATACTCGCTGTATGGCAAGGAGCGGAGTGTGACGAGTCCAGCCTCTCTGAGATCTTCTAAGACCTCGTGTGCCAGACTTTCATTGTAGGTGTACTGGCGGCGCGGCTGGCGGGTATTATCGTCTCCTTCCTCGCGGCCCCTTTTAGGCGCGCGACGTCGCTCGTCGTCCTGGGCCTGATCAGCCCAGTTGACCTCGACCATGCCCACTACGGGCGGGAAAGGGTCTACATCGACCAATGAGGCCGTGCTACCCGGTGCCTTCATCCTCAGCTCGCCTGAGTTTAACCAAGTCTGCAGCTGGTCTCGGAGCTTGACACAATCCTTAGTGTCATGATTGTAGACGTTGTGGAAGGCACAATATTTCTTGTCCTTCAGCTCCTCCTTAGGCGGAATTTTGTGGTCCAGGCGCACGTACTTCGCCTCGATTAGGTCATTGAAGACCAAATGGGCGTTCTTGGCGTCGTAAGTGTACGACTCGTATTCTGGTTTGGTCCAAGCAAAGGACTGGATGGTGATCGGCTCGCGGGTCATCTTCAGGTTCTTCAGTTTGTGAGCCACTTGCTTGCCGGTCAGCTCTACCGCGCCAATGTCGTCCAAGTCCTGATCTGCATGGGCTGGCTCCGGCCTTTGATAGTAGGGATCGTGAGCAGGGGTTTGCATGCTGAGTGCCCCCACGATCCGGTTCTTCCCTGGCACATAGGTTCCCTTGGAAGCGTTGGCCTTATCGTCCAGCTCGTTCAGGATGAGCTCATAGCTGCCGACCTTGTTGATTAGGTCGCCCATGAAGCTGAAACGCTCTCCATGGTGCTTCAACCGCTGGCGGTGCTCCAGACCCCGAATAGCCAACTTAATGGCTTCCTGCTCAGGCAGCAGGTAATCGCATTTGGCCTGCTGGATCTTGAAGCGCTGGAGGAAAGAAACTCCGGACTCCATGCTCTGCTGGTTCATCTGCGTGAGGGAGTCGAGGCCGACTTCGGGCTCAATTGTGCCGTATGTCTCCCGGAAGAGACGTTCCATGGTGGGCCAGTCTGGAATTGACCCCGGCTTCAGTCTGGAATACCAGGTGAAAGCGGCTCCGGACAGAGAAGTCCCGAAGAGCTTGAGCTTCAGCATATCATCATTCCCGTATTGGCCGCATTGGACCTTGAAACGGGCCATGTGAGTTGCTGCATCTTCCCTTGTCTCCCCAGAAAATGTGGTGAAGACGATGTTCTTGAACCCGTGGGGGAAGGGATACTGTGCCACGCTATCTGGATAGGGGTCACGGTAGTGCAAGCTAGCATCATCCTTTCCGGTGTGCTCCTTGACAATGCTTGAGATGAGTTGGCGCCAGTCGGCCGCCGTTACTGGTGCAGAATCTGCCCCCTGGTCATGGCCATGCCATGCGGAGAAACTAGGGGCCTGTCCGACATTCTTATGAGTCGAACTGGAATAAGCCACGATCGGGTCGTCTGGTGTCCCCATTCCTTGCGGCGCAAGAGCATCGGTGCCCTTGAGTGTGATCCTAGGGCTGCATGGCGAGGGTAGACGGGGTGGTGTCCTTGATGAGCTGGCCCCCAATGTGAATTGGGGAGCCTTCTGGGCCCCGACCCTCGGATTTGCCCTAGGACGCTCATTTGGCGGGATATACCTCGAGCCCTCCGCTGCGCTTGAACTGGTGGAGTTCAGAGCGTGATGCTTCGGCGCTTGGGCCCGAATCCAGTCTTCCATCTGCAGGACCCTTGTACTCAGGGTATCATGGCGCTCTTTGTAGTCTTCAAGCTTTTCCATGCTGTTCTTGCTCCCGAAGAAGGAAGCGTCCTGCTGTTGCTGCAGCTTGATGTCATGGTCGTTCAGACGATGGGTTTGGGCTTCTAGGGCCTTTGTAAAGGCCACCTTGCTCTGATCCAGTTCAGTCTGGATCATTTGCAGAGAGCCGGTCATTATGTCCTTGTCCTCCCTGATCGTGCCAACCACATAGTTGAACTCCTCGTTGAGCTTGGCGTGGTTTTCCTGGTTTGCGAGCCAGATCTCCTTGTCCTTAGCGACCTGCGCAGAGAGGCCCTGGACACTTTGCTGAGTTTCTTCAGCCTTTAAGCCGCACTCTCTCCTGAGCGCGCCGATCTCATTCTTGAAATCGCTCCTTAGTTCTTCGAACATTCTGCGGACCTCCTCTGTGGACAGAGCAGGTCCCGCCTCTGGGATTGGTTGTGAGTTTGCCATTGTGGACTTAGTAAGGTCGGGGTTGCCGAACCGATTGAGAATCTCTTCTTTAGCGAGAGATCTGCAAGCCGCGCTGTTATGGGGCTTGTATTGCGGAGCCTTATGTTTCAAGCAAGAAAGCGAAGGTCTCCGGTAGGGGGAGTTGTCAAACTTCCCAATGATTGCAAGAAAAGTGAACTCCCTGTCCCACTGGGCGTGCCAATGTTTTGGCCCACGTCCTCAGCAAGGGTAGAGAGGGAACAAATGTAAAAATGGTGTGTGCGGGGCGTGCCACCTCACGGATGAGGAAAGAGAACGGTGCGCGTCCTGACTTCTTGACCAGGCGAATGAGGGCTCCGGCGTCACCTGATGAGGAAATATTTCCGAGCTTACTCTTCTTAATCACCTGTCGATCGATACTCACTGTGAGAGCGAGCAGAGCAACAATTGGGAAATCGGAGACGAGTCCTGACGGGCTCCGGGATCTAAAGCGGGATGCGCTTAGAACGTTAGGGTTTCGAGAAGACTCGAAGGTTTCGACTGTGTACGTCTGTTTGAGAGAGATTTGTTGATTGATTGATTGTGTGTGCTTCTGCAAGCTGTAAAGCTTCTTTATATACTCATCCGTAAGCAACTCGTAGAGACTCACTCACAATCCAATGCGGACTTTGCAATTAGAATCCCACAAGGATACGTTTAACTCGCCAGTCGTGCGCTCCATGCAACACGTGTCAAACCTATCTCGCTTAGGTTTCGTTCCCTGCCTCGCTGCATTTCATTTGTCGTGTAGTAAGCGAACTCAAACACTAAGCGACCTTATCCCGAGGGCGTTATTAGTCATTTCCAACCCATCCTCGCAAGAACTATAGAGTCCCATGCGAACTGGAGATAAGGATCCCGCGAAGACACCGATTCTCGCAAGGTATCAGAATCTTCTAGATAAAAACCACGTCACGTGCTGCCAAACCTCGCTACCCTTTATGGGCTAAAAAAGGCCACAGGCGTTGGCCCAAATGATATCCAAGTCTTTCTCGAGTCTTGGACCGAAAATGCTCACTGGGCTCAAACATAATTATCTAAATTAATTAAACAAATCTTAAACTACAAAATATAATCCATCAATCACTTATTTTGGAGACGATGATAGAGTGGATGAAGGATAGGCAGGCCTTATTCGTATACATATCAACTACTTAATATGATATATACCCTTAATTAGTTTGCATATTTGGCTTTGTAGTCGGTCCACAGCTGATTGACTGTCTTCCCCAGCAACTGGTTGAAGAAATCGTCGCTGTAACCATCTATCATCTTCTTGTTGAGTTCTGCAACAAACCCGTCTTTAAGGCCTTCGCAATACTCGAGGAACCTTGCGGTTACGCCATAACCCTCGTCCCAACTGTTACCATCACCGGGGTTTAAATAGCCGTCGTATATAAAACCAGCCTTCAAGAAGCTCACAAAGTCTGCAATCCCTTCTACCAGTCCAACAGGAGCTTGACCTTTTCCATTCCTCTGCAATGAGTGTGTGATCTCATGGTAAAGTATCCCATTGAAGTCGTTTTTTAGTTTGTCTGCTGCTAGTCCCTGAATACAAGGTAAGTAGGTAACCAAAATCATTCGGAAGTACGAGGTGAAAATTAATTAGTATCAACGTACTGTACAAAACAATAAAAGTGTAAAAATGTAAGTCCTCATGTCAAAAGATCGAATTATCAAGGAAGTCCTCAAGTCCACATGAAACTTTTAAATAAAAATGTACCTCGATGTACTTGGCTGAAAAATGAATAATGTCTTCGCTGGAAGCTGCAATGCCACCTATGTCTTCGACGAACAAGCTTATGCGTGGGGTGTCCCTTCTCTCTGCAGCTGTAGTTTCCTTAAAGAGGTTCCAGATGAAATCAGTGGCGTCTCTCATTTTTTGCTTGGTGTAGTCCACGCCCAGCTCGTCTCTAAAACGGATTCCCCCAGGAGTGTTGATCTAGCAGGAGACTAAGTCGATCGGCGTCGTGTGGTGGAGAGAGAGAGAGAGAGAGAGAGAGAGAGAGAGAGAGAGAGAGAGAGAGAGAGAGAGAGAGAGAGAAAGAGAGAGAGAGAGAGAGAATATGACCTATATCGGAGAAAGAGAGAATATGAAATATTTTTTGTTAATGTATTTTTGGTTGGCTGTTTAGTAGATATTTTAGAAAATATTGGTTTTTTAGGTATTTTGCGTAAAAATTGCTGACTTAGTGTCACACTATGCACTGTGGGCTCAGTGTGACACTATGCACTGTGGGCCTGAGCTTATGTCCTTATTTGTTTACATCTATTGAAAGATGGTTTTTCTGTATTTTGCAACTGTCTATGGTAGTAGGATGTCATTTTCTTAAGAAAATAATGCAAAAGCAGTAACTTTGTACGTAAATGTTTCATTCGTTAGCAATTTTGGGATTATAGGCTTTAGAGTGGTGAAAGGGGTCACACAATGGATCAAACGCTTCCCGGAAAGCCACGGTACATGTGGAATAAGGTATGTGATATCTGAATCTGAAGAGTGAGATAAATGGGACACAAATTCAGAAAAATATGAAGAATGGAAAGAATTATCATATTAATAATGTCTCCTTGAAATCTAAACATGGAACAGTAGAATAGAATCTAATACAAAGTTCAGTCCCAATCACCAAACCATATCTATTATCAACTACTGTTGATTCCCTTAGTTGTATTCTCCATCTCTAGAATCCCATGATTCTTTATGAAGATCCTCCTGAAGCTTTGGCTGGTGGCAAAAGCGTTTTGGCAGGAGTCAGCAAAGCCACAGCACTTTTCTCAGAACTCAAGTACTTCTTGTACACACCCTGAAGCTTGTTTTTTGCAGCCTTTGCTTGTAAGCTCACCAACACTTTGGAACAATCACTGTTTGAAAATAATCAAAGGTCCATTAGTTGATCCATTCAATCATACAAACTCACTTCATATTTTCAAAGCAAAAAAAAGAAGAGAGAAAACGAGAGAAGAGATGCTTACATTAGTTGGTCTTCAGAGAAACCAGTGTGAAGCTTGAGCGTGTCACACCAAGCAGGGCTCTTGTTCAGAGTGCATTTAGCAGCATAGACTGCAGATGCAGCAATCATAGAAGGGCAGTACATAAGTATGCCATAATGCATCATACCCAATTCAGCTAGATAGTAGACCAAGTTTTCCATCTGGACAATTTCAAAGCAATGTTAGTGACTCAATATTAGCAAATTTATCAATCCAATATCAGTAAGCAATAATTGAGACGGTTTTGATGCAATTACTCACTTGTTCATCTGAAATTGCAGCTTTAATGAACCGGACCAGGAACACATAGAGTGTAGGAACAGTCAAGGTCCACTCCAACTTGCCCAGTATCATTTTCTCCATTACCAAGATCTGCACATTACTGTAAGCATTGTCCGAAAGGATAACAAAGTCATCCACCTGAGGGGGCCAGATCTCTTCATACTTTGAGGCAATTAGCATGGCACTGATGCCAAGTAATTGCAAATCTCTTCTTGGCACAGTCTTGACCGAAAGGAACCGATCAATTATGTTCACAGTTAGGTAGAATGTCTCTGGAGAAAGCTCGAATTTTCTGTGAACAACAACCAGCCAGTCCATCAAAATTGCTCTCATGTTCTCGTTGATCTCAGGCTGTGAGTCCATATAGTCATGTGGGCAGTTCTCATGCTGCATTATAAATGTGATATTGATTAGAGGTCTAATTGATAAACCAGAGACTGTGATAGTGAATTGTAAAACTGATGCTAAAAACAAGGGGACAATTCAATCTAATCAATACCTCAACAAGCTTATAGAACTTGTACATGTCCTCAACATATTCAACAGCAGCCAAGTCATTACCAACATCTTTGGCATCAATATCAACAATCACTTCCTTTGGTTTATTAGTCAAACCACAAGCTGCCTGGACATCACCAATAGATAAATAAGAACAAACAAACAACACAATTCCATAAACTAGAATTGCCACCCCAAATCATCTCATCTAATTATGTTACCTTGCTTCTAGCAGTAAGCACTGAAGTGAGAGTTGGTGCTGCTTTCTTCTTTGAAGCTCCTTCTTTCTTCTTCTCAGGCTTGGCTTTTTCAATCAAACCTTCCTCTGTGTCCGGGCTTATTTCGATTACTTCCTTGGGCTTTGGCTTGACAATAACAAGTTTCTTCTGCACTGGCTTGGGTGCCTCAGCCCTCCTAACTGGCACAAGTTCATCAAGAACAGCAGGACCTCCATTAACATTCACACAAACTTGCTTCTGTACCACAAAGAGAGCACAACCCGCAATTAGATACATGACAATAGAGCAAACAGGGTTTATACTTAAACAAGGTGAACTCTGACTCAATTGAAACAAACCTTGTTGTTCTCATTAGCTGCTGCAGCCTGTGCATTAGCCAATAATTGAGCCCGGAAGTTCCTGCAGTCACTATAGAACATTAGTAAGAAAGTAACAATCACCATAGAAAATAAGCCCAAAATAACAAAAACAATAGTATAACAAACCTTGTTATGGGGCGATTAGGCTTGACCTCAATTCCCCTAACAGCTTGCTGATTACCAATCTCACCCAGTGGTTTTCGGTTTCTCCCATCGACCACAGCCTTCTTCTGTGGCTTCACTCCTGCTCCGACCACTGCCATACCTATTATGACAAAACCCATTCAAAACATCAATCTCAGTCCACAAAAAACACATCATATCTCAAAAACCAATCACAGTACACAAACAACAGTCTACCTATATAGAAATCTGACAAAACAAGTTGAATCTTTTCTGAATTTGTGAAAAAGTTAAGATCTTTTTCATTATTTGGGATCCAAGAAATAGAAAAAGAATCCAAAACAGAACACTTGGGAAAATCCAACAAAACCCAGAAGGCGAATCAGGAACTTCATACAAAATTCAAACGAGAAGGCACCAAAAACCATCGAAATCCACGATTACTCAATCATCTTTGGGGAAAACTAACCCTACCCAGAAATCAAATCATAAAACTTCATACAAAATTCAAACGAAAAGGCACCAAGAACCATCAGAATCAACGATTTATCAACATGGGTCATGCAATTACATGAACAAAAACCCCAAAAGATTGAACATTTTCACCAAAATCGCCAGTTAAGAACATCTGGATATCACAAATCAAACGAACAATCATCAAGAACAAAAGAGAAACAAATACCTCTCACTTGTTGTTGATCAGCAACTCTAGAAGACATTCCTAATCTTGGATTCAAAGCTTTCTCTAAATCTCTCTCTGTGAAGAACAAGAAGGGATTCAGAGAATGAATAAGAATTTGGTGCCGAATGACCCTTTTTGAAGCTGAGGGAGCCACCGCTTCACTCCAACGGTCTCATTTTTCTTTAATCTTGAGCCGTTGGATCATAGGCACCATCTACTGGCCTATTCATTTGAGAATATTACCGTTAGGGGTATAAAAGTAAATGGGTAGGGGTCAAGGGCTCAAGGCGTGGTCACCGACTCATTACAGGTTGTTCTAGTGTTACAGTGTGCCACGTGATCTGAATTTGGGACTGATTTATAGAAAATAATATTTATTACCGTTAAGGGAATATTTAGTGGGATGCATCATATGGGCAAAATGATATTTTTGGAATTAACCAATTGACTATATTGACCATGTACATTTTCTCATTTGGACATGATTTATGGCTCCAACAAATGCCAGTTTTACTTCCATAAGAGTTGTATCTTGGTTGAAAATAATTAGTACTTGATTCGAGCATTTTAGAGAAGTGATTCAGACAAAAAAAAAAACTAAAAAAGAGGTTAATAAAAAATATTAGACGACTATGTAAACTACATATAAGTAACTGACCAAATTTTAGTCTACAAATACATCATTTACACATTATCTTATACATTTAAAGACAAAAATTAACAAATTAAGACAAACTAATATCTACATGTCATTTGTCATTACATATTTTACCAAACTACCCTTTACTACATATTCTACTGCTACTATGCACGTGCTACTGCCGTGTCGAAAAGAGATGTGCTACTGCTATGTCGACGGGAGACGTGTTATTGCTGTGTCGACTGAATATGTGTTACTGCCGTATCGACCGCAGACGTGCTACTGCTGTGTTGACCGAAGAAGTGTTACTATCGTGTTGACCGAAAACGTGCTACGTACTGTCGTGTCGACCAAAGACATGCTACTGTCGTTTTGACGAGAGACGTGCTACTGTCATGTCAATTAGAGACGTGCTACTGCCGTGTTGACGAGAGACGTGCTACTACCGTGTCAATCAGAGACGTGCTACTGTCGTATCGACATGAGACGTGCTACTACCGTGTCAACTAGGGACGTGCTACTGTCGTGTATACCGCAGACGTTCTACTGCCGTGTCAACGAGAGTTGTGCTACTTCTGTGTCGACCAGAGACGTGCTATTGTCGTGTCAATCAGAGACGTGTTATTGTCGTGTCGACCGGAGACGTGCTATTGCCGTGTCGACGAGAGACGTGCTAGTGTCGTGTCGACGAGAGTCGTGCTACTGTCGTGCCGACAAGAGACTTGCTACTGCTGTGTCGACATGAAAGGTGCTACTGCTGTGTTGATTAGAGACATGCTACTGCAGTGCTGACGAGAGACGTGCTACTACTGTGTCAACATGAGACGTGCTACTGCCGAGTCAACGAGAGTCGTGCTACTGTCGTGTCGACATGAGATGTGCTACTACTGCCGTGTCGATTAGAGACGTGCTACTGTCGTGTCGACCGGGGACGTGCTACTGCCGTGTATACCGCAGACGTTCTACTGTCGTGTCGACGAGAGTTGTGCTACTTCTGTGTCAACCGGAGACGTGTTATTGCCGTGTCGACGAAAGACGTGCTAGTGTCGTGTCGACGAGAGTCGTGCTACTGCCGTGTTGACATGAGACTTGCTATTGCCGTGTTGACATGAGACTTGCTATTGCCGTGTCGACATGAGATGTGTTACTACTGTGCCGATCGGAGACATGCTACTGCAATGCCGATGAGAGACGTGTTATTACTGTGTCGACATGAGACGTGTTACTGCCGTGTCAACGAAATTCGTGCTATTGTCGTGTCGACATGAGATGCGCTACTACTGCCGTGTCGATCAGAGACGTGCTACTGCCGTGTCGACATGAGACGTGCTACTATTGTGTCGATTGGAGACATGCTACTACCGTGTCGACATGAGACGTGCTACTGTCGTGTCGATCAAAGACATGCTACTACCGTGTCAATCGAAAATGTTCTACTGCCATGTCGGCATGAGACGTGTTACTGCCGTGTTGATTAGAGACATGCTACTGCCGTGTCGATCGGAGACATGTTACTACCATGTTGACGAGAGACGTATTACTGTTGTGTCGACATGAGATGTGCTACTACCGTGTTGACGAGAGTTGTGATACTACCGTGTCGACATGAGATGTGCTACTACCATGTTGACATATGACGTGATACTGTTGTGTCGATCGGAGACATGTTACTGCTGTGTTGACATGAGACGTGATACTACCGTGTCGACTGGAGACGTGTTACTATTGTGTCGACGAGAGACGTGCTACTATCATGTCGACAAGAGACGTGCTACTGTTGTGTGGACGAGAGTGTGTTATTGTCGTATCGACATGAGACGTGCTACTGCCGTGTCGACATGAGACGTGTTACTGCTGTGTCGATCAGAGATATGCTACTACCTTGTCCACATGAGACGCATGCTACTGCCGTGTTGATATGAGACGTGCTACTGCCGTGTTGATATGAGACGTGCTACTGCCGTGTTGACCGAAGACGTGCTACTGCAGTATCGACGAGAGACGTGCTACTACCGTGTCATTTTGTGTAAATTTATTTGAAAAAATGGGTATTTTAGTCATTTTGCCTATAAAAGTCTAAATCATATCTGATATTATTAGTTTGGGCCTGAGTTTATGTCCTAATTTGTACAGAAAATATTGAAAGTAGAGTTTTTATGTTTTTAAATTTGGTTATGTACTATTATGTAATTATCTTTTTTTTATAAAGAATAATGAAACAATTTTTGATAAAAAGGAAAGAAAAAAAGAATAACGGAACAATGATAGAGTTGATAAGTTAAAAGCAAATAATATGTTAATGGAACAAAGAATAACTCTATTGTACGTGCATGAGTTAAGGCTATAATATGTTAACGTTTTTATAGAATTTTCCGTAGAGAATATTCTTTTCATGGAGTATACGATGCATAACTAAATCGGTAAAAGTGGTTATATATCAACTCAAGGGTGGATCCAACCCTAGGCTTACCTAGGCTGGAGCCCACGTCACAATTTCAAACCTAAAAGAAAACACTACATGCAGAGTTGAACATATGAAGGAAGTGAGAAGATGTGAAGTATTGGGACCAGATCAAAACAAAACATTCAACTTTAAGTTTACATAAACTCAGTGTTTTCGAAACAAAGTTTCTACCATTTTGAATAAATCCAAACTGAAGCATATTTATCAAGCATCTGTGTATTAGCATCATTCTGATTTTTGAACCCAACCATTTTATTTATTCTGTTTTGTGTTTTTGCATTTCTGGATTTCTCAGACTGGAACAAACTCAACCCTTCGGTCTGCATTTCTGCTTTGTGGTTTGTATAGTTTCTGCTAAGTTTGGTCTGCAAGTCTGTAAACTTGTTCACCACTAATGATGTAATCCACCTTTACATTATATGTAAACTTGCTCATCACTAATGAAGTAATCCATTTTTATATTATATCCAAGTATTTAACCTAAGCTTAGGTTTTTGGTTACTCCCAAGTTTCAAAAATTTCTTACACCGTCAAGTCGAGTTTCATTGATTTTTTTTTTCATGTTACGATTAGCCCTGCTATCATTTTCATCCTGGAAAGATCGATGACAACATACGGTGAGTCAGTGACCATTATCAAAACGGAGCTCTTTAGTTTGTTTATACGAGTCTTTGGTTAATGATGCATGTCGACTTTAGTTTTAAGATTTTTTTTCTTCCAAACCAGGAAAAAAAAAACTTACTAAACGGCTTTTTAAAACTAAATTAAATTAAAAGTTTGATAAAACATGTGAAACATGCATGTGACAGTAATTAAACTGCTATGTCAATTATTATGTGCCCCCTTTTTTTTTTCCTTTGTCATTCATACCTCAAATTCACCGGCCTTAGTATTGTGTTCTCGTTTTGTAATTGTACGACATGCAATACAAAAGAGTGACCCGGCCTTAGTCGCATATTGTTCAATCTTGCCACACCTAACGGATGTGATGCACGTATAAACACTTGGGGAAAGCTTGTATTATAGATCAATTTCAGTTTAACCATTTACAATGAATGAACCACACACAATACTAGTGTTTTCAACTATATGTTGGCCAAAAACACCTCTACAAATTAAAAATCAATCTTTTCTACCAAAATTTCCATCGACCTCCTAGCTTTGGCTTTCAAATGAACACTGCAAACGACTTAGGATGTGTGTTTTGAGCACACAAAACCGATCGATCATTTCCATAAGATTAGTGACCACGTCCTCTACGGCTGGGACCGGAGTAAGCTTGGGCAAGAAACAAACTCCTTATCGACTCGAAATGAGTAGCAGCAGAGCGATGACCAGCACATCGAAGAGGTCTCGAGGCTTCGGCCTGCATGGTGTAAGAGAGCAACATGAAGAAGATGACAATGGCAAAGGCATTTAGAGCCAACACAAGGGAATGAGAATGAGACTTCATTTTGAAACAACTCCTGCAGCTAGCAAGAGTATGTTTGAGTCTGAAGAATTGGAGGTATACGAGAGGCAGGCTAGGTTTGATTCTTATAGAAACTGAAAGAGGTACGTGTGGGAGCTTAGCTCTCGAGTTTTGTACTTGATTGACTTTGGTGATGAATTGTAGGCTGGATTTGGAACAAGTCAATGGACGAACCAAGATTTTAGTTAAGTTGGTGAGCAATTTTGATGATGCAGAGTACTTAATGATGTAGATATTTCATATTTGGTCTATTCTCTCTAAAGACTTCAGTTGGCGTTTTATGACTATTTCAGTTTCTTTTATATGACCAAACCACTAAGAACCCTCTTTCCCTAACACCTACTCAACATCCAACCTAACATCTAATCCTTTTAGACCTAATTAAACACTTTTGGGAATCACTATCTTCTCGTTAAGACATTCATTTTGGCAGGTTCTTGAGAGTTCGACTCTTAAATCTCATAATCTTAGATTCTAAGCGGTAATTACATACACCAAGCATGTTTGAAATACCTTGTTTATTATCAACAAGTAAATTCCATTACAAATTAAACCACTATTGAGAACACATACAAGTCTGAAGTTTTCCTCAACAATACAATGTGAAGCAAGCTGCCGTTTCTGCAATGTACGTAATTCCAACGCGAGTTACAGGAATTTGGACTCTTAACATAGCCTAATCCTAACCCGAATCCCCGATCTCATACGTTAGTCTCATGCGTTTTGCCACTTATGCTTATCTCTTGTAACTAATCCTAATGATGAAGAATTGTGTCATCAATTGACAAATGTAGTCTTTCCAAAGAGGATTAGTATAAAAATGCTGGCTGGTTCCAGTGTTTTCCTCGTTATCAAATCTGGAGGAAATCTTGGGGAAATTAGGCTTTGAGAAGTTATTATTCAAAGGAACCTTGGCAGGCTTTGGACTACAAAAAAGTAACACAAAATATCAACCCTACACTTGTCTAAACGGCATGGGAGCCTATAGAGTCAGGAACGTCCTACCACATCAAATGGAATAGATGGTTGAATTGGTTGAAGTAGTTAGGCTGGGCATCCCCGCTATTTGCTGCGGTTTCAGACTTCCATTGACAGCAAGCAATTTCAGAAGCGCTTCTTCGTTGATGGAAGTCCAAATAATCTTTGTTATGCCACACGTTAAAGGCAAGTCCACATTTAACTAGTGCCATTACCAGCAGCACCACAAGTCTGACCAAATAACAAAACCAACTCCTACTTTCAATCACCATTAGCCAAACTCTTTGCTCATCCAAGACCGCACAACTTAGATTCTACAATTTCCTCACCCTGATACCAAAAGAATTGGAGCTCATAGACGATTAAACTGTCTATAGCAGAAACATGTACTACGGAAAACAAATCAAACCACTGAAATATGTAATGGGAAATGGCAAAACGCAACTGAAGAATATCCCAACTTGAAACTAAATTTCACTGCTCTGTATTTATCTTGTATCATTTTCAATGGAGTTGGGGGAAACAGAATGATGTAAAACCTGAACACAACTTCTCAAAATCTACATAGTTAGAGTAATAGAAGCACTTTCAGCTCTAGGAGACTCGAGCCATTTCAATGGGGATATGAGAAAATTTCCTCCCCTAAACCAACATTTCCATTTCTCATACCTAAATTGACTTCCATGCTCGTTTTATAAAACTTGTGTACATGCTTAGTACATATTCTGTTCAAGCTCATGAAACAGAGGAAAGCTAAAAGTCGGACTCCACTAGTCTAAAAGGGACACACAGAGGAAAGTAGACAGATAATTTGCCACAGAAAGGCTAGAAAATTCAAGAAAATTTGCTTTTCATCAGAAGAAACATGGCAAGTAATGAGTCATAAGCCCTTCTTTGATCCCTCTTCGAATTACCTCAAGTGACACATCACTTATATCTTCCCTGCAAAGAACAAGCATGAACATAAAATGCCACAACAAAGTTCTTGTTTCTTTATCAAATGGTAATGATACTTGGGTGTTAAATAGTTCATCTAGTTACTATACAGAGATCTTACTTGGTCAGCTCCTGTTTGTCCGATGTATTCATAGTTCGTTAGTTCTCCTTGCATTCTCCTCTTCTCCCCTTGGACTTGAGCACCACATATGGGGCCTTGTCCATAACCCCTGGCAGTGTGTCCTTGGAGGTAACTCCCGGCAGTGTGTCCTTGACCGTAACCCCTGGCAGTGTGTCCTTGACCATAAACCCCGGCAGTGTGTCCTTGACCGTAACCCCCGGCACCCGGTCCTTGACTGTAACCATGACTAATAGGTCCTTGTTCGTAAAATCCACCACTCGGTGCTTGCCCATAAGATCCATCTGTTCCTGGGCCTTGAAGCCCACTCAAACGATACCCATGAGCGTGTCCTTGTCCGGAACCCGCGGCACTCGATCCTTGCCCGTACCAGTAACCCCTGGCACCCGGTCCTTGGCTGTAAATTTCACTACTCGCACAACGCCCATAAAATCCACCACTCGAACCTTGCCCGTAAAATCCATTACTTGGTCCTTGCCCATAAGATCCACCTGTTCCTGGGCATTGAAGCCCACTCAAACAAAGTTCATGAGTGTCCTTGCTCGTAACCCCCAGCACTCGGTCCTTGCCCGTAAAACCCACCACTCGGCCCTTGCCTGTAAAATCCACCACTCGGTCCTTGCCCGTGCCCATAAAATCCACATGTTCCTGGGCCTTGAAGCCCACTCAAACCATGTCCATGAGTATCCTTGCCAGTAACCCCCGGCACCCAGTCCTTGCCCGTAAAATCCACCACTCGGTCCTTGCCCACAAAATCCACTACTCGGTCCTTGTCCGTAAAATCCACCACTCCGTCCCTGCCCATAAAATCCACCACTAGGTCCCTGCCCATAAAATCCACCATTTGGTCCTTGCCCATAGGATCCACCTGTTCCTGGGCTTTGAAGCCCACTCAAACCATTTCCATGAGTTCCAGAGCTTGGTCCATGCCCATAACCATGAGTCCTATCATTACCCCTATATTCCCCTTGACCAGGAGGAGCATATGAACTCTGATCTCCTAGTGGACGAACCCTTTGCACCACTTGGTTGTGATTGCCCTGATATGAAGGTATTTGATCTGTACCTGGCTGAAATGCGTCCCTTCCTCGAGGGGACTTAACTGGTGTTTGACCTCTGTTTTCCCCTTGTCCAGGTGTGGCATGAGGCTGGTGTTGATAATTTTGTGAAGTCCTGTTGTGTCCTCCATCTTGTGGAGACCCCTGTTGGCCATACAAGGAGTTCCCTTGCAGATTTGGTATCCTGAACCACCTGTCACCTCCCTTGATCAGTACCGTATTTGATTCCAACACAGAATCAGGATATGTATACTCTTCAATGATGGCCAATTCTTTTCTACCATTCATTTACCTTCGAGAACCTGCAACATGGAATAGACCTTTTGTAAGCATTAACACAAGAAATTGGACAATTGGTATTCTTCTGAGCTACAAGTGTTTACCTTTCACAAATTATTTTAGCACGGTTGAAAAGTGCATCCCCAATATTTGCCATGATTATGCATTTCCAAGCATAGACATGGCAGGAACAAGAATCTCCGTCAAGTGAACAATTTACCAGACAAGTGCTCCAAAATGCATCCTGTTGTGATCAGATGTGACTTCACAACTTCATAAATACATTACCAAAGACTCAAACTGAGTACATCAGTAAGCATGCTGCATTATAAACTAACATAAAATTGTAATGTCTTACCTATCTACCGGGGATCAATGTTAGGATCCCACGTTTCACCTTCCAGAGATATTGCTCTTTGGGTTTTAAAAATCAGTCAGTAGGAGAAGACCAGATAACAAGAAGCATAAATCTAAATCTGCAAGTTTCCTCCATAGCTATCAGTGAAAGATGCCTAACAGATTAAAAAAAACAAAGCGATGAGTAGGGAGAATGAGAATGAGCATAAGACAAAAAAGATGAAGACACGCAAGAAGTGGCTCAGCATACCCAACCCAACCATATATGTCTAGTTAGACTTAGATGATAAGGAAGTGTTCCCTGTCTTCTGACAATAGAGACATTCACCATGCCATTTCATGGAATATCAGTTACATTGTTTGGACATTACTTGTAGCTTATGTTTTTTTTTTCTTCCCCTCTCAGTTGCAAACCTACGTGAGGTTGACGTAGATGTTTAGCATGGTAGCACCACAATTTATCAGACAAATACTAAAAAATGGTGAAATGGCACAAGCATGCAGCCCAGACTACTGAGTCTGGCTTTATTCTTATGAAATTTTAGGACTATTCTACTTATGGTTTCTCCGTATGTCAATTACAGTGACAATATACTGCCACAGCCAAAAGACAAAAGTACTATTCCAACACTAGAATAGAGAGGATCCTGTCAGTCATTGCAACCAAAATATTCAATAATGGTATTGGAGGATACTAAAACAAAAATATCATTTCAGACAGATTAGTTCTCATCTAGATAAGAACCAAAACCCTGCTAAATACCAAAACCCTGATGTTACACACAATGAACTGTACATGTGAAAGTATAACTACTCACCTGAAGGTAAGGAAATACATCACTGTATACTTGTAAGAAAAACTTTGACTGTGTTGTAAGCCTGAAAATAAATAAACTCCAATCAATCAACTAGTTATAATAACTAAAATATTTGAAATATAACTAAGCAGAAAATGAATGAAAACGTGCAATACTTAAAGACAAGCAGTGTCCTGCTGAGTAACATCTAGCAAATTGTACTGACTAGGCAAGGTCCAGTTTTACAGGATAATTTCAACTTTTAGTCTTCTTAGCAGATTCTTTTCTAATTGCAGATTTGGTGCTGGCTCTTTTGTTTAGCATGGGAGAAAAATTTGGTCATATAATGCGATTTGTATCCTTAGATGCTTTAAGATTCTGTTATCAGTGATATCTTGTACTTTTTCCCCAACATTAATAACCATCCAGAAACAAAATTACAGATCTCAAGTCATGACAATTGACAGCGATACCTATGCAAAAGTTTACCAATTCTAAGGATATAACACAATGAAAACTATTGATGACTGAAACTGTAAGTATCCATACTTCCTTCCCTCTTTTCATTTTCAGGAAAAACAGCAGGAATTGGAATATACAGTCTCTGAGATAAAACCTGTCAGACCCACCATTTCCGACACAATACTTACGTTTTTTGGTCGGATGACTCCCTTAAAAATTGCAGTTTTTAAGTAGAATTTATTGTTTTCTTATTTTTTATGCTCTAAAACTTGAAATTAAAACATATGCACTACTAAGTTCAAATGTGATGATGAGTAGTTATTACTTATATGCATAAAACAGCACAGATCTTGACAATGCGTGTTGAGTGTGTCTGTGTGTGAGAGAGAGAGAGAGAGAGAGAGAGAGAGATTCAACTACAGTATATATTTACCTCCTCAGAAGCCGAAAACAAACATAGATCTCTTCAATATCTGAGTCAATCTTTAAAGTAACATACTGCCTGAGAAGCTCAGAAAAGCTATATACAGCTTGAATCCAACAGTCAGAACTTGAATCTAGAGGGTGTTGACTTTTCATGATAGTACCCTGCAGAATTACAGATAAGTTTCCCCTTGACCCTGATTTGTCATACATCTCAGCAAGAATATTTAATATCATGCATTTGCCGGCTTTGAACTCTTCAACCCACCGTGGAGGATCTCCCATCCAAAGATTGTTGTTAAATGCAAGATCATTTGATCTAGAAAGATTTTTTTCCCTCAAACCAATTGATTCTCCAGGTATCTCAGCAAGAGAGTCCGAGGTAGCACTTGAAGCCAAGTCAGATGTCCTGTGTGCAGGAAGCTGCTCAAGTAAGTCGGCTCTCAGTTCTTGAGGTAATTCTTGCAACACTGAGGGTTCTACTTGACTTAAAGATGCAGGCATTATATCAGTATTTCCAAGCTCTGATGTCAAAACTGCCACATCACAGGACCCTCCCACAGAAGACGGCATTGCTTGCTTTTCTACAACTGTATGCTGCATCGCATAAGTAGACATATTAAGTAACACTACAAGAGTAAAAGTTCCAAAACAAAGATTTCAAATGCATGTAGATAGGAAAAAATTCAAATTTCAGGCAACGAAAACAGCAACTTTTTTGTTGCAATCCTATTCTGGAGGAAAAACAATTGCTTTGAAAAAAGAAACACTCATTACCTAAGAGATGTCTATAAAATACCCTAATCTTATTGAACTGTTTTTTTAATGGCGAAACAGTTCACTTAACAGTTGCAAACAAAGAAAATAGAAGAAGGGATCCGGATGTTTATGACCCTTCAAACAAGACAGGAATGCTATCTAACTTAAACAGCCATGATATGTAACTACTAACTAGTAATATTAAAGTGTATCTGAAACTGCAGCACTAGATAAAGATGTTGCACATACTGGATGAAAGATCCTAAGTAAATAAAGATGCTATGAAGAAAAGAACTGCAGAAGAAAAAGCAGAAGTGAGAAAAAGATACCTTGGGTTCTGATACAATTTCATCCCGTAGACGCATATCATTGAAGAGATGTCTCTCACTCCCGTTATTTGTACCTAATAGATAGAACAACAAATCAACAAGGCACTAGAAAAAATATAACAGGATCGGCGAGGTAGACAGGTTAGAGAGAGAAATACCATCTACTCGTTCATGTGATGCTGTTGCACTCAATTCTCGTTTATTGTTTGCAACAAAATCAACCAACTTGCCAGCATAGATCCCGTTTAATTCTGTAAAAATTTCTGGGGGAAGACTTTCAATAACTCCTAAATCAAGATGACATAAAGGTGGTGGTGCTGAAACCTGGTTCGCATAAGTTTCACCACTAGACCGATGATTGTCTACTGCAGCTTGAATACGAAGTGAAGTCGTTTAATTCTGTAAAAATTTCTGGAGGAAGACTTTCAATAACTCCTAAATCAAGATGACATAAAGGTGGTGGTGCTGAAACCTGGTTCGCAGAAGTTTCACCACTAGACCGATGATTGTCTACTGCAGCTTGAATACGAAGTGAAGTTTCGCATAGCGGGCCTAAAGTTCGAGGAGTTCCCCGATCCTCACAATCTGTATGACAAATGCAATATTAAAATATAGATATGCTCACACAACTGATCTATTATCAAAGACATTATCTTATATTACAAAGTAGTTGGACTGAGGTAGAAAATGCCAGAACATTATCCCATATTCTGAATATAGAGAGATACTACTAAACAGTCTCAATGGTAGTAATCAACTAATCATAACCTACAATTTAGCATGTATAAAATCGGAGCCCTTCCAAAGAGGACATCCACATAGCCCTTAAAGTGCGGACGTCCCTCCGTTCTCCACCCGACGGCTCCGACGACGGCGCGCCTCCACCCGAGCGGACTCCAGATGCGTCCCCGACCACTTTCTCTTCCCGGCGAGATCGATTTGAAGGTCTGGGCAGCACCCTCCACCCAAAATTTCAGACAAGATCGATCTCGCCGGAAAACTGGAATTCAGAGGACTAGCTGGTGAGAGAAAGTGATCAGGGATGCCTCTGGTGTCTGCTTGGGTGGAAGTGCGCCGTCTTTGGCGCCGGACAGTGCAGAACGGAGGGATGTCCGCACTTTAAGGGTGTGCGGACATCCGCCTCTGATCTGGACTGTGTCTAAAATAACATAGATTCTATTATTTTGAAGTAATATTGACTACATAAAATTCAAGAAAAAACTTTTTCTAAAATCAATAAATATATATCACCTGCATGCATCTTCTCCCCATCATCTATATAATAAATATTGGATTGTTCTTCTGTACTTGCTTTGGCAGATTGTAGCCATGATTTCAAAGAGTTTTTTCCAAGTCCTACAAAATATGAAATAAAGAAGAAGGAAAAAAATTATGATCAATTTGACCACAGAGTTAAGGATAAGAAAAATAACAACAGATCATATAGAACACTTCCTGTCCAGCCAAAGGCAAAACATCTACAATTTATTACAAGATAATGATATGTGTCTAAATTGCTTGAATGAAACCTAACTCGCACTCTATGCTGAAGTAAAATATCACACTAATGTCATACGTACCTTGCTTTGAAGCATCTATGCTCTCAAGCTTGGAAACTTGCAAACCAATACCTCGAATCTCCTTGACATCTACACAAATTTTTAACGAGTTATAAGGGAGTTCTAAGTTATTACTACATACAAATCATCATCCGCTGCTGCTACTAGAACTCAAAATGAAACAAAGAAATCCTCATAGAAACAGAAATGTAAGAAATCCATTTAAACATATACAGATAGGGTTTAGGCATAAAAACAAAAACACTATACAGTGACGCACACAAGACATGACACACCACCTACCCAACTATCATTGAGATTGCAATGCTTGTCCTAAACACCACTATTTTCCAAGTAAGACGCCCGCATAACCCTGTCAATAATCAAGTTCCCATTGACCCTTAAACCCATGAGCACACCACTTCCTTCAAAGCCAAGAGCCACAAATTCATGTCTACAAACATCAGCGGCAATGCAATGGCGTTTTTCACTTAACGGTTTCAAAAAGGTATCTCTCACGAAGCGCATTATCTTAGTTATTTGAATATTTGAGTGCTTCTTTAATGAAAATCCTAACAAAAAGAATGTAGTCCAAGAAAAGAAAATCCTTAGACCAACTAAATAGAAGGCTTACATCAAAGTATTAAACATAAAGTGCATAAAACTTCATTACAATCCTTGCATGTCTTTCGTTCATATTAAAACATAACTAATATTTGATCATCTAAGAAGTTAATTTACCTAAAGAGAAATGCCCAGAGAGCTGCTTTGTTATTCTCTGGAGCACTTCAACATCATCAGTAGCAACTGGAACCTGAAAGGAAATAGAAATTATATCATGGCCTCTAAAAGTGGATGTTACCCATATGCAGCAAGAATTATGCATGAGCACAATCATGAATGTTGCCAATATTTGTGCATGGAAATAAAGTATCGTTACCTTTACTGAGTGACTCAAGTTTTCACAGTCTCCACATCCCATATACTTCACGGGCTCCTGTGCATTTTTTCTTCTTTTCTTAATCTATAAGAAAACATCACAAATATGTCAACCTTAGTTCACAGCATACCCCTGTGGTTCAGCCATCTGTTCCCGAGATAAGAGAGAGGCATAATAAAGAAACTATCTCAACTTGATATTTGAGCCACAATCTAGATGTTTGGATCACAAATATTAGGACTATACCTTAAGGGTAAAAGTACGGCCCTGCACCGCACATCCTTGCAAGCGTAAAGAAACCTCCTTGCAAAGATTTGAAAGGAAGTGATGACTCTGAAAACAAAAAATCACACGTCAACTCTAACTGCCTATATACAAAAGTGCTGTTAATAGATAACTTATTTCTGTTTGTACAGTGTATTAGAGTTCTTTACATCTTTCAAATCTCTGAATCTCACACCCCAATTCACTTCAGCACCAATAGATTTACTCTCCTGGACAACAAACCATAGGTCAAGAATAGGTCAGAAATGCTAAAATGATAATACATAAAACACAGCAAAAGTAAAAACTGAAAATGATATGGTACCAAAACGCACAAACTTAATCAGAGATTTTTTTTTATTATTATTATTATTTTTATTTTATGAAAAGCTCAGTATAACAAGGTTTGCCCCCACAGACACTTATAATACCAAATTATACATTTCTATAGATGACAAGAAATTTGGTATCATCATTCTCACTCTGCGATGAGGAATTTTGAGTTCTAAGGTCCATGATGTAATGTCTGAAGAGCATTGAATTAGTACGATCTCTTAACTTTGTAAATGGTACTACTGACTTGTAAATATACTATAGGATAGTTTTAGATGTAGTTATCAATATAATTGACATTTACATGTCTTTCCAATCACCAGCACAGGTTTTCAGCCTCTCCAGACAAAGCTAATAGTTTAATTTACTGGACTAGTAAAAGATCCATCAAATGCATGATTCTGTCTGTCATATAATGTCGCAAAGTGAAAACAAAAATTCGAGTAAGAATTAGTACTGATGCTAAGACAGATTACAGTACTGTGTTATACTTGATTAATGAAAAGAAATTGTTTAATATGAAAGAAATAGCATGTACCAAGGTTCAGATAGAAACCAAGCAAGGAGAACCAAGAATGTCTGCAGAGTTAAATGCGGAACAGGAATCTATGACACAGCTAAACAAAGAACGTAAAACAAACTACAGGAAAAAACAAAAACAAAAAAAGAACAAAAAGAAAAAGGAGAAAGAGGTAAAGAAGCCAACAAGTTATGCTATTTGCCAAACCTGAATCACACCAACTAGCCGATTATCTATGCCTCTACCATGATTCCACAACATCTCCCCAGTTTTTATTCCGAAGTCCTTTTGAAGAGAATCCTGAATAAACCAAGAAAACCCACATGCTTGAACATCTCCACATGATAATATCATAAAACTGCAAATTATTTTATTGGGATTAGAAGAATTCAGATTAAGACTTGATCCATGAACTACAAAATTAGAAAGGAAAGTTCTTCAAACCAGGGTGTTGCAACAAATAATCCAATTTAAAATTAAGTAAGCAGATGATTCTGGAAGTCGTCATAAAACCTTTAAAACTTAACCGTCAGTAACAACGCTCCTACATTAGTTGTTCTTATGTACCTCAACTGTCCCCATACAATTTCAATACCCTTTCTGACTCATGTATCATACCGAAAATTCATAAATTCCAATCCAGTTACGATGTAGGTTTTACATACTTAAATCTATGACATTCCAACTTATGACAAAATTAATAATACTATTAATAAGACGAAGTTCATAGAAATAGACATACCTTAGGAATTGTGCGCAACTGTCCACACGTCAAAACATTTCACTTCTTCAACTTCTCCTCTAAAACGTGTCCTATTCCTGGAAGCGTCTTGATGGGAAGTTCATGTAAATAATCATCCACCTAATATACAAAACATACAACTTAAGTAAGACAGACTCACACATACAATTCAAGATGACAAGCACAGCAATTGCAATAAACCACATTTTAACATGCATACCTTTTCGGGTGGAATGTTGCATTGACCATCTGGTTTAGCAGTTCTTGTTGCAAGGCGAGCCATGAGCATATTTCCAGCTATGCCAGCACTTGCAGTGCATCCAGTAGTCTCAAAAGTCTCTCGTCTTACAGTTGAGGCTAACATATCCGTATCTACCCCTTCCAAGTATGTGACATCTAAAAATGCTTCATCACAGCTTACTGCCTAAATTCAACAACGTTCATATTAACAAGAACACAACTAAAGATATAGCATTAAGAAAATAAATAAAATAGGTTTGCAAAAGCGCACTTGTACTTTTCTGCAGTGCTTATGCAGAATGTCATAGAACTGATCAGCTACCTGCATAACCAATCATATGGCTCATAAAAATCCAAAATGCCAACATAAAAATATAAGAAACAAAGAAGATAACTAGCAGGAATTTAAAACATAAGACACTGATGTCCCCCAAGAACCTACCTCCTCATACGCTTCAAAATTATAAGGAAGAATGACAAGGTGTGGACAATGAGCCTTAGCATCTCTGACAAACTTCCCAGCCCTCACTCCTGAAAAAACACATAAATAAATACTTACAGACATAGCCAGTGAAAACAAAAGAATTACAGAGGAAAAAAAACTGCAATGAACATTTCTTACCAAAACAGACCATAATCTCGAGCCGGATAGTTTGCAGATGAAATTTCAGCAGTTCCCTTTGGATTATCAGAATGACAAACAGCTACAGGTCTATCCTTAAGTTCAGGGCGTTGTCTGATGACCACAGACACAAAAAAACAGTCCTAAAGCATATTGACAAGTATTTTAGCAACACATAAAACTTCCAGCTACTAAGATCTTCAGTTTGTACATTCCAAAACCAATCAACTTGACAGTTGTAATTAATCCACCATTATAAAGGATTCATATTAGCAACATCTTACTACTGCAACCCTGAAGAAATGAGGTTTTGATTTTAAAGAGTGATTGATGTAGGAGCTAGCATAATTATAATTCCAAGCAACGACTTTCGTGGACAGTTATGTTACTGCAAAATATTTGAGAAAAGCTTGGCTTTGGAAATAAGAATTTGGAACCTCAGGTTTTTACAAAATGATCTTGTTAACAAAACTACCTATATATGGGAGTTGGGAGATAATGAAAGTGACGACGGTCAACAAACATTATAGGCAAGGGAAGATTGACTTTTAAAACGTAAAATAACAATTCATATAAAACAGAACTGGAGTATAGTGTACCATTTTTTTTTTTTTGGATAATAGAGTATAGTGTACCATACTACCATGTCAATATGTATAATGGGAGTCTTCGGAGAACTATCAGGAGCACAATGGTTAGAATCTATGTTGTCCAGCCCTTTAGACGAACTAGGAAAACGCTTGCGATACCGATTTCTCCAGGTTCCTATAAAGTGCAGCCTGGAGCTCTGCAGACCAAAACAAAATATTGTCAAGGACTACAGTTAAGTACTTATACAGTATGACTAATGACAGTTAATATTAACCATTTACCTCTATAACAATATCCATCAAAAACATTAAATATATAACTCAATATAGGAAACTTCTCAAACCATATAGGTAATGCATCAGTACCATCTCAAAATGTTGGAACTACCCCTTTCATGCAATTATCATGGTTCCCTATAAATAAGGAGTGTCTTAAAAGTTCTCGTTGGTTAGTATTTAAGCATAATGTTAGAATACAACAGCATAATTAGACAAGAATCTAAAATTCAAGAAATGAAAAGAAGGATTATGTCTGTTATTCATGGATTATAAAACCCCCGACTTTAAAAACAAAAGGAATTAATAATTTTCTTCAAATACATGACGGCACAATGTTCCCTTAACAGTTTGAGCATAAAATGAATTTCGAAACAAGTACCTTAAAATAATTTTCCACAAAATTGGAATCCCCAACAGTTGAATGACTTCGATTAGACCCAATATTTTCTGAGCTTGGTAAGCAGTTGCTATTCACTGAAGCAGAGTGCTGGTGGGTACTAGATTTAAGTTCATCCTTTGTACTGACAATATCTTCTGCATCTGAAGTAGGCGATTCTTCTAGTTTAACTTCAGAATCATTTTCACCTGTATACAACTCCTTCCCAAATTGTCCATTGGTGTTTTCATATATCATATCATCAGATTCTCTGCTACTTTCCAGTCGATATTCAGTGGATCTGCATACTGAGTTGTTACAATCTTCTAACCTGGGTCCTACTGAAGACATATCCCCACTTTCAGGTTTTACTTGATCAGATGAATCTCTCAAAGCATCATAAGAGTCTAGAATTATCTTTGGAGAAAAGAAGGCTGACAACCTTGGTTGGTTAGAGGCAACCTGTTCAAGTTGGTAAGGAACCCCTGCAATCAGAAAAAAGTATTCCCTCATGACTAAGAAAATAGAAAGATGTCAAGTTGGTTCTTGCTCAAAAACCAAAAAAGAGGTTCATGGTTAGAAGTCTTCAAAGCATGACTAGTAATAATGGAGATAACATGACAGACACTATGGCAACAACCATGTCCTCGAACAAACACCACCTAATCCAGTGTCTCGATGCTACTTTCAGTTGCATTTAACACTAATGTACAATGCATCAAGACTAGTCCTAAATGAATTGGGACAAATGAGCCATAAAAATGGTAGGTGAAGAGAATGCCCATGAACTTACAGCTCAAGAGCTTGTTAGCAGCAACTGAATCCACAACCCAGTTAGGCTTCACAACTGGGAGGCCTCCACTGAAAGACCTGGAACAGTATCAAAACAGAAGTCAAATGTATTGGATTGTAACAAAGGGACAAAGAAATGCAACTTAACTCTCAATTTCTAATAACCTAAAAGGAAAACAACAGGAACCTCAGATTTTTTATTTTACTGTCAGGCAGATTACTGCAGATGATATGTGTAACACGACGCCTCGAAAAGTAATTCTCATATCTCCCACCATAATTCAACATGTAGGCTCTCAGTTCCTGAAACAGCATAACATCAATAACCAAAAGAAAACCCACAAGAAACAACACCTCGCCATTGACTGCCAATAACGATTAAAAAAAAGGGAACCTCAACTCAATCATTCTCTACTACTGAGTTTCAATCCACATTAATGTTCAAACTCTCGGTGTACGCAATTGATTCAAATGAAACTTGCAGTACGATATTGAAATCAATTCTCGGCGGCCAAATAACTGTCAGCAGTAAATAATTCAGACATTGAAAAATCTAAAACAAACCTGACTAGAAGGCACTGTGAAACCATCTACAAAAATCGAAACCCCACGAAAAACACTCTTCGGGGAACTCAAAGAACTGGAAGCTTCGGTATCAAACTGATTCTGAAGTTTCCGGTTCTTCTCCACCATGTAACTGCACAACACACACAACAAACAAAGCACCAATTCCAACCAGTAAAACCACGAAACCACGATAAATTGGATAGAAATTCGAAATGCAAAAACTAGGATCTGAAATGAAAGGGGGAAGATTGACCTTCCGAAATCGGGAAATGGGGATCTCTGGAAGGAGGAGAGAGAATTGGCACCCCAAGAGACGCCTAGGTTTTTCTGGTTCTTGGTCTTCTTGTTGCTGGAATTGTTGGAATTGAAGCTTCGCTTTGATTTCGAACCAGACGATTTGGAGGAATTCGAACTCATCTCGTTTGGGAGAGAATTGAGTAGTGTTGGAGAAGCTATTCAAATCAAAGCGGCAAATGGAGACTGGAAAGGGAAGTGAAGCCAATTGCTCCGAGCAGAACCGCGTCGGATTGCAGAGCTGCCGAAAGGGTCTCGTCCGGTAACGGCACTCCAGTCAAATCCAAGGCTATTCCACCCACAGGCATTTCTTGGTATGTAAACTCAAATCCCTAATACATATACATATATAGTTCCTTACATGATTCGAAAGTTAATTGAAACTTGATACACGACGACGTCGTCTTACCCTTTCTGTATCAGTAAAACGTCCCTCCCTGTTATTATCAGAGACCCTCTCTTCTTCTTCTCTCTCGACTCTTTTCTGGTCCATGTCTCCGATTAAAAAAAATATCTGAGTTTGAGTAGCAATATCCGGCCTCGTGCGAACCGAATTCAGAGAGAAGATTGGTAATGGGTCTTTGTTAATCGGGTGACTTCTGGTTTTCTATATTTGTTGGATTTGGTTTACATGTTGCTTAGATTGAATGGTCCCTTTTTGTCCCTTAAAAACGTATCCTCGCTAGGGTCAAGTGCTCCGCCGCCGCCCGCACCGTCCAAGCGCTATACAATCACCCTTCTTCCCGGCGATGGCATTGGCCCCGAAGTCATTTCAGTCGCCAAAAACGTCCTCAACCTCGCTGCCTCCATCGAAGGTTTCGATTTTCGCTCCCTTCATATTTCGCTTAGTTTCGAACCATGTAACCAACTATATGTACTGTATTAGGGATTGAGTTTAAATACCAAGAAATGCTTGTGGGTGGAAGTGCCTTGGATTTGACTGGAGTGCCGTTACCAGACGAGACCCTTTCGGCAGCTCTGCAATCCGATGCGGTTCTGCTTGGAGCAATTGGGGGTACATACTCTTCTCCTTCACTTTGCCTTATTTTATAGACTAGCCTTATTCATGTTTTGGTATATATTCTGGTTTTCTTTGGTTGGTTTTTGCCTTATTTTATAGCTTAGACTTATTCATGCTTTTGTATATATTGTAGTTTACTTTGGTTGACTTTGTCTTATTTGATAGCTTAGACTTATTCATGCTTTTGTATATATTGTAGTATACTTTGGTTGAAATTTGGTATTTTTAAGGTACAAATGGGATAAAAACGAAAAACATTTAAAACCAGAAACTAAGCTTCGGGAATGTCTTAAAGTGTTTGCGAATTTGAGGCCGGCAGTTGTTTTACTGCAGGTAAAAGCATAATATTACATTGATGTTGTGAGTTAATGAATTAGTTGTGCACCTTGTTAGATCAATACTCCATTTTTGTGTGGATCATCATCTGAGTTTATACATTATTCATCTAATTTTTTAAGCCTGTCTACCTTTGTATCAAACTTGTAGATGAAAGAAATTTTTATGTACTTTTTCAGTTGGTCGATGCCTCTACTTTGAAGAGAGAGGTCGCGGAAGGGGTTGACCTTATGGTTGTAAGAGAGCTCACTGGTGGTTAGTATACTAGATTTAAACTAGTAATCAAACTACAATTCTTATGCTAAACTTATGGTACTTGAACTAATGATGCCATTAATTTTTCTTGAAATAGGCATCTACTTTGGACAGCCAAGGGGTTTTGGCACCAATGAAAACGGTGAGGAGATTGGTTTCAATACCGAGGTGTATGCTGCATATGAGGTAGTTTTCAGATTATTTTGCTAGCTATATTTCTAATGGTTGCAGTCCATGGTTTCACACGGGATATTATAATTAGGGAAATTTTGTTTAAATCAAAATTTTCTCTCTGTATTCACTGAAGTCAATAAACTACCATTTTACTCTATTCATATAAATCCCAACTATTATACCTGAGCCTTTCTGCGTATATGGCTTAAATTCAATATGCACAGTTAGGATATAACATCGTTAAAATTGACCTCTGCATAAAGAAAAATGGGAGGATCTATTGGGAGTATTGAGTTATAGTGCAGATATCTAAGTCACTGCACAGCAAGCCTTGTGCAGTGAGCAGTTGGGTGTTATGCTGACAAGGCATGTAGAGCATGAAGTTACTGTTGAACCAGCATGGTGTTTGATAAAGCAAGTGTTACTGTTGCAGCAGCATGGCCTAATTAGCAGCATGGCTTCTAATAGGCTTTCTTACTTTATCAATCACTAGAGCATGGCTTAGCAGCATGGTGTAAATGGCTTTGTCCATACTATTTTCAGTCTTAGGTAGGATTCAAATAGTGACTTGAATCCTCTATATAAACACAGCAATGTAAATCATCAAAACACAATTCAATATACAATAAGAAGAAAATTGCTCCATCTGTTTGAGTTTTTCTACAGGATCATAAATTTAAGTTCCTGTTTGGCCTTTCATTGACTTGTAGTATGGGTAAAAACTTCTATTAGGTAGCTTTGGGTTTATAACTTGATGCAGAGTAGCTTCTTTTTCTCAAAAACAGATATGCTTTAGTTCAGTAATTTCTACAAGAAGTGGCTCACTGAGATCAATTAGGTTCATTCAGTTGAATGAGGAACTCTCACGAATTTCATCATTATATGATGCAGTAAGGAAGGAATAGTTGGTGAGAGTATGAGTTGGGTGGGTTTGGGAGTGTTGAGAAATTAAGAAAGCAGTACAATTTTAGAAGAACCAAAGGGTTATCAGCTTGTGGAAGGGAGAATCATAACGAGAGAGGCTTGTGGGAGAGAGAGGGGGGGGGGGGGGGGGGGGGGGCGGCGTCTTCTTAATAATAATAAGACCTTGAAGACTTAAATATACATAAAGACACAGTCAAAGCCCTTGAGTACACACTACATACCTTGAAGATTTTAATAGACTCTTAAAGCACAAGGCTCATAATTATTCATTATAAAACTGAAATTAAGGTGATAAGGCCCTTAAACTACCATGGAGAGTGTCCTTTGGAACAACAAGGGTTGGGCTTAGTCTTAGGCTTGCACAGAGAATTTTTTTTTCCAGCCAACATATGGCTGCTCCATTATTTTAAGTAAATGATATGTGGAACTTGTTTGATGAGTTTTGCTTGTCTAATTATAGTATTTTGTAGTTGATTATGAAATAATATTCATAAGCTCAAACTTTTCTAGAAAAACTATCATCAAATAATCTCTTCTTGTCAGGTTGATCGTATTGCTCGAGTTGCATTTGAGACCGCTAGGAAGCGGCTGGGAAAGGTCTGCAGTGTTGACAAAGCAAATGTCTTGGAGGTACTATTTTGTTGGAAGAACACTCTTTATTTATTTGCTCATTACTTGAATATAACATACAGAGGTTACTTGTCAGGCCTGGGTTTCAATTTTTTCCAAACCAAAGCTGTGAGCGTGTCTTGTGCTTTTACTCCATTTTATGCTATAAGACAAGAGTCTTATTTTTCAAATTGATGATGGCATAATGAATTACTTGTGCTAATTGTTCTCATGCATAAAACAATACATTTTTCTTGTAGCAAGAGAAAATACCAATGGTTTTAAAATTACTACAGATGTGAGTTATGTGGCTTGACTTGTTTTTGGCTCAGCTTTTGTCTTGATTTAGGAAAAAAACATTTAGTACTCATTTAGTACTTCTTTTTTCTCATTTAGTACAAATGTCTGTCTTTGTATTTTCCATTTGACCAAAAGAAAATATAGTTTGACATTTCACGCATAAAAACATTAATAGCAACAGGTTCAAATAAATTTATATTCATATAACTGCTAAAAATGGATATATAGTTTGTGATGGCCTTTGGGCATGATAGTACATCATCCATTAGCACAAGGGGAGGAAGGTGAGCTATGTACTGACTAATTCTTTTGGAAGGGAGAAGGATATTGAACCTACCATCAGGATGTTGGTGGTCTGCGACTGTGTCTGAATGTTGAATTAACCATTCCCTGATATTGTTGGAAGGTGGAATGCTTTAGACCCTTTTTTTTATATAATACTTTAGACCCTTTGATAGGCTCACTTGTCATGTTATTAATTGATTGATACAGTCCATCTGATGACAGGTTTTCAATTTGATACTGCCTTTCAAGATCTATTAGCAAATGTATTGGGCTAAAGTATGTTTGTTTTTAGGTCTAATGATTTGTAGACTAAACTCAGGATTATGGACAACGTGTCCTGTGATTGTTTCAGTATAGGAAATGTCATAAATATCTTGACTAAAAAATTTATTAACTTGTGTATATATTTGTCTCTACTTTCCTCTCACAAATGGTCAAATTAAATGAGTTCATTACATTTCTTTTATTATTGATATATTGTATTCAATGGGATATCCAGGCATCAATGTTTTGGAGAAAAAGAATTATGGAAATAGCCTCGGAATATCCTGATGTTGAACTCTCACACATGTATGTCGATAATGCTGCAATGCAACTTGTTCGTAATCCAAAACAGGTTCGTCATTTCATTCAAGATATCAATCTTTCCTTTACTCTGCGACTGAAATATGGATGAATGGAGCAAAAATTTACAGCTTTCCTAAATGAAAATTGATAATCTAACAATGTCTTCCCATGAACAATTGCAGTTTGATACAATTGTAACAAACAACATTTTTGGCGATATATTATCTGATGAGGCCTCAATGATTACTGGAAGTATTGGGATGCTTCCATCTGCGAGTCTTGGAAAATCAGTAAGGCAACTGTCTTTCAACAGTTGAAATTTAGCTCTATATGTTCAGCTGTATGAGGAATTTGTTTTTCTTGGAAGGACCATCTAGCCTTTGCTTTTTTATTTTGAGGAATGGGTGGATTCTGTTTTATCTGAATACATTATAATTCCCATTGGCTCAGGGTCCTGGACTTTTTGAACCTATACATGGTTCGGCTCCTGATATTGCTGGACAGGTTAGTTTTCCTGCATGTTTAGTTACTTGGTTCTTGGAGTACAACACGGTTTAATATTAATATAGTAGTCCAACATGCAGGATAAGGTAAACCCATTAGCAACGGTTCTCAGTGTTGCTATGCTTTTGAAGTACGGTCTAGGAGAAGAAAATGCTGCCCGGAGAATTAAGGCAGCAGTTCTAGATACCTTGGACCGGGGTTTTCGAACGGTTGACATCTATTCATCCGGAACGGTATGCATATCTTTTTATTTGTGTTTTGTATTATTTGTTCTTTTGAAGATGTCTTATTTTGACTTGACTGACCATGATGGCTTACACTTGCTTCATACAGAAGTTGGTAGGATGCAAAGAAATGGGTGAAGAGGTATTGAAGTCGGTTGATTCTCCAGTTGCTTCTCCCGTATGAAGTTAGTCCTGTGCCAATCTAACATGATCTGGGGAGTATGGAGCCATCCTGAGCAGAAACAATCTTCTCCGATGAAAGTTTTTTCCTCTTCTTTTTTCTTTTCTATTTTTGTAATATTTTTTTAATAATTTGAAAGGACTGTTTTATCGCTTTTTAATTTGCAGCTCCATTTGCTTGAGGTGAAATAAACCATTTTCATTTGTGCCAAGAATGTGCTTGCTTTTTATCTTTTGGTTTGATGCTTACAATTATCAGGGTCATGGATGATTGTTGTAACATGGAAATGTTGTCACTTGTAAGATAATTACATGGAAAAGAATTCTGGCTAAAACACTATTTTGTTTTATGAATTTGCTTGATCCCTGGCACTCGAATTGATAAACCGTTTTGTCACAACAATGTCTGTCAAAATACTGGGTGTTGAATTTCCACTTTTGTTGCTACAAGTAATGTTGTAGATGAGCTCAATATAGTTCAGGGCTTCAGGTTCATTCAACACTTGCCTTTAGAGCTGAGTGTGAAGTCAATAGTAAGCTCAATAACAATGATGCGACAAAGCTTACCCAAAAAAACATAATAAATATCAGGTTATATTGGCTCATCTGCAATAGGTGGAGAGCGAATGATGGAGCACTCGCACTATTCCAATGGGGACAATGGGCCGGGAGACTCATGGAAAGCCCCCGTGAGTTAGAGTTTAGGGTTGAAAATTTGATTTTGGATGATATCATTTTGAGCCCGATTTTCCCTCCTCGTATTACGATTTTTGAGATGGTTAAAGAATTAATTCCTAATTAGAAAGTGTGACCCATATCTCTTCTGATTTTATTATGCTCAAGTAAAAGTAAGAATTATCTTGTATCGGAATTATTCTATCACTTTTTAATTCTAATACAAGTAACTTTCTGAGCATAATTTTACTTAAGTAAATGTTGTTTATAGTACAAAATATGAAGTCCACACCACAATTATTTAGGGTGTTGCCGATACAAGATTATACAATTTCTAAGTGCGTCCCGCAAGTTTCCAATAATACCCTATTATTATTCATCCATTAAAATTTAAACCCAAGCCCCTACCTACCCCAGTGAGGAACGAGGAACTGAGACTTGGTTGGTCATCAATATCTCTCTCTTTTTGTTCTTTCATTTGTTTAATTTCTTAGTTGAGTATTAAGAATCTGGATTTTGAACAAGAGGAACTAAGCTAAGCTATGAAAGGAAAATGCAGAAGATAGGAAAATTAAAAGCTTCATTCATCCCCCCGAAATAGGGTTTCTACAGTACATAAATATCTCATATTGACGCCTGGGATCATGCCACTTTGCATTCATCTAAGACAGTTGAAACTAATTGGGAACAGCTGGAAGGAAAGCATGTGCACCGCAAGCTTACAAAACTGAGCTACAAAAGCAAAACGACAGTGTTCTAAGGCATTCATGCTGTCACTAGGAACTTACTCTAAGACTCATAACATTGCTACCTTCTGCAAAATAAACTTGTCCACAAGTTTCATTAGAAAAATCATGCTCATCAATGTTCAAAATCTGGGAACCTGCGAGTTATGTGGTCTGCGTACTCCCAAGTAGCTTCTTCCACTGAGGCATTACTCCATTTGATCAACCATTGAGTAGCAGCTGCACCCCTTCTTTTCACAATTCTTGTCTGCAACACAGCTTCAGGTTTCCAGATGGTGTTTCCAGCTTCAGTGAGGTGAGGCAGTTCTGCTTCTACTGTCACTTCAGATCCCAGTTTCTTTTTCAGAAGCGAGACGTGAAACACATTATGTATTTTTGCATGAGCAGGCAACTTGAGTTTGTAAGCTACAGATCCAATTTTTTCTAACACCTCAAAGGATCCATAATACTTGGCAGATAGCTTATGAAACACCCTTTTGTTCACTGACTGCTGTCTGTAAGGTTGGAGCTTCAAATAGACCAAGTCTCCTACCTCAAAACTTCTATCGGTGTGTTTTTGGTCATAATACTTCTTCATTCTAGCCTGAGCTCTCTCCAGGTTCTTCTTAAGTGTTGTAAGTAACTCATCCCTACTCCTCAAATCTTGATCCACAGTAGCCACTGCAGTAGATCCAGGCAGATATGACTTGACAGTAGGAGGTTCATATCCATACAACGCCTGAAAAGGTGTCATGTCAATTGCCGACTGGTGAGAGGTGTTGTACCACCACTCAGCCCATGGAAGAGCTTGCACCCAACTCTGTGGTTTTTCCCCAATCACACACCTGAGGTACTGCTCCAAGGTCCTGTTCAAATTTTCAGTTTGTCCATCAGACTGTGGATGGTAAGCTGAGGACTTGCAAAGCTGAGTACCTTGTAGCTCAAAAAATGCCTGCCAAAATAAACTTAAGAATATGGGATCCCTATCAGAAATGATATTAGCTGGCATTCCATGAAGTTTAGCCACCTCTTGAACAAATATTTTTGCCAGTGATGCAGCTGTATATGGATGTGACAAAGGTATGAAATGGGCATATTTCGTTAGTTTGTCAATAACGACCCAAATAACTGACTTCCCATCTGACTTGGGTAAAGCTTCCACAAAGTCCATAGAAATTGTGTGCCAAGCCTGTGGAGGTATGCTGATGGGTTGCAACAACCCTGGTGGCATCACAGTTTCATAGTGTTGCTGTTGGCAAACATCACAATAAGCCACAAATTCTTTCACACTTTTCTGAACTCCAGGCCATCTAAAACTTCTTACCACCCTTTTGTAGGTTCTGGCTCTACCAGCATGGCCACCGATTTTTCCTCCATGAAACTCACTAATGATCTTGTTTCTCCAGCCATCAACAGGAGGTACAAAAATTCTGTCTTTGTAGTAGAGTATGGAGTTCACCAACTTGTAATGTTTTTTCTCCCTTCCTTGCTGCAACAACTGTATAATAGCAACTGTTTCTGCATGACTGGTGCAAGCTTGTTGCAAGTCATCAACAAAATCATGCACTGGCTTGGAGATCCCCATGATGGCAGCAAGTGATGGCATCCTAGACAAAGCATCTGGGGCTGCATTGTTCTTGCCAGACTTATACTGGATGGTATAATCATATCCCATAAGCTTGATCAACCACTTTTGTTGAGCTGGGGTGGTTATTTTCTGATTCAAAAAATACTCAATGGTTCTGTGGTCTGACAAAATCTTGAAATGGTGTCCCAGCAAATAGGGTCTCCAGTGCTGAACCGCTGAAACCACTGCCAACATTTCTTTGTCATATACAGACAAAGCTAGGTGTCTTTGGGCCAATGCTTTGCTCATGAAGGCTATGGGATGACCTTCCTGTGACAGTATAGCTCCAATACCCAAATCTGATGCATCACATTCAACCACAAACTCCTTGCTGAAGTCAGGTATGGCCAACACAGGTGTGGTAGTTAATGCTTCTTTTAAAGTTTCAAAGGCAGTTACAGCAGCTTGGCTCCACTTAAATCCCTCCTTCTTGAGCATATCAGTCAGGGGTTTAGCTATGATACCAAAACCCTTAACATACTTCCTGTAATACCCAGCTAAACCTAGAAAACCTCTTAGCTGCTTTAAGGTTTTAGGTTGTTCCCACTGCCTAATGCACTCAATTTTTGAAGGATCTACAGCCACCCCTGCAACACTAATCACATGACCAAGATATTCAACCCTATCTGCCCCAAACACACATTTACTCTCTTTAACTTTCATTGCATGTTGTTGCAAGGTGGAGAGAATCAATTCCAAATGCTGCACATGAGACTCCAATGAAGGGCTGAAGATCAAAATATCATCAAAAAAGACAAGTGCAATTTTTCGCAAGTACCTCCTCAAAATTTCATTCATGACTGATTGAAAAGTTGAAGGTGCATTAGTGAGTCCAAATGGCATCACTAGGAACTCATAATGTCCTGAATGAGTTCTGAATGCAGTCTTGGCAATATCCTCCTCCTTCATTCTGATTTGGTGATACCCTGACCTCAAATCCAACTTAGTGAAGATGACAGCCCCATGTACTTCATCAATCAACTCATCCACTACCGGAATGGGGTACTTGTCTTTCACTGTCACCGCATTTAGAGCTCTGTAATCCACACACAATCTCCAAGTGCCATCTTTTTTTTTAACTAGCAAAACAGGTGAAGAAAATGGGCTGACACTAGGTCTAATGACTCCATTCTCTAAGAGCTCCTGAATAATCTTCTCTATTTCTGACTTCTGAAAATGTGGGTACCTATAAGGTCTAACATTGACAGGAGGTGTATTGGGAAGTAACTCAATCTTGTGATCTTGGTCTCTTGCGGGTGGCAAGTGTCTGGGACTGTCAAAGACACTGGAATACTTTTGAAGGACATTGGAAATCTGAGGGTCAACAACTGAGGTCTTTGGCAAACTAAGGTTAGCAGGTACTGACTGTAGCTGAATCAGCATTGCTTCTCTCTCTCTTCTTAACAATCTAGTCATAGATTTACAACTAACTATGCTAGAGTGCAATTCGGTTTCCCCCAAGAGTGTGTACTGAACATCCTGATGACAAAACTTCATGTACATTTTTTCAAAATTCCATACTATATCTCCCAAACTTTTCAGCCAGCTAGCTCCTAGAATAACCTCACAACCTGAAATAGGTAGAACATAATACTGTGTAGTTAGCTCATATTGCTGAAGTTTGATTGTTATCTGTACCTTTCCCTTGGTTTCCATGATATAGCCACTTGCCAACCTTACTTTGACTGGCTTAATAGACTGTACAGTAGCTTTAGCTTTCTTTACCACAGAAGGGTGAATGAAATTGTGTGAAGCACCAGAATCGACTAACACATGCACCTGGTGATGCAAACATTCCCCTTTCAACTGCATTGTCTGGTTGCTGCTTTCATCTCCCAACGCATGGAGTTGTAATTCAACCTCCTGCACAACATTTAACTCCGCTCTGTCGTTGTCCACCTCCTCTTCATTTTTAGGCCCTTGTAACTCCACTTCCTCTTGCACTACTTCAATCACCATCAGTGCTTGACCCCTCCTACAGTTGTGTCCTGGGCGGAAAAGCTCATCGCAAAAGAAACACTGATTTCGAGCTCGTCTTTCTTGATACTCGGCCTGTGTAAGTCTTCTGTTGTTTCCTCCTGCATTGACCCCTTGTGGTGCAGGCACTCGAGCTGGTTGAAGGGCCCTTTGATGAGTCCCATTGTTGTTGTTATAAGTAGGTCTCGGCGGTGGTATCGGAGCTCTAGGTTGCAACTGAGTTCGGTGTTGTGCCTTGGTATTAATCTCCTTCTCTTCATATATCTTAGCTAATTCACATGCTTCATATAATGTTTTTGGCTTTAAGGCTCTAACATCTGAGCGTATAGACTCTTTCAACCCTCCAACAAAAAAGGACAACAAAGTCTGAGGGGAAAAAACAGGGGCTCTCCTTGCCAACTTTGTGAACTCCTCCATGTAATGCTCCACTGAACCAACTTGATTCATTCGAGCCAGAGCTGCCTGATGATCAACTTTGCGATGTCCACCAAACTCCCTCATCAACAACTCTGTCAGACCAGCCCACGAATGAGGGAACTCATGTTTGAACATAAACCATCTATCAGAGGCTTTCTCAATCAGATGCATGCTTGCCAATGCTAACTTCCTTTCTTCTGGAATTTGATAAAACTCAAAGAACTGCTCTGCCTTGTTCAACCATTCAACCGGATCCCCTCCCCCAAACGAACTGAATTCAAGCTTCATTTGCTTCATGGTTGGCAAATTAGGGTCATAAGGGGTATGTTGGAGTTGTTGTGGCATGTATGGTGTGAACTGGTGGTTTATCTGGTTGCCAAATGAGTTAGGAAATTGTGGTATATGCGTTGCATTAGAAGCTGGTGTATACACTGGGTGTGGTATTTGCTGAAAGTGTGGATGCCCAAAGTTCATAGGCATTGGCTGTGTATGAGAAGTGAATGTGTTTGGAGTATATGGCTGTGTATAACCTGGGGCAAAAAAGTTATGTGCAAAATTTGGCATGGCCATTTGCGCATGAACAAAATCCTGTTGTGCACCAAAGGGTGGTATGGAGCTGTACTGAAACTGCGTTTGTGAAAGTGGTTGAGAACCAAAATTTGAGTGCTGAAAAAATTGATTAGGCTGGTATTTAGTAAAACCACATCCTTGAGACTTGGTTCCACTTGCTTGACCCTTCACCAGACTGACACTCTTCCCTTTATCCAACTTGGGTGTAGGTTCCGACACCTTAGTCACCGTGAGAGTGTTCATGACCACTCCAGAAGCATTTGTAATGATAGGCTGACTAGTATGGAATTGTAAAAGTGACTCACTTTCAGCAGAATTAGGCGCAGCCAAAGCTAGAGGTTGAGAACCATTCCCTCTTTGTGAACTTGTAGTTGAGCTTACCATCGCTCGAGTGGATGTAGCAGAGTCGGCAAAACCCTCCAACGCTACAGATCCGACCTCTGGAGGAACAGATCCGAACTTGAGAGGTGTAGAACTCACTGGATCTACTCGAGCAGCAGATGCCTCCTTCAGAGCTCGGAACTCTGCCATCATCTCCAGGCGAAATGCATTAATAGACTCTTGGTACACATTGAGAGTGGTTTGGAGGTCACTAATCTGAGCAGCAGTGTGCTCTTTGTGACTCTGTAGTTCGTTTTCAAGGGATGAAACATCACCACCTTGAGAACCAGCAGCGGACTGAGTATGCCCTACTCCTTTGTTTTTGGCCATGAGGATCAGAGCAAGCTCTGATACCAGATATTAAGAATCTGGATTTTGAACAAGAGGAACTAAGCTAAGCTATGAAAGGAAAATGCAGAAGATAGGAAAATTAAAAGCTTCATTCATCCCCCCGAAATAGGGTTTCTACAGTACATAAATATCTCATATTGACGCCTGGGATCATGCCACTTTGCATTCATCTAAGACAGTTGAAACTAATTGGGAACAGCTGGAAGGAAAGCATGTGCACCGCAAGCTTACAAAACTGAGCTACAAAAGCAAAACGACAGTGTTCTAAGGCATTCATGCTGTCACTAGGAACTTACTCTAAGACTCATAACATTGAGGGCATGGGTAGTGTGTTTGGTTTTGCTCTGAATTCAATTTGCTTATCCAAGACACAAGATTAGGTAGGATTTCCCGCCACATTTGCTCTCTGAGGAGGATCGAACAAGATGCTGTGGGTAGACAAGTACAGACCCAAAACCCTAGACCAGGCAATGGTCCACCAAGACATCGCTCAAAACCTCAAGAAACTTGTACAATTTCTCTCCCTCTATCTCTCTTCAATTCCCTAAATTCTTATGCTGTTCTTTCTTAATTAGGTTTTGGTTTCGGTGCAGGTTGCGGAGCGGGACTGCCCCCATTTGCTCTTCTACGGGCCTCCTGGCTCCGGCAAGAAAACCCTAATCATCGCCCTTATTCGTCAGATTTTCGGACCCAGCGCCGACAAGGTCTTCCCAATCTTTCTCTTTTACCTCTAGTCTTTAAAACATCTCACTTTTGTACATTGTCATGTTTTTGAGTTGCGGTTGTGATTCTGGTTACTGCAGGTAAAGGTGGAAAACAAGACATGGAAAGTTGATGTAAGTTTTTTCAACCTCTTTCTTTCCAATTTGTGGAACATAACAAAGGATTATATTATTTTAGTAGCTGGATGCAAATTTCTTTTGCGATTAGTCTAGTGGTATTTTCTCTTCACTGTTTGGCAAGGTCCTAGTTTGAATTTCATTTCCCGTAATATTATTATTCAAAAATTACATGTTTTGGATCTCTGAAAGTATTTGTTCATATATCGAATGTCATCGGTTATGGTTTACAAAAGATATCTGATTTTTGTAATATCCTCCTTGTTTCACCTTAAACCCGTTGACATGCAGTGTTGCATCTTCTAGCACCTTTTGACTGGTATTTGGTGCATCATGCAGTTGCGTATTCATATACTCGTATTTAATTACATTTTTTCTCTGGATATCTTAGGCTGGGAGTAGAACCATTGACATCGAGCTGACTACATTATCAAGCAACAATCACTTTGAACTAAACCCCAGTGATGCAGGCTTTCAGGACAGATACATTGTTCAAGAGATCATTAAGGAAATTGCTAAAAATAGACCCTTTGACACAAAAGGAAAAAAGGGATATCAAAGTAAGTTTGAATCCTTTTACTTGTTGTGAATGAAGTTGTCTGATGTGTTCTAGAGGACTGTGATTTGTATGTCCTTAAACAGTACGCAGCTGGGTTTCTATTTCTTTTCGTTGAATGAATTACTTGTTTCTTTATGTTGTTTTCTCATCCTTTTCAAGTTCTTTGAAACTGGGTTTCTTTTATTCATCACTACAAAATGAATAGGAACTTATCACTACTATATGAGCAAGTTGTATTTGCTTAAGCGTCAAACTCTTATATTCTGATACCACATCCTCTTGATTTTTTATGTCAGTCTTGGTGTTGAATGAAGTTGACAAACTTTCCAGAGAAGCACAGTATTCTCTTCGAAGAACTATGGAGAAATATAGTGCTTATTGCCGCCTAATACTATGCTGTAACAGTTCTTCAAAGGTTACTGAAGCAATCCGATCACGGTGTCTAAATGTGCGAATAAATGCACCAACAGACGAACAGGTTGGGGTCGCTGGCTTTTAACTTGTACATTTGATTGTGCAAAATAAAAGGTCATCATGTATGTTGACATCTTTGGTTAATCATACCTGAGTTACTGAATTATTGTGAAATGTTCTGGGTCAGATTGTTAAGGCACTGGAGTTCATTGGAAAGAAAGAAGGGCTTCAACTTCCTTCTGGATTTGCTGCCCGTCTAGCTGAAAAATCAAACAGGAACTTAAGGAGAGCTATATTGTCTCTAGAAACTTGTCATGTTCAACAGTTGAGTGCCTTAGTTCTTCTTATTCATCGACCAGTTACTTTCCAATGTATTTTTTTCATGCACATCATGTAGACATGGCATAGTTCTGATAGCTTTGCAATTCCTGTGTGACATTGATGTGGTTGTAGGTATCCCTTTACAAGCAACCAAATAATTCCTTCGATGGATTGGGAGGAATATGTTTCAGAAATAGCCTCTGATATAATGAAGGAGCAGAGTCCGAAAAGGTTTGCGACATCCTACAATAATCGTCTATGTTTCAGCAGTTCTGTTAGTTTGAATTATATCTTTCTTTAGTTCTATGACCGAATTTAACTCAGAAGACTGACAAAGTTATGTTATCCCATAGGCAGACGTACCATCTGTCTAGTGGCAGCAAACAACATACACTAAAAACTATCTCAATTTAATTTTTATTCAGGATTTTTATGTGATTTTAAAGAAGAACAAAAGTTTATTAGAACAGATGAAATGTACACTAGTAGTAGTAGTAGTAAGGGACTATGTTCTAGAGCTGACCAAAATTCAACAAAAGAAAAAGAAAAGGAAAATCTAAAACTCAAAGAGAAAAGAAAAAATGAAACAATGAGACAGCCTCATGTCACAAAGCTAGCAGATTTATCATAATAGAAGAAAAGAATAAGCCCTGACCGATGCACCTTAAGCAGGCCATAATTGCACTCAATCCCAAAGCCCTTCCACTTCCAGCCGCTCATAATCAAATAGCATTGGTGTAAGAGAAACAAAGAAGGTTTTCCATTTTCTAAGAGTAGTGGAGAGGCAAAAGATCATAACTAGTTGGGGTCTCTTGCAGTAAACAGATGAGAATGGAGTGCTTTCTCTGGGAAATTTATTGATAGGAAAGAAGGGCTGTTAGGAAAACCGTTTTGGAAGTTCCCATTTTAGCAAACTCTGTGTTGTGCTCAACTGCTCAACCATTAGGAGCAAGTGTGCTGTCCAATCTAATGCATAGAATGCTAATAATATTAGACCGTAGTTCGTTTAGTGTCATTTAGAATTGTGTAATGTTTCTTCTTTTTCTAATCGGTTGGCCTAGATTTTGGGTGTGTCTGACTTGATGAATTGTTGGGTTATATGGAGCTCTCAGATTTTAAGCCCTGTTTTATGAGATCATTAACGTCTCTTAGTGATCATTGTATAGAAGATCATTATGACAAATACAAAAGTGGATGTTTGTTCCTTTGTGAATCTATTTCCTCTTTTCTATGATTTGATAAATGATCTTTATTCATTAAGATGCTCAGGTAAGTGAGAAGAAAAATTCTATGCATGTTTATCTCCACACTTCTGTTTTGTAAAACGAAAGGGGAAAGTTTTTATCTTTTCATTTTATTTATTCTATAGTTTTCATTTGTTTGCATTGTCTCCTTGGAATGCGAATTTTCCTTTCTTTCAGCGATTCCAGTGGTATGTATTTGTCCTTTGAATTGCAATATTCTTTAGCTACTGTAGAATTACTTGAATATGGGGACTGACCGACCGACCGAGTGATTTATGAATTAACCAGACATGACCCTTTGTTTCTCAAAATGTTTCTTATTGTCATACATTCACCACAAGAGGTTAAATTAATTGCATGGGAATTGGACTAGCAGGATCATGTTGACCGTAATCTTATATCACATAAAAGCAAAAGGGAATTCTGTATTCTTGTTTTTTGAAAACTTGTAATCAGTTCATGATTTCGAAATTTGAAGTTCTTCCATTTTTTTTTTCTAACTATATAGATGATTAATGATCCATTTTCTCTCATACCTCTGCTTGTCTTTGCTTTAGGCTTTATGCGGTGCGCCAAAAGTTGTATGAGCTTCTTGTTAATTGTATCCCCCCTGAGATCATTCTTAAGGTACATATTTTTACTATTGTTTTCTACAATTTCTGGTTTTGCCTCCTTACTTAGGGCATTATCATGTATTAGCAAAAGTTTTATGAGCTACTTCTTAATCTTATTCCTGTAGACATTGTTGAGAAGGTTAGATAATTCGTTTATTATTATTTTTCTACAAAGTTTTTCAGAAGTTGATTTGGACTCATCTTTGCTGTTGTCTCAGAAGCTGCTTTATGAGTTATTGAAGAAATTGGATGCAGAATTGAAGCATGAGGTCAGCCATTGGGCAGCATATTATGTAAGTTACTAATCAGTTCCCTATCAGTAAGCAATGTGTTTGTGTGTTACATGTGGGTTTCCCTTTTTTTGTGTTTAAGGTCTGTTATTTTTTCTTTAAGTGGACAACTTGTTTTTATATTGTTAATTAAAGTCCTATTTCTTTAAAAAAAAAAAATGAAATTATTATGTCAGTACTTGCTGAAAGAAATTTGAAAATTACCATGTCAATGTGCATACTTGCTAGGTCCATCTCTGACAGCTTTTAGTTTGCATTATATTTCAGTCAAGTCTCAACAGAAATTTCATTAAATCAGGTTTTATATATTTCGATTTGTATCCTCTCTGATCTCTGTGAGTTTACATTCTGTTAGACTTTGATGTGAGTTATTCCATTCAGAAGTCAAAATAAACTCATCAAACTAAGAGAATCTCTTCACAGAACACCAGGAAATACCGGGGTTGTGGAACTACAATCTCTTCCACTACTGAATGAAGGGTCCAACAATCATCCCAATCCCCTAGCATTATGAAGAAAAACATTGAAAACCCCTTCTTTCTTTCCATCTCTCTAAAACACCTGGCCCTTCAATATTCTTATCACTCTAGAAAGAGTGATATGGTCTCACAATCTCCTTGGAGTGGGACTTCCTCACTCTCCTACTGGGGTGGTATGCTTGCCAGCAAGCGCCTGGCCCCTCTACTTGCCCTCTGATTCATTGGGCCCAAAAACTCTGTATCACTATATGCATTCACAGCAATAGCTTTTCAGTAATTAGTTTGTGTTATTTGTAAGCAATCATCCATTTCATTGCTGTAGCCAACAAGGCTTACTAGTAATCTATCATCTAGTAGGATTAGGATTAGTTATTCCTTCCATATTGGGAAAAATTGCGGTTGCCTATTAATCTTCCATCAATAGGCATCCAATTCATAATGTTGTCTCCTAAGAATAAGAATTATATATGGTCATCAATCCTGATGGATATGGTACTAGGTTTAGGTTGTGGTTGGGCTTGGATAATAAAGGTTATTTGTTGTTGGAATACAAGGGATAAGGAAAATGTATAAAGTATAACAGCAACAATCCTTTTCATATACAGTCGTCCATATCTTTTAAAAAATGCAGAAGATCAATGCTGGCCGTTGGATTATCTTAAAGAAAACTTCAAAGGATGTGATCCTCTATATCCATATACTTGTCTTCAACAGTTCAACCCCTCCATCTCGACTCAGCCGCCGACTCCTAAAGCCAACCCGGCAACGACTCAAACTCCTCCACCTCCTCCTCGAAATCCACTCATAATTCGACTCAGACTTTACATCGAGCAGGTAGCAGGCATATTTCTGGACCCAAATATCAACCCCTTCATCACCACTCAAAACATTCCTGGCCACTTTACCCAGCTCCATGCCGCTAAACCTCTGACGCCAAAGCCAGAAACGGCAAAACTCTCTCCAGAATCATTTTTCTTCTTTTAATCGTTGCATGTACTGACTGAGGGGTTGAATTGATGATTGTGGGGATGATGGCAGTGCATTGAGTCAAGATGGAGGGGATTAAGACGAATATATGGATATAGAGGATCACATCCGTTGAAGTTATTTTAAGATGATCTAACGGCCAGTGTTGATCATCCGCATTTTTGAAAAGATAAGGACGTCCGTATCTGAAAAGGATTGCTTTCTGTACAGTAAATTGGTAACAGTCATAGATAGAATAAGGTTGGTCATGGGATTATAGCAGAAATGGAGTTCTTGGCTACTCGTCAATTTGTCCAATAAATGAGATGAGTGCATTATACTTGAGTAGCAGACTTGCACGTTCATTGTCTAGAGCATGGTAGTGAATATCAGCTTGGGAACATAGTAGTTATGATTTGATTTATTCAGTAGTCAAATGTGATATATTGTCATTTACTCTTTTCTTTTTATAATTCTTTTTTTATTTACAGGAACATAGGATGCGTCTTGGGCAGAAAGCCATATTTCACCTCGAAGGTACTTTACATTTTTTGATGATGTGTGAGATAATGAGTAGAATGAGGAAACAATAGAAATTGCAAAGTTACTTGGTTGAATATAAAATGTGTTTCATTTCGGTTTTTAAGTGCTTTTAGTTAAAATCTGGTTTAACTACTTATTGACCCAACAACAAAAAATCAAAATTTTGTCAAACAGACCTCTTATTTTCTGTACATATGGACCTAGAGCTTAGCCATTCAGATAAACTTAATCTGCTAGAGTAACCCACTTATTCTTCCATTTTTTGGGGAGTTTTATTTTTTTTACCATCATCATTGAATGGGATTAGATAATTACTGCATCCTCTTAGCCTATGCTCTTCAGGCACGTATAATGGCATTGGTGTCGGTCTTTAATAGTATTTCTGGATCATTTTTCTTTTCAGCGTTCGTGGCCAAGTTCATGAGTATTTACAAGGCTTTCCTCATTGCAGCGTTTGGCTAAACATCAGGATAGCATGTTTTCCTTTAATCTAAAATGTGAGTTTTCTGTCCAACCAGTGGCAGTAAATTGTGCACCAGTTTCATTGTTTTATCATTTCAGTAGATATACAATCATGGAAAGATGTGAATTCCTACAAGATAAAACTGTGTATTGGTTTTATCTCTCTATGCACTTTCTCTTTTTTGGCTCAGTTTGTAAAGTGCGTTTTCTTTTTCAAAATTAGATGACTGAGGCCCCGTCAACTCCCCTACATAACTGTTGGCGCCACAGGGCTTCGCGGTCATCTTTTTATTTATTCAGTTATTGTTTCTTTTTTAAGAAAATGACCACTTCACAGCTTAGTTTTCGAATTGCCCGGCACTATATCTCTCTTTCCTCCTTACTGAAACACTTAGCCAATCCAAGCATGAGCAGTTGTTATATCAACCAGATGAATTCTTTGATTGAACCCCTCCACCACCGTCCATCAACTAGTGCAATTTTCTTTCGAACAAAGTAGGAAAAGCTGAACGAGAAGCAGGTAAGAGATGCAGCATGCTAATTAAGGTTCCATACGTTTGGATTGATAACACGTGTATTATGTGGAGGGAAGAATTTTAAGAAACAATACATGAAGTATGAGCCAACGAGAATTAAGGAGAATTTACTTTCTAAAACAATGAACATTGTCCTTGACTTCACAAACCTGACACTTTTGGTACATGTCAAGGAAGATGAAATGGACAGTCTTGTTGCTGGACAAATTATCTGCTTAAGTCGGTTCACGTTGAAACATTTATGTACATGGATGGTCAGAAGGAATTTGCGCAGATTGATCATGACTGTTTAGATCCCTATCTCACAGTTAATATTGGCTCTGTTATCAGTATGATAAAGGTATATTTCAGCATGGAAGTGGAACCAATGTTGGTGGTGGTACCTTTTGGGGTTCAGAAAGGCTTTTAACAAAGTGCAAGAGTTTTAATGAGTTGCTGGAGTTAAGTCAAGTTAAGACTTTTGAGGCTGTTGTTGGAAATTCAGTTGTTCAGCTGCTATGGACTACCATGATTGATGGGTATGCGGGGTGGGGTTGTTCGAGTGACGCTATGGAGTTGTTTGATGAGAATGGTGTTGAGCCAAATGAGGTTACTATGATTGCGGTGCTTTCGGCGTGTTCTAGTAAGGGGGATGTTGGTATGGGGAAGGAAGTGTGTTCATGAGTATATGCGGAAGAAGTTTGTGAACTGTGGCTTGATTTTGCTTAATGCTTTGTTGAAGATGTATGTGAAATGTGGTTGTTTGGCTGCGGCAAGAGAGGTTTTTGATGACAGGAAAGTGAGGGATGTGTCTACGTGGACTAGCATGGTTATGGATATGCTAAATCCGGCAAGTTAGACGCTGCAAGACGGTTTTACTGATGATATGCCTGAAAAAAATGTAGTATCTTGGAGTTAGCACTGCAATGATTGTTGGTATGCTCAGAACAATCAACCTAATGAGCGGCCAAGTTGTTTCAGGACATGGTGGAGTCGGGGTTGTGGCTTCGGTAGAAAAGTATGTGTGCTCTCTGCTTGTGGTCAGTTAACTTGCCTGGATTTGGAGTCAAGAATATCAGGAACAAGAAACAAATTGGCTAAATATTTCGATTGATTTCATTTACCTTACAAGGAGTGCATATATACATATTACAACCGTAGACAATAAGGTAAGTACTACATCTAAGGCAATTACATGATACTAGGGAATTACATGATACTAGAGAATACGATAGGATATTACAAAGATGAACAAGGAAGATATTATAGAGATGAATAAAGAAAGCATGACTCACGCCAACACTCCCCCTCAAGTTGGCACATACAAATCACGAATGCCCAACTTGTCAAATGAGTCATGAAACGCTTTACTTGACACTGCCTTAGTTAGTACATCAGCCAGCTGTTTTTCAGAGTTGACAAAAGGGAAAACAATAAGCTTACCATCAAGCTTTTCTTTGATAAAATGTCTGTCAACGTCAACATGCTTAGTCCGGTCATGTTGTACGGGATTGTGAGCAATATCCACTGTTGTCTTATTATCACAAAATAAATCTATGGCTCGTTTGGGTTTTAATCCCAAATCATAGAGTAAATTCCTCAACCAAAGTAATTCACAAACCCCATGTGCCATACCTCGATATTTTGCTTCAGCACTTGACCTTGCCACAACCTTTTGTTTCTTGCTTCTCCAAATAACGAGATTTCCTCCTACAAAAGTAAAGTAACCAGAGGTGGACCTTCTATCTGTAATACACCCTGCCCAATCTGCATCCGTGTATCCACTGACATTAAGATGACTGTGTTTTGAGAAAATCAAACCTTTTCCAGGTGTAGATTTTAAATATCTTAGAATACAAATTACAGCTTCCACATGAGCCTCACTAGGATTGTGCATGAATTGACTTAACACACTAACTGCATAGGCTATATCAGGTTGATTATGAGACAAATAAATCAATCTACCAACTAACCTCTGATAGCGGCCCTTTTATGTGGGAACCTGATTAGGATATTCAACAAGTTTATGATTTTGCTCAATGGGAGTATCAGCAGGTTTGCAGTCTAACATTGTTGTTTCTGTCAACAGGTCAAGCACATACTTCCTCTGACACAAGAAAATTCCTGCACTCCATCTAGCAATCTCGATTCCCAAAAAATACTTAAGGGAACCAAGATCCTTCATTTCAAATTCTGAGGCAAACAAGTCTTTCAACCTTTTAATTTCCTTTACATCATCTCCAGTGATTATCATATCATTAACATAAATAATCAAATCAGCTAGTTTACCTCCACGCATTTTCAAGAATAAAGTATGATCTGAGTTGCTCTGCTTATACCCAAAACGTCACATAGCTTGAGAAAATCTCCTAAACCAAGCCCGCGGTGACTGCTTGAGTCCATACAAGGCTAGGACTTATTTAATTTGCATACAAATTTTCCTTCAGAACTTGCTTCATATCCTGGTGGTAGATCCATGTAGACTTCCTCAGATAATTCTCCATGTAAAAAGGTACTCTTCACATCAAATTGTTGCAAGGACCAATCTAGGTTAGCTGCTAAAGACAGCAAAACTCGAACCTTATTAATCTTCGCTACTGGAGCAAAGGTCTCCTCATGGTCCACGCCATATGTTTGAGTGTATCCCTTCGCAACCAGTCTTGCCTTGTACCTGTTTATAGACTCATCTGCATTGTGTTTGACAGTGAACACTCATCTACAACCAACCGTTCTCTTTCCATGTAGGGGTGGCACTAATTCCCATGTATTGTTCTTCTCCAAAGCCTCCATCTCTTCATTCATTGCCTTGGCCCATTTGGGATCCTTGAGCACATCATGCACTTTACTGGGAACACATACAGAGGATATTTGATTCATAAAAGACGCATGAGATTTGGACAACCTATGGGTGGACACAAAGTTAGCTTTTGAATACTTAGACTTGACATTCAAACTGGGTTCAGATTGATGTGGGGGATTACCACGAGTTGACCTAGGAGGCAAGACATACATACTATCACTATTATTACAATTGGAAGAGACATCACTAACCTTAGGATTGGGGAGCTCCTCAGGGATCGGTTGACAAGGGTTATTTGTATTAGGAAAGGGCAGTGCAGCTTGGCCATCTTTTAAAAGATTTGTCGACGATTGATCTTTTTGAGGCTGATGATCAATCGTCACACCACTATTCGTCTCTGACGATCGATTGTTTTGAGGCTGACGATCGATCGTTTCACCATTGCATGTCTCTGACGATCGATCGTTCTGAAACACCACCTCCAGTATCCTTCCTGACACCTTCCAATGAATGAATCGTTATCCCACAAGACTTCTCTTCCAAAAAGTTGTATTTCTCCCCCTGAAGTGAAGGATTGATGGGAGAAAAATAACAAGCATCCTCATAAAAGGTGACGACCAAAGTAACATAGAACCTTTGAGTAGGAGGGTGAAAGCACTTGTATCCCTTTTGATTGGTACCATAACCCACAAACACACACTTTAATACCCTGGTATCAAGTTTGGAACGTTGATTCTTAGGTATATGAACAAACACAACACAACCAAAGACTTGAGCAGGAAGATTAGAGAACGATGGGACTGAGACATGACTAGAAAGGGTAGTATAAGGGATTTGACCATTGAGAACAGAAGATGGTAACCAGTTAATAAGATGACAAGTAGTAAGAACAACATCTCCCCAAAGATATTTGGTCATATGGGCACTGAACAGTATGGAACGAGCTATATCAAAGACATGACGATTTTTCCTTTCTGACACTCCATTTTGTTTGATGTATAATACCATGAGAAATGAAAAATTGATGAAATTGCGAATTAACAAACACCCCCCCTCCCCCCCCCCCCCCCCCCAAATTATCAGAACGAAAAACTTTAATAGTGGCCCCAAATTGTGTTTGAACAAGAGTGTAGAATTGTTGAAATGCAAGAAAGACTTTTGATTTATGTTTGAGCAAAAACACCCAAGTAAGTCGGGTACAATCATCAATAAACAAACCAACGTTTACCAGACAAGGTAGACTCACGGGAAGGTCCCCATACATTAGAATGAACAAGCTAAAAAGAAAAAGAACTCTTAGTATTACTCAAAAGATAATTGGAACGATGACTCTTGGCTAGGACACATGACTCACAATGTAGCTATGACTCATCGATGCCTAGAAACAAAGATGGCATAGATTTCTTTATGACACTGAAAGAAGGATGCCATGCCGATGCCACAACAATAATTATTCAACTTGTCTGGAAACCCCAGTCGAAATCAAGGCTGTTTGAACAGCCTTCTCTGGCTTCACCCTGACGAACATGCAATCCAGATGAAATAGTCAACCCTTTAGATAACCCCTCCTGATTATTTCTTTGGTGAGGAGGTCCTCAAATATAACATACAATGGAAATAAAGTTATAGAACATCTGGATTGAGTATTAAGTTGAGGCACATATATTAATTGATGGGAAAGGTCAGGAACATAGAGAACATCATGTAATGTAAGAGAAGAGGTAAGACGCACAGATCCTATACCTAAAACGGGAAAAGAATCACCATTTGCATTGACAACAGAGGAAATAGATGGTGGGTTAAGAGAAAGAAAGAAACTACGGTAGGTCATATGATCGGATGCGCCTGAATCAATTATCCAAGTATTGCCACCAGTAAAGCTAGAAATTTTAAAGCAACTCCAATCTTACCATTACCACCATGATTTGCCAAGTAGGTGCTATCCTTACCAGTAGTGTCGGTGGGGTCTTGTTCTGTCATAGCATAATAATCTTGATCTTGAACCAGATGAACAACAGCTTTTCCCTTGACCTTGGTGTTCTATGATCTAGGCTTGTCAAAGTAGCCTGGTGGGAAGCCAACTAGCTTGTGACAGTTTGCTTTGACATGTCCTGAATTCTTGCAATAGTTACAGATTACATTTGGAGAGAAACCCGGCGGTGCTCCTTGAGAGGTGGGGCGCAGAGATGGATTATTGGAAAAGAGGCGATTGCTCACGGGGTTTGGTTGCTTAAATTGAATGGCAAAACCTGCAACTTCTGTGCTGATCGCTCTAGTGTCAGATCTTTGTGTCTCATCTTTGCGAATATAAGCAAAGGCTTGCTGCAATGTTGGTGTGGTAGTCCTGCGTAGTAATTCACTTCTAGCATTCTCAAATATTGGATCGAGTCCAGCCAAAAACACATGGACCCTTATGAGCTCTCGTTCTTCCTTGTAAATCTTAACATCATCTGGACACTTCATGCGGCATGGACACAACTGATCAATCTCTTGCCAAATCCCCCTCCGTTTCGCAAAGTACATGTCCACCGATTTTCCATCTTGAGTCATACGAGAGGCATGTGTGCTCAACTCATAAACTTCAGCAAAATCACTGTCATTAAAGTAGATCTCCTTAAGACTTTCCCAGATCTTTGCAGCGGTATTGCACCCCATAATCAAGTTTGACACATCCCCGGTCATAGATTTGTGAAGTATTGAGGTCACTGAACCATTTGCAGACTTCCACTTGAAATAATTCTCGGCCGTAGTTGGTAGTTCAGTGATTGTACCATCAACATAACCTACTTTTTCGAGACCACATAGGTGTGCCTCCATCATCTTCTTCCAGGTTCGGTAATTGGTGCCTGAGTTTGACACCTCCATAGCCACCAGTTGAATCATCTTTCACAGAAACATAAATTTCATTGGAAGCATGAGAGGCCTCGCCTCCCTCTTGCTTTTTTTAGGACTAAATCATTATCACCCATGGTAAATGCGCAGCGGAACAAAAAACACAACAAGTTTGGTTTTGATGTGAGGGCAACAGTGATAATCAGGGACAAGGGACAAATTCAGGAAACACAAGGGACAAATTCAAGAAACACAAAGGACAAGAAACAAGGGTCAAGAAACAATGAGTCAGAGTCCAAGATCGGAGCTCTGCTCTGACACCCTATGTTGCATGGATACGTCAAGAAGGCTCCGTGCCCGTATCGTACCCGTGATGGATACGGGTACGGTTCAGATACGCTCCAGATACGTGTCCAATGTAGTAAAAACGTATCCAAAGTATGTAGTACATAGTCAACTTTTTGGATACGGTCAGAATACGTTTGGATACGTTTTGGGGGTATAATTGTCATTGTAAATAAAACCTAAATCTAATACCTCACTCACTCTCTCACAGCCGTATTGTTTCGGATTTGACGAAGTTCTCTTTCGAAGACTGACGCCGAACTGGAGACGAAGTGAGGGCTGTGAGGATTCCATCAAAGCTTTCAATCTCTCAATCTTGCTTTCCATCCGACCTCTTCCGGTAAGTTTTCAATCTCTCAATCTTGGTTTCAATCTTTCATACGTTTGTAATTTCTTGTTGAGATTAGGAAGCTTGAATTGCTTGTTGGGTTTTATCATTTGATCGACGTAGGCTAGCTTATGTTTTGATAACTTATCAGTGATAAGACGCAGTTCCACACTACCTTTGGTTGATTCAATTTAATTGCAGAAATTAAACATTTTTAATCTTTGGTTGATTCATACTTTGAATTGATTATAGATGACTGATTCGTCTACTACCTCCCATGTGGCTGCGAGTGAAGCAGTGGGTGAGGATGAAGCTGTAGGGGATAGCAAGGGTTCTCCTTTGTGGAAATATGTAACAATTACCCGTGAAGCTAAGAAGGGACAAGGTGGAAATTGTGAGTTCCAATGTAGTTTTTGTAAAATAAAGTTTAATGGGTCACATTATAGAGTGAAACATCATCTTCTTCAGATAATTGACGACGGGGTTAGAAAGTGTGAGAAGATTCCGCCTCCTAAGAAAAGGGAGCTTATGGCTTTGATGGAATCATATGAGTTAAGTAAGAAAATGGCCGGACCTAGACTAGTTCCTCTCCCTTCATCTAGCAAGGATCCTTCTTCGTCTGGAAGTACATTTAGATTTGGGCAAGATTTGCTTGATGATATAGTGGTCGACACTTCTAAGAAGAGGAAGGGAGTGGGTGGATCACTTGAGAAATCGTTCAATAATGGTGCTAGAGAGCAATTGGATGGTGAAATAGCAAGGATGTTTTATACAGGTGGCTTGTCTTTTAATCTCGCCAAGAATCCTCACTACATCCGTGCATTCAACCGGGCATGTGCTTATCCAATTGCCGGTTACCGTCCACCTAATTACAATGCATTGCGGACAACTCTTCTAGAAAAAGAAAGAAACCACATTGAGAGGTTGTTGGAACCAATTAAGCTCACATGGAAGCAAAAGGGGGTTAGTGTGTGTAGTGATGGGTGGTCCGACACTCAAAGAAGACCACTTATCAATGTCATGGCAGCTTGTGAGAGTGGACCTATGTTCTTGAGGGCAGAAAATTGTGAAGGAGAATCCAAAGACAAGCACTTTATTTCAGACTTGCTTATTGAGAGTATCTTGGAGATTGGTCCAACACATGTAGTCCAGGTAATCACTAATAATGCAAGCAATTGTAAGGCTGCAGGAGCTATTATTAATGCTAGATTTCCACATATATTTTGGATTCCATGTGTGGTGCATACACTTAACCTTGCTTTAAAGAACATATGCGCACCTAGCTCAATCCCTACTAATAGGGCAGCTTATGATGAATGTCATTGGATTAGTGAAATTGCCGATGATGTGTATTTTGTTAAGAATTTCATCATGAACCATGGTATGAGGTTGGCTATGTTCAATCAACATTCTGAATTGAAGATGTTATCGGTTGCCGAGACACGTTTTGCATCTGCTGTTGTAATGCTTAAGAGGTTTAAGAAGATTAAGCAAAGTCTACAACGCATGGTGATTAGTGATGAATGGGATACTTATAAGGATGATGATGTGGGAAAAGCAAGGGCGGTGAGTGATTACATTTTAAGTAATGAATGGTGGAGGAAAATTGACTATATCCTTTCCTTTACATTACCTATATATACAATGCTTAGAAGGTGTGACACGGATGAGCCATGTCTTCATAAGGTATATGAGTGGTGGGATACCATGATTGAAGAAGTGAAGATAGCTATCTATATTAACGAATGCAAGGAATATGAAGAGGAGTCTCCATTTTACAATGTGGTGTATTCCATTTTGCTTTCAAGATGGACCAAAAGCTCCACACCTCTTCATTGCATGGCACACTAATTAAACCCAAGGTACTTTTGAATTATATATTTGATTTTTAGTTTTACATTTCCAATTGCAACATTCATATGTTAATTATGTGTTTTTATTTATATGAAATTTATAGATATTATAGCACTGAATATCTTAGTGGAGCTCCTAATCGTACTCCTCCTCATCAAGATAGTGAGATTGCAAAAGAGAGAAAAGAATGTCTCAAGAAGTACTATGCTAATGAAGATCAGAGGAGGCTGGTTAATGAGGAGTTTGCCTCTTTTTCGGCATGCTTGGATGAGTTTGCAAGTAGTGATTCCATGAGTGATAGAGGTAAGATGGACCCTATAAAATGGTGGATTGTTCATGGTTCTACTACACCAAATCTCCAAAAGATAGCCTTAAAATTACTAGGGCAACCTTGCTCCTCTTCATGTTGTGAGAGGAATTGGAGCACCTACACGTTAATACACTCATTGAGGAGGAATAGGATTACACCTCAAAGAGCCGAAGACTTGGTTTTTGTTCATAACAATCTTCGGCTCCTTTCAAGAAGAACTCCACAATACAAGAGTGGGGATATGTAGGATATTGGAGGAGATGTGTATGATACAATGTTTAATGTGAATGGAGGCATGCTTGAGATTGCAAACCTCTCTCTTGATGAACCGGACTTGGAGGGTGTGATATTTGACAATGAGGATGAAGATGATTGAAGAGAGGAAGACATCACATTTTATTTATCATGTTTAGTACTTATTATCTTCTATTTTGCTTGAACTTATCTTCTATTTTGCTTGAACTTATTAAGTATTTAATTCATGAACTTATGTTTATTGTAAAATTGGTGGAATTTACTCATTTAGGTGTTCTAATTGATTGTTTGATCAAATTTTAGAATGTATTATATATATGTATATTAAATTATATTATTTTACAAAACGTATCCAAAACCACTCCATAGTTGAAAATGCCGTGTCCCGTATCTTGCCGTGTCCGTATCCGTATCCCGTACCCGTACTCGTGCAACCTAGCTGACACCAAGTCAAGAATATCAGGAACAAGAAACAAATTGGCTGAATATTTCGATTGATTTCATTTACCTTACAAGGAGTGCACACTACCAGAAAATGAGTCTTGGGCGACGAAACCAAAAAAACCGGGCGAAGATTTTTTTTTTCGTCGCCTAAGAGAAAACTTGGCCGACGAAAAAAAAAATCGTCGCCCAAGGAATAAAAATCGTCGCCTAAAGTTGAACTTTAGGCGACGAAAATAAAATCGTCGCCTAAGCCTAAATTTCGTCGCCTAATATAGAAACTAGGGCGACGAAACAATATTTCGTCGCCTAAGATATTTATATCGTCGCCTAAGTTTTTTAATCCTTAGGCGACGAAGCTCAAATATATCGTCGCCTAAGTATTTTATTTTTTTATTTTTACTTGACCGACGAATTACAATAATTTCGTCGGCCAAGAGTAATCCGAATAATTAAAATAAAATAAAACACGTTTAAATTTCATTGTACAGGATTTTTTATTTTTACTCTTGGGCGACGAATTTAACAGATATCGTCGCCCAAGTATTATCTTGGCCGACGAATTACCCTACTTTCGTCGACCAAGAGTAATCCGTATAATTAAAATAAATAAAGCACATTTAAATTTCATTGTACAAGATTTTTTATTTTTCTCTTGGGCGACGAATTTAACAAAATATCGTCGCCCAAGTATTATATTGGCCGACGAATTACCCTAATTTCGTCGGCCAAGATAATCCGAATAATTAAAATAAATAAAGCACGTTTAAATTTCATTGTACAGGATTTTACTCTTGGGCGACGAATTTAACAAATATTGTCGCCCAAGTATTATCTTGGCCGACGAATTACCCTAATTTCGTCGGCCAAGATAATCCGAATAATTAAAATAAATAAAGCACATTTAAATTGTAAGGTAATGTTTTTTATTTTTATAGTCCCGTCAGCGTCTCGTCGATTGGAAACTATTCTCAGTTGAAGGTCCGGCCAGATTATGTGATTTGGAGGGTCGAATAGCCGTTTCCGTCCGTTTAGGGGTTTGACCGCTCCGATTGACCGGACGGATCGAGCCCTCATCGTTGTCCGATGGAGCTGAATTTTTGCCCACCCACGTAATTCGTTATGCTGGTCATATCTGACGGTCGGTTTTCAGTTCCTCTTCTCCGATCACCAAACTCACGATATATGTACTAATGTTGTATAACTTTTTTATACAAGTGTTGAGTTTAAGTTTCGTTTTGAAGACAACGTATACGTAGAAGCCTCAAACGCAAAAAAGTCGTGAAATAAGATATGACCGGAACGGTGAAATACGTCAACCCGTGAAAAATGAAGATATTCCGGTAAAATTTATGTGCCGATTGTTCCGGTCAACGAATTTCTCTTATTTCTACCTAGTGGTAGCCCTATCCCGGGTATTTATTTCTTACCAAATTTTTATAGCCCCGTAAGCGTCTCGTCGATTGAAAATTATTATCAGTTGAAGGTCTGGCCAGATTACGTGATTTGGAGGGTCGAATAGCCGTTTCCGTCCGTTTAGGGGTTTGACCGCGCCGATTGACCAGACGGATCGAGCCCTTATCGTTGTCCGATGGAGCTGAATTTTTGTCCACCCATGTAATTCGTTATGCTGGTCATATCTGACGGTCTGTTTTCAGTTCCTCTTCTCCGATCACCAAACTCACGATATATGTACTAATGTTGTATAACTTTTTTATACAAGTGTTGAGTTTAAGTTTCGTTTTGAAGACAACGTATACGTAGAAGCCTCAAACGCAAAAAAGTCGTGAAATAAGATATGACCGGAACGGTGAAATACGTCAACCCGTGAAAAATGAAGATATTCCGGTAAAATTTATGTGCCGGTTGTTCCGGTCAACGAATTTCTCTTATTTCTACCTAGTGGTAGCCCTATCCCGGGTATTTATTTCTTACCAAATTTTTATAGCCCCGTAAGCGTCTCGTCGATTGGAAATTATTATCAGTTGAAGGTCTGGCCAGATTACGTGATTTGGAGGGTCGAATAGCCGTTTCCGTCCGTTTAGGGGTTTGACCGCGCCGATTGACCGGACGGATCGAGCCCTTTTCGTTGTCCGATGGAGCTGAATTTTTTCTCACCCACGTAATTTGTTATGCTGGTCATATCTGACGGTCGGTATTCAGTTCCTCTTCTCCGATCACCAAAATCACGATATTCTGAATTTTATGATAGAACTCTTGGCCGACGATTTTCTTTATCTTGGGCGACGATATTTATAGTGAAGAACATCGTCGCCCAAGTAGGGTATCTTAGGCGACGACTTCAAAAATCGTCGCCCAAGATTATCTTGGCCGACGATTTTCTTTATCTTGGGCGATGAGATTTATAGTAAAGAAAATCGTCGCCCAAGTAGAGTATCTTGGGCGACGATTTTCGAAGTTCGTCGCCCAAGGTTATCTTGGCCGACGATTTTGAAAAAACAGGGCGACGATTTTTATAAAATCGTCGCCCAAGAACGCCATTATAAAAGGCAGAAAGTCGGAACCCTCACCATTCTCTCTCTCTCTCTCTCTGCTTTTCTGTTTCTGAAATTCTCTGTCTCTCGATCGACTCCGCTTCCCCGATCCGACGCCGAATCCATTTCGCTCTCAATCGATCGATTCCGCTTCCGCTTCCCAGATCCGACGTCCATCTGCAAGTCTGCAACCCAATCCATTTCCCAGATCCATTCCGCTTTCTGAAATTCTTGTACTAGAGTTTGTTTCTATTTTTGTATGCAGGTTAAAAGCCCCTTGATTTGATTCAAAGAAAGTTTGCATCTTTGATTTGATTCAAACAAGATTGTATCAGTCGTGAAACAATGTGTTTATGTAATGATTCAAGATTGTATCGGTGTAATCATAACAATGAATAACACAAAGGATATGGTACTTGTAAATAGGATGTGTTGTGGTTTGAAATGTATGATTCAATTCAATGATCTGTGTTCATCAATGAAAAATCCTCGACGAGAAACTAAAAAAATAAAGGAAAAATATCATCTATAAAAAGTAAAAAAATTTAAATATATCTTATGCGACGAAATTGCTAAATCGTCGGGCAAGGACTTACCATATAAGACGACGAAAAAAAAGTATCGTCGCCCAAGTTCTTGGCCGACGCACTTCTGGCGACGACGTCTTGGCCGACGAAAAAAATTTCGTCGCCCCAGGTTATAACATCTTAAGCGACGAAACAATTTTTCGTCGGCCAAGGTGTTAAATCTTGGGCGACGAATATTTTTGGGCGACGAGAAATATATTTTAGGCGACGAAATTAGTATCGTCGCCTAAGAATTACTCTTAGGCGACGACGGTATGAATTGTCGTCGCCCAAGTTCTTGGCCGACGCACTTCTGGCGACGACGTCTTGGCCGACGACCTGTCGTCGCCCAAGTTCTTGGCCGACGAAATTTGTTAACAGTGTAATTTCTGGTAGTGGCATATATACAGATTACAACCGTAGACAATAAGGTAAGTACTACATCTAAGGCAATTACATGATACTAGGGAATATTACAGGATATTACAGAGATGAATAAGGAAGATATTATAGAGATGAATAAGGAAAGCATGACTCACGCCAACATTTGGGTCAGTGGTTTCACCAGTACTATGTCGATGGAAATCAAGTTCAACATAGTGTGATTTTGGGGAACACTTTAATAGAGATGTAGGCCAAGTGTGGGAGTTTAGCTTCTGCTACAGAACTTTTCAATGAAATGCCAAAGAAAATATTAGGTTTCTTCGTCTTCTTCATTTACCTTCTTCATTGTGCTCAACCTTCATGGCAGTTATGTTATCATTGAGAACAAGGTGGACATTGTGTTATCAGCTGGCTAGCAATTAGATTGTAAGAAACTAGAACTGGTTGCTAACTACTAATTTGTATGTTCTCGAAATCAGAGTTTTCTCTGTTGAACTTTTATGCATACGATGATATACAATTTTTGTGAGATTTTGTTATACTTCATTTCCAGAACGCAGCACATAATAATCAAATTCAAAACATGACAACTCACAGAATTAAAAGGCTTTGATAAAAGGTAACTTACACCGCAACTACACAGACATGAGACATCTCAATCACACCGAATTATACTCACAATTAAACACTCCGCAACACTACATAGAATATACCGATCACAATTATATAGACATCTCTACCGATCACGAGTTAACTTTTTCTGTTGGGTATGAATTTCTAAGGCACCATAACACTGTCAAAGATTGGGCTTCTAAGGTATGGTTGTCTTTCATCCCACCTCGTTACTCTTTTTTGGTCAGAGAATTCTATTTGATCGGCTTCCAACTGATGATAGAGTGAAAATTGGCGGAATTCCTATTGTGACTATTTGTCAGCTATGTTTTTGCTCTGGTGAGACATCTGCATTTATTTTTACAATGTCTTTTTTTCCCAACGGGTCTGGAGATGGTTAGCTGCTCAATTTGGCACTTCTTTCGACTCCCTAATAGAATTTTGGAAGAGCTACTGTTGAAAGTCTTTCTCTTCGCAGCTATTTAATTTGTGGTTAGCAGCTAGCATGTTTACTTTTATGGCTCAATGGAAGGCTCGGAATAAGCTAAGGTTTGATAATTGATCCCCTAATTTCTATACAATGTGTTGCTCAATTATGGCATAGATTCGTCAAATTAGCCCTTTTACTCCTGGTCACTATAAGGGTGTTCTTGATGCCCGTTTATTGACCTCTCTTGGAGTTGCTCCTAAATGTGGTAAGGCTCTTAGAATTCAACATGTCTTATGGTAGTCTCCAAAAGTCAATCCAAGTCCAGCAGCTTGTGGGGGTGTGTTTCGTGATGCCTCAGGTGGTTTTTAGGGAGTTCTTGTCATTCACTTAGATGTAATACTTCCTTTTATTCTGAACTTTATGCTGTTATCTTGGCAATTGAAATTGCCCATAATAGAGGGTGGGTCTACTTATGGTTGGAAGTGACTCTATTAGTGTGGTAGCTTGCTTCTCTTCCAGGTCTTTTTCTCCTCCATGAAACTTAAGAGTTCTTTGGAACAACTGTCTTTCTATAATCCGTCAAATGAACTTCAGTTGCAGTCATATTTTTAGAGAAGGAAATATGGTAACTGACAAGATGACAAACTTGGGGTTGTCTAATGCTTCATTTACTTGGTGTGATAATCCTCCTACTGAGTTTCATGGGTTCTTTCAGGAGGATTATTTGGGTTTTCTAAATTATCAGTTTTCATAGTGAGAGGATTGTCTGGTTTTTATGGGTAGAATAAACAATGTCTTTTGGTATATGTTGTTTTGGTTTGTTGTTGGAATGGTTTTGGCCTAATCCCCCATTCCTCACTTCATGTAATTTCTTTTTATTATAAATAAAGAATCTGAAAAGGGACGGGCGGTGGGTTCCCGGTTGTAGCGGTCCCCCCTTCGGGGTAGTGGGTGTGCTCTGTCACCTAACAGATTGCTGCAGAGGAGCTAATATTGCCTAATCCTTATTAGTAATTTATTTTAAAAAAAAGAAGAAGAAGATTAGAAGTCACTCATCACACCTTAGGTCTTAGGATGCTTTTCGTTGATGTGTAATTGTTGGCTCAAAAATGGTCTCGGCCACGTGTCTGTAACATCCTGATTTTTGAAATTTCTCAAAAATTATTTTTCTTCTTAGAAATAGAAAGTAGTGGTAGTAGTGGTCGCTACGAGTTCGCCGTATTTTTCGGTGAATTTTTCGAGGTCCCGAACTATTTTTAACTATTTTTTAAAGTCTCGTCGAACTTTCGTCGATTTACATAAGGTGATGATGTGGCGCCTTCCCATTGGGTGGTACTTTTGACTTAGTGACTAAGTAGAGCTGTAACACCCTAACCTAGATTAATAGAAAAAGAATAACAAAAAAATAGGGTCTCCAGAACATATAAATTGTACCGATTAGATCTTACCAATATGCAAGCCTAAATAAGCAATTGGCTATCTATGTCGAACTCAGACAACAAACCTCCATCAAAGTTATCAAGAGAACTGATCGACGAGCCTCCCTCCCAAGAGCTAAGGATCGATTAGTGGAGGAAGTCGGTGTGAGAGGTAACTTGAGGGCGAGGCCCTCGTATCTCTTGTGTAGAGGACTAGAGGGGTAGCCCGAGATATGGTTGGACTATCCTCAGAGTTGGTGGCTTCCTGTTTTCAGTAGAGGAAAACCTGGAAGCTTCTCCTCCCTTCCCCCTTTTTTCTTTTTTTCTATGTCAGTCTCTAATGTCGGTTCCCCAAAACTGACCTTTCTAGACCTCTTGACCCTCTCCTCCTTTCTAGACCTCTTCTTCTCTTCCGTAATTATACTTACCCAATTTATGTATTATTTATCTATACAGGCCGGATATGAAGCGGACGTCCGCACCGACCTCAAAGTGCGGACGTCCATCCGTTCTTCACCCTCCGGCGCCGGCGACGACGCGCCTCCACCTCAGAAGACTCCAACAGAGTCCCTGACCATTTTCCCTCCTCGGCGAGTCTGTTCATTTCCAGTTTTCCGGCGAGATCACCTAAAACTTCAAACAAAGTCGATCTCGTCGAAAAATTGGAAAAAACGGACTCGCCGGGGAGGGAAAGTGGTCAGGGACGCTGCTGGAGTCTTCTGGGGTGGAGACGCACCATCGCCGGCGCCGGAGGGTGGAGAACGGACGGACGTCCGCATTTTAAGCCGAATGCGGACGTCCACTTCTGATCCTCTCCTTTTATCTATATCTTTCCATTATGTTGGGTATATGTATATATACACATTACATGACACATACACATACGTTCCAATACTTAAGGAATATATATAGAGAAATTATTCCCGATCGTCTAGTCGGTATAACTGAGACAACCAAATTAATCTCGACTAATACCGTCTACATTTATATATTATTATCTATCTTAAAAAAAATAATCGAGCTATTACAAGAGCAGCAGACCCATGTGCAGCAATGGGGCATCTTGCTTTTGTTGGCTGACATGTGTTAATTTGGTCCAATGACATCTTGACATGTGGCAATTTGGTGTTGCAAAATAAGGAGAAGTCATGCCTTCTGCCCAGTGTCGTTCTTATAGTGGATCAGCACACCCAAACCGACCTCTCCTTGTCGGCCTACTAGCCACTACCAGAACAAGCACTTTAGCCGACGAAAAATTTTCGTCGGCCTGTTAAAAAAATTCGTCGGCTAAGACCTTAGCCGACGAAGGATCGTCGGCTATAGTGTCGTCGGGAAAAGGCCGTCTGTAATGACTTTAGCCGACGAAATTTTTTTTTTCGTCGGCTATAGTCCCACTTTAGCCGACGAAAAATATGTCGTCGGCTATAGTCCCAGACTTTAGCCGACGAAATATTCGTCGGCTAAAGTGTGTAAAAAAATTTAAAAAAATAACTATAGCCGACGAAATATAAAATATTTCGTCGGCTAAACCTTATTAAAAAAATTAAAAAATAACTATAGCCGACGAAATATTTTATATTTCGTCGGCTAAACGTTGTAAAAAAATTTAAAAAATAACTATAGCCGACGAAATATAAAATATTTCGTCGGCTAAACCTTATAAAAAAATTTAAAAATAACTATAGCCGACGAAATATTAGGTTATTCGTCGGCTAAACCTTTAAAAAAAATTTAAAAATAACTATAGCCGACGAACTATTAGGTTATTCGTCGGCTAAACCTTATTAAAAAAAATAAAAATACTATAGCCGACGAATATAGTGTTTGAATATCGTCGGCTAAAGTTGCTGGGTTTTGAAAAAAAAAACTGCAGAAACTTTCGGCTAAACTCATGGTACATGTAATTATAAACCATGATTGATTATTAGGAAGCAATCCAAAGTATTATGATCGCCCAAAACACTATAAAAGAAAAAAAAAATCCAAAGTATAAGCCATGATTGATTATTAGGCATAATCTAAAGTATTATGCCACCCAAATGCAAATGGCGGAGGTTGGTCATGTGAGCCACAGAAACCGGCAACACGCCGGTGAGGTTGTTGTTGTAGAGGTCGAGAACACGGAGGTTAGTGAGGTTGGAGAGCTCCGGCGGGAACGTGCGGTTGAAGACGTTGTTGGAGAGGTTGAGGAGGCGGAGAGAGCGGAGATCTCAGGCGGGATGGGACCGGAGAGGTTGTTCTCGGCGAGGGTGAGATTGGAGAGGTAGACAAGGAAGGTTAGTGAGATTGGAGAGGTTTACCATCATCGGCTATATAAAGGACTTTAGCCGACGAAATTCTTTATTTTCGTCGGCTAAACTATTTGGTTGACCGCCAAAAAATTTTGGTTCAAAATTTTGAAATTTTTCGACTTTAGCCGACGACTTTCCATTAATTTCGTCGGCTAAAGTCCTTTGAAAATTTTGGTTGACCGCCAAAAAATTTTGGTTGAAAATTTCGAAAATTTTTTGACTTTAGCCGACGACTTTTCATATATTTTCGTCGGCTAAAGTTCTTTGAAAATTTCGTCGGCTAAAGGTACCAATTTCGTCGGCTAAAACTTGGAAATAGAGAAATTTTAGGGTTTAGCCGACGAATACCCTAACGTATTCGTCGGCTATAGTATGTAATTAAAAAATTAAAAAATAACTATAGCCGACGAAATATTAGGTTATTCGTCGGCAAAAACCATCTTAGCCGACGAATTTTCATATATTTTCGTCGGCTAAAGTCCTTTGAAAATTTTACTCCAACTTCGGTTTACCGCCTAAAAAATTTTGAAATTTTTTGACCTTAGCCGACGACTTTTCCATATATTTTCGTCGGCTAAAGTCTATAAATTCACGAAAACGCTCATATCTCCCTCTATATTACGTAGTTTGGTCAAACCTTCCACACGAAAAACTTTCACGTAGATGAGACGCAACCGCCTATATAAAAATTTTGAGACATTTGCCTTCCGACGATAGGGCTCCCCATAGGGAATAATAACGGTAAATAGGGTTGACCGCTACTATCGGCTCTGAGACTTTACCCGATTTACGTGATTTTTGAACCATAGCCGTATTTCACCATTTTGAACACATCTTATTTCACGAGATTTTTAATAATTTTGCTTCCTATGTAGAGTTGGTTCACAAAGTTGTATAACCTACTAAACAAGTTATACAACATTAGTAGACACGTTGTAATTCCGATGACTAAAATTCACAAACCAAAATTCGACCGTCAGATATGATCATTATGACGAAATACATCTATGGTAAAAAATTCAACTGGATCCGACAACGTTAAGGGCTCGATCGAAACGGTCAACCATAATCCATCGTCACTTATCACACGAAAACGCTCATATCCCCCCTCTATATTACGTAGTTTGGTCAAACCTTCCACACAAAAAACTCTCACGTAGATGAGACGCAACTGCCCATATAAAAATTTTGAGACATTTACCTTCCGACGATAGGGCTCCCCATAAACCCGAATAACGGAAAATAGTAGACACGTTGTGATTCCGATGACTAAAATTCACAAACCAAAATTCGACTGTCAGATATGATCATTATGATGAAATATGTGTATGATTAAAAATTCAACTGGATTCGACAAAGTTAAGGGCTCGATCGAAACGGTCAACTCTAATCGAAAATAAGAAAACTGCATTTTGAAGCCCTAAACGGACTCGGATGGCCAAAAAAGCCTGTACATCATGGCGTTACGCTTCCGGAAAGGTATCATAATAGTCAATCGGACACCAAAAACCAAATCTGCAGCATAGTGAATAATAAGGGTAAGTCAACTATCGGCACCGAGACTTTACCGGAATACCGTCATTTTTCAACCGTAGACGTATTTCACCATTCTGGTCATATCTTATTTCACGACTTTTTTGCATTTGAACGTTCTACGTATAATTTTTTTTCCCAGATGAGTTGTTGTCCAAATCTGTAAATATAAGACACTTTAGCCGACGAAATTATATTTTTCGTCGGCTAAACTCTTAAAAATTTCGTCGGCTAAACTTTTGAAAATTTTGTCGGCTAAAGTTCACAGACTATAGCCGACGAAATTATATTTTTCGTCGGCTAAACTTTTAAAAATTTCGTCGGCTAAACTCTTAAAAATTTCGTCGGCTAAACTTTTGAAAATTTCGTCGGCTAAACTTTTGAAAATTTCGTCGGCTAAAGTTCACAACTATAGCCGACGAAAAAAATTATTCAGCCGACGAAATTAATATTTCGTCGGCTAAAGTGGACTTTAGCCGACGAAAATTTTTAATTAGCCGACGAAGGACAATTTCGTCGGCTAAAGTCCACTTTAGCCGACGAAAAAAAAATTCGTCGGCCTGGTTTTTTTTTTTTCGTCGGCTAAACCCTTTCTTCTGGTAGTGAGCCCTATATATAGAGCTGACCCGGTTTAGCTTCTTCTACTATTTTCACTCTCTCTCCTAAAATTTATCTCTCTAGAATGTTTTTTGCAACTAAACTTTGGTAGATTATAACTTTTGATCTGTAACTTCGATTCTGAATCTGTGAAGTGCTACGGTTTGGTCTCGATGTTCTCTTCCTATCCTAGAAGTTTGAGCTAAATCCAACGGTGATTTCTAGATGACTCGTTTTAAGAGGCTCGGTTTACGATCGATGTTCTTGGTGGAGATTCGTATTGACGAGGTGAGTGGATCTTTGTAATATGTTTCAAATATTCTTATTTGCTATAAAAATAGTCAAAAAACATGATTTTGATATATTTATGAAATATCTCTCTATTTTCGTAGTGAAACATGTCGATTTGCAAAATATGTGGAGTTTATATATATATATTTATGTGTTAGATCTATTGTTTGACTAGTCATGGAACATGTGAACTTCTTAATTAGTTATGCCGAAGTAAAGATGTGACACACGGAGGTATAAGACTTGAATGTCATTAGGTTCTTGTGGGGATCACTAAATTGAAGGATATCCAATAAGAAGGGATTTTGCGATGTGATGAATTGTGTGACCCGATGTGTATATGATGTACGTATTTGGTAGCGTGTGTAAAATGACATGACTTTGCGTGCATATCACATTGGTCTACTCACTGAGCGCGTGGTTATGCTCACCTACCTATCTTTGATATTTTTGCAGAAAAGTACTTAGGTTATACCGAGCCGGGAAAAAGGTTTGACCAGCCTCGAGTGATGAGCCTAGAAGATAGTATTTTGTTTACTTTCGGCTTTGTAACACTTGTTCACGTCTCGAAATCGGTGTCCGGTGCTTAAAACCCACCGACGCCGGGACCGGGATGTGATAGTGTCAATGGGCCTTCGGCTTCTTTAGAATCGGGATCTTCTCCTCATAAGAGGCTTCCTAATATTTCTTAATAAGCTAATCTTGACCTTTACTTTTTGACATGCGGCTGAAATAACTCTAACCCAACTCTTTTCTCCCTTAACATCTCATATTGTCTCGTAGAAAGAAAGAAAAAGAAAAGTTTTTTTTCATCGCTCTCTCCTCTTTTCCGTTACCCGGAATTCTACATCTTTTCGCCGGTCAACCACCGCGGTGCCGGCCCTCCCTCTCTCCGGCGTCCTCCGTGTTGACCAAAAGACGGTGACCCAGGCTCTCTTTTCCATCCCCAAAGCTCTCCTCCGGAGGAGAATTTAATTTGAACCTTATGCAACATGCGAATACATACGCAAGAATCCAATCATATTTTCGTCAGAGAAGTATTTAAACTTGGCAAGAACCAGACTAATCATTGCACCAGATTAGGAAAAACTACTAAGAATACACATGTGGGTTGAATATGACAGGAAATGAAGAATCATATTCACAAACACAACCAATAATCTCTCAAAAACTGTGCAATTCACACAAAAGTCTCCATTTATTTCATGGCAAAATCTAGAATATTGTCGTCGTACTGTACTCCTAAACCCACGGTTAACCGAGGAGTAGAAAAGTCATTTAATATTCGCAAAAGACAAGCTAGATACAGTGGGTTAAAAACAATTACTGCGGGTCTCATCCCTATGACATCAACCCAGATGGAACGAATCTAATCAGTATGACATCACTCCTCCAAAGACGCGGAGAAGGACAAGTCCGGCGATTCGTCGTTGAAGACCAGCTTTTGATGCAGATTTCATCAAGGTTCCTTATCTTGGTTGCCAAGTATCACACAAGCAGGATACTGCTTCTTCTAAGGCTAGAAAACCATTGGATGATTCATATCCAATATTAGGGAAAGCGGGTCGGATTCGTATCCACTTCCAGCTACTCCATCGTGTTCATCGAGGACAAATCAAACGTCGACGAAGATGGATGCCAACTAAAACATTACCATAAGGTCGGTATGCGCGGTAGCAAAGTGTTCGGCTTCTCCTTCATGGACAACGACGACGAGGACGGCGCCGATCCTCACTCCATCACCAGACAATTCTTCCCGGTGGGCGAGTCCTAGCCTCCACAATGGGCTCACTGGGTCATACTGTTAAAAATTCTTAAAGTTTTACTATATTGGAGTTGTATTACCATTAACGATAGTTGTTTTACCATTAACGATAGTTAAATTGGCAAATTACTTAGTTGCCCTTGGTTAGCCCCACTACGGCGTACGGTACGCTGGCGTAGTCCAACGCTTTCCTGATTTCATATCAAAATTTCACATCAATCTTATGATATCATGAACGAAATTATACTACTAGATTTATTTGAAAAAATAGACTAATTGATTATTGAAACTAGATTTCTCTAGTAAGGTCAATGTTCCTCTTGATCATCTTAGAGCACTCCTGGAGTGCTTGAAAACCTACTTGGTCTTCCTCCCTGTCCCTTTAATCAGCTTCGACTCTCATTTCATCTTCCCGCTCTGATATACAAAGCTATGATTCCCAGCACCCTTCTTAATCATCGCAATTGCCGTTGGAGAGTCTCAGGGACCAAAAATAGAGAGGGATCAAATTTTCTTTCCACCTGGGTTGCGCCTTCCGGTCGACGCCGAGGACGACGCCGGAGAGAGAGCGGGTCAGTGCCACCTCGAAAGACGCCATCGCTGGCGGTTGGCCGGCGGAGAGAGATAGAGAGATAGGAACGAAAAAAAAACCGAATTTTGTTTTTTCTTTCTAAGTGAGAACAATACGATATGAGATGTGAGGAGAGAGATGGGTTGGTAGATGTCAAATAGGTTTTGAGATGTGTTGGAAAGATCTCAACCGGTCGGAAATTAAAGGCAGAGATTGGCTTATTAGGAAATTGCATTTTCTTAAGGGCTAGGCATGTTTCTATTGTTCAAATGGTAGCATCACATAAACAAACTAGTTAAGAAGAAATACGTGATTCGAACACAGAAATGTGAGGAAATTTAATCTTACATCTATCAATTGATGCATGCATGATAGATTCACTTACCATCAGAACTAAAGGATACAGTCTGATTGTTTAACTCAAAGCTGCATGGAGATATTGTATTTTGTTAAGGGCTTCATCAGTAAGGGTTGTTGCATGGAGATATCCTAGCAAGTTGAACTACTATTGCTTTTGAGAACTGCAGTACTGAACTCTCTCAAAACTATAGTTTTGTTGAGAATTCAGCACTCATCATCTTCCTCTGATGCTGCCATTTTTGCCTATCCATTGCGAAGATCCCATCGCCCACGACATCTGACAAAATGCAGTATGTATATGACACCTGCAGCATGTTGGAACTATAACTTGAACGGCTAAAAATTGAACTATAACTCCATATATTTGACAACCTCCAAGCAATGCACCCCAAACAAATACACGTGGCTTCATTGGCATGCTTCTTATCAACATTTCCGCCTCATCAATTAGCCCGGCTTTGCTAAGTCTATTAACCATGCATTATGATAAAGCTGCGGTTCAATCAAATAAACACGTCTCATCACATCAAAACACCAGCGACCTTTCTCTACTAAACCACAATGAGAACAAGCTGACAAAAATCCAACACACGTCACATGATTCGGCTCAACCCCAACAGTTTCCATCTTTTAAAAAAGATCAAACGCCTCATTGCAAACCCATGGAGAGCAAAAATTGAAATCATAGCAGTCCATGCCAATGTATCTTTCTTCGGCATTTCCATAAACACCTCATAAGGTTTCTCCACACACCCACATTTACCATACATATCAACCAGAGCCGTACCAATAACCACATCACTCCTCCACCTCACTTCTGCTTAGGTACGTACATTACGCCAATTTTGCCTTCAGACGACCGGCAATGCCCGTCGTCTGATTACTTTTTACGTGTTGTCTATCGAGCTATCATCTGATAATGATTCAGTCAACAGACATAATCTGTCATCTGAGGAAGGTTATACGATATACTGTATGTCGTCTTTATGAATCTAAGTTTGTAACACAAAAAATGAATATGTCGTTAGAAATGGTTACAACGACAGTTCCCCGTCATTGAAAGAAGAATTAATTAGCAAATAATTGCATTCGTATGTCATCTCCAATTTATTCTAACGTCACTTATATGACGTTGCAATGGCTTTTTTATCTACCCTCTTAATTTATACGTCGTCTGTATTCTAGTATTACTATGCTTTTCTGTCGTTATAATAGTTTAAAACCTCAAAACTCTGCACATGTCTCTCATTTGAGATCAGATCATAAGTCACATTTCTGTCGTATAAATATTTAGTTTGTGAGGTTTGACCATTCAGACGATAGATAGCTTTTTTTTGTATACGTTAATACGACAAATGTGTTTACTCGTCTATAGTTCGTATCAATATCAGAAGACAATTATATGTCGATTAATTGTGTAACAAGTTATTTTGTCTGTCCTTTGAATTGTATTATGTCGTCTAATGTTGTGAGCAATGACACATTATGATCGACTCTTCTTCTGTATGATGACAACAAATTTGATTTGGTTTCAGCTGTCATCTGTGATGCTGATATTACATATAGACTTTTCTTTCAAATTGTATTTATATAAACCTATTCATAAGCACAAAAAACCATACAAGAAAACCTGGAAACCAACAAATTAAAGCCACATATATAATATCATCATGGTAACCAATTCAACATCATCCTTCAAATCATAGCAGAACCACAGCTAGTTCCATATTGTTCACAACAAAAGCCACAGTGATCACAGCTAGTTCCATATTGTTCACAACAAGCTAGCTAAAACAGGTATCAGAAACCTAGCTACAAAGTAACTAACATGCTAGCCAGCTAGAGTGCTAAAATGATCGATCATATATAAAAACCAAAAGTCGATCATATATTGTTAGTTGAAAACCGCCTACCTAACTAGCAGCCCTATATATGCATGCATATACAAGAAGTTTAACTTGCACACAAAATCAGCGAGTCTGCTCCTAGCAATGTTAGTTACATACCCTAAACCTTAAACATCAGAACTTGTTTTGCCCATTCAGCCCGAACTTCATCAATTTGCTCCGGTGTGTAACGCAGACCCTGCTTAGTTTTCCACTGCAAATATAAAGCAACCACTAAGCTTATGGTACGAAAAACTTCAAGTCAAACATGTAAATGAAGTCTAATATAAATACTTTAGCATCAAAAGCACATACAGTAGTAGCAAACTCCAAATCCTTGTCTGCAATAATATCTTTCATGTAACGCATGACCAAATATGCACAAGTCTTTCCATTTTTTTGCTCTGGAATGCCCTGCAAAAGATAATCATCACAAATTAGAATCAGTTAGTGTGCAAAGCTTGATTGAGAATCATATGGAACATGTAACAACACTAACAAGAAGGGGGATCCATTCAACTGATACTCTTGGAGATTTCTTCATCTTCTGTGCATAGTAGAACTTGATACCACTTCAAGATTGCCAACAGAACATAAAACATATGTAAACTGATTAAACGCGTGGAAATGGTACAAGGTCATTAATGGTGACTATTATAAAAGGGTCACAAGGAACAAGTAGTTTTAATGGGTCATGTGAACTTGTGAATATTTATTGAGAATTGTTTTGTATTCTTCTGTAGAAGATTAAGAATAAGAAAAAAAAAATATACCTTTGTACACCATGTTAGGTATGGAAATAGGATTATAATTTGGCATGTTATGTCATGTATATAAGTATTATCTATAACGGGTTTTAAATTTCTAGGCAGCTTCACAACGTAATGAACTTACATAATGACATATGACATGATTCAAATGTAGGTTATACAAAATCTTATTACACGATAATAAATGATTAACTAACATTATCATAGGATATTTCATTAGAATATCAAAGAGGGACGTCATTTCTTGCCCGATCAGAAACAAAGTCCAATCATTTATTGTTGTTATCGAAAGATTACACCATGCAACAAAATGGTCCAAATGTATAGTTGAATACCATTCCTTCTAAACTTTTATTAGCTCCCTTCATCCCTTTACATCTCTCATTTTGCAGTTTTGATACTGTTTTCACTTTCTCATTAGCCTTACCAACCACTTCAATACAAAGTTAAAAACAGCAGAAAACATAGCAAGGGTGAATATCTGTTTTGGAGAATAGAGTCTATAAGAAAGGAGAATTGGCTGAAAAAAGACTTGAAAGATGGTAGTGGTTTCTCCGATCAGATTTAACAACGTAAGGTGAAAACGTAGCGAATTGATCTATAAGCTATTTGGCCTATAATATCTCATATAAAACTAAGAGCTGACAGCTTAGGCACATATATATTCATTTTGTAGTATCTCATTCATAACCCAAAGCTAACAACTCGGACACTCATCATTTTAGACTAAAGAACTCATGGATTTAAAAAAAAAAAAAAAACGTTTTATTAATAACTCACACACCCTACATATGTCCGTGAGGTTTGAACCTGTGACCTCAAAGTTGTAATTAAACACCTTAACCAACCAAACCACGGCATGGATATCATCTATATATATTGTCCACAACATCATTTCACAAAAAATTAAAAGGGATTTTTATAGTCCACAAAACTTACTTGTTCACAATATCTTGCCATTCACTAGTCGCTAATAGTCACCTCTTTAACGGATCCAACCACTAAACCTTCTTTCGATGTGGTCCACTATCGATAAGGTCCAATGATTACTGTATATATGCCACAAACAAAACATAATGTATTAGTCTCATAACATAGTTTATACATGTATATATTTTTCCATTACACATCTAATGCATACCCTGAGTTATGAGGCACCAAATAAATCTGGTCGATGGTCCCATCTTTGAAACGATTCATTAAATTCTTAGAGCATTCAGTTGGAGTTCCACATCCAAGTGCACCAGTGTGATTGGGGTCGACAAAGACAACCATGTCAATCATCTAGGACTTCTTCAAAACCTCATTGAGGTAGCTACATAGACATATATATTGACAACATGAAAGCAGACTTAGAAATAGCAAATAAGAAACATGTTAAAAAATTTAACAGCTATGTCCTAATGTGTTACATTAATTATCTAATGTAAAATATGATGCAGCTGGATGTTAGTTCTGTCATGTGTGTCATGGCATGAACGTCCTTTCTAAAGATAACCTCCTTTGTTGGATGACCAAATATTTCAGCAGGAAAAGTTGTGAAGATGGTGGCTCTATTACGTAATTCAGTATTTGCCCAAGTGCACAAGGTCAGTAATTGCCGCGGGAGATTCAGTGGTAGGTGTTCTAAATCTTCTTCATCAAGATCCTTTGGCGATGCTTGTTGTCTTGTCCGTCTTCTCGTAGTAACTATTGTAATACCCCGTACCTAAAAGGTTACTATTCGGGGTTATGAGTTACCGCGGATTTTCTTTATTCGCGCTCGAAGATTTAAATAGTGATTGCTTGAGTTTGTTTTCAAATTTTTCTGAAAATGGTAAATAGTGGATTTAAAACTCTGAATTCGTCGTATACGTTTATACAAGCTCACCGGTATGCCCGGATTATTTTCCGGAGCGACGAGCTATGTTCTTTGAATTTATGAAGGTTACAGTAAATTTTCAATTATTGTTCCTTGTAACCGTTTTACCGTAAAGGACCAAAAAAATTGACTTTTCGTTAAGTCGATAATTTGGGAAAACTTCCTTCATGGAAGTCGTAAAGGACGTTAATACGAGTTCGTGGACATGTGGCACGCTCAAATCGAAGTTCGTATGAGAAAGTTATGGTAAAAAAAAGAAGGAAAATTACTGTTTCGGTAAAGAGTATAAAAAGAGAAACTTACTGAAGGTGGAAGGTAGAAAATCAGAAAAAACTTACCTCACCTCTCTCTCTCCTCCCGCGCGATTCTCTCTCTCCCGCCCCTGTTCTCCGCCTCGTGCGCCGCCGTCAGGCCGAATTGGGCGGCGATCCAGGTATTGGCAGGAAGCTAAGGAGGAGACCTATCGATCTAGAGTGGTGATAGCGTCCCTCTCGTTGCCGTTTGGGAGAAATCACGGCGAGAAGGTGCGATTGTTCGTCGCTGTTTTAGCCGGATTTCTCCCTCTTCAGGCCACCAATCGGTGAGTTCTTTATATGATTAGGTTGGGTTTGATTAGTACAACATTCCTCTAGAACCTTGTAACTCGATTCATAGTGTGTGAGGAGAATTTGAGATTTCGAAATTTTAGGGTTTTTAGCCCCAAATCGGGTTTTACTGTTCTTGATCAAATGAACTATTTAGAGCTAGAATTGAGCTTAGTGTTGTTCATGAAAGTTGTTCGAAATGTTGAGAGGATGGTTATGTCAAATTTTGGTGACGATTGGAGGTGGCCGGAGTTTGGCCGCTGGCGGCGGTGCTGCCACTTTTTGGGCAGTTTTTCATGCTTATTAAATTGCTAAAAATGAGAGAAACCCATTGGTGGAATGTTAGCAATTTTTGGAGCAATGTTGGTTAGGTTTCAGATTTTCCGAAGATCAACGATATTAAAGGTTAAAATTTATAACCAGGTATAGGAATATTATTGTTAGACAGTTGTTGGATTGTGTTTATGCATTGAAGTGGATATTAGAGTGTTATGTATGGATTTGGGATTGGTTTAGTCGAAATGGGTGTCCATAGTATATCTAATGGGTGTCCATAGTAAATCTAAGTTAGAATGTTTAGTAAATTTAGGTTCAAAGTGAAAGAATGCATGTTTGATGATTTGCATAAGTTGAGTTTTATTATTCTAACGAAATTTTGATTGGGTATATATATATATATATATAGGTTTGCATACATATACACACTATTTGGCACTTGAGTAGGTTGTTTTGCGAGTTAAGTGTGGGGTTTGGTTAAGTTGATGAGTTTAATTATTCTCCTGAAACTTTATATTGGAATGATAATAAATTGGTATAGTTTTGTTGATGCATGAGGCTTTGTATGGCTGGGTTGATTTGATTAAATGGGTATAGAAGAAAACATTTTAAAATGGTGTGTATCATGAAATGGTCCTTAAGAGTCCGTAAGTATGGTTTTGATTTTTGGACTTATGGTGGTAAACGAGATGTTGTTAGTGAAGGTAGAGAAGTAGAATAAAAATGTTGAACAACGAGTGGCTTGATCAATTGATCCCTTTAAAAGGGTACGTAGGCAGCCCGAACAAGTTATGGGTGCAGCCGCAAATAAACAAAACAAAATTTAGGTTCCAAACGCAACAAACATTTTTTTTTGTTTGTTTGATTTTGATATCCTATCTCATTTTTCGATTTAGGATTTCCTTGTTTATTTTATTCGTTTATTCTTCTAACATTTGGGTCAGGGTGTTACAACTATAGTCTTTGGTTTTGCTTTGTCCTGCATATTTATCTTATAAAATTTTATTAAGCAAGAAGTATGATTAAACCATGTTTCTAAAATTATCATAATCAACTAGAAGCAATTAAGGACTACCTCCATGTCAACTGCAGCCTCAATAACGAGATTCATTGGCCAAGCAACAATAGACCCAAGGGCATCCTTCACAGTCATTATCTCATCTTTTATAGGATACAGTAGCAAATAATGACCAATGATTGGAACAACAATAGAGACTCGAATATTTTCAGCTCCCAAAGGAACGTCATGGATTGTTTGCTTGTTTGGATCAAGGTCTTCATCAACAATACGTCCAAAAGTTACAATGTTTTCCACCGTGTCAACGACCAATTTGCAATCAAGCTGACCTTTTTGAAACTACAACATTAACAAATTAATGGTATACAGTATATATCCTAAAAACTATATCAATCTCTAAAAATGAAACAGTCAAGTTTAATATTTACCCCTTCACCATTGGTTGATTCCTTTGGTGCAGTGACATCTTCCAATATCGACCCATCCTTTCCATCAGCGGGCTGCTCATTTTCCAAAACAGCCTGTTTACCATCAGCAGGCTGCAGCTCTTCCTCAGCGGCATCTTTACCATTAGTGTAGCCGCCTAAAACCAACATCTTCTTCACAGCTTGACAACCAGAATGGTTACCCTACTCCCAAGGCCTAGAACAACTCCCTTGTCCTGAACCAACGTCATTATTAGCTGCTGTAATAGTTTGTGGGGATTCAGAAGCCAATAACTTTCCTTCAAGCTTTGCTTCTAGCATCGCAAACTTCTTCTCGCATCGCAAACTTCTTCTCCCACTTAGCTTCAGCCTCAGCAAGTACCTAAGTGTAACATTTCGATTTTTGAAATTTCTTAAAAAATTATTTTCTTCTTAGAAATAGAAAGTAGAGGTCGTCATGAGTTCGCCTTATTTTTCGGTGACTTTCCCATGCTATTTTTAACGATTTTTCAAAGTTTCGTTGAACTTTCGTTGAACTTTCGTCGAAATTGGTTCGAGATGCTGACGTGGCAGCTTCTCATCGATCAAAAGCTGTTACTTGCTGGCTAAGGCTGCAGCAAAACGTGTTCTTTCATCTTCATGAGTCATTTTGACTTGTGTAACATGATGGATGTAGTTTAGCTTAGAAGTTGACCAGTGTCAACTTTTCCTTTGGTCTATGGCATGAAACCGCCCATCTAGGTCGGCTTAACTATGTATATATATACATGCTGAGCTGATCAGCTTTCTTTAGTATCCTCGAAGAGATTTTCTCTCTTTTCATTTCTCTCTTTAATTAGTTTCTCTTTCTATAATTTACGATTAAACTTCGACGGGTCATAACTTTTGATCCGTAACTTTTATTCTGAATCCGCGAAGTGTTACGGGTTCGTCTCGATCTCCTCTTCCTATCCTAGAAGTTTGAGCTAGATCCAACAGTAATTTTTAGATGGCTCAGTTTACGATCAACATTCTTGGTGGGGATTTGTTTTGTCGAGGTGAGTGGATTTATGTAATATGTTCTAAATATTCTTATTTGTTATCAAAATAGTCGAAAAGCATGATTTTGTCTATTTACGAAATATCTCTCTGTTTTCGAGTGAAGCATGTCGATTTGCGAAATATGTGGAGTTTATATATAATTATGTGTTGGATCCATTGTTTGACTAGTCATGGAACATGTGAACTTCTTGATTGGTTATGCTGAAGTAAAGATGTGACACACGGAGGAATAGGAAATGAAGGTCATTAGGTTCCCGTGGGGATCACTAAATTGAAGGATATCCAATAAGAAGGGATTGTGCGATGTGATGAACTGCTTGATGTGATGTGTATACGATATACGTATTTTGTAGCTTGTGTAAAATGACATGGCTTTACGGGTATATTACATTGGTCTACTCACTGAGCGCGTGGTTATGCTCACCCACCCATCTTTAATATTTTTTGCAGAGAAGTACTTAGATTTGATCGAGCCGAGAAAAGGTAGCTGACGAGCCTAGAAGATAATGCTTTTGTTTTATTCCGCTTTATAACATTCGTTCACGCCTCGGAATTAGCGTCCAATGATTAAAACCCGCCGACGCTGAGACCAGGGTGTGACACTAAGCCTTTTTTTCTTCATTTCCTCCTCCCACTTTGCTTATTCTTTAGCAAATAGACTATTTCTCTCCTCCTCCGACACCTTCTTCCTCCCCCTTTGTCGCCTTGTCAAGTAGAAATAAGTCTCAGGCTTCACATTTCCACCAATCCCTCTAACCCTACCTCTATGCTCCGGATTACCCAATGCTTCAGTTAACACATCCTTGGTCCCTTGCGACTTGAATTTCCCTTCAGCCTCCATCTTCTATAGGTTCACCTACACCAACCAGTCGAAATTTAAATTAAACTGCTAATAACAATGAAATCAGCCTCCTTGTCATGGTGTAAATTCTAATTAACTTATTGTCTTATAAATACTCACAATTCGTTCAACTGCTTCCTCCAGTACAACATCTAAGAATTTCCCATCTTCGTCTTGCCTTGCCTTGATCCAGTAGATGTATCTACTGAGTTCCTCAAGTTTTTCTAGGGACAAAGTTGTAGCCTAAGACAAATAAACACATAGTAAGTAAAAAACAAGAAGCATTTGAAACTGAACTCTTTTTGATAAATTTAGTGAGTTTATCAAATAAAACTAACCATTTCTGCCCTCATTCCACGATATCCTTTGCGTGATAGACGATGATTGTATTTGTTTTTCTTTCGCTTTTCAACTTGTTCATTGCGTAGTTCCTACAAATTAAGCCAAGCTTAAATTACATAACCGCTCAAATGATACTTCAGCAAAATTAGACATGCCAAAACCAAAATAACTAAGACCTACACCCGCAAACCTAAAAGCCAGCTAAAAGCCTATCGGCGACAAACTCTTGCCAAACATCCTTTGTTATGAATCGGTAATCGTCTGGAGGAAATTCTAGGAGATCCAGGTCATTCATGTAACGCATGATGTACTTTGTCGTCAACCTGCTTTTGAAATCTCTCCATTTAGTTGCTGCAGATGCAATTACACTCTTCCTAAACTTTTTAGGCACAACAAATGCTTCCTACACAAACACGACATTTGTTGTAAGTAACACACTTACAAAATTAAACTACTCATTTGAAGTTAGCAAACATATATAAATACAACTAGTCAATTACCTGTACAGATTCCCAAAACTTCTGCTTTTCATCCTCATCTACGTCTCTCTAATCAGGGATTGAGATTGGGATCTTTATACGTGCCAATACTCCAATGAAGGACTACATGTTTCTTGCCTCCTTACTAATTGGTTCACCTGTTGCAGTTAATTGGATGACTATCCACTGTCCACGGATAACTGTGGTGGTAACTTGAGCCATGGTTACCATTCCATGCTTGAGCAGCATCAACCCACCGGTTAAGTTTTCCTCCTCTTGAGCAGCATCATCACTTTGAGCTTGTTGAGAGTTGTTTGATGACTTGCTCACAGACTTGGTCACATTCAGCCTCCTTGATGTACGCTTCTTTGGGGATGTAGTTTTTCTTGCTCTTGATCCACCCTTACGCTTCTTCGGGGAGGCAGCATCTGATCCAGCTTTACGCTTCTTCGGGGAGGGACTCATACGCTTCTTTGGGGAGGCAGCCTTTGATGCAGTCTTAACGGGGGAGGGATGTTGGGATGAGGACTTAACGGGGGATGCATACTTAGATCTAGATCTTTTCATGGCCACAACCTTCATTCTTAATGCTACGGTTCTCGGACGTTCAGTTGCTGAAGTAGACAGTCTCATCTTTTATCTGAAATAAATAGACAAAAACTAGTTAGTTACATTTAACCGTCATAAAACATGAATTCATATGTAAGAGTGCAAGCAAAGTCAAATAACATATAACGCAACCAATAGTTAAACATAAAATGAATACATAAATGCATAATCCAATACAACTACAAATTAAACATGCACCAACTACAAATATATGATCATCCCGCTAAATACAGACAAAAAATAGCTAAATGGATCATATAATCATAATGCCAAAGTTCAACTACAAATGTCGACCATAATGTCACTTATCAACCCAGATTCCTTCATCTCCTAGTCTAGCGTATGAGCTAGGCTCATCACCAACTACATTGTCAAAGCTCTCAACCGGTGGCATTATGGGAATATATGGATGCTGCTCCACTACAATGTTGTCATCCTCATCATAATAATCATCATCAGCAACAACAACTTCATCATCATCATCATCACCACCACCACCTTTAAAGTCTTTATTTGGGCATCTTACTACCACTGACCATTCAACATCAAGGGGGTCTTCTATGTAAAAAATTGTTTCACATGGGTAGCCAAGACAAATGGATCATTTAAATGCCCTATCATGTCCAGTTTAACCAAAGTAAACCCAAGTTCGTCCACTTTGACACCCCTAGATGACTCCACCTAATCACAGAAGAATACTGGTACCCTAAACTTGTAGTAGTCCACCTCCCAAATCTATTGGATCCGGCCATAAAAGTCCATGTCCACAATTGTAGGTCTTTTATCCTTTGCACTAGCAACTTGCATTGCATCTGCAACCAAAAAGACGCCACTGTTTTGAACTGGTCTCTTACTGTCCCGCTCCATAGTGTTAAAATCAACCCCATTCACGTGGTAACCGTGGAAAGGAGGAACCTCCTTATTTGGTCCACCAGCCAGCCACCTAATGGTTTCAGGAACTTCATTATCGGCAATTCTATTTTCATTAATTTACAACCTGAAATGACCATATGCGTTAATATAGACACCACACAATAAGATACCAAAGACTTTAATAATTCTAAAGTCACAGAAATAAGTTTCTTACCCTCTTCTTGAACCAATCAGGAAATGTCTGGTTCTGTTTATCCTTCATCCACTTAGGATTATTTATGTTGTATGGGAAACTTAACTCTAAAAACTCTATATGCTCCCTGCATTTGAGGAAAATAAAGCAAATCTGTTGTTCGAATATAATACTTGGACAAGAAAATCATATTAAAGTAAATTACTTACTTGAAATATGGTTGCACATCTTCACAGTTCTGCAATATACATAGATGAGCGATATCCAGTAGTTTCCCATTAGTTGTGACGATTTTAAGGGCTGATAAGCGCTTGCAGCCATTTAACAGTCTAGGTCTGCTACTTTTAGGGATCCCAACAATGGTAGCATCTTCAGGAAGCATACGTTCCTCTAAAAATTCAACTTCTTCTTCAACAATGTAACACTCTGCGATGCAACCCTCAAGAAATGTTTGATTGTGCACCATTCCTTTGAACACTTTCATGTACCTCTCAAAGGGGTACATCCATCTAAAAAACACCAGACCACACAACTCCACTTCTCTAACAAGATGGACTGTTAGGTGAATCATTATGTCAAAGAATGACGGTGGAAAAAACTTTTCAAGCAAGCAAATGGTATCAACCAGATTTGCTTGCATTTGTTTAAGTATGAAAATATCGATTACTTTACTGCAAATCGCTTTGAAGAATAGATAGAAACAAATTATCGCATACCTAACAGGTTTTTCTAAAACTGAACGTATTGCAACAGGGAGAAGTAGTTGCATTATAATATGGCAATCATGTGACTTAAGATTGTCAAGTTTTAAATCATTTACAGACACCAGGTTCCGTATATTAGATGAAAACCGGGAAGGACCCTTCGTATGGAAAAATGAATTGCATACGATCTCTCTCACATCTACAAACAAGTTCCAACTAGCCAAAGGCAACTTGTCTCTTTTTACACCAACTGTAGGCTTCAAATCAGTGTGTATCCCCATATCATCCATATCCAATCTAGCAGTAACCCCATCCTTAGTGTTCTCTGGAATGTTCAACAACGTGCCAAGAATAACATCACAACAGATCTTCTCAATGTGCATGACATCAAGATATGTCTTACTGGAAGAAACTTCTAGCAATCAAGTTCATAGAAAACAGACTTTTTCTTCCAGCACAGTCTATTTTCTAGAAAACCCTTATAAGGGACAGGAGCGTTTCCCTTACCACTTGCTTTAGGCAGACCTTGAACTCTTTCAAATGTCTCCTCTCCTATTAATGGTGTAGGAGCATCATCTTTTTCTATAGTGTCATTGAAAGCAGAAGCTTGCTTTTGGTAAGGATGATGTCGTGGCAGTTGTCTTCGATTCCTTAGAAATACCAATTTCTTCGAGTGTTTCAACCGATAAAGTTTGGTCTGATCAACACAGATTGGACATGCATTGTATCCTTTCACAACGCACCCTGATAAGTTCTCATAGGCGGGCAAATTGTTTATAGTCCACAAGAATACCGCTTTCAGCTTAAAGTACTCTCCTCTTACAGAATCGTACATTTGCTCAATCCCATCCCACAAGACTTTCAAATCATCCACTAAAGGCTGCAAATAGACATCAATGTCATTTTCGGGCTGCTTAGGTCCCGAAATTAACAAAGTTAGCATCATGTACTTCCTCTTCATGCATAACCATAGAGGAAGGTTATAGGTGATCTATATCACTGGCCAACAAGAGTATTTGCTGCTTACTGCACCATATGGGTTAAACCCATCTGAGGACAATGCTAGTCTAAGGTTCCTAGGTTCTATACCAAAATCTGGTCAATTTGTGTCTACCATTTTCCAAGTTGGAGAATCCGCTGGATGTCTCATCATTCCATCTTTCTTTCTACCCCTGGCATTCCAAGTAAGTTCCTTAGCAAAAATTGTCGATTGGAACATCCTTCTAAACCTTGGGATGGGTGAAAAGTACCACAATGTCTTCACCGGTACCCCTACTTTCTCCGATCCGTCCTTCGCTAGTTTCCACCTTGATGCATTACAAGATGGACATTTTTTAGCATCAACATTCAGGTCTCTATACAAGATGCAGTCATTTGGACAAGCATCAATCTTCTCGTACTTCATCCCTAATACGAAAAGAGTTTTCTTAGCCAAATTGACGGACCCTAGTACTTCATTCCCATCAGGAAGCAAGGTATGGAACAATATTAAAATGTGTGTATAGCAAGAATCAGACAATCCATGCTTTCCTTTCAAATTGAATGTTTATACCAAAACCATTCATCTTGGTTGACTTGGTACAACCAGGATATAGAGGCTTATCTCCATCCTCTACGAACTGCATAAACTTATTCGAGTCTGGCGAAATCTCATGATCTTCATCACTGAGCACACCTACATCTTCATTTCCTCCTAAATCAGGAATCTGCTCTACTGATTCAGAACCCTCACTCAAACAATGTCTGACAGCATAAGAACATTCTCCATGCCATTTCCAACGAGTATAGTTTTCCATTATACCATTGAAATAGACACGATCCTTAATGAATTGTATATTACCAAATCGGTTGTTACAACACTTTAAGCAAGGGCAAGGTATATTATTGGGGTTCCTAGCATTATCCAATGCAACCTTAGGAAATTGGTTAAATCCTAAGTCGAATTGTAGTGATCTCCTATCAGCCTTCATCCATGTTTTTATCCATATTCTATAAATCAGAAAAAAAAATTATTAGCTATATATATTGAAACTATTTGTAGGTACATACATAAACAACTTCTACTAAAACAATTTCTCAAACACCTAAGCATATTTATCAGTTCATGAATCCACATATACATGGCTCACTTGCATTTAGAAAAGAAAAAAAAAATTCAAACCAGTTTACATCTATTATCTATATATAGCTTATTTGCACAACACATTACCATATAAATTCACAGATATAGATACACAGACAACAAGAATTAAGACATCCACAAATGAATTTCTCTACCAAACTCAACATGATCATTCAAACTCACCGATTAAGAAAAATACGTAGGTATGCAACTTCAAATCACCCTTGCAGCCTTGTTCGATCGATCCCTCTCCTCACCAATATACCTACCAAGTTAAGAGACCAACTATTATATCAGTTAAGAGACATAAACCAACATAAACTTTGCAGCCTCAAGAGACTGCATAATTCAGCTCGAACCAAGAGACTCAAGGCAGAATCCCAACATCGAACAATCCGAACAAATTGACAAACACACAAAGACTCTTCAATAAAAAAATATAAAAAAAGTAAAACAAACAAAATCTCAGTTTAACATTGAACACCAACTGTGCCGTTATCCACATCATGCAAAAGATATGCGTAATTATCTCTAGGACACGGTACCTTCAGATGAAAAGCCATATTAAATTCACATTGGAAGCAATGACGATGAATTTTTTTTCTTTCTCTTTTATATCTGTAGATATGAACTATTGGTTGTGGTAAAGAAGTATGAATACATCGAAACTATGAGTGCGCTTACGTACATCCATATACTCGAACAAATAAACAACAAGCACATCCACAGGAAAAAAGATGGGGAATAGACCGCCATTGTGGAAATGAACAGATACAATATCTCAAATTTCATTCAGGAATGTCACTCTGACTTCTAATCAAGAAGAGGACTTAAAAGGCCCAATATCTTTTGTGTAACTGTTTTGCATGTTCTTGAAATTACAAGTCCGCAATCAAAAAAAAAAAAAGAGAAGAGAAGAATACTAACAACAAGATAGGTGAGGCTCAAATGTCCCGCCAAGATGTATTCCTTGTTATACCTGCACACATAACAATGGATTTGCTCAAGTGCATCCTAGAATGAAAACCCAAAAAAAAGAAAAAGGAAAAGGATGGAGATTGGTCCAGTAAGTGGAAAATTTGTATTTTGTAGCAGCAAATAAAAAAGAGACATGGAAACAGTTTAAAGTCTTGACAAGTTAACAGTTGCTGTTAAAACCAAATCTATTCAATAAAAAAAAATCTTATACATCTATGTTGTCAAGAAAAAGTGGCCACATCAAGTCACAGCAACACTCAAATAATGTTTGAGGGAAAGATCAACAAGACCTTCACCAAATCTTCCAAGGTAACCATCAGAAAGTAAGTGACAAAGCAAGACAAAGAGAAAAAAAAAAATCAAATCATAGCCCTATAAGCAAGCTGTGGGTTCATTCTTATTCTGATCCTTCGCCAAAAGACTTCAAAGAATTGACTAGCCTTTCGAACTCCTCTTCTTGAGCTTTGTTCTTGAGCTTTGTGTGAAATTTTGAGGCTCTCAAGTTCTACAAGCTGGTCTTTAACGGTTTTGACAAACCAACCTCTTTTACCTGTTTATAATCACAAGAAAGAGTAACCAGCCAAAAGTCTTTGTTTATGATAATCAGCATTCACCGTTAAGTCAACATTTCCTAGCATCCCTTGATCAAATTGTTTAAAGCACACTATATTAGCAACTAATCGAAACTCAATCTGGACTTACTGAACCACATCATTACCGCAAATACAAACACGACATCACTCTACATACTTCACTGACCATCACATCAACAAAATGCCAGACTCATATAAAACCAAAATTGCGAAAATCTAAGACACGGTGTATACTGATCTAGAGACTATCACAGATTGCTGAAATGCGAAAGCAACATACAGACCTGAAGCACTTACCAATTCGATTTGAAGCGATGCCGAGATTTTAGAACCACCACAGAACTGAGAAACACCGAGCGACGGACTCGCAGCTCCATGCAACCAAGCAGGGAAATCCAATTTGGGCAAACCCTAAATCAGGGAAATCCAAGCAAAACTCTATATCAACCAAGCAAAACCCAACCCAGCGAAACCTGAAATCCAAAATTTCGCATAAAGAAACTTATCAGGAAGTAACAGAAAACCCTAGAAAGAACTTTTGTAACATCCCGGACCCAATTTTTACCTATTTACTGGGTATTCTACGAGTTACTAAGGAATTTAACCGTGTTCGGTAATTTGGTGATTTAACACTCGAGTTTATTTTCGAGCTTTTCTCAAAATGTCAAATTCTTCTTTTAATGTCTTGACGTCATTGTACGTGTTGTTACGAGTTCTTCGGTGTATTCGGATTATTTTCGGAGCTTCAATGGTAGTTTCTATGTTTTGTCGAAGGGTTGGTATTAGAAATTTATTTCCTAAAATTGGGGTATAACTTTTAGTCTAGACCATTGGTTTAAGGATAAAAGAAAGAGTAGAGTTTGAGTTGGTCAAAAAAACTGAGTTCGGGCGTTGACCCGAGTCTCTCTCTCTCTTTTCTCTACTCTTCCCTGAGCTTCTTCCTCCCTCTCCCTCTACGCAGTGACTCGCCGCCGCCGAGCTCCCCTGTCCAGCCACCATCTTCCTCCTAACCATCACCAATCTCTTCCCCCCAAAGCAAATCACCCTAGCAAGCCAGTTTTGAGGGAGATCGAACAAGCTAAAGTACGGCTGTGTTCTTCTTTTTCCGGCAAGCTCAGGCAGTGACGATGGCAGCGATCGGTAAAGTTCTTCCCCTCTGTCTTTCTTCTTTCTTTCTATGCCTTTCACTCTTCAAATCGAGTTCGAATTCGGGAGGCCCTCTTTTGTGTTTCTAGGTTTTCGTCAAGCTTTTCCGATGGGTTTGTCCTTGGAGCTCCGGCGGGACTTCCAAGCTCCGGTGAGTCTAGAAGAGGTTGATTGGAGCTCAGTCGCGCATTGGAGGGATTTAGGAGCAACATGTGTGTTTTGGGAGCGGAGCAGAAGCTTAGGGTGCTGCTGCTATGGTGTTGGAGGTATTGGTGAGCTTGTGTGTTGTTGAAAGCCACGGTTTGCAGTGGCGGTTTTGGCTGAGAATGAACTCAGTCCGGCAAGGGTTGTAGCAAGGTGAGAAATCTCTGTGTTTTGGCTCGGTTGGGTGATTGAAATGTTTATTGTTTTTGTGTTATGGTGAATTGGTGATTAATATTGGGTTTTTGTTGCTTGCTGTCGATAACTTGGTGTTTTGAAGAATTTAGGGAGGTCATGGTGAAATTCCGGCAAGAGGCCGGAATCCGGCAGAATATTCCGACAAGTCGCCGGAGTCTGGCAAGGGGTGGAGCTGGCAGACATGATGGAGGTAGTGATCGATGTTTCCTTTTCGTTGTATGTCGTTTTAGTAATGGGAAAGTTTGTAGGTTGTAATCGGAAATCTTTCTAAGTGAGGAAAGTTTCTATTTTAGGAAACTTTCCCTTTTTGGAAACTTCCTATTTATGGAAACCCTTTTTGGGTGCCCTTAGTAATTTTTAGGGTGAAGTTGTGTAGAGAGGAAATGAAGGAAATTCTTGGTTTTGTTTGTGAGCATGTTTGATCGTAGGGGATCATAAAATAATTTTGGAAGTATTTTGGTTAATGTGTTAAGGCATGGAAATTGATGGTGACTTTGATTCCAGGTTAAGGTTCATTCCGAATAAGTTATAGTTGCGAAGTTTAGTCGGAATTGATTATTAATATATGTTGGTCAATCCTGGCCAACCCAGGATACTTAGTCAATTTAAGAAGAAGTCGAATCAATGATTATTGGAGTCCGGTCTGACAAATTTATTCTTTTGTTTATCATCAGACGTGGGATTAGCTAGAGAGTGTGATTAGTTGGAGGCAACACTCGAGGAGTATTCCGAGCATTGGAAGGCTTAGGCCTCATTCTGTGAGTGGACTTTTATTTGAAATAATATGCATGCTATGGTTCATAATTGAACATTTCCTTTCGTTGGAGTTTTGACGTCAATTAATTTTGACGCTTTTATTTCTCTTAGAGAGTTACCGAAAATGGGATTTTCGGTGAATATAAATATGTATTTATGAGAGAGTATGTATAGAAAATGCTAGCTAGCCATATGTGTCTGTCCACCTTAATGGCGTAGCATATAGCCGCATTATGGTGTGACGTGAGCGTTGGACGTAAGCGTAGTAGCCCTATTTGAGTGTTTAATTCATATAGGGGGTATGGACACATATTTATACACTCGTCTGTCCACCTTAATGGCGTAGTGTAGCACCGCATTAAGGCGTGACGTGAGCGTTGGACGCGAGCGTAGTAGCCCTATATAGACCCATGAATTTATATAGGGAGTATGGACGTGTGTAAATACATACATATATTATAGAGCCTGAGAGGCTCGATATTTATGAGATAAAAGTTTTATCGCTTGCAGCATGCATTCGATTTTCCTTGGAAATTGATTTGGGGAAACATAAATATTTTATTCGTTAGTTTATTTTTGTCCACTCACTCTAACATTTCGTTTTCAAATGTTTTCCCCTGGGCTCTTTGTTTTAAAAATGCCCAGTTTGCAGGATTGCATAGTTGAGGTCGGACGTATATGGAGAAGAGGCATAGTCAATAGTGTAGCTTCCGCTCATTTTTATATTTCTAGTTCATTTCCTTTCAAATAGAGTTGTTCTGAACTGTGGCTGTTGGCTATGAGATTTTCTTGTTTAAGTTAGAAATTAAATTGGGAGATGTTGTGATTTGGGGAGCACGAAGGCTCCAGGAGTTTATGGTTGGATTTAAATTTTCAGAAGTGTTTGCAGGTTTTATTAGGAAGAGTTGTCCATTTTCAAGGGAGGTTATGTCGAATTTTTCGGTAAACTTTCCTTGGAGGTGGTCCCCGCACGACTTACTCCGGGTTTCAGGGTGAAATTCGGGGTGGGTCGTGTCAACTTTCGCATCAATCTATGGCAGGGGATGGAGGGTGTTGAGATCAGTATTCATCTTTCAGAGAGAAAGAGTGAGGCTTGGACAGAGAGAGAGATTAAGAGTGAGGTTGGTAGAGAGAATTGAATGAGAAAAGAGTGATTGGTTAAAGTGTACTATCGGGGTAGTTAATGAGAATAAGCTTTTAGTGTAAAAAAAAGGACTAATTTCAGTTTACCACCATCAACTTTAGGTCGATCATCATGTTAGTCCTTCTTCTTTCAATTTCATCAAAAACACCCCTCAACTCCCAATTTTCATCAGCCGCGCATGTCCAAACCTCCAATCTCCATCTAATTCCTCTGTCAAGTGATGACTTGATATCAAGAAGAAAGTCAAAATCTCCATCCAATTCCTCTGTCAAGTGATGACTTGATATCAAGAAGAAAGTCAAATTCTGAAAGTTACCTTTCAGACTATTTTTCCCCCATATCGATACACATCTTTGTTCTCATCACAACCCCTAACTTTAGTGATTTTGGTGGGATTGAATGCAATTTGTCTATTTTTCCTTTTTTTTCTTTTTTCTTGATATCAAGTCATCACTTGACAGAAGAATTGGATAGAGATTGGTGGTTTGGATATGCGCAGCTGATGAAAATTGAGAGTTGAGGGGTGTTTTTGATGAAATTGAAAGAAGAAGGACTAACATGATAATCGACCTAAGTTGATGGAGGTAAACTGAAATTAGTTCAAAAAAAAAAAACTATCTACTTTTACGCAAAAAAAAAAAAAGTCTCAATCGATATCATTAAATTTGTCTCTCAAATACGTCAGTTTTCTGTCGTCTTTAAAAACACGGTATCAAAAACAAATTCCCTTGTTTTTTAAGACGACAGATGATTCTCGTCTCATTAACACGCTAGTTTTAACTGTGTGCGTGTTGCTACATTTAAACGACAAAATTTTAAATGTCTGTCGTAAAATTTAATCAGACGACAGTAAAAACAACTTCTGTCGTGTGATACCTGTCGGATGATTGCGAAATTGGCGTAGTGCTATGTGATTAATTGAAGTGAGATGAGCACAAGCTGCAAGGACACTAGCAATCATGATCATAGCTACATGCATTCATGAAAAAATTCCAACTAAAAATGCTCCTCTTCTTCATCTTCCCAAATACCCTTGATGATCAAGTCATTTCTCTTAAGCATATTTCATCAAACACCTTTCGTGCACAACTCAAATACCCAAAAACATAGTACATATTCATCAACGAGTTTTGAACAAACAAGTCATGTCCTAAACAATTGATCCATATGTTTGATATTTATATGGGAGGCTTGACCCACAAAAAAAAAAAATAAATAAATAAAATAAAAAATAAAACATAAAACATAAAAAAATAAAAAAAATAAAAATCCTTTCTTTTTTATCCTAATATTCATATAAACTTATACCAAATATGGACGCAAAACAAATTAATAAAATTAAAAAGTTCTCAAAATCATAAGTTTCTATACGAAATTGTCAATTACAGTCATGGACTTTTTTTTTTGGATACAATTATATAGTCATGGATTTTGCTTTAACAAAATTATTGAATGGGTGCGTCTATTGTCACCCTACAAACCATTTTATTCACCCCGCACGTTTTGATTTATTGAAATACCAAAATATTCTAATGTAAAATAACAGCAAGGGACAATAAGTTGTTACAAATTACAATTTTTTTTTCTTTGTTGTCTTTTTATTTTGGATGAACACAAATTTCATAACTATAACCTATATTTCTCATATTCGGTCATAAGTCTGAAGACATTAGCATTTAACCTAAAGATGAGGTAAACTGTTTGTATTTTTTTTTTATTGATGATTCGTCTATCCCTTTACTCATTATTTCTTATGTCGACTTTGTATGTAAATTTTCATGGACAACTGTTGTACCGTATTTATGAACAACGGATAGATCAGTTCAAGAAACTTAGAAGTATGGAAGACGTTGCTACTAGAGATACATTTATAGACATTGTGCATCTTGATATCGATTGATACTATTGAGTTGTTAAATTTGAGAGTTTTCTCTTGTTCTTTAACTTGGATTTATACTTTCATGTGAAGTTTTGTTCACTTGGTGATTTTACTTATCTTAAACAAATATGAAGTTGACAAAATATATGAAAAGAATATAGGGTAAACAAAGTAGAATTTAGAAAAAAGTTTTTTAGGTATTGTTAATAGGTGAATAAAGTAGACTTACAATTAAAATTATATAAATGAGGTGTGAAAAGAATGTATGATGAGCAAAATAATTTGTAAGGTGACAATAGACGCACCCTTATTGAATTTGACACATATTTTAAACTCTAAACACATATTTTCATTTCCGCCCCAAAACTTCTTACCCTTGATTAGAGCAAGTCCACCCTCTGGGCCTTCGTTGGGAAGGCCTGGGTCATGGGCGAGACCCAGGTCGCCACGTGGCAGTGATTTCGGGCTGCAGTTTCCACCCACGATTTATGTTTCTGGGTCGCCACGTGGCGGTGACTGTTTAATAAATTTTATATTAGGTAATGAATTGTTGATGATGAAAAATATTTAATATGGACCCTTGGATCAAATTGCTAGATTAAATCTGGGCCACCCAATATTGTTTTAAAAGAAGAGAGGTGTGTTGACCCGGTCAAAACACCAAAACTGGCATTGGCCCGAGCCTGCTCTCCCTTCTCTCTCTCTCTCTCTCTCTCTCACGCCTGCCACCTTCTTCTCCAATCGATTCCGGCCATTTCCGGCCACCACACTCCACCAAACTCCACCAAAATGTTCCTCTCCCTTTTCAAAACCCCTCAATCAATAACCACATGCAACCCTCAACAAAGGAGATCGATGAAGAAGAAGGTGTCACTGTCCGGCGAGTTCTTGGCATTTCCGGCGACCAATTTCGATTCCGATGGTAATCCGGCCCTCAACAAATCTTCTGTGTTTTCAATAAGAGCCAAGGAGAGGATCCTAATCCGATTTGTAAGGTAATTTCAATAACCCTATTTATGTGTTTATGGATTGTTTGGATGTTGAGTTTTCCTGCAAGCCATGGTTCCGGCATCACCTCCACTGATTGGTTCCGGCGTCGCTCGGCCCCCTTGCGTGCTTCACATAGTTGACGATGCCATGGCCCCACGACTCGGGCTGAGTTGGCAAAGGAAGGCCTGGGTCTTCAAAATGGAGGCCTGGGTCATAGGTCTGACCCAGGCGAAGACCCAGCGAATGCCCAGGTCAAAGAAATTTCAAGGGTGGAGGGAGGGTTTTTTTGGCTGGGTCTTCGTTTGACATGGCGAAGGCCCGGGTCTTGCTTTTAGAGTAAGGGTGGACATGCTCTCAGGACTAAAGAAAATAAAAATAACAAAATGAAACTAAGATAGCTGCTACAATCGAGTGTTATGCAGTACAACAGACCCCGCGCACTTAACAAACCAATAATCTTCAACCACGTAACCAACCATCACGTGATGTACACGAAGAAGAGTTATTGGCCCACTACTCGGTCACCACTAAAATGAAACTACACCATTTCTTAAATTTTTTTTGAGCTTTAATACCCTGTGAAATAGAGAAAGCAAATTCAGTCTCTTGAGCTCTTACTACTTCCTTTGGTTCGATTTTCAGAACCCAGGTATGAAGCCCTGACTACCCACTTTATTTCTCTTTGAATGTTACTTTCCTTTTTTTTTTTTCTGGTTCATATTTGATTACTTTCAAAATTAGTATGTACTATATGCATTGTTTGGGTAATTTTTTCTAGTTCATTGTTTGATAAATTTCAATGGTTGAGCTGTTAATGGTATTGATGATATGTTAGAAAATTTGAAGAATCAAGTAACCCAATTTGGGTTTGTGAGTTCAGATATGATTTTGCATGGCTTATCTAGACCATTGGAACTTCTTCTTTCTGGTTTATGTATCAGTGTTCAGTTCTTGTTTATTAATCACATTGTTTTTCTTTATCAAGATGAATTTGAGAAAGAACTAATCACAGGTCTAGTCTTTGCTATATAGTTCATTTGGGTAGCAGGAGAACTTTAGAACTAGTGTTGACTGATTTGACATCACATGATAGTTTACACTTCGTTAGGATCTTTTTCTTATCAATGCAGAACCTTAGCCCTCCGATTTCATAGGTTTGTTTGTAAGTTGATAGCTCCCCATGTGATGATGAGTTTTGTGCACATGATAGACATACCTAAATCGATATGTGGTACAAATGTATTGGAGAATTTTGATGATCATTGACTGTCCGTCTATGTAATGTTTTCAAAAAGGAAGGAACCCAAGTCGACAAGCGAAATGGTGGTAGACTGGTAGGGATTAGAGACTTCACTGCAATAGTTGAAACAAATTACTTTTCACCAACGAGTTCATGATGCGCAGAATGGTGTTCGCTAACAGAGAATTCATGGGTGCTGCACTTTGTCTCCATTAAGAATATTATGTTGTGTGTTTATATGTAAACGCAGCTACTATGGTAGTATAGTGGTAGTATAGTAGTAGTCTTTTCACTGAGTAAATTCTGTGAGGTAGTAGTGGATGCTGGCATAGTAGCATGTATTAATCAATTATATACTTGAGAGTGCAATGTTAGCTAAATCAGAAATATAACATGGAAATAGTTCAACGATTCCCATTCACTAGGTTTTAAGCATGTGGTTAATATATTTATAAACCGAACAGATTGTGTACCTCATTTGTTCCGCTTTTGTAATTGGGTAGGACGTTTTGGGGGTTGAAGGAGGCGGCTTTGAAAAAAAGTGATGGTTTCAGTTCTTGCGAACCTGTCATCTGTGGCGGTAAGTTGTCTTTCTTGCATGATTGTACTTCACTCATTCTGTTCCCTTTTAAATCAAGGTTAAATGTTATTTTTCTGTAGTTGTTGATATTTAAATATGCTAAATTCTGGTGTCCACAGGGTAATCAGTGAGAATGATGCCACCCTCCCCCCCCCCCAACAAAAAAAAAAGCATGCATTTGGTGGAGTATTTTCTGGTGGGCATTTGTTGGTAAATCAAATGCTGCAAAGGTAGGACAAGAATCTCTTTAGCTTATTACTGTAAAATTCTATATTATTCCGCCCTCCTTTATCCATGGATATGATATTTTAGGCATGGAACACCCAAGCTAATTCTGAAATGAGACTTAGTGGGTCCTGTTGGACAAGTTTATGTCATGGTTGTGGGAAATGAATTGCTCTTTGCTGGTTACGCATGTAATTCCTAGGCTACAGTTTAGTTTAATTTTGTCTAGTCCTCATTCTTGTTCAGCTTTCTTGTTGGGGATTTCAGCAGTGAATATTGTAGTATCAATGGCTGTATCATTTCATTGGAAACTATATTCTGAGGGAGGGCAGTTTGCATTTCATTGAAGAGACACCTTTTGCATCTACTTCCTCCATCCCTCTCTCTCCATGTTCTTCTGTGCATGTGTTTCATCAGCATATTCTTGTAATGTTGAGGAAAAGTTATCTTCCGTTTGGTGCAGGACGGTTCTATCTTGGCTTGGAAATTTAATACAGTCAGTAACTGCTTCAGACCGGCTGCATCACTTAAAGGTCAGACCATGTTCAGCATGGCATCCTGGTTAAGAATTCTCGATTTTTTAAGGATTGACTTGAGCAGGAGATGAGGAGGAATTAGATTTGAGGATGGGGATGGTACTGTGATCCTCGCTCCCATCTTGTTATTGTAGGTTATTCCCCAACTGGTAGATTGATCATAAGAACATAAGCAAATATTAAAAAAAACTACTAGCCTGTTACTGATGAATTCTAATAGCAAACTATATTCCCTGAATTGACCTAAATGTTTATTCATATCTCTATTAATTAAGACAATTTGGCTTATGGAACTGCCAAAGGTTAAACATTCAGATATTCCTACAATTGCCCTTGATTTATTAATTGTTCTAGCACAAAGAAATTTAACTAGAAAGGGTAACAGAGTAAACCTTTAACAATAGAAACCACTCTAGAGCAGTTTTCTTCTCTCCCTCAAACTCTCCCGCAAACCATTTGGTTCAATAAGAACCAATTTGCGGTTTTCTTCTCCTACGTCTCTCTTCCTTCAAAATCTGCCGCTCCACCCTTCTGTCAAAATGTGCCGCTCAATCAATGGGACAGGCATAAGAAGAAATCTTCTACAAAGGTATGTTGTATATGGAGGCCTATTCAACGCACCCGGGTAAATGTTTTGGATGATAAATGTTATTATTTTCATTAATTTGAAATCAAAGTTCTTGCCACTTCATTTCATCTTTTTGTTATATCATGAAGCCCTTAGTGTGATAAGGAACTCTAGGAGGGATCATGTCCTGTAAAGTTGTAGTCAATGTTTGTAATGGTTCTGAGGCCATGATAAAAGTCTTGTGCTGTCAAGTTCAGTCATTGTATCTGGTTCATGGAAATGGGAAGATATTGGTGACTTTTCTAAATGTCATTCCTGGATATTTGGAACAGACCACTAGGTTAGTTAGTTGGTTCTTTGAAAGGACTCTAATTGTTGAAAGTTTAGTATATCGATCTTAAGGAGAAGTATCTGGCAAAACTATACAAGCTATGTATGTCCATTATATTGTTCTTAGATAAAATGTTCTCAGACTCCTTTGAAAGGATATGCTAATGTGGAAGTGTTTATCTTCCTACACTGCAAGAGAGGTTACAGCTAAAAATTAAAATGCATGAAAGTTTTATACTTTTTCACATCTTTTTAATTGCTTTACTCTTCATTATGTGTACAGAATATTGATATTCATAGTCAAAGGCGCAGATCTACAAATTCACAGAACTAATTTTAGCATAAATACTAAAGTTTCCGGTGCTCAAGAGGTGGAGTACGTACATTACCAGTTCATATTGTTTCACACCATTGCGAAGCTGCAGTCTGTAGTTTGGCTGCAACTTTTAATGTTTTATTACTAAAGTATGTGTTGTTGCATTCTCCCGCTAGCTTCAGCTCGGTCAAGTTTATAGAGTTGTTAATTGACTTTCATTGGTAGATGTTTCATAATAGTAACTTGGCTAGCTTCTATATCTTATGTTAGGCATGTCGATATTGTCAGCAGCAACCTGAATAGTCCAACTGTTTCATTTGTCAAACTTCTGAGAATCTCTGGATGTGTATTATCTGTGGCTTTGTTGGTAAGAATTTTTCATTTAAAGTTTGTGTTTCTATCATCATCATGCAAATGGCAAAAGCTGATCTCTCTCTCTCTCTCTCTCTCTCTCTCTCTCTCGCTGCCTCGTAAATCCAGGAGGCTTCCTCCACTCTCGGCCTCTCCTCTACTGTCTCCAAGTCACTCCAAGTCTCAGCCTCTCAAGTGTGTCTGTGTTTGAATATCTGCTTTAGTTATCTCTCTTTCCCCCTTTTCAATAAAAAATAAGGCATCCTTTCTGTGCGAGTGTGTCTGTGTGTGTATGTGTGGCAGAAGAGCCTACTATCCGTAGACTACCTTCTGCAAGTTTATTTTCTTATATTTATTCATTCTTTCGGTGTTTTTTCTCTTAAGCCAAACTTTGAAAGAATGACGGGTTTTTTCTTATATAGCAATGCACTCTTTTCTCTTTTCTGGTCTCTAGCATCGATTTCTTGGAGGGCATGCTGGAGTTTAGCATGTGACGGGTTATGTTGGTTGTAGCATTTGATAGTTTGATAAGTGGGGTAAGATTGAAAGCGAGGTTTCTATATGTGCAATTTTGGTCAAATCTCCTTAGGGGTTAGTGCTTGTCATAGCCAAACAAATCATCACTGCTGTTGACAATATTTATGCCAAGATTTTGAGATGATAAAGATGGTATCAGTATAAAACAGTTTTTCATATCCATTTCGGTAATATATTTTGATTGGGGTTTCTAAGCTTTTGGACCTGTCCATACCTGTCATTTGAATCCAAACCGTTGTTTTACTAATCAGGTTTAATGTATTTTGTTCCTCAGTACAATGAATTTAGTAGATTGTTTTTAGGTTGGCTTTCTTATTGTTTCTTTCTTTTCTTGATTTTTCAAGTATGTTTTGTTTCACATGATATTCACCACATGAGGGGTAAAAGAACTTGCCTAAATCTTCAAACACATACATAGTTGGTGAATATCTATTATTGATGACGCTGGCTCATCCAAAACCTCTTTTGGCCAAGAGCAAACCCTTTGGTGGCATTTAGAGGCATCTTTAAGTTTTTTGTAGAATCTTTTGTTTCTTCCTGTACGTTGCTGCAGGGCTTGGTTACGGAACTGCAGGGATTCTCATTATATATGTTATTAGAATTGAATTATATGCAATATTTCGTTGTATCTGTTATTAACTCCAAGTGAAAGCATTTGACTGTAATGCTAGATGTTTCAGTACACAAGGGGGCTACCTGCTGAGTTTGTTGTTAATGTTGCAGGTGGGGTTCATTGTCATGATCGATCAGTCAACAGGGGTAAGGACCAACTTACTGAGGATGAGAGATGCTCGTTTTGTTGGCGTGTTTCATCCCTTGATTGATGAAAAGCTGCATAGGTATGTCTTTAACTTGACGCATTAGAATGTGTATGGTGCCTAGAATGCATGCATGTTATGAGAATTTAAGATTTAAGATGAGACTGATTTGTAATATTGTATTTCATTTGGGTCTTGGGGTGTGCTAGATCTTCCTACATTATTATTGATCTTTCAAGACGCGTCTGCTTGGGGATCATATGTGGAGCTTACTCATCAAAGAAATCAAACCAAAGCTTCTTTGCTCTGAGGATTACGCTGGTACAGTTCATCTATCTATTTACTATCAGCAGGGGAGTCCATGTTGTGGAAAGTAGTTCTCTACTGTGCGAAGTTGGCGTCTTTGCTCTATATATTAGTATTAATGGCTCAAATCCCATCAAAGCCATAACCAGAATGATTTCATCCAATAGTAGTGCAGCTGCGACTTACTGTCCTGGTAGGAGGCAGAGGCTGTTTGTAATAGCCGTGGATTGCTATGATCAGAATGGAAATGGTACTCAGACGTTTCAGGAAATTATATCGAGTGTCAAGAAAGCAACAAGCCTAGGATTCGGCCAAGGTCGGGTAGGCTTCGTATTGTTAACTGGTTCCAGCTTACAGGAGACTTTGAAGGCTTTTAAAGGGTGCCAAGTAAGCATAGAAGAATTTGATGCGTCTGCAAAAGTGGGAGTGAAATGTATTACCCTTGGAGAGATTTGGCAGCTGATGCAGATTTTGAAACGCACATCGAGTACCGATGGCCTGGAGAGAATGTGAGGTCCATGGTGCCTAGGCTGGCCATTTTAGAAGGCGGGGCTGAGGATGACATCATGGGGTATGAACCGGGATCCTCTCCTTATAAAAGTCTTCCTCATATTTCCTCATAGGAGGATCTTGACCGTCAATTATTAACCAACGCCCAAGATCTTTTCAACCTAACTTCACACCTATTTTCTCATCTACTCAGTCTTTCACTCTCTCGCTATTGATTTCTCGTTCTTCCTTCTCTCTCTCGAACACAAAAACTTCAAGAGCCCGGCGTTGTCCTCTGCTCGCCTCGCCTCCAATGTCCTCCGTGGCTCGGCTTCGGCGTCCTCCATTGAAACGATAAGAAGTAGTGGTATTTGGGTTTGTTTTCTATGGTTTCATTTTGTAATTAGTAGTCTGGTTTAAGCTTCTGGGATTTCAAATGGGTTCCTGCTACTTTGTAATTTGCTATTCGTTCTCTAAATTGTGGTTTCTAAATGAAATTGAAAATCCTGTTTTTTTGTTGTCTACAATCTCTGCATCTCCATTTTCAAAGCTTTTAACAATTGGGATTTTCTCTATCTCAATCTAGGGAGTAGCACCAATTCAATATCCAAGCAGACGAACTGAAAAGCAAAATATGTGCAATCCTATTGGGTTTTACTCTAACCCAGAATCCGATCGCACTTTTGCATCTCAATTTATAAAAAATGAAGCTCCAATTCAAAATGCCCAAGTTCATTATAGAAAATGCTAATAATGGTTTAAAGGTTCTCTTTGCATTAACTCGTTATTCAAACACCTCCAAATTATAATGAAAATTCAAAATTGGGTCATTGTGGCTCAGAAGAATTAAGAGCTTCATCCTCCAACGAATCTAATCAAATATGATATGGATTACAAGAGTGAGGCAGAGTAATTAAGAATGAACACAGTAAGAATGTATTATGGAATGGAGTCCGTTTTCGATTTAGCATAGTGGGATTGGAAATGCACTTGTTGATTTGTTCTGTTAGTCCAAGCATAGTCGGCCGCTGAAGGAGGACGTCGCGGGCGGAGAACGCCGGCTCTTGAAGTTTCTGGGTTTGAGAGAGAGAAAGAAGAACGAGAAATCGATCGAAAGAGGGAAAGACCGAAAGACTGAATAGATGTAAAGTTAAGGTTGAAAAGATCTTGGCCATTGGTTAAAAATTGACAGTCAAGATATTCTTATGAGGAAATATGAGGAAGACTTTCATGAGGAGAGGATCCCGGTTCATGGGGTATAGGGTATGGAGGATCAAGTAGCTTGAGGTCACTACCAGAAGAAAGGTTTTAGCCGACGAAAATAAAAAAATCAGGCCGACAAATTATTTTTTCGTTGGCTAAAGTCCATGTTAGCCGACGAAATTTTCCTTCGTCGGCTAATTTAAATTTTCGTCGGTGGAAGAAATTTTTTCGTCGGCTGTACTATACTTTATAGCAAATTTCGTCGGCCAAAGTTTTCCTTCGTCGGCCAAAGTTTTTATAGCAAATTTCATAAAAGTCCACATTGAGACATTCTCTCCCGTGTAAGTCCACCTAAATATTTTTACTCATATAAGTCCACTTTACAGCCCAGATCCATCATGTTACCTTTAGACTATGCCCAAAATACCCTCAGCTTTTTCTTAACCAAATCCTTCGGTCTCTTTCGTCAAAAAACACTCTCTCTCTCCTCTCTCTCTCCCCAAATCGTGATTTTGATTCGAATTGCAGGAAATCAAGTGGAGGTGAAGATTGTGAGAGTTCAAACAGTAGTAAATATCTTGTAGTAGTTTTTGTCAGTGAAAGTAGTAGCTTTTGTTAGTTAGAGTAGTATTTTTTGTTGGTAACGGTAGTAGCTTATATTGATGGAGGCAATAGCTTTTATGTCTGGCAGTAGTAGGTTTTGTATATAGAGGTAGTAGCTTTTGTTTACGTCGGTAATAACTTTTGTTGTGGCGGTAGCTTTTGTATATAGGGGTAGTAGCTTTTGTTTACGTCGGTAATAACTTTTGTTGTGGCGGTAGCTTTTGTATATAGGGGTAGTAGCTTTTGTTTATATTGGTGGTAGCTTTTGTTTATCTTGGTAGTAGCTTTTGTAGGCGGTGGTAGTAGCTTTTGTGGCTGATGGTAGTATTTTTTGTGTTCGTCGGAAACCTCACAATAGTAGCTTTTGTAGGCGGTGATAGTAGCTTTTGTAGCTGGTGGTAATAGCTTTTGTGGCTGGTGGTAGTAGTTTTTGTGTTCGTCGAAAACCTCACAGTAGTAGCTTTTGTAGGTGGTAGTAGTAGCTTTTGTAGGCGGTAGTAGTAGTTTTTGTAGTTGGTGGTAGTAGTTTTTGTGTTCGTCGGAAACCTCACAGTAGGGTCGACCGATTCGGGAGCAGCTCCCGCATGTGGAACCGCACGAGGCCTATATCTACAGGGAGTTTCCCACGCCTCTTCATCCCGTGAGGGTCTCCGAGCAGGCGGACGGAGACGAATCCGTCGGCTCAGCCTCATCCTCAGGTAATTTATTATTACTTTTTTGTCGATTTTAATTTTTTTTTTTAAAATGTATTATTAATATTAAATTTGATTCACAATGTCACAGCCGCCGGAACGAGAAGGCGGAACAGGAGAGGCACCGTCAGCAACAAGGGACTCGATAGGGCGGTCGAGTCCGCTGGACTGATCGCCATCCCGTTTTCCAACGGGAAACCGGTGGACGCCGCGTTGGGAAACCGGTACTCGCGCGCCGCGGGAGGCACCATCCGCTCCAGACTCCCTATGTTGTGGGGAGTCTGGAGCCAGGTTCCTGATGGAGTGAAGGAGATGCTCCATCAGTCGATGTCGGTGAGTTTACTCGATCAATTACTATTTTTTTAACTAATAAATTATTTAATTATCGAAAAAAATACTAACAAGTGGTAATGCAGCAATGGTTTGTGGTTCCCGAGGAGGGACGTGACTGGGCGGACAAGGCCCATAGGGAGAGGTACCTCTATTTAATAATTTATTAAATTTTATTTTTTTAATAATATATTTAATATTTTTTTTGTATATGTAGGTTCAAGGAGTGGAAGCACGACCTCCGGTTACACTGGAAGCAGTACGGGAGCGACCGTTCGGGTACCCCGAAGGAGTTCGAGTATCGGGAGTACGAGTGGCGGTGGCTTCTTGTCACGCAGTTCAACGACCCTCACAAACAGGTAATTCGTAAACAAATTTGAATTAATTTAATTAGTGAATTAATTATAATTGTATGTTTTTAAATATTTACTAACGATAATTTTTTTTTGAAACACCTCGCCCGGGTGAACGCTGAGAACCGGCAACAGAACACAACCAACCATCGTGCCGGTTCGAGGCCGTTTTCGGCCATCATGGACGACGTGCGGCGAGAGCGGCCAGAGGAGAACCCCTATGTGGGGACCTTTCAAAGGGCATATCCTCATTCTGAGGAGGATCTTGTAAGTTCCTTATATTTTCTAATTTTTAATTTTAATTACATTTTATTAAATGTATATTAATATATTTTTATAATATATCCAATTAGGCGAGGGTGAGGGAGGCGGAGCAAGAGGTCATGAGAGGCATGGTGAACGACACATGGCCGGGCACGGCAGAGGATGACATGTCAGAGGCCATGTCCAGGATCGACACTTCAGATCCTATCGTTGGGGCGCGGATTATGGCCACTGCCTTCGCGCAGCGTTCCAACACCTACTACTGCCGGGGTATGGGAGACGCTGGAAAAGGGATCCTGAAGACGACGCCAGGATTTCAGCGCAAGGGAGCCGCCGGAGCCTCAAGCAGCAACAGTCGGCTACAGGATCAGTTCGAAAGTCTACAGTCTGAGCTGGAAGCCCAAAGAGCGAGGGAGTCTGAGCTGGAAGCCCAAAGAGCGAGGGAGATGGCGGCGATGGCGGAATCATATGCGGCTTCCACGGCTGCGCATATGGAGCGGCTGAATGAAGTCACCAATGCCAACCAGGCGGCTATGGGACAGTGGATGACTGCCTGCATCGCTGCACATGCGGCCGGACAGCCGTTTCCGCCCATGCCTATGCCTATACCATTACCTCAGTGGCCCCACCCTCAGTGGCCCCAGCCTTAGCAGCAGCCTCCTCAGCCTGACCAGCCGCCGCCTCAGCCTCAGGACCCTCCGAACGGGAATGATGAGTTAGATTTCGAGTTTCTCCATAGGCAGATGGACTGAATTTTTGTAATAAATTATTTATAAATTTATAAATTTGTGTTATTTTTAATTAAATTTTAGTATTAGAAAAATTTAAAGAAATGCCGAAAAAAAAAAATTCCAGCAAAAATTAAAAAAACATTATTTATATATTTAAAAAAATTATTTAATTATTTAAAAAAAAAATTAAATATATCTTAGGCGACGAAATTTCTAAATCGTCGGTTAAGGACTTACCATATAAGACGACGAAAAAAAAATATCGTCGCCTAAGATGTAGTGATCTTAGGCGACGAAATATTTATTTTCGTCGCCCAAGAGTATAAGATCTTAAGCAACGAAAAAATTTTTCGTCGGCCAAGGTGTTAAATCTTGGGCGACGAATATTTTTGGGCGACGAGAAGTATATTTTAGGCGACGAAATTCATATCGTCGCCTAAGAATTACTCTTAGGCGACGACGGAATGAATTTTCGTCGCCCAAGTTCTTGACCGACGCAGTTCTGGCGACGACGTCTTGGCCGACGACATGTCGTCGCCTAAGTCGTCGTCTAAGTACTTAGGCGACGAAATTTTTTAACAGGGCGACGATTTTTTTTCGTCGCCCAAGATCTATTTTCTGGTAGTGATTACGTGTCTACAAATGTTGTATAACTTGTTTAATAGGTTATACAACTTTGTGAACCAACTCTACATAGGAAGCAAAATTATCAAAAATCTTGTGAAATAAGATGTGTTTAGAATGGTGAAATACGGCTATGGTTCAAAAATCACGTAAATCGGGTAACGTCTCGGTGCCAATAGTAGCGGTCAACCCTATTTACCGTTATTATTCCCTATGGGGAGCCCTATCGTCAGAAGGTAAATGTCTCAAAATTTTTATATAGGTGGTTGCGTCTCATCTACATGAAAGTTTTTCGTGCGGAAGGTTTGACCAAACTACGTAATATAGAGGGAGATATGAGCGTTTTCATGAATTTATAGACTTTAGCCGACGAGATATAAAAAAAATCGTCGGCTAAGGTCAAAATTTTTATGGCGGTAAACCAAATTTGGAGGAAAATTTTCAAAGGACTTTAGCCGACGAAAATATTTAAAATCTCGTCGGCTATTGTCAAAAATTTTCAAAATTTTCAACCAAAATTTTTTGGCGGTCAACCAAAATTTTCAAAAAAGTTTAGCCGACGAAAATAAAAAATTTCGTCAGGTAAAGTTCTTTATATAAGAGTTTTACCGGAGGTAAGAAGGCAGAAAATCAGAAAAAGTTCCGGATTTTCTTCTCGGCCTAGCTCTGTCGTCAAGCAACCGGAGACCGCCACAGTTGTCCCAAAAGCTTTGCTGTCGTCTCTACTTCATTGCTGGACATGTGGTACATCGAGTGGCGCTGTCGTGAGGGATAAATCGAGCTCCAAACCTCCGCCGGTTCGGATTCGGTGTCGATCGAATTTCTCCTTCCCCAGGTCACCATTTGGTGAGTTCTATATATGGATAAGTTGAGTTTGATTAGTACTACATTCCCCTAGAATTTGGTAGCTCGATTCGGTGTGTGTGAGGAGAATCGAAGATTTGAAGTTTTTAGGGTTTAAAATTGGGGATTTTTATATTTTGATTCAATTGACCTGTTTAGGCTTAGAATTGGGCTTCGACTTCTTCTAGAAAGTTGTTTGAAATGTTGAGAGGAAGATTCTGTCAAATTTTTGTGGTGATTGGAGGTGGTCGAAAATTTCTGCAATTTTTTTTCTTTCAAAAACCAGCAACTTTAGCCGACGATATTTAAATACTATATTCGTCGGCTATAGTTATTTTTTAATTTTTTTATATGGTTTAGCCGACGAATTATGACATGTTTCGTCGGCTATAGTTATTTTTTTAAATTTTTTATAAGGTTTAGTCGAGGAAACAGACTATATTTCGTCGGCTATAGTTATTTTTTAATTTTTTATTACACACTTTAGCCGACGAATATCTTATTTCAGATATGTGAAAGGATTTCTTCACAAATGCTTTTGTTTTGTGGAATTACAAAACATAACCAAAATCAATAATAAATATCTAACAGCTAAGAATTAGAATAACAAATAAGTATTCACATGAACGTGCATAAGAGCTTGAAAGGTATAGATCATGGATTGCAAACGATTAAGCATTCATATTTAAACACTAAGTATTTTTTTTTATAAAAAAAACTCTCAGTTACAAAATATCTTCATGTACCACAGCTTGGAATGCCATCAAACCATGTATGAAACAATACATTTTGGTGTATTTGCAACCTTGTGCACACTGGAAGCTGTGCCTATAAAAAAAAAAAAAAAAAGGAAAACTAAAAGTTTGCATTCCAAAACTACAGCAATAAAAAAGAACCACAGCCAACCAGTCTTTTCCCAAGGTTTACTTATAGAGTATTATAAGAGAATAATCAAAATTTTCCCAATGAAAGGAGAGACCTTCTGCATTCAGTTAATTCAATGCTTTCATTTACTAATTTCGTAAAAGAATTAGAAACCTGCTCAAGCACAAAGTATGCACCCATTTCACAATTCAGAATCCCAATTACAACGATTAAAACTCACACAGATGAATGAAATCCCCAATTACAACGATTAAAACTAATCCCCAATCCCCAATTACAACGATTAAAACTCACACCGAATCCCCAATTTCTACACATCATCTGATAACAAGAACCACTCATCGTGCATCGTCCGCGTCCAGAGAAGCGGCCAGAGCAGCAGCAGCAGCCGCCTGAGCAGCAGGAGCAGCCGCCTGAGCAGCAGCAGCAGCCGCCTGAGCCTCGGCCTTCTTGGCCTCCAACAGAGTAGTCAAATCCGCCTTAGCCATATCTTCCACATAAGACTTCAGCTGTTTCAAATCTGTGATTTCCTTCTTACTCAGTTCGTTCTTCCCTTTCAGATCGCCGAACCTTTTCTCGCACTTCGCATCGCAGATAAGACCTAACCATACCAAGCCCCAGTACACACCACCAGCGAAACTCAAGATTGCGATGACAATCAAAGCACACAGGACTTTATCGCCTGTCACCCATTTCTTACTCTTATCGCTTGTTGCTGTGGAGTTCGTGGAGTTCTTCTCCCCCAGATATCTCCTGATTTCCGGTAGTGTGGCCGCCGGAGATGGCGCGACGGGATCCAGACGAATCACAGAGGTCATGACGCCGGCGAGGCCGTGGACGGCGACACGGGGAGAGTAGAAAAGGCCGGGCAAGGCGACATCGACTCCGGCGACTTGGAGGGGGTCGGTGGTGAGGCGGAGAGCGGTGTAGGGGAGGAGAGTGGGGAGGATGGAGCCGGAGGAGATAGACCGCAGGTCTGAGAGTGAGAGGCGCAGAGGCACCACATGGACGAGAATGTCGATGTGGAGGGCGAGAAGGGAGGCGTCGCTGGCAGCGAAGATGGTGAAGGTGGCGTTGGGCGGAAGCGTGACGTCGGAGGCGGCGGCCATGGCGTCGTAGAACAAGTTGTAGCCGTGGCTGCGGAGCACGGGCTCCATGGACTCGTAGTCCAGAGATGAGAGCGACGCCGCGCACCTCGGAAAACTGAGTAAGACGGCGACGGCAAAGAGGAGGAGTGAGAGCGGTTGGACCGCCATGGGAGCTGAGAGAGAGAGAGAAAGAGGAGAGAGAGAGAGTATGGAGAGGTTTCAGATTCTGTAACAAACCTGGGACTGGGGTCTGTATTTATACTCTCGCTTTGGGACGATAATACCCTTCCTTGCATTGGTTTCTATTCGAGCAGAAAGAGGATAGTAGTGTCTTTTCCTTGGTTGGGTTTGTTACGGGTGTGGCACTTTGCTCAACCGTTTTGGGATTTTGTGCCGTTTCTATTCGAGCAGACAGAGGATAGTAACGTCTTTTCCTTGCTTGGGTTTGTTACGCGGGTGTGGCACTTTGCTCAACCGTTTTGGGATTTTGTGCCATCACGCGCAACCCTTCATAAATTTACTTTGGTGATTTTACTTTTACTTATATCTTTTATTTGATTTTCCTGCTCGGCGCCCGCCGTCTTTGGAAGCTCATATTCGCCCTGACTACTCACACGCCTCCTCTCACCATTGACCTTCATGGTGGCGGATACACTGGCGACGGCGAAGGCGTCGTCCTTGAGTCCTATATATATCTTTCTTTCACGACATCAGATCTACAAAGTTACACGGATCTCGAGGTTAGTTTAGCTCTTCGTTTTCTCTAATTTTCCAATTGGAAATCCATTTTGCTCTGTAACTTAGGGTTTCAATTTTTTGGTGTTTCAGTTTAGAAGCGGTCCGCCAGAGGTTGGCTAGAGGTCGGCTCCAATTCTATGTCAATTATCTGGCCTCATATTTCTCCATGTATATTTAATAGTTTTCATTGGTAGCTTGGATAGTGTTTTGAGTCCTCAGTTTTTCTTTAGAAAATTTCATCGAAGTTTGTTTTTCAACATTTTCTCTTTCACAAGTCTGCCCTAACATTTTTACCCATAAAAGTCCACTTTGCAAGCTCATTTTTTTTTATCATGATTATTTTACCCTTATGCTTCTTAATTAAGCTCTCTCTCTCTCTCATGTTGTTCTATACTCCTGACAATTGTGGTGCATGTATAAAGAAGGCCATGCAATAAGACATTGGAAAGAAATTAACACAACTTTGTTATTCCCTTGAAGTGGAAACACAACGTGTGGAATTATGCAGGAGACAATTATGTTCATCGCCTAATTCTGTTAAATATATTTATGTTGACATTCCCATACAAAATGCTAGGATGCCTTGCATGTACATGATTCATGTGTACCCTAGTTTGATATGATAATTTTTATCACTAATTCCGATTTAATTGGATTAAAATTATCTTATATAAATAGCATGCTACATTGGAAATAAGTCTTAATTTGATTAGGACTTCTATGTGTTGGAAAATAAGGAAACCTATTGCGATTAGGTTTTATGTGCATGAATATCTGATTAAGCTTCCCTATTAATTCTGATTTGATTAGTATTAATATTAGATTTAAGTTCTCTATATTTAATTTGTTGTGTTAATGAGTAAGGAAAAAAGTTCTAATGTGATTAGAAATTCTTTCATTTACTATCAGATTGTGATATATATCAAGATTTATATTTATTTTGTGTATTCTTTTGACAGGATATCGCATTGAAAAGAGAAAAATCAAAGTGATAAAGAATTTGCCAAGGATTGAAAGAATATTGAAGATTCACGGATCTGATTTCAATCAAGATAAATCACTATACATAGCTAGCATTCATGATTTTCTAATTATGTTCTATGTGATTACATGCTGCATTAAATGAGTTTCTCAAATAAAAGATATCTTTGTCTATAATTGATTTGTTTTAAACTTTGATGCATTTGTTTTGGAAAATATCTTATCTGCCTAAAATGACTTTTGTTTAAATTGAAAAATTGTGTTTTCTCAAATTATAGCAGATTGGTTGATTGATATATTTTCTATATCAAAACAAATTGATAGTTGACATATTATTGTGATTCTCTTAAACAAATCATTATATGTATCAGTGCATTAACTAAGGCAGAGAAGTCTGTTCTCTATAAATAGGTTTTTGAGAAACTGAAAAGGCAGAGATTTGGAGAATAGAAAAAACTTTGATACATTTCTTCTGAGTTGATATTGTGTCCATGTTATTTCTCTCATCTCTCATATGTTTGATATGATCTTCATTATTCATTGCATAAGTGATTGAGATTAGTGAAGTTGAAAAGAAAAGAAGGCGTGTTTAGTTCTTTCATATGCGTATCAGATTTAAAGAGAGTTAGAATAAGATTAGCAGTTGTAAGGTCAAGTCACCACTGAAAAAAAGCTCTTAGTTGACGGAATTGTTTTAATTATGTCTCCTAAGTAGAACTTACGCAACGGAATACGATTCCGTAGCCTAAGTTACCACTTAGGCGACGGAACAGTATTCCGTCTTCTAATTAAGTTCTACTTAGGAGACGGAAAATGTACTTAGGAAACGAAATAATTTTTATAAAAATAAAAAAAATAAAAAAATTTATTCACTTAGGTGATGGCCGGAACAGTATTTCCGTCTTCTAAGTTATACTTAGGAGATGAAATCATTTTTATAAAAATAAATAAATAAATTTATTCACTTAGGCGACGGAAATGTATTCGATTCCGTGGTCTAAGAATATCTTAGACGACAGGAAAAAAAAATTGGGCAACGAAATTTTTATTTTTAAAAAAAATAAAATTTATTCATTTAGACGACGGAACTGTATTCCGTGGTTTAAGAATCTCTTAGACGACGGAAAAATTAACTTAGGCGACGGAAATGTATTCCGTGGTCTAAGAGATTCTTAGACGACGGAAAAATTCACTTAGACGCCGGAATTATTATTTAAAAAAAAATAAAATTATTAATCACTTACGCCTAACTACCGAAATTTTTAGCGGCACCTCTTCCGCCAAAAATTTCAGAAAAATTCAAACCAAATTTTTAAAAGTTTTCTTATCCACTTTTTGTTCTTCTTTTTACTACCTCTGCCTCACTTTTCATTTCTCCATTTTTTTCTTTGAACTCTCTCTTCTCTCTTCTTTAGATTCTCTTCTCTCCCTCCTCTGCCCTAGTTTCCACGCACCGACTGAGACCCTTAGACTCTAGCTCTCCCTCTGCCTCTCCTTCTTCTTTGCCACCAGTCGCCTCCTCCCTCATCAGCTGCGTCATCATGGGCACCTTCGCCAACCTCCCTCTCGCTTTGGCCCTCGGAATGGGCACCAACGCATACTTCGTCGTTGGGTTTCACGGCTCCGGCAACGTCTCATGCAGGAGTGCCTTGGCAGCCGTTTTCATGGAAGGACTAATTTTCCTCCTCATCTCCGCCATTGGATTCCTCGCCCATCTCGCCAAGTTGATCCCTAAACCCGTCCGGATCAGCTCCTCCGCCGGCATCAGCCTCTTCCTCGCCTTCATCGGCCTCCAGTCCAACCAAGGCATCAGACTCATCGGCTACAGCTCCTCCACCCTCGTCAAGATCGGAGCCTATCCCAACAAGTCGCCCGCTCACCTTCCCGTTTTAGCCTTGTTAATTTGTGATCGGAAAATGGAGTTTGCGTTTTTGCAAATGACTACGGAGGCGATCTCGGTTGAAATTGGGTTGCTTGATATTGGTTGTAAGATATTGGGGTTGTTTGGGGTTGATTGGATCTGGGTTGTAACAAGTTGGAGTCGGAGGTGGTGTAGGAGGCGGTGAGGATCTGGTGGTGGGTGCGGTGCGGCGGTGAGGTGGGGTTTTGAGGATTGAAATTGAACATGATAAAAAGAAAAATAAAAACAGAAAGGAAAAGGAAAAGGAAAAAAATAGAAATGAAAAAGAAAAAGAAAAAAAAAAGAATTATAAAATAATATAAATAAATTCCGTCGCCTAAAAACTTAGGAGACAAAAATGATTCCGTCGCCTAAGAACTTAGGAGACGAAACTGATTCCGTCGCCTAAGTTCTTCTCAGTCGACGGAAATAATACGGAAACTAATTCAGTCGCCTAAGTACTTAGGAGATAGACGAAATCTGTTACTTAGGAGACGAAACTATTTCGTCTCCTAAGTGTTTTTTTCCAGTAGTGAGTTAGTTTGGAATACTGATTCCGTCGCCTAAGTTCTTCTCAGTCGACGGAAATAATACGGAAACTAATTCAGTCGCCTAAGTACTTAGGAGATAGACGAAATCTGTTACTTAGGAGACGAAACTATTTCGTCTCCTAAGTGTTTTTTTCCAGTAGTGAGTTAGTTTGGAATACTAGTAAAGTGATTCTGTTGAATATCACTACTTGATAGATCTATAATCTTTCTTACTCTATATTGGATTTGATTTGGTGTGGACTACTTTAAAAGTCTCGCAGTGATGTTTTCTTGAGGGAGGTTTACATTGTTGTTAACAAACCCTGTGTTCTTGTGTCTGTTGCTTTTGATTTGATAAAAGATTGAATCTACATATTCAATCCTTCCATATTTTGTTCCATTCTAAACTTTCAAATTCAATAAAAAACTGATGGAAAATTGGTTGAATTGAATTCACACTGTCGGAATGCGAATGATCTCAATGGAAGTTGCGTGTGTAGATTCTGGATTCAGTGAGGCTCTTTTTAAACAGTAAAGCAGAAGCTGTAATGATTTAATACTTCATGTCAACTAATACCTACATAGTCTTTGGTTTTAATGAGTACATTTCTCACATCTTTTTATCTCAATACATGCAGATTGTTAATGAGTACAACCAATTGCTTGCTACTCAACTTGAGTACCAAAAAATGGTAATCACTGTTACTGGTTTTCTCGTTAAATCTATCTTGTACTAGTTAGTCCTCTGGTTTAATTTTAAATTCGTGTGATACTATAACGATATTCCGTGTCCTGATTTCAGTATTTTGAATCGTTACTTCAAGAATTTAAAGAAGGAACTGAGAGAGATATTTCTAAAGCTGTAGAAAAGGCCGTGCCAGTAAAGAAAATGCTGGACAAGCTGGATAGATGTGTAAATGAGAAGATATTTCTCGATGATGTGAGTGTTAATTCATGTGCTTCTGATTGGATTATTAATGTTGCATGTATCACATAACACATATCCAGCTTCCACTTGTACCAAAAAACACACATCCAGTAACTGTTTTTGGCCATGTAGCTTAATGATAATCTCTTGAAAAATGAAACGTTTGGAAACCAAAGATACTTGAAGTTGAAGAGAGGTATTGGCTTTTCCCTGTCGTATTCCTAATTCTCTCTTTACATGTGGTAACAAAAAAATTTAGTCAGTTAATGTATCAGGTAAGCAATTTGGCTTTGAAATGTCTTCTTGTTGTTATTGTCTAATTGGACATATCCTTGTGTTTACAGGGAGGGAAAGGCTTTAAAACTGAAGGACGATAAAATAAGCAACTTAGAAGAGCAGGTAATGTACGATTTTTGTCAAAAATTTTCTTATTTGTTCATTGATTAAAACAAGAGGAAAATCCAAAGTGGACAAGTCTGTCTCTAAGGTTAAGCTTTGGTCTCTAGTAAGCATTACTCAGGCATCAGGCTAAGTTCTATTCTAACATGACTTTCATTGTCAAATTTTCACCATTTTGCAGCTTAGGAATTTGATGTTGTACCTCGAGACAGGGAATAGTCTTCCAATGAGCAACGGATGGTACAGTCTTGTCAGTATCGATCAACTCGTCTCAGCCATCAAACTTCAAATGAAATGAAACAAAGGACGACACTATCCATAAGCTGATGGAAGAACACCGAGTCTGAAGGAAGGTTGCTCTTGGGCCAAGTTGTTAAGGTAAGGGCGACTGATGTTTGCTTGAATTGTATAGTGAATTGTATTGACACTAACATATCAACACTGTGGGGATGGCTGATGGACATACACAAGAATACTGAAAGTCTGAAATGTACCTTAATGGCTGATGCGTGGTTAGTTGGATATCATACAGATATTGTTGGTGGGAACTGGGAACAATAACAGTTAGACGTTTAAAATTTCATGTAAATGGTAACATAAACTCACGCCCTTGATTGGTGTCATTCACGGAATTGAGGCCTGGAACTGGGGAACTGCCATCAGCTTACTGCAAGGTAGAGGAATTATATTACAAAGGGTAATAGGTAAAACGCCTAAACGGTTCTGCTTGGGAAGAGACATTACTAAACGCCGGTGGGAATCAAGATTTCTCATTACATTCTGTAGTGACTATTCTCGAGTCATGACCAACCATAATTTTACTTTTACTTATATCTTTTATTTCATTTTCCTGCTCGGCGCCCGCCGTCTTTGGAAGCTCATATTCGCCTGACTACACTACCAGAAGAAAGGCTTTAGCCGACGAAAAAAAAAAAAACCAGGCCAACGAAGCATTTTTTCGTCGGCTAAAGTCCACTTTAGCCGACGAAATTATATTTCGTCGGCTAAGTTAAATTTTTGTCGGCTATGGTAAACTTTAGCCGACAAAAAAAAAATTTTGTCGGCTAAAGAATTTATTTCGTCGGCTAAAGTTCACAAACTATGGCCGACGAAATATTTAAAAGTTTAGCCGACGAAATTAATATGTCGTCGGCTAAAGTGCTTTATATTTGCGGATCTGGACAGCAGCAGCTCATCTGGGAAAAAAACGGGAGAAAAAGTTTGGGTGTTGTCGAAATCTGTCCATAATTAGTTTGTGGAGCCATATATAGGTACGTACGTATATGTATATATATGTTGATTAATTGAGTTTTATTTGAGTTGATCGATTTTAAGTGTGATTGAGTTTATTGATTTTGATTGTCATTGAGTTGATTAATTTTGAGTACGTTAGATGTATATATATATGTGTTGGTCGATTTGGTTGATGATTTGAATTGATAATATATATGAATTAATTTGTTGTTAATAAATATATAGTAGATATATATATGTTAATTAATTTATAATATTATTGTGTTGATATGGTATGAAGTTGTTGATGATATATATGAGTTCATGATGATTTTGTGATGATGTTGATATATGATTTTGATTGTGATCGAGTTAATTGATTTTGAGTATGTTGGATGTATATATATATATACATATATGTTGATCGATTTGGTTGATCATTTGATATAATATATATGAAGTTGTTTATAAGTAGTAGATATATATATATATATATATGTTAATTAATTTATAATATTGTGTTGATGGTATATACCACAATGATGATTTTGTGATGATGTAGATATATATATATATATATGTATAATATTGTTCTGTAATTATTAAGTATATATATATATGTGTGTGTGTGTTAATTAATTTGTTATTAATTAGTTGTAGTACGTAGAATATATACTAAATGAATTGAGATTTTATATATGGCATGAAATTTCATTAATAATTAGCTAGCAGCGTTATAAATAGTAGTCGATGACTCAGGGACGCCGATTTATCCACTGCCCCCGCCAGTGGCTCCATCAGTGGCGTACCGGTTCGTGCCTTTTGATACGCCTCTTATTTCCGCGAGGGTATCATCATCGGAGGCGGAATCCGTCGCGTCTGCCTCCTCGCCCTCAGGTAATGAAAGATGAATGATGTGTTTTCTTATAATTCTCCGATTTTAATAATCAATTTGGTTATCATGTGATAGGCACCGTCGGAGCGAAGCCGGCAAAAAAGAAGAGAGGCCCCGTCACAGGGAAGACTCTCGAGAAGATCGTCGGTACCTCAGGGAGGATTGTCATCGGTACTGACGGGGATGACGACGTAGTATCGGGCGGGAAGTCGAGGACGTACTCCGGCCGCGTGGGAGCGCTCATTAGGGATAGAGTCCCTATATTGTGGTCAGACTAGGGCGAGGTCCCACAGGAGGTTAAGGACATGGTCCACAACGCGATGTCGGTCAGTTTATAAAATGCCTGAATAATATTATGTATTACATTGTAGATTTCTGAAAAAACTAAACTAATAAACGGTTAAATGCAGGCGTGGTTTAAGGTTCCCGAGCCCTTGAAGAGCAGCTAGGCGGACTTTGTGCATGGAGGAAGGTACGTTGGGAAATTAATGAAAAAATAAAACTGTATGTCATATTAATAATATTTCTAATATTTTTGTTGTATCTGTAGGTACAAGGAGTGGAAGAACGAGTTGCGGACCCATTAGACTACGCACGGGAACGCACGTTCTGCTACCCCTGTTGAGTTCCAGTACAGAGAGTACGAGTGGCGTTGGCTTCTGACATCAGAATTCAACAACCCTCGTAAACAGGTATTTAAATAAATTAATTAGTTAATCTATCATTAAGTACGTGCGTTTTAAAATATTTTACTAATAGTTTACTTTTTTCTTTGAAGGCGGTTTCCCGGGTGAACGCTCAGAACCGGCAACACAATACAAGGAACCATCATGCCGGTTCTAGACCGTTCGCTGTCTTCATGGACGAGGCGGCCAGGGAACATCTAGAGGTCAACCAGTACGTTTATACGTACGAGAGGGCATATCCTGACTCACAGGAGGATATAGTAAGTACTCTTTCCTTTTTACGGAATTTTTAATTTTACTTATATATATGTCAAAATGTTAATTAATAATTTTTTTCCTATCCAATTAGGCAAAGGTGAGGGAGGCTAGTGACGAGGTGATGAGTGCTATAGTGAGGGAGACATGGCCGGACACGCAGGAGGAAGAGATGTCCGAAGCCATTTCCCGGATCGACACTTCAGATCCGAGGGTTGGGGCGAGGATCATGGGCACAGCCTTCCCACCGCGAGAAAACAACTTCTACTGCCGGGGTCTAGGAAAGAAGGGCCAGGGGGTCCTGAAGACCACTCCAGGATTTCAACGAAAGGCAGCCTCGACCAACAGCAGGACGACTCAGCTAGAGTCGGAAGTTGAGAGACTACGGGAACAGCAAGCCGCTCAGGCTGCCGCTCATGCTGCTCAGGCTGCCGCTCATGCTGCTTAGGCTGCCGCTCATGCCGCCCAGATCGCCGAATATAGAGCCTTTACTAGAGCCCTACATGCCGCCCAACAGGCCCAGCAGCAGCAGATGTTCCAGTACTTCCAGGATTTTACAGCTGCCCAGCAACAGGGACTTCCACCTCCACCCATGCCTGCGCCTATAGAGTTACCTCTGCCGCCGCAATCTCCTCACCAGCAGGCCCGAGATTCGGATATTGATTTAGACCATCTAGATTTTGTGTAGTTGATACCTTATATAGTTTTATATGCTTCTTGTTTGTTATATATATGAAATTGTTTTAGTGTATTTTGCAGCTTGCTTGGAATGGTAATTTAAGAATTTCGTGTATTTTTTTTTTACTGGAATGGCGTTATAGCCGACGAAACATGCCACAATTCGTCGGCTATAGTATTTTTTTTTTCCAAAGGGTTTAGCCGACGAATTATGGCATGTTTCGTCGGCTAAACACTACTAAAGCCGACGAAACAGACTCTATGTCGTCGGCTATAGTTATTTTTAAATATTTTAATTATATACTTTAGCCGACAAATATCTCTGTTCCGTTGGCTAAAGTCTGTCAGTAAAGCCGACGAATATTCTGTTCGTCGGCTTAAGTCTGAGAGTATAGCCGACGACACAGGACGTCGTCGGCTAAAGTCTGGAACAATAGCCGACGAAAAATAGTTCGTCGGCTAAAATCTGGAACAATAGCCGACGAAAAATAGTTCGTCGGCTAAAGTCTAGACAATAGCCGACGACGGTCTTTAGATTCGTCGGCTAAAGCCATCACCGACGACCCTTTCCCGACGACACTATAGCCGACGAAGGCTCGTCGGCTAAGGTCTTAGCCGACGAATTAGGATAACAGGCCGACGAAAATTTTTCATCGGCTAAACTACTTGTCCTGGTAGTGACCACTTGCTTTAGGCAGACCTTGAACTCTTTCAAATGTCTCCTCTCCTATTAATGGTGTAGGAGCATCATCTTTTTCTATAGTGTCATTGAAAGCAGAAGCTTGCTTTTGGTAAGGATGATGTCGTGGCAGTTGTCTTCGATTCCTTAGAAATACCAATTTCTTCGAGTGTTTCAACCGATAAAGTTTGGTCTGATCAACACAGATTGGACATGCATTGTATCCTTTCACAACGCACCCTGATAAGTTCTCATAGGCGGGCAAATTGTTTATAGTCCACAAGAATACCGCTTTCAGCTTAAAGTACTCTCCTCTTACAGAATCGTACATTTGCTCAATCCCATCCCACAAGACTTTCAAATCATCCACTAAAGGCTGCAAATAGACATCAATGTCATTTTCGGGCTGCTTAGGTCCCGAAATTAACAAAGTTAGCATCATGTACTTCCTCTTCATGCATAACCATAGAGGAAGGTTATAGGTGATCTGTATCACTGGCCAACAAGAGTATTTGCTGCTTACTGCACCATATGGGTTAAACCCATCTGAGGACAATGCTAGTCTAAGGTTCCTAGGTTCTATACCAAAATCTGGTCAATTTGTGTCTACCATTTTCCAAGTTGGAGAATCCGCTGGATGTCTCATCATTCCATCTTTCTTTCTACCCCTGGCATTCCAAGTAAGTTCCTTAGCAAAAATTGTCGATTGGAACATCCTTCTAAACCTTGGGATGGGTGAAAAGTACCACAATGTCTTCACCGGTACCCCTACTTTCTCCGATCCGTCCTTCGCTAGTTTCCACCTTGATGCATTACAAGATGGACATTTTTTAGCATCAACATTCAGGTCTCTATACAAGATGCAGTCATTTGGACAAGCATCAATCTTCTCGTACTTCATCCCTAATACGAAAAGAGTTTTCTTAGCCAAATTGACGGACCCTAGTACTTCATTCCCATCAGGAAGCAAGGTATGGAACAATATTAAAATGTGTGTATAGCAAGAATCAGACAATCCATGCTTTCCTTTCAAATTGAATGTTTATACCAAAACCATTCATCTTGGTTGACTTGGTACAACCAGGATATAGAGGCTTATCTCCATCCTCTACGAACTGCATAAACTTATTCGAGTCTGGCGAAATCTCATGATCTTCATCACTGAGCACACCTACATCTTCATTTCCTCCTAAATCAGGAATCTGCTCTACTGATTCAGAACCCTCACTCAAACAATGTCTGACAGCATAAGAACATTCTCCATGCCATTTCCAACGAGTATAGTTTTCCATTATACCATTGAAATAGACACGATCCTTAATGAATTGTATATTACCAAATCGGTTGTTACAACACTTTAAGCAAGGGCAAGGTATATTATTGGGGTTCCTAGCATTATCCAATGCAACCTTAGGAAATTGGTTAAATCCTAAGTCGAATTGTAGTGATCTCCTATCAGCCTTCATCCATGTTTTTATCCATATTCTATAAATCAGAAAAAAAAATTATTAGCTATATATATTGAAACTATTTGTAGGTACATACATAAACAACTTCTACTAAAACAATTTCTCAAACACCTAAGCATATTTATCAGTTCATGAATCCACATATACATGGCTCACTTGCATTTAGAAAAGAAAAAAAAAATTCAAACCAGTTTACATCTATTATCTATATATAGCTTATTTGCACAACACATTACCATATAAATTCACAGATATAGATACACAGACAACAAGAATTAAGACATCCACAAATGAATTTCTCTACCAAACTCAACATGATCATTCAAACTCACCGATTAAGAAAAATACGTAGGTATGCAACTTCAAATCACCCTTGCAGCCTTGTTCGATCGATCCCTCTCCTCACCAATATACCTACCAAGTTAAGAGACCAACTATTATATCAGTTAAGAGACATAAACCAACATAAACTTTGCAGCCTCAAGAGACTGCATAATTCAGCTCGAACCAAGAGACTCAAGGCAGAATCCCAACATCGAACAATCCGAACAAATTGACAAACACACAAAGACTCTTCAATAAAAAAATATAAAAAAAGTAAAACAAACAAAATCTCAGTTTAACATTGAACACCAACTGTGCCGTTATCCACATCATGCAAAAGATATGCGTAATTATCTCTAGGACACGGTACCTTCAGATGAAAAGCCATATTAAATTCACATTGGAAGCAATGACGATGAATTTTTTTTCTTTCTCTTTTATATCTGTAGATATGAACTATTGGTTGTGGTAAAGAAGTATGAATACATCGAAACTATGAGTGCGCTTACGTACATCCATATACTCGAACAAATAAACAACAAGCACATCCACAGGAAAAAAGATGGGGAATAGACCGCCATTGTGGAAATGAACAGATACAATATCTCAAATTTCATTCAGGAATGTCACTCTGACTTCTAATCAAGAAGAGGACTTAAAAGGCCCAATATCTTTTGTGTAACTGTTTTGCATGTTCTTGAAATTACAAGTCCGCAATCAAAAAAAAAAAAAGAGAAGAGAAGAATACTAACAACAAGATAGGTGAGGCTCAAATGTCCCGCCAAGATGTATTCCTTGTTATACCTGCACACATAACAATGGATTTGCTCAAGTGCATCCTAGAATGAAAACCCAAAAAAAAGAAAAAGGAAAAGGATGGAGATTGGTCCAGTAAGTGGAAAATTTGTATTTTGTAGCAGCAAATAAAAAAGAGACATGGAAACAGTTTAAAGTCTTGACAAGTTAACAGTTGCTGTTAAAACCAAATCTATTCAATAAAAAAAAATCTTATACATCTATGTTGTCAAGAAAAAGTGGCCACATCAAGTCACAGCAACACTCAAATAATGTTTGAGGGAAAGATCAACAAGACCTTCACCAAATCTTCCAAGGTAACCATCAGAAAGTAAGTGACAAAGCAAGACAAAGAGAAAAAAAAAAATCAAATCATAGCCCTATAAGCAAGCTGTGGGTTCATTCTTATTCTGATCCTTCGCCAAAAGACTTCAAAGAATTGACTAGCCTTTCGAACTCCTCTTCTTGAGCTTTGTTCTTGAGCTTTGTGTGAAATTTTGAGGCTCTCAAGTTCTACAAGCTGGTCTTTAACGGTTTTGACAAACCAACCTCTTTTACCTGTTTATAATCACAAGAAAGAGTAACCAGCCAAAAGTCTTTGTTTATGATAATCAGCATTCACCGTTAAGTCAACATTTCCTAGCATCCCTTGATCAAATTGTTTAAAGCACACTATATTAGCAACTAATCGAAACTCAATCTGGACTTACTGAACCACATCATTACCGCAAATACAAACACGACATCACTCTACATACTTCACTGACCATCACATCAACAAAATGCCAGACTCATATAAAACCAAAATTGCGAAAATCTAAGACACGGTGTATACTGATCTAGAGACTATCACAGATTGCTGAAATGCGAAAGCAACATACAGACCTGAAGCACTTACCAATTCGATTTGAAGCGATGCCGAGATTTTAGAACCACCACAGAACTGAGAAACACCGAGCGACGGACTCGCAGCTCCATGCAACCAAGCAGGGAAATCCAATTTGGGCAAACCCTAAATCAGGGAAATCCAAGCAAAACTCTATATCAACCAAGCAAAACCCAACCCAGCGAAACCTGAAATCCAAAATTTCGCATAAAGAAACTTATCAGGAAGTAACAGAAAACCCTAGAAAGAACTTTTGTAACATCCCGGACCCAATTTTTACCTATTTACTGGGTATTCTACGAGTTACTAAGGAATTTAACCGTGTTCGGTAATTTGGTGATTTAACACTCGAGTTTATTTTCGAGCTTTTCTCAAAATGTCAAATTCTTCTTTTAATGTCTTGACGTCATTGTACGTGTTGTTACGAGTTCTTCGGTGTATTCGGATTATTTTCGGAGCTTCAATGGTAGTTTCTATGTTTTGTCGAAGGGTTGGTATTAGAAATTTATTTCCTAAAATTGGGGTATAACTTTTAGTCTAGACCATTGGTTTAAGGATAAAAGAAAGAGTAGAGTTTGAGTTGGTCAAAAAAACTGAGTTCGGGCGTTGACCCGAGTCTCTCTCTCTCTTTTCTCTACTCTTCCCTGAGCTTCTTCCTCCCTCTCCCTCTACGCAGTGACTCGCCGCCGCCGAGCTCCCCTGTCCAGCCACCATCTTCCTCCTAACCATCACCAATCTCTTCCCCCCAAAGCAAATCACCCTAGCAAGCCAGTTTTGAGGGAGATCGAACAAGCTAAAGTACGGCTGTGTTCTTCTTTTTCCGGCAAGCTCAGGCAGTGACGATGGCAGCGATCGGTAAAGTTCTTCCCCTCTGTCTTTCTTCTTTCTTTCTATGCCTTTCACTCTTCAAATCGAGTTCGAATTCGGGAGGCCCTCTTTTGTGTTTCTAGGTTTTCGTCAAGCTTTTCCGATGGGTTTGTCCTTGGAGCTCCGGCGGGACTTCCAAGCTCCGGTGAGTCTAGAAGAGGTTGATTGGAGCTCAGTCGCGCATTGGAGGGATTTAGGAGCAACATGTGTGTTTTGGGAGCGGAGCAGAAGCTTAGGGTGCTGCTGCTATGGTGTTGGAGGTATTGGTGAGCTTGTGTGTTGTTGAAAGCCACGGTTTGCAGTGGCGGTTTTGGCTGAGAATGAACTCAGTCCGGCAAGGGTTGTAGCAAGGTGAGAAATCTCTGTGTTTTGGCTCGGTTGGGTGATTGAAATGTTTATTGTTTTTGTGTTATGGTGAATTGGTGATTAATATTGGGTTTTTGTTGCTTGCTGTCGATAACTTGGTGTTTTGAAGAATTTAGGGAGGTCATGGTGAAATTCCGGCAAGAGGCCGGAATCCGGCAGAATATTCCGACAAGTCGCCGGAGTCTGGCAAGGGGTGGAGCTGGCAGACATGATGGAGGTAGTGATCGATGTTTCCTTTTCGTTGTATGTCGTTTTAGTAATGGGAAAGTTTGTAGGTTGTAATCGGAAATCTTTCTAAGTGAGGAAAGTTTCTATTTTAGGAAACTTTCCCTTTTTGGAAACTTCCTATTTATGGAAACCCTTTTTGGGTGCCCTTAGTAATTTTTAGGGTGAAGTTGTGTAGAGAGGAAATGAAGGAAATTCTTGGTTTTGTTTGTGAGCATGTTTGATCGTAGGGGATCATAAAATAATTTTGGAAGTATTTTGGTTAATGTGTTAAGGCATGGAAATTGATGGTGACTTTGATTCCAGGTTAAGGTTCATTCCGAATAAGTTATAGTTGCGAAGTTTAGTCGGAATTAATTATTAATATATGTTGGTCAATCCTGGCCAACCCAGGATACTTAGTCAATTTAAGAAGAAGTCGAATCAATGATTATTGGAGTCCGGTCTGACAAATTTATTCTTTTGTTTATCATCAGACATGGGATTAGCTAGAGAGTGTGATTAGTTGGAGGCAACACTCGAGGAGTATTCCGAGCATTGGAAGGCTTAGGCCTCATTCTGTGAGTGGACTTTTATTTGAAATAATATGCATGCTATGGTTCATAATTGAACATTTCCTTTCGTTGGAGTTTTGACGTCAATTAATTTTGACGCTTTTATTTCTCTTAGAGAGTTACCGAAAATGGGATTTTCGGTGAATATAAATATGTATTTATGAGAGAGTATGTATAGAAAATGCTAGCTAGCCATATGTGTCTGTCCACCTTAATGGCGTAGCATATAGCCGCATTATGGTGTGACGTGAGCGTTGGACGTAAGCGTAGTAGCCCTATTTGAGTGTTTAATTCATATAGGGGGTATGGACACATATTTATACACTCGTCTGTCCACCTTAATGGCGTAGTGTAGCACCGCATTAAGGCGTGACGTGAGCGTTGGACGCGAGCGTAGTAGCCCTATATAGACCCATGAATTTATATAGGGAGTATGGACGTGTGTAAATACATACATATATTATAGAGCCTGAGAGGCTCGATATTTATGAGATAAAAGTTTTATCGCTTGCAGCATGCATTCGATTTTCCTTGGAAATTGATTTGGGGAAACATAAATATTTTATTCGTTAGTTTATTTTTGTCCACTCACTCTAACATTTCGTTTTCAAATGTTTTCCCCTGGGCTCTTTGTTTTAAAAATGCCCAGTTTGCAGGATTGCATAGTTGAGGTCGGACGTATATGGAGAAGAGGCATAGTCAATAGTGTAGCTTCCGCTCATTTTTATATTTCTAGTTCATTTCCTTTCAAATAGAGTTGTTCTGAACTGTGGCTGTTGGCTATGAGATTTTCTTGTTTAAGTTAGAAATTAAATTGGGAGATGTTGTGATTTGGGGAGCACGAAGGCTCCAGGAGTTTATGGTTGGATTTAAATTTTCAGAAGTGTTTGCAGGTTTTATTAGGAAGAGTTGTCCATTTTCAAGGGAGGTTATGTCGAATTTTTCGGTAAACTTTCCTTGGAGGTGGTCCCCGCACGACTTACTCCGGGTTTCAGGGTGAAATTCGGGGTGGGTCGTGTCAACTTTCGCATCAATCTATGGCAGGGGATGGAGGGTGTTGAGATCAGTATTCATCTTTCAGAGAGAAAGAGTGAGGCTTGGACAGAGAGAGAGATTAAGAGTGAGGTTGGTAGAGAGAATTGAATGAGAAAAGAGTGATTGGTTAAAGTGTACTATCGGGGTAGTTAATGAGAATAAGCTTTTAGTGTAAAAAAAAGGACTAATTTCAGTTTACCACCATCAACTTTAGGTCGATCATCATGTTAGTCCTTCTTCTTTCAATTTCATCAAAAACACCCCTCAACTCCCAATTTTCATCAGCCGCGCATGTCCAAACCTCCAATCTCCATCTAATTCCTCTGTCAAGTGATGACTTGATATCAAGAAGAAAGTCAAAATCTCCATCCAATTCCTCTGTCAAGTGATGACTTGATATCAAGAAGAAAGTCAAATTCTGAAAGTTACCTTTCAGACTATTTTTCCCCCATATCGATACACATCTTTGTTCTCATCACAACCCCTAACTTTAGTGATTTTGGTGGGATTGAATGCAATTTGTCTATTTTTCCTTTTTTTTCTTTTTTCTTGATATCAAGTCATCACTTGACAGAAGAATTGGATAGAGATTGGTGGTTTGGATATGCGCAGCTGATGAAAATTGAGAGTTGAGGGGTGTTTTTGATGAAATTGAAAGAAGAAGGACTAACATGATAATCGACCTAAGTTGATGGAGGTAAACTGAAATTAGTTCAAAAAAAAAAACTATCTACTTTTACGCAAAAAAAAAAAAAGTCTCAATCGATATCATTAAATTTGTCTCTCAAATACGTCAGTTTTCTGTCGTCTTTAAAAACACGGTATCAAAAACAAATTCCCTTGTTTTTTAAGACGACAGATGATTCTCGTCTCATTAACACGCTAGTTTTAACTGTGTGCGTGTTGCTACATTTAAACGACAAAATTTTAAATGTCTGTCGTAAAATTTAATCAGACGACAGTAAAAACAACTTCTGTCGTGTGATACCTGTCGGATGATTGCGAAATTGGCGTAGTGCTATGTGATTAATTGAAGTGAGATGAGCACAAGCTGCAAGGACACTAGCAATCATGATCATAGCTACATGCATTCATGAAAAAATTCCAACTAAAAATGCTCCTCTTCTTCATCTTCCCAAATACCCTTGATGATCAAGTCATTTCTCTTAAGCATATTTCATCAAACACCTTTCGTGCACAACTCAAATACCCAAAAACATAGTACATATTCATCAACGAGTTTTGAACAAACAAGTCATGTCCTAAACAATTGATCCATATGTTTGATATTTATATGGGAGGCTTGACCCACAAAAAAAAAAAATAAATAAATAAAATAAAAAATAAAACATAAAACATAAAAAAATAAAAAAAATAAAAATCCTTTCTTTTTTATCCTAATATTCATATAAACTTATACCAAATATGGACGCAAAACAAATTAATAAAATTAAAAAGTTCTCAAAATCATAAGTTTCTATACGAAATTGTCAATTACAGTCATGGACTTTTTTTTTTGGATACAATTATATAGTCATGGATTTTGCTTTAACAAAATTATTGAATGGGTGCGTCTATTGTCACCCTACAAACCATTTTATTCACCCCGCACGTTTTGATTTATTGAAATACCAAAATATTCTAATGTAAAATAACAGCAAGGGACAATAAGTTGTTACAAATTACAATTTTTTTTTCTTTGTTGTCTTTTTATTTTGGATGAACACAAATTTCATAACTATAACCTATATTTCTCATATTCGGTCATAAGTCTGAAGACATTAGCATTTAACCTAAAGATGAGGTAAACTGTTTGTATTTTTTTTTTATTGATGATTCGTCTATCCCTTTACTCATTATTTCTTATGTCGACTTTGTATGTAAATTTTCATGGACAACTGTTGTACCGTATTTATGAACAACGGATAGATCAGTTCAAGAAACTTAGAAGTATGGAAGACGTTGCTACTAGAGATACATTTATAGACATTGTGCATCTTGATATCGATTGATACTATTGAGTTGTTAAATTTGAGAGTTTTCTCTTGTTCTTTAACTTGGATTTATACTTTCATGTGAAGTTTTGTTCACTTGGTGATTTTACTTATCTTAAACAAATATGAAGTTGACAAAATATATGAAAAGAATATAGGGTAAACAAAGTAGAATTTAGAAAAAAGTTTTTTAGGTATTGTTAATAGGTGAATAAAGTAGACTTACAATTAAAATTATATAAATGAGGTGTGAAAAGAATGTATGATGAGCAAAATAATTTGTAAGGTGACAATAGACGCACCCTTATTGAATTTGACACATATTTTAAACTCTAAACACATATTTTCATTTCCGCCCCAAAACTTCTTACCCTTGATTAGAGCAAGTCCACCCTCTGGGCCTTCGTTGGGAAGGCCTGGGTCATGGGCGAGACCCAGGTCGCCACGTGGCAGTGATTTCGGGCTGCAGTTTCCACCCACGATTTATGTTTCTGGGTCGCCACGTGGCGGTGACTGTTTAATAAATTTTATATTAGGTAATGAATTGTTGATGATGAAAAATATTTAATATGGACCCTTGGATCAAATTGCTAGATTAAATCTGGGCCACCCAATATTGTTTTAAAAGAAGAGAGGTGTGTTGACCCGGTCAAAACACCAAAACTGGCATTGGCCCGAGCCTGCTCTCCCTTCTCTCTCTCTCTCTCTCTCTCTCACGCCTGCCACCTTCTTCTCCAATCGATTCCGGCCATTTCCGGCCACCACACTCCACCAAACTCCACCAAAATGTTCCTCTCCCTTTTCAAAACCCCTCAATCAATAACCACATGCAACCCTCAACAAAGGAGATCGATGAAGAAGAAGGTGTCACTGTCCGGCGAGTTCTTGGCATTTCCGGCGACCAATTTCGATTCCGATGGTAATCCGGCCCTCAACAAATCTTCTGTGTTTTCAATAAGAGCCAAGGAGAGGATCCTAATCCGATTTGTAAGGTAATTTCAATAACCCTATTTATGTGTTTATGGATTGTTTGGATGTTGAGTTTTCCTGCAAGCCATGGTTCCGGCATCACCTCCACTGATTGGTTCCGGCGTCGCTCGGCCCCCTTGCGTGCTTCACATAGTTGACGATGCCATGGCCCCACGACTCGGGCTGAGTTGGCAAAGGAAGGCCTGGGTCTTCAAAATGGAGGCCTGGGTCATAGGTCTGACCCAGGCGAAGACCCAGCGAATGCCCAGGTCAAAGAAATTTCAAGGGTGGAGGGAGGGTTTTTTTGGCTGGGTCTTCGTTTGACATGGCGAAGGCCCGGGTCTTGCTTTTAGAGTAAGGGTGGACATGCTCTCAGGACTAAAGAAAATAAAAATAACAAAATGAAACTAAGATAGCTGCTACAATCGAGTGTTATGCAGTACAACAGACCCCGCGCACTTAACAAACCAATAATCTTCAACCACGTAACCAACCATCACGTGATGTACACGAAGAAGAGTTATTGGCCCACTACTCGGTCACCACTAAAATGAAACTACACCATTTCTTAAATTTTTTTTGAGCTTTAATACCCTGTGAAATAGAGAAAGCAAATTCAGTCTCTTGAGCTCTTACTACTTCCTTTGGTTCGATTTTCAGAACCCAGGTATGAAGCCCTGACTACCCACTTTATTTCTCTTTGAATGTTACTTTCCTTTTTTTTTTTTCTGGTTCATATTTGATTACTTTCAAAATTAGTATGTACTATATGCATTGTTTGGGTAATTTTTTCTAGTTCATTGTTTGATAAATTTCAATGGTTGAGCTGTTAATGGTATTGATGATATGTTAGAAAATTTGAAGAATCAAGTAACCCAATTTGGGTTTGTGAGTTCAGATATGATTTTGCATGGCTTATCTAGACCATTGGAACTTCTTCTTTCTGGTTTATGTATCAGTGTTCAGTTCTTGTTTATTAATCACATTGTTTTTCTTTATCAAGATGAATTTGAGAAAGAACTAATCACAGGTCTAGTCTTTGCTATATAGTTCATTTGGGTAGCAGGAGAACTTTAGAACTAGTGTTGACTGATTTGACATCACATGATAGTTTACACTTCGTTAGGATCTTTTTCTTATCAATGCAGAACCTTAGCCCTCCGATTTCATAGGTTTGTTTGTAAGTTGATAGCTCCCCATGTGATGATGAGTTTTGTGCACATGATAGACATACCTAAATCGATATGTGGTACAAATGTATTGGAGAATTTTGATGATCATTGACTGTCCGTCTATGTAATGTTTTCAAAAAGGAAGGAACCCAAGTCGACAAGCGAAATGGTGGTAGACTGGTAGGGATTAGAGACTTCACTGCAATAGTTGAAACAAATTACTTTTCACCAACGAGTTCATGATGCGCAGAATGGTGTTCGCTAACAGAGAATTCATGGGTGCTGCACTTTGTCTCCATTAAGAATATTATGTTGTGTGTTTATATGTAAACGCAGCTACTATGGTAGTATAGTGGTAGTATAGTAGTAGTCTTTTCACTGAGTAAATTCTGTGAGGTAGTAGTGGATGCTGGCATAGTAGCATGTATTAATCAATTATATACTTGAGAGTGCAATGTTAGCTAAATCAGAAATATAACATGGAAATAGTTCAACGATTCCCATTCACTAGGTTTTAAGCATGTGGTTAATATATTTATAAACCGAACAGATTGTGTACCTCATTTGTTCCGCTTTTGTAATTGGGTAGGACGTTTTGGGGGTTGAAGGAGGCGGCTTTGAAAAAAAGTGATGGTTTCAGTTCTTGCGAACCTGTCATCTGTGGCGGTAAGTTGTCTTTCTTGCATGATTGTACTTCACTCATTCTGTTCCCTTTTAAATCAAGGTTAAATGTTATTTTTCTGTAGTTGTTGATATTTAAATATGCTAAATTCTGGTGTCCACAGGGTAATCAGTGAGAATGATGCCACCCTCCCCCCCCCCCAACAAAAAAAAAAGCATGCATTTGGTGGAGTATTTTCTGGTGGGCATTTGTTGGTAAATCAAATGCTGCAAAGGTAGGACAAGAATCTCTTTAGCTTATTACTGTAAAATTCTATATTATTCCGCCCTCCTTTATCCATGGATATGATATTTTAGGCATGGAACACCCAAGCTAATTCTGAAATGAGACTTAGTGGGTCCTGTTGGACAAGTTTATGTCATGGTTGTGGGAAATGAATTGCTCTTTGCTGGTTACGCATGTAATTCCTAGGCTACAGTTTAGTTTAATTTTGTCTAGTCCTCATTCTTGTTCAGCTTTCTTGTTGGGGATTTCAGCAGTGAATATTGTAGTATCAATGGCTGTATCATTTCATTGGAAACTATATTCTGAGGGAGGGCAGTTTGCATTTCATTGAAGAGACACCTTTTGCATCTACTTCCTCCATCCCTCTCTCTCCATGTTCTTCTGTGCATGTGTTTCATCAGCATATTCTTGTAATGTTGAGGAAAAGTTATCTTCCGTTTGGTGCAGGACGGTTCTATCTTGGCTTGGAAATTTAATACAGTCAGTAACTGCTTCAGACCGGCTGCATCACTTAAAGGTCAGACCATGTTCAGCATGGCATCCTGGTTAAGAATTCTCGATTTTTTAAGGATTGACTTGAGCAGGAGATGAGGAGGAATTAGATTTGAGGATGGGGATGGTACTGTGATCCTCGCTCCCATCTTGTTATTGTAGGTTATTCCCCAACTGGTAGATTGATCATAAGAACATAAGCAAATATTAAAAAAAACTACTAGCCTGTTACTGATGAATTCTAATAGCAAACTATATTCCCTGAATTGACCTAAATGTTTATTCATATCTCTATTAATTAAGACAATTTGGCTTATGGAACTGCCAAAGGTTAAACATTCAGATATTCCTACAATTGCCCTTGATTTATTAATTGTTCTAGCACAAAGAAATTTAACTAGAAAGGGTAACAGAGTAAACCTTTAACAATAGAAACCACTCTAGAGCAGTTTTCTTCTCTCCCTCAAACTCTCCCGCAAACCATTTGGTTCAATAAGAACCAATTTGCGGTTTTCTTCTCCTACGTCTCTCTTCCTTCAAAATCTGCCGCTCCACCCTTCTGTCAAAATGTGCCGCTCAATCAATGGGACAGGCATAAGAAGAAATCTTCTACAAAGGTATGTTGTATATGGAGGCCTATTCAACGCACCCGGGTAAATGTTTTGGATGATAAATGTTATTATTTTCATTAATTTGAAATCAAAGTTCTTGCCACTTCATTTCATCTTTTTGTTATATCATGAAGCCCTTAGTGTGATAAGGAACTCTAGGAGGGATCATGTCCTGTAAAGTTGTAGTCAATGTTTGTAATGGTTCTGAGGCCATGATAAAAGTCTTGTGCTGTCAAGTTCAGTCATTGTATCTGGTTCATGGAAATGGGAAGATATTGGTGACTTTTCTAAATGTCATTCCTGGATATTTGGAACAGACCACTAGGTTAGTTAGTTGGTTCTTTGAAAGGACTCTAATTGTTGAAAGTTTAGTATATCGATCTTAAGGAGAAGTATCTGGCAAAACTATACAAGCTATGTATGTCCATTATATTGTTCTTAGATAAAATGTTCTCAGACTCCTTTGAAAGGATATGCTAATGTGGAAGTGTTTATCTTCCTACACTGCAAGAGAGGTTACAGCTAAAAATTAAAATGCATGAAAGTTTTATACTTTTTCACATCTTTTTAATTGCTTTACTCTTCATTATGTGTACAGAATATTGATATTCATAGTCAAAGGCGCAGATCTACAAATTCACAGAACTAATTTTAGCATAAATACTAAAGTTTCCGGTGCTCAAGAGGTGGAGTACGTACATTACCAGTTCATATTGTTTCACACCATTGCGAAGCTGCAGTCTGTAGTTTGGCTGCAACTTTTAATGTTTTATTACTAAAGTATGTGTTGTTGCATTCTCCCGCTAGCTTCAGCTCGGTCAAGTTTATAGAGTTGTTAATTGACTTTCATTGGTAGATGTTTCATAATAGTAACTTGGCTAGCTTCTATATCTTATGTTAGGCATGTCGATATTGTCAGCAGCAACCTGAATAGTCCAACTGTTTCATTTGTCAAACTTCTGAGAATCTCTGGATGTGTATTATCTGTGGCTTTGTTGGTAAGAATTTTTCATTTAAAGTTTGTGTTTCTATCATCATCATGCAAATGGCAAAAGCTGATCTCTCTCTCTCTCTCTCTCTCTCTCTCTCTCTCGCTGCCTCGTAAATCCAGGAGGCTTCCTCCACTCTCGGCCTCTCCTCTACTGTCTCCAAGTCACTCCAAGTCTCAGCCTCTCAAGTGTGTCTGTGTTTGAATATCTGCTTTAGTTATCTCTCTTTCCCCCTTTTCAATAAAAAATAAGGCATCCTTTCTGTGCGAGTGTGTCTGTGTGTGTATGTGTGGCAGAAGAGCCTACTATCCGTAGACTACCTTCTGCAAGTTTATTTTCTTATATTTATTCATTCTTTCGGTGTTTTTTCTCTTAAGCCAAACTTTGAAAGAATGACGGGTTTTTTCTTATATAGCAATGCACTCTTTTCTCTTTTCTGGTCTCTAGCATCGATTTCTTGGAGGGCATGCTGGAGTTTAGCATGTGACGGGTTATGTTGGTTGTAGCATTTGATAGTTTGATAAGTGGGGTAAGATTGAAAGCGAGGTTTCTATATGTGCAATTTTGGTCAAATCTCCTTAGGGGTTAGTGCTTGTCATAGCCAAACAAATCATCACTGCTGTTGACAATATTTATGCCAAGATTTTGAGATGATAAAGATGGTATCAGTATAAAACAGTTTTTCATATCCATTTCGGTAATATATTTTGATTGGGGTTTCTAAGCTTTTGGACCTGTCCATACCTGTCATTTGAATCCAAACCGTTGTTTTACTAATCAGGTTTAATGTATTTTGTTCCTCAGTACAATGAATTTAGTAGATTGTTTTTAGGTTGGCTTTCTTATTGTTTCTTTCTTTTCTTGATTTTTCAAGTATGTTTTGTTTCACATGATATTCACCACATGAGGGGTAAAAGAACTTGCCTAAATCTTCAAACACATACATAGTTGGTGAATATCTATTATTGATGACGCTGGCTCATCCAAAACCTCTTTTGGCCAAGAGCAAACCCTTTGGTGGCATTTAGAGGCATCTTTAAGTTTTTTGTAGAATCTTTTGTTTCTTCCTGTACGTTGCTGCAGGGCTTGGTTACGGAACTGCAGGGATTCTCATTATATATGTTATTAGAATTGAATTATATGCAATATTTCGTTGTATCTGTTATTAACTCCAAGTGAAAGCATTTGACTGTAATGCTAGATGTTTCAGTACACAAGGGGGCTACCTGCTGAGTTTGTTGTTAATGTTGCAGGTGGGGTTCATTGTCATGATCGATCAGTCAACAGGGGTAAGGACCAACTTACTGAGGATGAGAGATGCTCGTTTTGTTGGCGTGTTTCATCCCTTGATTGATGAAAAGCTGCATAGGTATGTCTTTAACTTGACGCATTAGAATGTGTATGGTGCCTAGAATGCATGCATGTTATGAGAATTTAAGATTTAAGATGAGACTGATTTGTAATATTGTATTTCATTTGGGTCTTGGGGTGTGCTAGATCTTCCTACATTATTATTGATCTTTCAAGACGCGTCTGCTTGGGGATCATATGTGGAGCTTACTCATCAAAGAAATCAAACCAAAGCTTCTTTGCTCTGAGGATTACGCTGGTACAGTTCATCTATCTATTTACTATCAGCAGGGGAGTCCATGTTGTGGAAAGTAGTTCTCTACTGTGCGAAGTTGGCGTCTTTGCTCTATATATTAGTATTAATGGCTCAAATCCCATCAAAGCCATAACCAGAATGATTTCATCCAATAGTAGTGCAGCTGCGACTTACTGTCCTGGTAGGAGGCAGAGGCTGTTTGTAATAGCCGTGGATTGCTATGATCAGAATGGAAATGGTACTCAGACGTTTCAGGAAATTATATCGAGTGTCAAGAAAGCAACAAGCCTAGGATTCGGCCAAGGTCGGGTAGGCTTCGTATTGTTAACTGGTTCCAGCTTACAGGAGACTTTGAAGGCTTTTAAAGGGTGCCAAGTAAGCATAGAAGAATTTGATGCGTCTGCAAAAGTGGGAGTGAAATGTATTACCCTTGGAGAGATTTGGCAGCTGATGCAGATTTTGAAACGCACATCGAGTACCGATGGCCTGGAGAGAATGTGAGGTCCATGGTGCCTAGGCTGGCCATTTTAGAAGGCGGGGCTGAGGATGACATCATGGGGTATGAACCGGGATCCTCTCCTTATAAAAGTCTTCCTCATATTTCCTCATAGGAGGATCTTGACCGTCAATTATTAACCAACGCCCAAGATCTTTTCAACCTAACTTCACACCTATTTTCTCATCTACTCAGTCTTTCACTCTCTCGCTATTGATTTCTCGTTCTTCCTTCTCTCTCTCGAACACAAAAACTTCAAGAGCCCGGCGTTGTCCTCTGCTCGCCTCGCCTCCAATGTCCTCCGTGGCTCGGCTTCGGCGTCCTCCATTGAAACGATAAGAAGTAGTGGTATTTGGGTTTGTTTTCTATGGTTTCATTTTGTAATTAGTAGTCTGGTTTAAGCTTCTGGGATTTCAAATGGGTTCCTGCTACTTTGTAATTTGCTATTCGTTCTCTAAATTGTGGTTTCTAAATGAAATTGAAAATCCTGTTTTTTTGTTGTCTACAATCTCTGCATCTCCATTTTCAAAGCTTTTAACAATTGGGATTTTCTCTATCTCAATCTAGGGAGTAGCACCAATTCAATATCCAAGCAGACGAACTGAAAAGCAAAATATGTGCAATCCTATTGGGTTTTACTCTAACCCAGAATCCGATCGCACTTTTGCATCTCAATTTATAAAAAATGAAGCTCCAATTCAAAATGCCCAAGTTCATTATAGAAAATGCTAATAATGGTTTAAAGGTTCTCTTTGCATTAACTCGTTATTCAAACACCTCCAAATTATAATGAAAATTCAAAATTGGGTCATTGTGGCTCAGAAGAATTAAGAGCTTCATCCTCCAACGAATCTAATCAAATATGATATGGATTACAAGAGTGAGGCAGAGTAATTAAGAATGAACACAGTAAGAATGTATTATGGAATGGAGTCCGTTTTCGATTTAGCATAGTGGGATTGGAAATGCACTTGTTGATTTGTTCTGTTAGTCCAAGCATAGTCGGCCGCTGAAGGAGGACGTCGCGGGCGGAGAACGCCGGCTCTTGAAGTTTCTGGGTTTGAGAGAGAGAAAGAAGAACGAGAAATCGATCGAAAGAGGGAAAGACCGAAAGACTGAATAGATGTAAAGTTAAGGTTGAAAAGATCTTGGCCATTGGTTAAAAATTGACAGTCAAGATATTCTTATGAGGAAATATGAGGAAGACTTTCATGAGGAGAGGATCCCGGTTCATGGGGTATAGGGTATGGAGGATCAAGTAGCTTGAGGTCACTACCAGAAGAAAGGTTTTAGCTGACGAAAATAAAAAAATCAGGCCGACAAATTATTTTTTCGTTGGCTAAAGTCCATGTTAGCCGACGAAATTTTCCTTCGTCGGCTAATTTAAATTTTCGTCGGTGGAAGAAATTTTTTCGTCGGCTGTACTATACTTTATAGCAAATTTCGTCGGCCAAAGTTTTCCTTCGTCGGCCAAAGTTTTTATAGCAAATTTCATAAAAGTCCACATTGAGACATTCTCTCCCGTGTAAGTCCACCTAAATATTTTTACTCATATAAGTCCACTTTACAGCCCAGATCCATCATGTTACCTTTAGACTATGCCCAAAATACCCTCAGCTTTTTCTTAACCAAATCCTTCGGTCTCTTTCGTCAAAAAACACTCTCTCTCTCCTCTCTCTCTCCCCAAATCGGAGCTCCAAAACCGGCGACGGCGATGATCCTCATTTGAAGACCACATCGGCGCCAGCAACACGTACCCTTCCCGGACTTTCTATTCGAGGCCTATATCTCCGACGTCGATTTTGCTACACCGACATCGATCTGCTTCTCTGGCGTCGATCTGCAACACGTCAAGGATTGGATGGAGGTCAGAACTCTGAAAAAGGTGTTGAAGGAACACATTGTTTGATTACGTGGTGGTGCGCAAATGATCGTCCTCGCCGTCTGGAGTTCCGACCTCTCGACGTCAAGATCGCCGGAGTCAAATCAATCTCGATCTGCTTCTAATTCTTTAGATCTCACAGAGGTAATGCAGTTCTTTCTTTTAATTTTTGTTTCTCTCTACGATTCTGTAAATCCGAACGCGAGATATGTGAGTGTGATTTGCATATGTGTTGACGGATCGTGATTTTGATTCGAATTGCAGGAAATCAAGTGGAGGTGAAGATTGTGAGAGTTCAAACAGTAGTAAATATCTTGTAGTAGTTTTTGTCAGTGAAAGTAGTAGCTTTTGTTAGTTAGAGTAGTATTTTTTGTTGGTAACGGTAGTAGCTTATATTGATGGAGGCAATAGCTTTTATGTCTGGCAGTAGTAGGTTTTGTATATAGAGGTAGTAGCTTTTGTTTACGTCGGTAATAACTTTTGTTGTGGCGGTAGCTTTTGTATATAGGGGTAGTAGCTTTTGTTTACGTCGGTAATAACTTTTGTTGTGGCGGTAGCTTTTGTATATAGGGGTAGTAGCTTTTGTTTATATTGGTGGTAGCTTTTGTTTATCTCGGTAGTAGCTTTTGTAGGCGGTGGTAGTAGCTTTTGTGGCTGATGGTAGTATTTTTTGTGTTCGTCGGAAACCTCACAATAGTAGCTTTTGTAGGCGGTGATAGTAGCTTTTGTAGCTGGTGGTAATAGCTTTTGTGGCTGGTGGTAGTAGTTTTTGTGTTCGTCGAAAACCTCACAGTAGTAGCTTTTGTAGGTGGTAGTAGTAGCTTTTGTAGGCGGTAGTAGTAGTTTTTGTAGTTGGTGGTAGTAGTTTTTGTGTTCGTCGGAAACCTCACAGTAGTAGCTTTTGTAGGCGGTGGTAGTAGCTTTTGTAGTTTGTGGTAGTAGTTTTTGTGGCTCGTGGTAGTAGCTTTTGTGTTCATCGGAAACCTCACAGTAGTATCTTTTGTAGGCGGTGGTAGTAGCTTTTGTAGCTGGTGGTAGTAGCTTTTATAGCTGGTAGTAGTAATTTTTGTCATCGTCAGAGGTTGGACGGAAACCTCGCCGGAGGTCGGTCGGAAACCTCGCCGGAGGTCGGCCGGAAATCTCGCCGGAGGTCGGCCGGAAACCTCACCGGAGGTCGGCCGGAAACCTCGCCGGAGGTCCGCCTGAAACCTCGCCGGAGGTCCGCCGGAGACTGTTCCGAAATGAGTGGTTGTTGACTTTTTATACTGGTGGTATTCTTGTAAATATAAGGGAGAAAATCTAATTTTTTTTGTTGGATGGCAGTCTGTAATTATGTTGAACTTCAATACTTAATACAAAACCTTATTTAGACTTGGGTGAACTTATGTGGGTAAAAATGTTGGGGTGGATCTATGTGGGAAAAAATGTCTCAAAATGGACTTATATGTAATTGGCCCAAGTTTTTACTCGTTGGCTAAAGTATTTTAGTAGACGAAAAAAAATCTCGTCGGCTATTATCGAAAAAAGTCATCGGCTAAAAGAAAAACAATAAAATGTTGTATAACTTACTTAGTAGGTTTTAAATAAATACACAATTTTGTGAACCAACTCTACATAGAAGCAAAATTAACAAAAATCTCGTGAAATAAGATGTGTTCATCACGGTGAAATACGGCTATGGTTCAAAAATCACATAAATCGGGTAACGTCTCTGATGTAGAACAGTCGAAACCCGGTATTTACTATGCTGCAGATTTGGCATTCGGTGTCCGATTGACTATTGTGATACATTTCCGGAAGCGTAATGGCCCTACGAGTCAAACTCAGTGCTTTGCCATGACATATGGGCCTTTTTGGCCATCTGAATCCGTTTAGGGCTTCAAAATGCAGTTTTCTTATTTATAATTAGAGTTGACCGTTTCGATCGAGCCTTAACGTTGTCGAATCCAGTTGAATTTTTTACCATAGACATCTTTCGTCATAATGATCATATCTGACGGTCGAATTTTGGTCTGTGAATTTTAGTCATCGGAATCACAACGTGTCTACTAATGTTGTATAACTTGTTTAGTAGGTTATACAACATAGGAAGCAAAATTATCAAAAATCTTGTGAAATAAGATGTGTTCAGAATGATGAAATACGGCTATGGTTCAAAAATCACGTAAACTGGGTAACGTCTCGGTGCCGATAGTAGCGGTCAACCCTATTTACCATTATTATTCTCTATAGGAAGCCCTATCGTCGGAAGGTAAATGTCTCAAAATTTTTATATGGGCAGTTGTGTCTCATCTACGTGAAAGTTTTTCATATGCAAGGTTTGATCAAACTATGTAATATAGAGAGAGATATGAGCGTTTTCGTGTGATAAATGACGATGGATTAGGGTTGACCGTTTCGATCGAGCCCTTAACTTTGTCGGATCCAGTTGAATTTTTTACCATAGACATCTTTCGTCATAATGATCATATTGACGGTCGAATTTTTGTTTGTGAATTTTAGTCATCGGAATTCATTACCAGAAAATGGGTCTTGGGCGACGAAACAAAAAAAACCGGGCGACGATTTTTTTTTTCGTCGCCTAAGAGGGAACTTAGGCGACGATTTTTTTTTTCGTCGCCTAAGAAAAAAAAATCGTCTCCTAAGTTTCCTCTTAGGCAACGAAAAAAAAAATCGTCGCCTAAAAATAAATTTCGTCGGCCAAGATAGAAACTAGGGCGACGAAACAATATTTCGTCACCTAAGAATACATTTCGTCGCCTAAGTTTTTTATCCTTAGGCGACGAAACTCAAATATTTCGTCGCCCAAGAGTTTTTAATTCTTAGGCGACGAAACTCAAATATTTCGTCGCCCAAGATTCTTCTATATATTGAGAGGCCGGGATAGAAGAATGAGAACTTTGAAAATTTGAAACATAAATTTCTCTAGTTCTTCAAATCGTTCGGTGTTGTGGAAATCTGTCCATACATAGTTTGTGGAGCTACTCCCAGGTACGTACATATGCATATGCACATATATATATATTGATTTTCAGTTTTATTTGAGTTGAATTAATGATATATATATATATATATATGCATAGAGTTTGTTCCAAGCTGAGTAAGAGGCCGTTCTGTCATAGATATGGTTCACAGGTTTGTTTAACTGGATCTCAAGATCACAAACTGACCACTCTTCTCGGTGAAGAGGTCGATAGGGGTTCGCCTCCGTGATCACAAACGAGTCCTGCTTGGTTCCTGTAGGGGGTTCGCCCTCCGTGACATTGACACTTGCCTTCTGAAACCACGGAATCCTCTCGAACTAGATATATATAATTAATAATTAGTATGTTGTATTACGTTAATATATATATATAAAAGATATGTTCATTAAATATTGATATATATATATGTGTTATTTTCAGGATATGGATAAGAGTTGGATTTCTCTTCCAAGATATCACAGAAAATATGCTGAAGGAGTTTGGGATTTTATGCAATATGCGCAGGCCAATGCTGACGGGAGTGGCATGTTCTATTGCCCGTGCAAGATGTGTAAGTGTCGCAGTGATATGCATCGATTTCCGTTTGATACAATATGGGACCACCTGAAGAGTATCAGATTCTGGGAACGTTACACATGTTGGATATATCACGGTGAAACCTCATCACGCCCGCATGATCATGGACAGTTTTATGAGACGGGCAGTACATCCAACGATCCAACAACGGCCTTCATCAACGACATGTTTCCTCATGACAGCGGTGTATGCCCTGAACGACAGCACATTCCCCAGGCGCCGATGCAGGCCGTCCCTAGAGGTGTCAACACTGCCGGTATAGCCAAGTACAACAGACTTATTGCTTTCCAACAGACCCCTCTGTGCCCAGGTCATGAGAAGACCGTTCTTCAGTGTGTGATGGAGGTGATGCATATCAAGGTCGACACAAAATCGACCGTGACGGCTGTTGATAGGTATCTACAGTACGCTGCTTCGCTCCTGCCCGACGGTCATCGTCATCCCACCACGCATCATAAGGTCCGTCGTATCTTGAGAGATCTCGGGCTTTCCTACATCAAGATCCATGCATGCAGATATGACTGCGTTCTATTCTGGGGTAAAGATGCAGACGGTAATGACCTTGAAGGCCTTCATCGTTGTCCGGTATATGGGACCGACAGGTATAAGCGGACTCCCGCAGGCAATAGGAAACCTGTTAAGGTACTTCGCTATTTCCCGTTGAGGGATAGGCTGGAGCGGTTGTACATGTCTTCAAAGACGGCCGAAGCTATGAGATGGCACGCTGTGAGGGAGGTGCATGACGAAGACCTCATGGTACACCCTGCTGACGGGGAGGCGTGGAAGCATATAGACAGGGAGTTTCCTCATTTTGCTTCAGAGGTGAGGAATGTGAGGCTCGGGCTGTCATCCGACGGGTTCAACCCTTTTGGGACCATGAGTCTTTCGTACAGTATATGGCCGGTCATTTTGGTGCCTTACAACCTTCCTCCATGGATGTGCATGAAGAAGGAATACAACATGTTGACCTTGTTGATTCCGGGGCCCGGTTATCCAGGTATCTACTTTCCCTTCATATTGTATATATTGCTGTTGGTTCAATTTTTTCTCCATTTATTGTTTTTGTTCTATATTGTTGGTCATATATAGTCGTTATCTGAATTTGTTGTGGTTGTTGTTGTTGTTGTTATCCAGGGAAGTGTCTCGATGTGTATATGAGACTGCTGATTGAAGAGTGTAAATTGCTTTGGGAGGTTGGTCATCCCACTTATGACTCCCACAAAAATGAGATGTTCCAGATGCATGCCATGATTGTTGGTACCATCAGTGATTTTCCTGCACGTGGGATGTTGTCTGGCAACGTTGTTAGGGGATACAAGGCTTGTCCTGAGTGCCTTAGCTCCCAGGGGTGCAGCAATCATTGCAACAAGATAGTCCGGATGGGTCACCGTGCTTACCTACCACATGATCACCCCTGGCGGATAGATACCGGGGCATTTGATGGGACCGAAGAGAGAGGTGTGGAGCCGCATAGATGGTCGGGGGAAGAGATTTTAGCAATGCTGGATGAGTATGATTTTGGGCAGCTCAGCAATCATCCCGATATTGTGGCCAGAATACCTGAAAGACCAGACAGGTACAAATTCTGGACACATAAGAGCATATTTTGGGAACTCCCGTACTGGAGTACGCTGTTGATCAGGCACTACCTAGATGTGATGCACATAGAGAAGAATGTCTGCGACAGTGTGGTAGGTACAGTGCTCAACTTGGAGGGGAAGACGAAAGACGGTCCTAAGGCATGCGTTGATCTTAAGAAAATGGGAATCAGAAAACATCTTTGGCTGAAAGAGGGGAAGAAAAAGATGCCTTGGGCTTCTTACACCATGAAGCCTGATCAGAAGACCCAGATCTTCAGGTGGATGAGTTGTGTGACGTATCCCTCAGGCGTTGCAGGAAATATAGCCCGGTGTGTGAACTTGCGGGAGAATAAGATATACGGCTTGAAGAGTCATGACTGTCATATTCTGCTACAACGTCTCTTCCCTGTTTTCATTCGACCGTTCCTTCACCATCAGGTAAATTTGTGGTTAAAATTACGGTTAACCTGTCGTTGTTGGATTTTATATTAAATTTGTGATGTGTGGTTGGCCAGGTTGTGGAGCCGTTAGTAGCGCTGTCAAGATTCTTCATGAAGTTATGCACAAGGGAAGTGAGAAAATCCGATCTCCGGGAAACGCAGGCAGACATCATATACATCATGTGTAAATTCGAGAGGATCTTTCCGCCAAATTTTTTCGATATCATGCCTCACCTGATGATCCATCTTCCCCAGCAATTGTTGCTTACCGGTCCAGTACACTTCACTTGGATATTTACAGTTCAATATCCGTTACAGATGGACATGATTAAATCTGATGATAATCCAAACTGGTCGCACGAACTATTACTTCTTGCGATGCAACCGCAACGGGTTAGAGTTTATCCCACTTGCACAGTGAATGGCGTCAAATTTGTATCTGAAGAACACAGAATTCTGGGGTGATGGCGAAAGGTCATGGCCTTGACTATTACGGTGTTCTCCATTCAATGGTCGAACTGGTTTATGCGGAAGGCATGAAAGTGCATCTGTTCAAATGTAGATGGTTTGATACAGGCGCACAGAGCATGAAGATGGATCAGTACGGCAATTTATCGGTCAACACTGCTACAAGCGCCTACGAAGATGACCCGTTTGTTTTTGCGACATCGGTAAAACAAGTGTTTTATCTTGATGACCTTGCCAGGGGTGGCGCATGGAAAATAGCGAACATTGTGCATCCTCGAAACATTTACCGGGCGGCTACACTTGGAGTGACCATTCCAGGGCCAGAGGCTGATGCGTATCAGGAGCCGAACGCAGTAGGTATTCATGATGTAGCTACTGTTCGTGAAAATAATGTTAAACATGGTCGAGTGCTCAGAATTCGTGACGAAGATTCAACCTTTATTGATGTTGATCCAAATGAAGAAACAGACGACGACTCTGACGACGAATTAAGGCATAGATTACCAGATATTAATTCCGATACCGAAGAAGACTCATCGAATGACTCAGATTACGAGCCTTAGCTTAGTTATAATTGAGCCTTAGCTTTGTAATTGTTGTTCAAATTAATATAAAGATTTCCGGCCGTGTTTGTGAGCCTTCCATACCGAAGAAGACTCATCGGATGACTCAGAATATGATTGTACTAAAAGAAGATATTTGTACTAAAATAAATAAAGCACATTTAAATTTCATTGTACAGGATTTTTTATTTTTACTCTTGGGCGACGAATTTAACAAATATCGTCGCCCAAGTATTATCTTGGCCGACGAATTAACCTATTTTCGTCGGCCAAGAGTAATCCGAATAATTAAAATAAAATAAAACACAATTAAATTTCATTGTACAGGATTTTTTATTTTTACTCTTGGGCGACGAATTTAACAAATATCGTCGCCCAAGTATTTTCTTGGCCGACGAATTAACCTATTTTCGTCGGCCAAGAGTAATCCGAATAATTAAAATAAAATAAAACACAATTAAATTTCATTGTACAGGATTTTTATTTTTACTCTTGGGCGACGAATTTAACAAATATCGTCACCCAAGTATTATCTTGGCCGACGAATTACCCTAATTTCGTCGGCCAAGATAATCCGAATAATTAAAATAAATAAAGCACATTTAAATTGTAAGGTAATGTTTTTTATTTTTATAGCCCCGTCAGCGTCTCGTCGATTGGAAACTATTCTCAGTTGAAGGTCCGGCCAGATTACGTGATTTGGAGGGTCGAATAGCCGTTTCTGTCCGTTTAGGTGTTTGACCGCGCCGATTGACCGGACGGATCGAGCCCTTATCTTTGTCAGATGGAGCTGAATTTTTGCCCACCTACGTAATTCGTTATGCTGGTCATATCTGACGGTCGGTTTTTAGTTCCTCTTCTCCGATCACCAAACTCACGTAATATGTACTAATGTTGTATAACTTTTTTATACAAGTGTTGAGTTTAAGTTTCGTTTTGAAGACAACGTATACGTAGAGGCATCAAACGCAAAAAAGTCGTGAAATAAGATATGACCGGAACAGTGAAATACGTCAACCCGTGAAAAATGAAGATATTCTGGTAAAATTTCGGTGCCGGTTGTTCCGGTCAACTAAATTCTCTTATTTCTACCTAGTGGTAGCCCTATCCCGGGTATTTATTTCTTACCAAATTTTTATAGCCCCATAAGCGTCTTGTCGATTGGAAACTATTCTTAGTTGAAGGTCCGGCCAGATTACGTGATTTGGAGGGTCGAATAGCCGTTTCCGTCCGTTTAGGGGTTTGACCGCGCCGATTGACCAGACGGATCGAGCCCTTATCTTTGTCAGATGGAGCTGAATTTTTTCCCACCTACGTAATTCGTTATGCTGCTCATATCTGACGGTCGGTTTTCAGTTCCTCTTCTCCGATCACCAAACTCACGTTATATGTACTAATGTTGTATAACTTTTTTATACAAGTGTTGAGTTTAAGTTTCGTTTTGAAGACAACGTATACATAGAGGCATCAAACGCAAAAAAGTCATGAAATAAGATATGACCAGAACAGTGAAATACGTCAACCCGTGAAAAATGAAGATATTCCGGTAAAATTTCGGTGCCGGTTGTTCCGGTCAACTAAATTCTCTTATTTCTACCTAGTGGTAGCCCTATCCCGGATATTTATTTCTTACCAAATTTTTATAGCCCCGTAAGCGTCTTGTCGATTGGAAACTATTCTCAGTTGAAGGTCCGGCCATATTACGTGATTTAGAGGGTCGAATAGCCGTTTCCGTCCGTTTAGGGGTTTGACCGCGCCGATTGACCAGACGGATCGAGCCCTTATCTTTGTCAGATGGAGCTGAATTTTTTTCCACCTACGTAATTCGTTATGCTGCTCATATCTGACGGTCGGTTTTCAGTTCCTCTTCTCCGATCACCAAACTCACGATATATGTACTAATGTTGTATAACTTTTTTATATAAGTGTTGAGTTTAAGTTTCGTTTTGAAGACAACGTATACGTAGATGCCTCAAACGCAAAAAAGTCGTGAAATAAGATATGACTGGAACGGTGAAATACGTCAACCCGTGAAAAATGAAGATATTTCGGTAAAATTTCGGTGCCGGTTGTTCCTGATAAGTGCGTTTTACGCCATGTTCTTAATGTATTTTCACCCCCATTTATACTTTGTTTGTGCCTTAGTATAGTCGTTTTTACTTATTTTAGAGTCAAGAGGGTTTTTCTGTAGAGTTGTGGCTACTAGCCGTTTTTATACAGAAAATTGCACTTAAATGATGAAAACCGTTTTTGGACTATCACTTGGACGTTTTATTATGATTCGTTATTTTGTTACCTTGTCAGTTTTGATGTATTTTGTTTAAATGTGCAGAAGATAGGTAAATACGCTTAACATATCGAGAATCATGATGAACGGACTCATGAATGACAACAAGTGAGGCCACGGAAAAGAGGAAACACTTTTGGACATTGTTTTGCTCTCGGACAGAATCTTCCAGAAAACGTACATCAACTTCAAAAATTCATATCTAGAGTTCCAGGAGGAGTTAGAAGGCGTTCCACATATGGAATCAAAGCTGTGTGTGTCTACTTTTCAACCCCATTTGGATCGCAGCAATCGGAGTTGAGACGAAGGAGTTATGAGCAAAACAGTGGACAGAGGTCAGGCTGCAAAACTGGGCAGAAACTGCCTAAGTTGTCTAACGAGTTTTGGGAGATGATTCTTCAACAAAAGGCTTCCCAAATTTGTCAAGAGATGTATCAAGACCTTAATGAAGTGTTAGGAAGCTGGACAAAAGAAGAAAATACGAAGAAGCATCAAGGCAGCCATATTTTGGTTAAGTGTAAGGTTTCCCGGTCAAACCGGGAAAGCTGACCTTGCCGGACCTATCACTGGTTTTGGCTGCCATCAAAGCCCAAGATTTCGTACATGAGGCCTACATGGATCCATAAACATGTAGGAAGGTCCAAAAAGTCAGAAGAAGGAGTCCAAATTCGGATAAGAAGCTGCATTAAAGAAGGAATCATGGAGCAACTAGGAAACCTATTTGTAATAGGACAAGGTTTCCTTGCCGATTCAGCTAGGGTTTTCTCCCTTAGTGTCTGTATAAATAGGGCTGTTGTATGTATAGTTGAGATGGTCCTTTATCTGCCTTAAGTTTATAGCTAGCCTAAACTCTACCTAAAAACCCTCAACACACAGAAAATACACAAACACAGCCGACTGCCTCCCACCATCCTAGCCGATCTAAATAGGTAGGTTAGAGATGGATACATCAAGGTTGTGTATGTATATTATCTGTGTAAGAACAATGATTTTATTGATATATATTTTCTGGATTTTTAGGTTTTATATGATGCATGTGTTTATGACTCTTCTTTGTGATTTGATATGAACATGTTTGTCATGTAACGAATTAGTATGCATGCTAGGATTAAGAATCTGTTAGGATACGAAATTTAGGTTATTAACAAGTCTTAAATTGATTAGTTATCACCTGAGCATGAAGTCGAACCTTAGGTTAATTTGGTGGCCACAAGTTGACTATTAGGGGGGTGTCTAATAAGCCGTAATACTTAGACTAAATTTAGGCCGATAGGAAACTTTTAGTTCTAAGTGTTGCCAAGGGTTGTTAGGGTGAATAACTTGCATAGGTTCGAGGATGGGTGACGCCATTGCTAACGAGTATGTCTCCAACCGACTCAAGAACGGTAAGTGAATTCTTGTCTGTTTTAAGCCGATAGGAAATCTCAAACAGGGGTGTCATATATGTCTAGATTCAGGCCGATAGGAAGTTTCTTGTACAACTTGAGAGAGTCTTAGAGGTTGGAATTAGTTTACACTTGTGAAAACTTAGATGAAGTAACTTGATTGTTTCTTAAGACTACTTGTTTACTAATCGGTGTTTTGTCTTGCTATTTGCTTAAACGGTAAAGTGACCATGTATGTAAATATTTGTTTTGTTTATTTTCTGTTTTAATCCATATTGCCGAACCAAACCCCCATATTATTCTTTATGTATATATTTGTGTGAATATTGCTAACTAATTTGTTTTGCAGAAATAAGTTCTTCCCTAGTGTCCCCGGCCTAGAACGATACCCTACTTGCATATACTACTACGATAGGGTTTATTATTGATTAACGTCTTAATTTGACAGGTCAGTTCCGGTCAACGAATTTCTCTTATTTCTACCTAGTGGTAGCCCTATCCCGGGTATTTATTTTTTACCAAATTTTTATAGCCCCGTAAAAGTCTCATCGATTGGAAACTATTCTCAGTTGAAGGTCCGGCCAGATTACGTGATTTGGAGGGTCGAATAGCCGTTTCCGTCCGTTTAGGGGTTTGACCGCGCCGATTCACCGGACGGATCGAGCCCTTATTTTTTCCCACCTACGTAATTTGTTATGCTGGTCATATCTGACGGTGGGTTTTCAGTTCCTCTTCTCCGATCACCAAAATCACGATATTCTGAATTTTATGGTCGGGGGAACTCTTGGCCGACGATTTTCTTCATCTTGGGCGACGAGATTTATAGTGAAGAACATCATCGCCCAAGTATAGTATCTTAGGCGACGATTTTAAAAAAACAGGGCGACGACTTCAAAAATCGTCGGCCAAAATCATCTTGGCCGACGATTTTGAAAAAACAAGGCGACGATTTTTACAGAATCGTCGCCCAAGAACGCCAGTATAAAAGGCAAAAATTCGGAACCCTAACCATTTCTTCAGCCGCCAAGCCCTCTCTCTCTCTCTCAAACCCTAAACACCGAAGCCCTCTCTCTCTCTCCCTCTCTCCGACCCCGACCCCGACCCCAATTCGGAACCCCGACCCCGACCCCGACGCCGACCCACAATTTAAGGTATAACCCTAAAACCCTAAATTGGTTTTAATTGTTGTTGTTGTTGTGATAATTGTAAATTGTTGTTGTTGTTGTTGTGATAATTGTAAATTGTAAATTGTTGTTGTTGTTGTTGTGATAATTGTAAATTGTTGTTGTTGTGATAATTGTAAATTGTGATGTAAATTATGGTAAATTGTGATGTAAATGATAATTGTAAAATATTAGGGTTTACGGTTTAGGGTTTAGGGTTTAGGGTTTGTGGAAATAATTTGTAAATATATTGTAAATGATTAAATAATTTTTGATTAAATAATTAAATAATATAAATTATAATTGTAAATATATTATGGAAATTTTGTAAAAAATAATGGATTATTTTTGAGTAAGGATGTAAATATTCGTAAATTAATTTTTGTGATGTAATAATTGCGAATTAATGTAAATAATTTGTTATGTGAATAAAAAAAATAAATCCTATAATAACTATTAATTTTTATTTGTGCTATTATTGTTGATAAATTTTTCGAAATTTATGGTTATTTTTTGTTAAATTAATTATAAGACGGTAAAATATTTTTAATAAATTTATGGTTATTTTAAACAGGATGGCCATGAGGAGAACTTCTGGACAACGTTTGGGTGCGAGGAGCCAAGACGACTCGAACGGTACCTCAAACAACCCGTCGGAATCACCGTCGATCGGGTTTCCGTGGCAGTTGACGGCCCGACATGCGGCGCTTAGAGGTGGCGCGAGCGGCTCGGGTTCTGTTGGGCAGTCGGGTCCCGCAGCGACGGCTCCTCGTCATCCAGAGATACTTCGCCGGTCGCGATCCCGCAGCGACGCCCCCACACAGTCGTCCCCGATCGACGGTGATGGCGGGTCATCCGGGGTCCCTATGGTGCCGTCCGGCCTCTTCCTTCCTCCGACGATACCGGCGATACCTCGCGTCGATGAGGAGGGTCGACCGATTCGGGAGCAGCTCCCGCATGTGGAACCGCACGAGGCCTATATCTACAGGGAGTTTCCCACGCCTCTTCATCCCGTGAGGGTCTCCGAGCAGGCGGACGGAGACGAATCCATCGGCTCAGCCTCATCCTCAGGTAATTTATTATTACTTTTTTGTCGATTTTAATTTTTTTTTTTTAAAATGTATTATTAATATTAAATTTGATTCACAATGTCACAGCCGCCGGAACGAGAAGGCGGAACAGGAGAGGCACCGTCAGCAACAAGGGACTCGATAGGGCGGTCGAGTCCGCTGGACTGATCGCCATCCCGTTTTCCAACGGGAAACCGGTGGACGCCGCGTTGGGAAACCGGTACTCGCGCGCCGCGGGAGGCACCATCCGCTCCAGACTCCCTATGTTGTGGGGAGTCTGGAGCCAGGTTCCTGATGGAGTGAAGGAGATGCTCCATCAGTCGATGTCGGTGAGTTTACTCGATCAATTACTATTTTTTTAACTAATAAATTATTTAATTATCGAAAAAAATACTAACAAGTGGTAATGCAGCAATGGTTTGTGGTTCCCGAGGAGGGACGTGACTGGGCGGACAAGGCCCATAGGGAGAGGTACCTCTATTTAATAATTTATTAAATTTTATTTTTTTAATAATATATTTAATATTTTTTTTGTATATGTAGGTTCAAGGAGTGGAAGCACGACCTCCGGTTACACTGGAAGCAGTACGGGAGCGACCGTTCGGGTACCCCGAAGGAGTTCGAGTATCGGGAGTACGAGTGGCGGTGGCTTCTTGTCACGCAGTTCAACGACCCTCACAAACAGGTAATTCGTAAACAAATTTGAATTAATTTAATTAGTGAATTAATTATAATTGTATGTTTTTAAATATTTACTAACGATAATTTTTTTTTGAAACACCTCGCCCGGGTGAACGCTGAGAACCGGCAACAGAACACAACCAACCATCGTGCCGGTTCGAGGCCGTTTTCGGCCATCATGGACGACGTGCGGCGAGAGCGGCCAGAGGAGAACCCCTATGTGGGGACCTTTCAAAGGGCATATCCTCATTCTGAGGAGGATCTTGTAAGTTCCTTATATTTTCTAATTTTTAATTTTAATTACATTTTATTAAATGTATATTAATATATTTTTATAATATATCCAATTAGGCGAGGGTGAGGGAGGCGGAGCAAGAGGTCATGAGAGGCATGGTGAACGACACATGGCCGGGCACGGCAGAGGATGACATGTCAGAGGCCATGTCCAGGATCGACACTTCAGATCCTATCGTTGGGGCGCGGATTATGGCCACTGCCTTCGCGCAGCGTTCCAACACCTACTACTGCCGGGGTATGGGAGACGCTGGAAAAGGGATCCTGAAGACGACGCCAGGATTTCAGCGCAAGGGAGCCGCCGGAGCCTCAAGCAGCAACAGTCGGCTACAGGATCAGTTCGAAAGTCTACAGTCTGAGCTGGAAGCCCAAAGAGCGAGGGAGTCTGAGCTGGAAGCCCAAAGAGCGAGGGAGATGGCGGCGATGGCGGAATCATATGCGGCTTCCACGGCTGCGCATATGGAGCGGCTGAATGAAGTCACCAATGCCAACCAGGCGGCTATGGGACAGTGGATGACTGCCTGCATCGCTGCACATGCGGCCGGACAGCCGTTTCCGCCCATGCCTATGCCTATACCATTACCTCAGTGGCCCCACCCTCAGTGGCCCCAGCCTCAGCAGCAGCCTCCTCAGCCTGACCAGCCGCCGCCTCAGCCTCAGGACCCTCCGAACGGGAATGATGAGTTAGATTTCGAGTTTCTCCATAGGCAGATGGACTGAATTTTTGTAATAAATTATTTATAAATTTATAAATTTGTGTTATTTTTAATTAAATTTTAGTATTAGAAAAATTTAAAGAAATGCCGAAAAAAAAAAATTCCAGCAAAAATTAAAAAAACATTATTTATATATTTAAAAAAATTATTTAATTATTTAAAAAAAAAATTAAATATATCTTAGGCGACGAAATTTCTAAATCGTCGGTTAAGGACTTACCATATAAGACGACGAAAAAAAAATATCGTCGCCTAAGATGTAGTGATCTTAGGCGACGAAATATTTATTTTCGTCGCCCAAGAGTATAAGATCTTAAGCAACGAAAAAATTTTTCGTCGGCCAAGGTGTTAAATCTTGGGCGACGAATATTTTTGGGCGACGAGAAGTATATTTTAGGCGACGAAATTCATATCGTCGCCTAAGAATTACTCTTAGGCGACGACGGAATGAATTTTCGTCGCCCAAGTTCTTGACCGACGCAGTTCTGGCGACGACGTCTTGGCCGACGACATGTCGTCGCCTAAGTCGTCGTCTAAGTACTTAGGCGACGAAATTTTTTAACAGGGCGACGATTTTTTTTCGTCGCCCAAGATCTATTTTCTGGTAGTGATTACGTGTCTACAAATGTTGTATAACTTGTTTAATAGGTTATACAACTTTAAACATGGATTGCAAACGATTAAGCATTCATATTTAAACACTAAGTATTTTTTTTTATAAAAAAAACTCTCAGTTACAAAATATCTTCATGTACCACAGCTTGGAATGCCATCAAACCATGTATGAAACAATACATTTTGGTGTATTTGCAACCTTGTGCACACTGGAAGCTGTGCCTATAAAAAAAAAAAAAAAAAGGAAAACTAAAAGTTTGCATTCCAAAACTACAGCAATAAAAAAGAACCACAGCCAACCAGTCTTTTCCCAAGGTTTACTTATAGAGTATTATAAGAGAATAATCAAAATTTTCCCAATGAAAGGAGAGACCTTCTGCATTCAGTTAATTCAATGCTTTCATTTACTAATTTCGTAAAAGAATTAGAAACCTGCTCAAGCACAAAGTATGCACCCATTTCACAATTCAGAATCCCAATTACAACGATTAAAACTCACACAGATGAATGAAATCCCCAATTACAACGATTAAAACTAATCCCCAATCCCCAATTACAACGATTAAAACTCACACCGAATCCCCAATTTCTACACATCATCTGATAACAAGAACCACTCATCGTGCATCGTCCGCGTCCAGAGAAGCGGCCAGAGCAGCAGCAGCAGCCGCCTGAGCAGCAGGAGCAGCCGCCTGAGCAGCAGCAGCAGCCGCCTGAGCCTCGGCCTTCTTGGCCTCCAACAGAGTAGTCAAATCCGCCTTAGCCATATCTTCCACATAAGACTTCAGCTGTTTCAAATCTGTGATTTCCTTCTTACTCAGTTCGTTCTTCCCTTTCAGATCGCCGAACCTTTTCTCGCACTTCGCATCGCAGATAAGACCTAACCATACCAAGCCCCAGTACACACCACCAGCGAAACTCAAGATTGCGATGACAATCAAAGCACACAGGACTTTATCGCCTGTCACCCATTTCTTACTCTTATCGCTTGTTGCTGTGGAGTTCGTGGAGTTCTTCTCCCCCAGATATCTCCTGATTTCCGGTAGTGTGGCCGCCGGAGATGGCGCGACGGGATCCAGACGAATCACAGAGGTCATGACGCCGGCGAGGCCGTGGACGGCGACACGGGGAGAGTAGAAAAGGCCGGGCAAGGCGACATCGACTCCGGCGACTTGGAGGGGGTCGGTGGTGAGGCGGAGAGCGGTGTAGGGGAGGAGAGTGGGGAGGATGGAGCCGGAGGAGATAGACCGCAGGTCTGAGAGTGAGAGGCGCAGAGGCACCACATGGACGAGAATGTCGATGTGGAGGGCGAGAAGGGAGGCGTCGCTGGCAGCGAAGATGGTGAAGGTGGCGTTGGGCGGAAGCGTGACGTCGGAGGCGGCGGCCATGGCGTCGTAGAACAAGTTGTAGCCGTGGCTGCGGAGCACGGGCTCCATGGACTCGTAGTCCAGAGATGAGAGCGACGCCGCGCACCTCGGAAAACTGAGTAAGACGGCGACGGCAAAGAGGAGGAGTGAGAGCGGTTGGACCGCCATGGGAGCTGAGAGAGAGAGAGAAAGAGGAGAGAGAGAGAGTATGGAGAGGTTTCAGATTCTGTAACAAACCTGGGACTGGGGTCTGTATTTATACTCTCGCTTTGGGACGATAATACCCTTCCTTGCATTGGTTTCTATTCGAGCAGAAAGAGGATAGTAGTGTCTTTTCCTTGGTTGGGTTTGTTACGGGTGTGGCACTTTGCTCAACCGTTTTGGGATTTTGTGCCGTTTCTATTCGAGCAGACAGAGGATAGTAACGTCTTTTCCTTGCTTGGGTTTGTTACGCGGGTGTGGCACTTTGCTCAACCGTTTTGGGATTTTGTGCCATCACGCGCAACCCTTCATAAATTTACTTTGGTGATTTTACTTTTACTTATATCTTTTATTTGATTTTCCTGCTCGGCGCCCGCCGTCTTTGGAAGCTCATATTCGCCCTGACTACTCACACGCCTCCTCTCACCATTGACCTTCATGGTGGCGGATACACTGGCGACGGCGAAGGCGTCGTCCTTGAGTCCTATATATATCTTTCTTTCACGACATCAGATCTACAAAGTTACACGGATCTCGAGGTTAGTTTAGCTCTTCGTTTTCTCTAATTTTCCAATTGGAAATCCATTTTGCTCTGTAACTTAGGGTTTCAATTTTTTGGTGTTTCAGTTTAGAAGCGGTCCGCCAGAGGTTGGCTAGAGGTCGGCTCCAATTCTATGTCAATTATCTGGCCTCATATTTCTCCATGTATATTTAATAGTTTTCATTGGTAGCTTGGATAGTGTTTTGAGTCCTCAGTTTTTCTTTAGAAAATTTCATCGAAGTTTGTTTTTCAACATTTTCTCTTTCACAAGTCTGCCCTAACATTTTTACCCATAAAAGTCCACTTTGCAAGCTCATTTTTTTTTATCATGATTATTTTACCCTTATGCTTCTTAATTAAGCTCTCTCTCTCTCTCATGTTGTTCTATACTCCTGACAATTGTGGTGCATGTATAAAGAAGGCCATGCAATAAGACATTGGAAAGAAATTAACACAACTTTGTTATTCCCTTGAAGTGGAAACACAACGTGTGGAATTATGCAGGAGACAATTATGTTCATCGCCTAATTCTGTTAAATATATTTATGTTGACATTCCCATACAAAATGCTAGGATGCCTTGCATGTACATGATTCATGTGTACCCTAGTTTGATATGATAATTTTTATCACTAATTCCGATTTAATTGGATTAAAATTATCTTATATAAATAGCATGCTACATTGGAAATAAGTCTTAATTTGATTAGGACTTCTATGTGTTGGAAAATAAGGAAACCTATTGCGATTAGGTTTTATGTGCATGAATATCTGATTAAGCTTCCCTATTAATTCTGATTTGATTAGTATTAATATTAGATTTAAGTTCTCTATATTTAATTTGTTGTGTTAATGAGTAAGGAAAAAAGTTCTAATGTGATTAGAAATTCTTTCATTTACTATCAGATTGTGATATATATCAAGATTTATATTTATTTTGTGTATTCTTTTGACAGGATATCGCATTGAAAAGAGAAAAATCAAAGTGATAAAGAATTTGCCAAGGATTGAAAGAATATTGAAGATTCACGGATCTGATTTCAATCAAGATAAATCACTATACATAGCTAGCATTCATGATTTTCTAATTATGTTCTATGTGATTACATGCTGCATTAAATGAGTTTCTCAAATAAAAGATATCTTTGTCTATAATTGATTTGTTTTAAACTTTGATGCATTTGTTTTGGAAAATATCTTATCTGCCTAAAATGACTTTTGTTTAAATTGAAAAATTGTGTTTTCTCAAATTATAGCAGATTGGTTGATTGATATATTTTCTATATCAAAACAAATTGATAGTTGACATATTATTGTGATTCTCTTAAACAAATCATTATATGTATCAGTGCATTAACTAAGGCAGAGAAGTCTGTTCTCTATAAATAGGTTTTTGAGAAACTGAAAAGGCAGAGATTTGGAGAATAGAAAAAACTTTGATACATTTCTTCTGAGTTGATATTGTGTCCATGTTATTTCTCTCATCTCTCATATGTTTGATATGATCTTCATTATTCATTGCATAAGTGATTGAGATTAGTGAAGTTGAAAAGAAAAGAAGGCGTGTTTAGTTCTTTCATATGCGTATCAGATTTAAAGAGAGTTAGAATAAGATTAGCAGTTGTAAGGTCAAGTCACCACTGAAAAAAAGCTCTTAGTTGACGGAATTGTTTTAATTATGTCTCCTAAGTAGAACTTACGCAACGGAATACGATTCCGTAGCCTAAGTTACCACTTAGGCGACGGAACAGTATTCCGTCTTCTAATTAAGTTCTACTTAGGAGACGGAAAATGTACTTAGGAAACGAAATAATTTTTATAAAAATAAAAAAAATAAAAAAATTTATTCACTTAGGTGATGGCCGGAACAGTATTTCCGTCTTCTAAGTTATACTTAGGAGATGAAATCATTTTTATAAAAATAAATAAATAAATTTATTCACTTAGGCGACGGAAATGTATTCGATTCCGTGGTCTAAGAATATCTTAGACGACAGGAAAAAAAAATTGGGCAACGAAATTTTTATTTTTAAAAAAAATAAAATTTATTCATTTAGACGACGGAACTGTATTCCGTGGTTTAAGAATCTCTTAGACGACGGAAAAATTAACTTAGGCGACGGAAATGTATTCCGTGGTCTAAGAGATTCTTAGACGACGGAAAAATTCACTTAGACGCCGGAATTATTATTTAAAAAAAAATAAAATTATTAATCACTTACGCCTAACTACCGAAATTTTTAGCGGCACCTCTTCCGCCAAAAATTTCAGAAAAATTCAAACCAAATTTTTAAAAGTTTTCTTATCCACTTTTTGTTCTTCTTTTTACTACCTCTGCCTCACTTTTCATTTCTCCATTTTTTTCTTTGAACTCTCTCTTCTCTCTTCTTTAGATTCTCTTCTCTCCCTCCTCTGCCCTAGTTTCCACGCACCGACTGAGACCCTTAGACTCTAGCTCTCCCTCTGCCTCTCCTTCTTCTTTGCCACCAGTCGCCTCCTCCCTCATCAGCTGCGTCATCATGGGCACCTTCGCCAACCTCCCTCTCGCTTTGGCCCTCGGAATGGGCACCAACGCATACTTCGTCGTTGGGTTTCACGGCTCCGGCAACGTCTCATGCAGGAGTGCCTTGGCAGCCGTTTTCATGGAAGGACTAATTTTCCTCCTCATCTCCGCCATTGGATTCCTCGCCCATCTCGCCAAGTTGATCCCTAAACCCGTCCGGATCAGCTCCTCCGCCGGCATCAGCCTCTTCCTCGCCTTCATCGGCCTCCAGTCCAACCAAGGCATCAGACTCATCGGCTACAGCTCCTCCACCCTCGTCAAGATCGGAGCCTATCCCAACAAGTCGCCCGCTCACCTTCCCGTTTTAGCCTTGTTAATTTGTGATCGGAAAATGGAGTTTGCGTTTTTGCAAATGACTACGGAGGCGATCTCGGTTGAAATTGGGTTGCTTGATATTGGTTGTAAGATATTGGGGTTGTTTGGGGTTGATTGGATCTGGGTTGTAACAAGTTGGAGTCGGAGGTGGTGTAGGAGGCGGTGAGGATCTGGTGGTGGGTGCGGTGCGGCGGTGAGGTGGGGTTTTGAGGATTGAAATTGAACATGATAAAAAGAAAAATAAAAACAGAAAGGAAAAGGAAAAGGAAAAAAATAGAAATGAAAAAGAAAAAGAAAAAAAAAAGAATTATAAAATAATATAAATAAATTCCGTCGCCTAAAAACTTAGGAGACAAAAATGATTCCGTCGCCTAAGAACTTAGGAGACGAAACTGATTCCGTCGCCTAAGTTCTTCTCAGTCGACGGAAATAATACGGAAACTAATTCAGTCGCCTAAGTACTTAGGAGATAGACGAAATCTGTTACTTAGGAGACGAAACTATTTCGTCTCCTAAGTGTTTTTTTCCAGTAGTGAGTTAGTTTGGAATACTGATTCCGTCGCCTAAGTTCTTCTCAGTCGACGGAAATAATACGGAAACTAATTCAGTCGCCTAAGTACTTAGGAGATAGACGAAATCTGTTACTTAGGAGACGAAACTATTTCGTCTCCTAAGTGTTTTTTTCCAGTAGTGAGTTAGTTTGGAATACTAGTAAAGTGATTCTGTTGAATATCACTACTTGATAGATCTATAATCTTTCTTACTCTATATTGGATTTGATTTGGTGTGGACTACTTTAAAAGTCTCGCAGTGATGTTTTCTTGAGGGAGGTTTACATTGTTGTTAACAAACCCTGTGTTCTTGTGTCTGTTGCTTTTGATTTGATAAAAGATTGAATCTACATATTCAATCCTTCCATATTTTGTTCCATTCTAAACTTTCAAATTCAATAAAAAACTGATGGAAAATTGGTTGAATTGAATTCACACTGTCGGAATGCGAATGATCTCAATGGAAGTTGCGTGTGTAGATTCTGGATTCAGTGAGGCTCTTTTTAAACAGTAAAGCAGAAGCTGTAATGATTTAATACTTCATGTCAACTAATACCTACATAGTCTTTGGTTTTAATGAGTACATTTCTCACATCTTTTTATCTCAATACATGCAGATTGTTAATGAGTACAACCAATTGCTTGCTACTCAACTTGAGTACCAAAAAATGGTAATCACTGTTACTGGTTTTCTCGTTAAATCTATCTTGTACTAGTTAGTCCTCTGGTTTAATTTTAAATTCGTGTGATACTATAACGATATTCCGTGTCCTGATTTCAGTATTTTGAATCGTTACTTCAAGAATTTAAAGAAGGAACTGAGAGAGATATTTCTAAAGCTGTAGAAAAGGCCGTGCCAGTAAAGAAAATGCTGGACAAGCTGGATAGATGTGTAAATGAGAAGATATTTCTCGATGATGTGAGTGTTAATTCATGTGCTTCTGATTGGATTATTAATGTTGCATGTATCACATAACACATATCCAGCTTCCACTTGTACCAAAAAACACACATCCAGTAACTGTTTTTGGCCATGTAGCTTAATGATAATCTCTTGAAAAATGAAACGTTTGGAAACCAAAGATACTTGAAGTTGAAGAGAGGTATTGGCTTTTCCCTGTCGTATTCCTAATTCTCTCTTTACATGTGGTAACAAAAAAATTTAGTCAGTTAATGTATCAGGTAAGCAATTTGGCTTTGAAATGTCTTCTTGTTGTTATTGTCTAATTGGACATATCCTTGTGTTTACAGGGAGGGAAAGGCTTTAAAACTGAAGGACGATAAAATAAGCAACTTAGAAGAGCAGGTAATGTACGATTTTTGTCAAAAATTTTCTTATTTGTTCATTGATTAAAACAAGAGGAAAATCCAAAGTGGACAAGTCTGTCTCTAAGGTTAAGCTTTGGTCTCTAGTAAGCATTACTCAGGCATCAGGCTAAGTTCTATTCTAACATGACTTTCATTGTCAAATTTTCACCATTTTGCAGCTTAGGAATTTGATGTTGTACCTCGAGACAGGGAATAGTCTTCCAATGAGCAACGGATGGTACAGTCTTGTCAGTATCGATCAACTCGTCTCAGCCATCAAACTTCAAATGAAATGAAACAAAGGACGACACTATCCATAAGCTGATGGAAGAACACCGAGTCTGAAGGAAGGTTGCTCTTGGGCCAAGTTGTTAAGGTAAGGGCGACTGATGTTTGCTTGAATTGTATAGTGAATTGTATTGACACTAACATATCAACACTGTGGGGATGGCTGATGGACATACACAAGAATACTGAAAGTCTGAAATGTACCTTAATGGCTGATGCGTGGTTAGTTGGATATCATACAGATATTGTTGGTGGGAACTGGGAACAATAACAGTTAGACGTTTAAAATTTCATGTAAATGGTAACATAAACTCACGCCCTTGATTGGTGTCATTCACGGAATTGAGGCCTGGAACTGGGGAACTGCCATCAGCTTACTGCAAGGTAGAGGAATTATATTACAAAGGGTAATAGGTAAAACGCCTAAACGGTTCTGCTTGGGAAGAGACATTACTAAACGCCGGTGGGAATCAAGATTTCTCATTACATTCTGTAGTGACTATTCTCGAGTCATGACCAACCATAATTTTACTTTTACTTATATCTTTTATTTCATTTTCCTGCTCGGCGCCCGCCGTCTTTGGAAGCTCATATTCGCCTGACTACACTACCAGAAGAAAGGCTTTAGCCGACGAAAAAAAAAAAAACCAGGCCAACGAAGCATTTTTTCGTCGGCTAAAGTCCACTTTAGCCGACGAAATTATATTTCGTCGGCTAAGTTAAATTTTTGTCGGCTATGGTAAACTTTAGCCGACAAAAAAAAAATTTTGTCGGCTAAAGAATTTATTTCGTCGGCTAAAGTTCACAAACTATGGCCGACGAAATATTTAAAAGTTTAGCCGACGAAATTAATATGTCGTCGGCTAAAGTGCTTTATATTTGCGGATCTGGACAGCAGCAGCTCATCTGGGAAAAAAACGGGAGAAAAAGTTTGGGTGTTGTCGAAATCTGTCCATAATTAGTTTGTGGAGCCATATATAGGTACGTACGTATATGTATATATATGTTGATTAATTGAGTTTTATTTGAGTTGATCGATTTTAAGTGTGATTGAGTTTATTGATTTTGATTGTCATTGAGTTGATTAATTTTGAGTACGTTAGATGTATATATATATGTGTTGGTCGATTTGGTTGATGATTTGAATTGATAATATATATGAATTAATTTGTTGTTAATAAATATATAGTAGATATATATATGTTAATTAATTTATAATATTATTGTGTTGATATGGTATGAAGTTGTTGATGATATATATGAGTTCATGATGATTTTGTGATGATGTTGATATATGATTTTGATTGTGATCGAGTTAATTGATTTTGAGTATGTTGGATGTATATATATATATACATATATGTTGATCGATTTGGTTGATCATTTGATATAATATATATGAAGTTGTTTATAAGTAGTAGATATATATATATATATATATGTTAATTAATTTATAATATTGTGTTGATGGTATATACCACAATGATGATTTTGTGATGATGTAGATATATATATATATATATATGTATAATATTGTTCTGTAATTATTAAGTATATATATATATGTGTGTGTGTGTTAATTAATTTGTTATTAATTAGTTGTAGTACGTAGAATATATACTAAATGAATTGAGATTTTATATATGGCATGAAATTTCATTAATAATTAGCTAGCAGCGTTATAAATAGTAGTCGATGACTCAGGGACGCCGATTTATCCACTGCCCCCGCCAGTGGCTCCATCAGTGGCGTACCGGTTCGTGCCTTTTGATACGCCTCTTATTTCCGCGAGGGTATCATCATCGGAGGCGGAATCCGTCGCGTCTGCCTCCTCGCCCTCAGGTAATGAAAGATGAATGATGTGTTTTCTTATAATTCTCCGATTTTAATAATCAATTTGGTTATCATGTGATAGGCACCGTCGGAGCGAAGCCGGCAAAAAAGAAGAGAGGCCCCGTCACAGGGAAGACTCTCGAGAAGATCGTCGGTACCTCAGGGAGGATTGTCATCGGTACTGACGGGGATGACGACGTAGTATCGGGCGGGAAGTCGAGGACGTACTCCGGCCGCGTGGGAGCGCTCATTAGGGATAGAGTCCCTATATTGTGGTCAGACTAGGGCGAGGTCCCACAGGAGGTTAAGGACATGGTCCACAACGCGATGTCGGTCAGTTTATAAAATGCCTGAATAATATTATGTATTACATTGTAGATTTCTGAAAAAACTAAACTAATAAACGGTTAAATGCAGGCGTGGTTTAAGGTTCCCGAGCCCTTGAAGAGCAGCTAGGCGGACTTTGTGCATGGAGGAAGGTACGTTGGGAAATTAATGAAAAAATAAAACTGTATGTCATATTAATAATATTTCTAATATTTTTGTTGTATCTGTAGGTACAAGGAGTGGAAGAACGAGTTGCGGACCCATTAGACTACGCACGGGAACGCACGTTCTGCTACCCCTGTTGAGTTCCAGTACAGAGAGTACGAGTGGCGTTGGCTTCTGACATCAGAATTCAACAACCCTCGTAAACAGGTATTTAAATAAATTAATTAGTTAATCTATCATTAAGTACGTGCGTTTTAAAATATTTTACTAATAGTTTACTTTTTTCTTTGAAGGCGGTTTCCCGGGTGAACGCTCAGAACCGGCAACACAATACAAGGAACCATCATGCCGGTTCTAGACCGTTCGCTGTCTTCATGGACGAGGCGGCCAGGGAACATCTAGAGGTCAACCAGTACGTTTATACGTACGAGAGGGCATATCCTGACTCACAGGAGGATATAGTAAGTACTCTTTCCTTTTTACGGAATTTTTAATTTTACTTATATATATGTCAAAATGTTAATTAATAATTTTTTTCCTATCCAATTAGGCAAAGGTGAGGGAGGCTAGTGACGAGGTGATGAGTGCTATAGTGAGGGAGACATGGCCGGACACGCAGGAGGAAGAGATGTCCGAAGCCATTTCCCGGATCGACACTTCAGATCCGAGGGTTGGGGCGAGGATCATGGGCACAGCCTTCCCACCGCGAGAAAACAACTTCTACTGCCGGGGTCTAGGAAAGAAGGGCCAGGGGGTCCTGAAGACCACTCCAGGATTTCAACGAAAGGCAGCCTCGACCAACAGCAGGACGACTCAGCTAGAGTCGGAAGTTGAGAGACTACGGGAACAGCAAGCCGCTCAGGCTGCCGCTCATGCTGCTCAGGCTGCCGCTCATGCTGCTTAGGCTGCCGCTCATGCCGCCCAGATCGCCGAATATAGAGCCTTTACTAGAGCCCTACATGCCGCCCAACAGGCCCAGCAGCAGCAGATGTTCCAGTACTTCCAGGATTTTACAGCTGCCCAGCAACAGGGACTTCCACCTCCACCCATGCCTGCGCCTATAGAGTTACCTCTGCCGCCGCAATCTCCTCACCAGCAGGCCCGAGATTCGGATATTGATTTAGACCATCTAGATTTTGTGTAGTTGATACCTTATATAGTTTTATATGCTTCTTGTTTGTTATATATATGAAATTGTTTTAGTGTATTTTGCAGCTTGCTTGGAATGGTAATTTAAGAATTTCGTGTATTTTTTTTTTACTGGAATGGCGTTATAGCCGACGAAACATGCCACAATTCGTCGGCTATAGTATTTTTTTTTTCCAAAGGGTTTAGCCGACGAATTATGGCATGTTTCGTCGGCTAAACACTACTAAAGCCGACGAAACAGACTCTATGTCGTCGGCTATAGTTATTTTTAAATATTTTAATTATATACTTTAGCCGACAAATATCTCTGTTCCGTTGGCTAAAGTCTGTCAGTAAAGCCGACGAATATTCTGTTCGTCGGCTTAAGTCTGAGAGTATAGCCGACGACACAGGACGTCGTCGGCTAAAGTCTGGAACAATAGCCGACGAAAAATAGTTCGTCGGCTAAAATCTGGAACAATAGCCGACGAAAAATAGTTCGTCGGCTAAAGTCTAGACAATAGCCGACGACGATCTTTAGATTCGTCGGCTAAAGCCATCACCGACGACCCTTTCCCGACGACACTATAGCCGACGAAGGCTCGTCGGCTAAGGTCTTAGCCGACGAATTAGGATAACAGGCCGACGAAAATTTTTCATCGGCTAAACTACTTGTCCTGGTAGTGCTACTCACGCGCCTCCTCTCACCATTGACCTCATGGTGGCGGATACATCGGCGACGACGAAGGCGTCGTCCTCGAGTCCTATATATATCTTTCTTCCACGAAATCAGATCTACAAAGTTACACGGATCTCGAGGTTAGTTTAGCTCTTCGCTTTCTCTAATTTTCCAATTGGAAATCTATTTTGCTCTGTAACATAGGGTTTCAATTTTTTGGTGTTTCAGTTTAGAAGCGGTCCGCCAGAGGTTGGCTAGAGGTCGGCTCCAATTCTAAGTCAATTATCTGGCCTCATATTTCTCCATGTATATTTAATAATTTTCATTGGTAGTTTGGATAGTGTTTGATTCCTCAGTTTTTCTTTAGAAAATTTCATCAAAGTTTGTTTTTCAACATTTTCACTTTCACAAGTCCGCCCTAACATTTTTATCCATAGAAGTCCACTTTGGAAGCTCACTTTTTTTTATCATGACTATTTTACCCTTATGCTTCTTAATTAATCTCTCTCTCTCTCTCTACTATGTGATATTTATATATCACATAAAATATCTTACAAGGAATGCATTAAATTATAGCTAGCCTCATCTGAGTCATCTTGCTAGCTAAATATAGCTAGCAAGATAGTTAAAAGTCATAATAGCTCAAGTTTGGCTAGTCTGCTGGAGCTCCTAAAAAATCCAAAAAAGCTAAACACGCTCTTTAAAATAGCTAAGGAGTTAAAGTAGATAGTCTGTTAAAGATGCTCTAAGGTCCTATTTATAAACTCACAATTAGTCCGACTTACAATAGGATTTAGAACCATAACAGGGATCCTAAACCATTACTTCTAAGGATAATCTCTAAGAATCCTAGATACACGAGAATAACTTATCCAAAGCCTTCAGAAGTAAAGAATCTAAAATAGACAGGGAATCAGTTTTGAGCCACAACCCTAACACAGAATGACATCCGAAATACAAACTGGAACTTGGTTGAACCAAGTATTTGCTTGAGAGGCTTCAAAACCGATGCTAGCTAGTCTACGTGCTACTCTATTACCTTCTCTAGGTCCATAGATGATGGACTCATTTGGTAACTTCTACATGGTGTTGACAATATCGTCAACTATAGCACCATTTGCTAGAAGAGAATAGTCTCTGCATCGAGTTTCTGCTATTGCCTCAGTACAATCACTTTCTATCACTACATTGGAGACTTGATCGAGTACGTACAGAAGGTCCATACCATCACGCAAGGCTCTGAGTTCACTTTGTTTGGCAGAGGCTGTGTGAGTGATAGGGTTTGCAAATGCAGCAATGCAATTACCTTGGTGATCTCTAAGCACTCCTCCGATCCCTCCTTGATGATGACCAGGCATATATGCAGCATCCAGATTTAATTTGAACATACCAGCAGGCGGAGGTGTCCACTGTTTTCTGCATTTTGTCTTTGGCGCATGAATGTGTCCTCTTGCTCTTTGAAATTCACCTAGCCATGCAAAGCTGCTTAGAGTGAGCTCTATGGAAGTTTGTTATTGTGTCCCAGACCACAACATGAGCCTATTCAGTGCACCTGAAAATTTAACGGGGAATGGGTGGCACGCGCTGTTTATGCAATTGTGGAATTTTTGGTCTGACTTCTTCCTTCCTATCTCCGACACAACGACAACAACCCTTCTAGCCTCCCTCCGTGTTCGTTTTTGTCTCTAGGAGAAAGAGGCAACGCTGGGAAGGAGAGGGAGGCGCTGGAAAGCCTCGCCATGAAAAAAAAACAAAAAAGAGATATTAAGGATTCGGGCACCATTCAAGCAAACAAAGACATAGAATTGAACAAGAAGAGAAGAAGAGAGAAACCTTACCCACCGCTGTTACAGTCGTCGTCAAAGCTCGCCGAAAATTGAAGAACACAGTGAAGCATCCTTGAATTTGATCTCCATTGAATTGGTTGCATGTCTGATATATGGACTGGGTTTTGTATAGTAGAAGAAGAGAAAGAGTTTGGTGGCCGGTGGTCTCGCCGTCTAGGGTGGCCAGAATAGGGAGGAGGGCGGCGAAGAAGATGGATGCGGCGGAGAGAGAGGAGGAGGAGAGAGACAGACAGGTCAACGCCTGAAATGGGCTTTTGACCGAGGTCAACAGTCTCTTCCCTTTTATAGGAATTGTACGGCCAAGATTAAAAGAAGGAAAACAATCATTTTTTACACAAAAAGCAATTGACTGGCATCGTGCGAAAATCTAATTTTTTTTTCGTTTTTGAACCTAAAACTCGTATACATGAGATTTAGGAACATATGAAAAAAATTGTTAAATTGGCCCTCCGGTGGTTAGGCTCCCCTTAGGAGCGCCTAAGCGTATTTAGAGTTGACTACTTTTATCGGGAAGCAAACGTTACCGAAAGTATGTGAAAAAAATTGTTAAATTGGCCCTCCAGTGGTTAGGCTCCCCTTAGGAGCGCCTAAGCGTATTTAGAGTTGACTACTTTTATCGGGAAGCAAACGTTACCGAAAGTTTGTGATTTTTTTAACCCTATATGTATTTCACTATTTCGGTCACATCTTATTTCATAATATTTTTGAAAATTTTGTCTCTTTAGTATAGTTGGTTCACAATAATGTACAAGTCATATAACCTACTAAACAAGATATATCGCTTTAGTAGGAACGTGGCAATCCAAGATCATAAAAATTTCACTGTCAGATGTAGACATGGTGATTAAATAGGTCTACTGAAAAAAAATCCACCATGTTTCAAATTCGTTAGACCCCCTATCGAACCGGTCAACCTAAATTTAACATTATTTTTTACATGAAAAGCGGTTGACTGGCATCGTGTGGAACCGTATTTTTTTTTTGTTTTCGAACCTAAAACTCGTATACATGAAATTTAGGAATGCATGAAAAAAATTGTTAAATTGACCCTCCGGTGGTTAGGCTCCCCTTAGGAGCGCCTAAACGTATTTAGAGTTGACTGCTTTTATCGGGAAGCAAACGTTACCGAAAGTTTGTGATTTTTTAACACTATTTAAATTTCACTATTCCGGTCACATCCTATTTCACAAGATTTTTGAAAATTTTGTCTTTTCAGTATAGTTAGTTCACAATGATGTACAAGTCATATAACCTACTAAACAAGTTATACCGCTTTAGTAGGCACGTAGAGATCCGAGCTTATAAATATGTGAAAATAAAATTTTCACCTTCAGATGTAGACATGGTGATTAAATAGGTCTACTGAAAAAAATTTACCCCGTTTCGGATTCGTTAGGCCACCCATCAAATTGGTCAACTTTAATTCAACCTTATTATTTACACGAAATGTTGTTGACCGACATCGTGTGAGACCCCATCACAACGTGCCTACTAATATAATATTACTTGTTTAGTAGGTTATTTAGAAGTGTTTATCTTTGTGAACCAATTATAAAGAAGAAACAAAATTTTCAAAAATGTTTTGAAATAGAATGTGATTGATATGGTGAAATACGTCGAATTCTACTTTATTGAGACGCCCGAAATAAATTTATTGAGTGTTTGTTGAGTTGCCGAAAGTTAGCAACTGTGCTCGGTTAATTTCTAAGTTAACTCCCAAGTCTATTTTTAAGTTTTTCTCGAAATGTCATATTCCACTTTTAAGGACATGATGTCAAAGTACGCGGTGAGACGAATTTACCCATGTCTTCAAATTAATTTTTAGAACATCCAGTTATTTTTACTATTTATCAAAGTTTTGAGAATTTATAGAATTTTTTTAAAAAATTAAAAAATAACATTTTAAAATCTGGGTTGTTCATTGTTTTCCATCTTTTAATCTTGGCCGTCATTTCTCTGTAAAAGGGAAGAGATTGTTGGTCTTGGTAAAAGCCCATTTCGGGTGTTGACCCGTCTCTCTCTCTCCCCCTCCTCCTCTCTCTCCACCGCAGCCATCTTCTCCGCCTCCCTCCGCCCGATTCCGGCCACCATCAAAATCTTTCTCTTCTTCCACTCTACAAAACCCAGTCCATATATCAGACATGCAACCCAATTCAATGGAGATCGAATTCAAGGGTGCTTCATTGTGTTCTTCAATTTCCGGCGAGATTCGATGGCGACTGTAACAGCAGTGGGTAGGGCTTCTCTCCTCTTCTCTTCTTGTTCGATTCCTTTGTCTTTTTTTCCTTGAATGGTGCCCGAATCCTTAATACCTCTTTTCTGGAATTTTTCAGGGAGAGTCTCCGGCGAGGTATTCCAGCCCCTCCCTCTCCTTCCCAGCGTCGCCTTTTTCTCCTGGAGACAAAAAGGAACACGGAGGGACGCTAGAAGGGCTGCTGTCGTTGTGTTGGAGGAAACCCGAACCCAGAATACGGCAAGGAAGGGCCTGCATCGTTGGCGGTGGTGTGCGCCAAAGCAGAAGAGTCATTACGAGGACTGCGTTGAAGATGGATGCACACCCATTCTCTTCCCTTCCCCCCCCCCCCCCCCCACTCGCCTACAAACGTCCTCCAAACGCCGCACTAACGTCCTTAATCCACGCGTCAAAATGGACGGTGGATAATCCAGGTGCGCCGCGCACCCGGGTGCGCTCTATAATTTTCGATATTCCTGTTCTTCCATAGGGACCAGATAATCATAAGAAGCTTTGCAAAGCTGTCAGAAACCATTGAAGTTGCTCTTTCATACATCCACTCTTTAAAGTTGAGAGAAGGTATTAGAGGAAGGAAATAAGGTCAGTGATCCCTTTTATCAATTGAGTGATTCCAGTAGCTGTTTTGGAGTAATTGGTGGATCATGAAGTGATTATAGGAATCAGATTAGAATAGTTGATGGATCACAACAATAGCATTGTAATTAGTTTGATTACACTTTAAAGCTTTCCTAGAATAGATCTTCCTTCTTACTGTATATATCAAAGTTGCTGCAACCATTGAATTGCATCAATAGTTCAATACAAAAACTATTACATTCACATTTTGTTAGAACTTAGAAGCAAGACAGGAGAGTATTTTGTAAATGGAAGGGTGCACTAGAGATAATATTGTAGGTTGTAGGGCACTTACAGAAGAGGTGACTTCTTCATATGCGTGATTACACAGCAGGCATTTCATGTCTCCATCATAGCCTTTGGTTCTCAATCGATCTCTAGTGGCAAGAAGATTTTGACAAGCACGCCACACACAAATTTGAGCTTTAGCTGGTACTTTAGCTTTCCAAATGGCTGTCCATAAAGGCTTGTAGGGATCTCCTGATGATGTAGCAAGAGTATCTTGCATTACCTTAGCTCTAGCAATCCAATATGTTAGGTCGCGGGTTCGAGTCTCTGGGGGGTAAGTGGGGAACCACTACTGATCCTCTTTTTTTTTTTTTTTTTTTTTAAAAAAAGAGTATCTTGCATTACCGTAGCTCTAGCAATCCAATATGCAGATTTAACTGAGAAGAAGCCTTTTTTTTCTGGAAGCCACACATATTTATCTGCAACTGGTCTTGAAGAAATAGGAATACTCAGAATTGTTGCAGCAATTTGTGGTATGAATAAGGACTGTACTACATTAGTTTTCCATTGTTTGGTGTCCTTATCAATGATCTGCAACCTGTTCAAACTCAATGTGTTGTGGTCTAATAATGTTAGGAGGAGGACTGATAGGTATCCATTTATCCTGCCAAATATTAACCATCTCACCAGTGCCGATTTTCCATTGTATTCCTGCTTTTAGAACTGGTATTCCTTGCATAATACTTCTCCATGAGAAGGATGGAGCCTGGCCAATCTCTGCATCTAAAATGGATGAGTTAGGATAATATTTAGCTTTATATAAACAAGGTAACAAGGATTGAGGATTGGTTAAGAGCCTCCAAGCTTGTTTAGCTAGCATAGCTAAATTATAAGCATGAAGGTCTTAAAACCCAAACCTCCTTGTTTTGTATAGCATAATTTCTCCCAACTTCTCTAATGTATCTTCTTTTTATCTTCGGTATCACCCCAAAAGAAGGGGGCACAAAGCTGGTGTATGTCATCACACAGGCCCTTTGGTAGTAACTAACAATGCATTGCATAGAGAGGCATGGTTTCTGCTACTGCTTTGATAAGAACCTCTTTGCCTGCGCAACTGAGAATCTTTGCTTTCCATCCCATGAGTTTCTTTGACAGTCTTTCCTTGATATAAGAAAATTTAGTATTCTTTTTTCTACCAACTCGAAGTGGTAGACCAAGATGTTTGTCATGCTCCTCCATCTTCTGTAAATTCAGTAATGAGGCTAGTTGCTGTTGAAGGTCTAAATCCACATTTCGACTAAAAACAACACTTCCAGACAAATATTGGTCCAAGTTCGGTAAGCTTTTTTCATATATCCATGGATACTTGTTGCAACATTGTTGGTATCAGTGCCAGGATACACTACCAGAAATGTTGGCTACAAACACCATTTTTAATAGTGTGATTTGGGCACTTGGACACCAATGATTGGTTTCTATAGCTAACATCCACGGCCGTAGCCACCAAACTTGCGAAAAGATGCTATTGCTGGCGTAGCTAACCTAATGGAGACACTATCAAGTTTTTGGTGCCTGCCCAATGTGGGTCCCACATTCTCAAACAAAATCCACCAATCAAGCCTTTGGTGACTACCTGTATTTCCCTTTAAAAAAAAAAAACTAATATCAATAAAAATTGAATTAATTTGAATAGCTATATACAAATTGGCTCCAATACTTTTCAAAGTTGATAATCGTTTCTTCTTTGATTATTTCTCCCGTCCCTCTGGGTGGTCTGAATTGCAACAGATCTTTCTCCTGCAACCATATATTTAGCCATTTAGGATGAACCTAAGAGCACTGATAAGAAATTATGAACAAATTGTAGTACAAAAGACTCGTACCTTCTTGCGATTCAGCAAAAAATCGTACAATCCTCCAACAGAAACTTGCATGGCACCCTTGATTAACTCATAGCAACACCATATTCATCTGGTAGTCCTCTACCCTCATCTGCAGATTTCGCTTAACCGTGAAAACTGCGCACTGCCAACACCTCCCAATTTAGTCTGGAAACAAATTAAACCAAAATGGCATCCTTCTCAATCAGAAATATAGCTCAAAATCAATGTAGAACAAATTACACAGAAAAAAAATATTCCAGTACAACATTTATAATTGCCAATCCTGAACTACATTTCTAACTAACACACTGACATAGTTCCCTTTTTCCTCCATTGGCTTCAAAATTTGAAAAGTAAGTAATAACCAAAACACCTCACCAATTGAAGAACAGGTAAGGAAACAAAAAGAATTACTGGTTCTGGAGGTTTGTAGCTTTGTACGTAAATGGCTACCTTGAAGGTTCCTGGTGCTCACTGAAAGTTGGCGTCAAGTCTAAGGACTCAGTTTCAAAAAGTATAATTTTGCAGCATCATCTGTGTTGCATACCTTGTCTGAAAGCTAACTGTAAACTTAGGGATATCAGTCCCTCTCTCTGTTTAAAACTCCCAAAGTATATAAACAAAACAAGTAAATTTAATCTGGTCCACATCTTTATTATAATCTGGTTCCTGCAAGTAAATTTAAAATTTCAAAATGCATACCTTTTGAACTTCGTTCACATCTTTATTGTAATCTGGTTGCCATAGAAAATGGAGAGCAATTACAAGCTATGACACTCTCATGGAAGCAGGTTGTTCCTCAAATAAAAAATAATGAACAAAGATAAAAAACAAAACACAACACAACAGAAAGAAAAGACATCTTCCCTTAAATTCAACCCCAGTCGAAAGCTCAGTAGAAAGATCCTTCTTAAGTTGCTTCATCTAAAGGTCATAGCAAATCAAAATCAACATTCCAGTACAGCATCAACCGAAACAGATCAGACTCTGAATCCTTTTCCTTACCAATCTAATAACCTCTACAAGTTTGGCTCAATTCCAAATCCGAACTGAATCCTCCATTGTCCTAATCTGATACGGATCGTACTCACTACGTCACAAAACGCTTCAGACGACAGACATTCACAGTCGTCTGATAGCGTAAAAATCTGTAGCGTAAGTGGCTGCCGTCTCTATACAACTCAGACAACGGATAAAAACCGTGGACTATCATGCACTCAGACGACATATGAACTTAAAGTGTGTGTCGTCTGAGTTACTCAAAATTAAAGGATCGAGGATATTCTGTCGTCTGTTTTAGAATTGCACTACAGAATAATGTTGTTGATGTTGCACTGTAACTACATATTAATGTACTTGAAATGTGCAAACACTATATATATATGTCGTTGAATATTGTATAGGGACCACAAAGATACATCACTTTCTGTAGTATGAAGTTGTTTCACTACTGGATTATGGCTATAAGCCGATGGAACCGTTCCGTCGGTTAAGACATATATTTCGTCTGCAAAGATCTTCGCCGCGGCACCTCCTCCTCCTCCAAGCAGCGCCGCCTCCTTCTCCTCCTCTTCTCGGCGGCAACTCCTCCTCCTCCTCTTCTCGGCGGCACCTCCTCCTCCTCCTGGCGAGTTTAGCGTCGGAGGTGGAGTGGAGTTGTTCGGGAACACGCAAACATAACCGTCGTGGTCGCCGGAGAAGAGGAAGAGAAGGAAAAAAAAAAGACCTAAAAAAACGAGAAAAAAAAACCGCGCCAATTATTCTAAAAAAAAAAATTTAAATTTTTACTTCCGTCGACTAAGATCTTAGGAGACGAAATATTCCGTCGGCTAAGAAAAACTTAGTCGACGGAAAAGTAATTTCCGTCGATTAAGTTCCGTCGACTAAAATCTTGGCAGACGGAACTATTCCGTCGACTAAGTCCCACTTAGCCGACGGAATCATCAATTCCGTCGGCTATTGTCTTAGCAGACGAAGTTTATGATCTTTGCAGACGAAATATATGTCTTAACCGACGGAACGGTTCCGTCGGCTTATAGCCATAATCCAGTAGTGATTCTAGTCACCATATACTAGGAGACATATGTTGTTCATAGAGAAGTGATACTACATTAGATTGATTGATATAGCAAGAACATCTAGTGAGAAAACACCAAAATCATAAGATTTTAATATATATCATCAAAACCAAAAGGCTTGAATCTCAGTACATACATTACAAAGCAAAACTAGACTATTTCTAACAAAAAAGTAACAACTTAAAACTAATATAACAATGAGAGAGCTTGGACTGTCTTATCCCTTGTCAGCTCCCTTTGCTGACAAAACTGATTTCATATCAACCCATATGCTAGAGCTGCCTGAAATGGTTAACCAAGACAAAGATGAAATTAGTAGAGGCAGATATAGGTATGACTACAAAATTATAAAATGACACTGCATTTTACATAAGGATGATAGGAAACAAAATTGCAATTATAAAAATTCACACATCAATAAAGCATCCATCATGCCAATCTCCTGTGATCTAAAATCCACATTCTTAATGTAATATATGCTAACGATGACATACATCTGCAATGTGAGAAGAATTCTATAATGATACCCTAAAACCAACTTAATTCAAGAAGTAATAAATCGATGCCACTTATTATTAAGTCTTTTAAGTGGCAGAAAGGTCAGAGAAGCTGACCTAAATAACATTATTAAAGGTGACTTATAGCAAAGCAATTGCAAAGCAAGAAAAGATATGCATATACCTTGGCACCAACATATTGTAATTCAAGGGGAATGATTGCCCATCATCATTCTCATCCCCACTATGCATCCCTTTCCTTGAATACCAAGCGTGATATCTTCTAGGTAAAAGTTGATGTTCAAGAAGTTCGTTCCAGAACTGTACACAAGTTCTACGACATGGTCCAGCTGAAAGAAAATGCATAATGAGAAAATACACTTCTCTGAGGTCAACATCCACATCTTGTTCCCTGGCATGATTTGGCTCTACATCCTCATGTAGAGTGTTTTCATGCACTTTACTGAGAAAGTTCAAGTGTTTCATGCTAACAGAAGGAGCATCGCCACAAGGAAACTTTTGAAGAGCCATAGCTCCTGTAAAACCTGCATAAAAGAGCCAGAAACTGACTTTATAATCATCCACGTTAGAAACAAATGCAGAAAAGAAAGATGGTAAAGGTATAAAGTTGCAAGTATTAATTTGATCATAAATTAGAAGCAACACACCCCCTGCCTCACTCTCTGTCACACAGAATCATAAACCCAATTTCTCAGTTTAGAGTGATCTGTATAGCCATAGTGCAACAACTTGGAGCTGATAATGTTAACCTCCAAATGTTCTCTTTTCCCACACACACCTCCTACAATTTTCAGTAGCAACCCCACGATTCTACTCCTTCTGTAAACAGTGAAAACTTTTCCTAAGAGTATAGCGAAGAGACTCTGGCCTAACCACACTTCTAAAGCCTCAAACTCCAAAATCCTAAACTAAACAAGAGTGTAAAACACAATGTGAGTCCTGCTTCCTTAAACCATTGCGACACACACAGCATCCTTCTCATGCAGTACCTAGACTAGATAAGATCAATAGATAATGCAATACCGATTCAACACTCCTAAACTGAATCTCATTATAACAAACAACCCTTAATTACATGTAAATGATTCATATGCTTGCTTTAACCAGATGGGCAGTCCCAGAAAACACAAAACTCCTCTCTAAACTCAACAAACCCATACATTCCACAATCCATCACGCATTCCTCTAAATAAAACCCTAAAAATCCAATCCCATTTGCACTAAGAACACAACCCAATCCACACAAGCAAAACTATGCCAAATTCCAAGCATCTATCACCAAAATCCTTCTACACTTTAACAGCCTTATACCCTTCTAGAAATTCAAACAAAACTCCTCACAACCACCACCACAAACGGCAGCAACCACCAACAGTGGCGGTCAACTGCCGGCAGTGGCAGTCAACCACCATCTCTCCCACAATCCCGAGCAAAAATAGCAAACCATACACCAAACTCTTCCTCTCACCAAGCTTAACAACAATTCTAACTAACACAAAACCCACAAATCAATGGTTTGGCCGGAAAACACTTCACAAGCCCAAGAACACAAAACCCCCGATTTGCTATCTACACCCAATCGATCTCCTACCTTTAGGGGAAAGAATAACCAGCAAGAGGGCATCAAAACCCTACCTTTAGTTCCCCGATTGATGGCCGGAGAAAGGAATTCCGGCAAGAAGAAGACACGGTGACACAGCCTCTTCTAGGGTCTCCGGCGCCCTAACGCCGGCGAGATGGGGTCAGCTGCTACCCTAGGAAGGTCGACCGAGGTCCCAGCTGCTGAACGGGACTGGTGCGGCGACCAGGCGTGGCCGGACGGTGGCGCTCCGTCAAGGTGAGTCTGACGGGTCGAGCTCGGGCTCGGCTCGGGGAGAGAGAAAAGTGGAGAGGCTAGGGTTACATTTCTGATTTTGACTTTTTGAGTTTCGCTAAGTGTCAAACGCGCGGCCTTAAAGGTGCGTCAATTTGAGTTTTTTTTTTTTTTCCAAAACATTCAGACGACATAAAAATGTAGTCTTAAGTACGACAAAATTATTGAGACTGTTATATTTTTTCAACTGAAATTGTGCTGTTTGTAGACAACAGTTTTCTGTCGTTTGAGTTTTTTAACTTGCAAAAAAATTGCAACACCTTCAAATTCATAAGTTTTCACCATTTTCACACGACATAAGTTTAATTTTCTGTCGTCTGTGTTCATTGAAATGTTTCAGACCACAGAATCAAAAAATTATGTCGTCTGAAACCTGTCGTCTATAGACTATTGTGACGTAGTGACTCAACAACTGAAACCAATTATTTTAAACAAAAAAACAAAAAATTTATTTCCACAATAAAGCATGCAAAGTGCTAACCTGGAATTTCATATTGTACTAACCTCTTATAGCCTACTGACAGTTCAATTATAAGGCTCACATAATCTTTGTTGTAACGCCAATTTCAGACTTATGGAAACCCTTATCCAAAGTGCCTAAACTATCCAGAAGTAACCGGGAAACAATGATCAATGAAACTTGAGTTTTATTAACATTGAGAACAATTATAATGCAATTTATCCTTAACCTAGATCACCTCATAGCACAATTATTTCCAACCTAGATTAAAAGGCTATATTACTAACAAAGAAAACAACCTAAAGAAAAAACTCTCACTCTTGAATTGCTCTCCACCATCGACAAAGAATCAAATTTAAAACAGTTGGAGGTGCGTCTTTAATTTAGCAAAGAGCATATTTACACTTTTTTTAAGCTACACGCCTGCTCAGTGGTGAATTTTACAAGAAAATAATTAAGCTACCACTGATTATGAGTCTATGACAATGATATTTGTAAACCTATAGAAAGAAACCTACATGCCAGCATTATATCTAAACTGTCTGTAAAGTAATTTCCATAATTATCAGTTCATAGTTTCTTACCCATAATATCTAAAAATCTTGGACCACTTCAAAGTTAGTTGGATCAGCAATTGTCACCCTTGAAATCCATATGTATTCTGTTCACCCAAAAAAACAAAAAAAATGCTGAAATGATAGCTCCACAACCACTTTGGTTGATCAACTAAGGTTTTATGAAATTCGGAGAACAACAATGAGAGTGGGTATTTAACTAACGATGACATAATTCATCAAACTAACAAATATGATTGTAGAGTTCTATAAATCTATTCAAAAAAGTGTGAGTACGAGTATACCACCCTAAAACCTGCATCTCCTATATGACAATTTGTTGTTCCTCATAGCAGCTATACAAGTTAGCAACTTCAAATTCTTTCTCCCCATAAGGATATATAAAATTGAAGAACACAAGATATTTCTTACTCAATTAGAAGACTTACAAGATCTGCAGCATACCACTAGCAACTAAGTACTCCAATACCTGCAAACAATTGACTGAATAATGAATTAGATCACAGAAGAAACCTTTTGGAGCAATAACACCATGATTGCCAGAAATTTTATTTGGCCAATAACCTAAAAATAAAGAATTGCTAATGGTGAATATAGTAGCCAAGACTCGACTTTGATAAACTTCTTATTTGTCTATGCTAAATTGCTATTCCAAAACTTAAGTTTCAAGAAGGCAATTGTTTCACTCTTAATATTGTCTTTTTCTTATTTGTATTTAACACTAGAGTAACCAAGATTTAAGAACAACATTTGAGGGTTTCTTGAGGAATTTAGAAGAGTTGGAGGTGCGTCTTTAATTTAGCAAAGAGCATATTTACAGTGTTTTTAATGGAGTGAAATTTAGAAGATGGAATTATATCAGCTAAAGGGTTTCTGAGGGGTTCAACAAGCAAAAGTGAAGGAAAGATGGAAATCTATAACCAACTCTATGTAAACATGTAACCCATGAAGCATAAGACATGAAACTAAACCAAGAATGAACGAAAAACCATAAAAAGAAATTACAATAAAAACTCAAAACATGTAGAAAGGAGAGCGATTTTACACCTGAAAGTAGTACATGGTGAAAGAGGTATGAAAACTCATATCCTGTTTCAGCAAAAACTGACACCAAAAGATAAATCAGCATTCCCATCTTTCATATGTTCTGCACTAACTGCTCAAGGAACAACTTCATTCTACTTCAATTACTATGTAAACCACCATCAATGCTGATATATATTGGCAGAAGTAAAGCACAACAGAAAGAAACCTAAATCTCTTAAACTTGTAGCTCCTATCTTTTTCGATCTGCAAAACATACTAAAACCCTAACGTATTCAAACCCAACCTAAAACTAACAATATATATAGAGATGTGAATGAAAACCTAGTCAAATAAACAGTAACTAAAATGAAATGTGACACAGAAATAACCCAGAGGGTTTTATAAAGGTGGACATGAGGTTGAGAAGAAGGATTGGTTGGTAGATCTCCTGGTAAACTCAACGGATGTCGAGAGGAAGGATTAGTCAGCGGTCGCATTCTTCTGCGAATTCGACATACCTCGAAGAAGACCAAATTTGGGGGTGCGATTTGTAAACAATAATGGTGAGTGGTCTACAGTCTACACACACCAGTACATCTCATTGTGAGTTACACATATTTTATACTAAGAATTGGTGCCCATCGAAGAAAGTGCTCACCATTACTACAACAGTGTCTAAATAATGATGGGGTCATCATCTCGCCCTGGCCCATAGGGCATGCTTGGTTAGGGCGCTAGGCCAGGCCAGTTACATGTCTATCAAAACCCGCCTGATTCAGTTTTAAAAAGTCCGCCCTAAGTTCTTTTAATTGTTTTATTAGTATTTTTTTTAAAATTATTAATTAAATATGTGAACTAATTAATGCATTAAGTCATATTTTATTTTTATTACATTTAGTTCAATAATTAATAAATTTTAACTTTTTTTGTTTTATTTTGATAAAATTTTATTAGATATATTTATATAATAGGCCCGGCCCATTTAAAAAGCCCAACCAGGCCCGGACCCGTGGGCGGCCTATGGGCTTTGATTTTTTGAATAACCCGGCCCGGCCCTAAAATTTGGAAAACATGATTGAGGCCCAATGCGGCCACTACAAAAAAAAAAGTATATTAGCCACGGTGCAAAACCGTCACTAATAGCCTTTTTGCCGTGGCAAAACAGTATTCGAGACAGCGCTGCGACAGCAAAATCGTCTGTCACAAATAGTGGCGTTGCAAATACTATTTGCGATGGCAATTACACCATCGCAAGAGCATTAGCAACGGCAAACCTCTGCCATCGCAAGAAGATACGACGGTGTAATTGCCGTCGCCAATACTATTAGCGACACCACCATTTGCGACCAAAGCTTTTGCGACAGTAGCAATGCCGTGGCAAAAGAGCTATTTATAAATATATAAAAAATTGGCATACAAATATACACTGCAAATTTTTATTATTGTTTGCATAAAAAACATACAAGGAATAAGCCTAATGTTGAGAATGGTACGTTTTAATCCTAAACCTAACAAGTTCACAAGAAAATGAAACAAGTTTACAAGATTAATTATGAAGCTTCAAGGTAGTTATTTGTCTCTCCTCTAAGCTAGCAAATGCCCAGCCAAGTGATACCATTCTTGCTGCAATAACATATCCTCTGTGCAATTTGCTTGTCTCAGCATCTTTCAAATTAATCTTTGTCACCATCTGATAATGAAAGCCATGGTTTAATTTCAAAGTCATCTGTCCCTTCCTATATAACACCAAACATATCAAAATACATAGAAATATCTATAATTAATGATAATTTCCACATAGATATATATATCATGGATTGATTATCAGATAGAAAATTTGGCACATGCTAACTATGCTCAGCTTGACTACTAACAAATTGGTTCTTGGCAAACTACACAAGTTCTGTTGCAGATATATATAAATTGTATTTTAGTAGCAGACCTTAATCAAATTTCAACTTAAGAAGTTCAAAGTGTAACCTTCAATTCCCAAAGTAAATAGAGATGTACCAATGTTTCCATTATGCAATATTCATTAAATATATGTCAGATGACATTACAATTTAGAATGGAAACCAAGTATAATTACTAGCCAAGACTGAAGATAATGGTGCAACCAACTAATGAACAAAAACTTGCAACAAAGATTGATGATAAATTGATAGTTTGAGTCTTACTTCCAGCTTCCTGATAGTTTGCTTCTTGAACAAAATAAAGGTCTCACATGTATACACACGGTATACAGAATCAGATTATTTGCACAAAAGTAAGAGATAAGGACATAATTAAGGTGATGGACTTACCTGAGAGCTCTCCATTCAGACCCAGCTGTGCAGAGTTCATTCGCAAAGTTAGTCGATGTAGAGAGCTCAGAGTCAGTACCTATATCCTCAAAGTGAGTATTACGGCATAAACAATGACCAAAACCAAATCAATATCCATACAAAACAGCAAGAGAATCACACCATATCCAAATACTAGATCACAAGGAAATTCCCTTATCAAAGTGAAGTTCCTTCCAGTTGCATTAGCTTTCAATGCAGAGAAAGTCGATTATATCAAATTGATGGTTGAATGATTGTGTCCTCTTAGAGTAAGGTGATGAGACATGTACATAACAGTAGCTATATGAATAGATATCTATACATGTAGCTGCAACATTTATGCTTCCTTGATATCAAATAAGGCAAAATTCTACCAAGTCTAGGGGAACACTACTGGAAAAAAGCACCTAGGAGACGGAATAATTCCGTCTCCTAAGTGACAAATTTCGTCTCCTAAGTACTTAGGAGACAGAACGTCCGTCGGCTAAGATCCGTCATCTAGGTGTGATGAGGTAGACACTTAGGCGACGGATTTTATTTTACAATAAAAAAAAATTATCCACTTAGGAGACGGAATAGTTGAATTCCGTCGCTAAAGGTCAAAAAAAAATAAAAACGCCAATTAGTGAACCCAGTAGAAGTTTACTGCCCCTAGTAAACTTCTACTAGGGGTCAGTAAAATTCAATACAACATATTCCTTTCAATTTCACACCAATTATACACAACATATACCCATTCTTACCCTAATAAACAAATTCATTGCCCCCTAGTAAACCCAGTGGAAGTTTACTGCCCCTAGTAAACTTCTACTGGGGGTCAATAAACTTCACACTACCAGAAGAAAGGCTTTAGCCGACGAAAAAAAAAAACCAGGCCGACGAAGCATTTTTTCGTCGGCTAAAGTCCACTTTAGCTGACGAAATTATCTTTCGTCGGCTAAGTTAAATTTTCGTCGGCTATGGTAAACTTTAGCCGACGAAAAAAAATTTTCGTCGGCTAAAGAATTTATTTCGTCGGCTAAAGTTCACAAACTATGGCCGACGAAATATTTAAAAGTTTAGCCGACGAAATTAATATGTCGTCGGCTAAAGTGCTTTATATTTGCGGATCTGGACAGCAGCAGCTCATCTGGGAAAAAAAACGGGAGAAGAAAAAACGGGAGAAAAAGTTTGGGTGTTGTCGAAATCTGTCCATAATTAGTTTGTGGAGCCATATATAGGTACGTATATGTATATATATGTTGATTAATTGAGTTTTATTTGAGTTGATCGATTTTAAGTGTGATTGAGTTTATTGATTTTGATTGTGATTGAGTTGATTAATTTTGAGTATATACGTTGGATGTATATATATATGTGTTGATCGATTTGGTTGATGATTTGAATTGATAATATATATGAATTAATTTGTTGTTAATAAATAGTAGATATATATATGTTAATTAATTTATAATATTATTGTGTTGATATGGTATGAAGTTGTTGATGATATATATGAGTTCATGATGATTTTGTGATGATGTTGATATATGATTTTGATTGTGATCGAGTTAATTGATTTTGAGTATGTTGGATATATATATATATATATATATATACATATATGTTGATCGATTTGGTTGATGATTTGATATAATATATATGAAGTTGTTTATAAGTAGTAGATATATATATATATATATATGTTAATTAATTTATAATATTGTGTTGATGGTATATACCACAATGATGATTTTGTGATGATGTAGATATATTTATGTATAATATTGTTATGTAATTATTAAGTATATATATATATATATGTGTGTGTGTTAATTAATTTGTTATTAATTAGTTGTAGTACGTAGAATATATACTAAATGAATTGAGATTTTATATATGGCATGAAATTTCATTAATAATTAGCTAGCAGCGTTATAAATATATATTTTGTTATATTTTCAGGATATGGATAAGAGTTGGATTTCGCTTCCAAAATGGGACAAAAGATACGATGCAGGAGTTATGAGTTTTATAGAATATGCGATGGCTAATACTAACGGGAATACAATTTTCTATTGCCCGTGCACGAAATGTCAGTGTCGCAGCGATGCATCGATTTCCCATTGACAAAGTATGGCAGAACCTGAGGAGTAACGGGTTTTGGGAGAAGTACGCATGTTGGTTATATCACGGTGAAACATCATCAGGGGGTCCGTATGATCATGGCCAATTTTCTGAGACGGGCAGTACATCCAACGATCCAACAACGGCATTCATCAACGACATGTTTCCTTATGAGAGCGGTGTATGCGCTCAAGGACAGTATATGCTTGACCCGGTGCAGCCCTTCCCTAGAGCTGTTAACACTGCTGGTATTGAAAAGTACAACAAACTGCTTGCTTTCCAACAGACCCCTGTGTACCCCGGTTGTCAGAAGACCGTTCTTGAAAGTGTGATGGACGTAATGAAGATTAAAGTTGAGACAAAATCGACCATGAAGGCTGTTGATGATTATCTACAGTACACTGCTTCGATGTTGCCCCACGGTCATCGTCTTCCTACCACTCATCGTAAGGTCTGATGTATCCTGAAAGATCTTGGGCTTTCCTACATCAAGATCCATGCATGCAGATATGACTATCTTCTCTTCTGGGGTAAAGATCCAGAAGGGAATGACCTTGGTGGGCTTGACGCATGTCCGGTATGTCACACTGACAGGTATAAGCTGACTCCTGCAGGCAATAGGAAACCTGTGAAGGTACTTCGGTATTTCCCGTTGAGGGATAGGCTTGAGCGGTTGTACATGTCTTCACACACGGCCCAAGCTATGAGATGGCACGTTGATAGGGAATTGCATGACGAAGATACCTTTATATACCCTGCTGACGGGGAGGCTTGGAAGCATATAGACAGGGAGTTTCCTCATTTTGCGTCAGAGGTCCGAAATGTGAGGCTCGGGCTCTCATCCGACGGGTTCAACCCTTTTGGCAACATGAGTCTTCAATACAGTGTATGGCCGGTAATTTTGGTACCGTACAACCTTCCTCCATGGATGTGCATGAAGAAGGAATACAATATGTTGAGTTTGTTAATTCCGGGGCCCGGTTATCCAGGGAAGTGTCTCGATGTGTATTTGAGACCTTTGATTGAAGAGCTTCAGTTTTTGTGGGAAGTTGGTCATCCCACTTATGACAAGTATATGCACGAGATGTTCCAGATGCATGTCATGGTTGTTGGTACCATCAGTGATTTTCCTGCCCGTGGGATGTTGTTGGGCAACGTTGTTAGGGGATACAAGGCTTGTCCAGAGTGCCTTAGCGATGAGGGGAGCAGCAGTCGTTGCAACAAGATATGCAAATTGGGTCACCGTACTCTCCTTCCATATGATCACGAATGACGGCTCGATGCATAGGCATTTGATGGGACCATAGAAAACGGTGTGCCTCCCAGAAGATGGACGGGGGAAGAAATTTTAGCAGTGCTGAATGAGTACGATTTTGGGCAACTCAGCAATCATCCCAATATTGTGGCGGCAATACCTGAAAGACCCGACAGGTACAAATTCTGGACACATAAGAGCATATTCTGGGAACTCCCATACTGGAGTAAGTTGTTGATCAGGCACTACCTAGATGTGCTGCACATAGAAAAGAATGTTTCCGACAGTGTGGTGGGCACAGTGCTGAACTTGGAGGGGAAGACGAAAGACAGTCCTAAGGCACGCATTGATCTAAAAAAAATGCAATTAAGAAGACATCTGTGGTTGAAAGAAGGGAAGAAAAAAATGCCTCAAGCTCCTTACACCGTGAAGCCTGACCAGAATAACGTAATTTTCAGGTGGATGAGTTGTGTGAAGTATCCTTCAGGCTATGCAGGAAATATAGCCCGGTGTGTGAACTTCCGGGACAATAAGATGTACGGGTTGAAGAGTCATGACTGTCATATCCTGCTACAACATCTCTTCCCTGTTTTCATTCGACCGTTCCTTCCCTGTCTGGTGGTGAAGCCGTTAGTAGCGTTGGCAAGATTCTTCCAGAAGTTAAGCACACGGGAAGTGAAAAAATCTAACCTCCGGGAAATGCAAGAGGACATCATTTATATCATGTGTAAATTTGAGAGGATATTTCCTCCAAATTTTTTTGACATCATGCCTCACCTGATGATCCATCTTCCCGAGCAATTGTTGCTTACCGGTCCGGTCCAGTACACTACACTTGGATGTATCCCATGGAAATGTACGTTTTTTACACCTGAATTCCTCAATATATATATATATACATGTTCAATAATCATAACATTTTGCAACTTGATTTATAGGCAACTTGGAGACTACAAAGATTATGTGGCTAATAAATCCGCGCCTGAAGGATGTATAGCTGAAGCATATATTGCGCACGAGTGCGTCACCTACATGAAGTTGTATTTAGGAGCATTGAAGGAAACAGACGAAGCCATGCCGGTAGATGTACCGAAGTTCAATCTTTCTATACTCTCCAGTGATGTTGAAGTTTATGGAATTTTGCCAGACTCCTACAAGTTGCAACCACATGAGCTAGTCATTGCCCACTGGTGGGTATTGATTAACTGTCCAGAAGTTGAATACTGGAAAGACATCCATCTATATTGTCCAGACATTCAAGGTGATCTCGAGTACCACAACAGGGAGTTCGCAAATTATTTTGGCGGCTGGGTACGTAATTCAATATTTATGTACGTATTTATGTTTATTGCATAATTATCTATATTTACAATGTTAAATTGTTGGTTGCAGATGAACCATATTCAATTTGATGGTCACCCAAATTGGTCGCACAAACTAAGACTTCTAGCGATGAAGCCGATAATCTCAAGAGTTTATCCGATGTGCAAGGTGAATGGCGTGCAATTTATATGTGAACAGAGAGACAGCAGATGGAGAACACAGAATTCTGGGGTGATGGTGCATGGTGGGCGGAATGGAGTTGACTATTACGGTGTTCTGGATTCAGTGGTGGAACTCGTTTATGGTGAAGGCATGACAGTGCACCTCTTCAAGTGTAGATGGTTTGATACTAGCCCGCAAAGCATGAAGACCGATCAGTACGGAATATTATCGGTGAACACTGCTACAAGTTCTTACGAAGATGACTCGTTCGTTTTTGCCACATCGGTAAAACAAGTGTTTTATCTTGATGACCTTGCTAAGGGTGACGCGTGGAAAGTAGTCAACCTTGTGCACCCTCGAAACATTTACCGGGCAGCTACACTTGGAGAGGCCGAAGACCAGGAAGAAGATGTTGCGTATCAAGAGCCCAACGCAATAGGTATTCCTAACTCCTCTACCGTTCGCCTTAATAATTTTAAAGCGGGTCGTTCGGTGCGAATTCGTGATGAAGAGCCAAGGTTTATTGATGTTGATCTAAATCAAGAAACAGACGAAGACTCTGGCGATGAGGAAAGGCATAGATTACCAGAAATTAATTCTGACACCGAAGAAGACTCATCGGATGATTCCGATTACGAGCCTTAGTTTTAATTTCTTCGGATGTAATACATTAATTTGTAATAAAAAAGATTGTATTACCTTAATTTCTAGTTTACATATGTTGAATTCATATTTCTGTTATTTTATATGAATTTTGGTGATATATGAACAGGAAATTAGTATGGTTTAAACCTTTTGTTTTAGGGTTTGTATTTTTTTACTTAAACCGACGAAATACAACATAATTCGTCGGCCTAAACCATCTTAGCCGACGAATTATATTAAAAGTCGTCGGCTAAACCAGTCTTAGCCGAGGAAAAATACTAGAAGTCGTCGGCTAAAAGAACTTATAGCCGACTAAATACCCTAATATTTCGTCGGCTTTATTAATTTTTTTTTATTACATACTATAGCTGACGAAAAATACTAGAAGTCGTCGGCTAAAAGAAATTATAGCCGACGAAATACCCTAATATTTCGTCGGCTTTATTAATTTTTTTTTATTACATACTATAGCCGGCGAAATACCCTAAAAGTCGTCGGCTAAAAGAACTTATAGCCGACGAAATACCCTAATATTTCGTCGGCTAAACCCAAAACATTTTCTGTTACGTACTATAGCCCTATCTTCGGTGGTTATTTTGCGTAAAATTTTTATACGACTTATTGTGTCTCATCGATTTGAAAATATTTTCAGTTGAAGGTCCGGCCAAAATACGAAATTTAGACGGTCCAACGACCTTTTTCGTGCATTTAGGGGTTTGACTTACGGGATTGACCGTCCGGATCGAGCACTTAACCTTGTCAGATCAAGTTGAATTTTTTCCCATACATGTATTTTATCATGATGGTCAGATCTGACCGTCGGATTTCCTTTTCTCAAGTTTGATCATCACAATCACAACATGCGTACTAATGTTGTATAACTTGTTTACTAAGTGTTAAGTAAATGTTCCGTTTCAAAAACAAATTATACGTAGAACCTTCAAACGTAAAAAAGTCGTGAAATAAGACATGACCAGAATGGTGAAATACGTCTACGGTTGAAAAATCACGGTATTCCGGTCATGTCTCGGTGCCGATAGTTGTGGTCAATGCAATTTTCCATTCTTTCTCCCTATGGGTAGCCCTATCTTCGGTGGTTATTTTGCGTAAAATTTTTATACGACTTATTGTGTCTCATCAATTTGAAAATATTTTCAGTTGAAGGTCCGGCCAAAATACGAAATTTAGACGGTCCAACGACCTTTTCCGTGCATTTAGGGGTTTGACTTACGGGATTGACCGTCCGGATCGAGCACTTAACCTTGTCAGATCAAGTTGAATTTTTTCCCATACATGTATTTTATCATGATGGTCAGATCTGACCGTCAGATTTCCTTTTCTCAAGTTTGATCATCACAATCACAACATGCGTACTAATGTTGTATAACTTGTTTACCAAGTGTTAAGTAAATGTTCTGTTTCAAAAACAAATTATACGTATAACCTTCAAACGTAAAAAAGTCGTGAAATAAGACATGACCAGAATGGTGAAATACGTCTACGGTTGAAAAATCACGGTATTCCGGTCATGTCTCGGTGCCGATAGTTGCGGTCAATGCAATTTTCCATTCTTTCTCCCTATGGGTAGCCCTATCTTCGGTGGTTATTTTGCCTAAAATTTTTATACGACTTATTGTGTCTCATCGATTTGAAAATATTTTCAGTTGAAGGTCCGGCCAAAATACGTAATTTAGACAGTCCAACGACCTTTTCCTTGCGTTTAGGGGTTTGACTTAACATATTGACCGTCCGGATCGAGCCCTTAACCTTGTCGGATCAAGTTGAATTTTTTCCCATACATGTATTTTATCATAATGGTCAGATCTGACGGTCGGATTTTCGTTCTAAAGTTTGATCATCACAAGCAGCAGTCACAGTTTGACGAATGTATAAAAAGTTATAAAGCCGACGAATTTAAAAGGTTATAGCCGACGAAATAATTATTTCGTCAACTAAAGTGTTAGGTTAGCCGACGAAATTATTACCTTTAGCCGACGAAATAATTATTTCGTCGGCTAAAGTGTTCGGGTATAACCCAGCGCTCGACTGGTTGTAAACCCTAGCCTCCTTTTCCTCTCCCTCTCCGAATTTCCCCTCCTCCGCCTCCGCTCACTCTCCCGGTCTCGGCCTCCGCTCCCTCTCCCTCTCCGCCCGGCCTCCTCCTCCTCCTCCGCTCCCTCTCCCTCTCCGCCTCCGCTTCCTCTCCCTCTCCGCCCGGCCTCCGCTCCCTCTCCCTCTCCCTCTCCGCCTCCTCTCCCTCTCCCTCTCCCGGTCTCGGCCTCCGCTCCCTCTCCCTCTCCGCCCGGCCTCCGCTCCCTCTCCCTCTCCGCCCGGCCTCCGCCTCCTCTCCCTCTCCCTCTCCCGGTCTCGGCCTCCGCTCCCTCTTCCTCTCCGCCCGGCGTCCTCCTCCTGCTCCGACCGGCCTCCTCCTCCTCCTGCGGCCTCCTCCTCCTCCTGCTCCGGCCTCCTCCTCCTGCTGCTCCGGCCTCCTCCTGCTGCTGCTCCGGTCCTTCCTCCTCCTCCTCGAGTACGTTTTTGAGCTTTAGTTTTATTTTGTGTTTGCTTTTATTTTCCGGTTAATTGCAATGTTGTGGTGTTGTTAGGAAGTGTATATTTGTATTTAGGAAGTGTATATTGTTATTTAATAAGTGTATATTTGTATTTAGTATTTAGGAAATGTATATATTTGTTTTGTATTTTGAAGTGTATATTTTTATTTATGAAGTGTATATTTAGGAAGTGTATATGTGTAAAATTTAGGAAGTGAAAATTAGTATTTAGGAAGTGTATATATTTTTTACATTTTTTAAATGAGTTTGCATTTTTTGATTTTGTGGCCTTGATTCAAATTAATATTTTAAATAGGATGAGCGGTAATATTAGATCGACGAAGGGTTCGAAGGGCCAAAGGTCCGTATCGTCTGAGGGAACCTCTAGCAACCCTCAGACGTCGTTTCAGCGCCTCATGACAGCTAGACATGCGAGCCTTCTGCAGATGACGCAGAGGCAGCCGGAGGTGCCCCCTTCATCGAGGCAGCGGGGCTTCCCTCATTCCTCGAGGCAGTTGTTTGCTCAGCCTCAGACGGAGGTGTCTGCACCCCGTATGCCTGAGAAACACAGGGCGCCCACTCCAGCTCCTACTTCTTCGGATAGTGGGTCATCTGGGGTACAGATGCCGCCGCCTCACCTATTCCTTCCGCGGATGATACCGGCCATATCTGTAGTCGATGACTCAGGGACGCCGATTTATCCACTGCCCCCGCCAGTGGCTCCATCAGCGGCGTACCGGTTCGTGCCTTTTGATACGCCTCTTATTTCCGCGAGGGTATCATCATCGGAGGCGGAATCCGTCGCGTCCGCCTCCTCGCCCTCAGGTAATGAAAGATGAATGATGTGTTTTCTTATAATTCTCCGATTTTAATAATCAATTTGGTTATCATGTGATAGGCACCGTTGGAGCGAAGCCGGCAAAAAAGAAGAGAGGCCCCGTCACAGGAAAGGCTCTCGAGAAGATCGTCGGTACCTCAGGGAGGATTGTCATCGGTACTGACGGGGATGGCGACGTAGTATCGGGCGGGAAGTCGAGGACGTACTCCGGCCGCGTGGGAGCGCTCATTAGGGATAGAGTCCCTATGTTGTGGACGTACTATAGTAATTTTTTTTTCCCAAAGGGTTTAGCCGACGAATTATGGCATGTTTCGTCGGCTAAACACTACTAAAGCCAACGAAACAGACTCTATGTCGTCGGCTATAGTTGTTTTTAAATATTTTAATTATATACTTTAGCCGACGAATATCTCTGTTCCGTCGGCTAAAGTCTGTGAGTAAAGCCGACGAATATTCTGTTCGTCGGCTTAAGTCTGAGAGTATAGCCGACGACACAGGACGTCGTCGGCTAAAGTCTGGAACAATAGCCGACGAACTATTTTTCGTCGGCTAAATTCTGGAACAATAGCCGACGAAAAATAGTTCGTCGGCTAAAGTCTGGAATAATAGCCGACAAAAAATAGTTCGTCGGCTAAAGTCTGGACAATAGCCGACGACGGTCTTTAGATTCGTCGGCTAAAGCCACCACCGACGACCCTTTCCCGACGACATTATAGCCGACGAGCTAAGGTCTTAGCCGACGAATTAGGATAACAAGCCGACGAAAATTTTTCGTCGGCTAAAGTACTTGTCCTGGTAGTGTCAATACAATATCTTCTTTACAATTTCATGCCAATTATACACAACAGATACCCATTCTTACCCTAATAAATAAATTCATTGCCCTTTAGTAAACTCAGTGTACTAGGGGTCAGTAAACTTAAATACAATATCTTCCTTTCAATTTCATGCCAATTATACACAACAGATACTCATTCTTACGCTAATAAACAAATTTATTGCTCCCTAGTAAACCTAGTGGAAGTTTACTAACCCCTAGTAGACTTTTACTGGGGGTCAGTAAACTTTAATACAATATCTCTCTTTCAATTCATGCCAACAATCTGCCCCAAATATACCACCACCATCACCACCACCACTGTACCAAATAATCACCATGCCACCACCATCATATCAATCACATCCTAACCAAAATTAAAATCAAAATCAAATTAACCAAAAACACATAAATCTATCACCAAAGCTAATTAAACCAGAAAAATTGAACTTACCTCTCTTACCCCTTTGAAATTTCGAGGGACAGTGGTAGGTCGGCGAGAAAGCTTGGAAGAGAGAGAAAGGTCGCAGCAGTAGCGTCTTGACAGTTGCGGGGACGGGTGAGTCGGGTCGGGTCGAGAGGGGGAGGTTGTTGGCTCCAAGGAGGGTGCGGAGGTGGTCGGGTGATGTTGAAGAAGGTCTTGATGGCATTGAGAGTGGTGGCGTTTGTGGGGACAAAGTTGGAGGTGACGTTGGTGGGGGTGGTGCAGTTGAAGGTGGCGGCGGAGGAAGGAGCGGTGAGAATGGAGAGAGAGAGAGCTCTAGGAAAAGATGGGTTTCCTTCTATTGATAAGGTTGGTGAATGTGTGATTTAAAAGAATTGATATGTTTTGAAAAATTTTGGTTTGAATTTTCATGAAATTTTACGCGGGAAAATGGGCGCTCAAATTTTTAGAACTTAAGCGACAGGAATGTTCTATTTCCGTTGTCTAGGTGATTCATAATTTTTTTTTTTTTTAAAAAAAACATTCCGCCTCCTAAGTAAACATTTTTGTCTCCTAAGTAAACATTTCTGTCTCCTAAGTTCTACTTAGGCTACGGAATGTAATTCCGTCTCCTAAGTGATTCATATAATTTTTTTTTTTTTTTTCGAAATGCCGTCGTCTAAGTAAAAATATTCCGTCTCCTAAATAGCACTTAAACAACGGAATGAAATTTCGTCGCCTAAGTCATTCTTGGGAGACGAAATCGAAATATTTCGTCACCTAAGAACAACTTAATAGACGGAAATTGTTTCGTTGCTTAAATACACTTAGGAGATGAAATTTTTTAATTCTGTCGCCTAAGTGCTATTTTCCAGTAGTGGAAAATACCTGAAAAAAACATACAACTACTTAAATCTTGATTACATCGGAATATGATAGCGCTAGAACATAAAAGGTTATAAAAGTGACAGGTTCATTTCAGATTTCATTTAGGGTAAAGAAATTTATATAGACACACACACACACACACACACACACATATATATATATATATATAAGATGAAGTAAAGAGTAAGGAAGACACTTACTTTAAGCTTTCAATTACATAACCAATATCTAATTCCCAAAACAAAAATGGTATTGTATGGCAATCTAGACTTTCAGATTTTAACGAAACACTACAAAACAAGAAATACATAGCCACTTACTACAATTCAGAAGAGCCATCATGACTTGACACATGTGACGACCCTAAACAGCTTCCTGCTCATGTTAATAAAATGGTATCAAAATCTTAAGCAAGGAATACTCAAGCTAACATGTATTTAACACCATTGTGTAGCAACCAAGACCAGCAGGTACTAATACCATTCATTTACTGACCAGCATTTTCAATAGCATTGAACTTAAACAAGAGTACCAAAACAAGCGGCAAACAGATGAGAACTTATTAGATTAAAATGCGAAACAATCCTCAAACTCATTATATGATAAGAGCCTAAGTACATTATCGCCTGCATCACAAATGTGTACCTAGCAACAAACATGTAATAGTGCTCAAACTCGTTAATTTCTCTCGTTATATATATGGAATTAAGAAAAGCTTACCACATGAAAGGACAAGGTTTTGGCTGGAATTCTGATATCAAGAAATGGCTTGTCCGACCTGAAACTGCTCATTTGGGAAGTATCATATTCGTGTTCATCAGCTAAGCATCTGGGAGAAACCGAAATGGCTCTAGCTTCAGCTTCAAATCCTGTTTGTCTCCTTCGTCTTCTTACCCTATCTTCTGTTTAATTGCCATGATTGATTCAACACAATGTAGCCTATCAGACATATACAAAGGAAAATTCCCATAGAAGTTGTAAACACCAAAATAAATTTTCGCCCACATACTTCGACGTACGTGTACAGTAGCAGGGGATCTGGGAGAACTGGAAATGGCTATAGCTACAGCTTCTGTTCCTATTTCTTTTCTTTCTGGTGGACTGGCATCAACTCCTGTTTTAATTCCATTGATTAATTCAATAGAGTTGTCCACGAAAAATTTCCAAACACAAATTAACAAAACTTTCCATATACTAATATATACATACCTCCACTACGAATAGGGTATTTTATTTCCATATCATCCCAACTATAGATGCTTACATGGAAATGGGAATGTTTGCCTTCAAAGCTGAAGGTTGCCATGTCGCCTTGGTCCAGTAAGTAAAAGCTGGCAAACTCTTCCCATCCCTTCTCCAACCACATCCAGTCACCACGAGGTGATGTTCTCAATTCTATTTTCCAATGTTCTCCACAATTTGGAACCTTAAGAAATATATGGTTTGCCATTTGATGTCCATACTCCCTCACAACTGCTGGCGGAAGTTCATGTACATATTCAACAGGCAACTCAGGAGGTTTTCGAGGAGAACTACGGTTAAGTTGTATCGCAAAGTTGTAACAATTAGATCCAATACAAACAAGAAGGTGAAACAAGGAGAAGCATAAACAATATACATGGATACAGCTCCCTCTAAACAACTACAAAGCCCCTATTCTGACAGTTGAAACAAGCACCTTGCACTTATTATGGCCAATGTAACAAACAGAAGAGTTGTGCACTGTCAAGATATATTGTTTAAAACTTCCTCGTCGATCATCCTAATTCTTACTGGAGCATTAATAATGCAGATAAACAAAACACAATCCGAAAGCGGCTTTAAAAATGCAGCCTTTTGCAAAGAGTCCATCATGTTTCCACAGTACTTAAGCAAAATTAAGACTTCCATAACTCACTACCATCAATTTGAACTAATCAAATAGAAAATTCTAAGAGTTCAGATTACATATCTATCTCCATTAACTCATTGGACTGAAATTTCCAAAATAAAATTAACATCTTGAACACTTCAAACAACCCGAATTGCAATCTGTGCAAAACCCAATGAAATTCCTAACTCTAAGCTAACTACAAAACTGAAACCAAAACAAGAAACCGATATCACACATAAACCCTAACTCTAAGATCAATTTCTCATCTAATAGATCAAAGCAAAGATAAATCAAAACCGAAAGACAAACAGAGAGAAAGAGAAATATCGACCTGGAGTCCTGAAGCTTGGCGGTGGACTTCTTCTCCGGTGAACTCCTCGGTATTTTTCCTTTGGCGCCATCCTTAGGCCCGGCTGGCGACGCCGACTTGGTCTTGGCTGCTGTGGCGGTGGGATAAATTCGGCTAGAAATTGGATTTGGGGATTTAGGGTTTGGATTTCAATATGAAAAATCTATGTTTGTATGTGGAATTAGTGGGTAGGAAGAGGTAGAGGAGAGAGAGAGAAAGAGAGGCGAGCTACATGGTTGTCGCCGGGGCCTGACGACGGCGGAGGCACGGGTGGACGGAGTGGCATCGCTCCTCCTCCCTCTGTTGCAATCTCTCTCTCGACAGAAAACAAAGATGAAAAGAGACCAGGGTTTTTACCCTATATACCCATATTAGAGAATGGGAATGGAGGGCTAAGAGTAAAAGGTGGAAATTAAAATTTAAAATGGTAATTTAAAAAAAAATGTAGTAATAAATTTGTACTACGACATTAAGTACCGTCGCAAATTCTTCATTTTCATGCCACGGCATGATATAGCCGTAACAAATAATTTTATCTTTTACCACGGTGTGTCATTGCCGTTGCAAAATAATTTTTTTTCTGCTACCCTACGTTTGCCTTCGCAAAACAAGAACTATTAGCAACGCCATTTACGCGCCGTCGCAATCCGTGGTAACTAAAACAATTATTTTTTATAGTAGGCCCAGCTCGAACCAGTAGGGCTTGAGAAGAGCCGGGCCGAACCAGGATTTTTGATAACCCCTAAATAATGGTATCAGTAGCCCACATTTGTGGTAATTAAGTGATACTTTTCACTTCCCCTTCCACCCCCACCGACTCACTCACAAAAAAATAAATAAATAGTGTGGGTGAGTGGGGACAGAGATGTCAACAGAAATACCAGGAGATCGGCAAAACATGAAACCAAGCACGTGCTAAATTAGTTTTAAGTGATGGTTATGTACTGCCATCATTAGTTACAGTTGAGAAAGGGAACTGAAATATCAGAATATTAGAACTACCTTTAGAGCAAATGCACCCATAGAGCAAGGGCTACTGCTCTTTTGTTAATTAAATTGGTACAACCAATTTACTATTCATATGAAATTGGCAATTGCCTCTCTTTTGTCAATGCACCAATAGAAGGCAATTTGCTTGCTAATCCACTATTCACATTTCAAATTTGAATAATTCATTAATAATGAGATTAATGGAAATGTTTGTTAACTTATTTTAAACTGATTAATAAATAATGAGATTATTTTTTTTTAATGAGATTAATTATACAACTTTATTGTTTTGTTAAATGATCAATTTAAAAAATACAATTTGTCACACCCTAATTTTCAAAGGATAAATTTCAAAAATTTGGGCATGATATAACTCACAAATAAGACTCTATAACCTGCTCAACAAATCCCAACTAAACTTAAATGCTGAAAATGTAAATGTCAACAAACTCATCGACTAAGTTAAACATTACATCTCCTTATTTACATTAACTTGAAAAGTCTAGTAAAATAAGGACGCTCACATGAGCTTAAAAACAAACTGTTATAATAAAATAAAATAAAGTGCACAGAAACTAAAATCCAACCACTATGCCTCCGCCTCAACCTTATTGATCATCACCTGCAGGTCTAACCCCTACACCATGAATTGGTGCATCGGGTTGTAAACAACAAACCCGGTAAGCTAAAAAGCTCATATGAGTAACTCAAAAATAACCTCAACCCTACATCATATAAGATAAGACCGGTAATTCCTGTTTTAGAACTTAGTTCAGGAATAGCCTCAAAACAATAAAATTCAAAAGAGAGTAAATTCAGGGTATGCCTCCGCCTCAACCTTGTTGATCATCACCTGCATGCAGGTCTAACCCCTACACCATGAATTGGTGCATCGGGTTGTAAACAACAAACCCGATAAGCTAAAAAGCTCGTATGAGTAACTCTCAAAAATAATCTCAACCCTACATCATATAAGATAAGACCGGTAATTCCTGCTTTAGAACTTAGTTCAGGAATAGCCTCAAAACAATAAAATTCAAAAGAGAGTAAATAAGAAAACACAACAATTCACAAACAATCAAAATCATAGGTAAATCATGCAAAAATGATAGTTCAGGAATTTTACTAAAAATCACACAAATAAAATTAAAGAATCTCCTGCATTAAGCATAGTTCAAGAGATACTCAAAACAAAGAATTTAAATGACAACAATTAAGAACAATGATAAAACCATATAACCAATACTTTTACAATATACATGTACCCATGAGTCCCATATACCAATAAGGTATTTTTCATGACCTACAACAAACACATGTACACATGAGTTCCAGATATTAATAAATATCTCTCATGACCTACAATAACAATTTATGTACTCATGGGTCCCAGATACCTTAAGGTACCTCCCATGACCTACACCGACAGACGGACTAGAGCTCTATTCCTAACCGTAACCAATCACCCAGCCTAAGGCTTGGAACCTAGTTTGACTGTCCAATATCAAATCACAAAATAATAATAGCATCATAACCGTAACCAATTACCCGATTAAAAGTTTGGAACCCAGTTTGACGATCTAAACCACAAATCACAATTATAATAAAATTATCATCAATCAACATGATGAGCACATCATTAAATTTACATCCTTCCACATAGATATATTTATATGAACAAACCTAGATATCCCCATAAGAATCATCTATCAATAACCAAAAACATTATGACCACATGAACCTTAAAAATAATCATATAATAGGAAAACTTGTTTTAACTTACCTATGAGCCGTTGGCGATCAAGCTCATATATTGTAAAACAAACAAAAACATAATTTTTAAATTATAATCATCATAATCATCATCAAAATCGTTATCAAAAATCAATCATCATAATAATTATCATCATCATCATCCTCATCATCAAAATCAATCATCATAATAATTATCATCATCAAAATCAATCATCATAATAACTATCATAATCATAATTATTATCATCATCATAACCATCATCATAATCATCGTCACAATCATTATCATTATCATCACCATGACAACCATAAATAATTGGTCCCAAAGTGAACCTTGGTGAGATGTTACTCACCTAAAATCCCGCTGCGTCTTCACAATAAACTCAAGAGCCACGCTCAAATATCAATTCCACAAACTATCTATTTAACATCATTAATAACCTTAGTAAATTCTCAACAAGGAACAAAGTACCCTTAGCCTAAAGGTTGCCCAAGGAAGGGCAATCCATCCTCCAAGACCTCCCAAGATCATTGGACACTCAACCAACAAATCATACTACCTCCAAGATCAAACTTTCAAAGTTTATGCCCTAATAAACACCAAGAACAACATAGCACCTAAGTTACCCCTCATCGCCGTCGAAATCGCCGGTTTTTCGACGAGACAGAAGCAGCTCCTCTACTCTGTGGCGGCTTCTAGGCGACGAGACGGCGAGCGAGACTGCCCCAGAAATGAAGAGGACGTCCATACGAATCCAACGGAACCGGCATAGCCCAAATCGGTGGCCGGACGGAGGAGAAATTAGCCAAAGAAGAAAGAAAGTGTGGGAGGGTCGGGAGAGAGGAGAGAGAATTGAAACTAGGCTGCTGCAATTATAGGGTTTCCAAAAATTACTCCCACACATTTTTCTACTTATACTCTTCCCAAAACTGGAAGCTAACTTCCTCTGACCATAACTTTCTTATTTCTTATACGACATCCGTTTTAAGCGTGCCGCATGTCTACGAACTCGTATCGACAAACTCTACAACTTTTATGAAGGAAGTTTTCAAAAATAACTTACAGAAAATAAAGTCAACTTTTTGGCCACTTAAAACAAACACCTTAAAATAAACTCCCAAAACTTCAACTTTGCAAAACCAACTAAGAATTTCCACAAATAATCCTTCATTAATTTCAGAAATCAAGGAAAATTGATATGAAAATCTAGGGTATTACACAATTAATATCTTGTGAATTTTTATTCTAAAAGTATATATATCTTTTGATTGTCAATAACATATTCGTCAAATATTCATTTGACAGGTGTTAATTTCAAATATCGTTATCTTCTAAAGATATATATGAGATATTCGATAAGATTTTCAACCTATAAAAACGTGACATGTGTGTTTGTCAAAAACTTTTTATCTTCAATATTTGTTAATAAATAAACTTCAAATTTCATTCCCTACTCACACATTCTTCTCATTCTATACCTTCATCTGTTTTGAAAGGCTTATCATCCATCTCATTTCACCTCTTTAGAATGGATGAATTGAATAGGTGGTTACTAACTAGAGAAGGAGCATGAAAATATGGAAGACCTTGAGCGGATTCAAGCTACCAACTCTCAAGCGGTTGCAATGGTGGCTCCATTTCAACTATCATAGACAACAAGAGGGCGTGATTCACGACCTGCACGTGCTCCAAATGTGGAGAGACCCAAAGATGTTTGAGGTCAGTTTCTCCTACAAGATTATTTTGTGGAACGTCAAGTGTACAACGAAGCAAGTTTTCAGAGGCGGTACCGAATGCAAAAACATGTCTTTCAATGCAAAATGGAGAATCTTTGTAACCATGATAGTTTCTAGAGGCAAAAAGCAGATGCCACTGGGAAAATAGGATTGCTTCCCGAACATAAGATGACAGGTGCCTTGAAAATGCTTGCATACGATGCAGCCGCTGATCAATGTGATGAAATCACTAGGATGGGAACTTCTACGGCGCTAAAATGTCTAAAGAAATTTTGTAGACAAATCGAGCTTCTCTACAGTGGGTGGTTTCTGCGTATTCCCAATCCTGCTGACTTATATAGAATTCTCAATAGAGGACACCGTCGCGGATTTCTAAGCATAATTGGAAGCATCGATTGCATACACTGGGAGTGGAAGAATTGTCTAACCGGCTAGGCTGGAGCTTACTTGGGTCAGAAGGGAAGACCAACTATAATTGTAGAAGCACTGGCATCTCACAACACACATGTATGACATGTTTTCTTTGGTACCCCTGGAGCTCAAAATGACCTTAACGTTCTTGGTGCTTCTAGTGTGTTCAAGCGTGTCATAGGTGGAACTGCTCCTTTGGTTGAGTTTGAGGTCAACAACAAAAGGTACACCAATGGTTACTACCTTGTTGATGGAATATATCTGAGGTGGTCCACTTTTGTGAAATCATATCGAACCCCATAACAGAAAAAGAGAAACACTTTTGCAAAAAACAAGAGACTTACCGCAAAGATGTGGAGCGGTGTTTCGATATCCTCCAATCTCAATGGCTATACTGCGTCACGGTGCACGATGCAAGATTATTAAATTAGAAGATCTTCGAGCCATCATGATAAACTGTATCATTCTTCATAACCTGATTGTGCAGGATGAATTTGTGGAGCCTATAGAAGATGATCTAATGAATCCATCTATGGCAATTGTCTACGATTGACTTATTCATCCCGATACTGGAAAACCTATTCAATTCGAACCAATAGGAAGAGACGGACAAAATCTTCCTAGATTCATGGATCGAGAATTTCAGGTAGAGTTTGCCTACCTCCATAAGTGTCTACAAAATGATTTGGTGATGCACAATTGGAACATAGATGGTAACCGAGTATGAAACACCACAATCGGGAATTTAGATTTAAATAAAGTGTGGTTTGTGATTTTAATTCATGTACTCTTTGTTTGTATGTTGTATTGATATGTGTGCTTTAATCTTATTTGATATTTATCTATGTTTAATAATAAATGTTGGTTTGACATAGTTGTTGTTCATATTATTATTGTTAAGTTTATTTATTAGTTTATTCAAAACAGAAAATTTTTATTTCATAAAATTAAAATTACATAAGTGAAATTTAAATGACATGATCTCCTAATTACCGAAAAATAAAGCTAATCAAATTGAGGTATGTATGGATTGTTGCTACCTTCGTCATTGTCGCTACCGCTGTCATTGCCCACTACTAGAAAAAAGTTCTTAGGTGACGAAATTTTTTCGTCACCTAAGAGCTTATGTCGTCATGTAAACACTAAAACGACGAAAATTTCGTCACCTAAGGGTCGTCATGTAAGGCCGGTGGTTAGAGAACTCAGGTGACGAAAATATGAATTTCGTCACCTTAGTAATAACTAGATGACGAAAGATTTTTCGTCACCAAGATAGTTAGATGACGAAACTATTTTCGTCGCCAAGCTACTAAGTTGACGAAAATAATTTCGTCGCCAGGTTACTTAGCTGACGAAAAATTTTTCGTCACCAGGTTACTTAGCTGACGAAAATTTTTTCGTCACCACGTTACTTAGCTGACGAAAATTCGTTCATCACCATGTTACTTAGCTGACGAAAATGGTTTCGTCACCTAGTTACTTAGCTGACGAAATTTATTCAGTTTGCTGACAATTCTTACTACGAAATTTATTCAGTTTGCTGATAATTCTTACACCACCTCCGACACCAACTTCTTACAACCCAGATCCAATCAACCCCAAACAACCCCAATATCTTACAACCAATATCAAGCAACCCAATTTCAACCGAGATCGACTCCGTAGTCATCTGCAAAAACACAAATTAACAAGGCCAAAACGGGAAGGTGAGCGGGCAATCGACTTGCTGGGACAGGCTCCGATCGTGACGAGGGTGGAGGAGCTGTAGCCGATGAGTCCGATGCCTTGGTTGGACTGGAGGCCGATGAAGGCGAGGAAGAGACCGATGCCAACGGAGGATCTGATCCGGACGAGTTTAGGGATCAACTTGGCGAGATGTGCGCGGAGTCCGATGGCGGAGATGGGCGTTGATTCCGATGACGAGATGGGCACAGAGTACGATGGCGGAATCCGATGGAGGAGGAAAATTAGTCCTTCCATGAAAACGGCTGCCAAGGAGAGGCAAGAGGCGACGGTGGCGAAGAAGAAAGAGAGGCAAAGGGAAAACGGCTGCCAATGATAAGGGAAGAGGCGACGGTGGCGAAGAAGAAGAAGAGGCAGAGGGGAAGCTAGAGTTTAAGGGTCTCACTACCAGAAGAAAGACTTTAGCCGACGAAAATAAAAAAACCAGGCCGACGAATTATTTTTTCGTCGGCTAATTAAAAATTTTCGTCGGCTATGGTCAACTTTAGCCGACGAAATTAAAATTTCGTCGTCTGAATAATTTTTTTCGTCGGCTGTAGTCTGTGAACTTTAGCCGACGAAATTTTTAAAAGTTTAGCCGACGAAGGGAAATTTTTAGAATTTCGTCGGCTAAAGTGCCTTATATTTGCAGATCTAGACAACAACTCATCTGGGAAAAAAAAACTATACGTAGAACCTTCAAACGCAAAAAAGTCGTGAAATAAGATATAACCAGAATGGTGAAATACGTCTACAGTTGAAAAATCACGGTATTCTGGATCGATTGCCTCACTTACTAGCAGGCAGTCTTGAATCAATTCCTATCCTCGATAGTTGAACCAACTCTCACTTCAACTGAATAGTCGGGCCCAGTTCGAGATTGAATCATTTCCTGTGATTCAAAAGAAGGAAGCAGACCAAAGCCCTCGCATAGTGAAAGTTGCCCAAATGTGGACGTACCCAGGATTCCATTCCCAAGAAGGCCGAATAGACTGAGATTAGTCCTTCTCCCCTGCCAAGGGTTAAAAGGCGGAGAACCATTAGGAATTTCATTCCCCTCCGACGCCTAGAAGACAAAGAACGGGGAAAGTCAAGCCTTACTTCCGATTCCTTCCATCAATTCCTTCCCAGAAGAGGACGCTGTGAACAAAATGGGATTGATAGCATAGAAGGAGCTGCAATTGAATCAAATAGGTTCTTTGCAAGTGAAGAAGAAAGAATAAGTTGTGATAGAATCAGCTGTTACAGAATAGGCAGCTATAGAATCAGCTCGGTCCTTTCTTCCTAGATGCTTTTCATAGCTATCCGATGATCCTGTAACTACCGCTGCCGATGCCGAAGTGCTTCCTTCATCGTCTCAAGTAGGGGATTAGGCCCTCGAAGACACTGGAAATCCCCAGAGTCTGTCTTCGAATCAGGAAGTACCAGCAGATAATGAAGTAGGTCTGGTCACTCGAGCAGAATTTATGGCCATGTTAGATAGAAATCACCAGGCCGTAAATGAGTACTTCGATAAACAGATTCAAGAAATGACCGATAGATATAAACGAGAAACTGAACGAATATAGGAGGAGGCGTGACTGTGAAACCATACTTTGGTACAGTTAACAAGGTTGGTACCTATGTTAGCGAAAGGACACATCGAGAGGCTGATAGAGTTCTCTTAGATATAAACCAGTCCTTGTCAGCTACAGTGGCACCGATGGCCAAACAAGTGGCCAGAGAAGTAATAGTCACCCTTGAGCCCATAGTTGCTAAGCACAATGAGACTAACCAAGCCTTGGTTGGCGAGATCCAAAGAGTAGCCTCGAATGCAGGCCAGAGATCTGACTTAGAAAGGAATCGAATGACCCTTAGCACTAGGGCACCCCCACAGGACCCTAGGTACCTCTAGCTAATGAATTCCCAAGCCTTAGGGAGAACCCTTTGTTTGAACAAGGGGGGCAGGGTGTCCCATTAGGATATCCAACACAAGTACAGAATAGGGGTTCTCCTCAAACGAATAACTTGAGTCTACCTTCGAATACCCAGAGTCACCCAGTGATTGGACAGAATGCCCAAGTCCCTCAAAATCCTGGAATAGATGCTTCGAATGGCCAAGTGATAGGCCAGAATAGTCAGGAAAAACCACCACTGAATGTACAAGGGGGGTCAATGGCCAGAATTACCAAATCCCACAGCCTGCTGTGCCAGTGAAAGGAAGACTTGACCAACTACTTGATCGAACAAATGTATGGCCCTAGATTACAGAGAATTAATATGCCATTATATAGGAAACCCTATCCTGATTACATAGATAGGGACCACCCTTTTCCTAGGGGGTATAAAATACCTGAATTTACCTTGTTCTCGGAAGAAGGAAGTGTCTCAGCCTTAGAGCACATGGCTCGATTTACTTTCCAGTGTAGGGACAAATGATGATTACCTGAAATTGAGGCTTTTCCCGAGTTCATTGACAGGCCAGGCTTTCACTTGGGATGTCAACCTTCTACCCAACTCGATTTTCACTTGGGAGGACATGCAGAACCAGTTCCAGTCCCATTTCTCGAGGACAGATCCTGGTGTGTCCATGGTAGACTTGGCTCGAATTAGACAGCAAGTTAGAGAAACTACGGAACAATATATAATGAGGTTCAAGAGGGCTAAAGTTAGATGCCAAGTGAATATTCTTCCAGAGTCTGAATTTGGCTCAAGATGGCCTTGACTTTGAAAGGGCAGACAGGCTTGACTCACTGATTGGACAGTTGGCACTGGAATGATAGCAAGCATCCCCTCTTCTCTTTCCTGGTATGAAAGAAGGAGCTAGGATCAATCTCCTTCACAGTGTCCTTTCGCGTACTCCTCTGTCTCTTTCCTCTCCTCAATTATCGAGACCAGTAAATACAAAGATCTAGTCATCTCCTTCTAAGAAGTAAAATCTCCTTCCTATATTTGATTCTAAAAAGAAAGAATAAGAGTAAGAGCCTTTCTTAACTCTTGAACTGTAAGAGAGGCTTCATTTAGGAGCGATCTTTTCATCCAACTAGAAATATCGTATAGAAATAGAAAAGCCACGCCCAAAACTCCCATGTCTTTCTTGGTTGGACCAACCAGCGATTTCTTACAAGTCTTTCTTCTTTCTTTTTTAGAGCAAGAAACGGAACTACAAGTTCTGAAATAAATTTAAAGTGTTTCTGACGATTACGCCCAACAGCCCACTTGAGCAATTTGCCATTCTCCCATTTATTCCTATTAATATCGGAAACTTGTATTTCTCATTCACAAATCCTTCCTTGTTTATGCTGCTCACTCTCAGTTTGGTCCTACTTCTGCTTTATTTTGTTACTAAAAACGGAGGAGGAAAGTCGGTACCAAATGCATGGCAATCGTCGGTAGAGCTTATTTATGATTTTGTGCTGAACCTCGTAAACGAACAAATAGGTGGCCTTTCCGGAAATGTTAAACAAAAGTTTTTCCCTCGCATCTCGGTCACTTTTACTTTTTCGTTATTTTGTAATCCCCAGGGTATGATACCGTATAGCTTCACAGTTACAAGTCATTTTCTCATTACTTTGGGTCTCTCATTTTCTATTTTTATTGGCATTACTATAGTGGGATTTCAAAGAAATGGGCTTCATTTTTTAAGCATCTCATTACCCGCAGGAGTCCCACTGCCGTTAGCACCGTTTTTAGTACTCCTTGAGCTAATTCCTCATTGTTTTCGCGCATTAAGCTCAGGAATACGTTTATTTTCTAATATGATGGCCGGTCATAGTTCAGTAAAGATTATAAGTGGGTTCGCTTGGACTATGCTATGTATGAATGATCTTTTCTTTTTTATAGGAGATCCTGGTCCTTTATTTATAGTTCTTGCATTAACCAGTCCGGAATTAGGTGTAGCTATATCACAAGCTCATGTTTCTACGATCTCAATTTGTATTTACTTGAATGATGCTACAAATCTCCATCAAAGTGGTTATTTATTTATAATTGAACAAAAGGGAGGCCGAAAGTCGGTCTAGAGCCTTACATGGGCTGTTTCTTTTTTTTAGAATACCGTCTCTCCAAACTCGCATAGAAGCCCTCTTCGCACCCTGATCCAGACCCAGCTACTAGAGAGCATGCTCGGACACCTACACCGGGCCATTCCATTGCGTTGCGAGCTCGGTTAGGGAGTTCCTCACTTCGTGGCATCGCTGTCTGAAACTTCTCCTTTTCGCGAGTGGGCGGAGACCGCTTTTGTTGTGGCATATAGAGATACAATAGACGGAATTCAATTCATCCTTCTAACCGCCACGCCAGAGAAAGAGCTTAGTAAATGGGGAGATCTCGAAAGGTTCCTTCGTACTGGGTGTTACCTTAAGTGGACTTCTAGCCAGCCTAAAGAGAATGGCCAGAGCAGAGCGAAGAAGAGCCCGGAGGAAGGGGCGGGTTTAGTTGTATTAGAATAGCCGTAGGAACAAACCTTACTGGTGGTGAATGTTCATCCTTTTCTTATAAAATTCATGGGATTGATTCTACCTTCGGTTCATCTGGTTCCGCCTCGATGTGAGAATAGCATAGGAACTGGAAGTACGCTTCGCCACCTCGACCTCGAAACAGGCGTTGATCGGCTGGGGCGAAAAGGCTTGCCTGCTCCCTTTGGGCTCCACCACCATATCACCAATAAAGCTGTGCGACCTATCTGGAACCCAACTACAACGGGCCTTTCTCTTCTCGCCTTGCAGCTTTGGAAGTCTACTCTACTATAATGTGTAGTGCTTAAATGGGCTAACTATTCCATTACTTGGAAGTGAGCATAACCAAGGGCATTTTGTGACTCGCCTATGAAAAGCCAATATGAAACCGGACCACGCGTGCTTTTTTCCCTTCTCGTCTCAAAATGGCTCGTACAAACAAATGGACCTTACCTTATAATCAGTGTATGCCTTGGTTAGAGACTTTCCCCCTTTAGGATGGATGCGGGCACAGGCAGGTTCTAGCAGCAGCTTCTGCGGAGTCAGAATCTGAACTTATAGCGCTTTCGTTTCGAGGAGTGAAAAGGGGCCACGATCGAAGTGAGCGCCTGCCTGTAAGAGGCATTGATCATGGATGGGCTTATCTGTGGGCTTGCTTGGGTCAAGGGAGACTGAATCTTCTGCTTTTGTATACCAGTCTTATATATATGAGGCAAAATCTCACTTAGGTAGCACACACACTGAGACTGTCACTAATAAAGTGTTATGAGCTCTAAATGATGCCCATGTAGCGGACTAGGACACAAGCCCAAGCGGTTATTAGCTCAAGCCTGACCCCCGTCTTCATGCCCTTCCTTGACGTTGTTCTTACTATGAATAGCCCTCCCGGATGAATTGATTGACCAGAAAGAGGCGCAATAGTAGTTAGTCGTCTCGACTGTGGGCTTATTTATATATAAGAAGGTTCAGACGGAGGTCATGTGTTCACGTACTCAAGCTCTAATTAGTCTTCAAACTACAGCCATTGCGTCTGGGCTGGGCTAGGGCGTCGGTATGGGAGGATTGTACCGCTAAGGAAGGCTACTATGTCTCTCGACCTCGCACAATAATGGTGTCATTTGTTAGTATGTAGGATGAATCACAAAGCAAACTACACATGTCCAAAAGTGCGGACTGCTACAAAAACTCGCAACCAAGCAGCATGGGCGAGGGAGGGGATAAATCCGGAGGAGAGGGGGTGACCTGTAATGTCAAGACGTAGAAAGTGTCAACCCGCGTAGGTTACACTAAACAAGGAAATCCCGTGCTTGATATGCGGTCGGAAGAGGCAACAAACAAGGTAGGACTCAACAGTTCAATATTCATAAACTACCCGCTCCACCACCTACTTATGAATAATGGCATATGGGAGCCGAGTAAGCACAAGTCTCGTTTTTCTCGTATCGTATAGATAGAAAGGGCTCATCAATAAGGTCCGCTAGTCTCTCATTCATACAGGTTTGTTACGCCCAGCAGGCTACGTTCTCAGAGGTGCGTGATTTTCTCCGCCACATTGAAATGAACAACGCGCAACCTGTTTCCGCTGTTCCCTGTTGTTTGACCAGCTGTCCAAGACAAAGTGTCCGTTGTTGGACGTTCAGGCTCAGCTGAGACCTCTGATCTCATATTAGCACTCAATCCCTCACAAGCTAGGCGTTCAGCCTATTGAGAACTATGCCCTCGGCTAGAGGAGTAGTTATAATCGCTTAGTTGCCTTATTATTATTATATGAAAACCCAGTCTTGTTGTCCTCGAATCAGTTTAGAACAATTTGAGGGCTTATTCTATTCACCGAGCGGAAGCTGCAATTCCACCAGCAGCGCCAGTCGCGGTTGACCCATCATCTTCTCGCGTCGCGTCCCTCTCGGGAGGCCGAAGCATACCTTATACTAGTGGAGGGGCCCCCTGTTGCCAAAGCAAGCAGTCCCGCAGAGGTTGAGGTATGGGACGCAGAAGCATAGGGAGTGATAGCAGCAATTGCTCCTGATCTTTTTCAAAGCTACAACTAACCTCACGAAGATCAGTAAAAGATTCGAATTCCGCGGTGAACCGCTCTACTTTCTATAAAATTACTTTTGCTTGATCCAACATCAGGATGACCCGACAGGCCGAGCACGTCAACAACTTAATCACGACTTTGTGACCGGGGAAACAAGAGCTAGACTTCAGCAAAGGTCCCAATATCAATATAATATGAATTTCTTGGAATTGAGTCTTCTTTACTGCGAGATGCCTGGCAAACAAATATAATAAGGGTCGGTCGGTTCAGCATCTCAAGTGGTTGCTTCTTTCCGATGTCCATGTGCGGTTGGATCGGTCGAGACACTTGAATCTTAACTAGCTCCGTTTGCGTTGGATCAGCCTACTTCATGCACGAGCGGAAGACCTTCCCTGCCTACCTAATAGGAACTAAAGGTACTGCGAAACCAGTCTACCTACCCGCTTGAAGATCCTGCAAGAACGGAGTGAACAAAATAGCTTGACTGCCCCGGAGATTGGAGTTATGATCTTTACACCTTCATTTGTGGGATCAGATCAGATGCAGATGATGGGTCTAGAAGAGGGGCAAGCACGACTCTCTAAGGCATGGCGCCAAGCAAGACCCATAAAACCGATACTAAAATATATATCGAATAAATATCCGAAGCGGACCTCGTCAATACGTGTTACACAAACGACGCATCGAACGAACAAGTAAGCGAATAGGGACCGGGTTCCTCGCGCAGCAAGCTGGCGAATCTAATAACTTTGATTCCTCATTCGATCAGTTGCGCTAACCCCGATTCCCCTCTTTCCTTTCCCTGGTTCGTTAAACAGAGTAGGGGCTCTAGCTTTAGCTCGAAGAGGAAACGAGTTCTCGTTCTGATCTGCACCGGGGGTTGCTTCGGTCAGTTACAGGGGTGGTCAGTAGGTAGTTCCGATTCTAGCTCCTAGCTCTGGAGAAGCGAACTTCAATCACAAAGATTTCACTACACTACTTATTACGTCAAACATTCCTCTTTCTACTTCTGACTCTCGCGCGGATAGAGATGGAGGTCGGGATTCCCCATCAATTTTTCTTTCAATTTCTTCCCGGGCGTACTATCATGATTCCAGGGGCTTCTTCCTCTCATTATTCCAATTCTCCTCCAGGGCCCTCTCATTACCGATCCAGAAGGATACTCAAGTAGGTCACTAACAGATGAGCTATCGGTGTAGATGTAATAACGGTACAATGGCTGTCTAGGAAGCTTGTTACAATGTCCTCGCGCCTCATAAAAAGGGCGCTACTCTGGCAGCAGGGTATACCGCCCCCGACTCTGGACACACGGGCTCAACGTTCTATGAAGGACTGAACGCAAGTATGAATACTTTTTTAAGTTGTTTCTCATCGCCTTAGGCATAAAGCCAATTCCATCTCTATCTGGCCTCTCCGTGACTCCAAGACCAGAGACAAAAGGAATCATGTCTATTTCAGTTAAGGGGCCTGTTAAGTCATCAAGTAAATGCTCTTTCCGGGCCTAGCAACATCTTCGAATCGGTTGTAATCAACCAATTCAGAATGCCTTTTATGAAAGGTACTATTTGAAGAGCAGCTCCATGAACTTAGCGCTAGCTGCAGTACTATTATATTAGAGACCGAAATCGCTACATCAAAAAAATAGGTATAGCCAAACAGAAGGTTCTTTTCTTGGCTTTCTTGCCCTATCGGTCAGATCAGGTGAAAGCAAGCAAATAAACGATAGGTAAACTTATTCAACGGCCGCTTGCGCACCAAGACTAAAGGAGGGTTCCGGATAGCCATCATAAGACCGCTTACCTTATATTCCGCTACCAAAGAAAAAGGCTTCCTTTTGCAATCGAACCTCTAGAAGCAAGGTTGCGAAGCCGGGGTATTATGTATCAGCTGAAAACGAAGTGGATGACTCTCTTTTAGTTGACTTTGGAATTTGACCAGTCTACATCGTCCGCCCCGAAAACTAAGTAGCTCACTAGTGCCAGCCAAAGGCTTCTTTTTGACCTTTCTTGCGGATGTCCTAATCAGTTTCTCTGAGGCTCTCAAGCTGAGAGAAAGTGTTTGGATGATTTTTGCATGGTTTCAAGGCGCTTTGAGAAATAGAATATCTTATGTTCTCCTAATATCGATAGGCAAGTTGCTTATTTCTGTGTGCTCTAGGCTTGACAAGCTAAACAGAAAAACTTTTTTTGGTAAAAATATAAGGGGAAGATCCATCTTGCTAATTAGGATTTGGTGTGTAGACCAAAAGGTATGGGCGCCGGAGTTTCCTCTCGTTGAGATTTTGGCAATCTCGTGCGGGTTGAAGCAAGCATTAGATATGGGCCTTTCTTCTCTGATGCTGGAGTCAGACGCGACGCTCAGGCGGTTGTCTTTGCATTGAATGAAGAGGAGAGAAGCGCGCAAACAGTGTCGGACGTTACTTAGGCAATGCCGACCGGCACTTCAACCACTGAAATAGCAGCAAATTATTTTTTTAAATTCTCAATGTTGCCTCAATAAAGCAGCTAGGCCGTTTTCCTATCTCTAAAGGGGCTTACCCATAAAGGGGGCTTTACCCTGACACAAGTAGTCTCCGCGGCTATACTACATCAAATAGCCTATAGCGCTACTGTACTTGTTTTTTTTTGTCTGGTTCTTTGCTAGCCAGACACCTGTCAACCAACCATCCTGCAACTATAAGTTCTTTCGCAAGCCAAGCCAATATCCCTTGATCCGCCCGAGGAGAATCCGAGTGAAAGCAGCAACCAGCGTGATAGTAGCGTGTGTCAGCAAACAACTCTAAGCTGAACTGATTACAGATAGGTAGTGCATTCTCTGAGGTGAGTGAAGTGCCCTACTTCTATCTTACGGGTAGTGGTAGTGTAGCTGGGCTATTGATCCTGGTGAAGGAGCCCTATCAATCAAGTAAAGGCCGGGCTAGGGGTGATTGAATAGCAAGCAGGGTAACTTACGCAAGCAAAGGAAAAGACCCTTCCGACGACGCAGCAGCCAACTACCTATTCGAGCCTGCAAAAATCTATGTGAACAACTAGGGGCCCGCGATTACTAAGGATCGATTGCTAAGAGCACTTTTAGATCAGCTAGCTTCTTATACTTTTTATTATTATTCCTAAGCTCTTCTAAGAGAGTGGATCTCCTGAGTCTTCTTCTTAAGTACTTCCCGCTTGTGGCAATGTCAGTGTTTGCGGTTTCCTTTTTTAGTGGGCCAAATGAAGAAAGAGGTCCGGTCGAGCTTCTTTCTCCTACAGGCCAGAATTTATAGTTCTCTAGTGGAGGCGAGCCAGAGCCAGTGACAGTGCCGGGGGAATATAAAGATTTTGAGTCCCTTTTTTTGAATTCCCTTTAGTAAGCGCCCTCTTATAAGCGAGTATGAAGTAAGCCCTGAACCTGAAGTGCTCTTTCTTCCTTGGTAGGTCAGCCGTTGACGAGACTTAGTTTAGGGCAATTTTTTTTTTCAAGCCTTTCAAGCTGTAATAATTTACCCAGGCAAGGAGTAATTCAATTGAAATCCATTTTCTTTCTAGTAAGCTAGGGCTTAGTAAGCAAATCAAAGGAGTCGTCAAGTTGGGGCAAGTCAAGTTAGTTTTTAGCAATATCGATTAAGCCTATGTGTTTAAGAAGTCCCTAATCTATTCTATCAGTACTACTAGCGAGCTAACATGCTAACAGTAGTTAAAAACTGGTCTTTATTAAGCTCCCCTTTTTACCTAGCATAATAACTAAATAACTAACAGGCTTAGAAGACTAGCAGTTCTACTAATAGGATAAGAGTGAGTTGGCAAAGGCATTCCTTCCCTTGATCTGACAGTGCTAAGTAAGAAGGGCCTAAAGAGCATTACCAGTAATCTGAGGCAAGAAGAGAGCTAGCTTGTATAAGAGTCATAAGAGGACTAAGAATAAGAAAGGTCCAACTCGTACTAAGACTATCGGTACTACTCTTCCTAAATTCCTAACGTGGAAAAGGTGTCTACTATGTTTACCGTTTCTAACAGAAAGACCATCTCTCCCCTTAGTCTAAATAGCTAGATAATCTCCCAGCCAATGGGCAAGCTAGTTCTTTAGCAAAATAAGTAGTCTTTCAAGCAAGCTATGGATAAGAGGGATAGGTCAAAGGTAAAGGACCTAAGCTATTTTATTTGAGATTTTAAGCCAGTTCAATTCCTTTTCCCATTGATCCTCTTGCAGAAGAAAAGCGAAACCCATCTAGCTCTAGTAGTAAGCGCATCGACTGAGCGAGCAAAGCCAATTGGAGTTCTAAGCTAAGCCCCTTATTTCAATGTCATGCCAGCCGAGCCAGTAGACGTCTTAAGGTAAGCTCTTCCTGTTGCAGTGTCTGTTGTAGTTTCTGGGAGTTATGTTCCAGCCTTTACAATTGCAATTGCTAGACCAGAAAGTGCTTTGCCCACTATTTACATTATAGGAAAATTGGATAGTGCTCTTGCCCCTAGTCCTATTGTGGGAGTAGGAGTCTTTCCTCTGGCCGTTGAGAGTTCAGCCATTGGAGTGCTTCGTAGGCAGTGCTTTCTCTTAGTTTGAAGGCTCTAGAGCAAGAAAAGAGGTAGGCAAGCATATCTTATTTAAAAAGGCTAGTTTTCAAGCTCTTAGATTTCTTATTTATTTCGGCAATGAATGAAGTAAGTAAGCAAATGATAGAGCTTAGTCTCTCTTTACTTTGATTAGCCCCTACTAGCGTAGTATGAGTTCTACGTTAGTAAACGAAGAATTGGGTGATATAAAATCCTCTTTTTTTTTTCGATTTAAGGGCAGTGAAGCAGTGGTAGATCACAGTGAAGCAGCGGCAATCGCCGAAATGGATTCGTAATGGTTGATTGATGAACCTCATAAAAGAACCGTTTTGCACGATTCTTCGACTCCCATCTGAAACCATTAGATTCCGAACGTGTTGGAAATAAAAGAAGAAAAACCCTTACTAGCATGAAAGCGTGAGTCAGCTTCCCGGTAGGTCGTGCTATGACACCGGCACCAACAGTAGATGAACGTAGTCAAATACTTTTTTACTATCCTTCTGATTAATCTCATTCATGTTGGAATAACCTTTGGAAGATGCTTCCAAGGGCAGTTAGCCTAGATAGAAAACTCCACCGGGGGACTATACCACATAAAAACGAAGGGGTTCCGACTCCCACTCGGGTTCCATCAGCAGATTAAGTTAGGTTGAGACCTCCATCGATTTGAGTTTTCATACGGCTTTCAGGCACAGCAAGATCTGAGTGAGCTGTATCTGGTTAATCGCCTAAGTAAGTAGTATCTAACTCCGAAGGGGAAAGCCCTAATTGTTTCGATCTATAACCACTGGAGGCCTATGATCGAGCTACTGCTGCTCCTACACCTTCTTCAATTGAGCTGTCATAGAATAGTTCTTTCTCGACGAAATGGAAATAGGGTCTACCGGGAAGCTGGTTTAGGATGTCTTTGCATTCCCACCACTATCGAGTCGAGTAAGAAAACAACATGCTAAGAGCCGTGAGTGGCTTACTAGACTCCTTTCGAGGGTTGACCGCCTAAGCTTTGAAATAGAGCTTCTCGCACATGCCTCGACGTCGTCCTTTTGCATCCATCTAATCGTCCAGCTACAGATTTGAATGCAAAGAGTAAGGCGCAGCGGTAGAAAAAAGGCACTTTATGAGGGCGAGCAAGTCATGAGATCAGCATTATAACGGTCGTTTATGCGTCACTTCGAGTCTCAACAGGCTCGCTCGTAACGGTTCCAATGTTAAGATTTGGGCGCTCTAGCCAAAACGAATCCTATTTCGGCTATTACCTTCTCAATAGCTCGTACCCTTGTTTCCCACTTCGCTGCTTCTATTTCATAGCCTTTGGTGCCTTCCACGTCTCGGTGAAGAGATAGAAACGACTTTCTTTCAACTTTGGTGCCTTTAGCCAAACCAGCTGCAGAAGCTGTAGAATCTCTGGGACACCTCTCCTTCCCCTTTTCTTTCAGGGAAGAATGGCATAATTTCTTTAACGACCTTTTTCAGAGCTTCCGCTCAACTCATGCTTCTTCATGAATACTTTTTACCTTCGCTTGACAACAACTATAAGCTGTAAGCCATGGTTAAATACTGAGGCTTTTCACTCAAGAGTTCTTGCCAGTAGTACGATAAGGAAGATTAGAATCGAACTGGCATATGGGGGCAAATTAGCCCTCTCTCCCGCCAAGAGGAGTCGCTTTGGTTAGGTTGGAAAAGCCTTCCCTTCCTACATCTGAGGGTCCGCAGGGGGGACCGTAAAGAGGGATCCACTAAGGGTTGATTTTGCCCTTAGTAGATCGTGACGGGGTTCATCGTCCTCCTTATTCGAGTTCTACTAAATCAATGGTGGAATACGCCCCTAGGGGAGCACCCCGAATTGAGTGGTAGACTCACTTAGCACCATTACTACGATAATGGAACCTAGCAAGACTGCCAGCGCCGCAGCCCCGCCCCGATTAGTAGCAGCCGCTTCACCTATCTCTTTTTTTATCCCAAGTAGGTTGAAAGAATCTCCCCCTAAAGGTAAAGTAGCGTCGCTAATCTGAAGCTGCTCAACGGCAACAAATTTTTCACTACACTGGGATTGATGGCTGTCCAGGGAAAGTAAAAAACCGACTGTGGAACCTCGGCCCACCATGGAGTAAAGCCTATAAGTAGGCAAATAAAAAGTACAAACCTTATGTCTCTGAGGTAGGAGTAGATAATAGCTTCAGAGAGGGAGAAGCTCTTTATCCTAGAAGAATGGACGGAATGTCTTTCATAAGGAATCGCAGGAATATGCGACGATTTTTTCCAGGAAATCCCCAACGCAAACTATGCCCTCTTTTATATCGAATCGATCATAACCACTACCTACATTCCACGAAATTGTGCACCACAAGTAGGAGCTAATAAAAAGACCTGCGATCCCATAGAAAGACATCACGATCCCTTGTGGAAAAAAAAATGATTTTCTCAAGACCCCGCGTTCTTTGATCAATCTGGTAAAATCTAAAGAGTGGTGAAGTGCTTGGCTGAGGACCAACTTGATTTATTTTTGAGTGCAGAAATTCACAAGCTGTGGATCCATCTACACTACAAAGAAACACCAGCAAGAATTGCATTGCCTAATGCTTCCCGACCCGGCTCATTCTATCACTGAAACTATCTATGCGGGGATGCATTAACATCTTATTCCTTTGTTAAGCAGACAAAAAGAGTTGTAACAAGTGCCAGTTCGCCTCATCGACTTGTTGCTGAGAAGTGAAAGACATTCACATTGAGGTCTCGCATGGGAGTTGATCTTCAGCCCCCTGTCTATCTATTTTGGGAGTGGTAGTGCGCGAACCAGAAAATCCGCCTCAAATAGCTCCTGATCGAGTCACTTCATAAGCTTCTATTCGCTTACTTCGTAACCTCACGGAAAGCCTCAATCGAGCCGCTCCCGTTCCACTACAAGAACAACACACCTTTGGTGCCTCCGCCGCATAGCTTGCAGTCGAACACAATATCTTTGGCTCCTGTGATGCTACCTTTCTTCAGAACCTTGGGCACCTCGACTCCCCCAATTGATTGGGATTGGCTTCGTAATCCTTACTTAGAGTTTGGAGTACTCCATTCCTTTCAATCAGGCAAAGCAATCTTTCTCAATAGGCACCAAAGGTGTGGAATTTTTTCTAATATCACAGGGTCATATGAGTGAATCGTTTAAAGTGGACTTTCTCATTAGGTTGGAATGGATAAAATGAACTTTCTCAGTAGGGTGAAACAGCTAAAGTGCGCTCTGTCAATAGGGGAAATGCACTTTGTCAATAAAGTAGGAGGGGCAGAGTGAAAGCATGCCCTTATCGCGGGTAAAGTAAACTTTGTCAATAGGGGAAAGTGGACTCTTGTCAAGTGAGTTACATCGGTTTATGAGCGTAAATGCGATTATTTTTATTTCTTTCAGAACCTTTGTCAATTGTTGTTGTTCTGCCCGAGGATAAATTTTAACAAGCTACCGCTGACTTTATTGCTGAATTTATCCCAATGGAGAGTGCAAATCCACACCGATGCACTGCTGATACACCGGCACTAATCCTTCCAGTATGGGAACTATATGTTGATGGCTCTTGCAATAACCAAGACAGTGGAGCAGGAATTGTCCTTATTGACCCTGATGATAATTCTTACGGCCCTTCGCTTCGCTTCAAACAATACCGCTGAATATGAGGCACTGATCGCCGGTCTCCAGCTAGCCAGGGATATGGGAGCTACCGATATCAATAGAATCAGTGATTCTCAATTGTCAATCAGGTCACCGGTAGATTCAATGCTAACGAGTCACGGCCCGGTTAGCAGGAGCATTACTTAACCGGTTCAATGGACACCAGATACCGAGACTGAAGCACGTGCTGCTGCATTGGCTAAAGCTGCTATGACAGCACCACCAGAGGTTCTGAAAGGACCATTGATTGAAACATTGGAAACTCCTACTATCTTATCTCCAGGCCTTTCTCTGAAATCTTCACCACTGAAGTTCAACGAGAGCCATCTTGGATGGACCCCATTGTTAATTTTCTCAAGAATGTTTGCCTGCTGATGAAACGGCTGCCTCACGCATACGCCATAGGTCTGCTCTATACATGCTACGTGATGGCCAACTATATCGCAAGGGACAATCTTTCCCATCCCTTAAGTGTATTACACCGGCAGAGGAACTGAAGGGGCGAAGGACAAGGAACCAGACGAAGCAGAGCGAGAGAAGGACAAGGATAGGGCAAAAGTACTCGACGTTAAGAGAGGATCTGAAAAGAGCTCGACCAGCGGGAGAGGAAGTGAACAAAGTGAACTGGAGACTGACAGCAGCCAGCATTTCAAACAAGACTGACAAGGATAGGTTGTGAAGTGGGCGATACATAGTGGCAACCACTCAGGGGCATGAGCACTAGCTTTCAAAGCACTACGTACCAGTTACTATTGGCTGTCCTACTTACCATGCTTTCCATGCCATGTGCTTCCTCCAATACTGGAACTGGGGCTGCCCTATATAGTCAAGCACGTTCCTCACCCTCGCTAGCCTCCTTCGCCGTGCTGCCATCCATCCACTCGACTATCCCGCTCGCCTAGACATGCTTTCATTGTTTGGCTTGCTATTAAGAATGGCAAGTATAAACTTTAAAAATGGGATATCATTCCTCAGGCTAAGTCTTTGATGTGTAATGACCCTATTGAAACTATTGATCACCTGTTCTTTTCTTGCCCGGTGGCTAAAGGAGTAGGGGCCACGGTCTATAACCAATGCTGCAAGGTACCCGGGGTGTTGGGAGAGTGAGCTTTTGTGGGCTGCTAATCAGTTTAAAGGCAAAGGCTTTCCTTCTTTGGTTAGGAAAATTGCGTGGGGTGCTACCATCTACCATATTTGGAGAGAGAGAAATGCCCGCTTGTATAAGACTGAATACAAATGAAAGGCACCGAAGGCACTGAAAGTGTAAAAGATGATGTGAGATTTAGGTGTGCCTCCATTCCTAGCATTCGAGACGTTGGTGGGATCTTATCTTCACCATGAATGATCCTACGGGCGAACATCTCATGGCACACCATTGATCAATAAGATAAAAAAGGATAAATAGAATAGACGGAGATACCCCCCATTCCTATCAGCGTGAAATGAAAAAAAAGAAGTCCTCTCCTCCGCCCTCTCTGTCCCTGGCTTCTACTTTCACATACCTTCTGTCACGCCCCGGTTCTTAAGTTATTTTACGGTTATTTACTTTGGTAATATTTTGGTCTTTTACCGTTTTAAGTAACCGTTTACTATTTAAGACTCCAAAGTTGACTTTTTCCTCCGTATGGAATTTGGGAAAACTTTCTTCATGAAAGTCGTAGAGGATGTTATTACGAGTTCGTAGACATGCCACGCGTTAAAATCGGAGTTAGCATGTAAAAGTTATCAATTAAAAATGTAAGTTTTATTCAGGTATTATTTTCGGGGTGTTTTATTTTTAGGTTTGGGTTGATTAAAAGGGATGGACCGGTGTTGGGGAGGAGGCCCAACCCATTTCCTCTCTTTCTCTTCTTCTCCCTTTTCTCTTTCTTCTCTCCCCCGTGTTCTCTCCCCTGCCGGATTGCCCAGCCGCCGTCTGCCGCCGTCCGGCCAGCCACCGGCCGCCGCTCCACCCCGGTTCGGACCCCCGTCTCCTCCTCTCCCTCCCCGGCCTAGCCCCCGAGCTTCTAACCCGCCGGAAACGCCGGGAAGTTTTTCGCCGGAACTTCCTCCTCCGGCCACCAATCCGGGCAAGCTTGGTACGGTTTTGTAGCCCTCCTCCCGTGTAACAACCCCTCCAAACAGCTCCCTCCCTCTTGAGCTAGGTAAGGAGAAATTTGAGGTGGAAGTTTTATGGTGTTTTAAGTTGTTTTCGTTCGATTAGCCTAGTTAGGCTTGAAATTGGGTGTTGTGTTGTTCATGAAAGTTGTAGAGCATGATGAGAGGATTATTCTGTCAAAATTTCATAGGTTTTGGAGCTCGCCGGAATTGACCTCCGGCCGCCGCTGCCGGCGGAGCCGCCGGTTAGGAGATTTTTAGGGTTTTAAGTGTGGAATATTAAGAGGAGTATATTGATGTAATTTATGGAATTTTTGGATGACATTTGGATGGGTTTGTGAATTTCCGAGGTTTGGTATTTTTGGCGGTTAATTAATGTAGAATCCGGCCGTAGGATTTAAGTCGTATTTTGGGAAGGTTGCTTTTACGACTTTTGAGTATGATATTTAAGTTCGGATCGTTCCGATTTAAGAATATCGAATTTAGGCAATGATGAGCGTAATTATGGCTCTCGGGTAATTTTGCCTATTTTGATTAAATATTGGATTATTGGTTGGGAAATTAATATTATATTTGGAACAGGACGTGAGGTGGCTCGAGCAGACGAGGCCCCAGATTGACTCCAGGCTTAGGCCTAATTTGTGAGTGGACTTTTATTTGAAATAATATGCATGCTATGGTTCATGATTGAACATTTCCTCTTGTTGGAGTTTTGACGTCAATTAATTTTGACGCTTTTATTTCTCTTAGAGAGTTACCGAAAATGGGATTTTCGGTGAATATAAATATGTATTTATGAGAGAGTATGTATAGAAAATGCTAGCTAGCCATATGTGTCTGTCCACCTTAATGGCGTAGCATATAGCCGCATTATGGTGTGACGTGAGCGTTGGACGTAAGCGTAGTAGCCCTATTTGAGTGTTTAATTCATATAGGGGGTATGGACACATATTTATACACCCGTCTGTCCACTTTGATAGCGTAGTGTAGCACCGCATTAAGGCGTGACGTGAGCGTTGGACGCGAGCGTAGTAGCCCTATATAGACCCATGAATTTATATAGGGAGTATGGACGAGTGTAAATACATACGTATATTATAGAGTCTGGGAGACTCGATATTTTATCGCTTGCGGCATGCATTCGATTTTTCCTTAGTAATAAATTTGGGGAAACATAAATATTTTATTTGTTCTTTTATTTTTGTCCACTCACTCTAATGTTATTAAATGTTTTCCCCTGGGCCCTTCGTTTTAAATTGCCCAGACTGCAGAGTTCGGGTTGGATCTAGTAGGAGGCGAGGCATAGTCACCCGCATTTCTGTCCGCTTTCGTCAGTAGGTTCCTGTTCAACCTACTCGTGTTTTTCTTGCTTCCGCTTGTATTTAGTAGCTCTGAATACTTTGGGATTATTGTATATTATGTAGAATTTCTGAAGGTTATTTATGTGATGTTCGGAGGTGTTGAATTAAGAGTGTAATATGAAATTTTCGAGTTAGGGTTGTCCATCTGCAAGGGAGATTTTCTTAATCTTTTCAGTAAATTTTCCTTGGAGGTGGTCCCTGCACGACTTACTCCGGGTTTCAGGGTGAAATTCGGGGTGGGTCGTGTCAGTTGGTATCAGAGCTATAGGTTTCCTTTTCCTGCTTCCTTGTCACTATCACATTTGCCTAAGTAGCACGTAGTGTCTATAGAGTGATGATCCGACCGCGGCGGATTCATTGGCATTTTATGCTTTTGATACTATGTGTTGTTGGGTATATGTGATTATTGTGTTAGTCTTGTTTATGGACTACTAAATTTCTTCTTCCTCAGGTACTATGCCTCCTAGGCGCCCACGGCAACCCCGTGTGGCTACTTCGACCAATGCCGATGAGGGCAATGAGGTCAGAGGACTGGTTGATGATATTGGGAATATGCTAAGGGATGTCATGGATCGAGCTCCACAACCTCATACAGTGAAAAGGAGAGAAGTTTATGAGGCTGGAGCAAGAGAGTTCAAGGGTGCCAAGGGACCCCTTGATGCTTATACTTGGGTTGACAAAATGGAAAAGGCATTTGCGAGCACAGATTTGCCAGAAGAAAGGAAGGTGAAGATGGCAGTAACTTTCCTAGATGATTCAGCACATCACTGGTGGTCGCTCGCTAGCAGGAATGTTGAGGATGCGCTAAATATGTCATGGGAGCAGTTTAAGACGCTTTTCTTGGGGCAATATTTCAGTCCTGCCCACCGCAGCAGAATTCAGTCGGATTTCCTGAATCTGAAGATGAGGGATGATGAGGGCGTTATAGAGTTCCAGGAGAGATTCACTTCCCTGAGCTATCATGTGTCATATTTGGTTCCTGATGAGAGGACCAGGATGGAGATGTTCATTGGGGCACTTGGTGGAGTGTTTGCAGATAAGATGACGGGTGTTTATTACCCGACTTTCTCTGACTCTGTTCATGCAGCCATGGCCATTGAGTCTATGGGGATTTATAGTGCTCGGCCACGAGATTTCGGTGGCCCCAGTCAGGGTCCATCCAAGAAAGCTGCTTCATCATCCGCTTCAGGTTCATCAGCTGGTAGTGGCAGTAGTGGGGGATCAGGTTCCAATTCTCGTTTCAGGGTTAGAGGACGTCACAGGAGACCTGCTAGGAGCCAGTTGGGTAGGCAGCAGTCTGGGCAGTATGGTTTGGGTGGCAGTTTCCATGGTGGGTCATCCGGTAGCCAGACTTTTTCATATGGGCAGCAGCAGCAGTTTTCTGGGTGCTTTGAGTGTGGTGGTCAGGACCACTTCAGGAGAGATTGCTCGTTGTTGGCTCAGAGGACCACTCCAACCCCTACTCAGCCTATTGGTCAGTCTTCAGCTAGAGGCTCTAGTAGTGGTGCCCAGGGCAGTGCTTCGGTCAGAGGTGGCTCTCAGCGGGGAAGTGGTCAGCGTGGACGTCCCATGACTCGCGCTAGACTGCATGCTATGACCCAGCAAGAGGGTCGTACTTCTCCAGATGTCATCATTGGTAGGTTATTAATTTTTGGTTAGCCTGCTTTTACTTTAATTGATCCCGGAGCCACGCATTCATTCATGTCTAGTCGATTTGCCCTCCATGCCAATGTGCCATCATCGTCTCTTCCAGGCGAGTGGCATGTGTCTCTACCCTCCGGTGAGGTAATGAGAATAAATTGGGTATTTAGTGGCTGTGAAGTGGTAGTGGAAGGAGTTAATTTCGAGGCTGATTTAATTCCTTTAGATATAGTGGAGTTTGATGTGATCTTGGGAATGGACTTTTTGGAAGCATATAGAGCTATGGTTGATTGTTTTCAAAAAGTAGTGGTGCTTCGAAGTCCAGATGGTTTTGAGGTTGCTTTCCAAGGGGAAAGAGATGTTATTTTTAGTTGCATAATTTCCGCTGTTGCTGCAAGGAAATTGTTGAGTAAAGGCTGTCAGGCATTTTTAGCTCATGTGGTGGATACAAGCATGGGAGTTGTGGGATTAGAAGATATTCCTGTAGTAAGAGAGTTTCCGGATGTTTTCCCTGAGGAGTTGCCTGGTTTGCCTCCTGCAAGGGAGATAGACTTCTCTATAGAATTACTTCCCGGAACTATGCCTATCTCTCAGGCGCCTTACAGAATGGCTCCAGCGGAATTGAAGGAGTTGAAGACTCAATTTTAGGAGTTGGTAGATAAGGGTTTTATTCGGCCTAGCATGTCTCCATGGGGTGCTCCGGTGTTGTTTGTTAAGAAGAAAGATGGCACCATGAGACTATGCATTGATTATAGGAAGTTGAATCAGGTCACAGTGAAGAATAAATATCCGTTGCCTCGGATCGATGATTTATTTGATCAGTTGAGGGGTGCCTCTGTTTTCTCTAAGATTGATTTGAGATCGGGTTACATCAGTTGCGGATCCGAGAGGGGGACATAGCCAAGACTGCTTTTCGGTCACGATATGGTCATTATGAGTTTGTGGTGATGCCATTTGGACTTACTAATGCACCCGCGGCGTTCATGGATCTCATGAATAGGGTGTTTAGTCCATACCTTGATCGTTTCGTGATCGTATTCATAGATGATATCTTGGTTTACTCAAGAAGTGAGAAGAAGCATGCCAAGCATCTAAGAATAATATTGCGGACTTTGGAAAAGTCGCAGTTATTTGCTAAGTTTAGCAAGTGTGAGTTTTGGCTAGATAAAGTGGGGTTCTTGGGTCATGTGATTTCTGCAGAAGGAGTTAGTGTGGATCCCCAAAAGGTGGAAGCAGTGTCGAATTGGAGAAGACCCACCACTGTGACAGAGATTCGTAGTTTCTTAGGATTAGCAGGATATTATCGGATCTTTGTGAAAGATTTTTCAAAGATTGCTGCTCCTCTCACAAAGTTGACCAGGAAGGGAGTTAAGTTTGAATGGTCAGATCAGTGCGAGCAAAGTTTTCAAGAATTGAAGAATTGCTTGACAAGTGCTCCTCTTTTGGCACTTCCGGATGATAGTGGAGAATATGTGGTCTATTGTGACGCTTCTAGACGTGGTCTAGGTGGAGTTTTGATGCAGCATGATCGAGTTATTGCTTACGCTTCTAGGCAATTGAAGCCGCATGAGGGGAATTATCCTACTCATGACCTGGAGCTTGCAGCGGTAGTTTTTGCTCTCAAGCTGTGGAGACACTACCTATATGGAGCCAAGTGTCAGATATTTACCGATCACAAGAGTCTTCGGTATGTGTTCACTCAAAGAGAGCTTAATATGAGACAGAGAAGGTGGATGGAGTTGATCAGTGATTATGATTGCACTATTGAGTATCATCCTAGAAAAGCTAATGTGGTAGCTGATGCTCTTAGTCGAAATCCCTCCATATCTTTATCTCATATAAAGATGGTTCGTGTTCCGCTTCTTTGTGAGTTGCGAGCTACATGAGTGGATTTATCAGTGGATGAGGTTGGTGCTTTGATAGCCAGTTTTTATGTGAGGCCAGTTTTGGTTGATAGAGTGCGGGAAGCACAGTATAATGATCCTTCCATAGTTCGATTGATGGAAAGAGCTTCGAATGGAGCCGCAGCCGATCATTTTTCAGTTAGAAGAGATGGGACTCTATTGTTTAAGAACCGGCTATGTGTTCCAAAGAGAAATGAAGAGTTGAAGAGTGAGATATTGGAGGAAGCTCATAGCTCTGCATATGCTGCTCATCCGGGTAGCACAAAAATGTATCGAATTTTGAAGGATTATTATTGGTGGCCAAACATGAAGAGGGAAATTGCAGCTTATGTGAGTAGATGTCTGGTTTGTCAGCAAGTCAAAGCTGAAAGGCAGAAGCCTTCTGGGTTGCTTGAGCCGTTGCCTATTCCAGTGTGGAAGTGGGACCACATCACCATGGATTTTGTTTTTAGCTTACCTCGTACCCGTGATGGGCATGACGGTATTTGGGTGATTGTGGATAGACTCACCAAGTCTGCACATTTCTTGCCAGTGGGAAAGAAGTATAAATTGGATAAATTGGCGGAGCTTTATGTGAATGAAATTGTGAGGCTTCATGGTGTTCCTGAATCAATAGTGTCAGATCGGGATCCTCGTTTTGCTTCGAAATTCTGGGGAGCTCTTCAGGCAGCTTTAGGTACCCAATTACTCTTCAGTACTGCTTTTCATCCTCAGACTGATGGGCAGTCCGAGAGGACTATTCAGACTTTGGAGGATATGTTGAGGGCTTGTGCCATGCAGTTCAGAGGTAGTTGGGATAAAAACCTATCTTTGATGGAATTTGCCTATAATAATAGCTATCATTCTAGCATTGGTATGGCGCCCTTTGAGGCTCTTTATGGGAGACAGTGTCGCACGCCTTTGTGTTGGAATGAAGTGGGGGAAAAAGAGCTTTGTGGCCCAGAGTTAATCCATGTTACGAATGAGAAGATTAAAGTGGTTAGAGATAGACTCAAGACTGCTCAAAATAGGCAGAAGAGTTATGCAGATGTCCGTAGAAGAGATCTAGAATTTCAAGTGGGTGATTGGGTGTTCCTAAAATTATCTCCTTGGAAAGGGGTTGTGCGCTTCGGGAAGTGTGGGAAGCTCAGCCCGAGGTATATTGGCCCGTATGAGATAATAGAGCGAGTTGGCTCACTTGCTTATCGGTTAGCCTTGCCTTCAGAGTTAGCTAGGATACATAATGTGTTTCATGTATCCATGCTTCGCAAGTATATTGCCGATCCTTCTCATGTGCTGCAAGAGCAGCCGATCAGTTTGACGAGAGATTTGACCTATGAAGAGGAACCGGTTCAGATTCTCGACCGAAAGGAGCAAGTGCTGAGGAACAAGACAATTCCACTTGTCAAGGTACTTTGGAGAAGTCATCAAGTAGAAGAAGCTACTTGGGAATCAGAGGAGCAAATGATGCAGCAGTATCCCTATCTCTTCTGATGACATGTATGTTAATTTCGGGGACGAAATTGTTATAAGGAGGGGAGAATTGTCACGCCCCGGTTCTTAAGTTATTTTACGGTTATTTACTTTGGTAATATTTTGGTCTTTTACCGTTTTAAGTAACCGTTTACTATTTAAGACTCCAAAGTTGACTTTTTCCTCCGTATGGAATTTGGGAAAACTTTCTTCATGAAAGTCGTAGAGGATGTTATTACGAGTTCGTAGACATGCCACGCGTTAAAATCGGAGTTAGCATGTAAAAGTTATCAATTAAAAATGTAAGTTTTATTCGGGTATTATTTTCGGGGTGTTTTATTTTTAGGTTTGGGTTGATTAAAAGGGATGGACCGGTGTTGGGGAGGAGGCCCAACCCATTTCCTCTCTTTCTCTTCTTCTCCCTTTTCTCTTTCTTCTCTCCCCCGTGTTCTCTCCCCTGCCGGATTGCCCAGCCGCCGTCTGCCGCCGTCCGGCCAGCCACCGGCCGCCGTCCGGCCAGCCACCGGCCGCCGCTCCACCCCGGTTCGGACCCCCGTCTCCTCCTCTCCCTCCCCGGCTTAGCCCCCGAGCTTCTAACCCGCCGGAAACGCCGAAAACCCGCCGGAAACGCCGGGAAGTTTTTCGCCGGAACTTCCTCCTCCGGCCACCAATCCGGGCAAGCTTGGTACGGTTTTGTAGCCCTCCTCCCGTGCAACAACCCCTCCAAACAGCTCCCTCCCTCTTGAGCTAGGTAAGGAGAAATTTGAGGTGGAAGTTTTATGGTGTTTTAAGTTGTTTTCGTTCGATTAGCCTAGTTAGGCTTGGAATTGGGTGTTGTGTTGTTCATGAAAGTTGTAGAGCATGATGAGAGGATTATTCTGTCAAAATTTCATAGGTTTTGGAGCTCGCCGGAATTGACCTCCGGCCGCCGCTGCCGGCGGAGCCGCCGGTTAGGAGATTTTTAGGGTTTTAAGTGTGGAATATTAAGAGGAGTATATTGATGTAATTTATGGAATTTTTGGATGAGATTTGGATGGGTTTGTGAATTTCCGAAGTTTGGTATTTTTGGCGGTTAATTAATGTAGAATCCGGCCGTAGGATTTAAGTCGTATTTTGGGAAGGTTGCTTTTACGACTTTTGAGTATGATATTTAAGTTCGGATCGTTCCGATTTAAGAATATCGAATTTAGGCAATGATGAGCGTAATTATGGCTCTCGGGTAATTTTGCCTATTTTGATTAAATATTGGATTATTGGTTGGGAAATTAATATTATATTTGGAACAGGACGTGAGGTGGCTCGAGCAGACGAGGCTTCAGATTGACTCCAGGCTTAGGCCTAATTTGTGAGTGGACTTTTATTTGAAATAATATGCATGCTATGGTTCATGATTGAACATTTCCTCTTGTTGGAGTTTTGACGTCAATTAATTTTGACGCTTTTATTTCTCTTAGAGAGTTACCGAAAATGGGATTTTCGGTGAATATAAATATGTATTTATGAGAGAGTATGTATAGAAAATGCTAGCTAGCCATATGTGTCTGTCCACCTTAATGGCGTAGCATATAGCCGCATTATGGTGTGACGTGAGCGTTGGACGTAAGCGTAGTAGCCCTATTTGAGTGTTTAATTCATATAGGGGGTATGGACACATATTTATACACCCGTCTGTCCACTTTGATAGCGTAGTGTAGCACCGCATTAAGGCGTGACGTGAGCGTTGGACGCGAGCGTAGTAGCCCTATATAGACCCATGAATTTATATAGGGAGTATGGACGAGTGTAAATACATACGTATATTATAGAGTCTGGGAGACTCGATATTTTATCGCTTGCGGCATGCATTCGATTTTTCCTTAGTAATAAATTTGGGGAAACATAAATATTTTATTTGTTCTTTTATTTTTGTCCACTCACTCTAATGTTATTAAATGTTTTCCCCTGGGCCCTTCGTTTTAAATTGCCCAGACTGCAGAGTTCGGGTTGGATCTAGTAGGAGGCGAGGCATAGTCACCCGCATTTCTGTCCGCTTTCGTCAGTAGGTTCCTGTTCAACCTACTCGTGTTTTTCTTGCTTCCGCTTGTATTTAGTAGCTCTGAATACTTTGGGATTATTGTATATTATGTAGAATTTCTGAAGGTTATTTATGTGATGTTCGGAGGTGTTGAATTAAGAGTGTAATACGAAATTTTCGAGTTAGGGTTGTCCATCTGCAAGGGAGATTTTCTTAATCTTTTCAGTAAATTTTCCTTAGAGGTGGTCCCCGCACGACTTACTTCGGGTTTCGGGGTGAAATTCGGGGTGAGTCGTGTCACCTTCTGGCCTCAGTCGTTGACTTTGCCCCTTCCGCTCCTCCATTTTAAAAGAAATTTAGTAGTTGTTTGCTCCTGAACGAAGCTATTGGGACAGCGGCTTTGATAGCGCTTTCTCAATGAGATATATCATATCGCGGTAGAGCCCCTTTTGAAAAATCCCTCTCTGGTGGCATCTACTGGCTGACTGCGCAGCCTTACTATGGCTTTTAGAAAGCAAGATCCCCTCCGTTTATCACTCTATAGAAATAACATCCCATACATACTTGCTTGCCCTAATCGAATCTTATCCCTTACTCCATCCCCTGAAGGAGCGTATCCTTTTTCATCTAATGCCGTCTTTTCCAACTCCCTTTCTTCCCGTCTCAGTCATCTCATCTCTCTTACCTGAACATAGAAGATAAGGGGTTAGCGAGACTGACTCCCCTTTTGAGCCCGAAAGCCATATGAACGAAAGCAGGCAAAAAAGTAAACTAGACAAAAGGGTACCACTCCATAAGAACAAATTCACCAGGCACTCGAAATTCTCAAATCCCTGGACGTGGGGAAATAGAAAGGAAAGAGCAGACTTTCTTACTTTCGAGGCATACTACTATCTAAGTTTCTCTCCTTTGACGGTCAGATCGATCCCTTATTGAATTGAAGGGAATTCTTCTCGGAGTTGGGGTTATCTCCATTCTCTTTATCGATGAATAAGGGAGTCCGGCAGGAGACAAAGAAGATTAATGAAAAGGCCTGCCTTTCACTGCGGTGTCAAAGATGTCCGGCTCTTTCACTGCCTTACTTTGCTTCGCAACCTCTCTAGCCCGGCATTCAAGCCCAGGAAACTAACTATTCTTCAACGCTTCCTTTATCGATTTTTTTTGTGTTCCATGAATAAAGAAAAATAATAACTCCCTTCTCCAAGTCGCCTTCGAGTTCTTATCAAGCTCTGACATCGTGTACGGAAGTTGTAACATGGGAAAACCAAAGAAAACACAATTCGTTTGACCGGTGGTGACCTATAGCTCTCTCCTTGCACTCCGCTCATTTATCATGAGCCTCACCGCATCTAGATATAATTCACTGCTCGGATTCTTTAATTGGTTCAGAAGAACGCACAGATCCTCGCGAGTTACTTTATCTGACACGCTGACCTTTTTTTTGAGCTACGGTTTGGGCAACGTCCCACCAGTCGTATTGTTCACGAGGATGCATACCTTCGCAATACGACTCGAGAATGATAGCAGCCTTTTGCCGCAAAGTATCAGACGTGTCCATCGGAGGCGCCTGTGGCAGGTCGACTTTAGCCAAAAAGTCGGGGATTTCTGGCTGGGTCTGGGTGCGCTTCTTTACCCATTTTTTGAACCTAGCGACGCAGGGCAAGATCGTATTTTCGCTTGCGGGAAAAGGCAGTAGCAAGATCCTGCAAGTAAAAAGAACCGTAAAGGTAAGAGCCGGGCAGCCCTGTTTCTTTATGGATTGCGCTAAGAGTCGAAGGGAAAGGCTAGCGCTGAAAGATAGTAAAGACTTATTTAACCAATCTTTCCAACCACTTGTTAGTTCGTTATAACCCTCGCAATCCATTGTTTCAAAAGGTTGTGCCCCGAAGCCCAAGTCAAGTTCAGTCATCGAAATGAAGATAACCCAGTCCTTAAGGACAGAAAGAAGATAAGTAAACAGTGGAACGAGATAGGCAGAAAGAACATTCATTAGTGGAGAGGCATAGTCACAACTAGTGTCAATAGCGAGGTAGAGTCCCATCCAAGGTTGGGTTAAACAAAGAGCGATCAGAAGAGTCAAGAAAACGAGACGTAAGATTTGTTCCAGATTCCTTTTACTGACAGAATTGGGCATTGTATTTAGTTTCCTAGTATGAGGGCTGTTTTGGCTTTGGGTAGTCTATGTATACCTTCTACCCTGGAGTGCCTCGTTTCCAGTTTGTCCTGACCAGTAAGGCAGGGGGGCTACCCTGCTGTTATTGGAGGACGATCGACCTACCTAAGTTTTGACTAGTCGGTTACCCGCTTGCCCTCCGGATAGCCGCTTAACTGTTCACTATACTTCCTCCCCCCCCCCCCCCCCCCGCAGGAATGCCTCCATTCCCATCCCATCCTTTATGATCTCTGGCTATGATATATTCGCAGTGCAGAAACATATTCATGCAGAATACTCTTCTACCTAGAAGAGGATATAAGGTCATTTTCTCATCAGTGGGCGTGGTACAGATACTCCTCTATGCGACTTTCAGGGAGGGGGAACAAAGCCCCGGATTTAAAAGTTCAGCCCGAGTATCTTTTACCTATCTAAGCACATAGCCAACTAGAAAACTCATCCGCTTGTCAGGTGTAATACTCACTCGTAAATGATTGGTGTCAGAATTTTTCACTGATCAGGTGTGATCAGTCTCATCCGTGTAAGAATTAGGAATTCCTCTTCCAACTTTTCCCGAAATGGGCGTTATGGCAAAGAATAAGAAGAAAACTAAAGGAGAAATTTGTCCAATAGTAACAAATGGTGCCTCCACAGGTTGACATCCGATCCAACCTAGTAGTACGCAATCCGCCAAAAGCAACCAAAATATTGCTTGGTGAATAGGGCGAAAACTTGAACTACGCACATACATACTTTTAAAAAAAGGTAAAGCCAACAGACATATAAAAACTGGTGCTATTGCGGCTACACCTCCCGCTTTGTCAGGTATACTACGAAGAATGGCATGGATCGGTAGGAAATACCATTCCGGCACAATATGAGGCGGGGTGGGCATCGGATTAGCAGGTATATAATTGTCGGGATGCCCCAAAACATTAGGAGCATAAAAAATCCAAATGGAAAAAAAGATAGCAAAAGCTACCCAACCTACTAGATCCTTTACATAAAAATAAGGGTAAAAAGAAATTTTATCCATCTCTGAATGTACACCCAATGGATTATTGGATCCATATTGATGCAATGCGGCCAGATGAAGAAGACTGGCGCCTACTAAAATAAAGGGGAGTAAATGATGAAGACTAAAAAAAAGATTTAAGGTGGCATTGTCCACGGAGAAACCGCCCCAAAGCCAAGTCACTATGGTATCCCCTACTACAGGTATGGCGCTAGCTAAGCTTGTAATTACTGTAGCTCCCCAAAAGCTCATCTGACCCCAAGGTAGTACGTATCCTGTAAAAGCTGTCACAATCATTAATAGGAAGATTACAACTCCGAGACACCAAACAAATTCCCTAGGACTGCTATAACTCGCATGATATAGACCGCGAAAAATATGAAGGTGAACCACAATGAGAAACATACTTGCCCCATTAGCATGCATATAACGGAGCAACCAACCCCCTTCAACATCTCTCATAATGTGTTCTACGCTGTTGAAAGCTAGATCCACATGAGGTGTGTAATGCATAGCTAAAAAAACGCCAGTCACTATCTGAATGACTAAACAATGACCAGCTAACACACCGAACCCCCACCAATAACTAAGATTGCTCGGGGTTGGATAATCTATCAAATGTTGATTTAGTGTGGAGGATATAGGTTGTTTAAGAAGAGAGAATCGTTGGTTCCTTACAGTCATTTTTATTTCCTTATGGTTACAATTCTAGTTCCCTCACCCTTTTAGCGGGGTATATTTGGAAAGCGGTTAAAGTAACTCTCTCCAACCTTTTCTATCTATCCGGGCGCATTGGTTTTTCCAACGAAACTAAGCACTTTTTGGTCTTTATCATTCGTAAGGCTCAGTCCCACACTCTGACTTCAATGATGGGAACAACCTCCGCCTCCGGCGCTCTAATGATCAACAGTTCTCCGCCTTACTTCGGGAGTTACATTCGGAACTTATTGTTATGTTCACGCGGTGATATTCTATCTTTCCAAAAGTACTACCCTGTACATAGTCTATGTCTGGGGAGCATACTTGACAGGAGATCCTTCGGCTGAACTTGTCCCCTGAGCCAATCCACTAGTCTTCCCTTCCCATACGGGGGTTAAGTGCTTTCCAGCCATATCCATATTCTGGTAACCTTGGACGATAGCTTTCCCCCGATCAACCGCCTATATTATCAGTCGGCTTGCCAATCAACTGACCCGCTTTCCTTGGCTAAAGTAAAGGGGATCGATCCCAGACGAGAATGGACTTCTCCGTAATGTAATAATGTAATAGAAGAGTAACAGTCTCTTCTCGAGGGGGTGACTAACCTTGGTTGGGAGGTAGCCCTAAGGTTACGATCCGTTGGGTTGGAAAACAAACCTGCATCCTATTTCCTCCATAAGCCCTACCGATTGAGAAGGAGATTAAGTGGAAAACCACTAAGATCGGATCTCTCACGGAAAAGGTGAGGCCTTAATCTATGGCGATCTATGTCTTTCTTGTACCATTTATGTATTTCTCAGCAACGATGCCCCTCTTTCTTATGAGACTTCTTTCTTTACTAGGAAGTGCTTTCGGTGTTTTTATAGCAAATGCATTCGGACGATCAGAAGGAACCGCTATCCATATCACAGGAATATTCTTTATTACATTTGGCATAATTCTTTTGGGCTTCATCTTTCTCTTTCGTTTTTATTCTTGTCGTTTGAAAGACAAGTACGGCTTTCCACTTGTACTTGGTCTCTATCTATCTTTGTTAGTTTTTATATATTTTTGGTGCTTTTTGATCCGGATCTACGTCTTTTCTCACCTAGGTCTCGATTTAAGCGCATTCTTCCCCCTTGTCTCGATTGTCGTGGGAGGGCAGCAAGCACTTCCTCTTCCGGGCCCCGCCGGTCCATCAAGCTCGTCCTCCTGGACGTCCTTTGACGAGGGAGTCCTCTTGGAACCTTTCTCCCCCTACGAATCGGAGGGCCAGGGAAGCAATTCCATCCATTCTCCCATGCCAAGGGCGTCCCGCGATGAGGCGGGACCCTCCCAGCTAGCACCCTCCCACTCCCATGAGTGGATGCTTGCTAACGAGCGCTTTTGCGCTCTGCTGGAACGTCACCTGCAGAAATATAGTGCACTCCCCGACGTTCTGGCTAAGTATCCTCAGCTCCGGGAGGCCGATTTTCATGATTTGGCCGAAAAGATGGCCTTGAGTTTGGACGTAGATTTCAAATCTGCCTCTGAGATTGATGCGCTTGCGGCTTCAGAGCCCTTGCGTACGTACAGCAAAGCCAAAAGCTCGTTACAGAGCTTCTTAGAGGCCCATTACTCAGATTAAATCCATTTTTTCGTTGGAAAAACCAACGCTCATATTGACTTTCTCTCGCCCTACTTCTAAGGATAGACAGAAAAGGTTGGAGAGAGTTACTTTATTAAATTCTCTCCTTTCTAAAGCTGCGCAAGGCGGCCCCCCTGACTTTCTTTGGTTGGAGCGCTTCGCTTCGCTAGTGACAGTTGTGCTATTCCTTCGCTGATGAAGCCCTAGGACTGTGCTGCTGGCTGAGCCGCTTCTCTTCCTTCTCATTGTGTCCGGTAGTGCCCAACGGGCTATTCCATTACTCACTGACCTGTCTCAGTCGTTGAAACCTCGATTCGATACCTACAATGAATTGCGAGCTATGCTGGTTCTGTTCCGGACAGTTAGGCTCTGCAAAGTGTAGAGGAGAAGAAGCATAATCCTAAGTATGGGGAATACTCGAGACAAGGGGCTGGCTCGTTCGTTGAGCTCTTAGCTTTGCTTCTGTCGGCTGGATTGGTTACGCTGTGCTTTCTGTCTACTATAGTATGCTAGAGCTTGCAGGCCGAGCCTCCTCATTCTGCTATGCCCGGTGGTCTAAAGCACGGTTCAACTGCGGTGTGTAATCTGATGTCTGAATTGCCCATTAAGGGCTGACTCCGCGGCAAGAGGACCACTACTATGATGTAACTGATGATCAGTGGACTCTTCTTCCTCTACTACTGAGACTGACCGACCTGCTAAGAGGGTGGTAGAGGCATTTTAAAAGATATCGGGGGGAAGATAAATAGAATCTAGAAGGGAAGGGAAGAGCTTGTCCTCCTCGGACATATTCTTGATGTCAAGCATCAAGGAACTGAATTCTTTCACATATTCCCTCACCGTGCCAGTATGCTTCAATTTCTTGAGTGAGTCTCTTGCAACCCATGCTGTCTTGCAAGGAAGGAACTGATCCTTCAATTCTTTCTTCAAAACTTCCCATCTTTCAATCTTAGGACGGCCAGCATAAGCATCATCCTCCATCCGTCTTCTCCACCAGAGTTTGTTGGCATCCCCTTGTTACTCACTCCGCAGCGCATATCTAAAGCTCTTACTCCTCATAGAAAGGGTCATATTCAAAATCAGGTTCTTCCGCACCATAGTTAATAGCATTGATCTCATGGCTTGGATAGTAAGTCCCTCTTGAAGCATTCTTCTTGAAACTCTGTTCTTTCTTTAATCATCCTTTCATAATTGGAAGCCTCAGTAACAAGATCCCCAAAGTCTTTAATCCTCATAGCATTAAGATGCATTCTGATCTCATTATTTAGACCTTTCAGCCCAATTCTGCATACTTGTTGATTATCTATCTGGTCAACACAACGAGCTTACATCTTCGCCTTTGGCGCCTTTGGAGAAAGAGCGCAGCGTTTTCACTAGTTTGTTGTTGCATGTGGCTTGAGTGCTTCCAAACCGAGCATGGAAAAGGGTTTCCAACTCATTCATCCCAGATAGGGGCTCCAAACTTCTATACCATTCAAAGGCTGACAAGGTTGGAAAAAGTTTCATTTTTTGATCACTGCATTACCACATTGATTGGTAAATTGAGCAATGTGTTCCATTGTTACTCTTCTAGAATCCTCCCACAGTAAAGACTGGGGTTCTAAATCCTCTTGGGAACTCTAATTGATCCACTTCATATGGATGAGGAGGTCAACATGCCGATCGGTTCTTCTGTTCTGGGGACTCCGCTAACGCTATGATCCGGTCAAGGCGAATGGATGTGGCCATTTACTACTTAAGATATTGTGTTAGCAAGCAAGACGTGACTTCTCGCTGATGATGTTTAGTCAGGTCCTCTCTATGAAAATAGTCGTCTGTCTCACTTCCGCCTTCTCCGTTCTTCTGCGAAAAGAATGTTCCGCTGATATGTATAGCCGTTGTGGTTCTTCCGCACTGGTGCGTGCCTCAGAGAGGTCATTCTTGAGGCTAGGGGCATGGCTCTCGTCCTATACATCCGAATGGATTTTCCCCGCCGGAGGAAATGGATCTGTCCCTGCAACTCATTTTTGTTTCTTGGGGAGTGTCTCGTTACTGCGGCAGGGAGCCGCGAGGGATTTTTATTTATCTAAAAATAATATGGGCCTTGTTACGTTTAGAAACCGGGGCTAAATAGACAAGCACTAAGTCAATCGGAGTGGATCGGACCTAACGGGTGGCTGCGAAGTTTCTCGTGCGAGCGATATCTTTCACTCGACCCAAAAGGAAGTTAGTCCTAAGGGCGTGAAGAGCCCCGCGCGAAGGAATGGATTTTTTTTAGGATAAGAAAAGCTTTTCCGGCGGAAGAAGCCTATTTCCTGTGGTAGTTTACTTTCTTAGTGCGAAACGCTAAGGCAGTAAAGTAAACTTGCTTACTTGTTAGAGTAACGCAACCCATTTGTCTTTTTCATCCGCTGCATTACTTTCTCGGCATGGAGGTATCTCGCTCCACCTCTGGACTTCGCCTAACCCAAACAAAGTATACTCTTGAATTTCAGCTTGTTCCTGTTCGTCTATTCGTGACGGGTAGGCAGCCCACATACATGAAGAGAAGAAGAGAGGGGGGGGGAGTTACTTGCTTAGTGCTTGAGCTAAGCAAGGCGGTCGAAGAAGGTTCTGAAAGAAAGCAACCGATGCTTTGGTCATTCAGCTGACTCCTTGCTCCCAGTCCGTGCTTGCTGTCATGCTGGCGCAGGGGTTTCGGCCGGTTTTACCTACTATTGGATTTGAACCAATGACTCTCGCCGTATGAAAGCGATACTCTAACCGCTGAGTCAAGTAGGTCAAGCTGAGACAAGTCAGAGAAAATAGACCCATATAAGAGAAAGCCGCGCAACCAGAGTTGCCCTTACTATACAAGAGGGGGGCGGAGCGCTAAGAAAGAGAAGAGAAAGCGTTATCACTCTACGAAATGAAGCAGCGGCTAGCACGCTAAGATCAACCACTTGGAGAACGTGAAGCCTTTATTTCTCGGTCGTTTGTCTTAATCTTAATATAAGTGGATTCCGATTCATGCAGTCGTTCTTTGCTGCATTGGTGTTTTGACCCCCTACTCTCCACCATAAAAAAAAGTTTCCACTATATCTCAGGAGTAGGAAAAAAATTGTATAATTAGGGCATACAACAATGGATCAATTCATTCAACAAGATCCGTTCGGATCGGACCAGGATGAATGGGATTGGTCTGACCTCTCGCTCAGATGTAAGACTCCCGCGATGTCCCATGCCACGTTTCGTGAACAGCTATGCCCGAGAATGAATGAATTGTGATATAGCGCCGAATAAGCCACTGCTCTATTCCCGACTCGAAATCTATAAAGGAGTTTAAGGGAGAGAAAAGAGGGGGCCCCTTACCATAATCCTGCTGCCTCGGGACGACTGCACGTTACATCATAGCAGCACGACCAAATGAAGGCGGAAACCTGGTTGGGCGTTCCTGCGCACCCGGCATCCTGCAAGAAAAGGCCCCTTACTATAGAAAGAACAAAGAAAGGGATTGAGCTGCGCGAAAGCCCTTGCGCTAACGCGCATCCGTTTTCTTGCTCGTTAGCACTTTAGAAGGACGTTTAGGCTTTTCTAGCGGACCTTCGAGAAAATAAAATAGACAAAGAAGGACTTTGATAGATAGAATAAGGCACTCAGACATCAAAAAGAGGGCTACTTCACTATGAATGGTAACATATGAATTGAAACTAATGCGACGGGTGTCAATTACCAAAAACGACTCGACCACTAACTAAGTCCCGCAGGTAACACAAGGCCGAAGATGGATGCGAAAAATAAATATTTGAAACCGCTCTCGAACCATCACACGGATTCCGATCCAACAGCCCATGATATGGTAAGAACGAAATGTAAAGGCAAAAAAAACGATTCTATGCGCAGACGTGAAAGCTCTATCGATAGAAGCATTCTAGCCTATTTTGATTTAGTTAGAGAAGAGCGATTCCCTCGTCTGAGAACCGCCATTCCCGCACTATTCCTCCCCACTAATAAAGAGCGATTGAAAATCTCAATAACCTAAACTAAAATGCAGAAGTGAGCGTACCCCACTCCTCTCTCCCCCTTTTTTAGCAACCCCCATTTTTAACCTTTGAATTAGTCAAAGCCAAAAATATTAAAAATAGAAGGTAGTTTACTTGCTTAGTGCTTGCGATAAGGAAAGGAGATCAGAAAGATACGCGGACGACTTTACTATAGGGATGTTTTCGTGAGCAGTAAGCAACGGATCTCCCCTTATTTTTGGGAAGCCGGTGGCCGCGTGTGAATTCTTTCAAGGCAAGGGGCGGCCTGATTCGACATTGTTGTTTACTCTGATTTGGTCGAGGTGGTTTTCGTTTACCAGCGCGTAGGTGGTCTAAGTTCCTATGACCGAGTCTTTCTGGCCCCTGTGAACATCTTTTCTTAATGTATTAAAGAGGGCCTCTCTAACCGGTGAAAAGTGGTGGGTGTCCACTAACGGCCATTCCTGGCTCGGCTCCGATAACGCAATTCCGGGAGGAGTCGGTAGTTGGGCACTGGATCCCTTCGGACCTGGAGAACGTGTGACGCTGGGTCGGGGTTTGGTGAACCAACGGGTCGCTCCTCTAGTTGAAGTATTTGGCCCCTTTTTCGTTGCCTAGGTTACACCTTCGGAATACCCCAGAAGGGAATTTTTCTCTACTTCCCTCAATCTTCACTTTACGCCACGCCGACTCCCCTTTCGTCATAAGGCGTGGAATTAGACCAAGGGGAATCCCCATAGGAACTAGTCCCTCGGATTTCGCACGTAGGAGATCGAGACACAGCCCCAGGGCTATGGGGAAAGATGTAGATCGATCGCCCTAGATAGACAACTACATAGAGGGTCTCTACAAGTATATATATTCTTTGACCCCCGTAAGAGCAATTTCACAACCAATGAGGTCTGCAAGTTTCACATCTAAGTAATACGGTACCCGATGCGATAGTTTACGATATAGATAGATATTTAATAACAACATTTAAAGAAAGGATATTTTTAGATATTGGTAGTTGTCCGGTCGTACCCAAACAGTAATATTCCAGAGGGAAATGCACCTAAGATCAAATATTTCGAGCCGGCTTCCGTGGAAAATTCAGACTTTCTTTTTGATGCTGCGATCACATAAAAACATAAACTTTGAGGTTCAATAGCTAAATAAATGGCAATTGAATCATGAGCCGAGATCATAAAGAGCATACTGCGAGTAGGAAGTGGAATTAATACAATGAATTCAAAAGCATCAAACCTCTCTTGTTCGGAAGAATCGAAACACATCGAAATGGTACCAGCCGTACTTAATAATAGAAGGATTTGGCAGAAATATGTAAAATTGTCCCTCCTAAAAAGATTATTCCAGAATAAATGGGCAATAGTTAGGAGAGGTGCGCCAGCGGCGAGCAGAAGCAAGGTTATTAGATACCTCAGGAAAGCCCGGCCAGAACCACACGTGCAAGTTTCATAGCATGTGGCTCATCCGTGATAACTTCTTCGGATTTGCGTGAACTAGCGGACCTAAGTGGAGATGCTCCCTCCAGCATGAGCGAACCTTTTCGAAACTGGTTAGGAATGGGCGCCACGCCCGGATCCAGCCAGGTTCTATTGATCATGTCCCCTTCCCAACAGTTGTACCTTGTCTTAGGGCGTCTTTGGCTTTATGAGAGAAAGCCCGCCGGAGAAAAAAGTCTTTCTCTTCCCGTCCCGGATCATATTCTGGTACGTCCACAGAACAGGAAATCCCAATGCATCTTTCTCAGCGCTTGGAGTGGGAGTGTAGCGTGGGTAAGGTAAGGAAGCCGCCAGAGAGGAAGCAAAACCGGCCTATTAAGCGCAGCTAAGCCCGGAGAAAGCCAGGTGCCAAAGGTAAGCTCTATTCGGCCCGGAGCATTGATTCCCCATAACGAATAGGCTAGCTCAATTGCCTATCCTGTACTCGAGAAGGTCCCCCAGTTCCTCGGCAGCACCTCGAGGTGCATTTAGTTGTCTTACATGAGACTCGGGATATTCCTCACGCATCCATTCTGCCGACACGACGCCCTTTTTCATTATCATCTACCGCCCTTTCTTTCCTCCCGGCTATTCACACATGAAGATCGTCGTATATATGTTTGACTTCGGTTGCCGGTGCTATAAGTAGGAGTACATTATGGCAGGATCAGTCACCCGGGCAAACCAACCCTCCTCCAAGAGGAATTGTGCTATGCCCCCCCATCCCTATAGAGCGAAAGAGCTGCCTGGTGATCCCTAGGTTGCAGCACGTCCGGTCGTTAACTCCTCGCGCCGCTGCCGCCGTTTCTAGGACCGACCGACGCCTCACCTGCACAGGTACCTACGTAGTGTAGTGTCGGTCGCACATTCAACATAGCGTTCAGACTCATGTGCCTGCCAGAACCAGGGGTCTTCAAGCCTGCTGCGTACGATTAGCCAGCCTTGCGGCGGCAAAAGGATTAGATGCCCCCCCATGCTACGGTTCCCTGCGGTCCGAACCCGGTGCCGCATTAGGTTAGGGAGCTGGGCGATAATAGCTACTCCGCATCCCAAAGCGCGCTGCCCTCCTAGGCGCGTAACACTAAGTAATCCAAGCCAACCCACATTACTGACTAACGGTGGATAATCATATTTCTTAGAGGTACTAAATACAACTCCATGAATGAGCAAAATGAAGGTTGCATTAATGATAAAGATCTCTGGGGAAACCGCTAAAAAAAGATTGAACATGTGGGAGGATCCAAACCAATTCTGCTTTCATTTCCTTTCGTTTGGTTTGCACTAACTAAGAAAACTAACTACGAACAAAGACACTGCAAGAACTTGAGAATGTCGGTGGACCTCGTTTTAAAAAAAGAAGGTAACTTATAAAATGGTTCATTGTTAACCTAAGTCGTTGATTATGTTATTAAAAAATGGACTTTCCCCACGGTCTTTGGTAAGACTTTTAAAAATAGTATTCATTCTTCTGTTTCGATAGTTTTGGTCTCGATTCATTAAATCGGTAAAAAAAATATCCACCCCTTTGCGGATATCCCCGGGGTCTGCTATGTGTATCCCGAGTTCGTCCACAAGTTGTGTCATAACGACAATAATCTCCTCTTGTTTTATCAGTGCATTTTTATATGATCTCGATAAGTAGGGATCGTTTCGCAACTCCTGAATCTGTCTGTTGGGAGCCGCTTCTTCTAGTAGAGGCTGCTCTTCAGGTTTCGGAACTGCGCTTTTGGAACTTTCCCCCAGGAGTTGGGTTTCTGGTACGACGGGCGCCGAGGAAAAGTCGAAGGCGGCCATCATCCCCTGAAACTCAGGAGTTGGCATCTGAAGAACGGGAAACTCCGCCGACAACGAAGGCGAACCCCTCTGCTCACGGTGAGAGCTTTCGCCTGCAATTGAGAAAGAAGAGAGTCCCCAATTCTCAGACGGGCCAGGAGGTGGTGTACTGGACCCCCCATACATTCCTCCTGATGAAGAGGGGTAGAATTGCACAACAGCGTGACTGAGATCATCCAAAAAGACATATCCGAGCGCAAAGGCGAGCCTTGCCAGAATAAGAACATAGATTACTCTTGCGAGACGAAAGAAGGTCAGATTAACCCCGAAAAAAGTGATCCAAAAATGGATTTTACCTAAAGTTTCAGGGTATGTCCGACCAAAGATTTTTCCCCACCAATAACTAAGATTGCTCGGGGTTGGATAATCTATCTATCAAATGCTGATTTAGTGTGGAGGATAGGCCTTAGGTTTCTCGATCAATTAAAGAAGGAAGATGAAGAAAGAAAGCTGTCTTGTTGTCTGTTTAGGGTGCTTCTCTCTTTCTTCTCTTATGAAATTTCTGTTTCGAGGCGTAGAAGCGAGGGTTCTCACCGACTCATATTTGCGCTATTTCTTGTCTTCGAATGAGACTGGAAGTCCTAATTCTTCGGTTTCTTCGATTAAGGTGGTAAATGAAATGCGCAGCATGGAATGATAGGTTTCTTTGTTAAGCAAGATACAGCTTCGTATTGCTGCAAGCTATTGGGAACCGTTTCCTTTTTTTTGCTCGTAACTGAGCTGAGTGAATAGATAACATTTTACTGGCTAAGAAAGTCATAACTGCGTATTTCTTATAGTTTATATAAATGGTCTCTAAAACGGACGGACCGTAATAAATGGCTGCGGAGGCCCCGGGTAGCAGCTGTTGAAACTGAATTCAGAGTAGGTACAGCAGCAGCGCAACTCAAAGCGGATAAGGACTTCTTCACAAAGTGGCACAAGATTTCCATTGATTTCAATTGATAGATGAAGTGGGTCTTTGAAGGGTCATTTGTATCCTCGACGCTAGCAGGTTTTTTCGAAAAACTTAATTTATTCTGGTGTGGATGGCAGGCAGGCCTATATTTCTTGGTTTCAATAGGACTCCTTACAAACGTTGTTTCTATCTACTATTATCTAAAAATAATCAAGTTATTAATGACTGGACGAAACCAAGAAATAACCCCTCACGTGCGAAATTATAGAAGATCCCCTTTAAGATCAAACAATTCCATCGAATTGAGTATGATTGTATGTGTGATAGCATCTACTATACCAGGAATATCAATGAACCCGATTATTGAAATTGCTCAGGATACCCTTTTTTAGCTTCTAGAATCTATTTCTTAGTTCAAGATCCCTCTTACCAACTGGAATCAAAGAATTAGTAGATCTGTTCCGCCCAAAATGGGAATGGGCTAGGGTTATGAACTTATAATCTATAATCTGATGATCGAGTCGATTCTATGATTATAAGTTCATTCCATACAGGACCAGACCAGAATAGGGTTATATACATTCTAATTATGAGAAGGGGTCATTCGAGCGTATCTAAATAGGTACTATGTTTACATATGGATCCCTACGTCGTTACATTCCATTTAGGATTAGGAATAGGCGTAATCGGACTTGCTTTTTACATATCTCTCGTTATTTGGGATGGGACCCTATTCACCTCACCTCTTTTGGCTTCTATTGAATCGAGAAATCGGTTTGATTGTCCATTCTGACATGACTGATCAATAGAAATACCCTAACACTCGACCCTTGTCATATATTCCATACATCGCACTGGATAGATATCATATTCATGGAATACTATTCCCTTTCAAGATGCCTTGGTGGTGAAATGGTACACACGCGAGACTCAAAATCTCGTGCTAAAAAGCGTGGAGGTTCGAGTCAGAGGAATTATTCATAGAAAGCCGCCCTAAAGATCGGTGCTTGTTGCAACCCTATGAAAGCTATGAAATTAATAGCATATTAAGTCTACACGAGTAGAATGGAACTCCAAAGAAGCCCGTTTAAAGCCCTTGAAAACGTAATGGGGTGTCATAAGGGAATCGAAGATTGGGTTTTATGCATTATCATTCCTCGCAGAAACGAAGTTGACAACGCCCCGAGTCACTTTCTTCCGGTTGACAAAGCGTAATATATTGCATTCCATACGTATAGGTGATATACTATATAGTATAAAAGATAATATATTTTTTCGAATATATATAAAACGTATACATAATATATGTATTCGAATATAAAATCTTACCGCCGGAGAAGCCTTTTATGGTTCAATTCCTTACGGGTAAGAATGTCATGTTCTGAAAGTTTACCTCTCAGGGGGTTTTGACCATAAATTGATAGATAGAAATGCTATTAGGCATATACTTCATCTCGGCCGTCGGAGAAACGTACAGTATATTCTTCTCGATTCAAGTGGGTTAAATGCAGTACGACGCCCATGGATTTCCCACTGCTAATGGGTCCATGAGGACAAGTACTCCAGGATATTCTAGGGCACTTTATCCTTCCGGATAAAAACTCTTCCCGCTAATCGATTGAGTAGTCATAGGAGTCGCATTAAAGCCCCTATGGTGGCTTCTTGCGGGACGGAACTAACTAACAGAATCGTAAGGAAATAGTGGCAGAGGACTGGTGATCCTCTCGAAGTCTCCCATCTCACGGCCTTACTCGGACATTCTGTTTATCCGACGGAACCTGTAAAGAAGAACGAGATCGCATAGGTCCCCTCCTCACGCGTGGATCAACAACTTAGTTAGCTAACGAAGTGTAAAGAACACTAAAAATAGGAACGGGAATTAGAACTCTTAAGTTACTCCCCTCATGAGAGCTTTGAATCAGTAACCCCATAATCTAAGGGAATCCTCTTGATTCAGTTGTTCTAGACACCCTTTTCGCGCTTCATCGTCTGTTTCACCCTCTTCGGATGCGTCTTCTTTTACTCACATAGAATGCATTTCTTCTCATCGTTACTTAGGGCGACAGGAAAAGCCGCGATGTCATTTAATAACTCGACTGAGACAAGAAGTAGTGTGGCGTGGTTGGTTTAGGATCTCTAGCACCACTACTTTTGTTTCGGCCAGACGTACCGGGAAGACCTTATGAACGAAAGAAAGAATCAGTGACGAAGTAGCTCGACCAAGTCGAACCGCTTATATTCCAAACTGGTATTTCCATGACTTCTTCAATCCACTGGGTATTGCCTAATTGTTGACCGATCGAAAGCTAACTACAGACAAGTAACTACTTCATGATACCGGGAGAAAGACGAAATAGGATGGCAGCCAAGAGCATGTCCCAAGTGGGGTTCTTTCCCTGTTGTAAGTTATCAAGTAAAGAGCAAAGGAAACTACCTGTCTGACTTGCTAACCATACTTGATCTAAGAGAATATTATTATGTGCTATGAGTCACAAAGGAAGAAATGAGAGAAGCCTTTTCATGGTATACCCAAAGCCTCTAGAGTTGACAGATTAGGCGGAACAGGTCTCTTGACGGCCTCTACTTTTTTAGTAACTTCTTAAGACTCTGCTACATGTAGAAAAAACCAAGATATTGGTGTACAACAAATCGGACATAAGTAAGAATCTGCGGTCAATCTATAGACTAAGAACTTTTCATACGACATCTATGAGCAACCGTGGTGACATTCTACGGCGCTTTCCAACCAGCTCAACAAAGCATCCGTAAATAAACGAATAAGAATGACATTCTAAAGATCCATTAGGTTCTTCGATTTGTTCGGAAAAGAAACGAGAGACAAGAAAACATCTTTGATTACGATTAAAAGGAACAAGCTGAAAGAGCAAAATAAAAATTCTTGGGTCATTTTTTGGTGAACATGATCTGCCATAATCCCTTCGATCCCTGAAGTTATGTGGCAGAATACAGATAAATTGGGTAGGACAGTGGGAAAGACTTTTTTGTATAAGCAAATAGAAAGGAGTATTAAAGACGCAGTCATTCTTTTCCAAAGCCCTCTTCTCTTTGTGCTCGAGCTTTCATTCCTCAATTCACTCTTTCGTTCCTTCATATACCTCCCCACCAATAGATAGAGACAAATGGGAATAACCGAACCACGTCTACAAAATGCCAGTACCATGCAGCTGCTTCAAAGCCAACGTGATGCTCCTTGGTCAGATGACCAAGATATTGGCGAATACCACATATGATCAAGAAAAGAGTACCTATAATCACATGAAAACCATGAAAGCCAGTTGCTAAGAAAAAGGTAGAACCATAAATACTATCCGAAATAGTGAAGGGTGCTTGATAATATTCCATTCCTTGAAAGCCTGTGAATACGAGAGCCAGTGAAACGGTAGCTACTAAAGCGTAAACAGCGCGCTTTTCCTTCCCCGCGAGTATAGCATGATGAGCCCAAGTTACGGCAGCTCCGGATGAAAGGAGAATAGGGGTATTAAGAAAAGGGATTTCCCGAGGATCTAAAACCCCAATCCCTTTTGGGGGCCAAATACCTCCGATCTCTACCGTAGGTGCCAAAGAAGAATGAAAAGAAGCCCGAAAAAAAGCAAAAAGGAACATAACCTCCGATACGATGAACGGAATAAAACCATATCGAAGTCCTAATTGTACAACTTTGGTATGATGTCCTTCCAACGTGGATTTACGTAGAACATCGCGCCACCATACGAACATGGTATATAGGATAAATATAAGGCCCAAACTGAGAAGTGTTGCACCCCCTTGAAATGGGTGCATGTACATCACACCTCCTACGGTGGTTGCCAAAGCTCCAAGTGAACCCGAAATAGGCCATGGACTTGGATCTACCAAATGATAAGAATGCCTCTGAGATTCAATCATAAACCACTTTGCCTCGGTTGTATATAAACCCCCACCTTCACCCCCACCCCATAAAGTGGTAAAGAAGGGCTTCTTATTCTTTTTTTCTATCTGACAAATAGGAAGGGATGGTTCTTTCATTGCATTGATAGAAGTCTAACTAGAAAAAGATCTCTCTATTACTTTGAGAAGAGAATCGTTGGTTTGACCGACGAACTACGTGGGAAAGACTTTTTTTTATAAACAAATATAAAGGAGTATTAAGGAAAGAAGTCTTTTGGTATTGGATCTGCTCTGTTTTTTCTCACCTGTCCTGGAACAAAGAAATACCTAAAAAAGATGAGAAGCTATACTTTTCGGTCTTTCTTTTTTTTCAAGGCTTTCAGGATCTTATAAAGACGCGGTATCGCTACCAACGCCTTTCTTAAAAGAGCTAAGCCTTCTAACCCACCTAGTTCCTTGGAACGGCGAATTGTGGTACAAATAATATCAAAAAACCATATGTAAGATCTTATTTTAGAAATAACTCTTTCCCCATATAATTCATACAAAATTAAAATCCAAGGATTAGGATTCGTTTTCATTCTTAATTCCAATTTATCAAGAAAAGGAGATGTACGTTGTGACATCATCTCCTTTTTTTTCTTCTTATCTCTGGCCTCCAATTTATTGAAAGCACGGGTAACCTCTTTAATTAACGGATCCGGATAAAATAAGTTTAAATTTTTTTTTACTATAGTCATTATAGTCATTTTTATTTCCTTATGGTTACAATTCTAGTTCCCTCACCCTTTTAGCGGGGTATATTTGGAAAGCGGTTAAAGTAACTCTCTCCAACCTTTTCTATCTATCCGGGCGCATTGGTTTTTCCAACGAAAAAATCTTTAATTTTACTTTACCCCCTATTCTTTGAAAAAACGAGACTTCCTTGGCCGTGTGGAACATGGATTAGCATTATGTCATTCCTACAAGCGATCACCCATCCAGGATTGGAAGAAGTGGTATATGAGGACTTCGAAATCAAATCGAATATGTTTCTTTCCATTCCTCGTGAGACACTTATTTCTCCGAAACAAGAGATCAAAGTGATTTTCTTCCCTTTTCCCAATAAGTCGACGGCGTTACACCATTTGGCTACTTCGAATAAACTAGAGTACATATAGGATACACCGGTACTAAAACCTTTTCTCAAAATCTCTTCCAAACTGTTGGGGTCGTTGCTCCGGATGTTGTTCCCCTGTTGTGAAACCAGTCGGTTCCGTAGTTTTAGAATTCTGCTGATCCCAAGGAATCCATCTCCATCATTGCATATGGGAATATAGAAAGTAAAGAGGAAAAGGCATGACCAGAAGAATTGTGTGAAATAAGTGAATTTATCTAGTTGAGGCATGAGATTGATTGACAAACAAGAATTCCCTCCAGAAAAGTAAGTTCTTCTTACCTTCCTGTACGACTAGTGAAGAACTATAGAGCGGTGTAGTTGGGTTTTGACCAACAAAAAGCATGGGAAAGAAGTACCACAGAAAGATTAGCTTTGTTTGAAAAGTCCAAAGAGCGGACGCGGCTTCTTTTTTATATATGCTTTGCTATTTCTTTTTCTATTTCTATACGACATTTCAATCCAGGAAATATGCGATGCAATTTTCTAGCTGCGTCCGGGGTGAAGGGCATATGTTAGGTGGAGAAATTTATATGGAATCGCCTTGTACCTCATGTCAATCAGAAACGGAAATTGCTACGTCCTAGAGGGACAACTTGGAAAGAGGAAGCCAAAGGCGAAAGGCTGTTCAAGCAAGGCACCCGGCAAGATCAAAAAATAAGAAGCTTCAGCGACCAGCTCGATTCGCTCAAAATTCCCTTGGGAAAGGTGACCCGTATCTTTAGGTCGCTCCAGGCTCTACCGGAACCGAGCGGGACACACGCTACAAAAGGCTTAGGAAGCGGGCCTGTCTGATGAGAGGATTTCGTAAACTATCTAACTTTGTAGCTATTACACCCAAAAGGGTGAAACCACAGAAGCGGGTAACCCTGACTTCAAGACACATGGTGAAGAGCACCGGTCAAGCTCACAGAAGGAACGAAAGATTGATTGATCCGCTGCTAGTGCTTGTTGTTAAAGTTAAAGCAGGTAAGCCCTTAAAAGAAAAGCTTTGAAGCAGAGACTATTGGTAGTGAGAGAAATGTCATCTAAAGAAAGGCAGGTGCCATCCCCGCTGATTAAAGGAAAAACTCTTCGCTGGGAACGCTCTTCTCCCTCTAGCTACTATTCTCCGGGCTTAGGAAAGATTATTCTATAAAATTGCCGCATCTGATCTTTTAAGAATTTCCTGTGCTAAACATATGAGCCCAGTTGCCATTTGTCCGTAGGATTATAGCCTGAAAGGTGCCTTTCCAGCGGAAGGAAGACAACCGAAGAAAAGGAAAGGACAGCGACGAAAGATGCAGCGATAGCAGGACTCTTTTTCCCTAGATGATTCAGTGATAGAAGTTGTATCCTATACTGAAGCCAACTCCGCGGCAGAAGTTTGACCATCTACAGCATCTGATTCCGGTGAAGCGAAAAGAAAGCTATAGGTAAGTCAAGGCCTTACAGTTTAAGTGAAGGATCAGTGCCCTTCCCGTTTTCTATTACTTACTTTTCTTATTACTATTTAGAATGTCGAGTACCGTCCCTCCTCTAGGGAAGGAAGCCTTCAATCTAACTAAACTAAAGGGGATATTGAATAGTTACAGGTAAACGATTTGCGTGGGATAAGGTTTTCCCTCTAAGAGAAAACCGCGGCTTAGTTGGAACAGAGGGGCGAGGACAAAGGCTAAAAGAGGAGACAATAAAGAGATCAGTCGGAACTTGTACTAAGAAGGGTAGCCTCACACCAAACTAATCTCGATTAAAAAAAGGAAACTTCCGGCCGCGGTGACAGAGTAGAAGTTTTCCGGATATAGTAGTTTCATTTGTCCCGGTGTAAGAAGTTTAAGGCTTAAGATTCCTACGGGCCCCCTCACGGGTTTTTTGATTGAAATGGTCTTTTCACTCCTTGTTTTGACACGAATTCTGTTTTCCCGTCCTTTTCGGCATCGGGTGTCTTTTCACTCTACAAGTGGTTCTCATTTTCGTATCAAGTTTGTTTCCCCTACCGAGGAAAGTTGTCAACCCGCTAATAAACCAGTCCTCATTTTCGATCGATTCCTCCGTACCCTATAGGCAAAACAAACCCCCCCTTTCACTCGTAAAGCATATCTCATAATCGATCGATTCCTCCCCGGGAAAGGTCGTAAACCGGGTTTCACTCCTAAACTGATCGATTGAATCGATAAATTCATCCCTCACCTATAGGCAAAAGTTCATTAACGCCTTTTCACTCGTAAGCTCGTTGTCAGAGCCGAATAAATCTATCCTCCCCTATATGGAAAAGTTCATTAACGCCTTTTCCGTACATAAACCTGTCAATTGAACGGAATAAATCTGTTTTCCCGGGCGTCAACCCCCTTTTCACTCGTAAACTAGTCCTCAGAACCGAAGAAATCCGTTTTACCTATATGGAAAAGTTGTCAACCCCGATTCCGTACATATTTCTGAATTCGAATCGATCGATTCCTCCCTCACCTACCGAGGAAAGTTAGCAACCCCCTTTTCCGCGGAATGATATCCCATTTTCTAAGTGGAAACCATTTCTTAAATCACAGAGTGGAAATAGAAAGACCTGGAGATATTGAGAGGAAGTGACCGCCGGGTGCTTAAGCCCTACCCATTCCCGAGAGACCATGGGAGAGCTTCTCTATGGACTTCGGCCCCACGATCCATCCATACGCCAGTATTGAATACAATACCCTAGCGGTTGACGGGCGCTGAACTTCTAGCTTGAAGCGGTAGCATCTTTGGTCCAAGCGGGGGATAAGGAATTGTTCGGTTCTGAGGACTAGTTTATTAGCGAAATCACCTTTGCTAGGTTTTGCATATAGGGGGATAAGGAATTGATGGAGAAACCCCAAACCCTTCAAGGGGTCGGCCTGTTACAACTCTTTTTATGCGGTCTAACAGCGCTGCTATATAGGAATAGCGAAGAAAGGGATTCTTATTAACAGAGTCTTCATCCTCTTCTCTGATAGAACCCTATATTACAAAGAGAAACACATGGCCATGATGTAGAGCAAACATTGTGTTGACTAAGCGCTGATAGGTAGGCTAGAGTGTTACATATTGGGAACATCATGGAAGTATATGTCGAATGCTGGTCAAAAGCCTCACGGTGGAGGACCACATATACACATGGATTGGCGCTTACAAGAGGTGTGTCAAAAGAACAATCGACATTGCTGCTACCATCAAAAATGCTAGGTTTTGCAGGTTTTGCATGTAGGGAAAACGGATTTCTTTGAATTCGAATCAGGAGTTCCCGAGTGACAAAGGGGTTTGCAACGAAAAAGACGGGAAAACGGATTTCGTGTCAAAAGAATCACAACTTGCCGAGTGAAACCCCGGTTGACGGCAAAAAAGCCGGGAAAACAAACTTGAAGAGTGCGGATAAGACAAGGCTTATGATATGAAAGAACCTAACAGCCCTTTGTCTGTGACGAAAGTCGTGTGATTAAACTTGTTTCATTCAAACCTTTATTGTGATTGGCGTTTGCTGCTGCAGAATAAACCCATTTTAAAATGTCATAACATGCTCGATAAGACATAAGTTCTAGTAGATGCTGCTCTGTTTCCTCGCCCTCTACTGCCTTCCGAGGTTGACCTGCCTCCACCACCAAAACAACTGGTGGTCTCCGATTGAGCTTTTATCTTGAACCGCTATGAATGGCTCGATAAACAAAGGTATTCCTCTCGCTTCATATACCCTAGCCCGGAGGGTGACCCTTTCTGTTTTATATACGGTGCGACCAATGCCGTATAATAAGAATTCTGTTTCACCTACCGAGGAAAGTAAACGAGTCAAAATTTCCTATAGTAGTAGGGTCAAGGGCGTTAGCGAGAGCGTCTCCGAACCTCTTTTCCTCTTCGTTCTAGTACTTTATTTTCCATGAGAGTCAGGCACCAGGTATAGTTAGTAAGGAAAGTTCTCCAAGGTAAATGAGCAAGTGCAAGTGTCAAGCTCTATCGCAAGCAAGGTGTGGATACATTAAGGTGCGACAACCACTTCCTCGATTAGAGTTTGAGAATGGACTTGGTTGGTTTAGTCGAAAGCTTGTTAGAGTAAAGTGAAAGAAAGAAGTTAAAGGAAAGCGAAAGGTTGGCTCGACTGGGAGAGCGAGTGGTTAGCTGGCCCGTTTCAAGAGAGTAAGATTTCAAATAGACCCCAGGCTAGGCTAGTGAATCGGGTTCTCTTCTGACTTTGCTTTGTTTTGATTCTCTCTCGTGCAATCTCATATAATCTATAAGTAAAGGCTTTTCACAATCCATGCTTTTCCAAGTCTTCATGTTCCGCTCCTTTCCCGGTTAGAGATAGAAGATCCTCTGATCCCTCTTAACTCAGTTGCGTAAGTGATGATGCGGGAACCCTTTCTTTTTTTTTTTTCAATTTTCAACATATCGATTTACGTCTAAGCTAGTGTTATTATCCGGCATAATAATTTTCTAAGTAATTTTCAATTTTCAACATATCTATTTCAGCCGGCATAATAATTTTCTAAGTAATCAAGTTATATGACATCTACCGATCCCGTGATTCAGAATCAACAGATTCATTGAGCAACTCGTGAGTCAAGTAGTAGATTAGCCCTCGTAAGGCCTCCAACTAGTTCAGTATCCGTCCTAACGTCAGGAATAGAGTAAAGGGACGACCTTTTATCTCCACTATTCTTCGCATCTTGAAAGACCCGGCGACGACCCGACATCCCATAGAGTAAATACCCGGAAAAGTCCTTACTACTCATAACGGGTATTCCCACTACAATGATTGAGGAGTTATAAAGCCCGGAAAAATCTAATATGTCTCTCAATTCCTTTTGAATAAGAGGACCAAGGTCTACATCTTTCTTTTTATCTGCAAGCCTTTCTAGTGACGTAGTATGGACAAAGTGATGAATCTTGAGAATGAGGCAAGAATGGTGAATCCTTGGACACAGGGGGATAATAAAGCTTCTTATCCTTAGAAAACAGAACATAATAAGAAAATGAATTAGCCCCTCAGCTCACATCAAGGGGTCGCCAGCTTCATATCTTTCTTTAAACCCATGCTGTGAAGTCTTCTTTATCCTACTCCCCGATCAGCTTTCTTCCTCATATTCATCATAAGAAAAAAGACAAGCTTAACATTGGCAATCCACATTCTTTGATCTTTGATCTCGTTTTATGATCATAAAGTGTGGGAATCTGCAGCTCTCGCTCTTCACCGGGACTCGATTGAACCCCCTTAAACCATTTATGACCGTTATCGGTAGTGGTAGTAGAGTAGATTGGTCTTCCATCTTTGGCAAAGGACAGGAATAACCTTTTCAATGAAGCTTTTTCAAGAAGAAGAAGAATTAGATCGCGAAGTGACCACCGAGTCTTGACTTTCTTTTTTATCGCCTTGCGCCTGCTACCTTCATAGAGCGGATTCGTGAAAAGACTAAGATCGGATTCTCGCCATCTAAGAATAAGAGGGCAAGTCGAATCCCGTGCTTGGGCTTGGGTACGAAACTAGGCATTCCAACCTTTCAATAAAAATAAGTAGAATAAGCCCTGCCTTCAAGACCGGTTACGCCAATTCCTATTCCTATTGCCTTTACTAAAACACAAAGAGCAGATAAGGCTAAAACATTAGATACTTGGGAAAAGTCTAAACCTTACTCCGCTTTTTTGCACTCACTCTCTTTCAAGACGGTTAAGGCAACCAAGGAAAACATACAGAAAGCTACTCTTCTTAGCCCTGCGTCTCACACTTTGATGAGTGGAACCTCTTGTCCCCTCTAATCCGCTGTGTTATTAGCGTACGGGATCATTATGACTGGAGGAAGCCCATTCTCTTGTGAATGAAGCTGGTGCTCATTGTTCTCATAGTAAGAAGAGTCAACCAGGAAAAGTCCCATTAGAAAGTGCAAGGGGTGAAGTCTTTTAACCCCTTTCACTTTCTGCCCTCCTTTAGGTCCGGTTTCGGTCCATCTATATAAGATGCCTTTGCCACCGCCGTCCCATCCACCATAACCCAACTATCCACCACATCCTTATTATTCCGACGATTTCGATACCTTCGCCTTGTTCAGTGATGAAAATCCAAATGGGTGCCATATTATGTGAAGTCTTGGGGGTGCAATGAGGGCTTAATGGACATTGTAGTCTATGGAGGGAAGCTTATACTGCTTGTGTAAGTGATCAAGTGCATGGCGATCGTTTGTGGCTTTGTGCTATTGATAAGTGCGTTTTATGCCATGTTCTTAATGTATTTTCACCCCCATTTATACTTTGTTTGTGCCTTAGTATAGTCGTTTTTACTTATTTTAGAGTCAAGAGGGTTTTTCTGTAGAGTTGTGGCTACTAGCCGTTTTTATATAGAAAATTGCACTTAAATGATGAAAACCGTTTTTGGACTATCACTTGGACGTTTTATTATGATTCGTTATTTTGTTACCTTGTCAGTTTTGATGTATTTTGTTTAAATGTGCAGAAGACAGGTAAATACGCTTAACATATCGAGAATCATGATGAACGGACTCATGAATGACAACAAGTGAGGCCACGGAAAAGAGGAAACACTTTTGGACATTGTTTTGCTCTCGGACAGAATCTGCCAGAAAACGTACATCAACTTTAAAAATTCATATCTAGAGTTCCAGGAGGAGTTAGAAGGCGTGCCACATATGGAATAAAAGCTGTGTGTGTCTACTTTTCAACCCCATTTGGATCACAGCAATCGGAGTTGAGACGAAGGAGTTATGAGCAAAACAGTGGACAGAGGTCAGGCTGCAAAACTGGGCAGAAACTGCCTAAGTTGTCTAACGAGTTTTGGGAGATGATTCTTCAACAAAAGGCTTCCCAAATTTGTCAAGAGATGTATCAAGACCTTAATGAAGTGTTAGGAAGCTGGACAAAAGGAGAAAATTCGAAGAAGCATCAAGGCAGCCTTGTTTTGGTTAAGTTAAGGTTTCCCGGTCAAACCGGGGAAGCTTGACCTTGCCGAACTTATCACTGCTTTTGGCTGCCATCAAAGCCCAAGATTTCGTACATGAGGCCTACATGGATCCATAAACATGTAGGAAGGTCCAAAAAGTCAGAAGAAGGAGTCCAAATTCGGATAAGAAGCTGCATTGAAGAAGGAATCATTGAGCAAATAGGAAAGAGAGTTAAAATAGGATTGCCTTTCCTTTGCCGATGCAGCTAGGGTTTCTCTATAGTTTTCTGTATAAATAGGTCTGTTGTATGCATATTTTAAGAGTCCTTCAATTGTTTTAAGTTCTAGCAAGCCTAAACTCTACCTAAAAACCCTCCCTTACACAGCAAACACAAGCACAGCCGAACCATTCCTTGCCGCACAGCCATCTTTGCCGACTGCCTCCACTGCCATCTTCCACCAATTTCCCTTTCAACCTTGCCGAACCTTATAGGTAGGTTAAGGATGAAGACATCCATGGTTTGTGTTTGTAATTACTGTGTAAGAACTTTGAGTTTATTGATAAATATTTTCTGGTTTTTGGTTTTATATGATATGTGTGATTGTATGATCTTCTTTGTGACTTGATTATGATTGTACATGTTGTGTAATGGTTTAGTATGCATGTTAGGATTATTAAAGAAGTAAAGAATCTGTGTTTATGTGTTTAGTAATTGTTAGGTTAATTAATCCTCACCTGATCACGTAATCGAACCCTAGGTTAATTCAAAGTACACGAGTTAGCTATTAGGGGGGAGTTTAATATGCCGTGGTATTCTAGGTCGAGTTGAGCGCAAAGACAACTCGGTTCTAGGTGCTGCATAGGGTTGTTAGGGTGAGTGATTTGCATGGGTTCGAGGATGGGTGACGCCATTGCTAACGAGCATGTCTCCAACGACTCGTGGACGGTAAGTGTTGCTTGATTAGATTGAGCGCAAAGACAATTTAGTTAAGTAGTCACATAGTTTTTGGTTGAGCGCAAAGACAACCTTAAACACATGAGAAGTCTTAAGGGTTGGAATTAACTTGCAATTGTAAAAACATAGATAAGATAATTTAACCTTTCATAAAAATACTTGCATGCTAATCGGAGTTTATTTGTGAAGTGCTTACAACGTTGAAGTGACCAAACTTTGTAATTATTTGTCTTTGTTTTATTTTCTTTATTTTTCTGTCGATTTCAATCCCCCATTTTATTCTTTATGTATGTATTGTGTGAATATTTCTAATGACTTTTGTTTTGCAGAATAAATTCTTCCCTAGTGTCCCCGGCTAGAACGATACCCTACTTACATGTACTACAACGATAGGGTTTTAAATTGCACTAACGTCATCTTTTGACAGGTCAATTTTTGGCGCCGTTGCCGGGGATGCTAAAAAGGATTTATTCATGTATTTATGTCTATTTAACTAACATTTTTTCTGTTTTGTAGGATGTGTTGCCGAGCTTGGCATTGCCAAGCATGGCATTGCCGAACCTTAATGTCTTACATTGCCGAATGTTTATATATGTGCCTATGTGTTATTTGAAAACTGTTTTTGTAAAATTTTGTATAAGTAGGTCGACATTATTAGTAAAGTTTAGAATTTTTATATGGCTTTTTGTTTTGGAATTTCTAAAGTGATCCATGTCAGGTGGAGCCACCTATTTTAATCATAACCTAAACCCCTCATACGAGCGACGCTTGTCGGATCCGTTTTTATGAGGTTGAGGGCGGTTTTGATTAACATAGGGTGACTGGTCTAAGGATCCGAGTTTGTTCCATATGGAATCCGCTCGACTTAGCCAAAAGCTCGGGTCGTAGCATAACTTCACTTTAGACGTTCGAAAACGAGTTGGCATATCTAAATTCTCTACTTGAATGCATGTCAATGGCCGAAGATTTTCTCTTTTGTATAAGTGCCGAACCTAGTAATGGACTAGGCTAAAAACCGATTGTATGATTTTTATATATTAAAGTTGTTTTATAATTTCTAAAGTAAAACGTGTTAGGTGGGGTCACTTGTGTTAATCTTAGCCTAAACCCCTCTTTTGAGCGATGCCTCTTCGAGTCTTAGACTCTTAAAGGCAACTTAGCTTGTTTGAGGTTGAGGGCGGCTTTGATTAACACAAGCGCCTGGTCTAGGGATCCGAGTTTGTTCCAAGCTGAGTAAGGGTCGTATGTCATTGATAAGGAACACAGGTTTGTCTAACTGGATCTCAAGGTCATTGACTGTCATCTCTTCTCTGTGAAGGGGACGATAGGGGGTTCGCCCTCCGTGACCACAAACGAGTCCTGCCTGATTCCTGTAGGGGGTTCGCCCTCCGTGACATTCATCTTCTGAAACCACGGAATCCGCTCGACCTAGCCAAATACTCGGGCCGTAGCATAAACCTTACTTTAGACGTTGTAAAATAACTTGATATATAATCATCATACATTATGGTTCGAAAATTTACCCTCTTAACTTATCATGGTATATAGGACGAAGCAAAACACTACCTTGAGCTGTTCAAGCTCATTGCACACTGGTCTTCAATGTTCCACGTACCATAAAGTTAAGAGTTAACAAAATAAACTAGCAACTTTTATTTAGGTTGCCAACGATATGTGCTTAAGTGCAATTGAACTTGTTATTGTGCTCGATATATATAACTTGTTTGAACGTCACTTTTGTACTTGCTAACTTGATCTTGGCCGTGATGATGATGATGCCGTGTGTGGAGGAGCTGCCGCGCAAGGGAATGCCAACCAAGGGGCTGCCGAGCATGAACATGTTGCCATGCAAGGTGGGAATGTCGAGCCAAGTGGGAGGAATGCCGAGCAAGGAACAGCCGAGCAAGGGACTGCCGAGCCTACACAACACCGAGATCAAGGTACCGAGCAACACAAGCAAGCTAAGCCAAGCAAGGGAGACTTGGAAGCTATGAAGAAAAGGGCTCTTGAGAAAGACCCTGCTGCCATGGAAGGAAGACATTCGGCTGCCAAAGATGCAGCCATGCCGAGCACTTGTTGTATACCCTTCCCCTCACGTTTCACCAAGAGCAAGCAAGCCAAGTCCGATGAAGAAGTGTTGGATGTTTTTCGAAAGGTGAATGTCAACATCCCCTTGTTGGAGTGTATTAAACAAGTACCAAAGTATGCAAAGTTTTTGAAGGAGCTTTGCACCACAAGAAGACACACAAGGGAGAGAAAGGTTATGAGCATGAGCGAGACCGTGTCCGCCGTGCTACAACGCAAGATGCCGCCAAAGCTTAAGGATCTAGGAAGCTTTTCAATTCCAGTTGTCATCGGCACTACAAGGTTTGAGAAAGTGATGCTTGATCTAGGGGCTTCCATTAATGTCATGCCCTACTCTGTTTACTTGTCTCTAGGTCTTGGTCCACTTCAACATGATGACGTAGTGATCCAATTGGCGGATCGATCAAGCAAATACCCTAAGGGGTATGTGGAGGATGTCCTTGTGCAGGTTAATCACCTGATATTCCCTGCAAATTTTTATGTATTGGAAATGGAGGAGTCAGTTGATTCGACACAGCTTCTGCTAGGAAGACCCTTCATGAGAACCGCAAGGCCCAATATCGATGTGGCTGGGGGTAATTTGACTATGGAGTTTGATGGCGAAGTCATTAAGTTCAACATCTTTGACGCCATGAGACATCCAAGTGCCATTCAAGATGAAGCAAGCAGCCATGCCGAGCCTTATTGTGGGGATGACGCCACTTTTCAAGGAGAAGGAAGAAGAGTCTAGGCTGACAGACTATAAACATTAAGCGCTGCATGAGAGGCAACTCATTTCAACCGTAGCTGTGGAGGAGCCATCAACCGAGAGTTTGAATTTCTTAATCCCTTCAAAGTTATTGTTGATATTTTTGTTTATATATTTATTATGTGGTTTCGATCCCTGCTTAGAAAATTATTACATAATTTTGAACTTACATTGAGGACAATGTAATTTTCTAAGTGTGGGGTAGAGATTGCATCATAAGTATATTTTATTTATTGTTTTGGTGTGATTTTATTTCTTTGCCGAAAGTTTGTTTAAATTTTTCAAAATTTTTCAATTTTTGCATTTAATTTCGTTATTTTTGCTTTTGAAAAAGATAGAAAACGAAAAAAAATGTGTTTTAAAATTTTATTGCCGTGTGCTTTATTTTGAAAATTTTTCTTTAAGTTTTTGTTTTTCCGTAAAAAGAAAAGAAAAAAACAAATGTCTTTATTTCGAATTTTTGTTATTTTTTTTAAATGTTTTTAATTGTTTTGAGTCTTAGGAAAATACCCTTAAAATGTCTATGATGAAAATTATCTTTTAATGCATAATTGAAGGTTTGAATATTTATCATAAGAAGATTGCAACTTTTCATGAATTTTTGTAAAGTATGAACACTTGAGATTTTTGAAAGAAAAGTTTGCATGTTTTGTTATTTTGTTTCCATAACAACCTTTGTGAGATTTTGAGCCTAATATACTTTCTTTTTGAGTGATTAAATTCCATATCCTTTGAAAATTCACGTAAAGCCTCATTATTTTCATTATTCAATAACTATGTGCTATCGCTGTTTAATGGACTCTAGAATTTACTAGAACTTATTTATGTGATTTTCAAAGCTTTATAATCATAACTTGTTCTGATTTTGAATAGGATTGAAATTAATCTCAATTAGGATCACCACCAAAGCCAAAATAAGCATTTGCCCATTTTTGTGCCCATCGTGGGACTCCTTAGTTAAACTCCTTTGAGCCTACATTATGTCTTTTCTTTCATCACCCTTAAACAGAATTCCTGAGCTTAGTATAGATTATCTTTACCTTGTTGTCAAGACTTGGCAAAGAATTTTCGATGAAGCTATGCCGTGATGTTAAAGAACAAGTGTGGGGAAGAGTTGAAGTGTGGGGTTGATACACCATTGTTTTATATTGTTATATGCCAAAATATGTCTTGTCCGAAATAAAAAAATTGTATTGCAAAAGAAGTTGCCGAAACAAAAGAAAAAAAAAAGAAACAAAAGAAAAGAAAAAAAAGAGAAGAAAAGAAATCGGCAAAAGAAAGAAGAATTTCGGACAAGTATGAAAGAAAAAGTCTAAGGCGTAAGTTTTTATGGTGTTTTCATGAATGTGGAGTTGTAATTATTTGAAGGTCCAAGAACGTTATATTTGACCTTTGTCCTGTTCACGGAGTGGAGACATAAGGAGGATGGAGTTGAAATTTGCCTAAGTCTTGTTTGATAAACACCACTTATATCCAAAAAAAATCCTACCTTATGAAACCAAGCCCCATTACAACCCTTGAGATTATTTCATGATTCTTAAGATGACTAAACTTGATTTGTGGAGAATTTCATATAAGTAAGCATATGGTTTTGGTCCATTATTGCACTTAGTTGTTAAATGAGGTTTTTCCAAGACAAATGTTTTCTCAAAGAGCCGTTATTTCTTGAAATATGCAAGTTATTTGTTATTTATCATCTTTTCTCTTGCATATACTTTTAAGAGAGTACCCTTTTTCGAGTGGAAAAAAAAGAGAGTGTACCTTGGAAAGGAGGATCAAAATTTCATTCATGTTTTACTTATAAATTTCGGAAATCTTGATTTTTCATGCTATAATACAAGTTTATGAACTTTTGCAATTGTGCTTTCACTCGAATGTTAAAACTTGAAATTATGCATACTTAAGAATCTGAGACAAAAAAAAATTTCTTAAGGGTATTAGAGTTTTTGTTAGTGTCGTTTTTTTTTTGTTTTTACTTTTAGTTAGAGTCAGTTTGCTAAGGGACTAGCAAAGCTTAAGTGTGGGGTAGTTTGATAAGTGCGTTTTATGCCATGTTCTTAATGTATTTTCACCCCCATTTATACTTTGTTTGTGCCTTAGTATAGTCGTTTTTACTTATTTTAGAGTCAAGAGGGTTTTTCTGTAGAGTTGTGGCTACTAGCCGTTTTTATACAGAAAATTGCACTTAAATGATGAAAACCGTTTTTGGACTATCACTTGGACGTTTTATTATGATTCGTTATTTTGTTACCTTGTCAGTTTTGATGTATTTTGTTTAAATGTGCAGAAGACAGGTAAATACGCTTAACATATCGAGAATCATGATGAACGGACTCATGAATGACAACAAGTGAGGCCACGGAAAAGAGGAAACACTTTTGGACATTGTTTTGCTCTCGGACAGAATCTGCCAGAAAACGTACATCAACTTTAAAAATTCATATCTAGAGTTCCAGGAGGAGTTAGAAGGCGTGCCACATATGGAATAAAAGCTGTGTGTGTCTACTTTTCAACCCCATTTGGATCACAGCAATCGGAGTTGAGACGAAGGAGTTATGAGCAAAACAGTGGACAGAGGTCAGGCTGCAAAACTGGGCAGAAACTGCCTAAGTTGTCTAACGAGTTTTGGGAGATGATTCTTCAACAAAAGGCTTCCCAAATTTGTCAAGAGATGTATCAAGACCTTAATGAAGTGTTAGGAAGCTGGACAAAAGGAGAAAATTCGAAGAAGCATCAAGGCAGCCTTGTTTTGGTTAAGTTAAGGTTTCCCGGTCAAACCGGGGAAGCTTGACCTTGCCGAACTTATCACTGCTTTTGGCTGCCATCAAAGCCCAAGATTTCGTACATGAGGCCTACATGGATCCATAAACATGTAGGAAGGTCCAAAAAGTCAGAAGAAGGAGTCCAAATTCGGATAAGAAGCTGCATTGAAGAAGGAATCATTGAGCAAATAGGAAAGAGAGTTAAAATAGGATTGCCTTTCCTTTGCCGATGCAGCTAGGGTTTCTCTATAGTTTTCTGTATAAATAGGTCTGTTGTATGCATATTTTAAGAGTCCTTCAATTGTTTTAAGTTCTAGCAAGCCTAAACTCTACCTAAAAACCCTCCCTTACACAGCAAACACAAGCACAGCCGAACCATTCCTTGCCGCACAGCCATCTTTGCCGACTGCCTCCACTGCCATCTTCCACCAATTTCCCTTTCAACCTTGCCGAACCTTATAGGTAGGTTAAGGATGAAGACATCCATGGTTTGTGTTTGTAATTACTGTGTAAGAACTTTGAGTTTATTGATAAATATTTTCTGGTTTTTGGTTTTATATGATATGTGTGATTGTATGATCTTCTTTGTGACTTGATTATGATTGTACATGTTGTGTAATGGTTTAGTATGCATGTTAGGATTATTAAAGAAGTAAAGAATCTGTGTTTATGTGTTTAGTAATTGTTAGGTTAATTAATCCTCACCTGATCACGTAATCGAACCCTAGGTTAATTCAAAGTACACGAGTTAGCTATTAGGGGGGAGTTTAATATGCCGTGGTATTCTAGGTCGAGTTGAGCGCAAAGACAACTCGGTTCTAGGTGCTGCATAGGGTTGTTAGGGTGAGTGATTTGCATGGGTTCGAGGATGGGTGACGCCATTGCTAACGAGCATGTCTCCAACGACTCGTGGACGGTAAGTGTTGCTTGATTAGATTGAGCGCAAAGACAATTTAGTTAAGTAGTCACATAGTTTTTGGTTGAGCGCAAAGACAACCTTAAACACATGAGAAGTCTTAAGGGTTGGAATTAACTTGCAATTGTAAAAACATAGATAAGATAATTTAACCTTTCATAAAAATACTTGCATGCTAATCGGAGTTTATTTGTGAAGTGCTTACAACGTTGAAGTGACCAAACTTTGTAATTATTTGTCTTTGTTTTATTTTCTTTATTTTTCTGTCGATTTCAATCCCCCATTTTATTCTTTATGTATGTATTGTGTGAATATTTCTAATGACTTTTGTTTTGCAGAATAAATTCTTCCCTAGTGTCCCCGGCTAGAACGATACCCTACTTACATGTACTACAACTATAGGGTTTTAAATTGCACTAACGTCATCTTTTGACAGGTCAGCTATGGTATCAAGTAATGTGGATATAGGAAGATGATCAAGTTTAATCTAGGGGGAAGACTAAATTTTGGGTTTTTTAGCTTTATCTAGTGTACCGCCCTGCCATAGTCGCGAGAGAGCAGAGGTGAGCTGTTTGTACTTCAGTAAGAACTATCTTTCTACTTCGACAAGGTAAAATAAAAAGAAAGAGTAGGGATCCTAAATAACCTATCCCGCCTAAAAGAGGTCGTATTTCCTCTTACTCGTGTACGTTTTGGCCTATACCTATAGTAAGAAAATGAAAGGCTGAAGGCTTCCACTCTACCTATATCCTTCGGAAGCTACCGCTTCTAGAATGCAAGCTTATCCTTGACTTTGTTTTTAGAGCATACCGGTCTTTCAATCGCCTACTCTTTGGCCATTAGTAAGATAGGCTCCAGCTCGTTAAACGAGCCTCTGTTTCTCTTTAAGTAGGAATTCCCGATCTATACCAGAAGGGCAGATGAGTTCTTCTTTCTTTTATCACTTAGCAGCTTGCTCGTGTTTGCACACTATAAGGAAGAAGAAAGGTTTACAGATCCTTCTTGATCTGCACCTGGATCAGATAGGGAGATTTCCGCCCTTTCCTTCCCTGCTCGCGTTAAAGCAATTGTAGCGAGTAGGAGAAGAATGCCGACGACATTCCATGTGTGGAACTTTCGGAATAGAATAGGCTCAATGACTTTGCCTGCTTTCTTGCTTTGCTTGCCCCGCTCCCCTTAGAAGCGTTGGTTGAACCAACCGCTGGACTCTATCTCCGTTGATTACTATTGGATTGAGCTATAGAAGCTATTTGACCTACGTGAACACTTCAGCTAGCAGTATTGAGAAATCAATACATTCTATTGACAAAGGCATGCTGTCATATTCGAAATAATAATAAACGTTCGTTCCCATCCTGATGCATTCTACACCTGATCTTTCGATCATTGCTACCAATAGATGATCTAGTAAGACAAAGCCTTGAACCGGGTAACCCGTCATGGGAAACCACCTTGGTAGCTTTACCCTCTCACAGAGCCGTCGGTATCCCTGATAGAAAGAATCAAACGTCGAATGGTCCGAATGAATACTACATCAGGAGCTGAGTTGACTTCACTCCCGGTGACCTGCCGTCGTAACAGCACTGTGGGCGGAAGTGACTATGTGATCACGGCTTCCGACACAGCATTCATCCAGACAAGCCCATTGGCTTTTCGAGTAGAGAAAGGTGGAAAATCGTCTACTTTATAAATAAGGCTAAGGCTTTCCTCTTTGTGAGGAATTCCCTCCAGGTTGTCTGCTTTATCGGGGTCACTCTCACTCTAAGTCCGAGCGTAGGACATCTTATTCAAGAACCCCTTTTATAAGAGAATAGGTTTTGTACCCTAAAAGGTGGTTCCATCCTGCATACTATATAATATAGTCATTCATTGGTTCATCTCCAGGTTCTGCCTCTTAATTCCCTACCCAATGGGGAGGGGAGGGGACGGGACAACATTCTTCTCTTCACCCAGGGCTTTCTTTCTAGTGTGCCTATCTATTATTAAGTATTTTCCTATCCTCCAGGTACCCCCTTATACAGGCATTCCGCTATCCCGATTGTCTTACTGATTATCTTCCCGAAACAAGAAAAAATTTCTTTCACTACACTAAATAGGAAGTTACATTTGTAGCAGTCCAAGAATTGCCCTATCCCCGAGGTCACTCTCAAGAGTACGACCGGAGGCCCATCTTCTTACTTAACGAGTTTGTGTCGCATAATGTGCCCTTCTTCCGGAGAAAGGAAGATTTTTTTAACAATGGAATCATGACAACGTCTAGTTCCGCTTCTTGCTCTTTTGCAAGAATGTCTTTAGTAGACGGTCCAACCAACGATTTGAATGAAAAATCCCGGGACAGCTATACCGATGTGTCAACGTCAACGGTATTTCTCTGATCTGATCGAGAATCATTCTCCAACCTGCTTTTAGTCAGGAATCTCGTAATTCCTTTCCCAATCCTGTTCCCAGGGCAGCGCTCAGTAGCAACCTCTCTTTGCAACCGGGGTATTGCTTTCCTATGCACCCATTTCTCTTGCTCGATGGGATATTAAGAATAAGCTGCAGCCTCAGATGAGGAGATGGCCAAAGATCTATTATCTGTCCCGTTTCCTTTAGCAAGATCCCTCGTGCGAACCCCCCCTAGCCGTAAACCACCTTTTAATATAATCAACCTAGCTAGCGGGCCCTTCTTTCTAAGCTAATAATAAAGAAATTCTTTGCCGGTTGGAAAAAGCCAAAGAGGAAGAAGAGCCTTACCCGCCTTCCAGCCCAACCCTGTCTTCCTCTTCACGATTCGACCGATGCGAGATCGGGCACTGCAGCCTTTTCATACTTACCTCCTGAGTCTGATGGATGTGCACCTTCCTTGACTTCTACATTGCGAACAGGTGCTTCCAACACAAAACATCCGGAAATAGACTACTCCCATATCCTACGCTAAAATGGAAATATCCTACCCACCTACACGAGCGGGATCCCTCTATCCCTTCCCTACCCTTATTTAATAATACTGAATGCTAACTTATCTCATTTACTAGCTATTCTATCTTGAGCAAGAAGACGGTACATAAATTGATACAAGAAGATAGTCCGAACCACCCAGTTAACAAAAGCGGAAGAATCTTCCTTACATGCGGATATTTGATCCATTATACTACGGGTCTAAGAACCAAAAGGTCAAGGATAGACGAAGAGAAGTGCTTTAAAACCGTTGTAACATGGATGAATCCCTATATGGAGTACAACAAGTGGCTTTATTTCAGTTGAGATTTCACGCTGGTCAAGAAAGCTTTCCTTCAGAACCTTCCGCGATACGCATTTGGTAGTAGCCCAACCGTAGATCCTACTTCGAGAAGTATCTCGCGCTGGGCGAAGAAGTCCGCAATCAAAGTGGACACTTGTTCTTGATGGTTAGGTTACCTTGTTGAGCGCCCGATAATCAATGCACAAACAAGGCGCTGCTTCTTCTGGAATAAATAAAACAGGGGCCCCGCCCTCCCCCCTAGGAAAACCCGCCCTTTCCCTTATTTACCCCTTTCTTTTCTGGTTTATTTGGATGGCAAGAAAGAATCTTGTCTTCAATAGAACACCAAACTATCGGCCATTTTTGCCTCAGCTTGCAAACTCCTTTGATTGGGCAAGTCAAGTTGTTTGTTCAAGCTTCGGCTAAGGAATAAAAACCTTAATATAACCGACACTGGTATAGGCACGTTTTTGTGGCCTTCTCACCTGGTGGAATCATACCACTACTGTTTCCTATCTGGTTAGGTTTTCCAGATGGGTTAGTAGTTAATTGCTATCACCTTGGTATGGTGCGGTATTTTCTTTTGGAGTCGTGTCGTCCAGATGACAAGTATTTGTTGTCTGTGCGGGATGATTTGGAGCGTAAGCTCACTGAAGAAGGGGACTTCCACTTGAAGAGAGTTCTAAGGAGTTGTAAACCCTCAAGATCCCAATTTCGCAATCATCGTATAGTGATAACATAAAGTTCGAGAGCCTCTGCAACTCCCGTAGCCGGTCGATCATCTTGCTTTCCCTCTGAAAGCCTAAAATAGCTCTCGGAATTAAGCACCTTTCCAATGCCTAATGCCGCTCTAGCTGATGCGATAGTTGCACAGCTCCTTAATGCACTACCCTGACTTGGCACTTGACTTAACTTGCCTTCGAGACAGAGTGATGGTGCCTCCCCCTCATGAACAGCCAGCCCGCCCCTATGCGGTAGCCCTTACCTGCCTTGAACTACAGGAGCGGTCTTGCATACACACACACATATGAAAATAAGGCCCTTTTTCGATAGTTCTTCTAGGCCTTAGTCAAAGAATTGACTAAATACTAGAGTACTGCTAACAGGGAATGCTACCTTGACTCTGCTACTTCGCCCACCAAGCAAGTTAACCATAACTCCAAGTCTTGTCTTGAAAACAACCTCTCTGTGCCGTTGGTGCAACATTTCTCTAGTGTACTTTTTGGGTAGTGGTAACGGGCTCCAGAGCATACCGGTATTCAGTTTCTCTTATCACCGTAGTCATTTCTGAACCAGTGATTGTTCAACCTGAACAAATAGATAAGACTAGGAAATGCCCCCGGAGGGAACACCCAGATAGACTTGCTATCCCCCTGCTAGGGAACCCGTGCTGGAGCAATGTAACTGGATTAGAAAAAGGATATATTTCCACTTAGCTTAGCTATTGCTTGAAAGAGTCATTTCGATCCTTTCTTCTTTTTAGTAGGTGAAGCTGAGTGAACTCATACCCTTAGGGGGGAATCACTGAACACAGACTTAATCGGTTCTTTTATCCATTTTAACTACCCTCAGACCGGACCTGTAGCTCTGGTGTTAGAACTTGGGTTTAAGGACGATAGAAGGCCTTAGCTGTTGGTTGAAAGAGTAAGCCTTTTTTTTTTTTTCAGAGTCAAGTAGACTACTTTTTCAGTTAGGAGCTAGAAGCTTAAAAGCTGCTAGGGGCTAGGAGTTAGAGAGGAGGAGGGGGAAGAAGTCACTCGTATGAGTTGTTGTTACGGTTACGGTATGTAGTGCTCAACCGATAGGAACGAGTTACATACTTGGAACGAGAGGTTAGGAGGTACGCAGTAGCTCCACCGATAGAGGGAGGGATGTTTTGGACTCTACCGATAGTCGCTGGTCCTTTAGGGAACGAGCTACATAAAAGGAGCGAGAGAGTGACAGCGGGTGGGAGTGAAAGAGGCTGGAAAGTACGAATCAGGTTCTATGCTGACTGAAAGGAATATTTCTTACTTACAAGCTAAATACTTTTAGTGAGAAGGAGATAGGTACGTAGTCTTGCGCACTAGGAGTTTGAAGATGCCCAGAGTACAGCGCAACTTAGACCTTAATGGACAAGAGGCTCTTTCTTATTCTCGAATCCCCTGCTCTTAGAAACTCGTACAAAGAAGAAAAGAAGTACCATGCCACGGCACTTGCCTTCCCTTACTCTTACTAGCTCTTACTAGTACTAATGTGCAATCATTCCCTCCCTCACATGCATTTGCAACAGATTCTAACTAAGACCGGTAATCTCCGGCCATTCTCGGCATCTTCACTAGTTGCCCCTCTTCTATCATGTTGCATAGAATAAAGAGGAGCTCCTCTTTATTCGTGGAGCCTCCATGAATAGCTTGGGCCAGCTCTTTCCACGTGTAGCCATGTGCAAGTTGTCACATCCCGACCCGTAAATTTTTACCTTATTTACTAGCTTGGTTATAATAAGAATTTTACCGTCTCCGTCATTGAAGTTATAGTTTAATTGGTCCCTAGAGGGGTTTCGGGGACAGTTATGCTCGGAGGATTATTCGTAGGAGGAAAATATGACGACGGTAAAAATGGTAAATTTTAGCTAGTAAAAGGTAATTTTTATTCGGGTATTATTTTTGAGGTGTTATTTTTGGAGTTGGGTTGCTAATTGGTGTGGGTATTAAATTTTAAGAGTTGGTCCGGTTTGGGGGTGAAAAGGCCCAAACCATTTGTCTTCTCTTTTCCTTTTCTCTTTCTCCCCGATTCTCTCTCTTCTCCCTCATCTCTCTCGGCTGCTGCCTTCTCCAACGCAGCACCGCCATCTCCGGCCGTCCCTGGAGTTGAGACCGCCACCGAAGTCATCCCTTCCTCCTCCTCAGCACAGCTCAGTCCTTGAAGCCAGAAGGCATCCACTCTCGATGGAGATCGAAGGAGGTGGACGACGACTGTGTTTTGCTATTTCCGGTGAGCTCCGACAGGGACGACGGCGTTGAAGGGTATATTCTTGTTCTCCTCACTTCCCTCTTCCTTGTTGTGTCTTTGTTTTCTTGATTTGTGGCCAAATCGGAGGAAGCCCTAATTCTGTTTTATGGGTTTTCCGGCGAGCCACCGTCGTTGACGCCGTCGAGGTTTCACGGTGTCTCTTCTCTCCTCCCCGACGTTGCATTGATCTCATGGAGACCCAGTCGTTTCTGTTGAAGATCAAGGGTGCTGCTGCTGTGGGGATGGAGGCGTTGGTGAGCTCGGGTGTTGATGAAAGCCATGGTTAGCTGCGACGGTTTAGGCTGAGGGTGAACTCAGTCTGGTGAGGTTTATAGCAAGGTGAGGAATTTCTAGGTTTCTGCTTGGTTTGATAATTGAAATGTTGCTGTGTTTTGTGGTTGGTTGGTGATTAATCTTGGGTTTTTGGTTGTTTGTATGTCGAGAACTCGGTATATTGAAGGATATAGGGAGGTCATGGCGAAATTCTGGCAAGTGGCCGGAATCCGGCAGAATATTCCGGCAAGTGGTCGGAATCCGGCGAAGGCAGTTAGTCCGACAAGAGCAGTTGAGGTAGTTATCGAAGTTTTCCTTTTTGTTTTGCGTTGTTTCATAAATAGGAAAGTTTATCGGTTTATAATCGGAAATCTTTCTAAGTGAGGAAAGTTTCTATTTTGGGGAAACTTTCCCTTTTTGAAAACTTCCTATTTATGGAAACCCTTTTTGGGTGCCCTTAGTATTTTTTTAGGGTGAAGTTGTGTAGAGAGGAAATGAAGGAAATTCTTGGTTTTGTTTGATCGTAGGGGATCATAAATTAATTTTGGAAGTATTTTGGTTAATGTGTTAAGGCATGGAAATTGATGGTGACTTTGTTTCCAGGTTAAGGTTCATTCCGAATAAGTTATAGTTGCGAAGTTTAGTCGGAATTGATTATTTATTATATGTCGGTCAATCCTGGTCAACCTAGGATACTTAGTCAATTTAAGAAGAAGACGAATCATTGAATATTTCGGAATTTGGTTTGACCGATTTATTCTGCTGTTTATTATCAGACGTGGGATTGACTCGAGATTGTGAATAGTAGAGGCAGCGCTCGAGGAGTATGCCGAGCATTGGAAGGCGTAGGCCTAATACTGTGAGTGGACGTTTATTTTTAAAATAATATGCATGCTATGGTTCATGATTGAACATTTCCTTTTGTTGGAATTTTGACGTCAATTAATTTGACGCTTTTATTTCTCTTGGAGAGATACCGAAAATGAGATTTTCGGTGGATATAAATATATATTTATGAGAGAGTATGTATAGAAAATGCTAGCTAGCCATATGTGTCTGTCCACCTTAATGGCGTAGCATATAGCCGCATTAAGGCGTGACGTGAGCGTTGGACGTAAGCGTAGTAGCCCTATTTGAGTGTTTAATTCATATAGGGAGTATGGACACATATTTATACACCGTCTGTCCACCTTGATGGCGTAGTGTAGCACCGCATTAAGGCGTGACGTGAGCGTTGGACGCGAGCGTAGTAGCCCTATATAGACCCATGAATCTATATAGGGAGTATGGACGTGTGTAAATACATACATATATTATAGAGTCTGGGAGACTCGATATTATGAGATGAAAGTTTTATCGCTTGCAGCATGCATTCGATTTTTCTTTAGAAATTGATTTGGGGAAACATAAATATTTTATTCGTTAATTTATTTTTGTCCACTCACTCTAACGTTTCGTTTTCAAATGTTTTCCCCTGGGCTCTTCGTTTTAAAAATGCCCAGTTTGCAGGATTGCATAGTTGTGGTCGGACGTATATGGAGAAGAGGCATAGTCAATAGTGTAGCTTCCGCTCATTTTTATATTTCTAGTTCATTTCCTTTCAAATAGAGTTGCTCTGAACTGTGGCTGTTGGCTTTGAGTTTTTCTTGTTTAAGTTAGTATTTAAATTGGGAGATGTTGTGATTTGGGGAGCACGAAGGCTCCAGGAGTTTATGGATGGATTTAAATTTTCAGAAGTGTTTGCAGGTTTTATTAGGAAGGGTTGTCCATTTTCAAGGGAGGTTATGTCGATTTTTTCGGTAAACTTTCCTTTGAGGTGGTCCCCGCACGACTTACTCCGGGTTTCAGGGTGAAATTCGGGGTGGGTCGTGTCAGTTGGTATCAGAGCATTAGGTTATTCGATTCCTTTCTCTTTTAGTACTACCTCATATTCTTGGTCACACTTAGTGTCTATAGAGTGATGGTCCGTCCGCGGCGGATCTATTAGCATTAAATGCTTTAGACACTATGTGTTGATTAAGTGAGTGATGTAGTTGTTCTTATTTTATTTATGGACAGTAGTGTGCCATAAATGTTTTCATCTCTAAGACTATGCCTCCGTACGCCGACCTCTTTGGTAATCATTATGCTTCGAGTAATGAAAATGTGTATGGATCACACCTTTCCAAGGGTTGTTGAGTGATTTCATAAATTGTTAGAGTTCAATTGGGAGTTGGGAACTCCAGTTGAGAACTCATATGCGTGGCAGCATTCTGTTCATTTTGTCCCAAATTATTGCTTGGGTTATGATTAAGATGCTAGGGTGAGCATCTCGTGCGAATTTTTAGAAGGTGAAAAGTTTAATTCAAGCCTTGGAGTTCACTATTTATAGTGGGCAAGTGTGAAGTTGTAGTAGTCCGATGGAAAAATCGTGGTATCAAATTACGTGATTTTTTGGGATAAAAGAATTGGAAGGAAAGTTTGAAATAGTGGTGTATTCTTCTGAGGTAAAAGTTGATTGAAGTGATGTGGGAGGTACCCATAGTAATTCCAAGGGGTACCTTACAAGTTGTTGAGGACCCTAATCCTGAGCGAGTTAGTCACATGGAATCTGTGACTAGTGTTGGGTTGCAGGAAGTTATTGCATAAAAAGTTTAATGTCAAATTAGATAAGTCTTGATTGAAGGTCAATTTACCGACTATGTTTATCCGCAGTAGAAAACAGTTGGGAACATTTTGGAATAATGCTGGTTATGTCAGCACGTATTCTGGTTCCTACAACTTTAATTATAGATAAGTTTTATCTTTTGAGCAATTTATTAAGATAGTGGTGGTAATATCTTTTGGAAATGACGGATAATAATAGTCGATGATTAGTAAGATTTCTGATGATTTTTGGTCTCAATTGTGAGTTAGTTGAAGTTTGTTAAAGCACTAAGTAGAATGACTTGGATTGTTGGTTTTACAAAAGTCATTCGTCAGTGCGTTGTGACAACTTCTTGTTGTGCCACAGTCGGGGAATTTTTTAAAACTTTATTGAGGGCACTAAATGTTGAGTTTCAAGCAAGTTTGGAATCGTGGAGTGAGATGTCAGTTACATTATTTTAATCGTGTAGCCAGTATGGATTCTTTCGGAATTCCAGGTATGGAAGTTTGGTTTCCAGAATTGTTGAGTGCTTGGAAGATGAATTTAAATGGAATTGAAAAGTAATGGTGGAGTGAGAGCGAAATGGTTGTGGTCACTCCAGCTTTACGACAACACTTGGTGAATTTATTACGTGTTGTCATGTGTAATCTATAGCAGTTGTGTGAAGTTGGTGGAAGTGGCAATGATAGAATAGAACCCACTGGATCATAAAGCAAGAGTGCGTGGGTGTCCAAAGTAATTTTTAAGCAATGTCATTCCGGGTGGTTGATGTAAGTCTCAAATTTGTGATCGAAGTTGGTTTTTGGCATCACTTCGTCGCAATGGATGACTAACTACGACACAACAATGGGAGGATCTGTTCTCACCTTATTTCTAATTCAGTGAAATGGAGCAAAGTTTTGGTTGTGGTGTGTGTGGGAATATTTAAATTATTCCTACTTTAGTTTTTGGGTAGCATCCACAGAGCTTGAAATTATGGAATGCGATTTCAACGCTTCGATTTGAAGGGTGGAGATTCTGGTTATTTTGTCGAAGTTTTGAGGTAAATGATAAATTGGTAGTTGTGTCGTAGTCATGGATCCAGAATAAATCCAGTGATGATCCCAAGTGAGCTGAAGTTCTTTTAAGCAATGAGTCTTGGTGCCGTAAATCCTATGTGGTAGTTTAAATGTTGCATGGTGATGTTGATTTGATGATTTGTGTCGTTGTAGGTATATTTCATGATGTAGCATTTTGGGAGAAGGTTTTCCCCTGTTGACTCAAGAAGCTTTTCGAGTCAAGGTTTATTAAGAGATTATTATGGCGAATAGTAGATTTATTGATAGGTTGATCAATGTCTCTTCTCAAGAGCGTTTTGTGGTGGGACCACTCATTGATCCAAGTTTTTGTTTGGGAGGTCTTTGCTTTTTGGTTGTGCGTTTATCTGTTGGTGTCAGGATGATTAGTGGAAGTTTCTAGTGTGATTTCGAAGCGGGTTCTGGCAGATATTGGAGATTTGTGGAGCTTTTGAGCTCGAAGTTAGAGGACTTGCTTTTCGTATGCTTTAAATTATTTCTTCTGGAGCTTGAGTTGAGTTAAGCCATGAGTTTTGATTCTGGCTTGAATTCATGGTTTTCGTTGGTTGGTGAACCACAAGGTGTAGTAGTGGGTCTTGTATAAAATTTGTCTTTGCTTTTGTTAGTCACATGTTATTGCAAGCTCGGTTTTCGAAGAATCTTTTGGTGGGAAGTCGTGGCCCTGGGATGTGTAGGAGACTTGAGCATATTTGTTTTTCAGATCGTCTTCTGCTATCACATTAATCGTTAAAAAGTGTGTTTGTCGGGTCCAAAGGTTTTGGCTTTTAGAATCATTCTTATGGAACGGCTAGAGTGAGCCATGTGCTTTTAATTATTGCTCTTGGGGTCGTGATTGCACCCAATTAAATAACATGGCTGGAGATGTAAATTTTGTCAATGCTTAAGGAAGATGTTCTATTTATGTGGATTTCAACGTCAAGTTTGGCATCATGATTTGACTGTGCCAATTTTTCGTGGGCATTATTAGTCAGTTTTGCTTATGGCGAGCAAGGAGGAATATCTAGATTCCACATGATAGTCATGCTTCAGATTATCTTATGAGTTGTGGTAAGGAGATTAGCAGAGATAGCAGAATCAAGAAAGAGTTGGAATTCCCATAAGTTGCTAGTTTGTGGTGCTCAAAATGGTAATGTTATAGTTTCGGCGGAGAGACCTCAGTGATGTAGTATTGATCTCTTCAGTATGTCATTTCGAGAATCGAGGTTATTATTTATAAGTGGACTGGTCACTTTGGCAGAGCGAGGTTATCTTGTGGACTTGCGAGAGCTTTGACTTCGCAAAGTGCCTCGGTATTAGATATGATTGTGGCAGTTCTGCAGTGTGTGCATCCTTAAATCTGTTCGATTAGCGGGTCTTAATTTTGATCCCTATGAGCATGTGGGAATGCGTGAACTTTAGTTTCCTAGCAAGTGGGCTTCATTGTCGAGTTGTGAGCAGCGTGCTATCGAGGTTGTTGCGTGACGTTAGGAGATTTGAGCCCGATGGTGATAGCAAATTGATGCGTTTTATTTGGGTTAGTTATTTCCATTGCTCAGGAAAGAGTGTGCATACCTACGGGTACTCGTACTCTAGAATAGATATCACTGAACTCACTTACGTGTTAACGTTAGTGGTAGTTCAACGAAGGACTTAGAGTCTTCGAGAAGATTTAAAATAATTCAGGATTCAGATGAAAAGGTTAAAGGAGTCAGAGTTGGACTCAAAGCAGCTCTTATTAGCTAGTAGAGTTTTAAAGATGTTCACAGGAAGGACCATGAGTTTCAAGTGAGTATTTTGAGTGTTTTCGAAATTGTCTCATTGGAAAGGGATGGTACGTTTTAGAAACGTGCAAAGCTTGGTCCGAGATTTATTGGTCCTTATGGGTTTTTAGATCAAGTTGGCTCTCTTGCGTTTTAGTTAGTTTTGCCTCCAGAGTTATCCAGGATACATATTGTGTTTCATGTATCCATGCTTCGCAAGTTTATTGCCGATTCTTCTCATGGGTTGCAAGAGCAGCCGATTATTTTGAAGAAAGATTTGACCTTTGATGAGGATCCAGTTTAGTTTTTAGACCAGAGGGAGCAACTGGTTCGAAGCAAATCTTTTCCTCTTGTTAATTTCTGTGGAGGAGTCACCAAGTAGAAGAAGCTACTTGGGAATCAGAGGAGCAAATGAGGTAGCAGTATCCCTATCTCTTCGAATGTCAGGTATGTAAATTTCGAGGACGAAATTTTTTTAAGGAGGGGAGAATTGTCACATCCCGACCCGTAAATTTTTACCTTATTTACTAGCTTGGTTATAATAAGAATTTTACCGTCTCCGTCATTGAAGTTATAGTTTAATTGGTCCCTAGAGGGGTTTCGGGGACAGTTATGCTCGGAGGATTATTCGTAGGAGGAAAATATGACGACGGTAAAAATGGTAAATTTTAGCTAGTAAAAGGTAATTTTTATTCGGGTATTATTTTTGAGGTGTTATTTTTGGAGTTGGGTTGCTAATTGGTGTGGGTATTAAATTTTAAGAGTTGGTCCGGTTTGGGGGTGAAAAGGCCCAAACCATTTGTCTTCTCTTTTCCTTTTCTCTTTCTCCCCGATTCTCTCTCTTCTCCCTCATCTCTCTCGGCTGCTGCCTTCTCCAACGCAGCACCGCCATCTCCGGCCGTCCCTGGAGTTGAGACCGCCACCGAAGTCATCCCTTCCTCCTCCTCAGCACAGCTCAGTCCTTGAAGCCAGAAGGCATCCACTCTCGATGGAGATCGAAGGAGGTGGACGACGACTGTGTTTTGCTATTTCCGGTGAGCTCCGACAGGGACGACGGCGTTGAAGGGTATATTCTTGTTCTCCTCACTTCCCTCTTCCTTGTTGTGTCTTTGTTTTCTTGATTTGTGGCCAAATCGGAGGAAGCCCTAATTCTGTTTTATGGGTTTTCCGGCGAGCCACCGTCGTTGACGCCGTCGAGGTTTCACGGTGTCTCTTCTCTCCTCCCCGACGTTGCATTGATCTCATGGAGACCCAGTCGTTTCTGTTGAAGATCAAGGGTGCTGCTGCTGTGGGGATGGAGGCGTTGGTGAGCTCGGGTGTTGATGAAAGCCATGGTTAGCTGCGACGGTTTAGGCTGAGGGTGAACTCAGTCTGGTGAGGTTTATAGCAAGGTGAGGAATTTCTAGGTTTCTGCTTGGTTTGATAATTGAAATGTTGCTGTGTTTTGTGGTTGGTTGGTGATTAATCTTGGGTTTTTGGTTGTTTGTATGTCGAGAACTCGATATATTGAAGGATATAGGGAGGTCATGGCGAAATTCCGGCAAGTGGCCGGAATCCGGCAGAATATTCCGGCAAGTGGTCGGAATCCGGCGAAGGCAGTTAGTCCGACAAGAGCAGTTGAGGTAGTTATCGAAGTTTTCCTTTTTGTTTTGCGTTGTTTCATAAATAGGAAAGTTTATCGGTTTATAATCGGAAATCTTTCTAAGTGAGGAAAGTTTCTATTTTGGGGAAACTTTCCCTTTTTGAAAACTTCCTATTTATGGAAACCCTTTTTGGGTGCCCTTAGTATTTTTTTAGGGTGAAGTTGTGTAGAGAGGAAATGAAGGAAATTCTTGGTTTTGTTTGATCGTAGGGGATCATAAATTAATTTTGGAAGTATTTTGGTTAATGTGTTAAGGCATGGAAATTGATGGTGACTTTGTTTCCAGGTTAAGGTTCATTCCGAATAAGTTATAGTTGCGAAGTTTAGTCGGAATTGATTATTTATTATATGTCGGTCAATCCTGGTCAACCTAGGATACTTAGTCAATTTAAGAAGAAGACGAATCATTGAATATTTCGGAATTTGGTTTGACCGATTTATTCTGCTGTTTATTATCAGACGTGGGATTGACTCGAGATTGTGAATAGTAGAGGCAGCGCTCGAGGAGTATGCCGAGCATTGGAAGGCGTAGGCCTAATACTGTGAGTGGACGTTTATTTTTAAAATAATATGCATGCTATGGTTCATGATTGAACATTTCCTTTTGTTGGAATTTTGACGTCAATTAATTTGACGCTTTTATTTCTCTTGGAGAGATACCGAAAATGAGATTTTCGGTGGATATAAATATATATTTATGAGAGAGTATGTATAGAAAATGCTAGCTAGCCATATGTGTCTGTCCACCTTAATGGCGTAGCATATAGCCGCATTAAGGCGTGACGTGAGCGTTGGACGTAAGCGTAGTAGCCCTATTTGAGTGTTTAATTCATATAGGGAGTATGGACACATATTTATACACCGTCTGTCCACCTTGATGGCGTAGTGTAGCACCGCATTAAGGCGTGACGTGAGCGTTGGACGCGAGCGTAGTAGCCCTATATAGACCCATGAATCTATATAGGGAGTATGGACGTGTGTAAATACATACATATATTATAGAGTCTGGGAGACTCGATATTATGAGATGAAAGTTTTATCGCTTGCAGCATGCATTCGATTTTTCTTTAGAAATTGATTTGGGGAAACATAAATATTTTATTCGTTAATTTATTTTTGTCCACTCACTCTAACGTTTCGTTTTCAAATGTTTTCCCCTGGGCTCTTCGTTTTAAAAATGCCCAGTTTGCAGGATTGCATAGTTGTGGTCGGACGTATATGGAGAAGAGGCATAGTCAATAGTGTAGCTTCCGCTCATTTTTATATTTCTAGTTCATTTCCTTTCAAATAGAGTTGCTCTGAACTGTGGCTGTTGGCTTTGAGTTTTTCTTGTTTAAGTTAGTATTTAAATTGGGAGATGTTGTGATTTGGGGAGCACGAAGGCTCCAGGAGTTTATGGATGGATTTAAATTTTCAGAAGTGTTTGCAGGTTTTATTAGGAAGGGTTGTCCATTTTCAAGGGAGGTTATGTCGATTTTTTCGGTAAACTTTCCTTTGAGGTGGTCCCCGCACGACTTACTCCGGGTTTCAGGGTGAAATTCGGGGTGGGTCGTGTCACAAGTGGCTGGCCCGAACTTCCCATAGTCAAAAATAAGACCTTCTCGATGTCTTCTTGGAGAGAAGAGACATCGAGTAAGGCAAGAGCTTCCCCCCTGGGTAACCCCTCCATAGATATACTATGGAGACAAGTTCCAGCCAAAAGAAATAAAAAGGCCCCCCACAAATAGCAAAAATGGATATAAAACAAAATCTCTATGATAGAGAATTCCATCATTTTTTTAAAGATCGAGTCAAGGGAGAATTCCACTTATAGTTTTTGGCTCGCAATAAAGCTGATCGAGCAACTAGTAGTTCTATCTATCCACCTCTCCAGACACAATATCTTGAGTACCTATGATGGTGACCACATCCGCTAGCATGTGATGTTTGGACATAAAATCGAGTCCTTGTAAATGGGCAAAGCCAGGTGCTCTTATTTTACAACGGTAAGGACGATTGCTTCCATTACTGACCAGAAAGACACCAAATTCTCCTTTAGGTGCTTCAACTGCGGTATAGGTAGAAGAAGCTGGTACGGAAAAACCTTCTGTATAAAGTTCGAAATGGTGAATTAAGGATTCCATGGATAGTTTCATTCGACATCGTGATGGAGGACCTAGTTTACGATCATCGGCTTTGATCATGCCACTAGGCATTTTATTAAGACATTGCACAATGATCCGAACACTTTGCCGCATCTCTTCAATACGAATACAGTAACGATCATAGCAATCTCCTCTGGTACCTACTGGTACGTCAAAATCCAACTGGTCATAAACATCGTAAGGTGCTGCTCTTCGCAAATCCCAGCATACCCCTGAACCTCTTAACATTACACCACTGAATCCCCAATCCTTTGCTTGCTGTGCAGTGACAGTACCAATATCCACTAATCGTTGTTTCCAGATACGGTTGCCAGTTAACATCTCTTCTAATTCGTCGATACGAGAAGCAAATTGTTGTGTAAAAGAATCAATATCTCGACATAAGCCAAGAGGCAGATCTTGTGCCACTCCACCTGGTCGTATGAAACTGGCATGCATCCTGGCTCCTGAGACTCTTTCATAGAATTCCAACAATTTCTCCCGCTCCTCAAAAGCCCACAGAAACGGAGTTAATGCTCCCACATCCATAGCATGAGTAGTTAAAGCAAGTGAATGATTTGAAATTCGAGTTATTTCACGGAATAACACTCGTATATATTGAGCTCGTAATGGTACCTCGCAATTCAAAAGTCACTCTACGGCTGAAGAATGAGCGTGTTCTTGGGCCATCATAGAAACATAGATAGGGTCGACGACGGAACGAACAACGAAACTTTACGACAGCTTTTTCATACACGTTCACTTGCATCACATACACAAGTGCTCTCTGAACCGTGCAATAAGGTTACCCATAACACGGCTCTCCCACTTGAGTTACCTTAGCCCCAGGCCATGCTATTCAATGATATTGGAAAAATGGCAGCGTAACGTATTGAAAGGTATGGAAAGCGTTTCCATAGGAGCCCAACTTCCCTCTTTGCTTTGCGACCTCATCACTTCAATTCAAGCGCAAACAAATTTCTTTCTTAGTGGAGGTGAAGGCCATAAGAGAAGATTGCCCTCCCGGTAAGGTAGTTTACTGTCTGACTTGTTAGAGTAAGGAAGATAATAAAAGGGTGCTGTCATCTATCTCGACCAGTTTCCCGAGGCGTTGGAAATCCAGACCGGGTCAGAGAATCACAGGTCCTTTGGACCTTTCGTTTCGCCAACAAAGAAGTCATCCTTGATGATATCCCATTCCTTCCCTGCCGAGCCGCCTCTCTTCGCCATTCGAAGTACTACCTCTGCCTTCCCTTTCTATAAGATACCCAGGCGCCCTCACTGCTCAAGTAAGTGCGCGACTCCGTATGAGGACCTCCTTCCCTTCTGCCCACTCTCCGTTCACGCGGTTCTCAAAGCAGAGGAGGAAGGGTGGGCTGCAGGTACCACGAGCCCTCTGTCCCACACATCTATCCAGAATCAAGTGTAGTTCACCGGTTCCAGCGAATGCTCCTATCTCTCGGCAAAGATATCGTGTGAGTGTGCAGTTATGCTTCGGATGCTTCGGGATAGAATAGATCGAGCCAGTTCCCGTTCTTTTCCGGTGCACTCGCTTTATATCTCCGACACACAAGGAAGGACGCGGTGGGAAGGAAGCAGCCCTAGCCTCTGTCCGGCCGATCATTCCGCTGGCATCTTGCATTCACGCCTTCCGTTTGACTGCCACTCGGGGATGTAGTTGTAGATACGTTAGTTGATTCACGTTTTTTTCAAGCGTTAAATTAAATACTCAATCAAACACGAATACAATTAAAACCCTTCTTTGTAGATGTAGCATTGGTAAGTAGGGATCGTTCTTAACCGGGGATTGAGGGTGCATGCATAACTATGCTAAGGTATTAGGGGGGTGCGAGAGTTTTGTTCTAAATTCCTACAAATTAAAAACATAAAGTTGGTTAGATACATATCAAGAAATCACAAGTTCTAACATGTTTAAACTCATAGACAAGCAAACAATCAAGAACACATAATCCTAAACATGCATCCAGCCGAAAATAAGGTTCTAAATCTATTATTTACAAGGGATCATCACATCTAGTCACTTGAAACCGTTTACCTCTTCCTCCTTTGGTACCTACGAAATTTCCAGCCAAGGTTAAGACATACACACATGCATACATTGAAAATAAGAAGCAACCAAATCGAGTGAACTTCCTAGGTCCAATTTTATATTTGATTAGTTCATTGAAACATGCAAGGATAAACCAAATCGAGTATCATCCATACAAGCTCCAACGCATTAGGGGTAGGAATGCTAGCATGCATATTCGAACCTAGGGCTGCAAACACATGGAAGGCAACAAACAAGTCTGAAAATAAACATCCATACATCAAAACTTGTTCTCTTTACACATAGTGTCGAAATACACCAACATAACCGAAATAAAGTACAAGTCATTGTTACACTTTTGGGCTCCGAGGGATATTCGCTCCGCAAGCTTTGGGTGCAACAGCTCCTTGGTGATGGTGAACACGCAGAGACCCCAGCCAAATCGAGCAAAGGATGCCTACGGATGGAGGAAGGATTATTTGGAAGGTGGTGGATGGTATTTCGGCTATGGGAGATTTATGGCTAAGTAGAAGAGGAGATGGTGTCTGGACAAGGCCTCAGCTCTATGATGTGAGATCTCCTTTTCTTCTTCCCCAAAGCCTCCTTATATAGGAGATGGTTTGGTGCCGTTCCACTTTTGAAATCATGCAATTATGTTGATAATGAGTCATTCAAATCCATGTCGTTTCTTCCAAAACCAAAACTGTTTCAGCCATTAGCTAATTACCTCAAACCGTTGCATGCAACAGCTCATCACCATGCATAGCCATTGGCTTAATTGCAAAGCCGTTCTTGCTAGCTTTATCTCAAACCCGTTTTGCCCATATCTCTTCATCTCAATACCGTTAGCTCCATTAAGCTTGCAATAGCTCACTTCCGTTATCTCCATTATACACAAAACTGTTTTGTTCTTTAGCTAGTCACCACCACCACTTGCTGTTCCATCATTTCATCACATGCAATTAATCTACAGCTCAAGTCCGTTTGTCCCATAGCTAGCAATTAAGCCTCCGTTTTGTGCACTAGCTCATCACTTCATGCATGCTAGCTAATTATCTCATGCTCATGCATGCAAATCCTAGTCAACGTAGGAAATTATTTCCTAGTCAACACAAGCTCCCTTTTTGACTCCAAACCGTCTCCTTTATTATTTCTCCTTTATTTACTACCTAAAAACATAAAACAAGTTAGAAACATATCTACTAAGCTCATAACAAAGCAAAATGTAGAGAGAAAGACATTAATAATCAAGCATAAAACGCGTAGATCAAATTCCCCCACACTTAGACTTTGCTAGTCCCTAGCAAATACAAAACAAAACAAGGATTAAAAACAAAGAAAAACAATAAAGGGAAAATAACAAAGGGAAAAACGTCACACTTATAAATACAAAACACTTAGAAGTCTCAACGTTTCAAAGCCGCAAGTTTTCATGTTATCATGTTTGAAAACGTAAGAGATACTAAGTAAAACAACACTAAGCTCTTAGTCGAAATTTGTCTCAGAAATTTCTTAATGTATATGGTAATGGAATCACAATGTGTCTAACATGAATGATCTTTGAATTCAATAGATAATAGAGACATGATCATGCTATGAACAAGTAAGACATAGAGAAAACAATGGTGAGTTTACGTCTGTGCATGCTTCGAATGAAGTTCAAATCAACTCACATGGATGCTCTCATCATATTTCCACTCATGCAAAGATTTCACTCAAAGTGCTTAAATCAATGAATGGAATGAATTACTTGCTCAAATGAACCAAAACCATATGCTTACTCACGCAACTTACTCCACAGATTGAAGGCTACTCATCTTAAAGATCAAAAAGGAGTTTTAAGGGTTGTAATGGGGCTAAGGTTAAGGCATTCGAAACTTTAGATATGTGGTGGTTAAGAACATTCAAAAGACTTAGCCCAAATCACCAAAACTTTGATCAATTTTACACTCCCATCATCACCAAAAACGTCACCATGTGTTTCTTTTAAGTCCACGGGCCGGATTTCATCTTGTTGGGCCCTAACTTCATTCTAAACTTCCCTTGAGCTTTGTGAACAGGACAAAGGCCAAATTTTACATTGTTGGGCCTTCTATTCGAAACAAACTCCAAACTCACAAGTACGGGGGACATTAATCCAAACTTTAGACACTTAGAACCTATTGCCGGAAAGCTTTTGATCATTCTTTTCTTTCTTTATTTTCGGCAATTTCTACTTTAACAAGCTGTTTGAACAAGTCTATCCCCATACATACATTCCCTTACATGATTCTCACGCCATCTCCAAGATTCTAGCTTCAAAAATCCCCACCAAGTCTTTTGAACAAAGGTATGGATAATCTACACTAGGTTAAAGTGTTTAGATATGTACGGCAATGAAAGAAAGACTTAATGTAGGCTCAAATGGGCTCATCTAGGGGTGTCGCAACTCGTGCGCACATATGGGATACATGGCAATTTGGCAAAGTGGTGGAAAACCTAAATGCCTTTAATCATATCCAAAATCAGAGTATGTATCAATTATAAGCTTTGCAAGTCGGCATGAGTAAGTTCTAGTATTCTCTAGTTCATTAAGATCTATGGCAAGTGAGTGTATGAATGATTTTGAGACCTATCATATGTAATGCACAAAATTCACTCTCAAAGAAGTAGTGTTTAGGCTCAAAATCTCACTTTTAAGGCTTATATGATTCAAAACTTATTCTAACATGCGAATTTTTGTACCAAGTTTTGCAACCCATATCTACTACATGTCATAACACTCAAAGATGTCTCAATTAGCACATGAATTCATTCTTAATGATTTCCAACGCCATATGTATGTTCTTTCGGTCCATTTTCATCATCGACTAACTAAGGGCATCCTAAGACTCTTCAAAACACTAAGTTAAACAAAAAGACTCAAAATACACTAAGTATGACTCAAAACTGAAAAGTTGTTTTGTTTTTTTTTTTATGACTCAATAAAGTTGTAATTCCCTCTCCCACACTTAAACTCTACATTGTCCTCAATGTACTAAAGTAAAGTCATAGAATTTAAGCATGAAAGCTAGGACTTACGAAAATCTAACTAAGTAAAACAAAAGAAACGAAATAAAAGAGATAAGGGAGGAGAATGCAAATCTGTTGTAGACTCCTCCATTGGGTTGCCTCCCAACAAGCGCTTGTTTTTTAACGTCTTTCAGCCTAGACGTGATGCATCTTCATGTGTTTGAAGTAGGTGGATCAAGGAGCTTCACTTCTTCAACGTCATGCTCCTTGAAATTCTCATAGTAGTGCTTCAAACGTTGGCCATTCACGGTGAACACCTTGCTGGTTTCCAAGCTCATTATCTCCACGGCTCCATAGGGAAAGACTTGAACTACAACGTAAGGACCAACCCATCTAGAGCGTAGCTTGCCCGGAAAAAGTCTAAGTCTCGAATGGAATAGCAATACCTTCTGCCCGGGTTCAAAACTCTTCGTACGGATCATCTTGTCATGAATGCGCTTTGTCTTCTCCTTGTAGATCCATGCGTTGTCAAATGCTTCATTCCGGATCTCCTCAAGCTCACAAAGTTGAAGCTTTCGATGCAGACCAGCCTCATCCTTGTCCATGTTGAACTTCTTGATCGCCCACCAAGCTTTGTGCTCTAATTCCACCGGAAGATGACCAAGCTTTGAACTTCACGTAGAGAAGGTTTGGTCATTCACGATCTGAAATTCAAAAGAATACTTGATTACGTGGAGAAGGTTGTACCAAGATCAAGTGTTAGTATCAAAAGAATACACAAGGAATGCAGTATACTTGATCCAAAAAACGTTGGAAAACAAAAGAAAAAAAAAAAAACAAAAACACAATAAAAACACACAAAAACATAACACACGAATTCAAAATAAGCTAAAACACACCAAAAACACACAAAGACACTAAGCTATGTTTTGGACACTTTGTACAACACTAGCTATGGTTTTAACACTAACATGAAATGCAAGGGCTCTAAGTTTATCCTAAAATGAATGCAAGTACTACAGACAAGTTATGTACATTTGTACATGTATCCTGCAGGGGTCAGTTGTATATACACTAAGTAAAACGTCATAAATACAAGTTGTTACTCAAAAGATGCAAACATTCCATAGTTCACGAAATTCATGCAAGAATTCATTCAAACTTTCATTCAAAGTGCATCAAGCAAGAACCTAAGTGAAAGATTGAGTGAATGCATAAGAGAAAACGTTAGAACCTGCAGAAAACACAAGAGTTACGTGCTAATTACATGATGCAAAAGTGACCACTCTCTTGGCCTCATGCCCCTAACTTCACTTAGGTTAGGGTGTGTGGTGATGAAATCCACACATCACAAAGCCGCCAGAGGGTTATGCAAGCTACAAATGCAAATGGTTAAGTCCTTTACACGTTGGTTACATATAACACGTTGGTTTTATGCACAAGTAGGGTTCATTGATTTGCGCTTTAGATTTGAAGAGAGTACATTCGTTTGATCTTTAGGTCGTTCAAAGGACGTGCGACCCGCGCGATAAAGTGTACACTTTCAATCGAATGGTCTTGGTTCAATCGAAAAACATGGCCAGTTGGGGATAGAGATAACGCGAGAGGTAGGACTAATTTCGACAATACACCCCGAGGCTAACCGACCATGGAAAGTAGATTTAGTCCTTATCTTCTTTGGGCAGACTTAATGAATTAGCTAGTAATTCACCAAGAATTTCTTACTCAAAGATAAGTATTCATCCACTCACCAAGATATTGGTATATACTCTATTGATGCAAGTCTTTCTTAGATCCAAATCCTGTCACCAGTCATAACCCGTGTCTAGACACCATGTCCGACATTCAACCAATCTTTCGAAAATGTACAACTCCCTCATAGTCCAATGTAGACTCCGCCCTCAACCTCATGTCCATAACTTCACTTAGGTTATGGTGTATGGTGATGAAATCCATACATCACGAGGGGTTAAGGAGATAAACATGGAAAAGAGGCGCCATCTATTCAACAATGAGTGCGACTTAATCAACCAAGCTCATGTACTCAATGCAAATCCAAGCTCCCTTTAACGTGAAAGTGGCTGCCAAAATCAGAATATGAACAAGGGTTAGTAATCTTCGAAAATTTACAAGTATATATGCACAATATTTCACATATTTACAAGCATAATCACACAATTCTTTTCAATCCCCGGCAACGGCGCCAAAATTGATTCACGTTTTTTTTCAAGCGTTAAATTAAATACTCAATCAAACACGAATACAATTAAAACCCTTCTTTGTAGATGTAGCATTGGTAAGTAGGGATCGTTCTTAACCGGGGATTGAGGGTGCATGCATAACTATGCTAAGGTATTAGGGGGGTGCGAGAGTTTTGTTCTAAATTCCTACAAATTAAAAACATAAAGTTGGTTAGATACATATCAAGAAATCACAAGTTCTAACATGTTTAAACTCATAGACAAGCAAACAATCAAGAACACATAATCCTAAACATGCATCCAGCCGAAAATAAGGTTCTAAATCTATTATTTACAAGTGATCATCACATCTAGTCACTTGAAACCGTTTACCTCTTCCTCCTTTGGTACCTACGAAATTTCCAGCCAAGGTTAAGACATACACACATGCATACATTGAAAATAAGAAGCAACCAAATCGAGTGAACTTCCTAAGTCCAATTTTATATTTGATTAGTTCATTGAAACATGCAAGGATGAACCAAATCGAGTATCATCCATACAAGCTCCAACGCATTAGGGGTAGGAATGCTAGCATGCATATTCGAACCTAGGGCTGCAAACACATGGAAGGCATCAAACAAGTCTGAAAATAAACATCCATACATCAAAACTTGTTCTCTTTACACATAGTGTCGAAATACACCAACATAACCGAAATAAAGTACAAGTCATTGTTACACTTTTGGGCTCCGAGGGATATTCGCTCCGCAAGCTTCGGGTGCAACAGCTCCTTGGTGATGGTGAACATGCAGAGACCCCAGCCAAATCGAGCAAAGGATGCCTACGGATGGAGGAAGGATTATTTGGAAGGTGGTGGATGGTATTTCGGCTATGGGAGATTTCTGGCTAAGTAGAAGAGGAGATGGTGTCTGGACAAGGCCTCAGCTCTATGATGTGAGATCTCCTTTTCTTCTTCCCCAAAGCCTCCTTATATAGGAGATGGTTTGGTGCCGTTCCACTTTTGAAATCATGCAATTATGTTGATAATGAGTCATTCAAATCCATGCCGTTTCTTCCAAAACCAAAACTGTTTCAGCCATTAGCTAATTACCTCAAACCGTTGCATGCAACATCTCATCACCATGCATAGCCATTGGCTTAATTGCAAAGCCGTTCTTGCTAGCTTTATCTCAAACCCGTTTTTCCCATATCTCTTCATCTCAATACCGTTAGCTCCATTAAGCTTGCAATAGCTCACTTCCGTTATCTCCATTATACACAAAACTGTTTTGTTCTTTAGCTAGTCACCACCACCACTTGCTGTTCCATCATTTCATCACATGCAATTAATCTACAGCTCAAGTCCGTTTGTCCCATAGCTAGCAATTAAGCCTCCGTTTTGTGCACTAGCTCATCACTTCATGCATGCTAGCTAATTATCTCATGCTCATGCATGCAAATCCTAGTCAACGTAGGAAATTATTTCCTAGTCAACACAAGCTCCCTTTTTGACTCCAAACCGCATCCTTTATTATTTCTCCTTTATTTACTACCTAAAAACATAAAACAAGTTAGAAACATATCTACTAAGCTCATAACAAAGCAAAATGTAGAGAGAAAGACATTAATAATCAAGCATAAAATGCGTAGATCATTAGTCTTAGTGGGTCGTTGGCTCCACCTGTTATCTCCTTCTACGACATGCTGTTGTCGTCGCCATATTCCATATGTCACTTAGTCATCTCTGGCTCGCTGCGGGGCAGCACCTCCGAAAGAAACGGAGGACTTCATTCAGTGACTCCGCGATCGCCCTCTGAATGATCAGAATAAGGTAAAGCTTGAAGATAAGTTGTGTACTCTATGAATTTCTCAGTCCCTCTAATCGGGTGAGCGCCGGCCGGTCTTTCGACCAGATATCCCCCTAAAAACCGTACGTGCGGGTCTCCCCGCATGCGGCTCACGCCATTCGAGGTGGCCCAGCCATTCGCAAATCCTGTAGTGAAATTGAGACTGCTCGACCTCGGGCGTGTAGGCAGCGCTGTCTGTCGTACCGTTGACTCTATCTATTCATTGAATTGACTTTTTTACATTTGGCTCGCTCCCCAAGAATTAATGCACTTCCCTTTACTTCATAGGGCCTTCTCTAATAGGGGAAAAGCCTTCCATTTCCGTCAAATGACCTGGCCTCCCCTGGCTCTTCCACCGTCCGGGCTCCCTTTCCTCCCTATGCTATGCTCCCCCGGCGCAGGCCTACCACGCTTCGCGCCTGCGGCGTTTTCGCCAGACGGTCTTTGCCAGTAGTGCCATCCTCCCCGCTGGCTGTATGGGCAGGTTGTCCCTCGCTGCTGCTGCGTTCTGTTAGGCTATGGATTACAGGAACAAATGTAGTTGAATGAGACAGCAGGCGGGTTACACGTTCCACTGTGCCGAGATATGAGGTGCAGGTGGTGATGATCACCCCGGGGTATGCGCTAGCGCCCTTGACAGGCACTCCAGGACCCGCCAACGCTCGTGAAAACCCGGGTCGGTCGGTCCTCCATTCATCCGACCGGAGGTGTGGATAACAAGGCCACCTTCACAACCTTCTCCCTTCTGTCCCTATGTTGTAGTAAGGTAGGGCGGTTCGCTTGAGTTGCTCAACCGCCCCTTAGCCCGGTGCTCATGACGCGCTACGGAATCTCCACCGTGCCGGGGGACCAAGCAGGGCATAGCTAGCGGCATAGGAGCCGACTCGGCGTCAGCGGCTTCGTGCCGCACTGGAGTGATCCAATATGTGGTTCCGCACGTTCCACCACTTCTCCGTTCATTTCCAATACTGATCGTGAAACACCATGAGCAGCAGGATGTTGAGGTCCGGAATTCGAAGTGAAATTTTTTATTTGCCCGTTCCTAGTCGTCATGGGAAAGAAAGGCAAAAATAAGAAAGAGATTATTCCCTGAGAGCTTGTCCATTACCACCAGTACCAGAAATGCATCTCCTTCGCCCGCGCGAGAGACTTCTATGCCCCATTCTACACACCCCGGGAGGGCTATTCAGTAATTACGGACAGATGTCTGATTTACGAATAGCATTCACCACCTTCCGATATGGAACAGAACCCCGTGTTCCATTATTGCCTATTTGAGACAAATAGCTGCGCAGGGTTTGCGCCGAGAAAGGCCGGCCGTTCTTGTTATAAAACAGAACGTCCCGGACCTCGAACCGTTTCCGGATGAGATCCGTAGCCCGATACCCATCTCCGCTGAGTGCTGCTTCGATCCGTCTTTTCAGCAGCATTCTCATCTCGAGGATCTCCATCTGATGCGTGAGATCGGAGAAGGTATTTCGGCCTAAGAACTGCACACCGAGCCCGATGGACAGTTCGCGTCGCCTATCCTCGTCCCGCATTAGGGGTTGTGGCAGTTCCGGAATTTTCGGTGGGGGCGGTGGGGGAGAGAGGGGTTCTAGCAACTCGGCCTCCTCGGGCGGGGCGGGGTAAAACTCGATTGGATTACCCCCAGTCGTTGAATAAGACAAGGCCACTTTAGCGGGCTCAAAAAAAAGAAGAAGCAAGGCCACGATAAAAAAGGAAGGAGGTAACTTGTCCTCAAAAAGAGGATCCCCCTTCATCTTAAGCAGAATGAAGGGAATGATGATCAAATGGAAGATGATCATAATTCCTGCCGGGCTCATCGAATTCAATTCAAAGACAGGGGGCTGGCTCGGTACAAGTTCTACAGGACCCGATGTGAGGAATATCCATTCTAGCACTTTTACAATCATTTGGTTTGGTTCATTTTTTGACTGCTCTGCTCCCCCCAAAAAAGATGAAAGACTTGTAAGAAATCGCTGGTTGGGTTGGTCCAACCAAGAAAGACATGGGAATCTCACATTGGGCATTGCTTGAGCTGCTTCCCCGGTCATACTAAGTATGGTTCCGTGAGAGATCCCGAAAAAGGACTTTCTAATCGGATAAGCTTTTTTGTACCATTCTTAAGACCACCAAGCCCTCTCGAATGAGTTCTACTATAGAAGCTTTCAACGTACACCCAGGGACAAATCTTTCACTCACTGAGAAATGAAACCCTGTGACTAGATCGTCTTGAAGACGGATGCGACGGGAAGAAATGGCATTTGGAAGTGTTGCTGACTTAACATTTAGGTTTCGGCATAACAAAGCTTGCACTGTCTTTTCGCACTTATGATAAGTGCGTTTTTACGCCATGATCTTAATGGATTTTCACCCCCATTTACACTTTGTTTGTGCCTTAGTATAGTCGTTTTTACTTATTTTAGAGTCAAGAGGGTTTTTCTGTAGAGTTGTGGCTACTAGCCGTTTTTATACAGAAAATTGCACTTAAATGATGAAAACCGTTTTTGGACTATCACTTGGACGTTTTATTATGATTCGTTATTTTGTTACCTTGTTAGTTTTGATGTATTTTGTTTAAATGTGCAGAAGACAGGTAAATACGCTTAACATATCGAGAATCATGATGAACGGACTCATGAATGACAACAAGTGAGGCCACGGAAAAAGAGGAAACACTTTTGGACATTGTTTTGCTCTCGGACAGAATCTGCCAGAAAACGTACATCAACTTCAAAAATTCATATCTGGAGTTCCAGGAGGAGTTAGAAGGCGTGCCACATATGGAATCAGAGCTGTGTGTGTCTAATTTTCAACCCCATTTGGATAGCAGCAATCGGAGTTGAGACGAAGGAGTTATGAGCAAAACAGTGGACAGAGGTCAGGCTGCAAAACTGGGCAGAAACTGCCTAAGTTGTCTAACGAGTTTTGGGAGATGATTCTTCAACAAAAGGCTTCCCAAATTTGTCAAGAGATGTATCAAGTCCTTAATGAAGTGTTAGGAAGCTGGACAAAAGAAGAAAATACGAAGAAGCATCAAGGCAGCCATATTTTGGTTAAGTGTAAGGTTTCCCGGTCAAACCGGGAAAGCTGACCTTGCCGGACCTATCACTGGTTTTGGCTGCCATCAAAGCCCAAGATTTCGTACATGAGGCCTACATGGATCCATAAACATGTAGGAAGGTCCAAGAATCAGAAGATGGAGTCCAAATTCGGATACACAAGCTGCATTGAAGAAGGAATCATTGAGCAAATAGGAAAGAGAGTTAAAATAGGATTGCCTTTCCTTTGCCGATGCAGCTAGGGTTTCTCTATAGTTTTCTGTATAAATAGGTCTGTTGTATGCATAGTTTAGAGAGTCCTTCAATTGTTTTAAGTTCTAGCAAGCCTAAACTCTACCTAAAAACCCTCCCTTACACAGCAAACACAAGCACAACCGAACCATTCCTTGCCGCACAGCCATCTTTGCCGACTGCCTCCATTGCCATCTTCCACCAATTTCCCTTTCAACCTTGCCGAACCTTATAGGTAGGGTAAGGATGAAGACATCCATGGTTAGTGTTTGTATTTACTGTGTAAGAACTTTAAGTTTATTGATAAATATTTTCTGGTTTTTTGTTTTATATGATATGTGTGATTGTATGATCTTCTTTGTGACTTGATTATGATTGTACATGTTGTGTAACGGTTTAGTATGCATGTTAGGATTATTAAAGAAGTAAAGAATCTGTGTTTATGTGTTTAGTAATTGTTAGGTTAATTAATCCTCACCTGATCACGTAATCGAACCCTAGGTTAATTCAAAGTACACGAGTTAGCTATTAGGGGGGAGTTTAATATGCCGTGGTATTCTAGGTCGAGTTGAGCGCAAAGACAACTCGGTTCTGGGTGCTGCATAGGGTTGTTAGGGTGAGTGATTTGCATGGGTTCGAGGATGGGTGATGCCATTGCTAACGAGCATGTCTCCAACGACTCGTGGACGGTAAGTGTTGCTTGATTAGATTGAGCGCAAAGACAATTTAGTTAAGTAGTCACATAGTTTTTGGTTGAGCGCAAAGACAACCTTAAACACTTGAGAAGTCTTAAGAGTTGGAATTAACTTGCAATTGTGAAAACATAGATAAGATAATTTAACCTTTCATAAGAATACTTGCATGCTAATCGGAGTTTATTTGTGAAGTGCTTACAACGTTGAAGTGACCAAACTTTGTAATTATTTGCCTTTGTTTTATTTTCTTTATTTTCTGCCGATTTCAATCCCCTATTTTATTCTTTATGTATATATTGTGTGAATATTTCTAATGACTTTGTTTTGCAGAGTAAATTCTTCCCTAGTGTCCCCGGCTAGAACGATACCCTACTTACATGTACTACAACTATAGGGTTTTAAATTGCACTAACGTCATCTTTTGACAGGTCAATTTTTGGCGCCGTTGCCGGGGACGCTAAAAAGGATTTATTCATGTATTTATGTCTATTTTAACTAACATTTTTTCTGTTTTGTAGGATGTGTTGCCGAGCTTGGCATTGCCAAGCATGGCATTGCCGAACCTTAATGTCTTATATTGCCTAATGTATATATTTGTACCTATGTGTTATTTGAAAATCGTTTTTTGTCAAATTTTGTATAAGTAGGTCGACATTGTTAGTAAAGTTTAGAATTTTTATATGGCTTTTTGTTTTGGAATTTCTAAAGTGATCCATGTCAGGTGGAGCCACCTATTTTAATCATAACCTAAACCCCTCATACGAGCGACGCTTGTCGGATCCGTTTTTATGAGGTTGAGGGCGGTTTTGATTAACATAGGGTGACTGGTCTAAGGATCCGAGTTTGTTCCATATGGAATCCGCTCGACTTAGCCAAAAGCTCGGGTCGTAGCATAACTTCACTTTAGACGTTCGAAAACGAGTTGGCATATCTAAATTCTCTACTTGAATGCATGTCAATGGCCGAAGATTTTCTCTTTTGTATAAGTGCCGAACCTAGTAATGGACTAGGCTAAAAACCGATTGTATGATTTTTATATATTAAAGTTGTTTTATAATTTCTAAAGTAAAACGTGTTAGGTGGGGTCACTTGTGTTAATCTTAGCCTAAACCCCTCTTTTGAGCGATGCTTCTTCGAGTCTTAGACTCTTAAAGGCAACTTAGCTTGTTTGAGGTTGAGGGCGGCTTTGATTAACACAAGCGCCTGGTCTAGGGATCCGAGTTTGTTCCAAGCTGAGTAAGGGTCGTGTGTCATTGATAAGGAACACAGGTTTGTCTAACTGGATCTCAAGGTCATAGACTGTCATCTCTTCTCTGTGAAGGGGACGATAGGGGGTTCGCCCTCCGTGACCACAAACGAGTCCTGCCTGATTCCTGTAGGGGGTTCGCCCTCCGTGACATTCGTCTTCTGAAACCACGGAATCCGCTCGACCTAGCCAAATACTCGGGCCGTAGCAAAAACCTTACTTTAGACGTTGTAAAATAACTTGATATATAATCATCATACATTATGGTTCAAAAATGTACCCTCTTAACTTATCATGGTATATAGGACGAAGCAAAACACTACCTCGAGCTGTTCAAGCTCATTGCACAGTGGTCTTCACTGCTCCACGTACCATAAAGTTAAGAGTTAACAAAATAAACTAGCAACTTTTATTTAGGTTGCCGACATATGTGCTTAAGTGACAACTTTTAACTTGTTTAATGATTGCCAAGTTACATACTTTGCTTTGTGGCCACATTGCCGAGATTGTACCAATGCCGAGTTTGGCATGCCAATGCCGAGCTTGTCATATAACTTGTTTTAATGTCACTTATGTACTTACTAACTTGATCTTGGCCATATGTGGCATTCTATGCAGGTGAATGAGTGAATTCGACACTTGGATACGTGACAAAAACAACCGTTTAGTACGTGCCCGTGAAGAACTCGCCATTGACATCCCAACTTCATCACAAGCATCACAAGCATCACCAGAGTCTTCACCCACACATACTCCAACCGAGCCCCTTTCACCCAAGGAACCGATTATGACTTCTTTAAGAGCCGAAAATGGACAGATTGATGGAGCGGAGGTTCAACCAGTGAACATCACATACCCCGCTGCAGCTGCAGGGAAGTCAGCTGACTTTGAGCTACGTGGTGGTTTCTTCCACCACTTGCCGAAATTTTATGGGTTGAATGGAGAAGATCCCAATCGGCATTTGCAGCAATTTGAGTTTAGCTGTGACACCATGCTACCTAGGGGCGCCGACATTCAACTTGTCAAGATGAAGGCGTTCCCGTTTTCTCTTGAGGACAAAGCCAAGACATGGTTCTTTGCCGTGCCAGCAGGCCGCATCACATCATGGGTGACAATGAGAGAGGAGTTTCTTTTGAAGTACTTTCCTTCATCAAGAGTTACTCATATAAGGAAGGAGATTACATCAATCAGACAGGATGTGGATGAACCGTTTGACGTCTACTATGAGAGGTTCAAAGCTCTTGTGGCGTCTTGCCCCAACCATGGCATTCGCCCAGGTATGCTACTTCAGTATTTCTATGAGGGCCTTCGCCCTATGGAACGTCAGTTTCTGGATTCAGCTGCTGGAGGATCATTGATGGAGAAGAGTAGGGAGGAAGCTACTAACTTGTTGGAGATGAGAGCCACCAACAATCAGCAATTTGGCTCATTCTCTACAAGAAGAGTCAACGAGGTTAGTGACTATGGCGATCCTAGGGCCATACATGAGTTGAAGCAAGAGTTAAGCAAGTTGACAATGGTAGTTTCGAGCCTTGCTAAGGAGAAGAGTATGTCAGTTTGTGGGGTATGCAGTTTGGAGGGTCATACGTCCGAGCAATGCAACCAAGGAGTGCCACCATTTGAGGACGTCAATGCCATTGGTTACCAAGGCCAATTCGGCAATGCTCAAGGACAAGGGGGTCAACCACGATTCCAGAACTTTAATCCAAGGGCCAACGATCCAAACTTTCGTTGGAACAACAACACAAATGTCCTGAACCCTCAACCTGTTACACAAGGAGCACAACCTAACCCTTATGTGGCACGGCCTCAAGGCCAATTCCAGCCTAGGCCGTACCAACCCCATGGTTACCAAGGAGGGCAGCCGAGTGGTGGCAACAATTATGATGAGATCTTCAAGAACATAGCCACATCGACACAGTCTTTGTTAGCCACAACACAGTCCAACACTAAAGATATTGCGGAGTTGAAGAATCAGATGGGCCAAGTGTTGGATTTCATGGGGAAGTTTAGTGAACAAGGGAGGTTGCCAGGAGGGGTGATCAAGAACCCTAAGAATGAAGACACTAAAGCCGTTGTCACAAGAAGCGGTAAGAAGTTAGAATCACCAACTCCGAAGTCTCAAACCACCACTGGACTTGGAGCATTGAATTGGGGTGATGATGATGATGCCGTGTGTGGAGGAGCTGCCGAGCACCCTAGGGCTGCCAAACCAAGCTGCCATGCCGGCAATGATGAAGCAAAGAAAGGAACTGCCGAGCCTACACAACACCAAGATCAAGGTACCGAGCAACACAAGCAAGCTAAGCCAAGCAAGGGAGACTTGGAAGCTATGAAGAAAAGGGCTCTTGAGAAAGACCATGCTGCCATGGAAGGAAGACATTTGGCTGCCAAGGATGCAGCCATGCCGAGCACTTGTTGTATACCCTTCCCCTCACGTTTCACCAAGAGCAAGCAAGCCAAGTCCGACGAAGAAGTGTTGGATGTTTTTCGAAAGGTGAATGTCAACATCCCCTTGTTAGAATGTATCAAGCAAGTGCCCAAGTATGCAAAGTTTTTGAAGGAGCTTTGCACCACAAGAAGACACACAAGGGAGAAGAAAGTGATGAGCATGAGTGAGACCGTGTCCGCCGTGCTACAACGCAAGATGCCGCCAAAGCTTAAGGATCCAGGGAGTTTTTCCATTCCAGTTGTCATCGGAACTACAAGGTTTGAGAAGGTGCTGCTCGATCTAGGGGCTTCTATTAATGTCATGCCCTACTCTGTTTACTTGTCCCTAGGTCTTGGTCCATTACAACATCATGACGTGATTATCCAATTGGCGGATCGATCAAGCAAATACCCTAAGGGGTATGTGGAGGATGTCCTTGTGCAGGTTAACCACTTGATATTCCCTGCCGACTTTTATGTGTTGGAGATGGAGGAGTCTGTTGATGATTCTACACAGCTTTTGTTAGGAAGACCCTGCATGAGAACCGCAAGGACAAACATTGATGTGCATGGAGGCAACTTGACCATGGAGTTCGATGGGGAGATTATAAAGTTCAACATCTTCAACACCATGAAATATCCAAGCTTTAGGGCCGAGAATGACCAAGAGGGCAGCCATGCCGAGTCACTTAGAGAGGGAGATGCCGAGTCTGTCTATAGATATGGAGGAGTTGCACAAGGTGCAATGTCCATCGAGCAAGCATAGCAATTAGCCATTGAGCAAGGGGCCGGATTCGACAAGTTTGGAGAATGGGATGAGGAGGCTTTGAAAAATCTAGAGCCGTCCATACTTGAGGTTGTAATGGAGATCGAATCACAACCTGTCCATGAGAGAAAGACTCCCTTACCGATCCACATGTCCACAAACAAGATGAAGCCATCCGTGGAAGAAGCCCCTAAGCTCGAGCTAAAAGCTCTCCCCTCGCATTTGAAGTATGTATTTCTTGGTGAGAATGACACTTTACCAGTTATTGTGTCATCACAGTTGACGAAGCAACAAGAAGAAAAGTTAATTGCTGTTTTGAAAAGGAACACAGCTGCCATAGGATGGACTTTGGCAGACATCAAGGGAATCAGCCCAACTAAGTGTGTTCACCGTATTCTTCTTGAAGATGGCGCCAAACCCACACGTCAGCCTCAAAGACGTCTGCATCCGCCAATGATGAAGGTTGTCAAGGACGAGGTGATTAAACTTTTAGATTGTGGTGTCATATACCCAATCTCTGATAGTCAATGGGTCTCACCTGTCCAAGTTGTGCCCAAGAAGAGTGGAGTGACCGTGGTAGAGAATGAAAAGAATGAACTAGTGCCACAAAGGTTAGTGACGGGTCATCGCATGTGTATTGATTATCGAAGATTGAATGCTACTACAAGGAAGGATCACATGCCTTTGCCGTTCATGGACCAAATGTTGGAGAGACTCGCCGGTCATGAGTTTTATTGCTTCTTAGATGGGTACAGCGGTTACAACCAGATCATGATACACCCTGATGATCAGGAGAAGACAACGTTCACATGCCCATTTGGTACGTTTGCTTATCGTCGTATGCCTTTTGGATTATGCAACGCACCAGGTACGTTCCAACGTTGTATGTATAATATTTTCTCTGATTACATTGAAGATATCATTGAAGTTTTCATGGATGATTTTAGTGTTTATGGACAAAATTTCGAAACATGCCTTGAAAACTTAGAGAAAATTTTAAAACGGTGTGTAGAAACTAACCTAGTACTAAATTGGGAAAAATGCCATTTCATGGTTAATCAAGGTATAGTTTTAGGGCATATTGTATCTGCTAAGGGAATAGAAGTTGATAAGGCCAAAATTGATATTATGCATCACTTACCCTCACCAAAAACGGTGAGAGATGTCCGTTCTTTTCTTGGCCATGCAGGTTTTTATCGACGGTTCATCAAAGACTTTTCTTTGGTGGCCAAACCACTTACTTCTCTTTTGCAGAAAGATGTGCCATTTTCATGGTCTCAGGATTGCGAGGATGCTTTCGTTCATTTGAAGACCTTGCTGACTCAAGCCCCCATTATTTCGCCACCTAATTGGGATGAACCGTTCGAGTTGATGTGTGATGCATCCGATTATGCCATGGGAGCCGTGCTAGGCCAACGCAAGGACAAGAAGCCTTGTGTCATCTACTATGCATCACGAACACTCAACGAGGCTCAACTCAATTATACTACCACTGAAAAAGAACTCTTAGCTGTTATTTTTGCCTTAGAAAAATTTCGATCTTACTTATTGCACTCTAAGGTTATTGTTTATTCTGATCATGCAGCTTTGAGGTACTTGATGACAAAGAAGGATGCCAAGCCACGACTCATACGTTGGATACTCCTTCTACAAGAGTTTGACATCGAAATCAAGGATAAGAAGGGGTGTGACAATGTTGTTGCCGATCACTTGAGTAGACTTGTGAGAGCAGAGGATGCCATGCCCGTGTCAGAAACGTTTCCTGATGAACAGTTGTTTCAAGTGGACGTCAAGGAACCTTGGTACGCCGACTTGGTGAATTACATTGCAAGCCATACTTTTCCTCAAGGGATGCCGAGCCATACCAAGAAGAAAATCAAGCATGACGCTCGCCAATACGTGTGGGATTCGCCATACTTGTGGAGATATTGTGGAGACCAAGTCATGAGACGTTGTGTCCCTGAAAGCGAGCATCAGTCGATCCTTGATTTCTGTCACAAAGAGGCATGTGGTGGACATTTTGGACCAAAGAAGACAGCCCATAAGGTGTTGGAAGCCGGTTTCTATTGGCCAACGATCTTCAAGGACGCCTATGCAACTTGTACTTCATGCGATCGTTGCCAACGAACAGGTAATTTAGGTAAGAGAGATCAAATGCCTTTAAATCCTATTATTAATGTCGAATTATTTGATGTTTGGGGCATTGATTTCATGGGGCCTTTTCCTTCATCTAAGGGTTTCCTTTACATATTATTGGCCGTTGATTATGTCTCAAAGTGGGTGGAGGCAAAAGCTACCAGGACTAATGATTCTAAAGTTGTTGCAGAGTTTGTCAAAACTAACATTTTTGCTAGGTTTGGAACTCCAAGAGTTTTGATACGCGATGGTGGATCTCACTTTTGCAATAAAACGATAACGGCTTTGCTCAAGAAGTATGGTGTCACCCATAAGGTATCAACGCCCTATCATCCTCAAACAAGTGGCATGGCGGAGACATCAAATAGGGAGATCAAGCAAATATTGGAGAAGACTGTAGGACCAACAAGGAAGGATTGGAGTGATCGTTTAGATGATGCTTTATGGGCCTACAGGACTGCATTCAAAACTCCTATTGGCATGTCGCCATTTAGGCTTGTTTATGGCAAATCTTGTCATCTACCGGTGGAGTTGGAGCATAGAGCGTGGTGGGCTGTTAAGAAGTTCAACATGGATCGAGATGAGGCTGGACTACATAGAAAGCTACAAATTTGTGAGCTTGAGGAGATTAGAAATGAAGCCTACGACTCTGCCATGATCTACAAGGCAAGAACTAAGGCTTATCATGACAATATGATAAGAGGGAAACACTTCGAGATAGGACAACAAGTCCTTTTGTTCAACTCAAGATTAAAACTCTTCCCAGGTAAGCTTCGTTCTCGTTGGCAAGGACCCTTTGTTATTACTAATGTGTTTCCTTATGGTGCAGTTGATTCAAAGCGCTACATCGGGAAATAAGTTTAAGGTCAATGGTCATAGACTTAAACCTTACTACAGCACATTCAAGGACCACGTAACGGAGGAGATGAACATAATGGAGCCACCATCAAATGATGTATGACGCCACTTTTCAAGGAGAAGGAAGAAGAGTCTAGGCTGACAGACTATAAACATTAAGCGCTGCATGAGAGGCAACTCATTTCAACCGTAGCTGTGGAGGAGCCATCACCGAGAGTTTGAATTTCTTAATCCCTTCACTGTTATTGTTGATATTTTTATGTATATATTTATTATGTGTTTTCGATCCCTACTTAGAGAATTATACATAACTTTGAGCTTACATTGAGGACAATGTAATTTTCTAAGTGTGGGGTAGAGATTACATAATAAATGTATATTTTTTTTTTTTTGTTAAGCTCTAATTTTAAAATTCCGTTTTTTGTTTTTATTTCGAGTTTGTTTTATTTTTTTTAATATTTTTAATTGTTTTGAGTCTTATACCCTTAGAATGTCTATGATGAAAATTATCTTTTAAAATGCATAATGGATGGTTGAACATTTATCTTAAGAAAATTGCAACTTTTCATGAATTTTGTAAGGTATGAACACTTGAGATTTTTGACAGAAAAGTTTGCATGTTTTGTTATTTTGTTTCCATAACAACCTTTGTGAGATTTTGAGCCTAATATACTTTCTTTTTGAGTGATTAAATTCCATATCCTTTGAAAATTCACGTAAAGCCTCATTATTTTCATTATTCAATAACTATGTGCTATAGCTGTTTAATGGACTCTAGAATTTACTAGAACTTATTTATGTGATTTTCAAAGCTTTATAATCATAACTTGTTCTGATTTTGAATAGGATTGCAATTAATCTCAATTAGGATCACCACCAAAGCCAAAATAAGCCTTTGCCCATTTTTGTGCCCGTCGTGGGACTCCTTAGTTAAACCCCTTTGAGCCTACATTATGCCTTTTCTTTCATCACCCTTAAACAGAATTCCTGAGCTTAGTATAGATTATCTTTACCTTGTTGTCAAGACTTGGCAAAGAATTTTCGATGAAGCTGTGCTGTGATGTTAAAAAACAAGTGTGGGGTGGAGTTGAAGTGTGGGGTGAACACCATTCTTTTCCATGGATAATATGCCGAAAAATTGCAATTGAAAAAACATGTGTTTTTGTCCGAAATATTTTCAAAAGAAAAGAATTTCCGAAACAAAAGAAAAAAAAATCGGAAAAAGATGAAAAAAAAAACAAAAGAAAATCGGAAAAAGATGAAAAAAAAAAAAGAAAGAAATTTCGGACAAGACAAAGAAAAAATTCTAAGGCATTATTTAGATGGTGTTTTGTGGATTTGGAGTTGAAATTTTTTGAGGGTCCAAAGTTGTATATTTGACCCTTGTCCAATTCATGGAGTGGAGACATAAGGAGGGTGAAGCTTAAATGTGCTAAGTCTTGATATCTTACTATCACCACTTATATCCAAAAAAAAAAAAAAATTCCTACCTTATGAAACCAAGCCCCATTACAACCCTTGAGATTATTTCATGATTCTTAAGATGACTAAACTTGATTTGTGGAGAATTTCATATAAGTAAGCATATGGTTTTGGTCCATTATTGCACTTAGTTGTTAAATGAGGTTTTTCCAAGAAAAATGTTTTCTCAAAGAGCCGTTATTTCTTGAAATATGCAAGTTATTCGTTATTGATCATCTTTTCTCTTGAATAAACTTATGAGTGAAAACCATTTTTCGAGTGAAAAAAAAAAAAAGAGTGTACCTTGGAAAGGAGGATCAAAATTTCATTCATGTTTTACTTATAAATTTCGAAAATCTTGATTTTTCATGCTATAATACAAGTTTATGAACTTTTGCAATTGTGCTTTCACTCGAATGTTAAAACTTGAGATTATGCGTACTTAAGAATCTGAGACAAAAATTTCTTAAGGGTATTAGAGTTATTGTTATTTTCGTTTTTGTTTTTGTTTTTACTTTCAGTTAGAGTCGGTTTGCTAAGGGACTAGCAAAGCTTAAGTGTGGGGTAGTTTGATAAGTGCGTTTTTACGCCATGATCTTAATGGATTTTCACCCCCATTTACACTTTGTTTGTGCCTTAGTATAGTCGTTTTTACTTATTTTAGAGTCAAGAGGGTTTTTCTGTAGAGTTGTGGCTACTAGCCGTTTTTATACAGAAAATTGCACTTAAATGATGAAAACCGTTTTTGGACTATCACTTGGACGTTTTATTATGATTCGTTATTTTGTTACCTTGTTAGTTTTGATGTATTTTGTTTAAATGTGCAGAAGACAGGTAAATACGCTTAACATATCGAGAATCATGATGAACGGACTCATGAATGACAACAAGTGAGGCCACGGAAAAAGAGGAAACACTTTTGGACATTGTTTTGCTCTCGGACAGAATCTGCCAGAAAACGTACATCAACTTCAAAAATTCATATCTGGAGTTCCAGGAGGAGTTAGAAGGCGTGCCACATATGGAATCAGAGCTGTGTGTGTCTACTTTTCAACCCCATTTGGATAGCAGCAATCGGAGTTGAGACGAAGGAGTTATGAGCAAAACAGTGGACAGAGGTCAGGCTGCAAAACTGGGCAGAAACTGCCTAAGTTGTCTAACGAGTTTTGGGAGATGATTCTTCAACAAAAGGCTTCCCAAATTTGTCAAGAGATGTATCAAGTCCTTAATGAAGTGTTAGGAAGCTGGACAAAAGAAGAAAATACGAAGAAGCATCAAGGCAGCCATATTTTGGTTAAGTGTAAGGTTTCCCGGTCAAACCGGGAAAGCTGACCTTGCCGGACCTATCACTGGTTTTGGCTGCCATCAAAGCCCAAGATTTCGTACATGAGGCCTACATGGATCCATAAACATGTAGGAAGGTCCAAGAATCAGAAGATGGAGTCCAAATTCGGATACACAAGCTGCATTGAAGAAGGAATCATTGAGCAAATAGGAAAGAGAGTTAAAATAGGATTGCCTTTCCTTTGCCGATGCAGCTAGGGTTTCTCTATAGTTTTCTGTATAAATAGGTCTGTTGTATGCATAGTTTAGAGAGTCCTTCAATTGTTTTAAGTTCTAGCAAGCCTAAACTCTACCTAAAAACCCTCCCTTACACAGCAAACACAAGCACAGCCGAACCATTCCTTGCCGCACAGCCATCTTTGCCGACTGCCTCCATTGCCATCTTCCACCAATTTCCCTTTCAACCTTGCCGAACCTTATAGGTAGGGTAAGGATGAAGACATCCATGGTTAGTGTTTGTATTTACTGTGTAAGAACTTTAAGTTTATTGATAAATATTTTCTGGTTTTTGGTTTTATATGATATGTGTGATTGTATGATCTTCTTTGTGACTTGATTATGATTGTACATGTTGTGTAACGGTTTAGTATGCATGTTAGGATTATTAAAGAAGTAAAGAATCTGTGTTTATGTGTTTAGTAATTGTTAGGTTAATTAATCCTCACCTGATCACGTAATCGAACCCTAGGTTAATTCAAAGTACACGAGTTAGCTATTAGGGGGGAGTTTAATATGCCGTGGTATTCTAGGTCGAGTTGAGCGCAAAGACAACTCGGTTCTGGGTGCTGCATAGGGTTGTTAGGGTGAGTGATTTGCATGGGTTCGAGGATGGGTGACGCCATTGCTAACGAGCATGTCTCCAACGACTCGTGGACGGTAAGTGTTGCTTGATTAGATTGAGCGCAAAGACAATTTAGTTAAGTAGTCACATAGTTTTTGGTTGAGCGCAAAGACAACCTTAAACACTTGAGAAGTCTTAAGAGTTGGAATTAACTTGCAATTGTGAAAACATAGATAAGATAATTTAACCTTTCATAAGAATACTTGCATGCTAATCGGAGTTTATTTGTGAAGTGCTTACAACGTTGAAGTGACCAAACTTTGTAATTATTTGCCTTTGTTTTATTTTCTTTATTTTCTGCCGATTTCAATCCCCTATTTTATTCTTTATGTATATATTGTGTGAATATTTCTAATGACTTTGTTTTGCAGAGTAAATTCTTCCCTAGTGTCCCCGGCTAGAACGATACCCTACTTACATGTACTACAACTATAGGGTTTTAAATTGCACTAACGTCATCTTTTGACAGGTCAACTTAGGCGCACAGCGTGCAATTGGTAATGATTCCACTACGGTGCCACAAATTCGTAAACTGATCCTAAGGAATCGTTGTTGTTCATTGGATTCCAGAGGAACTACTTCGTTAGGATTGGGGAATTGCTGCGATTCTTCCTGAATAGCCTGGATTCTATCGTCGAGAGTCATTTTGAAAGTATCCCCTAAACTCTTACGACTAAAGATAATAAAGCCTATAAAACAAAGAGCTATTATCATTTCTTCATTATAGATTGAGATCTTCTTCGAACTTAATGCACAAATAGATGGAATTGCAGCAAATAGCATCTTTCTAGTCGTGGAAGTAAATCTCATTATGAAAGCTTATCTCTATCCTTTCAGCAACGGAACGGGAAGACTTTCGAATCGGATGCGCTCGCCGGCCCTGACCCTGCCAACCAAGTAAAAAGAAAGAAGAGAACCAAAGGAGAAGAGAACTTCGTATTTTGGTAATTCTCTAGGGGTCATGTTTAACCTTGAATGCTATTAATAGATTCCACAGCAATAGTCCCTCGGACTCGGAAAGTAATAACGAAAATGGCTAACCCAATAGCGGATTCCGCAGCTGCCACCGTTGGAACCAATGAAGCAAATGATTGACCCATGATATCATCCGAAGAAACGGAAAATACCAAAAAGTTCGAATTCACGGCTAATAACATTGATTCAATTGGCATTGACATAATAGGAATATTTCGTCTATTAAGGAGGATTCCCCGAATACCTAAAATAGAGATGATCATAGAAAATGTGAAATATTTGATAAGATCCGTTTCGGAAACGTAGAATGTCAGAGAAATTCAAATGTTATAATAGCTCCTACATGAACTACTGGGAAGATCATAGCGAAGAAGTCGAGACCTAACAAAAGAAGTAAACCTGAAGTGTCGCGAAAGACTGGAATGGGAAACAAAACGGAATGTACCGGATTTTTAGCACGTGCAACCATCAAACCAGAGACCAAAGCAGGGCTCGACAAAACAGAAAGTATCTAAATAAAGATAAAGGCACTACCCGCCGAGTAGTTGAGTGATAAAGGAAAGGATGTCATTCAAGAAAAAAGAGGTATGTGTTGGAGTTCCGAGCAGATCCTTATATGTATGAATCAACACGGGAAGCGGTTGATTGTTATTGAATTCCATAAGGTTCTCCGTAATTTGACTCACTGTCCAACCGTCGGGGATCTGTATCCCGTCCTTTTGTAATATGCTGGAAATGCCCTCATCGATAGTAGACTTAAGTCGAATAGCTGCTCTTTCTTGTAGAGCGTGATCGTTACTTTCGTTAATTTCTTGAAAGAGGTCGACACTCAAGTCGACAATGAGCTTTTTTTTAAGGGTCATAAGACCATTATTTCTCGAGTTAAGTCCGCTTCTTGCTCTAAACAAAGAAGAAAGACTTCTAAGACATTGCTGGTTGGTACAACCAAGAAAGAGATGGGATTTTCTTACGATATTTTGAGTTGGATGAAAACTGAGACCCTAAAGCACTTATCAACTCTCTTTTCTACATCTTTACCGCGGAAAAGACAATCCATCTCTTAATTCATGGTCAAAAGCGAGTCGTCCTAAAAGTGCTTCCGCCTTACCTGGAGTTGAAGTTACCCTTTGACTTAGAGTTAGAGTGAGTGCCTCTATCGAAGTTCTAAGATTACCACTTTGGTCATTTTATTCCCGTTAGAGTTTGCTTTCTTTACCCGAAAAAATGGATTGGATACTCGCTTTGAGAACCTGTTAACCCAGCATCCGAATCCGATAAAGGACTTTCCAAGGAAGACTGAATAAGATTTTTAAACGGATTCTCTGACCAATAGGGATGGAAATCAACCCGAACCTAGCCCCACAGTTAAGGACTACAGGAGAAAGATTCGCGGAGGAAGCACAAGCTGAGTTTCAAAATTTGGACTTCGAACATAAGATGCAAATCAAACTCATCTTCCGACAGTCAAATAATCTCTTTAGCTTGGACTGGACAGTTGCCAAACCGATTTGCGCCTCCTGGGGCAGTTACTGCTCAAAAGATAGGGCGTGAATCGTCTACCTCAGCGTACCAAGCCAAGGGCTAGGGCTTTATCCGAAGAGTCTGACGGAGGTGTTTTGGCCCACGTCCTCAGCAAGGGGGTGATGAGTGATCAAATGTAAAAAGGGTGTATGCGGGGCGTGCCACCTCACGGATGAGGAAAGAGAACGGTGCGCGTCCTGACTTCTTGACCAGGCGAATGAGGGCTCCGGTGTCACCTGATGAGGAAATATTTCCGAGCTTACTCTTCTAATCACCTGTCGATCGATACTCACTGTAAGAGCGAGCAGAGCAACAATTGGGAAATCGGAGATGAGTCCTGACGGGCTCTAGGATCTAAGGCGGGATGCGCTTAGAACGTAAGGGTTTCGAGGAGACTCGAAGGTTTCGACTGTGTACGTCTGTTTGAAAGAGATTTGTTGATTGATTGATTGTGTGTGTTCTGAAGACCATGGAGCTTCCTTATATATTCATCCGTAAGCAACTCGTGAAGACTTAATCACAATCCAATTCGGACTCTGCAATTAGAATCCCACAAGGATACGATTAACTTACCAGTCGTGCGCTCCATGCAACACGTGTCAAACCTATCTCACTTAGGTTTTGTTCCCCGCCTCGCTGCATTTCATTTGTCGTGTAGTAAGCGAACTCAAACACTAAGCGACCTTATCCCGAGGGCGTTATTAGTCATTTCCAACTCACCCTCGCCAAGAACTGTAGAGTCCCATGCGAACTGGAGATAAGGATCCCGCGAGGACACCGAATCTCGCGAGGTATCAGAATCTTCTGGATAAAATCCTCGTCACGTGCTGCTAAACCTCGCTACCCTTTATGGGCTAAAAAGGCCACAGGCGTTGGCCCAAATGATATCCAAGCCTTTCTCGAGTCTTGGACCGAAAATGCCCACTGGGCTCAAACATTGCCCCCTAGGCCTTGAGCTCAATCCGTTTCGCAACGGATAAGCGAAAAGGCCTAATTAAGCTTTTTATGGGAACTCGTATTTCAAAAGGTGCTGACGCTTCGGCGCTATCGCTTCCCTTCATCATTACGGCTTTTTGAATTTTGAAACGCGCTGACGTTTCGGTCGTCATTGCGTCTTTTCGTTGCGACCATTGATTGAAAGGGACGTTACGGTTCGTCTCCTTTATAAACCTCGACGCGGGTCCTCACATCTTACCATCGCTTTCAAAACAATCTCCGCCTTCTGCAAACAACCAAACTCCAGCACCAAACAAATTCTAACCAGAAACAATGCCTCCTAAACCTTTTGCCAACGACCCGAACCTCAGCCTTACGGCGGCGACCTCTTGGTCGACCAGCCTTGCTCGCCGCTTCGCCACCAACCCGCCTCAAGGAACACCAATCTATTTCCTTGACACAGGGGCGGCTCTGCTCGGTCCGACTCCTTCAAAGCCCCTATCCGACGCCGACCTTAACCATTACAACTCCTCCGTGCGTCGACCAATATTGGCCCAACGGCGCGAACCGGGGAACTTCTCTACCTGGCAAGCCCGTTCCCATACAAATGTCCGGACCGCAGAGGATCGAGCGTGGTACGAGGAGCGCCTCCAGACCGATCAGACGATCTGGGAAGCCACCGGCATCCATGAGGCCATTGCCTTGAGTTTCTCGCTGCCCCCTCACACCGATCGAGCGCCTATCGCTGCCATGGCCTGTTTGTGGAACAGCGCCACTAACACCTTCGACTTCCCCTTCGGGCAGATGGGCACTACTCTGCTGGACATCCTCGCCATCACCGGACTGCCGATCCACGCAAAGCCGTATGCGCCAAGCGACTTTGCGTCGACCGAATTCACATACGCCTGCAACTTGGGAGCCCGCCGCGCCCTGAGAATTTCATACGGGGCATGGAGGAAATTTTACATGGGCCACGCGGAGCCGCATGAATGAGGCATCGCTTTCCTGGAGTATTGGCTCGACAAGTTTGTCTTCTGCGGCAGCGCTCACAAACCAACCGGGAGATGGACCAAGCTGGCCGAAGCACTGTACAATGGGGTTGAAGTCGGGTTAGGGCAACCTGTATTAGGCGCACTCTACCGGACCCTGCATCTGCTGTCGCTGAGGCCTTTCCACCTATCTGGCGGCCCTCTGTGGATCCTGGACCTGTGGACGCAGCTGTACTTTCTGCTCTTCCGGCGAGCCCCGGTGGAATTCCTGCCCGAAAATCAGCTGCTTGGCTTTGCGGTGTGCAGGAATGACGCGAATCGGACCCCTCTGTCCTTCTTCGCTAGCCTGTCCATCCTCTACAACCACATTGAGCCGCCTCCGACCATGGATATGATGGTTCGCCGGCGCCACCCTGAGGTCCTATCGACGGGTTTCTTCCCCCGCCAAGATTCGGACAACGATGCGAGGACTGCCTTCGTAAGAGCAACCTCATGCTGCGACCTTCAGCTCGCCGAGGATGACCAAGGCTTCGAGCTGTATGCCCCCAACCACTTCGCGAGGCAACTTGGCTTCCATCAAGGGATTCCTTACCCGCTTCTCCATTCAGTTAACAAGTACACCTCGTGGAGGAAGATTGGCGAGTCTGATCGGGTCACCCCGCTGCAAAACATCTACCCTCTTTCTCCCAACTTGCTGGAGATCGAGCCTTCGCAAGGTGTTGACCCCGCTTACCTCGCTTGGTGGCGGTCCCTGTCTGACAACCATTGGGAGTTCCCAGACGATGCTGTCTTCGCTGCCGTCTTTCGTCCTCTTTACGATACTTTGGGCGAATCAGACCGTACCATCCTCGATGGCCAGCGCGACCGTGCGGAAAGGAGTTCAGGGGCTGCGACAAGAACTAGGCTCGTGCTTCCGCCAGTCCCTGCTGCTCGCCGCCCTACGGGAATCGTCATCCGAGAACGCGATCCCGCACCTTCGGTATGTCACTAAATGTGTAAATTTTGAACTTCCTTTGCATACTGATAAGATGCTTCTCTCTAACCCTCTTGTTTTCTTCTCAGTCTGCCCCCCGCCGGAGAACCGTCGACCGGTCTGAAGTTGCCAGAGGAAAGGCACCTGTGCGGAGGGAAACTGTGGCGGGCCACGACAGCGAGACTGCTCCTGTCGTTCCTCGGCCAACGAGCGGCGAGAGCTCGCGGAAGCGTCCTATCGAGGACGAAGAGGACTTGCTGGAGGATGCGCGGTACCAACGAGAGTATGGCTTGGTAAGCAACCTGGTAAGCGAATCACCTTTCGGACTAATTTTTCCTAAGTCAGAGCGATTCGCTAACTTTGCTTTTGACAGGTCCGCCGCACTCGTCCTCGCTTCGCTGTTGTTGAAGAGGCGCCCGTGATAACGGAAGTCCCATCTCCAGAACCATTCGATACGGACTTGGCCCTCCAAAGGGTCGCTGAGGCAAGCGCGGAGATGGAACTCGAGGAGGTCGCTGAAGCCGGCGAAGAGATGGTCATTGAGGAAGTCGCTGTGGCAGGCGCGGAGACGGTCGTTGAAGAAACTGCTGAATCCAGCGAGGAGGTGATCTTCGAAGAGACTGTCGAAGCGGCCGGGGAGGAGACTACCACGGTCATCGAGGGGGCTGACAAGGCTACTGAGGAGGTCGTATAACCGTCCTCTCCAACCGCCGCCTCGGGCGAAGCTGGTCCAATCCCAAAGCCAAACTTGGCTCCAGTTGAAAATGCAGCTCTCGACCAGTCCAACCAAGTCTCCGACCCTACTGCCCCCTTGGCGACTCCGCCCGAAGGCCTCCAACTGATACTTTGGGTTCCTCCTCTGCGATTGGGCCGTGCGGGTCATACCGGTGAAGTGCCTCCGGCGGTTCCAACAAAGGATCTTACTGCCCCCTTGGTGGAGACAGAGACAGCTCGTGGCACTCCGCCACCCTCTCCAGAGATTGAAGCGGCTACCGAAGCTGAACCAGTCACTCCGGTCCCAACAAGGAAACCTGGCGAGGAGTCTTCTTCCTTCAGTACCCGGGCCGCTCGTCTTTGGGCCCGAACTACTCCGCCTGCTGATCCGGAGCCCATCCGCCTAGCTCGGTCTTTCCTTCATGGGTTGTTTCATCACGGCTCTCGCCCGAACGTCTTTGACTTGGTAGGACGTATCCGCGAGGCCCATGAAGCTCTGGATCGACATCTCGCTGGCGGTAATCCTGTTCTGGACCAAGCGTTGGAGCTGGCCAGTGCTGTCGAGTCGCAGGCTCGCCGAGTCTTGGATATCGGTGCTCAATCAGCTTCCCATGATCAAGCTCGCCGCAACTTAGACAATCAGATGGCAAACCTCTTGGCCGAGCTTGGTGAAGCTGGCATCCCGGGAGCGTCTTCAGAGAATCCAAGTGCTGGCCATGCTCGGCGAGTGGAGGCCCTGGATGCTCAGATAGCAGAGCTGCAGGCTCAACTTGCTCGGGCTCGCCAAGACTTGGCCCGCGCTTTGGAAGTGGAAGCTCGTTTGCAGGCCACGGAGGAGGCCCAGGAGGCTTTGGACTCGGCCGTGGCTGCTGCTGAAGAAGTTCAAGCCCAAGCCTATGAAGAAGAAATAGCCTTAGAAGACATGCTCTTAGATTTGTATAGGGTTTGTAGGCGTGCGTAGGTTTAACTTGTATTTGCCCCCTTGTGTACGAACTTTTAACGATAATATCAAAGTTGAATTTTTCCCGCTCTTTGCCAACTGTTCTGTAATAACTGTCAGGAAAAAATCCTTTTCCGAGATTTAGTGACGGTTTCCAATGTAACTACTCGCTCGGAACGCGGGCAATCATTATTGAAAAACGCGTTTGACCTTATCTCCAAAGCCCGTATCTCGGAGCAAATATTGCATGGGGGACAACTGTCAAACGCACAATCGCCCCTTCCGCCTATAAAAAGAAACGCTTGGCCCGGGTGAAGTATCAGTGAAGTCTCTGCCCCCTCACCATGATTTCTTATTCTCTTCTGTTCATCCTCTTGTCCCTGCTTAGAGCAAAGCCCCCAACCATACATTCCCATTCTTTGCTGATTCTGAAAATCTACTCTCAGGCCTAGAGTGATTCTGGAAATCTACTCTCAGGACAAACCTTTGTTCGGCCTGACCAAAGGTTGGGTACCCTCTGCCTTGCGCCTGCTGTTCTATCAGCACGTGAGGCTCTGCCGGCCCTTCAAACGGAAGACCGGTGGTAGCATGAGGGATCCTGACCCACTGGACCTCTAGCTCCTCAACACTTTCTCTTAGGTCCAGGCCGGCGTCAGGGTTTTGGCTGGTCTAAAGACGCGAGGCGTTTGTCAACTTGAGCGAAGGACGCCGCGGCAGACTTTTCTTTAGCCAAGCGAGTCGGGACGAGGCTTCCAGTATCTGTAGATCTATGCTTTTTGAAATGTAAACATAGTCTAATTTACCTTTTCTGATCAATGTAATTGCTTTGGCCGCAAAGCCATAATTCGAAACATGTATTGAACAAAGTGAAAAGGTAAAAATAAATGAATTTATTTTTTTAGGGCCTCTGGAATAGGCCCCAATCTTGTACTAGTCTTTGTGTTTAGACTTTGCACGTTTACAGAGAATGAAGAAAACAATAGAACTTTTTAGGGCCTCTGGAATAGGCCCCAATCTAATACAGGCCTTTTTAGGCTGGTACGTTACAATGTATTCTATTAGTCTTCTGTCCCGAGTTGCCCCCTAGTGTTAGGCGGCGGAGCGAGTACGCGATGGCGCGTAGCACTATTGACTGTGGTGGCGGGATCTGGTGGAGGTGTAGGATCCTCGCGCTCCCAGACCCCTGCAATGTGGCGCTTGAGGAAGCGGCCATTAATAGGGTTGCGATGAATAGTACTGTCCAAGTCGCGCAAGTGGTATGCCCCCTTGGGAAGTATTCGGTGAATAATAAAGGGTCCATCCCAGCGAGCGGACCACTTGCCTCGACCATCTGTTTTATCTCCAAGCGGGAGGACTGCGCGCCACATTTTCTGGCCCTCAGCATAACTCTGTCCGCGCGTGATTTTATCATAGGAGCGGGCGATGCGCTGTTTCTCCAAGACAAGGTTGTTGAAAGCGGCGACACGGTGCTCGCTTAAATCTTCAAGCTCCTGCCACATGGCTTGGACGTAATCCTCGCCAAGTAATTGATGCTGTTCCTGGACGCGGAGCGAAACGATATTTATCTCGAGGGGAAGGACGGCGTCGTGACCGTACATGAGAGCGTACGGTGTGGTATCCGTCGGGCCTCGCTTGGAGGTGCGGTAGGCCCACAAAGTGTGGTAGAGCTCCTGGTGCCAAACGCGTGGGTTCAACTCCAACATCTTGCGGAGGATGCCAAGGATGACCTTGTTGCTAGCCTCCGCTTGGCCATTGGACTGGGCATAGAATGGCGTGGAGTGTAGAAGCTTGATGCCGTAATCGTTTAAGTACGTAACAACTGAATCGGCCATGAAAGCTGCCCCCCTGTCCGTAACGATGCACTCCGGGATACCAAAGCGTGAGATGATATTGCGGAAAATGAAGTTGCGCACCGAGTTAGCAGAGGCGACTTTGAGTGGTTCGGCCTCGACCCATTTGGTAAAGAAATTGGTGGCAACGATAATGAACTTGTGCTGCTCAGAGGAATGGGGATGAATGATGCCCACGAAATCCATTGCCCATCCGCGACACGGCCAAGGTTTGATGATAGGCTGCAATGGGATGTTAGGAATATGTTGCACTGGTCCGTGAGCTTGGCAATCTTGGCAACCTCTGGCGAAGGCAATACAGTCTTTCAGAATGGTTGGCCAGTAGTATCCATAGCGGCGGATCAGCCATCGCATTTTGGGCCCGGCCTGGTGCGAGCCGCAAACTCCGCAATGGACTTCGCGCATGAGACGTTTAGCTTCGTTTCCGTATACACAGCGGAAGTCGTTGCCGTCTTCCCCACGCCGCCGGAGTTCGCCATTGCGGATTTGCCTGGAATGAGCAGCATCGTTAGGGTTCTGGAGGTAGGCGATGAATGGTAGCCGCCAATCCTCGTCGATGGGGTCCAAGGCTGCAACTTCTGGGACGGCGTCCCGAAATTGCCCCCTGGCGATGAAAGAGGGAAGAGTACGGCGTTCGACCTTGAGCAGGCGTTCGCGCACTCCGTCTCTCAGGCTGAGGCCAGACGCTATCTGGGCGAGCTCGTTGGCAGCGAAGTTAAATTCACGTGGTATGTGCTCGATGTACACGTCGTCAAATCGATCCAGCACCTCGAATGCTTTGCGCAGGTATGGCTCAATTGACAAGCTTAAACATTTGAACTTTTCCACAAGCTGGTTAACGACCAACAAAGAATCACCAAAGATCTGGACCTCGCGGACTCCTAAGTCCAACAAAATCTCTAGGCCGATGATCAGTGCCTCGTATTCGGCCTGGTTGTTGGTGCATTTGAAATCGAGCTGGAACGAGTAGGAGAATCTATCTCCAGCGGGATTGGCTATGGCTATCCCGGCTCCGGCTGCGGTATCAGTCCGTGAACCATCAAAGTATAAGGTCCAGGGAGCGAGTGTTACTGTGGCGAAGTCCAACTCTCGAAACGCTGTGAGCTCTGATAGTGGGTGATAGGCAAGAAAATCCGCTATTGCCTGTCCTTTTACTGCCTTTTGCGGAACATATTGCAACGAGAATTCGGACATGGCGAGGATCCACTTACCGATGCGTCCCCGCAAGATAGGGCGAGAAAGCATGTATTTGACCAGGTCGGATTGAGCGATGACGACCGTGGTAAAGGCAAGCATGTAATGGCGCAGCTTGCATCCTGCAAAGTAGAGGGCGAGACATAACTTTTCCATGGGCGAGTAGCGTGTCTCACAGTCCGTTAAAACTCTGCTGAGGTAATAGACGGCATGTTCTACCCCGTTCTCATCATCCTGGGCCAGGAGTCCACCGATGGATAGATCGGCCGCGGCGATATAAAGTTTGAGCGGGGCGCCGTCGCGAGGCTGGATCAGGACTGGTGGGTTCGTAAGGTAGTCCTTGATTCGATCGAAGGCCTGTTGATGTTGTGGTTCCCATACGAACTCGGTTGCCCCTTGGAGCTTGAGGAGAGGGGAAAAAGGTTGGACCTTCCCTGCCGCATTTGATATGAAGCGGCGGAGAAAGTTGATTCGCCCTAGTAGCTGTTGGAGCTCCTTCTTGGTAGTGGGAGGCGATGCGGTGATTACCGCTCGTGCTTTGTCCTTTGGGATTTCGATGCCTCTTTGATGTACGAGGAAGCCAAGGAAATCACCGGCCTCCGCGAAGAAAACGCATTTGGCGGGATTCATCTTGAGGTTATGTCTGCGCATCCGTGTGAACACCTGCCGGAGGTCTTCCACGTGGGTTGCTCGCAATTTGGTTTTGACTACCACATCGTCGATGTAGACTTCGATCAACTTGCCCAAGATGTCGTGGAAGATGAGGTTCATGGCGCGCTGGTACGTTGCCCCCGCGTTCTTAAGGCCGAAGGGCATGACAACATACTCGAACGCGCCAGCGAAACCAGGGCAGCAGAAAGCGGTCTTGTGTCGATCCTCCTCGGCTACGGGAATCTGATGGTACCCGGCCGTGCCGTCCATAAAGGATAACACCTCGTGCCCTGCGGCGGCATCAATAAGTAGGTCAGCCACAGGCATGGGGTATATGTCTTTTGGTGTTGCGTTGTTGAGATCTCGGTAATCAACACAGACACGCATCTTGCCATTTTTCTTACGGACGGGGACGACGTTAGACAACCACTCGTTATATTTGGCTACGCGAATGATACCCGAGCGGTGCATGCTTTCGATCTCTTCCTTAACCACGATCTGGGTTTCAGTTCGCATGAAGTGGCCGTCCTGCCGGACTGGGCGCCGGTCGGGATAGGTTGGTAGCCGGTGGCAGACCAAGTCCGGGGACAAGCCGGGCATATCTTCGTATTTGTCGGCGAAGCAATCCCTGTACTCGCGTAATAGGTCAAGGAGGGCTTCCTTTTCTTCCTCCGCCAACTTTGCACTGATGGAAATAAGTAAGGGCTTTTCTGCAGTCCCTACATCAACTTGTAAAGTGGGGTCGCGGACTTGAGGTGGAGTGTCGTCCAAGGCAACAGGAGCTAACTGAATAACTTCTTCCTTGGTATCGGAATAATCCACCACTTCATCGACATATTCCATAGTCGCGACCTTGTCGTAGGCTTCGCGTTCTGCCCAGTACGAAAGGAGTCTTTCGCACAAGGACTCGCCAGCCTCGCGTGCCTCCTCGGAAAGGGCACTATCCATCGAAATGGGGTGTGAGAGTCGCGATGGTGTGAGGACGTTGCAAATCGTCCTTCGCCTGGGTAAGTCCCCATCGCGTTAAATTGGAGGCCGTTACCCCGTATGGGCGGCCCTTGTGATCGACGCCTTGAACATCCAACGGGCCCAAGTCCGTATTATAGTACCGGGCATCGTTGAGGTTGGCGGAAATAGAGAAAGGCCGCGGGTCGGCCTTGATGATGACTGCCTCACGTTTCTCGGTGTCCCAGATCATGAGCTCTTGGTGCATTGAGGAAGGCACGCAAAAACTTCTGTGGATCCAGTCTCGGCCGAGGATCATGCTGTAAGAGGAAACGCACTCGGTGACGAAAAAGGTATAAACCCGCGATGCTGACCCGACCTTGACCCGTAGGAACAGCAAACCTAGGGTTCTGGACACCTGTCCTGTAAAATTTTTCACCGTTAAGGACGTTGTCTGGATCATTGAGCGCGGGATGTCGAGGAGTCCCATGGTGCGGGTTGTGACGACATTAACCGCGGCACCGGTGTCGATCATGACCTTGTTGATCAGTTTCCCTTGGACTTCTACCGTGATATACAGTGGCCGCATGTGGGTGGCCATGTCCAGGGTTGGCGTAGAAAAGGTCATGGTTGGCCTTTGTGCGAAGCTGCTCGAACTTTCCACTTGCGGAGTGCCATCGGCTGGGGCCAGTACTGGGCCCATTTCGCTGCTGCATGGCGGGGGTACGTTGCTGTCGTCCTCGCTGATGATAGTGATATCCGCCGCGCTGCAGGTCGTGTTTGGTGGAAGAGCGTATCGTTCCGAAATGAAGAACACCATCCCGACCTGAAAAGAGAATTGTTCGGAGACTGGGATCAGAGGCGTGTCAATGATCCCGTGTTCCCCTTCGAGCACGGCAAAGGCATCTGCTTCGCGGCTAAGCCCTTCATCAGCATCCCATCCGGAGACTTCTACCATATTGCAGGTGAATGACTCAGCCTGCTCTTCGTCTTGCTCTTCCTCTAGGTTGAGCCGAGGTTCTGAATGTGCCTCGTCGGCTTCCTCATTCTCGCGGAAACGTTGAGCCATTTGTTCGGCGAGGTTAGGACTGGAGGGTGCCGGTGTCTCTGCTGGTGGCTCTGAAGCCTGAGTTTGCCGCGGACGCCATACTGGCTTGGGTGAAGGCTGAGGATCCCTGGCTGGCTGTCTGTCTGCTGCCGCAGGAGCCTTACCGTTGTCTTCTTTCCCCAACTGCTGCAGGGCAGGTACGCGGGGAACCATCCTAGTCTCGGGTTCCGGGGTGTGCCGTAGCAGAGGCTGTTGTGGCGATGGTGGCTCCCTTCTGGCGTCGGCCTCTGGATTTTGACGTTCTTGTCGTCGTGAGGGCTGAGACGGCTCACGTTTAGACTCTGAGTCCGGAGTCATGAACAATTTTCGCCTAGGGCCGGTAGGTGGAGCCTTGCTTTGTTCGGGCTCCGATGACGGCCTACGTCTGGAAGGCTGCTGATCCCTCCTCCTGGTAGGCTCCGGTGATGGATTGGGCCTAGCAGGCTGTGGATCCCTCCTCCTGTCAGGTACGGGTGACGGCCTGCGTCTGGAAGGTTGCTGGTCCCTTCTCCTTTCAGGTATCGGGGATGGCCTGCGCCTAGGAGGCTGCGGATCCCTTCTTTGTTCATGTGGTGGTGATTGCCTGCGCCTGGGAGGCTGCGAATCCGGTTTTGGTGGAACCGTGAGTCGGCAGAAAACATTTGGCTTGGGCGCAGGATCGTCACTGAACTGCTCGCAGATTCTTGGAGGTGTGACTGGCGGCATTTGGAGGACTGCGCGCAGACCCTCTGCTTCCCGCCACATCCGTTCAGGCGTCTGTGCGAGCTGTGAGGGGCGTATAGCGCCCTCGTCGACAGCTCGTAAGGCGCGTAGGATGCTGCCGTACCGCTTCTGGAGCTTGCGCTTCTTGGACCTGCTGATGGTCACTGCCTTGCCCCCTTGCTGCGTGTACCAGACCCCTTCCTTGATCGCTGATTTGGACGTCGGGGGAATGTAAGGGTTGGTTAAGACGCCGTCACGAGGGCTTGGGGCGCCGCTGCTGTGATTCTCACTGCTGGATTCTGACATGTCCATCTCGCTTGCGGCAGGGGATGGAGGTATGGCGGCTGCCCAATGCGCGGCAACGTATGTCTCGAGACGCGCTATCCTTTTCTTCAGCTCTTCGCGAGTCCTGGGGCTCGCAGGCTGGGAACCTTTGGCGGGAAACGGTCTATCGTCCCTCATGATTGCTTTGCCCTTATCCTTGTAGGAGGGGCAGTCTGGTTCGAGCTTTGCGACCAACTGTCGAGCTGGGTCAACTGCGCTCCCCTTCTGGTTATCCAGGAGCATATAGTTGTTCGCCGGCCGTTTACGATTTCGGCCTGGCGGCTCGGATGGTCCTGCATTTGGTGACAGGTCTAGTGTGATCATTCGCTGGCCGACGCGAGGCCAAGCGAAACCAGCAGTTGCGATTGTAAAACCGCCCTCGTCCTTAAAGCAGATGTATCCGAGGTCAAGCCAGTCTTGGATCTGGTCTCGGAGCTGGCGACATTCGCAGGTCCTGTGCCCCCAGCTGTCATGGAAACTGCAATGGACGCGTCCATCCTTGTACTCGCTGTAGGGCAAGGAGTGGAGTGTGACGAGCCCGGCCTCTCTGAGATCTTCTAAGACCTCGTGTGCCAGACTTTCATTGTAGGTGTACCGGCGACGCGGCTGGCGGGTATTGTCTTCTCCTTCCTCGCGGCCCCTTTTAGGCGCGCGACGTCGCTCGTCGTCCTGGGCCCGATCAGCCCAGTTGACCTCGACCATGCCCACTACGGGCGGAAAAGGGTCTACATCGACCAATGAGGCCGTGCTACCTGGTGCCTTCATCCTCAGCTCGCCTGAGTTTAACCAAGTCTGCAGCTGGTCTCGGAGCTTGACACAATCTTTGGTGTCATGATTGTACACGTTGTGGAAGGCACAATATTTCTTGTCCTTCAGCTCCTCTTTAGGTGGAATTTTGTGGTCCAGGCGCACGTACTTCGCCTCGATTAGGTCATTGAAGACCAAATGGGCGTTCTTGGAGTCGTAAGTGTACGATTCGTACTCTGGCTTGGTCCAGGCAAAGGACTGGATGGTGATCGGCTCGCGGGTCATCTTCAGGTTCCTCAGTTTATGAGCCACTTGCTTGCCAGTTAGCTCTACCGCGCCAATGTCGTCTAAGTCCTGGTCTGCGTGAGCTGGCTCCGGCCTTTGATAGTAGGGATCGTGAGCAGGGGTTTGCATGCTGAGTGCCCCCACGATCCGGTTCTTCCCTGGTACATAGGTTCCCTTGGAAGCGTTGGCCTTGTCGTCCAGCTCATTCAGGATCAGCTCGTAGCTGCCAACCTTGTTGATTAGGTCACCCATGGAACTGAAACGCTCTCCATGGTGCTTCAGCCGCTGGCGGTGCTCCAGACCCCGGATAGCCAATTTGATGGCTTCCTGCTCAGGCAGCAGGTAATCGCATTTGGCCTGCTGGATCTTGAAGCGCTGGAGGAAAGACACTCCGGACTCCATGATCTGCTGGCTCATCTGCGTGAGGGAGTCGAGGCCGACTTCGGGCTCAATTGTGCCATATGTCTCCCGGAAGAGACGTTCCATGGTGGGCCAGTCTGGAATTGACCCCGGCTTCAGTCTGGAATACCAGGTGAAAGCAACTCCGGACAGAGAAGTCCCGAAGAGCTTGAGCTTGAGCATATCATCATTCCCGTATTGGCCGCATTGGACCTTGAAACGGGCCATGTGAGTTGCTGCATCTTCCCTTGTCTCCCCAGAGAATGTGGTGAAGACGATGTTCTTGAACCCGTGGGGGAAGGGATACTGTGCCACGCTATCTGGATAGGGGTCACGGTAGTGCAAGCTAGCATCACCCTTTCCGGTGTGCTCCTTGACAATGCTTGAGATGAGTTGGCGTCAGTCGGCCGCCGTTACTGGTGCAGAATCTGCCCCCTGGTCATGGCCATGCCATGCGGAGAAACTAGGGGCCTGTCCGACGTTCTTATGGGTCGAACTGGAATAAGCCACGATCGGGTCGTCTGGCGTCCCCATTCCTTGCGGCGCAAGAGCATCGGTGCCCTTTAGTGTGATCCTAGGGCTGCATGGCGAGGGTAGGCGGGGTGGTGTCCTTGATGAGCTGGCCCCCAATGTGAATTGGGGAGCCTTCTGGGCCCCGACCCTCGGATTTGCCCTAGGGCGCTCATTAGGCGGGATATACCTTGAGCCTTCCGCTGCGCTTGAACTGGTATGGTTCACAGCGTGATTCTTTGGCGCTTGGGCCCGAATCCAGTCTTCCATTTGCAGGACCCTTGTATTCAGGGTATCATGGCGCTCTTTGTAGTCTTCGAGCTTGTCCATGCTATTCTTGCTTCCGAAGAAGGAAGCGTCCTGTTGTTGCTGCAGCTTGGTGTCATGGTCGCTCAGACGACAGGTTTGGACCTCCAAGGCCTTTGTAAAGGCCACCTTGCTCTGTTCCAGTTCTGTCTGGATCCTTTGCAGAGAGCCGGTCATTATGTCCTTGTCCTCCCTGATCGTGCCAACCACGTAGTTGAATTCCACGCTGAGCCTAGCGTGGTTCTCCTGGTTTGCGAGCCAGATCTCCTTGTCCTTAGCGACCTGCGTAGAGAGGTCCTGGACAGTTTGCTGAGTTTCTTCGACTTTTAAGCCGAGCTCACTCCTGAGCGCGCCGATCTCATTCTTGAGATCGCTCCTCAATTCTTGAGATCGCTCCCCGATCTCATTCTTGAGATCGTTTCTCAATTCTTCGAGCATTTTGCGGACTTCCTCTGCGGACAGAGTAGGTCCTGCTTCAGAGGTTGGTTGTGAGTTTGCCATTGTGGACTTAGTAAGGTCGGGATTGCCGAACCGAGTAAGAATCTCTTCTTTAGCGAGAGATCTGCAAGCCGCGCTGTTATGGGGCTTGTATTGCGGAGCCTTATGTTTCAAGCAAGAAAGCGAAGGTCTCCAGTAGGGGGAGTTGTCAGACTTCCCAATGATTGCTAGAAAAGCGAACTCCCAGTCCCACTAGGCGTGCCAATGTTTTGGCCCACGTCCTCAGCAAGGGGGTGATGAGTGATCAAATGTAAAAAGGGTGTATGCGGGGCGTGCCACCTCACGGATGAGGAAAGAGAACGGTGCGCGTCCTGACTTCTTGACCAGGCGAATGAGGGCTCCGGTGTCACCTGATGAGGAAATATTTCCGAGCTTACTCTTCTAATCACCTGTCGATCGATACTCACTGTAAGAGCGAGCAGAGCAACAATTGGGAAATCGGAGATGAGTCCTGACGGGCTCTAGGATCTAAGGCGGGATGCGCTTAGAACGTAAGGGTTTCGAGGAGACTCGAAGGTTTCGACTGTGTACGTCTGTTTGAAAGAGATTTGTTGATTGATTGATTGTGTGTGTTTTGAAGACCATGGAGCTTCCTTATATATTCATCCGTAAGCAACTCGTGAAGACTTAATCACAATCCAATTCGGACTCTGCAATTAGAATCCCACAAGGATACGATTAACTTACCAGTCGTGCGCTCCATGCAACACGTGTCAAACCTATCTCACTTAGGTTTTGTTCCCCGCCTCGCTGCATTTCATTTGTCGTGTAGTAAGCGAACTCAAACACTAAGCGACCTTATCCCGAGGGCGTTATTAGTCATTTCCAACTCACCCTCGCCAAGAACTGTAGAGTCCCATGCGAACTGGAGATAAGGATCCCGCGAGGACACCGAATCTCGCGAGGTATCAGAATCTTCTGGATAAAATCCTCGTCACGTGCTGCTAAACCTCGCTACCCTTTATGGGCTAAAAAGGCCACAGGCGTTGGCCCAAATGATATCCAAGCCTTTCTCGAGTCTTGGACCGAAAATGCCCACTGGGCTCAAACAGGAGGAAAAAGATAAGTAGTAAGCTCGGCAGAGCGAAGGAAAAACCTTAAGAGAGCGGGGGTAGGCCGGAAGAAAGGAGTCGGGAAGCGAGATTACGTTGAAGGATCTCGAAGGTGGTTGAAGGCACATTCCTTATTCTCTCTTTCTTTTAATTACTCGATCTGATTTATACTATTCAAATCAGTCTTTTCTGTATCCGTTCGAGAAAGCTCATTCGGGATGCTTTGATCCTTCTTTTATTCTTTAGAGGGGAGTCAGTCGTCATGGAAAAAGCATAACATATTTCCATTCGTGGACCCGGAAAGGGGGTCAACGTGCATGTCATACACGATGGAATGAGATAGATCCCATTCTAACCCCCACCTGGCTGCTCAATACCAACCATTAGAGGTGAGAAAGATTTATAAAACTTCCCCAGGGGATAGGAACGTACTGAATCAACGGGCAGGCAGACAGGACTTTAGCGAATGAACAATCTCCAATTCCCGCTAATCACTCTACTCCTCCTGCGAACCATTGATGAGCCAGCCGAGCTTGGCTTGTTTGTTTAGTTTGGTTTTTTCTTTCTCTGAGTAATGCCCTCAGGTTTGATGTAAGGGGTCAAAAAATGAGCTAAGCGCCGAGCTAAGAACCGTACCAAGGTGAGTACAGGGATGTAGTGAAGCATACCTAAATAAAAAGCGCTGAAATGAACCATATCGAGCACAGGTCTCACTCTACAAGTTCAGTTCGATGAGCTCCTATCGGACCTGTGAAAGTTTCGTTTTTGACTAAATTAAGGACTTTCCCTCTCTATCTATCTTATAGATGTAATAGGACTTAGACTTAGAATTATTCCTATTAGAGCTATCCCTCATATTACAGTACTAGAGACAAGGAGGAACCATTGAAAGGAAGAAATGAAAACCTTCTCCAATTCCTCTTTACCTGAGGTACAATCATCCTCGAGTGCATGTTACAACGGTTTAATCTTCATTGGTCTTACAAACGAAGTTAACAATGACTCCTGGTTGTACCGTGGGACAGTAATTCTCTACTCTTGGTTGTGCCGTGAAATCCACTTGACTGCTAGCCAAGGCTATCGTTACCCCACTTATTCTTTACATTCATAGTCATTGACGAAGACACTGTTATACCGGTATAACCTCATTCTAAACAGACTTGCTTGTTCCGTGTAATCCATAACCAACTATCACATAGGGATTGATGATAGAAAGCATTCAACATCTTTCAGCTTCTTCCATCTTTCTTTCAGAACCTTTCATGACTATTAATGACTATCCTTTCAAGTCTTGTTAACGGTACAACCAGTCGAGGAGAAATTGTACTAGGAAATCAAAGTAACAACAAGATTGACATGTCTTCATCTGAGTCGAGTGTCTTACGCCCAGTCATTCTTTCTATGTGGATAGTCACTAAGTACGCTATATAAAGAATAAATGAATAAGATAGTTGGCGGTACAACCAATGCAGTATAAGCTGTTAATAGGCTCTAATAGTACGCTATGTCAATGAATGACCTCACTGAAAGATAGTGAGTGGGCCACGGGTGTGGCACATGAACGGGATTTCAATAGAGTTGATTACTCCGCCAATTGTGACTGTCTGTTTTCCCGGGTTTTTTGATTGAAATGGTCTTTTCACTCCTTCTTGTTTTGACACGAATTCTGTTTTCCCGTCCTTTTCGGCGTCGGGTGTCTTTTCACTCTACAAGTGGTTCTCATTTTCGTATCAAGTTTGTTTCCCCTACCGAGGAAAGTTGTCAACCCGCTAATAAACCAGTCCTCATTTTCGATCGATTCCTCCGTACCCTATAGGCAAAACAACAAAACCGCCTTTTCACTAGGAAAGTCCTGATTCGAATAGGCCTCATGGAAATGTAAGCTCAGCTAGTTGTAAGTCACCCTTTGTTCAATGAAATACAAGTCTATTGGAATTCCCTCTTCAGGGCTTTCAAACCGTTGTAACAGACCCTCGCGGATGAATCCCGTGCTTAAAGTGGATTAAATGACCTTATTTTGCATTCGGGAAGAGAGACCAGCCCCCGAAAGTCTAAAATGAAAGCTTATACAGGGCCTATACAGGAAGAGTTCAATGATCGGATTCTTTTGTCGGCACAGCCTCTTTGATAGGATAAAGCTTTGGAGGAACAAGATTAAGGATGATGGGGTCAAATTCCTCGTAGTGAATGAGGTAAAAAGAAATAGTTTTCTATACGAAAAAACATTCAATTACGACCTGGACGAAAGAAGGTTAGCGACCTTACCTCATCTTTGGATTATATCGTCTCGCCGCTGGAAAAACGAAGATTCCATTTCACTTTCTTCTCTCGGCTCTGCTTTCTCTTCGAGAACTCCCTATCTACTCTTGGAAGCCAATAGCAGCTTCCTACAATTGAGATAATTGTGATTTTGTTGATGGCTCGACTATCAATGCACATCCTCCAGGTGCCATCCTTCTTAGGTGTTAGTAATGCAGGTACAGCACAAGGGCTCATGCTCTCGCTCTTTCGCTCCTCTCCCTCTGGTTGAGTGGCTACGCTCCTTTCGAACCAACTCCATCACGTGTCGCCTCAGCTCTTCATGCTCCGCTGGGCTCATCCTATATGCTGCCCGGTTAGGTAGCGTGGAACCGGGGATTAGGTAAATTTGGTGTTGGATGTTCCTAATAGGAGGTAATCCGTTCGGCAACTCCTTCGGCGTGATGTCAAAAAACTCCTGTAGAAGCTCTCCGATTCGTCCAGGAAGCGATGTTGGGCTAGGAAGAGAGCTTCAATAGCTCGTGTCAGGTCAAGATCAGCATGGATATTCGTTTTTACAGCAGAAGTGGATAGTTCACTAGCGAAGCGGTAGGAGTTTGAATCATGCTATATGATGATCCGTTGGCAGTGATCCAACATGTGATCTTGATGCTTAAGAGTCGAACTTGACAACAATCCTTTCACAAGCCCAATCTTCGTTTCTCTTTTCCGTCAACGGACAGGGACCAAAGGTTTTTGACCCGCGATATGCCGCTCTCGTGTTGTAGAGATGTTCCTGTTTTGGCCCACGTCCTCAGCAAGGGGGTGATGAAGGATCAAATGTAAAAAGGGTGTGTGCGGGGCGTGCCACCTCACGGATGAGGAAAGAGAACGGTGCGCGTCCTGACTTCTTGACCAGGCGAATGAGGGCTCCGGCGTCACCTGATGAGGAAATATTTCCGAGCTTACTCTTCTAATCACCTGTCGATCGATACTCACTGTGAGAGCGAGCAGAGCAACAATTGGGAAATCGGAAGCGAGTCCTGACGGGCTCTGGGATCTAAAGCGGGATGCGCTTAGAACGTTAGGGTTTCGAGAAGACTCGAAGGTTTCGACTGTGTACGTCTGTTTGAGAGATTTGTTGATTGATTGATTGTGTGTCTTCTGTAAGCTGTAAAGCTTCTTTATATATTCATCCGTAAGCAACTCGTGGAGACTTACTCACAATCCAATGCGGACTATGTAATTAGAATCCCACAAGGATACGATTAACTCGCCAGTCGTGCGCTCCATGCAACACGTGTCAAACCTATCTCGCTTAGGTTTCGTTCCCTGCCTCGCTGCATTTCATTTGTCATGTAGTAAGCGAACTCAAACACTAAGCGACCTTATCCCGAGGGCGTTATTAGTCATTTCCAACTCACCCTCGCCAGGAACTGTAGAGTCCCATGCGAACTGGAGATAAGGATCCCGCGAGGACACCGAATCTCGCGAGGTATCAGAATCTTCTGGATAAAATCCACATCACGTGCTGCCAAACCTCGCCACCCTTCGTGGGCTAAAAAGGCCACAGGCGTTGGCCCAAATGATATCCAAGCCTTTCTCGAGTCTTGGACCGAAAATGCCCACTGGGCTCAAACATTGCCCCCTAGGCCTTGAGCTTAATCCGTTTCGCAACGGATAAGCGAAAAGGCCTAATTAAGCTTTTTATGGGAACTCGTATTTCAAAAGGTGCTGACGCTTTGGCGCTATCGCTTCCCTTCATCATTACGGCTTTTTGAATTTTGAAACGCGCTGACGTTTCGGTCGTCATTGCGTCTTTTCGTTGCGACCATTGATTGAAAGGGACGTTACGGTTCGTCTCCTTTATAAACCTCGACGCGGGTCCCCACATCTTACCATCGCTTTCAAAACAATCTCCGCCTTCTGCAAACAGCCAAACTCCAGCACCAAACAAATTCTAACCAGAAACAATGCCTCCCAAACCTTTTGCCAACGATCCGAACCTCAGCCTTACGGCGGCGACTACTTGGTCGACCAGCCTTGCTCGCCGCTTCGCCACCAACCCGCCTCAAGGAACACCAATCTATTTCCTTGACACAGGGGCGGCTCTGCTCGGTCCGACTCCTTCAAAGCCCCTATCCGACGCCGACCTTAACCATTACAACTCCTCCGTGCGTCGACCAATCTTGGCCCAACGGCGCGAACCGGGGAACTTTTCTACCTGGCAAGCCCGTTCCCATACGAATGTCCGGGTCGGGGAGTGGCCCAGCGCCACCGCAGAGGATAGAACGTGGTACGAGTAGCGCCTCCAGACCGATCAGACGATCTGGGAAGCCACCGGCATCCATGAGGCCATTGCCTTGAGTTTCTCGCTGCCCCCTCACACCGATCGAGCGCCCATCGCTGCCATGGCCTGTTTGTGGAACAGCGCCACCAACACCTTCGACTTCCCCTTCGGGCAGATGGGTATTACTCTACTGGACATCCTCGCCATCACCGGGCTGCCGATCCACGCCAAGCCGTATGCGCCCAACGACTTTGCGTCGACCGAGTTCACATTCGCCTGCAACTTGGGAGCTCGCCGTGCCCTGAGAATTTCATACGGGGCATGGAGGAAATTTTACATGGGCCACGCGGAGCCGCATGAAGGAGGCATCGCTTTCCTGGAGTATTGGCTTGACAAGTTTGTCTTCTGCGGCAGCGCTCACAAACCAACCGGGAGATGGACCAAGTTGGCCGAAGCGCTGTACAATGGGGTTGAAGTCGGGTTAGGGCAACCTGTATTAGGCGCACTCTACCGGACCCTGCATCTGCTGTCGCTGAGGCCTTTCCATCTTTCTGGCGGCCCTCTGTGGATTCTGGACCAGTGGACGCAGCTGTACTTTCCACTCTTCCGGCGAGCCCCGGTGGAATTCATGCCCGAAGATCAGCTGCTTGGCTTTGCGGTGTGCAGGAATGATGCGAATCGGACCCCTCTGTCCTTCTTCGCTAGCCTGTCCATCCTCTACAACCACATCGAGCCACCACCAACCATGGATATGATGGTTCGCCGGCGCCACCCTGAGGTCCTATCGACGGGTTTCTTCCCCCGCCAAGATTCGGACAGCGATGCGAGGACTGCCTTCGTAAGAGCGACCTCATGCTGCGACCTTCAGCTCGCCGAGGATGACCAAGGCTTCGAGCTGTATGCCCCCAACCACTTCGCGAGGCAACTTGGCTTCCATCAAATGATTCCTTACCCGCTTCTCCATTCAGTTAACAAATACACCTCGTGGAGGAAGATTGGCGAGTCTGATCGGGTCACCCCGCTGCAAAACATCTACCCTCTTTCTCCCAACTTGCTGGAGATCGAGCCTTCGCAAGGTGTTGACCCCGCTTACCTCGCTTGGTGGCGGTCCCTGTCTGACAACCATTGGGAGTTCTCAGACGATGCTGTCTTTGCTGCCGTCTTTCGTCCTCTTTACGATACTTTGGGCGAATCAGACCGTACCATCCTTGATGGCCAGCGCGACCGTGCGGAAAGGAGTTCAGGGGCTGCGACAAGAACTAGGCTCGCGCCTCCGTCAGTTCCTACCGCTCGCCGCCCGACGGGGATCGTCATTCGAGAACGCGATCCCACACCTTCGGTATGTCACTAAATGTGTAAATTTTGAACTTCCTTTGACATATTGATAAAATGCTTTCCTCTAATCCTCTTTTTCTCTTCTCAGTCTGCCCCCCGCCGGAGAAACGTTGACAGGTCTGAAGTTACCAGAGGAAAGGCACCTGTCCGGAGGGAAACTGTGGCGGGCCACGACAGCGAGACTGCTCCTGTCGTTCCTCGGCCAACGAGCGGTGAAAGCTCGCGGAAGCGTCCTATCGAGGACGAAGAGGACTTGCTGGAGGATGTGCGGTACCAGCGAGAGTATGGCTTGGTAAGCGACCCGGTAAGCGGACCACTTTGAATTAAATTTTTCTTAAGTCAGAGCGACTCGCTAATTTTTGCTTTTGACAGGTTCGCCGAACTCGACCTCGCCTCGCTGCTGTTGAGGAGGCGCCAGTGATGACGGAAGTCCCGTCTCCAGAACCATTCGATACGGACTTGGCCCTCCAAAGGGTCGCTGAGGCAAGCGCGGAGATGGAACTCGAGGAGGTCGCTGAGGCTGGCGAAGAGGTGGTCATTGAGGAAGTCGCTGTGGCAGGCGCGGAGACGGTCGTCGAAGAACCTGCTGAATCCAGCGAGGAGGTGATCTTCGAAGAGACTGTCGAAGCGGCTGCGGAGGAGACTACCACGGTCATCGAGGGGGCTGACAAGGCTACTGAGGGAGTCACACAACCGTCCTCTCCAACCGCCGCTTCGGGCGAAGCTGGTCCAATCCCAGAGCCAACCTTGGCTCCGGTCTAAAATGCAGCTCTCGACCAGTCCAACCAAGTCTCCGATCCTACTGCCCCCTTGGCGTCTCCGCCCGAAGGCCTCCAACTGATACTTTGGGTTCCTCCTCTGCGATTGGGTCGTGCGGGTCATACCGGTGAAGTGCCTCCGGCGGTCCCAACAAAGGATCCTACTGCCCCCTTGGTGGAGACAGAGACAGCTCGTGGCACTCCGCCACCCTCTCCAGAGATTGAAGCGGCTACCGAAGCTGAACCAGTCACTCCGGTCCCAACAAGGAAACCTGGCGAGGAGTCTTCTTCCTTCAGTACCCGGGCCACTCGTCTCTGGGCCCGAACTACTCCGCCTGCTGATCCGGAGCCCATCCGCCTAGCCCGGTCTTTCCTTCATGGGTTGTTTCATCACGGCTCTCGCCCGAACGTCTTTGACTTGGTAGGACGTATTCGCAAGGCCCATGAAGCTCTGGATCGACATCTCACTGGCGGCAATCCTGTTCTGGACCAAGCGCTGGAGTTGGCCGATGCTGTCGAGTCGCAGGCTCGCCGAGTCTTGGATATTGGTGCTCAATCAGCTTCCCGTGATCAAGCTCGCCGCAATTTAGACAATCAGATGGCAAACCTCTTGGCCGAGCTTGGTGAAGCTGGCATCCCGGGAGCGTCTTCAGAGAATCCAAGTGCTGGCCATGCTCGGCGAGTGGAGGCCCTGGAGGCTCAGATAGCAGAGTTGCAGGCTCAACTTGCTCGGGCTAGCCAAGACTTGGCCCGCGCTTTGGAAGTGGAAGCTCATTTGCAGGCCGCGGAGGAGGCCCAGGAGGCTTTGGACTCGGCCGTGGCCGCTGCTGAAGAAGTTCAAGCCCAAGCCTATGAAGAAGAAATAGCCTTAGAAGGCATGCTCTTAGATTTGTATAGGGTTTGTAGGCGTGCGTAGGTTTAACTTGTATTTGCCCCCTTGTGTATGAACTTTAATGATAATATCAAAGTTGAATTTTTCCCGCTCTTTGCCAACTGTTCTGTAATAACTGTCAGGAAAAAATCCTTTTCCGAGATTTAGCGACGGTTTCCAATGTAACTACTCGCTCAGAACGCGGGCAATCATTATTGAAAAACGCGTCTGACCTTATCTCCAAAGCCCGTATCTCGGAGCAAATATTGCATGGGGGACAACTGTCAAACGCACAATCGCCCCTTCCGCCTATAAAAAGAAACGCTTGGCCGGGGTGAAGTATCAGTGAAGTCTCTGCCCCCTCACCATGATTTCTTATTCTCTTCTGTTCATCCTCTTGTCCCTGCTTAGAGCAAAGCCCCCAACCATACATTCCCATTCTTTGCTGATTCTGAAAATCTACTCTCAGGCCTAGAGTGATTCTGGAAATCTACTCTCAGGCCAAGCCTTTGTTCGGCCTGACCAAAGGTTGGGTACCCTCTGCCTTGCGCCTGCTGTTCTATCAGCGCGTGAGGCTCTGCCGGCCCTTCAAACGGAAGACTGGTGGTAGCATGAGGGATCCTGACCCACTGGACCTCTAGCTTCCCAACACTTTCTCTTAGGTCCAGGCCGGCGTCAGGGTTTTGGCTGGTCTAAAGCTGCGAGGCGTTTGTCAACTTTGAGCGAAGGACGCCGTGGCAGACTTTTCTTTAGCCAAGCGAGCCAGGACGAGGCTTCCAGTATCTGTAGATCTATGCTTGTTGAAATGTAAACATAGTCTAATTTACCTTTTCTGATCAATGTAATTGCTTTGGCCGCAAAGCCATAATTCGAAACATGTATTGAACAAAGTCAAAAAGGGCAAAAATAAATGAATTTATTTTTTAGGCCTCTGGAATAGGCCCCAATCTTGTACTAGTCTTTGTGTTTAGACTTTGCACGTTTACAGAGAATGAAGAAAACAATAGAACTTTTTAAGGCCTCTGGAATAGGCCCCAATCTAATACAGGCCTTTTTAGGCAGGTACGTTACAATGTATTCTATTAGTCTTCTGTCCCGAGTTGCCCCCTAGTGTTAGGCGGCGGAGCGAGTACGCGATGGCGCGTAGCACTATTGACTGTGGTGGCGGGATCTGGTGGAGGTGTAGGATCCTCGCGTTCCCAGACCCCTGCAATGTGGCGCTTGAGGAAGCGGCCATTAATAGGGTTGCGATGAATAGTACCGTCCAAGTCGCGCAAGTGGTATGCCCCCTTGGGAAGTATTCGGTGAATAATAAAGGGTCCATCCCAGCGAGCGGACCACTTGCCCCGACCATCTGTTTTGTCCCCAAGCGGGAGGACTGCGCGCCACACCTTCTGGCCCTAAGCATAGCTCTGCCCGCGCGTGATTTTATCATAGGAGCGGGCGATGCGCTGTTTCTCCAGGACAAGGTTGTTGAAAGCGGCGACATGGTGCTCGCTTAAATCTTCAAGCTCCTGCCACATGGCTTGGACGTAATCCTCGCCAAGTAATTGATGTTATTCCTAGACGCGGAGCGAAGCGATATTTATCTCAAGGGGAAGGACGGCGTCGTGACCGTACATGAGAGTGTACGCTGTGGTATCCGTTGGGCCTCGCTTTGAGGTGCGGTAGGCCCACAAAGTGTGGTATAGCTCCTGGTGCCAAACGCGTGGGTTCAACTCCAACATCTTGCGGAGGATGCCAAGGATGACCTTATTACTAGCCTCCGCTTGGCCATTGGACTGAGCATAGTATGGCGTGGAGTGTAGGAGCCTGATGCCGTAATCGTTTAAGTACGTAACAACGGAATCGGCCATGAAGGCTGCCCCCCTGTCTGTAACGATGCACTCCGGGATACCAAAGCGTGAGATGATGTTGCGGAAAATGAAGTTGCGCACCGAATTAGCAGAGGCGACTTTGAGTGGTTCGGCCTCGACCCATTTGGTAAAGAAATCGGTGGCAACGATAATGAACTTGTGCTGCTCAGAGGAATGGGGATGAATGATGCCCACGAAATCCATTGCCCATCCGCGACACGGCCAAGGCTTGATGATAGGCTGCAATGGAATGTTAGGAATATGTTGCACTGGTCCGTGAGCTTGGCAGTCTTGGCAACCTCTGGCGAAGGCAATACAGTCTCTCAGAATGGTTGGCCAGTAGTATCCATGGCGGCGGATCAGCCATCGCATTTTGGGCCCGGCCTGATGCGAGCCGCAAACGCCGCAATGGACTTCGCGCATGAGACGTTTAGCTTCGTTCCCGTATACACAGCGGAAGTCGTTGCCGTCTTCCCCACGCCGCCGGAGTTCGCCATTGCGTAATACAAAGTTTAAGGCGAGGAAGCGGATTTGCCTGGAATGAGCAGCATCGTTGGGGTTTTGGAGGTAGGCGATGAATGGTAGCCGCCAATCCTCGTCGATGGGGTCCAAGGCTGCAACTTCTGGGATGGCGTCCCGAAATTGCCCCCTGGCGATGAAAGAAGGGAGAGTGCGGCGTTCGACCTTGAGCAGGCGTTCGCGCACTCCGTCTCTCAGGCTGAGGCCAGACGCTATCTGGGCGAGCTCGTTGGCAGCGAAGTTAAATTCACGTGGTATGTGCTCGATGTACACGTCGTCGAATCGATCCAGTACCTCAAATGCCTTGCGCAGGTATGGCTCAATTGACAAGCTTAAACATTTGAACTTTTCCACAAGCTGGTTAACGACCAACAAAGAATCACCAAAGATCTGGACCTCGCGGACTCCTAAGTCCAACAAGATCTCTAAGCCGATGATTAGTGCTTCGTACTCGGCCTGGTTGTTGGTGCATTTGAAGTCGAGCTGGAACGAATAGGAGAAACGATCTCCAGCGGGATTGGCGATGGCTATCCCGGCTCCGGCTGCTGTATCAGTCCATGAACCATCAAAGTACAAGGTCCAGGGAGCGAGTGTTACTGTGGCGAAGTCCAACTCGCGAAACGCTGTGAGCTCTGATGGTGGGTGATGGGCAAGAAAATCCGCTATTGCCTGTCCTTTTACTGTCTTTTGCGGAACATATTGCAACGAGAATTCGGACATGGCGAGGATCCACTTACCGATGCGTCCCCGCAGGATAGGGCGAGAAAGCATGTATTTGACCAGGTCGGATTGAGCGATGACGACCGTGGTAAAGGCAAGCATGTAATGGCGCAGCTTGCATCCTGCAAAGTAGAGGGCGAGACATAACTTCTCCATGGGCGAGTAGCGTGTCTCACAGTCTGTTAAAACTCTGCTGAGGTAATAGACGGCATGTTCTACCCCGTTCTCATCATCCTGGGCCAGGAGTCCACCGATGGATAGATCGGCGGCTGCGATATAAAGTTTAAGCGGGGCGCCGTCACGAGGCGGAATCAGGACTGGTGGGTTCGTGAGGTAGTCCTTGATTCGATCGAAGGCCTGTTGATGTTGCGGTTCCCATACGAACTCGGTTGCCCCCTGGAGCTTAAGTAGAGGGGAAAAGGGTTGGACCTTCCCTGCCGCGTTTGATATGAAGCGGCGGAGAAAGTTGATTCGCCCTAGTAGCTGTTGTAGCTCCTTCTTGGTAGTGGGAGGCGAAGCGGTGATGACCGCCTGTTCTTTGTCCTTTGGGATCTCGATGCCTCTTTGATGTACGAGGAAGCCAAGGAAATCACCGGCCTCCGCGAAGAAAACGCACTTGGCGGGATTCATCTTGAGGTTATGTCTGCGCATCCGTGTGAAAACCTGCCGGAGGTCTTCCACGTGGGTTGCTCGCGATTTGGTTTTGACTACCACATCGTCGATGTAGACTTCGATCAACTTGCTCAAGATGTCATGGAAGATGAGGTTCATGGCGAGCTGGTACGTTGCCCCCGCGTTCTTAAGGCCGAAGGGCATGACAACGTACTCGAACGCGCCAGCGAAACCAGGGCAGCGGAAGGCGGTCTTGTGTCGATCCTCCTCGGCGACGGGGATCTGATGGTACCCGGCCGTGCCGTCCATAAAGGATAACACCTCGTGCCCTGCGGCGGCATCAATAAGTAGGTCAGCCACAGGCATGGGGTATATGTCTTTTGGTGTTGCGTTGTTGAGATGTCGATAATCAACACAGACACGCATCTTGCCATTTTTCTTGCGGACGGGGACGACGTTAGACAACCACTCGTTATATTTGGCTACACGAATGATACCCGAGCGGTGCATGCTTTCGATCTCTTCCTTAACCACGATCTGGGTTTCAGTTCGCATGAAGCGGCCGTCCTGCCGGACTGGGCGCCGGTCGGGATAGGTTGGTAGCCGGTGGCAGACCAGGTCCGGGGACAAACCTGGCATATCTTCGTACTTGTCAGCGAAGCAATCCCTGTACTCGCGTAGTAGGGCAAGAAGGGCTTCTTTTTCTTCCTCCGCCAACTTTGCACTGATGGAAATAAGTAAGGGCTTTTCTGCAGTCCCTACATCAACTTGTAAAGTAGGGTCGCGGACTTGAGGTGGAGTGTCGTCCAAGGCAGCAGGAGCTAACTGAATAACTTCTTCCTTGGTATCGGAATAATCCACCACTTCATCGACATATTCCATAGTCGCGACCTTGTCGTAGGCTTCGCGTTCTGCCCAGTACGAAAGGAGTCTTTCGCACAAGGACTCGCCAGCCTCGCGTGCCTCCTCGGAAAAGGCACTATCCATCGAAATGGGGTGTGAGAGTCGCGATGGTGTGAGGACGTTGCAAATCGTCCTTCGCCTGGGTAAGTCCCCATCGCGTTAAATTGGAGGCCGTTACTCCGTATGGGCGGCCCTTGTGATCGATGCCTTGAACATCCAACGGGCCCAAGTCCGTATTATAGTACCGGGCATCGTTGAGGTTGGCGGAAATAGAGAAAGGCCGCGGGTCGGCCTTGATGATGACTGCCTCACGTTTCTCGGTGTCCCAGATCATGAGCTCTTGGTGCATTGAGGAAGGCACGCAAAAACTTCTGTGGATCCAGTCTCGGCCGAGGATCATGCTGTAAGAGGAAACGCACTCGGCGACGAAAAAGGTATAAACCCGCGATGCTGGCCCGACCTTGACCCGTAGGAACAGCAAACCTAGGGTTCTGGACACCTGTCCTGTAAAGTTTTTCACCGTTAAGGACGTTGTCTGGATCATTGAGCGCGGGATGTCGAGGAGTCCCATGGTGCGGGTTGTGACGACATTAACCGCGGCACCGGTGTCGATCATGACCTTGTTGATCAGTTTCCCTTGGACCTCTGCCGTGATATACAGTGGTCGCATGTGGGTGGCCATGTCCAGGGTTGGCGTAGAAAAGGTCATGGTTGGCCTTCGTGCGAAACTGCTCGAACTTTCCTCTTGCGGAGTGCTATCGGCTGGGGCCAGGACTGGGCCCATTTCGCTGCTGCATGGCGGGGGTACGTTGCTGTCGTCCTCGCTGATGATAGTGATATCCGCCGCGCTGCAGGTCGTGTTTGGTGGAAGAGCGTATCATTCCGAAATGAAGAACACCATCCCGACCTGAAAAGAGAATTGTTCGGAGACTGGGATCAGAGGCGTGTCAATGATCCCGTGTTCCCCTTCGAGCACGGCAAAGGCATCTGCTTCGCGGCTAAGCCCTTCATAAGTATCCCATCCGGAGACTTCTATCATATTGCAGGTGAATGACTCAGCCTGCTCTTCGTCTTGCTCTTCCTCTAGGTTGAGCCGAGGTTCTGAATGTGCCTCGTCGGCTTCCTCATTCTCGCGGAAACGATGAGCCATCTGTTCGGCGAGGTTAGGACTGGAGGGTGCCGGTGTCTCTGCTGGTGGCTCTGAAGCCTGAGTTTGCCGCGGACGCCATACTGGCTTGGGTGAAGGCTGAGGATCCCTGGCTGGCTGTCTGTCTGCTGCCGCAGGAGCCTTACCATTGTCTTCTTTCCCCAACTGCTGCAGGGCAGATACGTGGGGAACCATCCTAGTCTCGGGTTCCGGGGTACGCCGTGGCCGAGGCTGTTGTGGCGATGGTGGCTCCCTTCTGGCGTCAGCCTCTGGATTTTGACGTTCTTGTCGTCGTGAGGGCTGAGACGGCTCACGTTTAGACTCTGAGTCCGGAGTCATGAACAACTTTCGCCTAGGGCCGTTAGGTGGAGCCTTGCTTTGTTCGGGCTCCGGTGACGGCCTACGTCTGGAAGGCTGCTGATCCCTCCTCCTGGTAGGCTCCGGTGATGGATTGGGCCTAGCAGGCTGTGGATCCCGTCTCCTTTCAGGTACGGGTGACGGCCTGCGTCTGGAAGGTTGCTGGTCCCTCCTCCTTTCAGGTATTGGGGATGGCCTGCGCCTAGGAGGCTGCGGATCCCGTCTTTGTTCATGTGGTGGTGATTGCCTGCGCATGGGAGGCTGCGAATCCGGTTTTGGTGGAACCGTGAGTCGGCAGAAAACATTTGGCTTGGGGGCAGGATCGTCACTGAACTGCTCGTAGATTCTTGGAGGTATGACTGGCGGCATTTGAAGGACCGCGCGCAGACCTTCTGCTTCCCGCCACATCCGTTCAGGCGTCTGTGCGAGCTGTGAGGGGCGTATAGCGCCCTCATCGACAGCCCGTAAGGCGCGTAGGATGCTGCCGTACCGCTTCTGGAGCTTGCGCTTCTTGGACCTGCTGATGGTCACTGCCTTGCCCCCTTCGTTGATCGCTGATTTGGACGTCGGGGGAATGTAAGGGTTGGTTAAGACGCCGTCACGAGGGCTTGGGGCGCCGCTGCTGTGACTTCCACTGCTGGATTCTGACATGTCCATCTCGCTGGCGGCAGGGGATGGAGGTATTGCGGCTGCCCAATGCGCGGCAACGTATGTCTCGAGACGCGCTATCCTTTTCTCCAGCTCTTCGCGAGTCCTGGGGCTCGTAGGCTGGGAACCTTTGGCGGGAGACGGTCTATCGTCCCTCATGATTGCTTTGCCCTTATCCTTGTAGGAGGGGCGGTCTGGTTCGAGCTTTGCGACCAACTGTCGAGCTGGGTCGACTGCGCTCCTCATCTGGTTATCTGGGAGCATGTAGTTGTTCGCCGGCCGTTTGCGGTTTCGGCCTGGCGGTTCGGCTGGTCCTGCATTTGGTGATAGGTCTAATGTGATCATTCGCTGGCCGACGCGAGGCCAAGCGAAACCAGCAGTTGCGATTGTAAAGCCGCCCTCGTCCTTGAAGCAGATATATCCGAGGTCAAGCCAGTCTTGAATCTGGTCTCGGAGCTGGCGACATTCGCAGGTCCTGTGTCCCCAGCTGTCATGGAAACTGCAATGGACGCGTCCATCCTTGTACTCGCTGTAGGGCAAGGAGTGGAGTGTGACGAGCCCGGCCTCTCTGAGATCTTCTATGACCTCGTGTTCTAGACTTTCATTGTAGGTGTACTGGCGACGCGGCTGGCAGGTACTGTCTTCTCCTTCCTCGCGGCCCCTTTTAGGCGCGCGACGTCGCTCGTCGTCCTGGGCCCGATCAGCCCAGTTGACTTCGACCATGCCTACTACGGGCGGGAAAGGGTCTACATCGACCAATGAGGCCGTGCTACCCGGTGCCTTCATCCTCAGCTCGCCTGAGTTTAACCAAGTCTGCAGCTGGTCTCGGAGCTTGACACAATCTTTGGTGTCATGATTGTACACGTTGTGGAAGGCACATTATTTTTTGTCTTTCAGCTCCTCCTTAGGTGGAATTTTGTGGTCCAGGCGCACGTACTTCGCCTCGATTAGGTCATTGAAGACCAAATGGGCGTTCTTGGCGTCGTAAGTGTACGACTCGTACTCTGGCTTGGTCCAGGCGAAGGACTGGATGGTGATCGGCTCGCGGGTCATCTTCAGATTCTTCAGTTTATGAGCCACTTGCTTACCAGTCAGCTCTACCGCGCCAATGTCATCCAAGTCCTGGTCTGCATGAGCTGGCTCCGGCCTTTGATAGTAGGGATCGTGAGCAGGGGTTTGCATACTGAGTGCCCCCACGATCCGGTTCTTTCCTGGTACATAGGTTCCCTTGGAAGCGTTGGCCTTGTCGTCCAGTTCGTTCAGGATGAGCTCGTAGCTGCCAACCTTGTTGATTAGGTCACCCATGGAACTGAAACGCTCTCCATGGTGCTTCAGCCGCTGGCGGTGCTCCAGACCCCGGATAGCCAATTTGATGGCTTCCTGCTCAGGCAGCAGGTAATCGCATTTGGCCTGCTGGATCTTGAAGCGCTGGAGGAAAGACACTCCGGACTCCATGATCTGCTGGCTCATCTGCGTGAGGGAGTCGAGGCCGACTTCGGGCTCAATTGTGCCGTATGTCTCCCGGAAGAGACGTTCCATGGTGGGCCAGTCTAGAATTGACCCCGGCTTCAGTCTGGAATACCAGGTGAAGGCGGCTCCGGACAGAGAAGTCCCGAAGAGCTTGAGCTTGAGCATGTCGTCATTCCCGTACTGTCCGCATTGGACCTTGAAGCGGGCCATGTGAGTCGCTGCATCTTCCCTTGTCTCCCCAGAGAATGTGGTGAAGACGATGTTTTTGAACCCGTGGGGGAAGGGATACTGTGCCACGCTATCTGGATAGGGGTCACGGTAGTGCAAGCTAGCATCACCCTTTCCGGTGTGCTCCTTGACAATGCTTGAGATGAGTTGGCGCCAGTCGGCCGCCGTTACTGGTGCAGAATCTGCCCCCTGGTCATGGCCATGCCATGCGGAGAAACTAGGGACCTGTCCGACGTTCTTATGAGTCGAACTGGAATAAGCCACGATCGGGTCGTCTGGTGTCCCCATTCCTTGCGGCGCAAGAGCATCGGTGCCCTTGAGTGTGATCCTAGGGCTGCATGGCGAGGGTAGACGGGGTGGTGTCCTTGATGAGCTGGCCCCCAATGTGAATTGGGGAGCCTTCTGGGCCCCGACCCTCGGATTTGCCCTAGGGCGCTCATTAGGCGGGATATACCTTGAGCCCTCCGCTGCGCTTGAACTGGTGGAGTTCACAGCGTGATTCTTCGGCGCTTGGGCCCGAATCCAGTCCTCCATCTGCAGGACCCTTGTACTCAGGGTATCATGGCGCTCTTTGTAGTCTTCGAGCTTTTCCATGCTGTTCTTGCTCCCGAAGAAGGAAGCGTTCTGCTGTTGCTGCAGCTTGGTGTCATGGTCGTTCAGACGATGGGTTTGGGCTTCTAGAGCCTTTGTAAAGGCCACCTTGCTCTGATCCAGTTCAGTCTGGATCCTTTGCAGAGAGCCGGTCATTATGTCCTTGTCCTCCCTGATCGTGCCAACCACGTAGTTGAATTCCTCGCTGAGCCTAGCGTGGTTTTCCTGGTTTGCGAGCCAGATCTCCTTGTCCTTAGCGACCTGCGTAGAGAGGTCCTAGACAGTTTGTTGAGCTTCTTCGACTTTTAAGCCGAGCTCACTCCTGAGCGCGCCGATCTCATTCTTGAGATCGCTCCTCAATTCTTGAGATCGCTCCCCGATCTCATTCTTGAGATCGTTTCTCAATTCTTCGAGCATTTTGCGGATTTCCTCTGCGGACAGAGTAGGTCCTGCTTCAGAGGTTGGTTGTGAGTTTGCCATTGTGGACTTAGTACGGTCGGGATTGCCGAACCGAGTGAGAATCTCTTCTTTAGCGAGAGATCTGCAAGCCGCGCTGTTATGGGGCTTGTATTGCGGAGCCTTATGTTTCAAGCAAGAAAGCGAAGGTCTCCGGTAGGGGGAGTTGTCAGACTTCCCAATGATTGCAAGAAAAGTGAACTCCCGGTCCCACTGGGTGTGCCAATGTTTTGGCCCACGTCCTCAGCAAGGGGGTGATGAAGGATCAAATGTAAAAAGGGTGTGTGCGGGGCGTGCCACCTCACGGATGAGGAAAGAGAACGGTGCGCGTCCTGACTTCTTGACCAGGCGAATGAGGGCTCCGGCGTCACCTGATGAGGAAATATTTCCGAGCTTACTCTTCTGATCACCTGTCGATCGATACTCACTGTGAGAGCGAGCAGAGCAACAATTGGGAAATCGGAAGCGAGTCCTGACGGGCTCTGGGATCTAAAGCGGGATGCGCTTAGAACGTTAGGGTTTCGAGAAGACTCGAAGGTTTCGACTGTGTACGTCTGTTTGAGAGATTTGTTGATTGATTGATTGTGTGTCTTCTGTAAGCTGTAAAGCTTCTTTATATATTCATCCGTAAGCAACTCGTGGAGACTTACTCACAATCCAATGCGGACTATGTAATTAGAATCCCACAAGGATACGATTAACTCGCCAGTCGTGCGCTCCATGCAACACGTGTCAAACCTATCTCGCTTAGGTTTCGTTCCCTGCCTCGCTGCATTTCATTTGTCATGTAGTAAGCGAACTCAAACACTAAGCGACCTTATCCCGAGGGCGTTATTAGTCATTTCCAACTCACCCTCGCCAGGAACTGTAGAGTCCCATGCGAACTGGAGATAAGGATCCCGCGAGGACACCGAATCTCGCGAGGTATCAGAATCTTCTGGATAAAATCCACATCACGTGCTGCCAAACCTCGCCACCCTTCGTGGGCTAAAAAGGCCACAGGCGTTGGCCCAAATGATATCCAAGCCTTTCTCGAGTCTTGGACCGAAAATGCCCACTGGGCTCAAACAGTTCCTTCATGGCAATAGAGATCTGAAAAGCTGGTGACAGAGACAAGAGCAGCGAAGCGGGGTCTGCTTGATCAGTCATTTTTTCAATAGTAGAGGTGTAACCGATCTGTCAATATGTGCCAGTGGGAGTCACAGGCAGTCTTCTTGCGCGTGCTTTCTCAAAGCGTTGCTAGCTGAACGGCTGGACAACTAGCTTTAGGCTTACTCTCCTTACGGTAAAGTACACTTTTGAAACGTAGTGCCCAGGGTTAGAAGATTAGAAAACGAAACAGAGGGACTAGGCGAGTGTGCAACAGCTTCTGACTCGATTTCAAGTGCAATTCAGCTGCTTTTCACCGGGCAGTGGCTTAGGAAAGTTCTCCGATTGAACGCTACAACCAAGCCATTCTAATCAGCTACTGCTCGCCCTCAGATGCGGACTCGCCTTCATCCTAGGATTTCCGCTCTTCCTAAAGACCTTTCCTTTCTGTAGGTCACCCAGCTGGAAAACGACTAGCCTAACGAAGTTGACCGCTTCGATCATTTGTTGAGTCAACCGAAATTCCCCGGTCACCTGGCGTTTAAGACTTTGTATGGGATTTCCTTGGCACCTTCAAAGGCTATAGGTATTAACTCACTTCTTTGAGTTGAATTGTATTACGGGGAAGCGGCACCCCTTGAACATGGCCATCCCCTGCGTGGAAGATAGAAGCACGACCTCCTCCGTTCCGCAGTTATTGAGGGGCACCTTACCATTTAATGAATAATCGTAATAAAACTTAGTAAGGAGTTTCCGATTCTTTGTAACCGTAGTTTCGATTGCCTCGTAAGTCCTTCCCTATTGATCGGATTTAAGGAGCCTTAAAAGGAATTATTTCTGCATCCTGTTCTATGAACAACGAACTACAACCAATGACATCCTCTCCCCATAGTCGAGCTCTTCCATCCTCTCGACCATTCCCTCACTTTCAGCGTCATCTGCTTCATTTGAAACCGCCGCTTCCGCTTCAAGAACAGGGTGCCCCGCTCCCGAGCCCTCCCTTTCTCAATCGATTTCACCGATTCCTGCATTGCCCACTCCAGTTGTTGCTTTTCTTTCGAAGAGAATGGCTGCTTAAGCTTCATACTATAGTAGTGCCAGGAGGAACGAAGTAGCTTACCTAAAAGGATAGGAGCATAGCGCAGAGGAGTATGAGGCCACATCCCCGACAGCAGTAGCGGTGGGTCACCCCGAATGAAATCCATAAGGTAAATTGACCCTATAGTCATATCCCGCTATTTCATCTCTTTATTAAGCCATTGAGCGTAAAGGAAGAAGCTTTGAAAGCGAAACAGCTGGTAGCCCCGCATCCCTGGAAGGAGTTATAGCTGCCTAGTCACAGAATGAAAAAGAAGGCCGGCCCTTATAAGCCCATCTTCGATTGCCCTTGGTTCTCGGTCCGCCGCTTCTCCAGACGTAGTGGCAAGGTTTTCGACTATACTACGAGGGTCAGAGGTTAAAACGCAGGAAGGTTCTGTTTTAGGTCTTTTCGCTGTAAGGGAAGGTTCTGAGTCCAGTCCAGTAGCGGTTGCCAGCCTAGCCGTTTGCATATCTTCCTAATAGGAATGCCAAAGAACTGCCTAGGATTGCCTTGAGAAGGTCCGAAGGAGGGGGAAGAAAGGGCTCAATCAAAGGACGAAGGAGATGCAGTCGATTGGATAGTCGACTTACGCGGCAAATAAAGCCACTTTAATGCCTCTCCTTTCAGTCGAGTTATCCTGTACCTCTGGAGTACAACAAGTGGGTTAAATGCTATATTTTACATTAGGCTATAGGGGGGCTACTAGTAACTAATTGATTAGGGGTACTACGTCCTTGGTCAATCTTGTTATTTCTTTTAGAAGCGTCTATCAATCATAGTTGGTTACCCCGGCTATTCAGTGACGCTCATAGATAGTTGGTTAGTTAACGCCTCTTTCTATCAGTAATGGCATAGATTATTGAAGAACATGCTATAAGATAGTGAATAGCTTACAGGGTGAACGGGCTTTCAAGTGCGCAAGTCTGTTTATCATCTTGTTAGTGTCTATCAATCCCTATTGCACGTAGTTGAAGAAGATGCTGAAAGAGATAGAACCTTTCTCTTATTACTTGCTACTATATCAATTGATTCACATGCTTACAGGGTGAAAGCGCTCGAGTGTTAACGAGAGGGTTAGGAAGCTCGACCTAAGGGAGAGGAATCAAAGAAAGGAGTGAAGCAACTCGAACGAACAAAGGTTCAGTCCACTCCAAGCTTTACTACCTACACCTAGCTTTGAAAGAGTTGTGTAAGCTGCCAGTCCTGGTTGAGGAAAAAGAAAAGACTACGCCAAAGAACTTTTATAAACCAGATTAAGTTACAGGAAAAGCGAAAGAAGCTCTTTAGAGGTCAACTTTCTCATATAATAGAATTATTGGTGAAGGAGCGAAAGAGAACTCGAAAAAGGAAGAGGAAGGGTGGTCATCCCCCCCGGCCCCAGAAGGATTCATCATGAAAGCGGTTGTTATTGTTCCTGCGTAAATGAAGTGAAACCAGAGCGAATTAGAGAGTAGACTGACCACGAAAGTAGTTAAAAAGTAAAAAAAAATATTCAATAGTAGCATGAGTGGAAAAGGCATCTTTATCTTTCTCCAAGAAAGCCATCGATAGATAAAGATCAAAGAGAACATCAAAATGCTAAGAAGCACCCAATCAAAGGTAGTGAAAACAATATTCTTTAAATTTCTACGTAGAAATATGGATAAGCATGTACTCATCAAACCGAAAAAAAATAGAAAAAGGTTTTTTTTCATAGGGAACTTTGCAAAATACTAAAATTAATTCGCTACACCAAGGTGAAAGGATTCGAACCTAAACAGATGCGCTGACCAGACTGCGCTACACCTTGTCTTACCCACTCACTAGCTCTTCGTCGTTCGCCTCACCTCACTGCCGATCGCCGCGCTCCTTGTCTACGCTAAATGTCCGTACCGTACGTTCTTTTTCGCGAAGAGCGACCTCGACCGACCGAACCAACGCCTTATCAAACATACTTTGATTTTGTCAAGGCTCTCGCGGGCAGCCGTACATCATACCCGACGGTTTGCACCCGCCTGCGGCGAAGGCCTGGTCAATCGTATACGATCATCAAAATCGGAGTCGCTAACACCCATTTTGAGTTGCCTCGTCCTTAGAGTCAAGCTGGATCTTCATTCTACGATAAATCTGCCTGCTGATTGTTCAAGTGGGCTACGAGCGAAGGGAATAAACCCCGAGCGGGATCAGAGGGCACCTCCCCCAAAAAAGGAGGGGGAACTCTGAGCCCACGCAGGATACATGACCGACACTGAGCACTGCAGCAGCGAGCGGGTTAGCCAAGCAGCAGCTTCTTACGGGACGACTAAGTGCGCTGTAACCTGCGGTTGGATGCGACTTCCTGTGCTAGTAGACGCTACTTTACCCCCCTTACTGGAGGACCCGAATGAAGCCGCTTGGCAAGAAAGATTAAATGCTAGATTTTGCTCTGTCGTATTGTCTTAATTTCATTTATTAATTAATTCATTCCAAGCTTCATTCAATTCTCTGTTTCGACAAGCTGAATTTTAATAGGTGTTCAGTTCACAAGCTTCACCCAAACGATTTCACTCAAATAGGTGCGTGACTCTATCAAAGGATGGAACAGAACTCCAGTTAGCTCTAGATTCTCCTAGTGGTTGATTTTACCATATGGTAAGGTTGGTGCATTGTTATTGCCCGTAGCTACCTTCATTAGGTGTCCCCGACTGAGCTTAAAAACCAGCCTGGTGGGCATGCGCCGGGCTAGTCTCCTGTTCGAATAGGTTTTGGGTAAGCAGAATTTAGGCGAGTTGTTGGAATCCGCTTTGCGCAAGCTTTCCCGGCATTTTTGGATGACATTTATGTCTGTCAAATATTCTTTTTGTAAGGTTCGACTTAAAACGGACAAGAGGAATTCTCTTCATGGCTTACTGGAAGTTCGGCTAACTCTTCCCTTTAGAGTGAGTTTTGAACGTTCTTAGCGAAACTCTCGGCGATTGAAGGGCGGCAGCAGCGGTTCATCAAGCAGCAGCTCACCAATCTGTTTTATGATCAATCAATCCATCCCTCCCTCGTGGGTGCAGGAGAAAGCGAAGCGTATGGGTTATTGGAAAGGTAGTGGGCACAGTAAGCATGAGTCGATTTCAGGATGACGACTGCTATGTTTATTTAGCTTTTGTCACACAAAAACTAATCCTCGCACGTATCTTTCCTGATGTTGGTTACCGACCTCAGTCGAGAGTTAGTGAGATCTTCTTCTGTTGCGAAAGCGTGGCCTAGGATTGAAAAGAGTCTAGGCATGTCTAGGAGAAGGCTAAGAATAATAGAATCAGGTTGGGCGTAGTGAATTCCCTGGATCTAGTGAAGTCCTATACTCGCACATGTCTGTCCAGATGAAAGGAGCTCTCAAGCCTCAGTCTAGAGACAGAGACGGGTATGGATTCACTTTCTTCCCCTGGATTGAGTTCAGGAGACAAGAGCTTCTTTTCTTTCTCTTAGTTTGATGTTCAAGAAATCCTTTAATTGATGCTTTACTAATATAGGGGTAAAGGTTGCTTCCAAGCAAGAAAAGGGCTGCGCGAAAAGGCTATAGGTCATCGGCGATGTGACATGACAACCGGGGAGACAGGAAGCGAGAAAAGTCCATAGCTAGTCGCTACTCACCCCTTGCTTGTTCGATCGGGGAAAGAGTACCAAACAATCCGTACCATGCTTTCGGGGAATACTTGAAGAAGGAAAAGCTTCCTTAGCGAAGCGGGAAGGGAAGTCTCGAGAATATGGCTCCTAAACTAGTCAACTTTTGATTCCCACTTTAGCTGACAGCTATGCGGTGTGGAACAGCCAATTCCCTGCTTGGAACCCGTGACCTCGAAGTTGTCAATTAAACACCTTACATATTGAGCTTTTTCATGGCTGCTCGATCAACTGCCCAAGTTGTGCCCAATCAATCGTTCTACTGATCTTAATGTCTTGAAGGAGAAAGAAGAAAGACCTACTATTACCAACCCCACTGGGAAATCGGATCTTCCAGGCATAGATATCTTTGTGTCCACTGCAGATCCGGATAAAGAACCACCACTTGTCACAGCCAAGACTATCTTATCTATTCTAGCTACTGATTACCCTGTTGAAAAGCTTGCTTGCTATGTTTCTGACGATGGAGTAGTCCATTAAACTATATTATTTGTTTCAATTGGCAGAAACAATCTCACTAATATATTAAGAAAAGACCAGGAAGAGGTGAGGCTGATTATTTGTTTACATAACATTGTTAGGTGATGTTAAAACCCCCTAGTGACGAACCATTGCATGGAGTTGATGGAACTATAGTAGAAGCTAGACTCATCGACCTCACTGATATTGATATCCACCTTCCGTTTATGTGTCTCGGCCAGGCTATGATCACAACAAGAAGGCAGGGGCCATGAATGCTCTTGTTCGAGCCTCTGCTATAATGTCCAACGGACCATTCATTCTCAACCTTGACTGTGATCATTATATCTACAACTCTCAGGCAATGAGGGAGGGTATGTGCTTCATGATGGATCGTGGAGGTGACCGGCTTTGTTATGTTCAGTTCCCACAGAGATTTTAGGGTATTGACCCTTCGGATCGATACGCCAAACATAACCTTGATATTCATCCACGAAGGCTTGTTACAATGGTTTTATGCATCATCATTGGTCTTACAACAGAAGTTAACAATGACACCCGCGTAAGACATCTCTTGGTATAACCTCATTCTAAAGGTCGTTAACTATCTTATTCATTTACGGAATCTAAACCTTTCCCTATTAGGCTGGTTTGACATTCGAAGGAGTTAGCTCCGAAGTTGTTAGCTCTCTTCCTGTATTCTTAGTCGTCAATTCTTGTGGCTATGCGCCCGTTGCGCTTATTCTCTTTCAAAGACTGGAAAGAAGTGAAGGAGTCCTCCTATCCGCGCCAAAGGCGAGCTTGTCGTTGTCCACCATTCAGACTTGGTTACATCGTTAACAGGGCAGCCTTTCTTGGGTATTATTCCTCTCTTCGCCCCCAATTCCGACGCATAAAAGCCTTGTGCGCTATGAGACCCCATAAGTTGACAACGGTTCCTTCTTCATAGCCTTTGATGCCGGAGAGATAGAAACGACTTTCTCACCTCCTTCGTGTAGTTCCTCTGCTTTATTGATTGATTAACATGGAACTATCACCGAAACCAAGGGAAAGCCCACGAGCCGACCGCTACTCTGTTGTTTCGTTTCGCCCGGATCGAGAACTGTCACCTTCAGATATAATAGATCCGGACTGGAACTCCTCACCAGACTAACTAAAGGCCTTGAATTGGAATGCCAACGCTTTGGTTTGGAAGCAGGCAAAGGGGCAAACCTACAGAAATATGCAACATATGAACAGCGTGCCACTTGGGAAACGTAGAAAATAGGAAAGAATCAATGCCCGTAGCCTGTCGTTGTTTAGGAAAATAGCCTTTTCCTCTCCGATACCTAATGGCGAAAGAAGTAGTGAGTGCTTAAAAGAACTTCAATGAAATCCAATTCTTGGGGCTAGAATAGCTTCTGGAAGCAGCGAGAAAAGAGGGCCGTAACAGCGGGTAGATCATGAAACGAGGGCTGAATAGCTGCTATTGGAATAGACCGGCTAGACGAGCCGTGCACCAAAGAAGATAAGATCCTGTATTACCCGATAGGTATAACATACGGTGATAAAAAGGGTTCTTTTGTGCTGAAGAAGCGAGCTTTGATGCTTTTTCTCTTGCCCGCTGGAAATGGAACACACTAATACGGAAGGAAGGCCTTAACTCTTCTTTACCACTACGGAATATGGAAGAGACCAGCGGCGAAATAAAGGTTGTAATAGAAGCTATATTCATCATGCCCCTCGACTAGTCTCTAGTAGCGTGGTGTGAGGAGAAGGTGGACTAACTCACCATCTTAGGTTAGATAGGATTCTTCCTTTGCTCCGAAAGAGCTAATGCATAAATAAATAGATCGTGCTTGGTGCCCAGAGGCGGAAGCAGAAGAAAAGAAACTGAGAGCTGGAAAGAAAGAGCAAGATCAGGATCACTAGATTGGTAGTCTCAAACCAATGCCTTGGATTTCAGCTTCCTTGGTGATGGGCCCGGTAGGATGTCCTCCTTTGATGCTAGGGGGATGGATAGGCTCTGGGGCTGGTTAACTTGGCCCAGTTAAAACGAATTGTTTTCGGCAGAAAGATGCGTGACCTCGGGTCGGCCAAAGCTTTCAACGGCTTATCAGCTTCGTAGGTGCCCGCTTGCTAACGATGAGACCAATTCAAGAACCAAAACAACTGGTTCCAACCGAGAATGTATTAGATTAGTTTCATACTTGCTTCGTAGAGTGGAATTCATTCCAATCCGGCGACATTCTTTAAAGGCCGGGTCCAAGCGAAAAGTCACTTCCCCGAAAAACTTGGTCTCGTTAGTAATTTCATTTCCTCTATTCCCTTAAGGCCAAAAGTGAATGGATTAAGTCTTTCCGGAGGTAGAACTTACGGGAGGAGGTGCAGAATAGTTATCGAAATCCTAGCCCGGGAACACAAGACCTAGCCACTCTATTTCCAGCTTCGCGAGACAGTGCCATCCCAAGTCAAGCGCTAGAAGAAAGGAAAATGAGAGAACCGTCAGCAGCCGCATCAGCAGTTCGCGTTGATGGCGTTAACAGAATCTGATAAGAAGAGCTTAACGCAGCTCGACCCTCGGGCTCGGGAAGTACGGTCAGATTCATAGGACCGAGACTATATAAGCTCATATCAGCTAAGCCAACTAATAGGCCAAGAGCGAACCCTCTTTCTTTTCCGGTTTTTTGGTTAAAGGAAAGGCACGGCATAAAGCCCTTCATACTCTAAAACCGTGATAGGTGCCGGCGAAGACGATGTTCATTGATCAGCTATTTTCCGGTTGAAAAGGAAAGCATTCAAGACTGATCCGAGAAAAGCCCTCAGGAAATGTCTGGAAATGTATCCTGGGATAGAACATCTCGCTGGATTAATCGATCAGGTACAACACACCTAAGACCTAAGTATTTCGTTCTTAATGCATAGACTTCACGCAATGACTATTTCTTATCTGAAGATATGGCTGCTAACGTCACCGACGATATTCGGAATATTTGTCTTTTGTGCTGGCATTGACGGCTTAATGTTCTTACCACATTGAGGAGGGTTGAATCAATTTTGTACGAAAAAAGCATTCTTATGAACGGCAGCTAAGGAATGGAATAATGAAGAGAAGAAAGAAGGGCAATCTACGAATTCAGAAACGAAAGCAAAGACATCTCCGAATGAACTCCGACAGTACGACATCATAGACAGTACGATTGAGTTCAAGATCAAAATATCCCACCGCGATAGAAGGCAAAAAAGAAAGACTTCCTTCTTACATTACGATTTCAAAGTTGTAGGTGACCTTCCCCATGCACCTATTATCCCAAGATCAGGTTACAAAGCTGCCCCTTCTCTAACCACTAAAGGCTGTTCACGAGAAAGTCAGAAGGTCATAGAGATTCTTTTCCTCTACAGCCCAGTCTTCTAACTATCCAAACTGGATGAATCCGAGATGAGTCCCTGGTTTTGGGGTTCCGAGGTCAACCCCTTTGTAGGTTAGGTTCTTAGTCGATACAGACTTTCCGGTTCAAAAAATGCGTTATTTAGCACGTTTCCAGACCCAGCAATGGTTCCCTCAAGGGTCCTAAGATGGCGATACAGTCCACGAAAATGTCCTTTGAGACAGGATCATTTGTTGACCATCGACCGGTTGCCACAAGATTAGAAGATCCGGAGTTGTCCTATCCCATGGCTGATTGGTGCACCTATTGACTCTTCCTTCAGCCGATATAAACAGCTCCATATTAGCGAATTGCCTCTGACTACTCTTTTTATACGCCATTCTTCGAATCTCGAAAGAGGCTACGCCCCTCCTTGCCTAAGAGTTCTTGCTTCAAGTTAACTTGCCTTGCTAATGGTTGGAAGTCTTACTGCTACTGTCGGTCCTAGCAATCGGCTGCCTAGTTGTAGGCTTACTTTCGCTCCTCTACCCGTCCACCTTTTCGGCTTAGGCCTATGGGTTTAGAAAGCGAGAGTTCTTTCGTAGAGCTCAGAAGGCGACAAAGCGTATCCTCTACTCGCCTGACCGAAGAGAAGTCCTTTTGAAAGTCCTAGTCTTGAGGTGTCCCATTGGCTTTCTTCAAACCTCTTCCTATTCATGATAAGGAAGCGCCGACTGAGAAGGCCTAGGGCAGTTCTTACTTTCTAGTTCTGCGGCTAAACGGGGAAGACAGCTAACAACTCTCGGGCTATCTGATAGCTACCATTCATTTATCGAAAAGGCCACCAGGGCTAACGAAGTCCCACTGAGCGAAGAAAAGGAACGAAGGAGAGCGACCGTAGCTTCAGTTTCGATTAAAAGTGAAAGATTAGCAACTGTTTCAACAAAGACTGCATACGTACGAGTCGAGGGGCTAGCTTCCCTCCTCGCTAGAGCTTTCATTCCAGCAGTTTCGCTTCCATCTCCTTACTCACTTAGGGAATACTTGTACCGTGAGTTGTAGAACAAATGGCAAATAGCACCATAGTAGAAGTAGAATCATTACCTGGGATTAGATCTTTCTTCTTCGTTTCCTCCTTTGAGTTGCTGTAGAAATGGTTTCATTGGAGTCAGCCGATGGCGATGGTATTGTTGAACGCTTCGCTAAAGGTATACCTAAGAGACAAACAAGAGAAGAGAAAGACGTCTAAGGCAGCAGGTAATCGGCAGGCCACAAGCCTTTCTCCGCTACGACGCCCAAAGTAAAGTGTGACGAAGAAAGCAGTCAAGCGCGGAAGAGCTAACTTAATCGGAGATTCGTATCAAGATAAATAAGGGTTCCCATTCTGTTGATAGAAAGAAAGCGAAGCTGGAGTTATGCATCTATATCTATAATTACATAGTTTTATTTTTAGAAGGAGAATGAAGTTCCAGATCTGGCTGTGTTAGAGATAGTAGTTCCTATCGAAAGGGGATTCTAACGAAGTTGTTGATCCTCGCCCATCTTTGGCTGCCTGTGAAGGGGTTTATGTTGGACCTATGCGATCTCGTTACAACGTTCTTTTATAGGTGTTCAAACTTCAATCTTGAAGCATGGGCGGCGGTCGGATGAACTGAATGTCCGAGTAAGGAGAACTAGCCAAGCTTCTTCACAAGCGAAGGGCCGTGAGATCGGAGACTTCGAGAGGCTCCCCAGTCCTCTTTAACGCCACTCTTTCCGTTTGATGACTTACTATTCTGTTAGTGAGAAGCGCAGTTCCGCTTTAAGCCCGACAAGCGGGCAAGAGAGAGTCGAAGTCAAACGAGAAGTAAGGAAGTTTATCTACATCAGGGGTGAACGACTTCCCATGAAAGAAAGAGCTTGAAGACCCAGCACCGACTCAACTCGGTGTATCAGTATCATCCTTATATATTTATCTTTTCTCGTACCGCTTTTATTATAATAATTATTGATAGTACAAGAAAAGAGGCTCAATCAAAGGGTTATCCGTACCTGTGATAATTATTGTTGGAAGAAAGATTCAGTACGTTCATAACTATAAATATATATAGTACTTCTGTAAGCAGGTAGTCTTTACGACTAGATCATTTCATCATAAATCCGGAGCCTAAGAATCCTAAATGACTGATGGATTCAGACAGTCTTAACCCCGCTCCAACTAAAACTGCAACACTTAAGCCCTCCTCGGGACATCAGCTGTTATATGTAGAGGATCAACGGGTAGCTCCCTTGTCTCTAAAAAGATTGGGATAGCCGCTTCACGGAAGACCGTGTACACTACAAAGATACCTAACATAGGTGTCTTGTGTGATTCGGGCGGGATGTTATAAGCCTTGGCATTTCTAGCACAGGACCCAGAGGTGTACGCCTGTCAAAAGACAAACTAAAAGAATTAATTTGATGTAACGCGTAGGTCAATCCTGCAGACTGTCCAATACCCCTAAGGAATCCTACTGTTGCAAACGACGAGTCACTACTAACTCATTCAATTGATCGCGACTACTCACTCCTAAATCATTCCGCTACTACTCTCATTTAATAGAGGGCTACTAATATCACCTAAGTAATTCAATTTTATATCTTCAGGTGTCCACATCCGAAATAATCTTCTTCCATATGGAGAGGTGTGAGACCAGTAACATCATCAATAAGATGAACACAACGCCGGGTGTTCACAGTCATCCAACTCCTACTTAGCGAAGGAAGCAGTAGACTACACCTAATCTTGATATAATTTAGCTCGGACTATTTGAATTATTTGTGATTATGAATTTACGATTGCATAATTAACTTTAACTAGTTTACCAGAAAACAATAAAGAAAGAATAAGAGGCATAACGAAGATAATTTCTTAACTCCCGACCCCTACGGGGGTCGGTTACTTCATCACCTATTGAAGCCCAGAGTGTGACCCTTACCCAAGGGTCAATCTCTCTCTTTCAGCTGAATCTTCTTGCGCTATGGAATCATAATATATTCCGTTGTAGAAGCGGAAGCTGAGTATTCTTTACTCCGGCTAAACTAATATAATATAATAAGGGTCAGCATCTCAAGTGGTTGCTTGGACTCTGTAACGCGAGGATGACCCTCAATCGGTAGCAGTCGTAAGAGTATGCGTTCTTTCTTTATTCATACATTTCTTTCGGGAAGTAGCTTGATATATAAGTCCTATAGTGAGAAAGCTATTCGTCTGACGTGCATGGTCATGAGGCATTAAGTAGTATGTAAATATGCCCCACAACTATTAGTGATATACTAAGTAACCTCTTTAGGCCCAGCTAAACTACATAGTATAGTGTCAACCCGGAGTTTCGCAAGTTGTCCCCTCGCGTTTCGAGGCACTGGTATTCTATGATGACACTCTGTATAGAGCACTAATTGAGATCGAACCGCTTTCATAAGCACTTGTTGGAAAGTTCGGAAGAGAGGAAATAACTCCGGTTCAGTACTCCCTCTACCTTAAAATATCTTCCAGACGAGTTGCACTAACAGGCTTACGGAATTGAAATCCTATTTTACTCACTACAGCCGAAAGCTTCTTATTTTACTTCTTTCTGCTGGAAAGTCGCTCTCCTTTTTGCCTGTAGTGAAGGATTACCTCTCTATGCACATATCTATTTAGTCAAAAGGCTAGTTCAATCCCTCTGAGGAAGTACTATAACTTGAATCACTAGAGAAAATAGGCAAATTGGAATAGTACAGCAACCGAAAGACTACTATTGACTATGACCCTAATAGACTAAGTAGGGAATGAAACATGAGGAAAGAAGTACAGCTAATACTACGGTAAACAAAAGAAAGAACCTATCTGTTGTCGGTAGTCAGTAAATACCTCCCTCGGCCCATGATGCTATGAAGCCCAGCATGAGGCAGCTCGAACAGGCCTCAACCTCGATGCTAAAGCAGTCTGGGCCGAGAGGGGAAGCCTCCACAGAAACTTAACATTTGTCCCACATTGAAGAGGATGCAAAGTGTGAGTCAACGCAGGGGTATAAATGCAGCCAAGACCAACCAGAAAGGTAAGAAAAGATCGGTCTTAGCATTAAATACTCAACTACCCTTATTAACTTAATCATCGGAGAGAGAAAGACCGGAGTGTCCCGGTCATTCTCCTTTCTTGCAGATAAGGAAGGGCGAAGAAGGAACTTCGGAGCAAAGGACAGAGGATTACGGAAGATTGAATCACGTGTTACAGTTTCTTCAAGAGCCAGCGGGTTCCAGCAGAAACAATTGGCGCCGTCTGTGGGAATACTTACAAAAAGCCAGTCTCGATGACGGAGTCAAATGAAGTTGGAATCGGGAGTAGGATAATTTCAGGAGATCTGACACCGGGAAGCAGCGACCGGCCGGGAAGGACGGGCGATAGTGAAGAGTGCCCGCCTGATACGATCGTCCCGCGAGCGCTTACGGATGGAACAATGAGCGGCCTCACACAGGAAGAAATGGAGGATATCATCGAGAGGTTAAGAGCGGACATAGCACGCATGGAGAGAGAAGGCCAGCGTGACCGTTTAGACGCGGCCGCACGGGAGAAAAAGCTGGAGGCAGATAACGCAGCAATAATTAGTGCGTTAGCCAGGAGACTCGAAAGTGATGAGGTGATCGAGCGAGCGGCAAACTCTATCCGCGAGGGGGAGCGGTCCCCGGCAACACCGCCCGTAGCCCGGAGAACGGTAGTCGTCGGCACGAGCTTGTTTCCTGAAACTATGGAAACAGAGGGCTCGCCCCCGCCTCCAGCGCCTGTAGAGGAAAGAAGGAAGGAATCAACGGGAGTGGAGGCGGCCTTGATGGCCATGAGGGACAGTGTGATGTCCCTAACTACGAGACTAGACGAGGCAGAAAGAAGGGCAGCGCACAACCCGCCCGGTATGGGGTTTGAAGAGAGAGGGGGACCTTTCACTACCGCCATCACGCAGACATTGCGTTCCCGTGCGGCGAAACCGCTTAAATTGAACTACGGAGGGGAGGGGGACCCGCATCTCTTCCTCGACAGTTTCAAGTCCCATACGAACGCGAAGGGTTATTCGGACGCCGCGTGCTGCAACATGTTCCAGGAGACGTTGTCGGGAGAAGCATTAAGCTGGTTTTATGAACTCCCGGCCGGTTCAATAGATTGCTTCAAGAGGTTAGCAGACCGATTCGTGAACCGGTTTATACTGCGAACGGACGGGCAGAGTACAGCCCAGTTATTCAAGATAAAGCAGGGGCACGCCGAGGGACTAAAGGCCTTCGTAAATCGATGGCAAGGGGCCACAGCCAGGGTCAGGAGTTTCGACAAGAAGGTGGCGGAAGAGGCCTTTATCCAGGCCCTGCTGCCCGGGAAGTTCTTGTACGCGGTACGAATTGAAAATCCCCGGGGCTATGATGAGCTCATGGAAATGGCGGTAAGGCACGCGCAGGCAGACCATGACACTTATGGGGACCAAAGTGAGGGTAAAAGAAAGGAAAGCGGGAGGTCTGAATCCCGAGGACAGATGATCCAAGAAGTAAGAACCTGGAAAGGGGACCAGGGGGGACAAGTCTTCACCCCTAGCAAGAGGTTCAAGGACGGAGGTAGGAGCCAAACCAAGCAATCAGGGGGGCCTCAGGGGAAGAACAGGGGCAACAACCAAAGCAGCGGGTTTAAGGAAACGGTTGTCACAGCCAGGGCAAGCTACACAAACCTGAATGCAACACCGGAGGTAGTGTGGAACGAGAATAAAGGGGATCTTCCAGGACCCGCAGCCAGGAGGTTCCCACCGTCACGACTAACCCGAGAGGACACAGGAAAGTACTGTGGATATCACCGGGAGGCAACACACGCAATAAACAACTGTGATGAGCTAAGAAGAGCGATCGAAAGTCAGCTTAAAGCAGGGAAGCTTCGGCAATACGTGTTGAGTCCACTCCAAGCTAAGGAGGAGCCCATTTACGGGACGATCAACACGATCCGTGGGGGGGGGCACGTATCGACCGGAGGAGTAACAAGGCCAAAAAACAGTGCCCCGGTAGCAGAGATGGGCGAGAGATATTCGCTTTCGGGAGCTCTAGCGCTCAGAGTGTGAACTCGAGGTGGAGGTCAGTAACGTTCGAAGAAGAAGAAGAGCAAGGGACCAGACAGCCTCACGAGGACCCCTTCCTGGTAACAGTACAGTTGGATCATTATCTTTGCAAGAAAATCCTGATTGACACGGGGGCGTCAGTAAATGTCTTGTTCAGAAACGCGTGGCGGGCGCTAAAAAGGGGGGGTAGCAAGCTCACGCAGGACAACGAGCCATTGATAAGCTTCTCTGGGGACGTGGTACAGCCTCTTGGGTCCGACTACATACCCATGATCCTCGGGGGTCAGGAGGGGAACACGCTGAGAATGTCAGTCGATTTCATAATTGTCGACTGCGACTCAGCATACAATGGGATACTCGGGAGACCAGCCCTGTGGAAAGCCAAGGCATTCATCGCGGGGCACATGCTTATGATGAAGCTACCCTCGCCAACGGGAATCGTAACCATCCGGGGTGATCAAGTGGCAGCAAGAGGGTGCTACGCCATTGACAGAGATAATGGTAGGAGGAGAACGGAAGTGTTATCCTCCGTGAGCACGAGCAAATTGATTTCTGACGTATACGAAGATCCCAGGATCAACGCCGTTGCAGAAGGGGCAGAATCCGAGAGACCCGGTTCAGTAGAGGAAACCGAGCTGGTTTGCATCTCGGACGGTTTCGCAGCCCGAACGGCGAGAATCGGGGCCAAACTGCCACCCATCGTCCGGGAGGAGCTTGTACGTTTTCTAAAGGCCAACAGCAAAGCCTTCGCATGGTCATATGCTGACGTGCCCGGTATCCCGAGTGACGTGGTCACGCATAAGTTGGGGATCCGAAAAGGCGTGCCCCCGGTGCGACAGAAGAGGAGGTCCTTCGATCTGGCAAAGTATGACGTCATCAAGAGAGAGGTACAAAGGCTCCTGGACATCAAGTTTATCCAGGAGGCGAAGTACCCACAGTGGTTAGCCAACGTGGTCATGGTACCGAAGAAAGCCACGGGCCAGTGGAGGATGTGCGTGGACTACACCAATTTGAATAGGGCCTGCCCCAAAGATAGTTTCCCTTTGCCCCGGATTGACCAACTCGTGGATTCCACCTCCGGGTTCGAAATGCTGAGTTTCATGGACGCCTACGCGGGCTACAATCAGATAATGATGGATCCCGCGGATGAGGAGCATACGGCCTTCACGACTGACAAGGGAGTATACTATTACAAGAGAATGCCGTTCGGATTGAAGAACGCGGGAGCAACCTACCAACGCCTGATGAACATGATGTTCGCTAAGCAGCTGGGGGTCACGATGGAAGTGTACGTGGATGATATGTTGGTAAAGAGTCACGCCGCGGCTGGGCATGTTAGCGATCTGCAAGAAATCTTTGACATTATGCTCGCGTTCGGTATGAGGTTGAACCCAGAAAAATGTACATTTGGAGTTGTCAAAGGGAAATTCCTAGGTCATGTCATTAGCCGGCAGGGTATCGAGGCAAACCCGGAGAAGGTCCAAGCTATAATGAATATGGTTGCCCCAAAATCCAGGAATGACGTACAGTCCCTGACAGGCAAAGTGGCGGCCCTCGCCAGATTTATTTCCAGACTCACGGACAAGTGCGCACCGTTCTTCAAGCTGCTCAAAAGCCAGCGTTGCAAAATGGTCAATTGGGGGCCCGAGCAAGAGGAGGCATTCAGGAATATCAAGGAATATTTGGCTTCTGTGCCAAAACTATCAAAGCCGATTCCCGGGGAGATGCTGTACCTCTATTTAGCAGCATCCGGCACAGCAGTTAGCTCGGCTTTGATCAGGAAGGATGAAGCAATTGAGCTCCCCGTGTATTACGTAGGCAAAGGCTATACACTGGCAGAAAGCAGGTACCCGGAACTAGAGAAGTTGGCTCTAGCTCTTATCGTGACCGCCCGGAAGCTGCGGCATTACTTCCAAGCTCACTCCATCACCCTGTTCACTAACTGCCCTCTAAGGCAGGTACTTTTAAAGCCAGAAACGAGCGGGAGATTGGCCAAATGGGCGATAGAGCTAGGCGAGTTCGATATACATTACATGCCGAGAGTAGCCATCAAGGGACAAGCCGCAGCGGATTTCATTTCAGAGCTGACACCCGTGGAGAAGGTCACGGAGTGCACGGGGGATGAGCTAGAGGCAGTCCAAGAAGTCCAACAATCTTGGAAGCTATTTGTAGATGGCTCCGTCACCAAAGGCAAGAGCGGGGCCGGAATCATATTGGTTAGCCCGGACGGGTTCGAGTACGAGTACGCCCTCGAATTTAACTTCTCCGCGTCCAATAATGCTGCCGAGTACGAGGCATTGATTGGGGGGCTGCAGTTAGCATTAGAGATTGGAGTCACAAAGGTCGAAGTGTTCAGTGACTCGCAGCTCGTGGTGAACCAAGTCGGCGGGACCTTTGAAGTAAAAGAGCCCTATCTGAACTCCTATCGGGCACTCGCGAAGGCCCTCTTGTGCGGATTCGGGTCAGCAACGGTAGCACAGATCCCTAGGAAGGAAAACGGTCGTGCAGATGCCCTAGCCCGTCTAGCCACCGGGACCCGCCTGAAAGGGAGTAAGAAGGTTAAAATCGAGGTCCTGGATCAGCCAAGTATCAACAAGACGATCTCTGAAATATTCACCGTATCTATGGGTCCAAAGGAACCGACATGGATGGATCCAATCATCGAGTTCCTCAAAGAAGGTGTGCGCCCGGAGAACAGACGGCAGGCGAGGAAACTTCAGTCACGGTGCACCCGATACACGCTTATCAACGGCAAGCTGTATCGCAGGGGGTACAGCATGCCCAGCTTGAAATGCGTGTCTGTAGAAGAGGGTGAGAAGATCCTGCTGGACATCCATGAGGGAGTTTGTGGCAACCACTCCGGAGCTAGATCCCTCTCTTTTAAGGCTCTAAGGACGGGGTACTTTTGGCCTAATATGGGGAGTATGGCAGATCAAGTTTCAACGAGATGCCATAAATGCCACCAACACGCAAACAAAATCCATTCCCCCTCCATTGCACTATCAATCCTGATGTCACCATGGCCCTTCGCTCAGTGGGGTCTTGACTTGATCGGGAAACTTCCAACTGCTCCCGGATAATACAAGTTTATTATAGTAGCGGTAGATTATTACACCAAGTGGGTGGAAGCGGAGCCGCTCAGACGGATAACTACCGAATGTGTGATGAGTTTCCTCATGAAAAATATCTACTGCAGGTTCGGTATCCCCGAGACGATCATTACCGACAATGGGACGCAGTTCAACAACCCTAAGCTCATCGAGTTCGCCAAAGGCATGGGAACCAAAATGGTGTTTGCATCGGTGGCACACCCGAAGACCAACGGGCAAGTGGAAGCAGTCAATAAGATAGTAAAGAAGCTGCTTAAAAAGAAGGTTGACGACGCCAAAGGGTTATGGGCAGAAATGCTCCCGGAAACACTTTGGGCAATTCGAACCACCCCAACGGAGTCAACGGGAGAGACGCCTTTCAGCCTTGCCTTCGGCACGGAGGCAGTCATTCCAATCGAAGTAACAATACCGACCGGGAGAGTCGAAGGATTCGATAAGCAGACCAACATAGAGGGACTACAGCTGAATTTGGACCTCATCGAGGAAAGAAGGGACATGGAAGACTTGCACAATCAAGTGTACAAGCAGCGGGTCGCCCGACACTACGATTGTAAGGTTAGGCCACGAGCCTTGGGTCTCGGAGATTGGGTGATGAAGCGGGTGATGACCCAACCAATGACCCTTGATCCGACTTGGGAAGGCCCGTACGAGATAGTAGACGAAGTCGGCCCCGCCACATTCTTCCTAAGGGATAGGGACGGCACAGTCTCCGGGCACCCATGGAACGCCGAACACCTTAGATTCTACCCGGTATAGTGGAATCGGGAAATTGTAAATTATAGCCTCCGGGTTTGGCACGGTCAGCCCGGGAGGATGCCTTCATTTATTGTGGAAACAACTAGCAAAAAATGAAGCTAAATTCGTAACACCTGAGTTAGCCTCCGGGTTTGGCACGGTCAGCCCGGGAGGATGCCTTCATTTATTGTGGAAACAACTAGCAAAAAATGAAGCTAAATTCGTAACACCTGAGTTAGCCTCCGGGTTTGACACGGTCAGCCCGGGAGGATGCGTTCATTTATTGAGGAAACAACATTCAAAAATGAAGTTAAATTCGTAACGCCTGAGTTAGCCTCCGGGTAGTTTCACCAGGGAGTGATTAGGTCAGTCCGGGAGGATGCTCTTGGATGACAACATTTAAAAAAAAAAAAGGGTGATTTCGTAACGCGAAAATAAGAAGTCCAATTTCCAAACAAAAATAAATTGCGACAGCTGGGTCGCCGGGATGAAGTCAGTACTTCCCCGTGAAGGCACAAAAGCCGTACAAAAATGGAGTTCAAAAAAGAGGGGGGCTACAACTAATCCGGGAGTCCTCAGCTCCGGCTCCTAATCCAGGTCATCCCCGACCGGATCCTCAGCATCTTCTGCGTCGTCACTCTCGGACGATAGGGTCACTGCTCCGGAACTCTTGGGATTGACCACAGGATGCTCCTCCGGGTCAGCCAATTGTGGACCCACAGTTCTGGCCTTCTCCTGGGCGGCAAGGAGATCTGCTAGCATCCGGGGCTTGTCAAGGTACCCGTGAACGCTCCACTCGGTAAATTTCTCCGTGATGGCTTCGTTCCGGGCGGACTGGAGAAGAGCCTTGAATTCCTCGGACTCCTTGAATTCAGCCACGGCCTGATCACAGCGCGCTGGGACAAGGTTCACCAGCTCCTCGATCTCCGCTTCCCTCTCACGGAGCTTGCTCTCCAACGGGCGGTACTTCTCCAACTCGGCCTCGAGAAGGGGAACCTTCTCCACCTCGGCCTCCAGCAGAGGAACCCTATCACCCAGGCTCTTCAACTCCTCAACGCGATGCTGAAGCGTTGACAACTTCTCGGCCAAGGAACTCTTCTCCTTTTCAAGTGACGCTTTCTCGGTCTGGAGAAAGCTCACATGCCCGTTGAGTCTGGCCACCTGCTCTTTCAGCTCGGCAGTATCCTCGCTGGCATCGATGGAATACACCGCGAAGAGAGCCTACATCATAGTCGGGAGGAGTTCAGATATCGACAAAAAGGGAAGGGAAACAAAAAAAAAACAGCAAACAAAATTACCTTCATAAGGTGCTCCCGGGCAATCTTGCGGGTCTCGGAAGGGGCACCGTCTTTGAACCTCATCCTATCAAGTTCGATCCCCTTCAAGTCGCTGATCATCGCTCGGACGAACTTCTCGTTCGCGCAACCGTATTCATCAAGGACCTGCCGGATCGGTGCCTTCGAAATTATAGGAACCGGAGGGGCCAATGCCGATAACGACGGAGTAGAGGAGGACCCCCCGTGTGTGGACCTGTGCTTTTTCGCCTTCGGCACGGGACTCCCGGACACGTCCACCCCGGTATACGTCACCTGGCTATCGGAGCTTTGGGATTTCTTTGAGTGGTGGTGACGCCTTTTCTTCTCACCCAAATTGACTCGCGATGCAGCGGGAGGCGGCACGGGCGGAGTCAACGCGGACCCGTACACTTCGTCCGGGACCTCGAGTTCCTTCTGCTTGTCCAACACCCGTACGGTGCTGGTCTCTAAATCCACTTCGGTACGGGAAGCCACGTCCCCCTTGGTCAGCAACATCTTCAAGAGGTCTTGGTCTTTCTCCATGTCGAGAGGATGGTTAGGGCGAGGAACACGCCTTGGAATTTTCCCTGCGAAACCACAAACATTATCTCATTAGCAAAATATAACAAGGACTTAAAGTGCCAGGCGTAAGAAGAGGTGAACCCACCGGGCACTCTACCCATCTCGCAGTGAGAGAGAACGACCCACCGCGTCAAATGGTATGAGCTACGGTCCTCTTCGTGGGGCCAGGCAGCATATACTCGCGCTATACGCTCCCGCTCGGTCTCCGACAGGCTGTACGACTGATCCCCGATAGCCCGGAAGTAGTTGGGGACCGTGTGCCGTCTCGTTTTTCTCTGCCATGGACCCCCAACAAGAACTACCTTCGCCCTCCATTCCTTGTTTATCGAGGAGGGGAGATCCGTGATCACGGACTCGTAGTCCCGCGCGGTGAACCCAACGCACCCGGAGCTTCCTGCCTTCTTCGAATAAGTCAACCTGTAGAGTGCGCGAAACTCATTGATCGTGGGCCACCCCATGTTCGACAGGAAGTATAGGCACCCGAGCCCCAGCAATTGGCGCCACTGATTTGGGGGGACTTGCCCCGGAGCAAGCTGCAACATGCTCAGCATGTACTGAATAAATTGAGGCAGCGGGACAGAGAACCCGTTCCGGAACATGTTGTCGTGCACCGCTACGAAGTTGTCTCTCGGAGCGCACGCCAATTCCCCCGGGTATAGGCCGCGCATCGGGATGCTGGAAGGAATGTCCCACTCTTCCCTAAATTGCTCGATCTCCTCGGGCGAGAGACTACTGACAGGTTCATCACAAACCCTGCCGTCCTCCAGGCGGTGCAGGACGCGCGCTATCGGGATCGCTTCCAACACTTGTCGCTCGGGATCCGCACTGGAGGATGCAACCCGTGAGGAGTCTCTATTGACCTCCCGATGCAGATACTGATCCATCCTTTCTTCGTCGTCAGCGGGAGCCCGCAGTGCAGGACCAGAGGCGGTGGCGTCGGAAGCCCTAGACTCCATCTTAACCCTATAGAAAAACCCTACGTGCTATCAGAAATCGCAGCGCATGCCGCCGCCAGACCGTCCCGATACCACCCACAGACACAGACCCAAAGAAACCCAGAAACAGACCCAAAGAAACCCAGAAACAGACCCCAAATACTAAAAAATCCCAGAAACAGACAAAAGAGAACGAAAACAGACGAGATGGAGAAGAGATACTCACCGAAAAATGAAGGCCGGAAACGCACCGAAACAACAAATGGACAGCACCTCGCAATCGGACCGGCGGCAACAGCGGCGTTCCTTCTACGTCCGGATTTACGTTGAATCGACGAAGAATGAGGGCAGAGGACAGAGTAACAAGAGGGAGAAAATTGAGAGCGGAGGAAGAAAATTGAGAGCGGAGGGAAGAATGAGGGGAGACGGAACATATATACAAAGCGGGGGAAAACAACGCCTCGATTCCCCCCCCCCACGAAACACTTCATTTTAAACGAGGCGATCGTGTTCGTTACGACCCACCGTAGGATCGTGACACGTGCCCCACTAACCGGAAGCTTCTCGACGAAGCGACAAGTGAAACGACGTACAATAAATGCACGTCCCTTCACCCCCACCCACGCGCCACCTGGCGGACATGCAATTAATGCCCTGACACCCCCACCCACCCAGGCTTCCAACTCAATGCCACTCTTTAACTCCCGGATAACATCTATCGGGAGGCAGCAAGCAACAACTGCCAAAGAACTTTAACTCCCGGATAACATCTATCGGGAGGCAGCAAGCAACAACTGCTAAAGAACTTTAAACCCCCGGATAACATCTATCGGGAGGCAGCAAGCAACAACTGCTAAAGAAATTTAACTCCCGGATAACATCTATCGGGAGGCAGCAAGCAACAACTGCTAAAGAACTTTAAACCCCCGGATAACATCTATCGGGAGGCAGCAAGCAACAACTGCTAAAGAACTTTAACTCCCGAATAACATATATCGGTAGGATGCAAGCAACAACTGTATCGTGAGATTTGTTTACCCGAGCAAGAACCAACGGGACGTGTGGGCAAAACAACTAGCCACGATAACTGTAAGACCCATTTACAGCTCCCGAAGCATTGGAGTCGGGCATGCCAATATCATTCCCTTCATACGGAGAATAGTGGCTTGATAACCCACGCGGGGATAATACCCCGCGCTCGAGCATCAACAACTACAACATGGAACGGCTAGCTACCTTCCATCACAATCACAACCCGTTCCGACGTGTCCTGAGCACGAACTTGGGGGGACTAGATCGGGTACCCCGTTGATATTTCCGCATCACGGGCCATTTCTTCAAGTCCCCACTCAAGACATGTCTTGAACGGGAACTTGGGGGGACTTGTTGTCGGTAGTCAGTAAATACCTCCCTCGGCCCATGATGCTATGAAGCCCAGCATGAGGCAGCTCGAACAGGCCTCAACCTCGATGCTAAAGCAGTCTGGGCCGAGAGGGGAAGCCTCCACAGAAACTTAACATTTGTCCCACATTGAAGAGGATGCAAAGTGTGAGTCAACGCAGGGGTATAAATGCAGCCAAGACCAACCAGAAAGGTAAGAAAAGATCGGTCTTAGCATTAAATACTCAACTACCCTTATTAACTTAATCATCGGAGAGAGAAAGACCGGAGTGTCCCGGTCATTCTCCTTTCTTGCAGATAAGGAAGGGCGAAGAAGGAACTTCGGAGCAAAGGACAGAGGATTACGGAAGATTGAATCACGTGTTACAGTTTCTTCAAGAGCCAGCGGGTTCCAGCAGAAACACTATCCAATCAATTAAAAGAGAGAATACATAAAGTTAATATAAAGAAAGTATAGATGTCCCTTGCTTCTTCATTCCTCGCTGGAAAGCTCCGTTATAATCACTTCGATTCCGCTTCTGCAGCAGTATATAATCTCGGTCGCTTACCTTGATGCCTACAGCTCAATTTGTTTTCCAGTGATGGCAAAAATCCGCGAAATACTGCTTTTTCTTTTTTTATTTTATGACCGATAGAAATGGAAACTCTTTTGTTATATGCCCTATACCCAAAAAATTTATTTGGTAGATCCTAACACGAATTATGTACACAATGAGGATCACAATCATTGATACTGTTTGGGTACCAAGCTATCTTATCAATATATTTACAAAAAAGCCTTCGATGTAGTGATGAAATTGTGAAACATAATCAATCCTATTTGTTTTTGTTTATTAGGCAAAGTTTTTTCACGGCTCTCTTGCATCCGAACCAGTCGCTATCCATCATTCGGTCCATTCCTATTCCTTCTTCTGCTGTTGAGGTATATGTTGTTTTGGACGGGATAGGTGTAATGGTTTTAGAGGGGCTACGTAGTGCAGCTTGGCTTAGGGCGCAGCCAAGTCCAGTCATCCATCTATATCTATATACGCTATATCACAACGACTTCTATCTAAGAATTATTCAAACTCAACCTCTCTTTCCTCGGAACTTCAATTTCTGATCCCTCTAGCTAGGATGATGGTCTACGATCATGAGAAGGACATAACAGAATAAAGTAGATGGTAGCTCTTGTTCCCGGGACTTCCTCTCCTAGTTGGGAGTTGGATATGAGGCATGTAGCCCCTTGTTAACTGTAGGGTTAGAGAAGAGTCATAATGGTTTAGATGGAGCAGCTATCTGGTAGTTCCTGTGAGTAAGCTAAGATTGCAGCTAGGGCAGAGCTGAGGATAGATAGAAAAGGCAAGGAACCCAGATGAGAATATGGATGTCTTTCGAGAATATGAAAAGTGAAACCTTTAGTCTGCAGCTTCCCTTCCTTTAAGTCTTTCTTCTAGTGGTTTTTATCCCTACGAGAACAAGCCATTTCTTTTCTGGGCAGAAGTCAGGTAGGAGGGCCAGCGCCCTTTATCTTCTAGCATTAATAAGACTTTGACTTCTTTGCTTAAGGAAAGGAATAAGGAGCAAACATGGCATGAGTCTTAACGTCTGCATCTATAAGGGTAGAGAAAGTATAGGAATAAGGAAAGCATTATAACAAATAAGATTTCACAAGGTGAGGCTGGGACGAGAGACAATCCATAGAGCTATGATTCTTTTGTGACTTCCACCTTTCGAGCTAAGAGCACCGTCTTCTTCATCTGCACCTTCAATCTGGCACGACCGCCTTCCAGTAGACAGTGGAGGGATGAATTCTTCTCAAGGTATTCTCATTGCTTTGCTACTGGATATTTTATTTATTCATAAAGAATTTCCCTAGAACTGGGCTAAAGAGATAAGGAGAGATGGAATGAAAAGAGAAATGAGTAAGCCACCCCGAGGGGGGAGACTCTCCTTCTCAGATTCAGATGCGGGATCTCCTCTGCAGTAGAAAAAGTATTTTCCAATGAAGCACTCCGATCTTTGAAGGCTTTCCGGAATAAGCGATGCTAGAAGGGCTCTGCCCAAGGCGATGTTCACAAGGATTCTTCTTCTTGAAGAAGTTTAATTTGGTTGTCAAGATTTTAAAAAATTAGAATCCAGATCGTAACGCTGATCTTTCCCAAAGGAATTTTTTCCTATTACATCTTTGGCCGCCTTTCGTGTGAAATCGCTATCCTATATAGTAAAATCTATATCTACCCGAATCCCCCCTGTGTGATACCTTTTCACTTCAATCGGTGGAATGCTTCTCCCGGAAATGATATGAATTGGCTAAGAGAATATCTAGATAGCATAGACTTCCAAGCTGATAAAAGAAAAAGAATCTCTCTCATAATGAAGAGACAAGAAAACTTACTAGTTCTAGTTTATGAGGTTTGCAGGTTATTCAATCTTAGACTGCTCGGTCTGACTTTGACAGCGAGATTGGTCTTTCTTTGTCTGGCCTCGTATCTAATTTCAGATAAGTTTTTCATTTTTTTATTTATTTTGCACTAAGTTACTTCAGATATCTCAACACTATTAGTTAGTTAAAAGAAGCAGCGCCTTGTTTGGTCGGAAGGTGCATGTAGCGCGAGTCATTTCTTTCTTTTGTGGAAAGGCTGAGACCGGTATTGCATTTCTAGCATGAGCATGCACGCATGCTTACTTATGCAAAGAATACAAAAGCTTGTGAAGCTATTCCTATTAGCAGCGAAGCCTTGAATTCTTCCTAACGCGTTTATGAGTACAGCCTGAGTCGACCTGCCTTTCTGGCTACTGGTATGTAGGTCTATCTTAGTACGTCCAGGGTGCTTTTTAGTAGCAAGTCATGGGTTGAAAGGTGTTATATGAATGAGTTCCGCGACTTACACCGGCACCGGGCCTGCGAGCTTGCCCATATCTCGCGCATTGAAGGTCTATTGTTGCATTCGTGGTGGTAGTTGAAGGAGCCCATACATGAGCGGAAACTTCGATATTCAACGACTAACGATAGCTTATACGCTCGACGAACCGTTAACTAACTAACTCCACCATATTCGAACGTGCACAAACCTCTGTAAAATAGAAGGCTTACCACTGTGCTATATTCGAAGTAAGTTGACATCGAAAGTGAATCCTTTTCGATTTCGGCTCCTCATAGGGAAACGATACATATAGGAATAAGGGTAGGATGACTAATCACTTAGATTCCTCAACTAACCCTCACAACCATTTCTATCTGGACTCGGGCCCATCTGCACGCCCATATCTTATCTGGTCGACATCCTTTTTGTCCAGAGAACACCGAACATCGAGGCGAGGTGCGTTCCGTCTAGGTTTAAATAAAAAGAATCCAGCTCGGAGACATAACCGGAAACTAGAATATAAAACTATGGAATCCATCAATTCCTACCTTTTATGTTCTCAGAAAAGAAAATGCCGCGAATAGTCTCCTCGGGGACTTGGGCGGGTCGCGGTTCAAGGGCTAAATAGCGCCAGTGGGAGCCCGAAACGACGTTTTAGGGAATTCCAGAAGGGTAGAGCACGAACCCTTCTTCAAACGGACCTTCATTCTATGATTAGATTCGCAACCAGGGAACCTAAAGAGGCAGGTAAGGGTGGACCGAACTAGCGCTCGTTTAGGATGATTTCGCAATTCTAGCCGATTGTTCTCGAGTCCGCGCGATGAAGCAGCATCCTCGAGCTCGAGAACCCCTGTCTAATATGTTCCAAACCCATAATATAAAAAAGT